>OU015635.1:0-2500000 GCA_907165235.1 Zeuzera pyrina
GGTGGTAAGAAGGGGCACCATATAGGGAGTGGGGAGGCATAGTTGTTTTTGGCGTACCTGTTCTAAATTATTTTTTAGAAATTTTTTAAAGGTTGTATAAAAACTAAATTGGAAGCGATCTAAATACTCAAAAATTTTTTAAAGGCGGATTATATAAAAGAAGTAAAGGGAAGCGTGGAACACCCCTTCCCCCCCCAGAAATTTTAAGAAATTGGGGAAAAAATTCCCAAAAAGCCGGGTTGGGAGAGGTTTTTTAGGTTGGGAGTGGGTGCGTTGGGTGGTACTAAGAGTGAATAGTTCTTCCCCCCCCCTTCCCCCCCCTCCCCCCCTACCTCACCCCCGCGGTGGTCCCCCCTCCCCCCCCCAGGTTTCGTGGGGAGCACTTTTCGTCCCCCCCCCCCCCCCCCCCCCCCATTTTAGGCAATCAAAACGCGCGGCCGCCGGGACCGACCTTGACAGTCTGGGACTGAGTAGCTTTAAGGAATTAGTAACACTGAGCTAGACGGCCTTTTACACCGCAGCTCAGAGTACTAAATAGTTTTAGAAATTATTGACTATTATTATATGACATTATTAATTGTAATTATTAAACTGTTTTAATTATTTTATAGTGTTGACACATTGTGACGTCTTAGGCTAAGCTCATTGTGTTGTTGACCGGTGAGCGTAGTTTTAAGTCTATAAATTGAACAGGGTTGCCAGGTTAGACGGCCTTTTACACCATCGCCTGAGACAACAGATTAGTAGAACAGGACAAATTCCTGGTGTCGTAATATACCTGACGCCTACTGTGTCTCTTGACCAGTAGGCATAGATATAGTAATTATATTATTATTATTGTTGTGTGTGACGTAAGTGACGCCTACCGTGTCTGTTGACCGGTAGGCATAGTCTTAGAGTTATTATTGATTATAATTATTATTATTTATTATTATTATTTTGTGTATATTGACAAATTGACGTGTCCCGAGTTTATTGACCGGGACGCCTAGAAATACATTCTAACATTGGACACATTCCCCCTAAGAAGGATGTTTGGGTACCGCACGCCGGCTAAAACGATGCCTAAAGAGGGAAAGGATGATTCGACTGAGAAGATGAATGATAGAGAGGATAGAATGAGAGAAGATAGTGTGGAAGTTGAAGGAGATGACATAAACAGTGACAATATGAATAAAACTAGGACAGTGAGGAGAAGTATCGGGGAGTTTGAGGCTAAAGGGAAGACGCCACCGATAATGACAAAGAAAGTAGAGGCGGAAAAGGTAAAGCTCAAAATGAAATTCCCCGTAGAGATGAAATCGGGACAAAGTAGAGTGAAGAATGGAAACGAGGGACGAGTGGAAGCGGAAGGAAGCAGTAAAGGAGTGAATGATGAAGGACACAAGGGAAAAGTAAATGTGGAAAGCCTTGGTGTCAGGAGCCGGACAGCAGAGGCAAAAAGCTGGCTGATGAAGGCAAAGTTGCAGCTGAATAACAGCCGCAACTTAAAAACTGACATCAAGGCTGATGTATTGAGTGCGATAGAGAGATTATATGAGCTGGTTAAGGAAGCGGAAGAAGAAAGAAAGAAAAGCAAGAATGGAAGAAATGAAACAGAAGCAAAAGGAGAATTAATGGAAGAAAAGGGAAAGCAAGTTGATCAAAGTGAAGAGATGAAGAAACAATGGAATGAATGTATGAAAGTTATGGAAGAAAACAATAGAAGAATGGAAGAATATGCAAAGATGATGAAAGAAAGTAATGAGAAAATGGAAGAAGTAAAGGAGGAGATTAAGAAAGAAAGAGAAGAAAGGAAGAGAGGACCGGTCACGTATGCGGGGGCGGTAGCGGGCACCGGCAAGGTAACCATGCCTGTGCGCTCGGCGTTGCATTCAGTGATCGTGTCCTCGGAGAAGGAAGAGGAGACGGGAGAAGAAGTTTTAGAAAGGATAAGGAAAGCAGTGGACGCAAAAGAAGGATGGGTGCAAGTAGAAAAAGTAAGGAAGGTGAAGGATAGAAAAGTAGTAGTGGGATGTAAGAATGAGGAAGAAAGGAAGAAGATCATGCAAAGATTGAGTGGTAAAGGGAAAGGTCTGATAGTGGAAGAGGTCAAGAATAGGGACCCCCTCCTGGTCTTGAAGGACCTGATCAAGGTCCACTCGGACGAGGAGATCACTAAGGCGATCCGAAACCAGAATGGGGGTCTCTTTCGAGACCTCAGTGTGAAAGATGATCGAATGAGTGTAAAATTTAGAAAGAGGGCGAGGAATCCCCTCTGCAATGACGTAGTGCTAACAGTGTCGCCCCTGATCTGGCAAAGGATGACAGGTCAGGGGAACCTGCGAGTAGATCTGCAGAACGTGCGGGTGGAAGACCATTCCCCCCTTGTGCAATGCACAAGGTGTTTGGGATATGGGCACAGCCGCAGGTTCTGCAGAGAAGGAAAAGATCTATGCAGTCATTGTGGAGGGGAACACCTCAAAAGGGAATGCCCTGATAGCCGGCGTGGCGAGTTACCAAACTGCAAAAACTGCACAAGAAACAGCGTAGTGGGCAAAGGGCACAACGCTTTCGACGCGGAGTGCCCAATTAGGAAGAAATGGGACGCCCTGGCAAGGGCAACCATAGCGTATTGCTAAGGGCGTCCCACGGGATAATAGGATCAAAATTAGGTGTGTCCAAGCCAACTTACAACGCAGCCAACAGGCTACGGCCGAGTTGGTGATGGCCGCACAGGTAAAACAATTTCAGCTGGCGTTAGTGCAGGAACCATACACTGGGTGTATAGGGAGAGTGAGGCCATACCCGGGGGTTAGAATCCTACAACATCAGGGAACCCCCGGAGGCCCTGTAAAGGCCGCCATTATGGTCTTCGACAGGGGGATCGACATCGCCCAGTGCCCGACATTGGCGACGAATAACATCATGGTCGCCAAGGTAAAAACCGGACTCGGGAACGTGGGGGTGGTGTCGATCTACCTGGAAGGAGACCAACCGCTCGACCCGTACACCCAGTGTATGGAGCAGATAGTAGACGATATAGGCACTACGAAGCTGATTATGGGCGGGGACCTGAATGCGTGGAACCCATGGTGGGGTAGCGAAAGGATGGATGAGAGGGGTGAGACATTGGGATGTATGTTTGATAGGAAGGATCTGGAGATCCTGAACAGAGGGTCCGAGCCAACATTCGACACAGTCAGAGGAAACAAAAGGTACACGAGTTGTGTGGATGTCACAGTCTGCTCCACCGACATGCTACCTGCTGTGCAGAACTGGCGTGTGGAGGCGGATGTGACGACTTCGGACCATAGGGCAATCCTGTTTGACCTACATTTGGCACGGGGGGTTGGGGCAAAAATGACCACGACTAGGGTATACAACATGCGAAAGGCCAATTGGACCCAGCTCAAACAGGAGCTGGGCCAAATCTGGGAGGAGAGGCGCTTCGGCGCCGAGACGATTAGAAAGATAGGCGATGTCCGTGAGCTAGAAGAGAGGGTAGGAGAGCTCACGGACTCTATAAGGGAAGTGTGTGACAAGTGTATACCCAAAGTCGGGGTCAGCAGGCGACCAGGATTGCCTTGGTGGACCGCGGAACTCACCCGCCTTAAAAAGGAGGTGAATCGCCGTAAGCGTAGGATTTCCTACGCAGCACCAGTGCGGAGAGCATGGGTGGTGGAGCAGTATCTGGAGGCTAAACAGGAGTACCTGACTGCGTCGAGGAGGGCTCGGACCACCTGTTGGAAGAGTTTTTGTGAGAAGCAAGACAGGGAGAGTATGTGGGATGGGATTTATAGAGTGATACGCAGCACAGCCGCGAAGGAGGAGGATATACCCCTCGTCCGGAACGGTGTCGCACTTGAAGGCGTGGAGTCAGCCAGGTTCCTGGCACAAACCTTCTATCCGGAGGATAGCGCTGAAAGCGACGGCGCAGAACACATGAGTATAAGAGATAAATCTAACCAGATAAATAATATCGATCGAGGCGGATTATTTGATCCGCCGTTTACTAAGCAAGAACTCATGTGGGCTGCGTCGAGCTTCAGCGCAAAGAAGGCGCCGGGGCTGGACGGCTTCACTGCTGACATTTGCAGGGCAGCTATCACTCTACAACCCAATATGTTCGTTGAATTGTTTAACAGGTGTTTGGAATTAGAATGTTTTCCCACCATTTGGAAAGAGGCCGTGGTAGTGGTATTAAGGAAACCAGGTAAGTCGGACTATACGAGTCCCAAGTCATACAGACCGATTGGTCTTTTGCCCGTAATGGGCAAAATACTAGAGAAGATTATGATAAATAGAATTAGATGGCACGTTTTGCCGGACCAGAGTTCGCGTCAATACGGTTTTACACCACAGCGTGGAACCGAGGACTCCCTCTATGTCATGGTAAATCACATCAGGGAGCAGGTGCGGTCGAAAAAGATCGTACTGCTGGTATCCCTGGACATAGAGGGAGCCTTCGATAACGCGTGGTGGCCGGCGTTACGATGCGAACTCGCAAAAACAAATTGTCCGGTAAACCTTAGAAGACTTGTGGACTCGTATTTGTCCGACCGAAAGGTGCGTGTTAGGTATGCTGGAGAGGAGTGCGTAAGGGAAACTACGAAAGGGTGTGTGCAAGGTTCGATAGGGGGACCGACATTTTGGAATATATTGTTGGACCCCCTATTGAAACAGTTGGAAGAAAGGGGAGACCACTGCCAAGCATTCGCAGACGATGTGGTCTTGATTTTCTCCGAGGAAGACACCCGGAGTCTCAAACGGAAGGCTGATGCTGCGCTTGCCTGCGTCCGGGACTGGGGGATTCGGAATAAGTTGAGATTCGCGCCTAGCAAGACCAAGGCCATGCTAGTCACGAACAAACTGAAGTACGATCCCTTAGTGCTGGACATGGGTGGGGAGCGCATCGGGCTTTCGGAGGAGATTAAGATCCTGGGGCTCACGATCGACCGGAAGTTAACGTTCAGCGCCCACGTGGACAATGTATGCCGCAAGGCGCTGAACGTGTACAAGCAGGTGTCGAGAGCCGCCAGGGTCAACTGGGGGTTAGAATCGGAGATCATCAGGACCATATATATGGCAGTGGTCGAACCGATCGTGTTGTATGCGGCGAATGTATGGGCGCCGGCATCTAACAGGCTTGGAGTACGTAAGCGATTGGGGGTGGTGCAGCGGGGCATCGGGCAGAAGATCGCCAAGGCATATAGGACGGTCTCTCTCAACTCGGTGCTGCTGCTCGCGGGGATGCTGCCTCTTGATGTGAGGGTGCGGGAAACCGCCCTTCTTTACGAGATCAGGAGGGGGTACTCCCGGCGGGTGGTGTGCGACCGAGATGTGGAGGGACCGGTACCTTTCACCAACATGCCACATCCCGCGTGCCAGATAGAACTAGAGTATAAACGCGTGGAGGACAGTGCGGAGCTGGAACTTTGCAAGGATAGTCGGTGTAACATCTACACCGACGGAAGTAAGATAGATGGAAAGGTTGGGGCGGCGCTGACCGTTTGGGATGGCGTCGCCGAGTATAGCAGGAAAAAACTATGTCTGGAACGCTACTGCACTGTCTTTCAGGCGGAACTCTTGGCTTTATCACAGGCCGTGGAGTACGTGCTCCGAAGTGACACACCCAGTTGCTGCATCTTCAGTGACTCTAGGTCTGCGCTGGATGCCTTGGTAGGAAATAATTCTCTGCATCCCTTGATAATAAAGTGTAGACAAGACATCGGTAAGATGATAAATACAGGCAGATCCGTGAGACTGCACTGGATTCGTGCACATGCAGGGCTGCAGGGAAATGAAAGGGCCGATGAGCTGGCGAAGGACGCGGCACTCCATAGGCGGACTAGGCCGGATTACGACAAGTGCCCCATCTCATTCATCAAGCGACAGATCCGAATGGAGTCGATTGATGAATGGGATAGGAGGTACGTAAGTGAGACAACGGCCTCAGTCACCAAAGTGTTTTTCCCGGACGCCACAAAAGCTCATTCGGTAGTGAGGAAGATTAGTATGGATAGCGTGATCGTGCAAGTGTTTACAGGCCACGGGGGGTTCTCTGAGTACCTGCACCGCTTCAGGTGCAAGGAGAGCCCGGCGTGTGTCTGTGACGAGAATGTGAGCGAAAGCGTGATGCATGTGTTGTGTGAATGCCCCGCCTATAGTAGAGAAAGGATGGAATTGGAAATAGAGCTAAATTGTATAGTTAGCGAAAATACAATAAGTGAAATAGTGCAAAGTAAAGCAATGAGAGGAAGATTTTTACAGTACTGTAGAACGATTGCAGTAAGAGTTATAGAAAGGAATAGGACACTGAAATAGAAATAGGAATAAAATGGAAATGTAAATGACAAACAAAAAGTGACACCTTGATAATATAAGTAATTAGTGACAAGAGGTGATAAATGAATAAGATTGTAATACGAAGTATATCTTAAATAAATAATGTACGAATACATGCTTATCAAAATAGGTTTAACGAATGAATAATAGATAAATGTACAATAGTAATACAAACTATGATGTAAATATAAGAATACATAAATGTGATATTAGCATATAGAAATTAGTGTAAAGTATAATAGATAGTTGTAAGTATTACAATAAATAAGAACTGTGATAAATAGAGTAATTAATAATAATAAGGAATGTACAAGTACACATTTGTTAGAATAATCTGTGATAATAGCATGTAGGATAGTAGATATATAAATGTAACATTTAAACCAATATGACAAAAGAACTGTAATAGAAATAAGGAAAATTGTACAGAAAAATTTTTCATGAAATAAACTATTTCAGGTTTTAGCTAACCAACAGTTAGGAGAGTAGATGAATGGAAGGGTTTTATCCCCAGATGATTAATAACCGCGAGAACTAGAATGAAAGGAGAAATAAGGGCCCTAACTTTGCCCACGTTAGGGGGAAGCAGTAATAAAAAAAAAAAAAAAAAAAAAAAAAAACCTAACCTAACCTAACCTAACCTAACCTAACCTAACCTAACCTAACCTAACCTAACCTAACCTAACCTAACCTAACCTAACCTAACCTAACCTAACCTAACCTAACCTAACCTAACCTAACCTAACCTAACCTAACCTAACCTAACCTAACCTAACCTAACCTAACCTAACCTAACCTAACCTAACCTAACCTAACCTAACCTAACCTAACCTAACCTAACCTAACCTAACCTAACCTAACCTAACCTTTTTTTTTTTTTTTTTTTTTTTTTAATCCGTCCCGCCTGGGGGAGGCGGGGGGATATGTGGGACTCCTCGGCTGATAGTGCAAAGCCGAGTATACCCACTAAAACCTGACGGTGTTCCTCCGGGGCGCCTGATGCCGGGGCCACGGGTACGGATTTTTATTCTTCCGCGACCCCGACGGCGATGCCCAGCGCGTTTGATGCGCCGGGCTCATCCCTTTATAGGCAGGAGGGTGGAGCCGCTCCTGCCCTATTTATGTACTGCGTGGGAGGCGCGCGGGAACACCGCGCGCGCCCTCCCGGGGCTGTTAAGATGGGGGTGACGCTCCCCCGAACGTCACCCCCGAGCCCCTAGGTGGGGGGGAGAAGGGTGTGGAAGACCCTCCTCCGGGCCCCGGCTCTCCGGCGGCGGATTGATTGTGAGAGCGGATCGTTCTCCCGCTCCCGTTCCGCCGCCTCCTTCTGCAAGATAACGTCCTCGCAGAAGGTGAGAACCGCCAGCCATGCCTCCTCGCTACCGACCATCGATTTTACGACAGCCGGCAGCGAGAGGTCCCTCCCCACCGCCGCGACTAGCGCACGACGCTGCTCGGCCCACGCCGAGCATTCCTCCAAGGTGTGCTGCGCCGTGTCTTCGTCGCGGCCGCAGTGGTGGCACTCGGTCGTCGACTCACGCCCGGCTATTCGACACAGGTACGTGCCGAAGCAACCATGCCCCGACAGCACCTGCGTCAGCCGGTAGGTCAACGACCCCGTCTTCCTTTCCGTCCAGTTTTTCAACACCGGACGGATCGCCTCAACGGTCCGGCGGCCGGCGTTCGGTGTTGCCAGCCGCCTCTCCCACTTCTCCATTATGGACCGCCGGGCCTGGAGTCTCCGCGTTTCAACCTCCCTGGGTAGTGGGTCTTGCCGAACAGAACGTAGACCCGCACGCCACTCGTACACAGTGGCGTGCACCTCCGCTTCTAAGTCCCAGGGAGGGCTTCCGGCTAGAACGCACGCCGCCTCAAAGGAGACGGTGCGATATCCACGAATAACCCCGACGGCCATCGCCCTTTGTGGGCGCCTTAAATTAGCGACGTTTGGTGCCGTCAGGGTCCCTATCCAGATTGGCGCTCCGTAGAGCGCCATTGATTGCACCGCCCCCATATAGAGGCGGCGGTATCCCCCCTTAGGCCCCCCCATATTGGGCATCAGCCTTTTCAGCGCGCCTGATGCCCTTACGAGACGGGGGGCCAATTGCCGGAAGTGCTCGCGGAAACTCCAACGGGCATCGAGTATCAGGCCTAGGTACCTCATATGAGGCCGGATCTCGATGCGAGTGCCACCTATGACGATGTGGGATCCCGCAGGTGGCGCTTTGCGAGGCCCGTGAAAGCAAACGGCCTCGCACTTCTCCAGCGCCACCTCGAGTCCCAACATCTTTATCCGCCTCACCACCTGCGCTACGGAGCAGGTGGCGAGGCGGTTTGCCTCCCTGAAAGAGCTCCCCCGGGCCGTGACTAGCGTGTCGTCCGCATAACATGTCACGTCGGCCCCCCGAAGGAGCTCACCTCTCAGCACCCAGTCGTAGCCGATGTTCCACAGGAGAGGACCCAAAACTGACCCCTGGGGAACACCGCACGACATGCTCCACCGGTGCTGCCGCCTATCCCGTCCGATCCAGACAATTTCACGACCATCTAAGTAGGCCCCGACAAACCTCCTCAAGTAGGGAGGCACCCCATGAAATTTGAGGGCCTCCCTTATACAGGCCCAGGGGAGGGTGTTGAAGGCGTTCGAGATGTCAAGAGACACCGCCAACAGCACCCCGCCCTGGGCGACCACCTCTTCCGAAAGGGCCTTGACGCGACTAATCGCATCGATAGTCGACCGGCCCCTTCGGAATCCAAACTGTTTAAACGACAAGTCGGGACCTACGCGACGAAGATGCTCGACGAGGCGGCAAGCGACGACCCGTTCACAGAGCTTGCTCACCTCGTCGAGCAGGACGATCGGACGATAGGCGGAGGGAGACTCCGCGGGACGCCCGTCCTTCTTCAACAGGACCAGTTTGCCCGCCTTCCACATGGCGGGGAACCGTCCTGTCTCCAGACAGGCGTCCAACAACCTTTTGTACCTCTCCCCGAGGGGGCCAAGGGCTAACGCCAAGGCGCGGCCCGGAACACCATCCGGGCCCGGAGCTTTATTGGCCCGGAGCCTGAGGCAGGCCGCCCGCAATTCGGCGTCCGTGACCGGCGGCACGTCGGCTTCGGCGCCCTCGTTAAGTTGTGAGGGCGCCATGGCCGGAGGTTGGTGCTCCGCTCGGTCCGGAAACAGTGCCGACACGACCGCCTCAAGCATCCGGGGCTGGAGACTCTCCGTCAACGGGGGCGCCCAGGTGCGGAGCTTGTTCCGCACCATCTTGTATGGACGCCCCCACGGATCCCTATTCAGCGTCTCCAGCAGCTCCGCTCTGGCATTCGCCTTGGCGGCGCTGATGGCCAGCTGCAGCGTTTTGGCCTTTTGCCTGTACTCCGCATACAGCTGGTTCTCCACGTCCGCGTCTCGGTTCCGCCTCCTGCGGAACCGGGTGTACTGGCGCCGCCTCCTCACGCAATCCGCGCGCAGCTCGGCGATTTCCTGCGACCACCAGTACACCTGACGCTTGGGAGGCCGACCTTTGGCCCGGGGCATTGACGCGTCGCATATTTGCGACAATGCGCCCCGGAGCCATTCCGCTTCCTGGTCGACCTCCACTGGCCCGGCCGGAGAGTTCAGCCAGGCCTGGACTATGGAGGCTTCCACCAGCGCTTCTTTATTCAAGCCCTTGACTACCCACCTCGGGAAGAGGTTCACATTCGTGTCATGTCCCCCGGGATTGAACACCTCGTTAGTCGAGGAGGTGGAGATGTCGTAACGGACATACCTGTGGTCCGACAGAGTCTCCACCTCCTCGAGTACCGTCCAGGAGTGGACACTGCGCGCGAGGGCAGGGGTCGCAAACGTAACGTCTACGATGGACCCTCCCTGCCGACGCACGCACGTGTTGGCCGACCCTCTGTTGATGATTACGAGGTCGGCCCCTACTGCCCACTCCTCCAGAGTCTCGCCCCTCACATCAGACGATGGGGAACCCCAAGCCGTTGATTTGGCGTTGAGGTCCCCCGCCAACAACACCTGGCGCGGCCGAGTCTGCCGGACAACGGCCCCGACCGCGCCCAGAAACGCTTCAAATTCCGCGAGACTCCGGTTTGGGGAGAAGTACACACCAACGACGACGATTTCTCCCCAACGGACAGCGACGTAGCCCTGGCCCCTATGGACGACTGAAGGGGCCAGGTTATTTCTCCCGGAGGACATGACGGCGACCAAGCCGTGTGTGTCCGCGAACCAATCTTCACGCTGCGGCGGGACAAAATACGGCTCGGCCGCCACGGCCAAATCAATGGACCACTCCGCCATCGATTGTAGGAGCAGATCCTGCGCTCCGGCGGAGTGGTTTAAGTTCGCCTGCAGGAGACGATGAGCCATTTATTATGGGTCGGTGCTCATCGCCTCCTGGCCCCTGTTTACAAGGGGCGCCTGCTGAGCAGGCTCTTTGGCGGCCGGGGTCCTTCCGGCCGCTTTTCCTTTTTTGGGGGCCTTTGCCCCCACACAGATTTTGCTGCCCACTCGGTGGTCCGCCTTTTTTCCGGCCGCTTCGCAGAGAGAGCAGTGGGGAGTGGCGGTGCAAGTACCGGCTTTGTGGCCGGGCCGACCGCAGCGATAGCATTCCTCGCTGCGGTCAGTATCTGAAGTGCAGACGGCCCGCACGTGCCCGTGTTGCAGGCAACGATAGCATTTCAGCGGCCTCTGGTCCAAGAGCTGGACTTGGGCAGACACCCAGCCCACCAGAAGCCGCCCCGCTGATACTTTCCTAGCTGCCGCAACCGGGCAGCGGACCCAAACCGCACCAAGCCCGGCCGGTGTGCGACGGATCTCCCCGACTTTGACGTCATCCGCCGCACAGCCCCCAGTTTTAGCAACCGCTGCCGCCACTTCCGCCGCAGTCACCGAGTCGTCCAGGCCGGACACCCTAAGCTCGGCACATTTGACCGGCCTGGACACTTTAATATGTTCGGTGCCTAACACCTCCCGTAGTTTGAGAGCCAGAGAGTCCGCCTTCTCGCTGCTCGTAGCTCCTGGCACTTCCAGAACCCTGGCCCCCGTCACAGCCTGTCTGTACTTGATGCCTGTAATACCGAGGCCTCCCAGATCTATTTTCTTCTTGGCCTCAGTTAGGACGGCTGCGTATGTTGCGCCCTGCTGCACTGCCTCGGGCAGCAACGTGACAACCACCGCCGAGGAACGCGGCGGGCGCAGTCTGTTCGACACCTTCTTCTTCTTAGTTACTTGCGGCTTCGGTGTAGGCGTACTTTGCTTGACCTCTGGAGCCTTCTTCTTTCCACCTCTTTTGGTGACCGTAGCCCAGCTCTCATCCATGGAAGCTGGGGCAGGAGGGAGTGCACGAGGCTGTTGCTTCTGCTGCTGCTGCGGGGTTGGCGGCTTTCCAGCTTCTTTTCTCGCCTTATTACTTTTCTTCTCCGTTTTCTGCTGCCTGACGGACGCGACCTTTGAGGAGGGAGCAGCTTCCGAAGGCCCCGGTTGCGGCTGCATACCGACGATTTTCGATGCCGCCGACTTCTTCTTGTCCGCAGCCAAGGGCAACCGGTATGAAGGCTCCGGAAGCAATCTTCCCTCCAGAGCGCCAAACCTTGCATTCATCATCGTCCGAAGCTCCTCCATTATGGATTGCGCAACGGCCTCCTTCAGACCATTGGGGTCCGCGGCGGCAACAGCTGCAGGGAGGGCGGCCATCGGGTTGTTGGCGAGCCTTCCTACAGTTTCTTTCAGCTCAGCCATTTGCACCCGAAGATCGCCCAATTCCTTTTTCAGGCGGTCGTTTTCGGCTTGAAGCCGCCTTGTCTCCTCTGTGGAAGTCCTTTTATTGAGCGCTCCCACTGCCGCCTTTATGGTCGAGGCCGCCAGGTTTAGATTGCGCTGATACGTCCCTTTTAAATTCCGGGACTTTTTCACCGCCTGCTCTATGAGCGCCACGCCCTCAACCACTACTTTCGTATAATCGGCGTCTTCCGGAAGGACCACCGAATCCGTCGACTCCGATATGCCTACTCTATTCCTAAGGAAATATTCTCTGCCGAAGGCAGCCGCATCCTTTTCGGCGTCCAGCTCCATCTGGGCGCGCTCCTGCTCGAGAAGGTCTCGTTTGGCCTTGGCCAGCCCTACATACTCCCCTGTAGTGGGCGGCCTGCCCCTGCCTCGACCTTTGGGTTTCGACGAGACTACCACCTTGACCGCTGGGGTGTCCGAGCCCGAACTCGACTCACGCGAGCTCTTGTCCTGCGCGCCGTGCGAACGCTTTTTCGTTCGCCGCTGGGACTTCGACTCACTCCCAGACAGTGACTTTACGGTCACCATTGACCCCGCCGAGCTTGCGCTCGACAGTCCACCCTCCGACTCACTACCAACTTCTTTCCCCCCCTTCCCCGTAAATTTTATTTTAAAAGAATCCATTGTTATTCCCACGAGTTGGGCCGATTTATGTGACCACCCCCGGGTGACGCCCATTCCGGGGGCTAGGGTATATACTGTGGAGGTCCCCAGGTATCCACAGGTTTTAAGCGTGTTTTCTCACGGGTTTGTTTCAAGTTTTCCTTCTCTTAGGCCGGCCAATTAAGGCAGGCCGTTCGTCGGTCCGCGCAGCCACGACGTACCCCCTTAGCACCGTGACGGGGGTCGTTGAAGCGACTGCGCGGGGTCCCGGGGAGGGCGGCTGGTGCCGGTCCGCCCCCCAGACGCCACCCGGCGACAGGGTTAGTGCCACCGGGCGCGTCTACACCAAACTCCAAGCCCTTCACGAAGGGCAGGGATTAATAGTGGCGCAAAAGCGCCAACAACCACCTGAGCGCAAAAGCGCAAAAACAAACAAAGAGGGGCGCAATAGCGCCCCCGTCACCACATCGCTCAAAAAAGCCAAAAATACTCTGTCCCCCCAAAAAGAGGGACAGGTGCGACGCCACAAATTGGCAACCACGATACCCCTCTGAAAGCAGAGGGGCAGGTGTTTTTCCCCCCCTTCCCCGTCCGGGCCGGGCCCTTTCGGCACTGCAGCCTCATCGGCCCCGACCCGGTACTGAGGGCGCCGCCGAAGCACCACCCTCAGGAGTGTTTATCGACTCTCCAGTCTAGATCCGCAGTGTTCAGTGCAAACGAGGCCACCTCGAGAAGGATGTGGACATGAAGTCCACGCACTGCGGTCTTGGGGTGGCAGGCTAAGGCTCCACTTAATGGGAGCTGTAAGCGCCTGTTGGTCCACCCCCTGTGGCGGGTCACCCCCACCACTCGGCCCCAACCTAACCTAACCTAACCTAACCTAACCTAACCTAACCTAACCTAACCTAACCTAACCTAACCTAACCTAACCTAACCTAACCTAACCTTTTTTTTTTTTTTTTTTTTTTGCGTCAGGAAATGCTTTATGCATTCCGTCCTGCCATGGGGGATGGCAGGGGGATATGTGGGACTCCACGGCTGTGAGGTGCAATGCCGGGCTACCCACTAAAACCTGACGGTGTTCCTCCGAGGCGCCTATTGCCGGGGCAGCGGGGGCGCTTTGGCATTCTTCCGCGGCCCCGGCGGCGTTGCCCAGCGCGTTTGATACGCCGGGCTCATCTCGGTAAGGGCAGGAGGGTGGAGATGCCCCTGCCCGTTCTACTTGGGATGCGCGCGGGAACACCGCGCGCGCCATCCCGAGGCCTATTTGGTTGGGGTGACAGTCCCCCGACAGTCACCCCGAGGCCTCTAGGTGGGGGGGAGGAGGGCGTGGAAATTCCTCCTCCGGGCCCCGGCTCTCCGGCGGCGGATTGGTTGCGAAAGCGGATCAGTCTCCCGCTCTCTCTCCGCCGCCTCCTTCCGCGAGATTACGTCCTCGCAGAAGGTGAGAACCGCCAGCCATGCCTCCTCGCTACCGACCATAGCTTTTACCACAGCCGGCAGCGAGAGGTCTCTCCCCACCGCCGCGACGAGATCACGACGCTGCTCAGCCCATGCCGAGCACTCCTCAAGCGTATGCTGCGCCGTATCTTCGTCGCGGCCGCAGTGGTGACACTCTGTCGTCGACTCTCTACGGGCAATTTGGCACAGGTACTTGCCGAAGCTCCCATGCCCCGACAGCACCTGCACCATCCGGAAAGTCAACGACCCCGACGTTCTGTCCGTCCATTCTTCCAGTACTGGACGGACCGCCTCGACGGTCCGGCGGCCGGCATTCGGATGCGCCAGCCGCTCCTTCCATTTCGCCAACATGGACCGCCGGGCTCTGAGCCTCCGCGATTCCACCTCCCTGAGAGTAGGGTCGTCGCGTTGAAGGCGACGACCCGTACGCCACTCGTACACCGTGGCGTACACTTCCGCCTCGAGATCCCAGGGAGGGGATCCAGCCAAAACACACGCCGCCTCACAGGAGACGGTGCGATACCCGCGTATCACCCCGACGGCCATCGCCCTTTGAGGTCGCCGAAGAGCGGCGACGTTCTGGGCCGTCAGGGTGGATGACCAGATTGGCGCTCCATAGAGCGCCATGGACCGCACCACCCCCATATAGAGGCGGCGGCATCCCGCCTTCGGCCCCCCGATATTAGGCATAAGCCGCTTTAGTGCGGCCGCCGCCCCTAAGAGACGGGGAGCCAGGCGCCGGAAATGTTCGCGGAAGCTCCATCGGCTATCGAGGACGAGTCCCAGGTACCTCATGTGAGGCTCGACCCCGATACGAGTGCCACCAACTACGATATGGGACCCCGCAGGTGGCGCATTCCGAGGCCCATGGAAACAGAGAGCCTCGGATTTGTTCAGCGCCACCTCGAGTCCCAGCCTTCTTATCCGCCCCACCACCTGGGCCACCGCGCAGGTGGCGAGGCGGGCTGCCTCCCTGTATGTGCTCCCCCGGGCCGTGACCATTGTGTCGTCCGCGTAGCAGGTCACTTCGGCCCCACGGAGAAGCACACCTCTCAGCACCCAGTCGTAACCGATGTTCCACAGGAGAGGACCCAGAACTGACCCCTGTGGAACACCGCACGTCATTCTCCACCGGTGCTGCCGCCTTTGCCGCCCAGTATACTCAATGTATCTTTCATCGAGATAGGCCCCGACAATCCGCCTTAAATAGGGAGGCACCTTATGAAACCGGAGTGCCTCCCTGATACAAGACCAGGGCAGGGTGTTGAACGCGTTGGCAATGTCTAGCGAGACAGCCAACAACACCCCGCCCCGGGACACCACCTCCTCCGAAAGGGCCCGGATGCGGCTTATCGCATCTATAGTTGACCGGCCCCTTCGGAAACCAAACTGAATTTCAGACAAATCGGGACCTACTCGAGTTAAATGCCCGACGAGGCGATCAGCGACGACCCGTTCAAACAACTTATTCGCCTCGTCGAGCAGCACAATTGGGCGGTAGGCGGAGGGAGACTCCGCAGGACGCCCGTCTTTCCTCAACAGGACCAGTCGGCCCGTCTTCCACTTGACGGGGAACTGTCCTGTCTCCAGACAGGCGTCCATCAACGTTCTTAACCTATCCCCGAGGACCTCAAGAGCCATGGCCAGAGCACGGCCCGGAATTCCGTCCGGGCCCGGAGCTTTGTTCGCCACCCGGAGCTTGCGAGCCGCCATTCGCAGCTCTGCTTCCGAAACCGGCGTCACATTTATGTCGTCGGCGCCCTCCTCCAAATTGGATGGCGCCATGACCGGAGGTTCGTGCCCGGCTCGGTACGGAAACAGAGCCGACACGACATCTTCAAGCAACCGGGGCTGGAGGCTCTCCGTTAACGGGGGCGCCCAGGTGCGGAGCTTGTTCCGCACCATCTTGTATGAGCGCCCCCACGGATCCCTATTCAGAGCCTCCAGCAGCTCCGCTCTGGCGCTCGCCTTGGCGGCGCTGATGGCCAGCTGCAGCGTTTTCACCTTCTCCCTATACGTCGCATACAACTGGGCCTCCACGTCCGCGTCTCGGTTCCGCCGCCTGCGGAACCGGGTGTACTGGCGTCTGGCTCTCACGCACGTGGTGCGGAGGTCTGCGATTTCATCAGACCACCAGTACACCTGACGCTTTGGAGGTCGTCGCTTGGCCCGGGGCATCGCGGCGTCGCAGATATCAGACATAGCCCCCCGGAACCATTCCGTCTCGCGATCGACCTCCACCGGCCCGGCTGGAGGATTCAGCCAGGCCTGGACAATGGAGGCTTCCACCAGCGCCTCTTTATTCAGGCTCTTGAGGACCCACCTCGGGGATGAAGAAGTGTTGTGTCTTCCGGAACCAACGTCGACATTTGACGAGGAGGTGGAAACGTAGAAGCGGACATATCGGTGGTCCGACAAGGTCTCCACCTCCTCCATGACGGCCCAGGAGTGGACGAGGCGCGCGAGGGCAGGGGATGCGAACGAAACGTCCACAATGGACCCCCCCTGCTGCCGCACGCATGTGTTGGCCGATCCTCTGTTGAGGACCACGAGGTCGGCCATTATCGCCCACTCCTCCAGAGTCTCGCCTCTCCTATTTGTCACAGGGGAACCCCAAGCCGTTGACTTGGCGTTGAGGTCCCCCGCGAGCAACACTGGACGCGGCCGGAATCGGCCCAGATCAGCCCCGACCGCGTCTAAAAATACTTCAAACTCCGCGAGACTCCGGTTTGGGGAAAAGTACACACCTACTACAACAAATTCCCCCCAAAGGACCGCCACATATCCATGACCCCTAGCTAATAACGAAGGGGCCGGAACGTTCCTCCCGGAAGACACAACGGCGACCAAGCCATCAAGATCCCCAGCCCATTTAGCACAAGGGGGGACGTAGTATGGCTCGGCCACCACGGCTACGTCGATTTTCCACTCCGCCATAGACTGCATGAGCAGGTCTTGTGCACCGGCGGAGTGGTTGATGTTCGCCTGGAGGAGGCGGTAATGAGCCATTTATGGGTCTGTTATCATCGCCTCCTCTTTTCTGCTACCAGCAGGGGTGGCCAAAACAACGGGAGCTTTGGCGGCCGGGGTCCTAGCGGCCGCCCTCTGGCCCTTTTTGGGCTTAGCTCCTTCACATAACTTGCTGCCCACAGTATGGTTGGCCGGTTTTCCGGCGGCAACACACACAGTGCAGTTTGGGGCAGCAGTGCACTCTTTAGATTTGTGGCCGTTCTGGCCGCATCTGTAGCACTCATTGCTCCGGTCGACATTGGAGGTGCACGTAGCTCTCACATGCCCGAGTTGGAGGCAGCGGAAACACCGCATGGGCCTCTGGTCGAGGAGCTGTACCCTCGCAGACACCCAACCTATAAGCAGCCGTCCGCCTGAGATTTTTCCCGCTGCCCCCACCGGACAGCGAACCCACGCCGACCCCAGCCCGGATGGGGTGCGACGTATTTCTCCCACTTTCACCGTTTCCGGTGGACATTCTCCCGCCTTTGCCACAGCCTGAAGGAGTTCCGCTGCCGACACTGAATCGTCCAGGCCGGACACCCGCATTTCCACGCACTTCACCGGCCTGGACACACGCACGAGCTCTGGGCTCAGCGACTCCTTTATCTTGGCCGCCAGCGAATCAGCTTTTTCGCCGCTGGCGGCCCCGGGAACTTCAAGCACTCTGGCTCCCGTAGCCGCGTGCCTAAACTTCAGGCTCGTTATGCCGAGACCCTCCAGGTTTATTTTACTGCGGGCCTCGGACAGCACTGATGCATAGGTAGCACCCTTCTCTACAGCCTCTGGCAAGAGAGTAACTACAACGGCCGAAGTTCGCGGCGGACGTAGTTTTGGCGGTCCCTTTTTCGTCTCCTTCTTCGACGCCGGGGGTTGAGATGGCTGAGCCTGGGCCTGTGCCTTCTTCTTTCTTCCTCTTTTCACTACCGTGGTCCATGCTTCTTCTAGTGGCTGCGGGGCCGGCGGCAGCGCCTGAGGCTGTGGCTGCGCTACCTGCTTAGAGGTCGTTGCACCGCCTTTGCCTTTCCTACTTTTCTTCCTGTCGCTACTTCTTCCTGCACCGCTTTGTACCTGGGCGCTACCGGTTACATTCGCAGCCGTCGAGAGGGTCGCCGCTGCACTCGCCGAGGACGACGTCGGACGATTCGACGGATGCTGTGGGGCGGAAGGCTGCAACGGTCGAGGCTTTAGGGACTCCGGGAGAAAACGCTCTTCCGGAGCCAGCCTTTTCTCCATGGCCTCGAATCTTGCGTTCACCATTTTCCCCACCTGGAGCATTATGCTCCTGTTCCACTCCTCCTGTAAGAGTTGATCTCCTACCACGGGGGGAGGGGGATTCGGACGTTGCGCAAGCCTTTCCACTGCCTCTTTCAGCTCCGAGATTTGCCCTCGGAGATCCCCAATTTGGTTTTGAAGGCGCTCGTTCTCCTCTTTTAGTCTTCTCGTTTCATCGGTGGACGAGCGACTATTTAATTCGTCCACAGCGTCCTTAATGTGTTTGGACGCGAGGTTTAGGGCTCTGATGGAGGTGCCTTTTAGGTTCTTAGACACCCTTGCCACTTTCTCGATCGCCGCCACGTATGCTACGGCTTTTGCCACCGGATCCGCAGGCACAGGAATATCTTCATCCATGCTGGCCGAAGACGACTCGCTGCACTGCCGCGACCGCATAAGTTTAGAATTGCCCGCGTCCTTCAAAGACTGCAGCACCAGCTTTTCCGCCTCTGCTTCAGCCTCAAGTAATTTTGCAGCCGCCAAATCAGCTTTCGCCTTGGCGAGCCCCACGTACTGGCCCGTTGTCGGCGGCCGTCCCCTGGTTTTGCGGGTGATAGCCACCTTTACGGCTGGCGAGTCCGACCCCGAGCTGGACTTACTCCTACTTCTACTGCGACGATCTTCGTCGCAGCTCCCCCGACTCTTTTCGCGGCTCCGTTTTTGGGTCTTCCTCCACATCTTTTTCCTGGAGTCATCTGACCCCGATTCCACCGTCACCAACGTGGCTGCTGAACTAGCGTCAGACAGTTCGCTAACGCTCTCCACAGCCTCGTCCTCAATCGTCCTCACACCTGTTCCTCGTCGTTTTGGTTTTAAATTTATTTTTAGAAATTCCATTTTTATTCCCACGAGTTGGGCCGATTTATGTGACCACCCCCGGGTGACGCCCATTCCGGGGGCTAGGGTATATACTGTGGAGGTCCCCAGGTATCCACAGGTTTTAAGCGTGTTTTCTCACGGGTTTGTTTCAAGTTTTCCTTCTCTTAGGCCGGCCAATTAAGGCAGGCCGTTCGTCGGTCCGCGCAGCCACGACGTACCCCCTTAGCACCGTGACGGGGGTCGTTGAAGCGACTGCGCGGGGTCCCGGGGAGGGCGGCTGGTGCCGGTCCGCCCCCCAGACGCCACCCGGCGACAGGGTTAGTGCCACCGGGCGCGTCTACACCAAACTCCATGCCCTTCACGAAGGGCAAGGAGCGACGGAGGCGCAAAAGCGCCGACGACAACCTGAGCGCAAAAGCGCAAACAAAAACAAAAAACAAAGGGGCGCAATAGCGCCCTCCACCTCAAAGCGCAAAAGCGCCAAAATACTCTGTCCCCCCAAAAAGAGGGACAGGTGCGACGCCAAAAATTGGCAAACACGATACCCCTCTGAAAGCAGAGGGGCAGGTGTTTTTTCCCCCCCTTCCCCGTCCGGGCCGGGCCCTTTCGGCACTGCAGCCTCATCGGCCCCGACCCGGTACTGAGGGCGCCGCCGAAGCACCACCCTCAGGAGTGTTTATCGACTCTCCAGTCTAGATCCGCAGTGTTCAGTGCAAACGAGGCCACCTCGAGAAGGATGTGGACATGAAGTCCACGCACTGCGGTCTTGGGGTGGCAGGCTAAGGCTCCACTTAATGGGAGCTGTAAGCGCCTGTTGGTCCACCCCCTGTGGCGGGTCACCCCCACCACTCGGCCCCAACCTAACCTAACCTTTTTTTTTTTTTTTTTTTTTTGCGTCAGGAAATGCTTTATGCATTCCGTCCCGCCTGGGGGAGGCGGGGGGATATGTGGGACTCCTCGGCTGATAGTGCAAAGCCGAGTATACCCACTAAAACCTGACGGTGTTCCTCCGGGGCGCCTGATGCCGGGGCTACGGGTACGGATTTTTATTCTTCCGCGGCCCCGACGGCGATGCCCAGCGCGTTTGATGCGCCGGGCTCATCCCGTTATAGGCAGGAGGGTGGAGCCGCTCCTGCCCTATTTATGTACTGCGTGGGAGGCGCGCGGGAACACCGCGCGCGCCCTCCCGGGGCTGTTGAGATGGGGGTGACGCTCCCCCGAACGTCACCCCCGAGCCCCTAGGTGGGGGGGAGAAGGGTGTGGAAGACCCTCCTCCGGGCCCCGGCTCTCCGGCGGCGGATTGATTGGGAGAGCGGATCGTTTTCCCGCTCCCGCTCCGCCGCCTCCTTCTGCAAGATTACGTCCTCGCAGAAGGTGAGAACCGCCAGCCATGCCTCCTCGCTACCGACCATCGATTTTACGACAGCCGGCAGCGAGAGGTCCCTCCCCACCGCCGCGACTAGCGCACGACGCTGCTCGGCCCACGCCGAGCATTCCTCCAAAGTGTGCTGCGCCGTGTCTTCGTCGCGGCCGCAGTGGTGGCACTCGGTCGTCGACTCACGCCCGGCTATTTGGCACAGGTACGTGCCGAAGCAGCCATGCCCCGACAGCACCTGCGTCAGCCGGTAGGTCAACGACCCCGTCTTCCTTTCCGTCCAGTTCTTCAACACCGGACGGATCGCCTCAACGGTCCGGCGGCCGGCGTTCGGTGTTGCCAGCCGCCTCTCCCACTTCTCCATTATGGACCGCCGGGCCTGGAGTCTCCGCGCTTCAACCTCCCTGGGCAGTGGGTCTTCTCTTCTGCTACGTAGACCCGCACGCCACTCATACACTGTGGCGTGCACCTCCGCTTCCAAGTCCCAGGGAGGGCTTCCGGCTAGAACGCACGCCGCCTCAAAGGAGACGGTGCGATACCCACGAATGACCCCGACGGCCATCGCCCGTTGAGGGCGCCTTAAATTGGCGACGTTTGGTGCCGTCAGGGTCCCTATCCAAATTGGCGCTCCGTAGAGCGCCATTGATTGCACCGCCCCCATATAGAGGCGGCGGTATCCCCCCTTGGGCCCCCCCAAATTGGGCATCAGTCGTTTGAGCGCGGCTGATGCCCTTACGAGACGGGGGGCCAATTGCCGGAAGTGCTCGCGGAAACTCCAACGGGCATCGAGGATCAGGCCCAGGTACCTCATATGGGGCCGGACCTCGATGCGAGTGCCACCTATTACGATGTGGGATCCCGCAGGTGGCGCCTTGCGAGGACCGTGAAAGCAAACGGCCTCGCACTTCTCCAGCGCCACCTCGAGTCCCAACATCTTTATCCGCCTCACCACCTGCGCTACGGAGCAGGTGGCGAGGCGGTTTGCCTCCCTGAAAGAGCTCCCCCGGGCCGTGACTAGCGTGTCGTCCGCGTAACACGTCACGTCGGCCCCCCGGAGGAGCTCACCTCTCAGCACCCAGTCGTAGCCGATGTTCCACAGGAGAGGACCCAAAACTGACCCCTGGGGAACACCGCACGACATGCTCCACCGGTGCTGCCGCCTATCCTGTCCGATCCAGACAATTGTACGACCATCTAAGTAGGCCCCGACAAACCTTCTCAAGTAGGGAGGCACCCCATGAAATTTGAGGGCCTCCCTTATACAGGCCCAGGGGAGGGTGTTGAAGGCGTTCGAGATGTCGAGAGACACCGCCAACAGCACCCCGCCCTGGGCGACCACCTCCTCCGAAAGGGCCTTGACGCGACCAATCGCGTCGATTGTCGACCGGCCCCTTCGGAATCCAAACTGCTTAAACGACAAGTCGGGACCTACGCGACGAAGATGCTCGACGAGGCGGCAAGCGACGACCCGTTCACAGAGCTTGCTCACCTCGTCGAGCAGGACGATCGGACGATAGGCGGAGGGAGACTCCGCGGGACGCCCGTCCTTCTTCAACAGGACCAGTTTGCCCGCCTTCCACATGGCGGGGAACTGTCCTGTCTCCAGACAGGCGTCCAACAACCTTTTGTACCTCTCCCCGAGGGGGCCAAGGGCTAACGCCAAGGCGCGGCCCGGAACACCATCCGGGCCCGGAGCTTTATTGGCCCGGAGCCTGAGGCAGGCCGCCCGCAATTCGGCGTCCGTGACCGGCGGCACGTCGGCATCGGCGCCCTCGTTAAGTTGTGAGGGCGCCATGGCCGGAGGTTGGTGCTCCGCTCGGTCCGGAAAAAGTGCCGACACGACCGCCTCAAGCATCCGGGGCTGGAGACTCTCCGTCAACGGGGGCGCCCAGGTGCGGAGCTTGTTCCGCACCATCTTGTATGGACGCCCCCACGGATCCCTGTTTAGCGTCTCCAGCAGCTCCGCTCTAGCCTTCGCCTTGGCGGCGCCGATGGCCAGCTGTAGCGCTTTGGCCTTTTGCCTGTACGCCGCATACAGCCGGTCCTCCTCGTCCGCGTCTCGGTTCCGCCTCCTGCGGAACCGGGTGTACTGGCGCCGCCCCCTGACGCAGTCCGCGCGCAGATCAGCGATTTCCTGCGACCACCAGTACACCTGACGCTTGGGAGGCCGACCTTTGGCCCGGGGCATCGACGCATCGCATATTTGCGACAGCGCGCCCCGCAGCCATTCCGCCTCCTGGTCGACCTCCACTGGCCCGGCCGGAGAGTTCAGCCAGGCCTGGACGATGGAGGCTTCCATCAGCGCTTCTTTATTTAAGCCCCTGGTTACCCACCTCGGGAAGAGGTTCACGTTCGTGTTATGTCCTACGGGAGAACACACCTCGTTTGTCGAGGAGGTGGAGATGTCGTATCGGACATATCTATGGTCCGACAAAGTTTCCACCTCCTCGAGTACCGTCCAGGAGTGGACACTGCGCGCGAGGGCAGGGGTCGCAAACGTTACATCTACGATGGACCCTCCCTGCCGACGCACGCACGTATTGGCCGACCCTCTATTTATGATTGCGAGGTCGGCCCCTAATGCCCACTCCTCCAGAGTCTCGCCCCTTATATCCGACGAAGGGGAACCCCAAGCCGTTGACTTGGCGTTGAGGTCCCCCGCCAACAACACCTGGCGCGGCCGAGTCTGCCGGACAACGGCCCCGACCGCGCCCAGAAACGCTTCAAATTCGGCGAGACTCCGGTTTGGGGAGAAGTACACACCAACGACGACGATTTCCCCCCAAAGGACAGCAACGTAGCCCTGGCCCCTATGGACGACAGAAGGGACCAGGTTATTCCTCCCGAAGGACATAACGGCGACCAAGCCGTGTGTGTCCACAAACCAATCATCCCTTTGTGGCGGGACAAAGTACGGCTCGGCCGCCACGGCCAAATCAATGGACCACTCCGCCGCTGACTGCAGAAACAGGTCTTGGGCTCCGGCGGAGTGGTTCAAATTCGCCTGTAGGAGGCGATGAGCCATTTATTATGGGTCGGTGCTCATCGCCTCCACACCCCTATTAGCAGGGGGCGCCTGCTGAGCAGGCCCATTGGCGGCCGGGGTCCTGACGGCCGCCTTTACCTTTTTGGGGGCCTTTGCCCCCACGCAGGCTTTAGTGCCAGCTCGGTGGTCCGCTTTTTTATTTAGTGCCGCACACAGATTGCAGTGCGGGCTAGCTTCACATGCGACGGCTTTATGGCCGACCCGACCGCAACGATAACACTCCTCGCTGCGGTCGATTTCGGATTTGCATGCCGCCCGCACGTGCCCCTGCTGCAAGCAGCGGAAGCACTTGAGCGGCCTCTGGTCTAGGAGCTGGACTTGGGCCGACACCCAGCCCACCAGAAGCCGCCCTACCGAGACCTTTTTGGCTGCAGCCACGGGGCATTTAACCCAAACTGCCCCGAGCCCTGCCGAGTTGCGGCGAATATCGCCTACTTTTACCTCCTCCGCAGCACAGCCTCCCACTTTCGCAACTGCATCGGCGACCTCTGCAGCCACAATAGAGTCGTCCAGGCCGGACACCCTCAGCTCGGCACACTTGACCGGCCTGGACACCTTGATATGCTCCGATTTTAGCACCTCCCTTAATTTGGAGGCCAGAGAGTCCGCTTTCTCGCCGCTAGTTGCCCCTGGCACCTCGAGAACCCTGGCCCCCGTTACAGCCTGTCTATACTTGAGGCCCGTTATTCCGAGGCCTCCCAAGTCGATCTTCTTACGGGCTTCAGCAAGGACGGCTGCATAGGTTGCGCCCTGCTCAACTGCTTCTGGCAGCAGCGTGACCACAACTGCAGACGAACGCGGCGGGCGTAGTCTGTTCGCCGCCTTCTTCTTTTTGGCTGCCTGGGCCTGTTGACCAGCCTGGATCCGAGACACAGAAGCCGGCTTGGTGTGCGGCTGTTGTTGTGCGGGCTGGGCCTGGCCTACAGTGGATACCTTCTTCTTGCCTCTCTTCGTCACCGTAGACCAGGCTTCCTCCATATTTGCTGGGGCCGGCGGAAGCGGACGAGGCTGTTTCGGAGTTGCCGCCGACTCTTCCGTTGACTTCGTACCCTTACCCTTCTTTACTTTGGGACCCTGCTGCTTTAGGACGCCCTTTTGGACCGCGACAATCCCGGACGAACTCGGTTGCGGTCGCGAAACTTCATCAGCCTTTTTCCTATCTGCGGCCAACGGTGGCCGATAAGAAGGTTCCGGCAACAGCCTGTCCTCCAGGGCCCCAAAACGCGCATTGAGCATTGTTCTTATTTCCTGCATAATTGACTGCTCAATGGCGTTCCTCATGCCGTTGGGGTCCGCACTCGCGACTGCCGAGGGAAGCAGTGCCAGAGGATTGTTGGAGAGCCTCCCGACACTCTCCTTTAATTCCGCCATCTGGGTCCGCAGTTCAGCTAATTCCCTGCGAAGCCGCTCGTTGTCCGCCTCCAATCTGCGCGTTTCATCGTTACACGTTTGCTTGTGTAGGCCCTCAACAGCGGCCGTGATGCCCTCAGACGCCTCTTTTAGGGATTTCTGATAGGTCCCCTTCAGATTTCGGGATGTCTTTAGAACTTTGTCGATTTGGCCTACACCCTTCAACGCAAGCATTCTAAAGTTCTCGTGCCTGGCTACGACGTCAACTCGGTCCGCTGCAGAATCTGACAGGCACTCCTTGCTCCGGAGCGAGTATTCTCTTCTACTAAACTCGAGCTCCTTTTCCGCCTCTAATTCCAGAGCATCACGCTCCGCCTTGAGCCATTGTTTCTTAGCGTTTGCCAAACCGACGTATTCCCCAGTAGTGGGCGGCCTCCCTCTGCCTCTGGGCTTCACCTTTAACGCCGGAGTATCCGATTCCGGGCTAGCGTCACGAAATCTGTCGAAATCCGAATCCCGCGACCGCTTCTTCGATAGCCGATGAATTTTCACCGACGACGACTCTCTGTCAGAAAGTGACTCTACAGTCACCATTGAGACCGTCGAGCTTGCGCTCGACAGTTCCGCCTCCGTCTCACTATCCTCTCTCACTTTCCCCCCCTTCCCCTTGAAATTTATTTTTAAACATTTATCCATTGTGATTCCCACGAGTGGGGCCGATTTAAATGACCACCCCCGGGTGACGCCCATTCCGGGGGCTAGGGTATATACTGTGGGGGTCCCCAGGTACCCACAGGTTTTTACGTGTTCGCTCACGGGTTTGTTTCAAGTTTTCCTTCTCTTAGGCCGGCCAATTAAGGCAGGCCGTTCGTCGGTCCGCGCAGCCACGACGTACCCCCTTAGCACCGACACGGGGGTCGTTGAAGTGACTGCGCGGGGTCCCGGGGAGGGCGGCTGGTGCCGGTCCGCCCCCCAGACGCCACCCGGTGACAGGGTTAGTGCCACCGGGCGCGTCTACACCAAAGTCCATGCCCTTCACGAAGGGCAAGGAACGAGAGAGGCGCAAAAGCGCCAACAACAAAATAACACAAAAGTGTAAAAAGGGGCGCAATAGCACCACAACAATATTTGCGCAAAAGCGCTGCAACAATACTCCCCCAAAAAGAAGAGCAGGTGCATTTCCAACCACAAAAAGCACCGGAAGACACAATAGTACCCCCCAGCACTCCGTTGCGCAAAAGCGCCAGGCACCCTACCCCTCCAAAAGAGAGAGGCAGGTGCATCCCTTCCCCCCCGTCCGGGCCGGACCCTTTCGGCACTGCAGCCTCATCGGCCCCGACCCGGTACTGAGGGCGCCGCCGAAGCACCACCCTCAGGAGTGTTTATCGACTCTCCAGTCTAGATCCGCAGTGTTCAGTGCAAACGAGGCCACCTCGAGAAGGATGTGGACATGAAGTCCACGCACTGCGGTCTTGGGGTGGCAGGCTAAGGCTCCACTTAATGGGAGCTGTAAGCGCCTGTTGGTCCACCCCCTGTGGCGGGTCACCCCCACCACTCGGCCCCAACCTAACCTAACCTAACCTAACCTAACCTTTTTTTTTTTTTTTTTTTTTTTTTTTTTTTTTTTTTCGTCAGGAAATGCTTTATGCATTCCGTCCCGCCTGGGGGAGGCGGGGGGATATGTGGGACTCCTCGGCTGATAGTGCAACGCCGAGTATACCCACTAAAACCTGACGGTGTTCCTCCGGGGCGCCTGATGCCGGGGCTACGGGTACGGATTTTTATTCTTCCGCGGCCCCGACGGCGATGCCCAGCGCGTTTGATACGCCGGGCTCATCCCGTTATAGGCAGGAGGGTGGAGCCGCTCCTGCCCTATTTATGTACTGCGTGGGAGGCGCGCGGGAACACCGCGCGCGCCCTCCCGGGGCTGTTAAGATGGGGGTGACGCTCCCCCGAACGTCACCCCCGAGCCCCTAGGTGGGGGGGAGAAGGGTGTGGAAGACCCTCCTCCGGGCCCCGGCTCTCCGGCGGCGGATTGATTGGGAGAGCGGATCATTTTCCCGCTCCCGCTCCGCCGCCTCCTTCTGCAAGATTACGTCCTCGCAGAAGGTGAGAACCGCCAGCCATGCCTCCTCGCTACCGACCATCGATTTTACGACAGCCGGCAGCGAGAGGTCCCTCCCCACCGCCGCGACTAGCGCACGACGCTGCTCGGCCCACGCCGAGCATTCCTCCAAAGTGTGCTGCGCCGTGTCATCGTCGCGGCCGCAGTGGTGGCACTCGGTCGTCGACTCACGCCCGGCTATTTGGCACAGGTACGTGCCGAAGCAGCCATGCCCCGACAGCACCTGCGTCAGCCGGTAGGTCAACGACCCCGTCTTCCTTTCCGTCCAGTTCTTCAACACCGGACGGATCGCCTCAACGGTCCGGCGGCCGGCGTTCGGTGTTGCCAGCCGCCTCTCCCACTTCTCCATTATGGACCGCCGGGCCTGGAGTCTCCGCGTTTCAACCTCCCTGGGCAGTGGGTCTTCTCTCCTAGCTCTTAGACCCGCACGCCACTCGTAGACTGTGGCGTGCACCTCCGCTTCTAAGTCCCAGGGAGGGCTTCCGGCTAGAACGCACGCCGCCTCAAAGGAGACGGTGCGATATCCCCGAATGACCCCGACGGCCATCGCCCTTTGAGGGCGCCTTAAATTGGCGACGTTTGGTGCCGTCAGGGTCCCTATCCAGATTGGCGCTCCGTAGAGCGCCATTGATTGCACCGCCCCCATATAGAGGCGGCGGTATCCCCCCTTAGGGCCCCCCATATTGGGCATCAGCCTTTTCAGCGCGCCTGATGCCCTTACGAGACGGGGGGCCAATTGCCGGAAGTGCTCGCGGAAACTCCAACGGGCATCGAGGATCAGGCCCAGGTACCTCATATGGGGCCGGACCTCGATGCGAGTGCCACCTATTACGATGTGGGATCCCGCAGGTGGCGCTTTGCGAGGACCGTGAAAGCAAACGGCCTCGCACTTCTCCAGCGCCACCTCGAGTCCCAACATCTTTATCCGCCTCACCACCTGCGCTACGGAGCAGGTGGCGAGGCGGTTTGCCTCCCTGAAAGAGCTCCCCCGGGCCGTGACTAGCGTGTCGTCCGCATAACATGTCACGTCGGCCCCCCGGAGGAGCTCACCTCTCAGCACCCAGTCGTAGCCGATGTTCCACAGGAGAGGACCCAAAACTGACCCCTGGGGAACACCGCACGACATGCTCCACCGGTGCTGCCGCCTATCCCGTCCGATCCAGACAATTGTGCGACCATCTAAGTAGGCCCCGACCAACCTTCTCAAGTAGGGAGGCACCCCATGAAATTTGAGGGCCTCCCTTATACAGGCCCAGGGGAGGGTGTTGAAGGCGTTCGAGATGTCAAGAGACACCGCCAACAGCACCCCGCCCTGGGCGACCACCTCTTCCGAAAGGGCCTTGACACGACTAATTGCGTCGATAGTCGAACGGCCCCTTCGGAATCCAAACTGCTTAAACGACAAGTCGGGACCTACGCGACGAAGATGCTCGACGAGGCGGCAAGCGACGACCCGTTCACAGAGCTTGCTCACCTCGTCGAGCAGGACGATCGGACGATAGGCGGAGGGAGACTCCGCGGGACGCCCGTCCTTCTTCAACAGGACCAGTTTGCCCGCCTTCCACATGGCGGGGAACTGTCCTGTCTCCAGACAGGCGTCCAACAACCTTTTGTACCTCTCCCCGAGGGGGCCAAGGGCTAACGCCAAGGCGCGGCCCGGAACACCATCCGGGCCCGGAGCTTTATTGGCCCGGAGCCTGAGGCAGGCCGCCCGCAATTCGGCGTCCGTGACCGGCGGCACGTCGGCTTCGGCGCCCTCGTTAAGTTGTGAGGGCGCCATGGCCGGAGGTTGGTGCTCCGCTCGGTCCGGAAAAAGTGCCGACACGACCGCCTCAAGCATCCGGGGCTGGAGACTCTCCGTCAACGGGGGCGCCCAGGTGCGGAGCTTGTTCCGCACCATCTTGTATGGACGCCCCCACGGATCCCTATTCAGCGTCTCCAGCAGCTCCGCTCTGGCATTCGCCTTGGCGGCGCTGATGGCCAGCTGCAGCGTTTTGGCCTTTTGCCTGTACTCCGCATACAGCTGGTTCTCCACGTCCGCGTCTCGGTTCCGCCTCCTGCGGAACCGGGTGTACTGGCGCCGCCTCCTCACGCAATCCGCGCGCAGCTCGGCGATTTCCTGCGACCACCAGTACACCTGACGCTTGGGAGGCCGACCTTTGGCCCGGGGCATTGACGCGTCGCATATTTGCGACAATGCGCCCCGGAGCCATTCCGCTTCCTGGTCGACCTCCACTGGCCCGGCCGGAGAGTTCAGCCAGGCCTGGACTATGGAGGCTTCCACCAGCGCTTCTTTATTCAAGCCCTTGACTACCCACCTCGGGAAGAGGTTCACATTCGTGTCATGTCCCCCGGGATAAAACACCTCGTTAGTCGAGGAGGTGGAGATGTCGTATCGGACATACCTGTGGTCCGACAGAGTCTCCACCTCCTCGAGTACCGTCCAGGAGTGGACACTGCGCGCGAGGGCAGGGGTCGCAAACGTTACGTCTACGATGGACCCTCCCTGCCGACGCACGCACGTGTTGGCCGACCCTCTGTTGATGATTACGAGGTCGGCCCCTACTGCCCACTCCTCCAGAGTCTCGCCCCTCAGATCCGACGAAGGGGAACCCCAAGCCGTTGATTTGGCGTTGAGGTCCCCCGCCAACAACACCTGGCGCGGCCGAGTCTGCCGGACAACGGCCCCGACCGCGCCCAGAAACACTTCAAATTCGGCGAGACTCCGGTTTGGGGAGAAGTACACACCAATGACGACGATTTCTCCCCAACGGACAGCAACGTAGCCCTGGCCCCTATGGACGACTGAAGGGGCCAGATTATTTCTCCCGGAGGACATGACGGCGACCAAGCCGTGTGTGTCCGCGAACCAATCTTCACGCTGCGGCGGGACATAATACGGCTCGGCCGCCACGGCCAAATCAATGGACCACTCCGCCATCGATTGTAGGAGCAGATCCTGCGCTCCGGCGGAGTGGTTTAAGTTCGCCTGCAGGAGACGATGAGCCATTTATTTATGGGTCGGTGCTCATCGCCTCCTGGCCCCTGACGACAGGGGGCGCCTGCTGCGCAGGCCCATTGGCGGCCGGGGTCCTTCCGGCCGCCTTTCCTTTTTTGGGGGCCTTTGCCCCCACGCAGACTTTACTGCCCGCTCGGTGGTCCGCCGTTTTTCCAGCCGCTTCGCAGAGAGAGCAATGGGGGGTGGCGGTGCAGGTTCCGGCTTTGTGGCCGGGCCGACCGCAGCGATAGCATTCCTCGCTGCGGTCAATCTCCGAAGTGCAGACGGCCCGCACGTGCCCGTGTTGCAGGCAGCGATAGCACTTCAGCGGCCTCTGGTCCAAGAGCTGGACTTGGGCAGACACCCAGCCCACCAGAAGCCGCCCCGCTGATACCTTTTTAGCTGCCGCAACCGGGCAGCGGACCCAAATTGCACCAAGCCCGGCCGGTGTGCGACGGATCTCCCCGACTTTGACGTCATCCGCCGCACATCCCCCTGTTTTAACGACTGCTGCCGCCACCTCCTCCGCGGTCACCGAGTCGTCCAGGCCGGACACCCTAAGCTCGGCGCACTTGACCGGCCTGGACACCTTTGCATTATCGGAGCCTAATACTTCCCTCAGTTTCGAGGCCAGGGAATCCGCTTTGCTCCCACTTTGCGTTCCTGGGATCTCGAGGACCCTAGCCCCCGTTACCGCCTGGCGGTACTTCACACTCGTGATGCCGAGGCCCCCTAAATCGATCCTTTTTCGGGCCTCGGCCAAAGCGACCGCATAAGTTGCCCCCTTCTCGATGGCCTCGGGTAACAGCGTCACCACGACCGCTGATGAGCGTGGCGGACGCAGCTTCGAGGCCGGTTTTTTAACCTGGCTCGCCTGCTGTTGCTGGAGAGGTTGTTTTTGGGGCGCTACTTTTTTTCTACCCTTCCTGACGACCGTCGCCCAACTCTCCTCCATTGCCACCGGAGCGGGTGGCAGCGTACGCGGCTGCTGCTCTACCACGGGGGCATTTTTTCCCGCATTCCCCTTGACCTTCTTTTCCTTCTTCGATGCTGTCGACTTTGTAGCCGCAGCAGCCTTCTTCATCGTGTCAGCCCCAGACGGACCCGGTTGCGGCCGGAAGTTTTCAGTGGACGTGGCCGACGACTGCTTTTTGTCTCCTGCTAAAGGGAGACGATAGCGACGATTTTCATCTGGTAACAGTCTCCCTTCCAGGGCTCCAAATCTTGCATTTAGAATCGTTCGGACCTCGTCCATTATTGCCGACGCGATTGTCTCCTTCATGCGGTTTGGGTCCGCCGCTGCCACCGCACTTGGAAGTAGAGCCATTGGACTGTTAGTTAACTTTACGACGCTCTCCTTCAACTCCGACATTTGAACGCGCAGCTCCTTTAGTTCCTTCTTTAAAAGAAGGTTTTCATTTTCCAGCCGTCGCGTTTCTTCCGTGGAGTTTCGCTCACTTAGTGCCGCCACGGCTGCTCTAATTGTACAAGCCGCCTTGTTCATCTGGCCCCTGAACGTCCCCTTTATATTTTTGGACTTTTCTAGCGCATTCTCAATGACATCGATGCCTTCTAGGGCGGTTTTACGATAGTCCCCATCATCAGGTAAAACACTGACCTCTTCCCTGCCCAACGCCGAATCTGATGTGGACAGCTTATTGCGGAAGAAATATTGCTTGCTACGATGGACGAAGTCTTTTTCCGCTTGCAACTCGAGTTCTGCTCTCTCTTGCGCCAGAAGCTCTTGTTTGGCCTTGGCCAGTCCCACATATTCTCCTGTTGTGGGAGGCCTGCCCCTTCCGCGAGGTTTTACTGCAGACACTTGCACTTTAATCGCCGGCGACTCTGACTCTGGACTAGAGTCCCGAGAGCTTCCCTCGTCCTTTGTGCGGGAACGTTTTTTCGTACGCCGTGTAGATTTTGGCGACGACTTTTCGTCCGACATCGACATCACGGTCTCTAGTGAAGCCGCAGAGCTTGAGCTCGACAACGCGGCCTCTTCCACCTCACTTCCTTCTCTACTTCCTCTGGCTTCTCCTTCCGTGGCCTTGCCACCTTCCTTCCCTCCCTTCCCCGTAAATTTTATTTTTAAAAAAGAATTTTCCATTATTATTCCCACGAGTTGGGCCGATTTATGTGACCACCCCCGGGTGACGCCCATTCCGGGGGCTAGGGTATATACTGTGGAGGTCCCCAGGTATCCACAGGTTTTAAGCGTGTTTTCTCACGGGTTTGTTTCAAGTTTTCCTTCTCTTAGGCCGGCCAATTAAGGCAGGCCGTTCGTCGGTCCGCGCAGCCACGACGTACCCCCTTAGCACCGTGACGGGGGTCGTTGAAGCGACTGCGCGGGGTCCCGGGGAGGGCGGCTGGTGCCGGTCCGCCCCCCAGACGCCACCCGGCGACAGGGTTAGTGCCACCGGGCGCGTCTACACCAAGCTCCATGCCCTTCACGAAGGGCAAGGATTGATAGAGGCGCAAAAGCGCCAACAACCATTTGAGCGCAAAAGCGCGAAAACAAAGGGGGGCGCAATAGCGCCCTCCACCTCACCGCTTAAAAAAGCCAAAATTACTCTGTCCCCCCAAAAAGAGGGACAGGTGCGACGCCAAAAATTGGCAAACCACGGTACCCCTCTGAAAGCAGAGGGACAGGTGTTTACCCCCCTTCCCCGTCCGGGCCGGGCCCTTTCGGCACTACAGCCTCATCGGCCCCGACCCGGTACTGAGGGCGCCGCCGAAGCACCACCCTCAGGAGTGTTTATCGACTCTCCAGTCTAGATCCGCAGTGTTCAGTGCAAACGAGGCCACCTCGAGAAGGATGTGGACATGAAGTCCACGCACTGCGGTCTTGGGGTGGCAGGCTAAGGCTCCACTTAATGGGAGCTGTAAGCGCCTGTTGGTCCACCCCCTGTGGCGGGTCACCCCCACCACTCGGCCCCAACCTAACCTAACCTAACCTAACCTAACCTAACCTAACCTAACCTAACCTAACCTAACCTAACCTAACCTAACCTAACCTAACCTTTTTTTTTTTTTTTTTTTTTTTTTTTTTTTTTTTTTTTTTTTTTTTTTTTTTTTTTTTTTTTTTACGTCAGGAAATGCTTTATGCATTCCGTCCTGCCATGGGGGATGGCAGGGGGATATGTGGGACTCCACGGCTGTGAGGTGCAATGCCGGGCTACCCACTAAAACCTGACGGTGTTCCTCCGAGGCGCCTATTGCCGGGGCAGCGGGGGCGCTTTGGCATTCTTCCGCGGCCCCGGCGGCGTTGCCCAGCGCGTTTAATGCGCCGGGCTCATCTCGGTTAGGGCAGGAGGGTGGAGATGCCCCTGCCCGTTCTTCTTGGGATGCGCGCGGGAACACCGCGCGCGCCATCCCGAGGCCTATTTGGTTGGGGTGACAGTCCCCCGACAGTCACCCCGAGGCCTCTAGGTGGGGGGGAGGAGGGCGTGGAACTTCCTCCTCCGGGCCCCGGCTCTCCGGCGGCGGATTGGTTGCGAAAGCGGATCAGTCTCCCGCTCTCTCTCCGCCGCCTCCTTCCGCGAGATTACGTCCTCGCAGAAGGTGAGAACCGCCAGCCATGCCTCCTCGCTACCGACCATAGCTTTTACCACAGCCGGCAGCGAGAGGTCTCTCCCCACCGCCGCGACGAGATCACGACGCTGCTCAGCCCATGCCGAGCACTCCTCGAGCGTATGCTGCGCCGTATCTTCGTCGCGGCCGCAGTGGTGACACTCGGTCGTCGACTCTCTACGGGCAATTTGGCACAGGTACTTGCCGAAGCTCCCATGCCCCGACAGCACCTGCACCATCCGGAAAGTCAACGACCCCGACGTTCTGTCCGTCCATTCTTCCAGTACTGGACGGACCGCCTCGACGGTCCGGCGGCCGGCATTCGGATGCGCCAGCCGCTCCTTCCATTCCGCCAACATGGACCGCCGGGCTCTGAGCCTCCGCGATTCCACCTCCCTGAGAGTAGGGTCGTCGCGTTGAAGGCGACGACCCGTACGCCACTCGTACACCGTGGCGTACACTTCCGCCTCGAGATCCCAGGGAGGGGATCCAGCCAAAACGCACGCCGCCTCACAGGAGACGGTGCGATACCCGCGTATCACCCCGACGGCCATCGCCCTTTGAGGTCGCCGAAGAGCGGCGACGTTCTGGGCCGTCAGGGTGGATGACCAGATTGGCGCTCCATAGAGCGCCATGGACCGCACCACCCCCATATAGAGGTGGCGGCATCCCGCCTTCGGCCCCCCGATATTAGGCATAAGCCGCTTTAGTGCGGCCGCCGCCCCTAAGAGACGGGGAGCCAGGCGCCGGAAATGTTCGCGGAAGCTCCATCGGCTATCGAGGACGAGTCCCAGGTACCTCATGTGAGGCTCGACCCCGATACGAGTGCCACCAACTACGATATGGGACCCCGCAGGTGGCGCATTCCGAGGCCCATGGAAACAGAGAGCCTCGGATTTGTTCAGCGCCACCTCGAGTCCCAGCCTTCTTATCCGCCCCACCACCTGGGCCACCGCGCAGGTGGCGAGGCGGGCTGCCTCCCTGTATGTGCTCCCCCGGGCCGTGACCATTGTGTCGTCCGCGTAGCAGGTCACTTCGGCCCCACGGAGAAGCACACCTCTCAGCACCCAGTCGTAACCGATGTTCCACAGGAGAGGACCCAGAACTGACCCCTGTGGAACACCGCACGTCATTCTCCACCGGTGCTGCCGCCTTTGCCGCCCAGTATACTCAATGTATCTTTCGTCAAGATAGGCCCCGACAATCCGCCTTAAATAGGGAGGCACCTTATGAAATCGGAGTGCCTCCCTGATACAAGACCAGGGCAGGGTGTTGAACGCGTTGGCAATGTCTAGCGAGACAGCCAACAGCACCCCGCCCCGGGACACCACCTCCTCCGAAAGGGCCCGGATGCGGCTTATCGCATCTATAGTTGACCGGCCCCTTCGGAAACCAAACTGAATTTCAGACAAGTCGGGACCTACTCGAGTTAAATGCCCGACGAGGCGATCAGCGACGACCCGTTCAAACAACTTATTCGCCTCGTCGAGCAGCACAATTGGGCGGTAGGCGGAGGGAGACTCCGCAGGACGCCCGTCTTTCCTCAACAGGACCAGTCGGCCCGTCTTCCACTTGACGGGGAACTGTCCTGTCTCCAGACAGGCGTCCATCAACGTTCTTAACCTATCCCCGAGGACCTCAAGAGCCATGGCCAGAGCACGGCCCGGAATTCCGTCCGGGCCCGGAGCTTTGTTCGCCACCCGGAGCTTGCGAGCCGCCATTCGCAGCTCTGCTTCCGAAACCGGCGTCACATTTATGTCTTCGGCGCCCTCCTCCAAATTGGATGGCGCCATGACCGGAGGTTCGTGCCCGGCTCGGTACGGAAACAGAGCCGACACGACATCTTCAAGCAACCGGGGCTGGAGGCTCTCCGTTAACGGGGGCGCCCAGGTGCGGAGCTTGTTCCGCACCATCTTGTATGAGCGCCCCCACGGATCCCTATTCAGAGCCTCCAGCAGCTCCGCTCTGGCGCTCGCCTTGGCGGCGCTGATGGCCAGCTGCAGCGTTTTCACCTTCTCCCTATACGTCGCATACAACTGGGCCTCCACGTCCGCGTCTCGGTTCCGCCGCCTGCGGAACCGGGTGTACTGGCGTCTGGCTCTCACGCACGTGGTGCGGAGGTCTGCGATTTCATCAGACCACCAGTACACCTGACGCTTTGGAGGTCGTCGCTTGGCCCGGGGCATCGCGGCGTCGCAGATATCAGACATAGCCCCCCGGAACCATTCCGTCTCGCGATCGACCTCCACCGGCCCGGCTGGAGGATTTAGCCAGGCCTGGACAATGGAGGCTTCCACCAGCGCCTCTTTATTCAGGCTCTTGAGGACCCACCTCGGGGATGAAGAAGTATTGTGTCTTCCGGAACCAACGTCGACATTTGACGAGGAGGTGGAAACGTAGAAGCGGACATATCGGTGGTCCGACAAGGTCTCCACCTCCTCCATGACGGCCCAGGAGTGGACGAGGCGCGCGAGGGCAGGGGATGCGAACGAAACGTCCACAATGGACCCCCCCTGCTGCCGCACGCATGTGTTGGCCGATCCTCTGTTGAGGACCACGAGGTCGGCCATTATCGCCCACTCCTCCAGAGTCTCGCCTCTCCTATTTGTCACAGGGGAACCCCAAGCCGTTGACTTGGCGTTGAGGTCCCCCGCGAGCAACACTGGACGCGGCCGGAATCGGCCCAGATCAGCCCCGACCGCGTCTAAAAATACTTCGAACTCCGCGAGACTCCGGTTTGGGGAAAAGTACACACCTACTACAACAAATTCCCCCCAAAGGACCGCCACATATCCATGACCCCTAGCTAGCAACGAAGGGGCCGGAACGTTCCTCCCGGAAGACACAACGGCGACCAAGCCATCAAGATCCCCAGCCCATTTAGCACAAGGGGGGACGAAGTATGGCTCGGCCACCACGGCGACGTCGATTTCCCACTCCGCCATAGACTGCATGAGCAGGTCTTGTGCACCGGCGGAGTGGTTGATGTTCGCCTGGAGGAGGCGGTAATGAGCCATTTATGGGTCTGTTATCATCGCCTCCTCTTTTCTGCTACCAGCAGGGGTGGCCAAAACAACGGGAGCTTTGGCGGCCGGGGTCCTAGCGGCCGCCTTCTGGCCCTTTTTGGGCTTAGCTCCTTCACACAACTTGCTGCCCACAGAATGGTTGGCCGGTTTTCCGGCGGCAACACACACAGTACATTTTGGGGCAGCAGTGCACTCTTTGGATTTGTGGCCGTTCTCGCCACATCTGTAGCACTCATTGCTGCGGTCGACATTGGAGGTGCACGTAGCTCTCACGTGCCCGAGTTGGAGGCAGCGGAAGCAACGCATTGGCCTCTGGTCGAGGAGCTGCACCCTCGCAGACACCCATCCTATGAGCAGCCGTCCGCCAGAGATTTTTCCCGCTGCCCCCACCGGACAGCGAACCCACGCCGACCCCAGCCCGGATGGGGTGCGACGTATTTCACCAACTTTTACCGTTTCCGGTGGACATTCTCCCGCCTTTGCCACAGCCTGTAGTAGTTCCGCTGCCGACACTGAATCGTCCAGGCCGGACACCCGCATTTCCACGCACTTCACCGGCCTGGACACACGCACCAGCTCTGGGCTCAGCGACTCCTTTATCTTGGCCGCCAGCGAATCCGCTTTTTCGCCGCTGGCTGCCCCGGGAACTTCGAGCACTCTGGCTCCAGTAGCCGCGTGCCTAAATTTCAGACTCGTTATTCCGAGACCCTCCAGATTTATTTTATTGCGGGCCTCGGATAGCACTGATGCGTAGGTAACACCCTTCTCTACGGCCTCTGGCGAGAGAGTTACTACAACGGCCGAGGTTCGCGGCGGACGTAGTTTAGGTGGTCTCTTCTTCGACTCCTTTTTCGACGCCGGAGGTTGGGATGGCTGAGCCTGGGCCTGTGTCTTCTTCTTCCTCCCTCTTTTGACAACGGTGGTCCAGGCTTCCTCTAGTGGCTGCGGGGCTGGCGGCAGCGTCTGAGGCTGCGGCTGCGCTACCTGCTTAGAGGTCGCCGCACCGCCTTTGCCTTTCCTGCTTCTTTTCTTGTCGTTACTTCTTCCCTCCCCGCTTTGTACCTGTGCGCTACCAGTTACTTTCGCAGCCGTCGAGAGGGTCGCCGCTGCACTCGCCGAGGACGACGTCGGACGATTCGACGGATGCTGTGGGGCGGAAGGTTGCAACGGTCGAGGCTTTAGGGACTCCGGGAGAAAACGCTCTTCCGGAGCCAGCCTTTTTTCCATGGCCTCGAATCTTGCGTTTACCATCTTCCCCACCTGGAGCATTATGCTCCTGTTCCAGTCTTCCTGCAGGAGTTGGTCTCCTACCACAGAGGGAGGGGGATTCGGGCGTTGAGCAAGTTTTTCGACCGCCTCCTTCAGCTCCGAGATTTGCCCTCGGAGATCCCCTATTTGCCTTTGAAGGCGGTCGTTTTCGGCTTGAAGCCGCCTTGTCTCCTCTGTGGAGGTTCTTTTATTCAGCGCTCCCACTGCCGCCCTTATCGTCGAAGCCGCCAGGTTCAAATTGCGCTGATACGTCCCTTTTAAGTTTCGGGACTTTTTTACCGCCTGCTCTATGAGCGCCAGGCCCTCAACCACTACTTTCGAATAATCGGCGTCTTCAGGAATGACCACCGAATCCGTCGACTCCGATATGACCACCTTGTTTCTCAGGAGATATTCCCTCCCGAAGGCAGCCGCATCCTTCTCGGCGTCCAACTCCATCTGGGCGCGCTCTTGCTCGAGAAGATCTCGTTTGGCCTGGGCAAGCCCCACATATTCACCTGTTGTGGGCGGCCTGCCCCTGCCTCGACCTTTTGGTTTTGAAGAGACCACCACTTTGACCGCCGGGGTGTCCGAGCCCGAGCTCGATTCACGCGAGCTTTTACCCTGCGAAGCGTGTGAACGCTTTTTGGTTCGCCTCTGAGCCTTCGACTCACCCTCCGAAAGTGACTTTACGGTCACCATTGACCCCGCCGAGCTCGCACTCGACATTCCACCCTCTGACTCACTCCCACCTTCTTTCCCCCCCTTTCCCCTGAATTTTAGTTTAATAGGTTCCATTTTTATTCCCACGAGTTGAGACGAAAAGATGACCACCCCCGGGTGACGCTCATTCCGGGGGCTAGGGTATATACTGTGGAGGTCCCCAGGTATCCACAGGTTTTTAGCGTGTTTTCTCACGGGTTTGTTTCAAGTTTTCCTTCTCTTAGGCCGGCCAATTAAGGCAGGCCGTTCGTCGGTCCGCGCAGCCACGACGTACCCCCTTAGCACCGTGACGGGGGTCGTTGAAGCGACTGCGCGGGGTCCCGGGGAGGGCGGCTGGTGCCGGTCCGCCCCCCAGACGCCACCCGGCGACAGGGTTAGTGCCACCGGGCGCGTCTACACCAAGCTCCATGCCCTTCACAAGGGCAAGGATTGACAGAGGCGCAAAAGCGCCAACAACCACTTGAGCGCAAAAGCGCGAAAACAAAGGGGGGCGCAATAGCGCCCTCCACCTCACCGCTTAAAAAAGCCAAAATTACTCTGTCCCCCCAAAAAAGAGGGACAGGTGCGACGCCAAAAATTGGCAAACCACGACACCCCTCTGAAAGCAGAGGGACAGGTGTTTACCCCCCTTCCCCGTCCGGGCCGGGCCCTTTCGGCACTACAGCCTCATCGGCCCCGACCCGGTACTGAGGGCGCCGCCGAAGCACCACCCTCAGGAGTGTTTATCGACTCTCCAGTCTAGATCCGCAGTGTTCAGTGCAAACGAGGCCACCTCGAGAAGGATGTGGACATGAAGTCCACGCACTGCGGTCTTGGGGTGGCAGGCTAAGGCTCCACTTAATGGGAGCTGTAAGCGCCTGTTGGTCCACCCCCTGTGGCGGGTCACCCCCACCACTCGGCCCCAACCTAACCTAACCTAACCTTTTTTTTTTTTTTTTTTTTTTTTTTATCGTCAGGAAATGCTTTATGCATTCCGTCCTGCCATGGGGGATGGCAGGGGGATATGTGGGACTCCACGGCTGTGAGGTGCAATGCCGGGCTACCCACTAAAACCTGACGGTGTTCCTCGAGAGCCTTTATGCCGGGGCCACGGGTGTGCGTTAGCATTCTTCCGCGACCCCGGCGGGCAACGGCCGGCGCTAAGCCGCCGGCCTCGTCTCGTTTTGGGTGGGAGGGCAGAACTCCCACCCATGATGTCGTGAGAGGCGCGCGGGAACACCGCGCGCGCCATCTCGAGGCTTTCTGAGGGGTGGCACTCCCCCGAATGCCACCCCAAGCCTCTATATGGGTACTCCGTCTACTACGGAGTGCACCCTCGCCAATAGGCGACAACTCGAACTCTACGCATCCGTGAGCATAACTTCCTCTTCCTCGCCAGCAACTGTTGAGGCAATGGGAGCGGCCGGTGGGGCTGCTGCAATTCTTCTCTTGCCTGCCGGTTTCGTTTCCGTACAGGCCTTGCCTCCTAGAATGTGGTTCGCCGCCTTTTTGGCGGCATCGCACAACGTGCAGTGCGGAACTGCAATGCACGTTCCGGCCTTATGGCCATCCTTACCGCAACGAAAACATTGTTCGCTGCGGTCCACCTCCGAGGAACAGTTCTGCCTCACATGCCCGACCTGCAGACACTTATAACAACGAAGGGGTCTCGGCTCCAGGAGCGTCACGTTCGCCGAGACCCAACCCACCAACAATCTAGTCTGCACTAGTTTTTTGGCCGCCACCGCAGGGCAGCGGACCCACGCTGTGCGCAACCCAGAGGGGGTGCGCCGAATTTCACCAACCTTTATTTGTTCGACGGTACAATGCCCTTCCCTTACGATAGCAGCGGATAACTCGCTTGCCGTAACGGAATCATCCAGGCCGGATATACGGAGCTCAGACGACTTGACCGGCCTGGAGATCCGGACCACATTCGGGCTGAGATGTTCCCGCAGCTTTGCTGCAAGTGAATCAGCCTTATCCCCACTGGCGAGGCCTGGAAGCTCCAATATACTGGCACCGGTAGCAGCCTTCTTATATTTCATCTCGGCGATTCCGAGCGTACCGAGGTCAATTTTGCTGCGTGCCTCGGTGAGTATCGCCGCGTAAGTAACCCCTTTTTGAGCCGCCTCTGGTTGCAGAGTTAACACCACTGCCGACGACTTCGGCACACGTGGCTTCGGCTTCCTTCTTTGCTTCTTCCTCCCCTTTGTACCGCCCTTAGAGGCGACGGTTTGGGAGGGATTGGACGTCTCAGGAATATTTTTCCTATTGCCTCTTCGGGCGACCACACTGTATGCCTCTTTCGTGGAGGCAGGTACTGGAGGCAGCGGGCGGGGCCTTGGGGTTGCCTCCGCCCCAGACGACGCCGACACCTTACTTCCCTTTTTTCCCCTTATATTCCCCCCCTTGCCAACGCTGGACCTCGCAGTATCGACGCTGGACTCATTCACCACCATTGTTTGCAGGGGCGCAGAAACGGACGCATCTGCTCTACCACTCAGTGACGCTGGGAGGAAGCGCTTCTCTGGGAGTAGTCTGCCCTCCAGCGCATCAAACCTAGCGTTGACCATGTTGCCCACCTGCAACATGATGGACCTTGTCATGTCTTCCTGTGTCGAAGCTGTAGCCTCTGCCGGAGGCGGCCGTGGTTGAGTCGCCAGCTTTTCCACGATTTCTTTGAGCTCCGCAAGTTGCTTACGGAGCTCACTCATCTCAGCTCTCAGGCGGGCATTCTCCTCCTGGAGCTTCATGTTTTCGTCAGAAGTGGTTCTGGCCGAAAGAGTCTCCGTTACCTCTTTAATGCAGGTCGCTGCCTCTTTCAGAGCCCGTTGAAACGGACCCTTTAGATTCTTAGATTTGGTGGCCACCTTTTCGATGGCGGCCACGCTCGCCATTACCAACTTACGCAGTCCATCTGCAGTCTCCATATCGGGACTCGGTTGTTGACTCACCGACGGATCTCTGTGTCTGTCCGCAGACGCAGACGATGACCAACCAGACAGCTCACTCGAAGTAGACCGGGTCAGCCTCTTTAGCCGAAGCTCCTGCGACATTTCCTCCAACTCTTTTTCCACTTGGTGTTGCAGCGCCTCCCTCTGCGTCTGCAGCCACTCGCGCTTTGCTTGCGATAAGCCGACATATTCGCCGGTCGTAGGAGGCCGGCCTCTCCCTCTCCTTGTGGGAATTTTCCCCGCAGAAGACGGTTCAGTGGCAGGACCTGCCTCTCTCTCCCTCGACTTTGACCTCGATCTAGACCGACTTCTTGTTTTTTCCGTTGGACGAACGCGCCTTCTCAATGCCTTGGTCGCACTACCGTCGTCCGACCAAGCTGTTGGAACGCTCAAATCCGATGCGTCGGACAAGTCGTCCTCGTCAATCTCCTCACTCCTCCTCTTATCTTTCCCCCCCGTTCCCCGAAAGTTAAGTTTAAAATAATCCATACTTGATCCCACGAGTGGGGCCGATTTATAAGACCACCCCCGGGTGACGCCCATTCCGGGGGCTAGGGTATATACTGTGGAGGTCCCCAGGTATCCACAGGTTTTTAGCGTGTTTTCTCACGGGTTTTGTATCGAGTTTTCCTTCTCTCACGGCCGGCCAATGAAGGCGAGCCGTCTTCGGACCGCACAGCCACGACGTACCCCCTTAGCACCGTGACGGGGGTCGTTGAGGTGCACTGTGCGGTTACCGGGGAGGGCGGCTGGTGCCGGTCCGCCCCCCAGGCACCACCCGACGACAGGGTTAGTGCCGCCGGGCACGCCACCACCTAGACTCCCTGCCCTCCGCAGAGGACAAAGAAACCACAATGCGCAAAAGCGCAAAAACCACAACGGAGGACGCAATAGCGCCCCCCAACACCTCTCCGCGCAATAGCGCCAGGCACCCTACCCCTCCAAAAGAGAGAGGCAGGTGCATCCCCTCCCCCCCGTCCGGGCCGGACCCTTTCGGCACTGCAGCCTCATCGGCCCCGACCCGGTACTGAGGGCGCCGCCGAAGCACCACCCTCAGGAGTGTTTATCGACTCTCCAGTCTAGATCCGCAGTGTTCAGTGCAAACGAGGCCACCTCGAGAAGGATGTGGACATGAAGTCCACGCACTGCGGTCTTGGGGTGGCAGGCTAAGGCTCCACTTAATGGGAGCTGTAAGCGCCTGTTGGTCCACCCCCTGTGGCGGGTCACCCCCACCACTCGGCCCCAACCTAACCTAACCTTTTTTTTTTTTTTTTTTTTTTTTTTTTTGCGTCAGGAAATGCTTTATGCATCCCGTCCTGCCGTAGGGGGGTGGCAGGGGGGTATGTGGGACTCCTCGACATTAGGGTGCTAGGCCGAGTCTACCCACTAAAACCTGACGGTGTTCCTCGAGAGCCTTGATGCCGGGGCAACGGGAGCGCGTTGGCATTCTGCCGCGACCCCGGCGGCTATGCCCAGCCTGAGCCGGGCCCTCCTCCGTTTGCGGGCAGTTTGACCTGCCCGCTCTCCTGGGAGGCGCGCGGGAACAACCGCGCGCACCATCCCGAGGCCATTGATGAGGCGCCTTCCCCCGAAGGACACCCCAGGCCTCCGAAGTGGCGGCTTCCGCACCCCGCCTACACCACGGCAGGGGCGTCCGCACGCCCACCTGATTTTTACGTGTTTACTCACGGGTTTTTACAAGTTTTCCTTCTTCCCACCTTTGATTTTAACGTGTTGTCTCACGGGTTTCATTTCGAGTTTTCCTTCTCTCCACCTCTGGTTTTAACGTGTTTTCTCACGGGTTTAATTTCGAGTTTTCCTTCTCTCCACCTCAGATTTTTACGTGTATCCTCACGGGTTCTTAAAAGTTTTCCTTCTTTCCACCTCCGGGGTCACAATACCCTTCCTGGAAGAGGGGCAAGTGACCCCGACGCCTGACCCCCGCCCTCACGCAGAGGACGGGGAACCCAACTTGTCCCCATAAATGGGGACATCCCCACCCCGGTCCGGGCCAGGCCCTTTCGGCACTGCAGCCTCATCGGCCCCGACCCGGTACTGAGGGCGCCGCCGAAGCACCACCCTCAGGAGTGTTTATCGACTCTCCAGTCTAGATCCGCAGTGTTAAGTAGAAACAGGGTCACCTCGAGAAGGATGTAGACATGAAGTCTACGCACTGCGGTCTTGGGATGGCAGGCTAAGGCTCCACTTAATGGGAGCTATAAGCGCCTGTTGGTCCACCCCCTGTGGCGGGTCACCCACACCACTCGGCCCCCCCACACCACTCGGCCCCCCCACACCACTCGGCCCCCCCACACCACTCGGCCCCACCTAACCTAACCTTTTTTTTTTTTTTTTTTTTTTTTTTTTTTTTTTTTTTTTTTTTTTTTTTTTTTTTTTTTTTTTTTTTGCGTCAGGAAATGCTTTATGCATTCCGTCCTGCCATGGGGGATGGCAGGGGGATATGTGGGACTCCCGGCTGTAAGGTGCAAGGCCGGGCTACCCACTAAAACCTGACGGTGTTCCTCGAGAGCCTTGGTACCGGGGCAACGGGAGTGCGTTAGCATTCCTCCGCGGCCCCGGCGGGCAACGGCCAGCGCTAGACCGCCAGCCTCGTCTCGTTTTGGGTGGGAGGGCAAAACTCCCACCGTAAGTGCTTGAGAGGCGCGCGGGAACACCGCGCGCGCCATCTCGAGGCTATCTGAGGGGTGGCACTCCCCCGAATGCCACCCCAAGCCTCAGTGGGCTCTCCGCCGCTACCGTCAGCGGCGGAGGAATCGCACGCCAGAGGCGTTGGTCACATGGGGAGACCACTAGTCCGTGGCCATCCCCTCTACACCCGGCCTGGCAGGAGCCACACGGGCGGCGGCAGAAGCCACCCTTTCGCCCTTATTGGGCTTGGCCCCCGCACAGGCTTTCCCCCCCGTTAAGTGACCGGCAGGCAAACCGCTCGCGGCGCACAACGTGCAGTTGGGCGCCGCATTGCACCCGCCGGCCTTGTGACCTTCTTGGCCGCAGCGGTAGCACTGCCCGCTGCGGTCCACCTCCGACGTGCAGGAGACCCGCACGTGCCCGATCTTGAGGCACCTGTAACACCTCAAGGGCCTCGGCTCGAGGAGCTGCACCCCGGCCGAGACCCAACCGACCAGCAGTCGGGCACCCGCCACCTTCTTCGCAGCCTCTACTGGGCAGCGGACCCAGGCTGCCCCGAGTCCAGAAGGGGCGCGGCGGATCTCTCCCACTTTCAGATCCTCAAGGGGAACGCCTCCAACCTTTGCGACGGCTGCAGCCACCTCCGCAACCGTCGCCGAGTCATCCAGACCCGACACGCGCAGTTCTGCGCACTTAGTGGGCCTGGAGACTCGAACGACCTCCGGGTTGAGGCTCTCCCGCAACTTATTGGCGAGTGAGTCCGCTTTCTCCTTATTATTTGTGCCCGGCAACTCGAGTATACCGGCACCGGTCGCCGCCTTTCTGTACCTCATCTCTGTTATGCCTAACAGAGAGAGGTCCACTTTACTTTTCGCCTCCATAAGGATGGAGGCGTACGTAGCGCCTTGTCGCTCCGCCTCGGGCGAGATCGTGAGGACAACAGCCGAAGTCCGCGGAGTTCGGAGCTTCGGCTTCCTCCTCTTGGACTTGGCCTTGGGCTTTTTGCCCTTGGCCTGGTCCTCTTTGGGCGGGGGCTGAGAAGTCCCCCCCGGAGCCTTCTTCTTGCCCCTTCGGGCAACTACGCTATACGCCTCCTCCATGGAGGCCGGTGCCGGAGGCAGCGGACGGGACACAGGGGGTACCCCCGCCCCAGACGACGCCGGAACACTCTTCTTCGCTTTTCCCCCCTTTCCCTTCTCAACAACGCCGGACACTGATGACACGACGCTGGACTTTCCGCAGGGAGCTTCTGCCAGAGATGGCGGACGGAACCGCTTTTCTGGCAGAAGCCGATCTTCTAAAGCCTCGAATCGGGCGTTTACCATGGCGCCCACCTGCGCGACAATAGCCCGCGTCAGTTCTTCCTGCGTGGGCGCCACGGGTTCCCTCACTGGTGCAGACGGTCCGGGGCGGTCTATGAACCGCACCATTTCATCTTTTAGCTCCACTATTTGGGAGCGGAGCTCCTCCATTTCGGTACGCAGGCGCTTGTTCTCCTCCTGCAAGCGCCTGGTCTCCTCAGTTGAGGACCGAGAACTGAGGTCCTCGAATATCACCTTTATGGAGGCGACAGCCTCGTTGAGGGCCTTTATGTAAGGCCCTTTCAGATTTTTAGAGGTCTTGGCCACCTTTTCGATGGCGGCCAAGTCCCTCGTCAGCGCCGTTTTCAGATCCGCGGCCGAGTCGGCCCGGCCCTCCTCTGCTCCATCAGTCGACAGCGGCTGCTTGGAGCGTGTTGCCCTGGTGCGCGCGAGCTCCTCAGACATTTGCGCCATCTCCTGCTCGGCGCGCAACTCAAGCTCCTGCCTCTCTGCATCCACGAGAGCCTGCTTGGCCTTAGCCAAGCCTACGTACTGCCCGGTTGTCGGGGGCCGGCCTCTCCCTCTTTTAGCTACGGCTTTCCTTGCTACTTCCGCCTCTTTCTTCTTCTTTTTGGTTTTCTCATAACCCTCTCTCAAAAGCAGAATCTTTTTTTTGAGATGCATGAGGGTTATGCGACGTTCCTTCTCAGCTTCCTCCTCTTCCTTCGACATTTCGCGACGATCCTTCGGATTTCGCTTGCCTTCTAACTCTTGGATTCGTTCACAATAGTACTCCTCCATCTGATCCAGACAGTCAGTTGACACTGTCCCTGCGGAGTCAAAGCTAGAGAGCGAGTCAATCGACCAGCTTCGCTTCCTTGACCTTGGTCTAACCTCCTCCTGTGACACCGACATCGCGTCACTCCTTCGCGAAGAGTCTGACAAGTACTCCTCATCAGGCCCTTTGTCTCCTCTCTTCTCCTTCACCTCCTCTTCAACCACCTTCCTTTCAATTTTATATTGGTTTGTGCTCATATTCATAAACGTCCCCTTTTCACGGGGGACTACGGTTTATGGAACGAACTGAAGGTCCCTCCCCGGGTGACGTCCATTCCGGGGACACCTAACCTAACCTAACCTAACCTAACCTAACCTAACCTAACCTAACCTAACCTAACCTAACCTAACCTAACCTAACCTAACCTAACCTAACCTTTTTTTTTTTTTTTTTTTTTTTTTTTGCGTCAGGAAATGCTTTATGCATTCCGTCCCGCCTGGGGGAGGCGGGGGGATATGTGGGACTCCTCGGCTGATAGTGCAAAGCCGAGTATACCCACTAAAACCTGACGGTGTTCCTCCGGGGCGCCTGATGCCGGGGCAACGGGTACGGATTTTTTACTCTTCCGCGACCCCGACGGCGATGCCCAGCGCGTTTGATGCGCCGGGCTCATCCCTTTATAGGCAGGAGGGTGGAGCCGCTCCTGCCCTATTTATGTACTGCGTGGGAGGCGCGCGGGAACACCGCGCGCGCCCTCCCGGGGCTGTTGAGATGGGGGTGACGCTCCCCCGAACGTCACCCCCGAGCCCCTAGGTGGGGGGGAGAAGGGTGTGGAAGACCCTCCTCCGGGCCCCGGCTCTCCGGCGGCGGATTGATTGGGAGAGCGGATCATTTTCCCGCTCCCGCTCCGCCGCCTCCTTCTGCAAGATAACGTCCTCGCAGAAGGTGAGAACCGCCAGCCATGCCTCCTCGCTACCGACCATCGATTTTACGACAGCCGGCAGCGAGAGGTCCCTCCCCACCGCCGCGACTAGCGCACGACGCTGCTCGGCCCACGCCGAGCATTCCTCCAAAGTGTGCTGCGCCGTGTCATCGTCGCGGCCGCAGTGGTGGCACTCGGTCGTCGACTCACGCCCGGCTATATGGCACAGGTACGTGCCGAAGCAGCCATGCCCCGACAGCACCTGCGTCAGCCGGTAGGTCAACGACCCCGTCTTTCTTTCCGTCCAGTCTTTTAGCACCGGACGGATCGCCTCAACGGTCCGGCGGCCGGCGTTCGGTGTTGCCAGCCGCCTCTCCCACTTCTCCATTATGGACCGCCGGGCCTGGAGTCTCCGCGCTTCAACCTCCCTGGGTAACGGGTCTTCCCTAATTGCTCTTAGACCCGCACGCCACTCGTACACAGTGGCGTGCACCTCCGCTTCTAAGTCCCAGGGAGGGCTTCCGGCTAGAACGCACGCCGCCTCAAAGGAGACGGTGCGATATCCACGAATAACCCCGACGGCCATCGCCCGTTGTGGGCGCCTTAAATTAGCGACGTTTGGTGCCGTCAGGGTCCCTATCCAGATTGGCGCTCCGTAGAGCGCCATTGATTGCACCGCCCCCATATAGAGGCGGCGGTATCCCCCCTTAGGCCCCCCCATATTGGGCATCAGCCTTTTCAGCGCGCCTGATGCCCTTACGAGACGGGGGGCCAATTGCCGGAAGTGCTCGCGGAAACTCCAACGGGCATCGAGTATCAGGCCTAGGTACCTCATATGAGGCCGGATCTCGATGCGAGTGCCACCTATGACGATGTGGGATCCCGCAGGTGGCGCTTTGCGAGGCCCGTGAAAGCAAACGGCCTCGCACTTCTCCAGCGCCACCTCGAGTCCCAACATCTTTATCCGCCTCACCACCTGCGCTACGGAGCAGGTGGCGAGGCGGTTTGCCTCCCTGAAAGAGCTCCCCCGGGCCGTGACTAGCGTGTCGTCCGCGTAACACGTCACGTCGGCCCCCCGGAGGAGCTCACCTCTCAGCACCCAGTCGTAGCCGATGTTCCACAGGAGAGGACCCAAAACTGACCCCTGGGGAACACCGCACGACATGCTCCACCGGTGCTGCCGCCTATCCTGTCCGATCCAGACAATTGTACGACCATCTAAGTAGGCCCCGACAAACCTTCTCAAGTAGGGAGGCACCCCATGAAATTTGAGGGCCTCCCTTATACAGGCCCAGGGGAGGGTGTTGAAGGCGTTCGAGATGTCGAGAGACACCGCCAACAACACCCCGCCCTGGGCGACCACCTCCTCCGAAAGGGCCTTGACGCGACCAATCGCGTCGATTGTCGACCGGCCCCTTCGGAATCCAAACTGCTTAAACGACAAGTCGGGACCTACGCGACGAAGATGCTCGACGAGGCGGCAAGCGACGACCCGTTCACAGAGCTTGCTCACCTCGTCGAGCAGGACGATCGGACGATAGGCGGAGGGAGACTCCGCGGGACGCCCGTCCTTCTTCAACAGGACCAGCTTGCCCGCCTTCCACATGGCGGGGAACTGTCCTGTCTCCAGACAGGCGTCCAACAACCTTTTGTACCTCTCCCCGAGGGGGCCAAGGGCTAACGCCAAGGCGCGGCCCGGAACACCATCCGGGCCCGGAGCTTTATTGGCCCGGAGCCTGAGGCAGGCCGCCCGCAATTCGGCGTCCGTGACCGGCGGCACGTCGGCATCGGCGCCCTCGTTAAATTGTGAGGGCGCCATGGCCGGAGATTGGTGCTCCGCTCGGTCCGGAAAAAGTGCCGACACGACCGCCTCAAGCATCCGGGGCTGGAGACTCTCCGTCAACGGGGGCGCCCAGGTGCGGAGCTTGTTCCGCACCATCTTGTATGGACGCCCCCACGGATCCCTGTTTAGCGTCTCCAGCAGCTCCGCTCTAGCCTTCGCCTTGGCGGCGCTGATGGCCAGCTGTAGCGCTTTGGCCTTTTGCCTATACGCCGCATACAGCCGGTCCTCCTCGTCCGCGTCTCGGTTCCGCCTCCTGCGGAACCGGGTGTACTGGCGCCGCCCCCTGACGCAGTCCGCGCGCAGATCAGCGATTTCCTGCGACCACCAGTACACCTGACGCTTGGGAGGCCGACCTTTGGCCCGGGGCATCGACGCATCGCATATTTGCGACAGCGCGCCCCGCAGCCATTCCGCCTCCTGGTCGACCTCCACTGGCCCGGCCGGAGAGTTCAGCCAGGCCTGGACGATGGAGGCTTCCACCAGCGCTTCTTTGTTTACGCCCTTGACTACCCACCTCGGGAAGAGATTCACGTTTGCGTTATGTCCCCCGGGATTGAACACCTCGTTAGTCGAGGAGGTGGAGATGTCGTATCGGACATACCTGTGGTCCGACAGAGTCTCCACCTCCTCGAGTACCGTCCAGGAGTGGACACTGCGCGCGAGGGCAGGGGTCGCAAACGTAACGTCTACGATGGACCCTCCCTGCCGACGCACGCACGTGTTGGCCGACCCTCTGTTGATAATTGTGAGGTCGGCCCCTAATGCCCACTCCTCCAGAGTCTCGCCCCTTAAATCTGACGAAGGGGAACCCCAAGCCGTTGATTTGGCGTTGAGGTCCCCCGCCAACAACACCTGGCGCGGCCGAGTCTGCCGGACAACGGCCCCGACCGCGCCCAAAAACACTTCAAATTCGGCGAGACTCCGGTTTGGGGAGAAGTACACACCAACGACGACGATTTCTCCCCAAAGGACAGCGACGTAGCCCTGGCCCCTATGGACGACTGAAGGGGCCAGGTTATTTCTCCCGGAGGACATAACGGCGACCAAGCCGTGTGTGTCCGCGAACCAATCACCACGCTGTGGTGGGACAAAGTACGGCTCGGCCGCCACGGCCAAGTCGATGGACCACTCCGCCATCGATTGCAGGAGCAGATCTTGCGCTCCGGCGGAGTGGTTCAGATTCGTCTGGAGGAGACGATGAGCCATTTATTTATGGGTCGGTGCTCATCGCCTCCTCGACCCTGATTACAGGGGGCACCTGCTGCGCAGGCTTATTGGCGGCCGGGGTCCTGGCAGCCGCTTTTCCTTTTTTAGGGGGCTTTGCCCCTGCGCAGACGTTAGAGCCCGCGCGATGGTCTGCCTTTTTGCCGGCCGCCTCACAGAGAGAGCAGTGAGGGGCGGCGGTGCAATTTCCGGCTTTGTGGCCGGGCCGACCGCAACGATAACATTCGTCGCTGCGGTCGGTATCGCTCGTGCATGTCGCTCGCACGTGCCCGAGTCGCAGGCAGCGGAAGCATCTCATCGGCCTCTGGTCTAGGAGCTGGACCTGGGCAGACACCCAGCCCACCAGAAGCCGCCCTGCAGAGACCCTCTTCGCTACCGCAACCGGGCAGCGCACCCACACCGCTCCCATCCCGGCCGATGTGCGACGGACCTCTCCTACCCTGACGTCATCCGCCGCACAACCTCCCGCCTTAGCGATCGCCGATGCCACCTCCCCAGCTGTAACCGAGTCGTCCAGGCCGGACACCCTCAAATCTGCTGTTTTGACCGGCCTGGACACTTTTGCTTCCGCTCCTAACACCTCCCTGAGTTTGGAGGCCAGTGTGTCTGCTTTGCCACCACTTTCGGCTCCCGGGATCTCTAAAATTCTTGCCCCGGTGACCGCTTGGCGGTATTTCACGCTAGTTATGCCGAGGCCTCCCAAATTAATTTTATTCCTGGCCTCGGTCAAAGCCGCCGCATAGGTCACCCCTTTTTCAACTGCTTCGGGTAGCAGTGTGACCACTACGGCAGAGGAACGTGGTGGTCGTAATTTTTGCGCGGGTTTTTTCCTCTGCTGTTTCTTCTGCTGTTGCGACGGCTGAGGCTGAACCGTTGGGGTCGTCGTCTTCTTCTTTCCCCGTTTTGCCACTGTCGCCCAGCTTTCTTGCATAACAGCTGGGGCGGGAGGAAACGCGCGAGGCTGTTGCTGCGAGGCTGTCGGCTTATCCGCTTCCTTCTTCTCTTTCTTCTTTTTCCCTCTTGCTATTTGGACACTCCCACCCTCTTGAAGCTGGCCAGATGGCCGGCTCCCGGAAGCAGCCCTCCTAGACATAACGACTCCGGATGGTCCCGGCTGCGACTGTCGATCAGCGATGGCAGATGCTGCTGCCCTTTTTCTATCGGCAGCCAGAGGCGGCCTATAAGAGGGCTCCGGCAGGAGTCTTCCTTCTAGGGCTCCGAATCTGGCATTAAGCACTATTCGGAGCTCATCCATAATGCTCCTCGCAATAGCCTCTTTGAGCCCATTTGGGTCCGCGGCCGCTACAGCAGCAGGGAGGGCAGCCATGGGGTTATTTGCTATCCTCCCCACGCTTTCCTTCAACTCCGCCATTTGGACCCGGAGCTCCCTCAACTCTTTTTTAAGGCTTTCATTTTCGGCCCGTAGACAACGTGTTTCCTCAGTGGCGGTCCGCTCCCTGAGCTTGTCCGCAGCCGCCCTGATGTGGTCGGCCGCCGACCTTAGCTGCTTTTGGCAACCCCCTTTCAGATTCTTCGACTTTTGGAGCACATCCTCAATCTGCCCCACACCGTCCAGAACGACTTTGTGGTGGTCCCACTCTTTCCCGTCACCGACAGTTTTCTCAGTGGTTGCAGGGTCCGATAGGTAGCCCTTATTACGAAGCAAGTACTGTCTCCTATTTTCTTGCACTTCTTTCTCGGCTTGTAGCTCTAAGGCTAGACGTTCCGCCTCGTTGAGCTCGCGCCTCGCTTGGGCTAACCCTACATACTCCCCTGTAGTGGGAGGCCTACCCCTGCCTCGACCCTTGGTTTTCGAGGAGACCACCACCTTGACCGCCGGGGTGTCCGAGCCTGAACTCGATTCCCGCGAGCTCCTATCCTGCGAAGCGTGCGAACGCTTTTTCGTTCGCCGCTGCGACTTTGACTCCCCCTCCGACAGTGACATTACGGTCACCATTGAACCCGCCGAGCTTGCGCTCGACAGTCCACCCTCCGACTCACTCCCAACTTCTTTCCCCCCCTTCCCCGTAGTTTTTTTAAAAGTTAAAGGTTTCATTTTGATTCCCACGAGAAGGGTCGATCTAGATGACCACCCCCGGGTGACGCCCATTCCGGGGGCTAGGGTATATACTGTGGAGGTCCCCAGGTATCCACAGGTTTTTAGCGTGTTTTCTCACGGGTTTGTTTCAAGTTTTCCTTCTCTTAGGCCGGCCAATTAAGGCAGGCCGTTCGTCGGTCCGCGCAGCCACGACGTACCCCCTTAGCACCGTGACGGGGGTCGTTGAAGCGACTGCGCGGGGTCCCGGGGAGGGCGGCTGGTGCCGGTCCGCCCCCCAGACGCCACCCGGCGACAGGGTTAGTGCCACCGGGCGCGTCTACACCAAACTCCATGCCCTTCACGAAGGGCAAGGAGCGACGGAGGCGCAAAAGCGCCGACGACAACCTGAGCGCAAAAGCGCAAACAAAAACAAAAAACAAAGGGGCGCAATAGCGCCCTCCACCTCAAAGCGCAAAAGCGCCAAGAATACTCTGTCCCCCCAAAAAGAGGGACAGGTGCGACGCCAAAAATTGGCAAACACGATACCCCTCTGAAAGCAGAGGGGCAGGTGTTTTTTCCCCCCCTTCCCAGTCCGGGCCGGGCCCTTTCGGCACTGCAGCCTCATCGGCCCCGACCCGGTACTGAGGGCGCCGCCGAAGCACCACCCTCAGGAGTGTTTATCGACTCTCCAGTCTAGATCCGCAGTGTTCAGTGCAAACGAGGCCACCTCGAGAAGGATGTGGACATGAAGTCCACGCACTGCGGTCTTGGGGTGGCAGGCTAAGGCTCCACTTAATGGGAGCTGTAAGCGCCTGTTGGTCCACCCCCTGTGGCGGGTCACCCCCACCACTCGGCCCCAACCTAACCTAACCTAACCTAACCTAACCTAACCTAACCTTTTTTTTTTTTTTTTTTTTTGCGTCAGGAAATGCTTTATGCATTCCGTCCCGCCTGGGGGAGGCGGGGGGATATGTGGGACTCCTCGGCTGATAGTGCAAAGCCGAGTATACCCACTAAAACCTGACGGTGTTCCTCCTGGGCGCCTGATGCCGGGGCTACGGGTACGGATTTTTATTCTTCCGCGGCCCCGACGGCGATGCCCAGCGCGTTTGATGCGCCGGGCTCATCCCTTTATAGGCAGGAGGGTGGAGCCACTCCTGCCCTATTTATGTACTGCGTGGGAGGCGCGCGGGAACACCGCGCGCGCCCTCCCGGGGCTGTTGAGATGGGAGTGACGCTCCCCCGAACGTCACCCCCGAGCCCCTAGGTGGGGGGGAGAAGGGTGTGGAAGACCCTCCTCCGGGCCCCGGCTCTCCGGCGGCGGATTGATTGGGAGAGCGGATCATTTTCTCGCTCCCGCTCCGCCGCCTCCTTCTGCAAGATTACGTCCTCGCAGAAGGTGAGAACCGCCAGCCATGCCTCCTCGCTGCCGACCATCGATTTTACAACAGCCGGCAGCGAGAGGTCCCTCCCCACCGCCGCGACTAGCGCACGACGCTGCTCGGCCCACGCCGAGCATTCCTCCAAAGTGTGCTGCGCCGTGTCTTCGTCGCGGCCGCAGTGGTGGCACTCGGTCGTCGACTCACGCCCGGCTATTTGGCACAGGTACGTGCCGAAGCAGCCATGCCCCGACAGCACCTGCGTCAGCCGGTAGGTCAACGACCCCGTCTTCCTTTCCGTCCAGTTTTTCAACACCGGACGGATCGCCTCAACGGTCCGGCGGCCGGCGTTCGGTGTTGCCAGCCGCCTCTCCCATTTCTCCATTATGGACCGCCGGGCCTGGAGTCTCCGCGCTTCAACCTCCCTGGGTAACGGGTCTTCCCTACTTGCTCTTAGACCCGCACGCCACTCGTACACAGTGGCGTGCACCTCCGCTTCTAAGTCCCAGGGAGGGCTTCCGGCTAGAACGCACGCCGCCTCAAAGGAGACGGTGCGATATCCACGAATAACCCCGACGGCCATCGCCCGTTGTGGGCGCCTTAAATTAGCGACGTTTGGTGCCGTCAGGGTCCCTATCCAGATTGGCGCTCCGTAGAGCGCCATTGATTGCACCGCCCCCATATAGAGGCGGCGGTATCCCCCCTTAGGCCCCCCCAGATTGGGCATCAGCCTTTTCAGCGCTGCTGATGCCCTTACGAGACGGGGGGCCAATTGCCGGAAGTGCTCGCGGAAACTCCAACGGGCATCGAGGATCAGGCCTAGGTACCTCATATGAGGCCGGACCTCGATGCGAGTGCCACCTATTATGATGTGGGATCCCGCAGGTGGCGCTTTGCGAGGCCCGTGAAAGCAAACGGCCTCGCACTTCTCCAGCGCCACCTCGAGTCCCAACATCTTTATCCGCCTCACCACCTGCGCTACGGAGCAGGTGGCGAGGCGGTTTGCCTCCCTGAAAGAGCTCCCCCGGGCCGTGACTAGCGTGTCGTCCGCATAACACGTCACGTCGGCCCCCCGGAGGAGCTCACCTCTCAGCACCCAGTCGTAGCCGATGTTCCACAGGAGAGGACCCAAAACTGACCCCTGGGGAACACCGCACGACATGCTCCACCGGTGCTGCCGCCTATCCTGTCCGATCCAGACAATTGTTCGACCATCTAAGTAGGCCCCGACAAACCTTCTCAAGTAGGGAGGCACCCCATGAAATTTGAGGGCCTCCCTTATACAGGCCCAGGGGAGGGTGTTGAAGGCGTTCGAGATGTCGAGAGACACCGCCAACAGCACCCCGCCCTGGGCGACCACCTCCTCCGAAAGGGCCTTGACGCGACCAATCGCGTCGATTGTCGACCGGCCCCTTCGGAATCCAAACTGCTTAAACGACAAGTCGGGACCTACGCGACGAAGATGCTCGACGAGGCGGCAAGCGACGACCCGTTCACAGAGCTTGCTCACCTCGTCGAGCAGGACGATCGGACGATAGGCGGAGGGAGACTCCGCGGGACGCCCGTCCTTCTTCAACAGGACCAGTTTGCCCGCCTTCCACATGGCGGGGAACTGTCCTGTCTCCAGACAGGCGTCCAACAACCTTTTGTACCTCTCCCCGAGGGGGCCAAGGGCTAACGCCAAGGCGCGGCCCGGAACACCATCCGGGCCCGGAGCTTTATTGGCCCGGAGCCTGAGGCAGGCCGCCCGCAATTCGGCGTCCGTGACCGGCGGCACGTCGGCATCGGCGCCCTCGTTAAGTTGTGAGGGCGCCATGGCCGGAGATTGGTGCTCCGCTCGGTCCGGAAAAAGTGCCGACACGACCGCCTCAAGCATCCGGGGCTGGAGACTCTCCGTCAACGGGGGCGCCCAGGTGCGGAGCTTGTTCCGCACCATCTTGTATGGACGCCCCCACGGATCCCTGTTTAGCGTCTCCAGCAGCTCCGCTCTAGCCTTCGCCTTGGCGGCGCTGATGGCCAGCTGTAGCGCTTTGGCCTTTTGCCTGTACGCCGCATACAGCCGGTCCTCCTCGTCCGCGTCTCGGTTCCGCCTCCTGCGGAACCGGGTGTACTGGCGCCGCCCCCTGACGCAGTCCGCGCGCAGATCAGCGATTTCCTGCGACCACCAGTACACCTGACGCTTGGGAGGCCGACCTTTGGCCCGGGGCATCGACGCATCGCATATTTGCGACAGCGCGCCCCGCAGCCATTCCGCCTCCTGGTCGACCTCCACTGGCCCGGCCGGAGAGTTCAGCCAGGCCTGGACGATGGAGGCTTCCATCAGCGCTTCTTTATTTAAGCCCCTGGTTACCCACCTCGGGAAGAGGTTCACGTTCGTGTTATGTCCTACGGGAGAACACACCTCGTTTGTCGAGGAGGTGGAGATGTCGTATCGGACATATCTATGGTCCGACAAAGTTTCCACCTCCTCGAGTACCGTCCAGGAGTGGACACTGCGCGCGAGGGCAGGGGTCGCAAACGTTACATCTACGATGGACCCTCCCTGCCGACGCACGCACGTATTGGCCGACCCTCTATTTATGATTGCGAGGTCGGCCCCTAATGCCCACTCCTCCAGAGTCTCGCCCCTTATATCCGACGAAGGGGAACCCCAAGCCGTTGACTTGGCGTTGAGGTCCCCCGCCAACAACACCTGGCGCGGCCGAGTCTGCCGGACAACGGCCCCGACCGCGCCCAGAAACGCTTCAAATTCGGCGAGACTCCGGTTTGGGGAGAAGTACACACCAACGACGACGATTTCCCCCCAAAGGACAGCAACGTAGCCCTGGCCCCTATGGACGACAGAAGGGACCAGGTTATTCCTCCCGAAGGACATAACGGCGACCAAGCCGTGTGTGTCCACAAACCAATCATCCCTTTGTGGCGGGACGAAGTACGGCTCGGCCGCCACGGCCAAATCAATGGACCACTCCGCCGCTGACTGCAGAAACAGGTCTTGGGCTCCGGCGGAGTGGTTCAAATTCGCCTGTAGGAGGCGATGAGCCATTTATTATGGGTCGGTGCTCATCGCCTCCACACCCCTATTAGCAGGGGGCGCCTGCTGAGCAGGCCCATTGGCGGCCGGGGTCCTGACGGCCGCCTTTACCTTTTTGGGGGCCTTTGCCCCCACGCAGGCTTTAGTGCCAGCTCGGTGGTCCGCTTTTTTATTTAGTGCCGCACACAGATTGCAGTGCGGGCTAGCTTCACATGCGACGGCTTTATGGCCGACCCGACCGCAACGATAACACTCCTCGCTGCGGTCGATTTCGGATTTGCATGCCGCCCGCACGTGCCCCTGCTGCAAGCAGCGGAAGCACTTGAGCGGCCTCTGGTCTAGGAGCTGGACTTGGGCCGACACCCAGCCCACCAGAAGCCGCCCTACCGAGACCTTTTTGGCTGCAGCCACGGGGCATTTAACCCAAACTGCCCCGAGCCCTGCCGAGTTGCGGCGAATATCGCCTACTTTTACCTCCTCCGCAGCACAGCCTCCCACTTTCGCGACTGCATCGGCGACCTCTGCAGCCACGATAGAGTCGTCCAGACCGGACACCCTCAGCTCGGCACACTTGACCGGCCTGGACACCTTGATATGCTCCGATTTTAGCACCTCCCTTAATTTGGAGGCCAGAGAGTCCGCTTTCTCGCCGCTAGTTGCCCCTGGCACCTCGAGAACCCTGGCCCCCGTTACAGCCTGTCTATACTTGAGGCCCGTTATTCCGAGGCCTCCCAAGTCGATCTTCTTACGGGCTTCAGCAAGGACGGCTGCATAGGTTGCGCCCTGCTCTACTGCTTCTGGCATCAGCGTGACCACAACTGCAGACGAACGCGGCGGGCGTAGCCTGTTCGCCGCCTTCTTCTTTTTGGCTGCCTGGGCCTGTTGACCAGCCTGGATCCGAGACACAGAAGCCGGCTTGGTCTGCGGCTGTCGTTGTGCGGGCTGGGCCTGGCCTACAGTGGACACCTTCTTCTTGCCTCTCTTCGTCACCGTAGACCAGGCTTCCTCCATATTTACTGGGGCCGGCGGAAGCGGACGAGGCTGTTTCGGAGTTGCCGCCGACTCTTCCGTTGACTTCGTCCCCTTGCCCTTCTTTACTTTGGCTGTTTTAGGGTCTTCCTTCCCTCCAGCCAGACCCTGCTGCTTTAGAACGCCCTTTTGGACCGTGACAATCCCGGACGAACTCGGTTGCGGTCGTGGAACTTCGGCAGCCTTCTTCCTATCTGCGGCCAACGGTGGCCGATAAGAAGGCTCCGGCAACAGCCTGTCCTCCAGGGCCCCAAACCGCGCATTGAGCATCGTTCTTATTTCTTGCATAATTGATTGCTCAATGGCGTTCCTCATGCCGAACCTAACCTAACCTAACCTAACCTAACCTAACCTAACCTAACCTAACCTAACCTAACCTAACCTAACCTAACCTAACCTAACCTAACCTTTTTTTTTTTTTTTTTTTTTTTTTGCGTCAGGAAATGCTTTATGCATTCCGTCCTGCCATGGGGGATGGCAGGGGGATATGTGGGACTCCACGGCTGTGAGGTGCAATGCCGGGCTACCCACTAAAACCTGACGGTGTTCCTCGAGAGCCTTTGTACCGGGGCCACGGGTGTGCGACTAGCATTCTTCCGCGACCCCGGCGGGCAACGGCCGGCGCTCAGCCGCCGGCCTCGTCTCGTTTAGGGTGGGAGGGCAGAACTCCCACCCATAATGTCGTGAGAGGCGCGCGGGAACACCGCGCGCGCCATCTCGAGGCTATCTAAGGAGTGACCCTCCCCCGAGAGTCACTCCAAGCCTCTATGTGGGCACTCCGACGTGCTGCGGAGTATACCCTCGCCAGTAGGCGATAACACATCACGCATCAGTGAGCATGACCTCTTCTCCAGCGTGTATCGAGGCTATAGGAGCGGCCGATGTCTTTGCTGTGACTCTTCTTTTGCCTGCTGGTTTTTTCTCCGTGCAGGCTTTTCCCCCCAAGATGTGGTTCGCCGCCTTTTTGGCGGCGGCGCACAGCGTGCAATGCGGAGCAGCATTGCACGTCCCGGCCTTGTGGCCGTCTTTACCGCAGCGAAAACACAGTTCACTGCGGTCCACCTCCGACGAACAGTTCTGCCTCACATGCCCAACCTGTAGGCACTTGTAGCAGCGAAGGGGTCTCGGCTCCAGGAGCGACACGCTTGCCGAGACCCAGCCCACTAACAACCTGGTCCCCACCAGTTTCTTGGCCGCCACCGCAGGGCAGCGAACCCACGCTGATCCTAAACCCGAGGGGGTGCGCCGAATCTCGCCGACTTTGATCTGGTCGATGGTACAACTCCCGTCCCTCACTATGGCAGCGGACAATTCGCCAGCCGTTACGGAATCATCCAGGCCGGATATACGAAGCTCAGCAGACTTAACCGGCCTGGAGATCCTAACCACATTCGGGCTCAAGTGCTCCCGCAGTTTTGCAGCGAGTGCATCGGCCTTCTCCCCGCTGGTAAGGCCAGGAAGCTCCAGAATACTGGCGCCAGTAGCGGCCTTTCTGAATCTCATGTCGGAGATCCCGAGCGCACCAAGGTCGATTTTGCTACGCGCCTCGGTTAGCACAGTCGCATATGTTATTCCCTCCTGTGTCGCCTCTGGTTGCAATGTAAGGACCACTGCCGACGACTTTGGCACACGTGGCCTTGGCTTCCTACTCTTCTTTTTACCCCGCCTTGTCATGACACCGCCCTTAGAGGCGACGTTTTGGGGAGGGTTGGACGTCCCCGCGGGATTGCTTCTCTTTTGGCCCTTTCGGGCGACTGCACTGTATGCCTCTTCCATAGAGGCAGGTACCGGAGGCAGCGGGCGGGGCTGTGGGGACGCCTTCACCCCAGACAACGCCGACACCTGTCTACTCTTCTTCCCCTTTTTGTCTCCCCCCTTGCCAACGCTGGACACCGCAGTTGCAACGCTGGACATGTTTTCTTCCGAGGCTTGCAGCTGGGCACGAACGAGCGCCGCTGCACTTACTCCGCCACTCACCGATGCTGGGAGGAAGCGCTTCTCTGGGAGTAGTCTGCCCTCCAGCGCATCAAACCTTGCGTTGACCATGTCTCCAACTTGCAACATGATGGACCTGGCCATATCTTCTTGTATCGAGGCTGTAGCCTCTGCCGGAGGCGGCCGTGGTTGGGTCGCCAGCTTTTCCACAATTTCCTTGAGCTCCGCGAGTTGTTTGCGGAGCTCACTTATCTCCCCTCGCAGACAGGCATTCTCCTTTTGGAGTTTCACATTCTCCTCGGAATTGGTTCTTGCCGCAAGGGTTTCCGTAACCTCTTTGATGCTGGCCGCCGCCTCTTTCAACGCCCGTACGAACGAGCCCTTCAAATTCTTTGATTTGGTGGCCACCTTTTCGATGGCGGCCACGCTCGCCATTGCCAACTTTTGCAGTCCATCTGCAGTATCCATATCTGGACTCGGTTGCTGACTCGCCAATGGGTCTCTGTGTCTGTCCGCAGACGCAGACGACGACCAGCCAGACAGCTCACTGGAAGTAGACCGGGTCAACCTCTTTAGCCGAAGCTCCTGAGACATTTCATCGATCTCTTTCTCCACTTGATGTTGCAGCGCCTCTCTCTGCGTCTGCAACCACTCGCGCTTCGCCTGTGACAGACCGACATATTCGCCGGTCGTAGGAGGCCGGCCTCTCCCTCTCCTTGTGGGAATTTTCCCCGCAGAAGACGGTTCAGTGGCAGGACCTGCCTCTCTCTCCCTCGACTTTGACCTCGATCGTGACCGACTCCTTGTTTTTTCTTCTGTTGGACGAACGCGCCTTCTCAATGCCTTGGTCGCACTTCCGTCGTCCGACCAAGCTGTTGGGACGCTTAAATCCGACGCATCGGACAAGTCGTCCTCATCTAACCCCTCACTCCTCCTCTTATCTTTCCCCCCCGTTCCCCGAAAGTTTAATTTGAAGTATTCCATTTTGAATCCCACGAGTGGGGCCGATTTATATGACCACCCCCGGGTGACGCCCATTCCGGGGGCTAGGGTATATACTGTGGAGGTCCCCAGGTATCCACAGGTTTTAAGCGTGTTTTCTCACGGGTTTGTTTCAAGTTTTCCTTCTCTTAGGCCGGCCAATTAAGGCAGGCCGTTCGTCGGTCCGCGCAGCCACGACGTACCCCCTTAGCACCGACACGGGGGTCGTTGAAGTGACTGCGCGGGGTCCCGGGGAGGGCGGCTGGTGCTGGTCCGCCCCCCAGGCGAAACCCGGCGACAGGGTTAGTGCCGCCGGGCACGCCACCACCTAGACTCCCTGCCCCCCGCAGAGGACAGAGAAACCACAATACGCAAAAGCGCAAAAAACACACAACGGAGGACGCAATAGCGCCCCCCAACACCTCTCCGCGCAATAGCGCCAGGCACCCTACCCCTCCAAAAGAGAGAGGCAGGTGCATCCCCTCCCCCCCGTCCGGGCCGGACCCTTTCGGCACTGCAGCCTCATCGGCCCCGACCCGGTACTGAGGGCGCCGCCGAAGCACCACCCTCAGGAGTGTTTATCGACTCTCCAGTCTAGATCCGCAGTGTTCAGTGCAAACGAGGCCACCTCGAGAAGGATGTGGACATGAAGTCCACGCACTGCGGTCTTGGGGTGGCAGGCTAAGGCTCCACTTAATGGGAGCTGTAAGCGCCTGTTGGTCCACCCCCTGTGGCGGGTCACCCCCACCACTCGGCCCCAACCTAACCTAACCTAACCTAACCTAACCTAACCTAACCTAACCTAACCTAACCTAACCTAACCTAACCTTTTTTTTTTTTTTTTTTTTTGCGTCAGGAAATGCTTTATGCATTCCGTCCTGCCATGGGGGATGGCAGGGGGATATGTGGGACTCCACGGCTGTGAGGTGCAATGCCGGGCTACCCACTAAAACCTGACGGTGTTCCTCGAGAGCCTTGATGCCGGGGCAACGGGAGCGCGTTGGCATTCTTCCGCTACCCCGACGGCAACGGCCAGCGCTAAATCGCCGGCCTCATCTCGTGTTTGGGCGGGCCTTGCCCGCCCGACTTCTAGAGAGGCGCGCGGGAACACCGCGCGCGCCATCTCGAGGCTATCTGAGGGGCGGCACTCCCCCGAATGCCACCCCAGGCCTCAGGTGGGCGCCCCGCCGTATACATGGCAGGGCGCGGTGGTCGCCATGGAGGCGATGGCCACTAGCACGGGTCCGTGCACATCTCCTCCGTTTGCCTGGCGGGGGCAACGCGAGCGGCAGCAACGGCTGCCACCCTAGCGCCCTTTTTGGGCTTAGCCCCCGCACAGGTCTTGCTGCCTGGGATGTGGTCCGCCGACTTCCCTTCGGCGGAGCACAGCGTGCAGTGCGGCCTGCTCGTGCACGCCCCGGCTCTGTGGCCATGTTGCCCGCAGCGGTAACATTCACCGCTGCGGTCCACCTCCGAGGTGCATACCGCGACGACGTGCCCCTGTTTCAGGCACCGGTAGCACCTCAAGGGTCTCGGCTCCAATAATTTGACACCTGCCGAGACCCATCCTACTAGAAGGCGACCACCTGCCACCTTCCTTGCCGCCTCAACGGGGCACCTCGCCCACACGGAGCCTAACCCTGTCGGAGTTCGGCGCACCTCCCCGACTTTAATGTCGTCCGCCGTACAGCTTCCCACCCTAGCGATGGCCCCAGCCACCTCAGCCGCCGTGACCGAGTCATCCAGGCCTGAAACGCGGAGTTCCGCGCATTTAGTCGGCCTGGACACTCTCACCAAGTCACTCCCCAGGTTCTCCCTCAATTTAGCCGCTAGTGCGTCGGCTTTCTCCCCACTAGCGGCACCCGGCAGCTCGAGGACGCCTGCCCCGGTGGCGGCCTTTCTGTACCGGAGCTCGGTTATGCCCAGCGGCCCCAGGTCAACCTTGGTTCGGGCCTCCGTTAACACCTGGGCGTAAGAAACCCCCTTCTTAGCCGCCTCCGGCAGCAACGTAATTACTACGGCGGACGACTTAGGAACCCGCAGTTTCGGCTTTTTTGCCCTTCCCTTCCTTTTACCCGCCTCCCCCCTATTCGGCGCAGAAGCCGGGACCGCAGCAACCTGACTATTCGGCCGAGTGGAAGCCGGGACTTCGACAACCTTTTTAGTCTTCTTTTTCCTTGCGACGGTTACAAAGCCGTCGTCGTCAATAGGAGCCGACACAGACGGCACCGACACGGATTGTTTTCCCGCAGGCTTGGAAAGGGGCGCTACAACCTTGCCTTTCCCAACTTTTTTGCTCCCCCCCTGTGATGCCGACAATGGATGTCCGGCCGAAGGTGCAGTAGGTGCACTTGCCACCTTTGCATCCGCAGCCAGAGGCGGACGGGTACTTTTCGCCGGCAAAAGTCGCTCCTCCAGCGCATCAAATCTCGCGCTGACCATGTTACCCACCTGTATCATAATTGACCTGGCCATGTCTTCTTGTATTGAAGCTGTAGCCTCTGCCGGAGGCGGCCGTGGTTGAGTCGCCAGCTTTTCTACGATTTCCTTGAGCTCCGCGAGTTGTTTGCGGAGCTCACTTATCTCCCCTCGCAGACAGGCATTCTCCTTTTGGAGTTTCACATTCTCCTCGGAATTGGTTCTTGCCGCAAGGGTTTCCGTAACCTCTTTGATGCTGGCCGCCGCCTCTTTCAACGCCCGTACGAACGAGCCCTTCAAATTCTTTGATTTGGTGGCCACCTTTTCGATGGCGGCCACGCTCGCCATTGCCAACTTTTGCAGTCCATCTGCAGTATCCAAATCTGGACTCGGTTGCTGACTCGCCAACGGGTCTCTGTGTCTGTCCGCAGACGCAGACGACGACCAGCCAGACAGCTCACTGGAAGTAGACCGGGTCAGCCTCTTTAGCCGAAGCTCCTGAGACATTTCATCCATCTCTTTCTCCACTTGATGTTGCAGCGCCTCTCTCTGCGTCTGCAACCACTCGCGCTTTGCCTGTGACAAACCGACATATTCGCCGGTCGTAGGAGGCCGGCCTCTCCCTCTCCTTGTGGGAATTTTTCCTGCAGAAGACGGTTCAGTGGCAGGACCTGCCTCTCTCTCCCTCGACTTTGACCTCGATCGTGACCGACTCCTTGTTTTTTCTTCTGTTGGACGAACGCGCCTTCTCAATGCCTTGGTCGCACTTCCGTCGTCCGACCAAGCTGTTGGGACGCTTAAGTCCGATGCGTCGGACAAGTCATCCTCATCCACCTCCTCACTCCTCCTCTTATCTTTCCCCCCCGTTCCCCGAAAGTTAAGTTTAAAATATTCCATTGTGAATCCCACGAGTGGGGCCGATTTATATGACCACCCCCGGGTGACGCCCATTCCGGGGGCTAGGGTATATACTGTGGAGGTCCCCAGGTATCCACAGGTTTTAAGCGTGTTTTCTCACGGGTTTGTTTCAAGTTTTCCTTCTCTTAGGCCGGCCAATTAAGGCAGGCCGTTCGTCGGTCCGCGCAGCCACGACGTACCCCCTTAGCACCACAACGGGGGTCGTTGAAGTGACTGCGCGGGGTCCCGGGGAGGGCGGCTGGTGCTGGTCCGCCCCCCAGGCGAAACCCGGCGACAGGGTTAGTGCCGCCAGGTACGCCACCACCTAGACTCCCTGCCCTCCGCAGAAGACAGGGAAACCACAATGCGCAAAAGCGCAAAAAACACAACGGAGGACGCAATAGCGCCCCCCAACACCTCTCCGCGCAATAGCGCCAGGCACCCTACCCCTCCAAAAGAGAGAGGCAGGTGCATCCCCTCCCCCCCGTCCGGGCCGGACCCTTTCGGCACTGCAGCCTCATCGGCCCCGACCCGGTACTGAGGGCGCCGCCGAAGCACCACCCTCAGGAGTGTTTATCGACTCTCCAGTCTAGATCCGCAGTGTTCAGTGCAAACGAGGCCACCTCGAGAAGGATGTGGACATGAAGTCCACGCACTGCGGTCTTGGGGTGGCAGGCTAAGGCTCCACTTAATGGGAGCTGTAAGCGCCTGTTGGTCCACCCCCTGTGGCGGGTCACCCCCACCACTCGGCCCCAACCTAACCTAACCTAACCTAACCTAACCTAACCTAACCTAACCTAACCTAACCTAACCTAACCTAACCTAACCTAACCTAACCTAACCTTTTTTTTTTTTTTTTTTTTTTTGCGTCAGGAAATGCTTTATGCATTCCGTCCTGCCATGGGGGGATGGCAGGGGGATATGTGGGACTCCACGGCTGTGAGGTGCAATGCCGGGCTACCCACTAAAACCTGACGGTGTTCCTCGAGAGCCTTGATGCCGGGGCAACGGGGGTGCGTTGGCATTCTTCCGCGGCCCCGGCGGCAACGGCCAGCGCAAACGCCGGCCTCGTCTCGTGTTTGGGCGGGCCTTGCCCGCCCGACTTCTGGAGAGGCGCGCGGGAACACCGCGCGCGCCATCTCGAGGCTGTGAGAGGGGCGGCACTCCCCCGAATGCCACCCCAAGCCTCAGGTGGGCGCCCCGCCGTATACATGGCAGGGCGCGGTGGTCGCCTTGGAGGCGATGGCCACTAGCACGGGTCCGTGCACATCTCCTCCGTTGGCCTGGCGGGAGCAACGCGAGCGGCAGCAACGGCTACCACCCTAGCGCCCTTTTTGGGCTTTGCCCCCGCACAGGTCTTGCTGCCTGGGATGTGGTCCGCCGACTTCCCTTCGGCGGAGCACAGCGTGCAGTGCGGCCTGCTCGTGCACGCCCCGGCTCTGTGGCCATGTTGCCCGCAGCGGTAACATTCACCGCTGCGGTCCACCACCGAGGTGCATACCGCGACGACGTGCCCCTGTTTCAGGCACCGGTAGCACCTCAAGGGTCTCGGCTCCAGTACTTTGACACCTGCCGAGACCCATCCTACTAGAAGGCGACCACCTGCCACCTTCCTTGCCGCCTCAACGGGGCACCTCGCCCACACAGAGCCTAACCCTGTCAGAGTTCGGCGCACCTCCCCGACTTTAACGTCGTCCGCCGTACAACTTCCCACCCTGGCGATGGCCCCAGCCACCTCAGCCGCCGTGACCGAGTCATCCAGGCCTGAAACGCGGAGTTCCGCGCATTTAGTCGGCCTGGACACTCTCACTAGGTCACTCCCTAGGTTTTCCCTCAATTTAGCCGCTAGTGCATCGGCTTTCTCCCCACTAGCGGCACCCGGCAGCTCGAGGACGCCTGCCCCGGTGGCGGCCTTCCTGTACCGGAGCCCAGTTATGCCCAGCGGCTCCAGGTCAACCTTGGTTCGGGCCTCCGTCAACACCTGGGCGTAAGAAACCCCCTTCTTAGCCGCCTCCGGCAGCAAGGTAATCACCACGGCGGACGACTTTGGGATACGCAATTTCGGCTTTTTCGCCTTTTCTTTTCGTTTCCCCCCCCCCTCCTTCCTATCCGGCACAGAAGCCGGGACTACAGCGATTTTGCTATTCGGCCGAGTGGAAGCCGGGACCTCGACGACGACCTTTTCAATCCTCCTCTTGCTCTTCTTTGCGACGGTCACGAAGCCGTCATCGTCCATACCCGACGATGTAGGCGGCACCTCTACGGACCGTTCCACCACAGGCTTAGGAATAGGCGCAACACCTTTGCCCTTCCCAGCTTTTCTCTTCCCTTGTTGCGATAACGACATTGGCTCTCCAGTAGAAGGTAGAACAGCAGATGCGTATGTCTTCTTTGCGTCCGCAGCCAAAGGCGGACGGATGCTCTTAGCCGGCAACAGCCGCTCCTCCAGTGCGTCCAGCCTTGCGTTGACCATATCGCCAACTTGCATCATGATGGACCTGGTCATCTCTTCCTGCACCAAAGCAGTAGGCTCTGGCGGAGGTGGCTTTGGTTGGCTTGTCAGCTTTTCCACCATCCCTTTGAGCTCCGCGAGTTGTTTGCGGAGCTCACTGATCTCCCCTCGCAGACAGGCATTCTCCTTTTGGAGTTTCACGTTCTCCTCGGAATTGGTTCTGGCCGCAAGGGTTTCCGTAACCTCTTTGAGGCTGGCCGCCGCCTCTTTCAACGCCCGTACGAACGAGCCCTTCAAATTCTTCGATTTGGTGGCCACCTTCTCGATGGCGGCCACGCTCGCCATTGCCAACTTTTGCAGCCCATCTGCAGTATCCATATCTGGACTCGGTTGCTGACTCGCCGAAGGGTCTCTGTGTCTGTCCGCAGACGCAGACGATGACCAGCCAGACAATTCACTCGACGTGGACCGGGTCAGCCTCTTTAGCCGAAGCTCCTGAGACATTTCTTCCATCTCCTTTTCGACTTGCTGTTGCAGCGCCACCCTCTGCGTCTGCAGCCACTCGCGCTTCTCTTGCGACATGCCGACATATTCGCCGGTCGTAGGAGGCCGGCCTCTCCCTCTCCTTGTGGGAATTTTCCCCGCAGAAGACGGTTCAGTGGCAGGACCTGCCTCTCTCTCCCTCGACTTTGACCTCGATCTTGACCGACTCCTTGTTTTTTCTGTTGGACGAACGCGCCTTCTCAATGCCTTGGTCGCACTTCCATCGTCCGACCAAGCTGTTGGGACGCTTAAATCCGACGCATCGGACAAGTCGTCCTCATCTAACCCCTCACTCCTCCTCTTATCTTTCCCCCCCGTTCCCCGAAAGTTTAATTTGAAGTATTCCATTTTGAATCCCACGAGTGGGGCCGATTTATATGACCACCCCCGGGTGACGCCCATTCCGGGGGCTAGGGTATATACTGTGGAGGTCCCCAGGTATCCACAGGTTTTTAGCGTGTTTTCTCACGGGTTTTGTATCGAGTTTTCCTTCTCTCACGGCCGGCCAATGAAGGCGAGCCGTCTTCGGACCGCACAGCCACGACGTACCCCCTTAGCACCGTGACGGGGGTCGTTGAGGTGCACTGTGCGGTTACCGGGGAGGGCGGCTGGTGCCGGTCCGCCCCCCAGGCACCACCCGGCGACAGGGTTAGTGCCGCCGGGCACGCCACCACCTAGACTCCCTGCCCTCCGCAGAGGACAAGGAAACCACAATGCGCAAAAGCGCAGAAAACACAACGGAGGACGCAATAGCGCCCCCCAAGACCTCTCCGCGCAATAGCGCCAGGCACCCTACCCCTCCAAAAGAGAGAGGCAGGTGCATCCCCTCCCCCCCCGTCCGGGCCGGACCCTTTCGGCACTACAGCCTCATCGGCCCCGACCCGGTACTGAGGGCGCCGCCGAAGCACCACCCTCAGGAGTGTTTATCGACTCTCCAGTCTAGATCCGCAGTGTTCAGTGCAAACGAGGCCACCTCGAGAAGGATGTGGACATGAAGTCCACGCACTGCGGTCTTGGGGTGGCAGGCTAAGGCTCCACTTAATGGGAGCTGTAAGCGCCTGTTGATCCACCCCCTGTGGTGGGTCACCCACACCACTCGGCCCCAACCTAACCTAACCTAACCTAACCTAACCTAACCTAACCTAACCTAACCTAACCTAACCTAACCTAACCTAACCTAACCTAACCTAACCTAACCTAACCGGCCCCGGGGTCTCCAGGAAAAACAACAAACAAAGGACAAACACTAAGGGTAATCCAGGTCAACCTCCAAAGGTGCCAACTCGCAACTGACGAGCTAATTGAAATAGCTAGACGTAGAAAGATAGATGTGGCTCTTATACAAGAGCCTTACACTGGGAGTACGGGCGAAGTGAGAAGATACCCGGGAGTGACAGTAATCCAGCAAAAGGCTCAAGCCGGAGCTGTGGTCAAATCCGCGGTGATGGTCTTCAACCAGGAGATCGACATCATCCCATGTCATAAGCAGATTACAGCCAATATTTGTGTAGTAAAAATAAAAGCTGGAATCTGTGAGATGGGGATGGTGTCGGTCTACCTGGAGGGAGATAGACCACTGGGCCCGTACACCCGGTTACTAAATAGAATATTAGAGGGGTTGGCAAATACAAAGGTAATAGTGGGCGGGGACGTAAACGCCTGGAATCCGTGGTGGGGGAGCGCGAAAATGGATGCCAGAGGTATCGAATTGGAAGGCATGTTAAACGAACATGCCATGCACGTTCTCAACTGGGGATCCGTGCCCACGTTTGAAGTGGTAAGAGAGAATAAAATCTGCACAAGCTGCGTAGACATAACGGTATGCTCCACCGACACGCTCAAACTGGTGAGGAACTGGAAGGTAGAGCCCGAGCTTATTACCTCGGACCACAGGGCAATCACCTTCGAGGTACTATTAGGCAGAAGTGAAGGAGTCAAAATTCAAAGGGGGACCAGGGTATACAACACTAAAAGGGCCAAGTGGAGCCAGTTCAGACAGGAACTGGCCCAACTATGGAAGGAACGAGTAATCACAAAAGAGGAAGTGAATCAGATCACAAATAAACAAAAACTTAATGAGATGATAGAGAAAATTACTGTGACTATCGAGGAAGTGTGCAAAGGTTGTATACCCTTGGTCACGGGGGGAAATAGGGGGGGATTGCCCTGGTGGAACGAGCAGCTCTCCTTATTAAAGAAGGAGGTCCTCACCAGGAAGCGCAGAATTAGGTGCGCGGCACCATCGCGCAGAGCGTGGGTGGTGGAGCAATACCTAGAAGCAAAGAATAACTATCAAACAGCAGCAAAAGGGGCACGGATCGCCAGTTGGAAACAATTTTGTGGCAAGCAGGATAAGATAGGCATGTGGGAGGGTATCTACAGGGTGATTCGGCGCACCGCAAAGAGGGAGGCGGATATCCCGCTTCAACAGAATGGGAAAGAGTTGAACGCCGAGGAGTCGGCCGGTCTATTGGCAAGAACCTTTTATCCAAGCGACCCAACAGAGGGCGATGACGCGGTGCACAAAGCTATAAGAGAGCAGGCGGAATTACTTAATAACGACTCGGGAAATGGTGAGAATGATCCACCATTCACGATATACGAACTCGAGAGCACCGCGTCCAGTTTTTGCCCAAAAAAGGCTCCTGGACCGGACGGCTTCACGGCGGACATTTGCGGTGCGGCGATAGCCCTGGATCCCGACCTCTTCTTAGCCATTTACAATAGGTGCCTGGCCCTCTCGTGCTTCCCCACCTCGTGGAAATTGGCGACGATCGTCGTCCTGAGGAAGCCGGGCAGAGAGACGTACACCGATCCAAAATCATACCGACCAATAGGACTCTTGCCAATATTTGGGAAAATATTGGAAAAGATGTTAATACAGAGGATACGGTGGTACGTCTTACCGCGAGCGAGCCCGAATCAGTACGGTTTTGTCCCACAAAGGGGAACCGAAGACTCCCTCTATGTCCTTATAAATTATATTAGAGAAAAGGTCAAGAAAAAAGAAATAGTTATATTGATTTCGCTGGACATAGAGGGGGCATTCGACAATGCGTGGTGGCCGGCCATCCGTTGTGGGCTCGCAGCGACGGCCTGCCCGGCTAACCTTAGGGGGATGGTCGACGACTACCTTAGGGAAAGAGGGATAAGGCTAAAATATGCGGGAGTCGAGTGCGAGAAGCAAACGGTCAAAGGATGCGTGCAGGGCTCGGTGGGGGGTCCGACATTCTGGAATGTATTGCTGGACCCCCTACTGAAACAACTGCAGGCAAGGGGAGATTACTGCCAGGCTTTTGCAGATGATGTGGTCCTGGTGTTCTCTGGGGAGGACACCGGGAGTCTTCAGCGACGGATCGGGGACGCCCTCGACTGTGTTCAGAGCTGGGGAAAGGAAAATAAACTAAACTTTGGGCCGCAAAAAACAAAAGCAATGCTAATAACAAACAAGCTGAAATATGAAGCACCAGCTCTGAGCATGGGGGGGGTGGGCCTCGGTCTGTCGAGGGAGATTAAGGTCCTGGGGCTAATAATAGACGAGAAGCTCACTTTCAATTCACATATAAATTATACCTGTAACAAAGCACGTAATATATACAAACAGCTCTCTAGAGCCGCCGGGACCAACTGGGGTCTCTCGTCGGGGATCATCAGGACCATATACACGGCAGTAATCGAACCTATTATACTGTACGCGGCCCCAGCGTGGGCAACTGCGGCAAACAAATTAGGTGCTCGAAAGCAGTTGAACGAGGTGCAGAGGAGTATGGCACAAAAAATCGTTAAATCGTACAGGACGGTCTCTCTGAACTCGGCGCTGCTGCTCGCCGGGATCCTTCCCCTGGACTTGAGGATCCAAGAGGTGGCCCTCCTTTATGAGTCCAGGAGAGGGTATTCCGGGCGGGTACTAGGGGACCGGGAGATGGAGAGACCGACCCCGTACGTAGATTTGCCACACCCGGCGGATTGGAGGGGGATGGGCTATGCTTGTCTGGAGGATGGGGCAGCGGCTGAAATTAGAGACAATAATACAACTGCTATTTACACAGACGGAAGCAGAATAGACGGGATGGTGGGTGCGGCGCTGTCAGTATGGAACGGCGCCGCGGAGATTTCGTCAAAAAAGTTCAAACTTGACAGCTGCTGCACCGTCTTTCAGGCTGAGCTCCTAGCCCTCTTCAAGGCGACGGAATGGGCGCTCCTCTGCGCCTCGGCCGACTGCAGTATTATAAGCGACTCGCGCTCGGCTCTCGAAGCGGTGTTAGGCGGAAAATCCCTTCACCCCCTAGCGATTAACACCAGAAGTAACATCGTAAAAATTATGGGACAAAAATCTTTAAGATTTTATTGGGTTAAAGCGCATATGGGGGTGGAGGGAAACGAAAGGGCGGATACATTGGCTAAGGAAGCCGCACATAAAAGAACTAAGCCAGTGTATGATGTGTGTCCGGTTTCATTTGTCAAGCGACAAATTAGAAGGTTGGCGCTTGATGAATGGAACCGGAGATACAGGAATGAGCATACCGCTAGTGTAACGAAATCCTTCTTTCCCGACGCGGTTAGTGCGTACTCGGTAGTAAGGAAGGTTGATCTGGACCCCATCTTGGTCCAAATCTTCACGGGGCACGGTGGATTCTCCGAGTACTTGCACCGTTTTGGGTGCAAGGAGGATCCATCGTGCCTTTGTGAACCTGGTGCGGAAGAGAGTGTGATGCATCTTATCACAAATTGCCCAATATATGGGAAGCAGAGAAACGAGGTGGAAACTGAAATAGACAGTAGAATTAGCGAAACGGAAATAAGCAATATAATGACAGATAAAACTAAAAGAGAAAAATTTCTAAAGTTCTGCAAAAATATAGCCATAGCAACAATAAAAAAGAATAGAACAAAAGACATATAATGAAAATGCAATAGTGTTAAAATAGTATTTAGTCTTAAGATATAGTAATAACATAATGTATAAAATAGCATAATAAGATATGGAAACAAAAATATTGTAATAGAAGATAAGAAATAGCAATGTAAAGAATTATATAAGTAGTAAACTGGTAATGTGAATAAATGGAACTGTAAGTAAATGAGATAAAGGCAAGAAAAATGTAACAAATGAAAAAAGACATAAATATAAATGTAAATAAAAATAAGACTAGATATAAGGAAATGTAAATAATAATAAGAAAATTGTAAACAATAATTATAAATAAAGGAAATAATAGGTTAAGAAGCAGAAATGGAAACATATACCAGGCAATGAATGAGATGAATGAAAAACCGCGCTAGATCTATGAAAGAGAAATAATAAGATAAAATATTATATAAAATAGAAGGGCAATTTGGACAAGAATGTGAGGTGGTTATGAGAAGAGGAAATATCCTAGAGTGAGAATTGAATGAGGAGAAAAATCAAATGATAAATAAAGTCCCTGATTAAAATGTGTTAGGGGTAGCAGCAAAAAAAAAAAAAAAAAAAAAAAAAAAAAAAAAAACCTAACCTAACCTAACCTAACCTAACCTAACCTAACCTAACCTAACCTAACCTAACCTAACCTAACCTAACCTAACCTAACCTAACCTAACCTAACCTAACCATATATACTAAACAGTGCCTCGTCCGGCGGCGACATATACTCCGACTCGCGTTCGTCACTGGAAGCCATTGTAGGGGGCAGATCCCTTCACCCCCTCGTGGTGCGGACCAGAATAAATATTGTTAAAATATTTAGCAGTAAAAAATCGGTGAGATTATTTTGGGTCAAAGCTCACGTGGGGGTGGAGGGGAATGAAAGGGCGGATGTATTAGCAAAGGAGGCAGCTCTGTACACAAAAACAAGACCGTATTATAGTGAGTGCCCGGCTTCATTCATCAAGCGTCAAATTAGAATGTTGACGATTGATGAATGGAGCCGGAGATATGAGCAAGGGGAAACCGCCTCCGTTACAAAAATGTTCTTTCCAAGTGTGGTAGGATCATACTCTACACTAAGAAAAATAAAAATCAATTCGATACTTACACAAGTATTTACGGGGCACGGCGGCTTCTCAGCATATTTGTATAGATTTAGATGCAAAGATAGGCCGTCGTGCATCTGCGACCCAGAAGAACAGGAAACGGTGAGCCACGTACTGTTGAGTTGTCCGGTATCTGAAAAACAAAGAGTAGAATTCGAAACAGCGACAGGGATAAAATTGGGAAATAGCACAGTATCAAGGGTTTTAGAGGAAAATAAGACTAGAGAACGGTTCATTGAATATTGTCAAAGGGTAGCATTAGTAGTGATAAAAAGAAATAAATAGTTGATAACGTAAATAAATGTTAGTCTAATATAATGATATAATAAAAGGGCAATGTAAAAATATAAAATAGTAATAAGAAATGCAACTAAAATAGATTTAAGAGATAAAACAGGAATGATGTAAGAATAATATTAAGTATTGTTAGATAGTAACAATAGTAGAAACTAAGAGAAGTAAATAGATGATGAATAAATATAAATATTAGTCTAATATAATTGTAAAATATAAGAGCAATGTAAAAATATAATAGTAACAAAAATGTAACCAAAGATAGAATTGAGAAGATAAACAGAAATGTGTAACAATAATAATAAGCATTGTTAGAAAGTAATAGTAGAAAGTAAGAGAATGGAATAGACGACAAATATATGAATACTAGCCTATAACAAATTGTATAATGAAAAGCAATGTAATTGTGATAAGAAATGTATGAAAATAGAAATAAGAAAAAGAAAAAATAATGTAATATCAATATAAGAATAGATTAATGAACTGTAATAGAAATAAAAACTGGTAATAAATAAAGATAAAAATGAGTACTCAAACCCTTTGGCAAGAATGAAAGGAAAGATAAAAAATAAATGAAAGATGAAGTATGCAAATCTGTAATAGAAGAAATATGAAAGAAGCAAAATTAATGAAACAAAATAAAAAGTAGAAAGGTAAAATTAGAATGGAAAGGAAGGAGAATTGAAAGAAGATGTATAGAGAACCCACAAATGAAGATGGAAAAACAAACAAAGATTAACAAAGTCTCTAATAAGTAAAAGTTAGGGGAAGCAGATACAGAAATAAAAAAAAAAAAAAAAAAAAAAAAACCTAACCTAACCTAACCTAACCTAACCTAACCTAACCTTTTTTTTTTTTTTTTTTTGCGTCAGGAAATGCTTTATGCATCCCGTCCTGCCGTAGGGGGGTGGCAGGGGGGTATGTGGGACTCCTCGACATTAGGGTGCTAGGCCGAGTCTACCCACTAAAACCTGACGGTGTTCCTCGAGAGCCTTGATGCCGGGGCAACGGGAGCGCGTTGGCATTCTTCCGCGACCCCGGCGGCTATGCCCAGCCTGAGCCGAGCCCTCCTCCGTTTGCGGGCAGTTTGACCTGCCCGCTCTCCTGGGAGGCGCGCGGGAACACCGCGCGCACCATCCCGAGGCCATTGGTGAGGCGCCTTCCCCCGAAGGACACCCCAGGCCTCCGAAGTGGCGGCTTCCGCACCCCGCCTACACCACGGCAGGGGCGTCAGCACGCCCACCTGATTTTTACGTGTTTACTCACGGGTTTTAACAAGTTTTCCTTCTTCCCACCTCTGATTTTAACGTGTTGTCTCACGGGTTTCATTTCGAGTTTTCCTTCTCTCCACCTTTGACTTTAACGTGTTTTCTCACGGGTTTCATTTCGAGTTTTCCTTCTCTCCACCTCTGATTTTTACGTGTTTCCTCACGGGTTTTTAAAAGTTTTCCTTCTTTCCACCTCTTGACCCGCGTCCTCCGCGAAGGACGCCGGAACCAACACTTAGTCAACAATACCCCTCTCAAAGGAGAGGGGCAAGTGGAAAGACGACCCACACGGCAGACCCCCGCCCTCACGCAGAGGACGGGGAACACAAACCTATCCCCCCCGGGTCCAGGCCGGGTCCTTTCGGCTCCACCTCCTACTCGGTCCCAGCCCGGTCCCACCCCTGATTTTAACGTGTTTACTCACGGGTTTTAATAAGTTTTCCATCTTACCACCTCGGGGCCGAAGGCCCCACGCCGTATCCCCACCCTCATTGTGAGGACGGAGAACACGACCCCCTCCCCCCCGGTCCGGGCCGGGTCCTTTCGGCTCCACTACTTACTCGGTCCCAACCCGGTACTGAGGGCATCGCCGAAGCGACACCCCCAGGAGTGTTTATCGACTCTCCAGTCTAGATCCGCAGTGTTCAGTGGAAACAGGGTCACCTCGAGAAGGATGTAGACATGAAGTCTACGCACTGCGGTCTTGGGATGGCAGGCTAAGGCTCCACTTAATGGGAGCTATAAGCGCCTGTTAGTCCACCCCCTGTGGCGGGTTACCCACACCACTCGGCCCCAACCTAACCTAACCTAACCTAACCTAACCTAACCTAACCTAACCTAACCTAACCTAACCTAACCTAACCTAAGTCAATAAATCTTTATATTTGTGTTCCCGTTATTTTTTTCCTATCGATTGGTCGTTTATTTCTACCGATCTTTATTGTTAATCATTTTTAATAATATATGTATAATTTGTAAAAGCTCTAAGAGCCGTTCACTGTCGAACACCTGTGATTACTCTAAACTAAGACTTGCATGTAAACATTAGATTAGTTAACAAATCTTTATATCTGTGATCATGCTGTATACTCAGCATGAAGCATGCTTAGCCTTGCGGGCTGGGCATGCTCCATGCTGGGTAGCATCTATAATATATACTCAAACGGCCTTCGGCCTGAACTTACTATTATATACACAAGATGCGTTACTTTATGATTGTTCTATGTTTATATTGCTATTCGAACAATGTTACTATAACAATTACTGTAGATTTTGTGATTATTTTAGACCTGATGTCTTGTTGGAATAATGATTAAGTTTTCAGATCCAAGCGGCCTTCAGCCAGGCTTACATTGCTGTCAATATACCAAACATGGCGCCTCAATTCATCCTCATATCTTATTCCTTATTTCATATTCCATATCACTCTAACAACGCCTCTCTAGAAATCTCTCCCAATACTTGTGATTATATTCTACTAAGTTGAAATTAAAGATCAAGCGATAGAGCTTGGGCTAATAGATCCAAGCGGCCCTCAGCCAGACTCACGCTGTCACCCATGTATAGACAGGTCACTATACTTTATTTTAGTTCCTGACACAACATGATTGGAGGTAACATAATTCATGTCGCCTCCGATCATGTTGTGTCAGGAATTACTGTGCATATCTATGATTATATTTAACCAAGTCACAATTATGGGTCAATACCTTAAACTTTGTTGTTGCGTTCTATTCTTCGTAGCCCCAGTAGCCCACACATTAGCTACTGGAGCTTGGGCTAATAGTCCCAAGCGGCCCTCAGCCAGGCTTGCACTGTCCCCAGTGTCTGGACGCGGCATTGGTCGGGGTAGCATGGAGTATTATGTATTCCATGTTGCCTCGAGTGGTATCATGTCTAGAATTACTGTCGATACTTATGATTGTGTCTTACTGAGTTACAACAATAGGTTATTACCTTAAATTTTGTTACTTCAACAATTAATGTCAATATTTATGATTATATCTTACTATTAAGCTATTAGATTTAAGCGGCCTTCAGCCAAGTAAACATTCCTACTAACGTTCAAGACATGTCGTCTTATTTAAATGATGTCATCTTGAGAATTGTCAATATCTATTATTACACTTTACTCCCCCTGTAACTCCTCTTGCTATGTATCCATTAAACCCCCGATAGCCCTCTGCTACACAGACATACAACTGTAATGTATTGTATAAGTTAGGCAGCCTTCTGCTAAACAACAAACAATATTGTCTACCAATCTCAAGTATCATTGTAAACCACTCCATCGGGAGGATTCACCTGTTTATTGTTACTATATATCTTTGATTATACTTTACCATCAGCTATTAGACTTAAGCGGCCTTCAGCCGAACAATTATTCCCACTAACCTATAAGACATGTAATCTCATTTTATTTCCCTCTTTTACAATTATATACCGTTAGACCTAATGCGGCCTTAGTTAAATAATGTTATTTCAATTATTGTAAATATCTGTGATTACATTTTATCTCCCCCGTAACTCCTTTAGCTCTGTATCCATAAAACCCCCCTGTAGCCTTCTGCTACACATACATATAACCACATTGCATTGTATAAGTTAGTTAGCCCTCTGCTAAACAACAAATAAATTTGTTAACTAAATCTTAAGTATCATTGTAACCCACTGCATCGGGAGGATGCAGGCGTAATCCATTAGCGCCACTTCCTCTCAGGAAACTTTAACCATAATAAAAAAAAAAAAAAAAAACCTAACCTAACCTAACCTAACCTAACCTAACCTAACCTAACCTAACCTTTTTTTTTTTTTTTTTTTTTTTTTTTTTGACGCTGGGGAATGCATTACTGCATCCGCACACCTACCATGGGGGCGGTAGGTGGGGTATGTGGGGCTCCCCGGCCAGAACGGCCGGTATACCCACTAAACCCCAGCGGTGTTCCATCCGGCGCCTATGGCTACGGCCGCGAGAGCACTTTGGCATTCTTCACGCGACCGCAGCAGGCGATGCCCAGCTGTCGCCGGGCTCCTCCCGGAGCGGAGGCAGAGGGGTGGAGTGCCCCTGCCTCCCTTACATCACTGTTGCTGGCCGATGCGCAGGAACACGCACGCACTCGGCCCCGACGGGACCCTAATTGACAGCGGAGCGGTGCCCCCCATGGCACCGCCCCTAGGGCCCCTAGGTGGGGGGGAGGAGAGCTGCATAACGCCTCCTCCTGGCCCCGGCTCTCCGACGGCGGAGATCAGGCGCGTTTGCGTCTTGTTCGCGGACCCTCTCCGCCGCCTCCTTCTGCGATATGACCTCCTCGCAGAAGGATTGAACCGCCAGCCACGACCTCTCGTCGCTCAACATGGCCTTGATTAAGGCCTGGAGCGAGAGGTCGGCCCCCACCGCTGCGACTAATTCGGCGCGCTCACTCGCCCACGCTGGACACTGTACGACCGTGTGGCACGCCGAGTCAACATCGCAGCTGCAATGGTGGCACTCGGGTGCTGACTCCCTCCTAGCAATGCAGTGCAGGTAGCTGCCGAAGCACCCATGTCCGGACAGCACCTGCACCAACCTGAACGTCAACACCCCCGTTTTGCGATCCGCCCATTCCCTAATTACTGGGCGGATGGCCTCGACGGTGCGACGGCCGGCCGTAGGATTGGCCAGCCGCTCTTCCCAACTATCGAATATTGACCGTCGAAGCTGGAGCTTTCGCCGGTTCACCTCACTGGGCAACGGGAGGAACCCCGTCTCTCTTATTTGCGTACGCCATTTAAATAATTCGACGTACGCTCTTACCTCCAGTTCCCAGGGAGGCGAACCTGCAAGAACACAGGCCGCCTCATAAGAGATGGTACGGTATCCCCTTATGACACCGATGGCCATAGCTCTCTGCGCTTTGCGCAAAGGAGCACAGTTGCGCATGGCCACCGGCGATTCCCCCCAGATTGGTGCACCATAAAGTGCAATAGACCGTACCACCCCCATATAGAGGCGGCGGCACCCCGCGCTAGGCCCCCCGAGACTGGGCATCAACCGTTTAAGGCCTGCCGACGCCCTCATTAGACGGGGGGCCAGTTGCGCGAAGTGCTCGCGAAAGCTCCAACGGGCATCGAGATACAGGCCCAAGTACCTCATATGGGGCCTGATCTCGATGCGAGTGCCACCAACGATGATGCTGGAGTTGGCAGGTGGCGCGTTCCGGGGCCCATGGAAACACAGGGCCTCCGACTTGCCGAGCGCCACCTCCAATCCAAGCATCCTTATGCGCATCACCACCTGAGCAACAGAGCAGGTGGCGAGGCGAATTGCCTCCCGGAAGGTCTCCCCTCGGGCCAAGACGAGCGTATCGTCTGCGTAGCACGTTACGCTGGCCCCTGCGAGGAGAACCCCCCTCAGCACCCAGTCGTAGCCGACGTTCCAAAGCAGTGGGCCCAGGACTGACCCCTGGGGAACGCCGCACGACATACTCCACCGGTGCTGCCGCCCATTTCGTCCCATACAAATGATAGACCTCTCGTCGAGGTAAGACCCGACTATCCGACGGAGGTAAGAAGGGACCCCATGATACTCTAGGGCCCCCTTAATGCAGGCCCAGGGAAGGGTGTTAAAGGCGTTTGCAATGTCTAATGACACCGCTACGACCACCCCCCCCCGAGCTACGACCTCATCCGACAGGGCCTTTACGCGCGCGATAGCATCGATTGTAGAACGGCCCTGCCGGAAACCAAACTGCACATCGGACAGGTCGGGGCCGACCCCGACGAGGTGCCGGACGAGACGGCCAGCGATGATTCTCTCAAACAATTTGCCGGCCTCGTCCAGGCACACAATGGGACGATAGGCGGAGGGAGAGTCCGCTGGGCGCCCATCTTTCCTCAAGAGAACGAGCCGCCCCGTCTTCCACAAGACCGGGAAGCGGCCCGATTCCAGACAGGCGTCCAGCAGACGCCGATATCTAACCCCCAATTCGCTGAGGGACGCAGCCAAGACGCGGCCCGGAATGCCATCCGGGCCCGGAGCCTTCCTCCCGCGCCGGAGCTTGCGAGCAGCCTGCTCTATTTCCACCCCCAAGACCGGTTCGTAGCCGGCCGCCGGGTCAGAACCGGCGACGCTAACCCCTCCACTTAATGGGCGGGAGGGGGGCATCATTCTTGGGGGGCGGAATTCGGCCCTGTTTGGAAACAGGGCCGTCACTACATTTTCAAGCGTCCGGGGCTCGAGACCCTCAGTAATCGGGGGCGCCCATGGTCGAAGTTTTTCCCTAACCATCTTATAAGGGCGCCCCCAGGGATCCCTCTCGAGGGTCTCTAGGAGTTCCTCACGGCTCCTCGTCTTGGCTTCGCTGATGGTGCGCTGCAGCTCCTTCTTCTTGGCCATGTAGGCAGCGTACAGTGCGCCTTCCTCGTCCGCGTCACGATTCCTCCGTCGACGGTATCTGGTGTACCGGCGGCGGACGATTACACACTCCTCTCTCAATTTCGCGATTTCGTCCGACCACCAGTACACCTGACGCCGCAGAGGTCGATTAACTTTGGCCCGGGGCATCGCCGCATCACAGATTTGCGACAGTGCGCCCCGGAACCATTCAGCCTCATGATCGACCTCCACGGGCCCAGCCGAAGGATTCAGCCAGGCCTGGACGAGGCAGGCTACCATCAGCGCGTCCCTATCCATCTTACTGATCACCCAACGGGGGAAAGATATCGGCACTCGACGATTGTGCCCTCCGGCGCGGCCATCTTGTGGCGTCAAGGGGGCGATGTCGAACCTAATGTAGAGATGGTCCGACAATGTTTCTACCCCCTCGAGAACCGTCCAGGAGTGGACGCGGTGCGCAAGGGCAGGGGTCGCAAACGAAACGTCCACGACAGACCCCCCCTGCCTGCGCACACAGGTATTGGCCGACCCATGATTAAGAACGAGCAGGTCGGCTGACGACGTCCACTCCTCCAGAGCTTCTCCTCTCACGTCGGTTACGGGGGACCCCCAGCAGCGCGATTTGGCGTTGAGGTCCCCCAACAACAGAAACTGGCGGGGTCGATTACAGGCAACGAAGGCCTCGAGCCCCGCCAGGAAATCCTCAAAATCGGAGAAGCTCCGGTTTGGGGAGAAGTATACACCTAGCACAACAACATCTCCCCAAAGGACCGCCACATAGCCGCGACCCCTGCCGGCAAGTACAGGGGCCGGATAAACTCCGCCGGAGAACACAATGACGACCGAACCGTCGGTGTCCCCCCACCAGTTGGAATTCGGGGGGACGAAGTACGGCTCGGCCGCGACTATAATGTCGATGGACCACTCCGCCATGCTCTGCATTAGCAGGTCCTGGGCACGGGCGGAGTGGTTCACATTCGTTTGTAGGAGGCGATAGGACATTAAGTTACGCAGCGTCCATCGCCTCCTCTTCCCTGCGCGCAGGGGCAGCTGGGGCAGCAGGGGCAGGGGCAGCCTGGGTCTTGGCGGCGGCCTTAGTTTTGCCCTTCTTTGCCCTGGCACCTTCACAGGCCTTGCTCCCCGCTCTATGCGAGGCCGGTTTTCCGATGGCCTCGCATAACGTGCAGTGGGGGGAGCTAGAGCAGCCCGCGGCCTTGTGGCCGGGCTGACCGCAGCGGAAACAGTGGTCGCTGCGGTCCACCTCGGATTGGCATTGTTGCCTGACGTGTCCATGAGCCAGGCAACGGTAGCACTTGAGCGGCTTCTGGTCTAACAACCGGACTTGCGCCGACGTCCAGCCGACCAGGAGCCGCCCTCCGGCCAGTTTCTTGGCCGCCGCCACAGGGCAGCGGACCCAGACAACCCCTAATCCAGACGGCGTTCTCTTTATCTCGCCGACCTTTACCTCGGCGACCGAGCACTGGCCGACCTTCACAACCGCAGCCCCAACTTCCTCTGGGGTAATTGAGTCATCGAGGCCCGAGATCCTTAACTCGACGGACTTCACGGGCCTGGAGACTTTAGCAACCTCTGGTCCCAGAGCCTGTTGGAGCTTCTCGGCCAGTGCATCGGCCTTAGGAGCGCTCGTAGCTCCAGGGATTTCAAAGACAGCAGCCCCTGTGGCAGCAAGCCTAAAGCGCATGGCGGCGATGCCGAGGTCATCCAAGACTATCTTCTTCCTGGCCTCACCAATCGCCGCCCCATATGTAACGCCTTTTGCCACCGCCTCGGGCGAGAGGGTGACTACCACAGCTGACGAACGAGGAGGACGCAGAACCGCTTTCTTCTTCCCCTCCTTCGACCCTTCTTTGCTGGCCCCCTTGCTTGACAGCTGTTGCGCTGCCATAGAAACGTTGCCACCTTGGCCACCAGAATTAGGCTTACGCCCCCTCCGCACAACCGTTGACCACGGCTCCTCCATACTCTCAGGAGCCGGCGGGAGCGGGCGCGGTTGAGGCTGCGATTGCCCGTTACCCCCATTGTTGCCCTTTTTGCCCTTCTTCTTCCTCTGCCTTTTGGCCTTCTTGCCCTCTGCCACACCTGCCGCAACGGGTTTGGCCGCTTTAGAATCAAGGGGGGAGGGAGGAGATGCCGAGGAGGAGGAGGGGCGGGGTGCCACTACTAAGGACTTCACCAATTGCCCCGAAGCCTGCTTTGACCCACCAATCGCGACAGCAGGAAGCTGAGGGTAATCTTCCCTTGAGAGCTCCATGCGATCCTGTGGCGGGAGTGCCCTACGGTCTGATGCCAGCGGGGGTCTCAGACGAGTCTCAGGTAGGAGGCGGTCTTGGATTGCCTCTAGCCTGGCATTAAGCATTGTCCCCACCTCCCGCATAATCGACTGCGCCAGATCTTGGGGTATAGTCGACGCCGATGCTGGGGGTGGGGTGGGCTCAAGATGATTCGCAAGCCTAGTCAGTCTTTCAGTCAATATCGCCATGTCCTGCCTGAGGTCCGCAACCTGCTTCTGCAGCTTGGCATTCTCGAGCTGCAGTCGCCGCGTCTCGTCACTAGACGTTCTACTTAGAAGACCCTTTGCCGCCATGTCTATCTGGGCTAGCGCATCCGTAAGCTTTTTCTTAAAGTCCCCTTTTAAGTTTTTGCTCTTGCTATTTACCTCCTGGATGGAGCCCATGCCATTCCGGATCAGAGCATGGAGGTCATCAGCTGATTCCTCAAACTCAACTGAGTCTTCGTCATAATCCCCGATGGGATGAGTAGGAGCAGGCTGCTTCTTCATGTAGGCCTCCCGCGCAGACCGCTGGTGAGATCTCAGGTTCCTGTCAGACGGGAGAACATCTTCCTCCATTGCTTCAGCCTCAAGGTCCCTAGCCTCATCATGAGCCAACTGCTTCTTGGCCTGCGCCAAGCCCACATAACTTCCCGTCGAGGACTTCCCAGACCTCCTCTCCCTCCTAGATACTTGAGTGGTCTTTTTCGTCGGCACTTCAGTGTCACTACCAGATGACTCTTGGCCTCCCCGAACGAAGAAGGAACCCTTTGACGAGGTCATCAAGACTGACGGCGACCCGCTCCTGGATCTCGACCTTTTACGGTCATTAACAAACTTAATTTTAAGATCCTTCCGCTCAGCAGACCTACCTGGATCTTTACTACATCCTTTCACCGCCGAAGAATTGGACTCCGGGCTAGCGTCTCGGGAGTTTAAGATTTTTGACTCCCGCGACCCCTTCTCCGACGACGACTCTCCACCCGATCGTGAGCGCACGGTCTTCGTCGACAGTGTCGAGCTCGCACTCGACAACTCCGCCTCATTTTCGTTCTCCTCACTACTTCGATTCCCCCCCTTCCCCGTAAAGTTTATTTTAGTTAAATTTTCCATATCAAATCCCACGAGTGGGGCCGATTTATATGACCACCCCCGGGTGACGCCCATTCCGGGGGCTAGGGTATATACTGTGGAGGTCCCCAGGTATCCACAGGTTTTTAGCGTGTTTTCTCACGGGTTTTGTATCGAGTTTTCCTTCTCTCACGGCCGGCCAATGAAGGCGAGCCGTCTTCGGACCGCACAGCCACGACGTACCCCCTTAGCACCGTGACGGGGGTCGTTGAGGTGCACTGTGCGGTTACCGGGGAGGGCGGCTGGTGCCGGTCCGCCCCCCAGGCACCACCCGGCGACAGGGTTAGTGCCGCCGGGCACGCCACCACCTAGACTCCCTGCCCTCCACAGAGGACAGGGAAACCACAATGCGCAAAAGCGCAGAAAACACAACGGAGGACGCAATAGCGCCCCCCAAGACCTCTCCGCGCAATAGCGCCAGGCACCCTACCCCTCCAAAAGAGAGAGGCAGGTGCATCCCTTCCCCCCCGTCCGGGCCGGACCCTTTCGGCACTGCAGCCTCATCGGCCCCGACCCGGTACTGAGGGCGCCGCCGAAGCACCACCCTCAGGAGTGTTTATCGACTCTCCAGTCTAGATCCGCAATGTTCAGTGCAAACGAGGCCACCTCGAGAAGGATGTGGACATGAAGTCCACGCACTGCGGTCTTGGGGTGGCAGGCTAAGGCTCCACTTAATGGGAGCTGTAAGCGCCTGTTGGTCCACCCCCTGTGGTGGGTCACCCACACCACTCGGCCCCAACCTAACCTAACCTAACCTAACCTAACCTAACCTAACCTAACCTAACCTAACCTAACCTAACCTAACCTAACCTAACCTAACCTAACCTAACCTAACCTAACCTAACCTAACCTAACCTAACCTAACCTAACCTAACCTAACCTAACCTAACCTAACCTAACCAGTCTCAGACAGCCTCCCGACGTGTTAACAGCACTTTTAAAGCGCTCCGTAAACAAAAAACCGCAAAAAATAGAAGGAAAGCTAAAAATATAAAGTGTTATATATTGGTGGATGCGCGCTGGTAACAGCTACGCATTAGTGAAAAAATTTTTAAAATAAATCTATAAACAAAAAAGTTATCGCGGAAAAACCGGTCGGAAAAGTATAAAAGTGCGTGCGCCGCTCGATTTTGAGCGGCGACCTACCAGTTATCAATTGTGGAAAGTTAGATAGGATAACCCCCCATTTATCCCCAAAATCTGGGATTTTTCTAACGAGTGGTTCCAGAGTTATTCGAATATTAGGAGAATTGAATCGTGTATCTCCTAAATTAGTTACACTAGTGTGAAGTGGAAATCACCCTAAGGTGTGCCCAGGGGCCCCTAAAGGGAACGCAAGATCAAAATCAACATAGTTATAGTGTACCAGGAATAACAGGGAAAAAACGAAAACCACGTGGGGGTAATTCCTAGATTAGAAGAGGTAGAATAGTGAAAAGTGTAAAAGGTGTGTATTAGTGCTAAAATAGAAGAAGTCAGGTATCGGTGCCGGAAAAGTGTAAGCGGTCTAGCCGGAAAACCGAAAAATTCGGTTTTTCTAGGCGACCGTTAACTTTGACAGCGCAGGGAGCGGCCGGGAGAGCGCGGACTGATACAAGAGTTCCGGGAAAGCAAGACAATATAATTAGCTGTAAGTCAGTAAAATTGTAGAATTCTAAACCAAAGAGTACCAAAGATATATAGCTTTATAACTACCAACTGCTAAAAGTATTGAGGGTATTTGAAAAAATTTAATTCGATATTTTGGAAAATACTCAAAATTTTGACAAACTACTAATCGTAAACAAGTTTTTGGACATAAAGAAATATATTGACGTTAAAAAATTTTCGGAAAAGTAACAAATTAAAGTGCAAAAATATAAAATATAATTACGTAAAATCGATAGTGTAGTTTTAATTGTGTTGTTTATATAATTTGTTAATTAATAGGAATAAAACTACACATAGGAAATGCACAGTACAGGTAGCAGTGGGTAGGGTATATATCTGGCTCTCAGGGGTAAAAATTTGAGACCCCTAGTTAATGTATTTTTAGGTATACAATTAAATTAGTAAAGCTTGGAATATTGTACAAAGTTAAGTTAAGTTTGTCGAGGTTGGCTGCGTCAGCCGTGTCCGTATTCTGGACTGAAGTATAGGCATATCAGATAATAGACAAGGTAACTCCTGAAATAAGTGTGAGTTGAGGCCTAAACAGACAGGAGGGTCTGGATACCTCAGCAGGTAGCAGTAGATACATTTTAGGTATAAAATAAGTTGGGAAAAAATATAACGAAAAAGACAAATCGACAGAGTAATACAATTATCAGAATAAGGCGCCACAGACTGGTATTAATTGTAGTATTAATGCAGTATTCACCAAAAGTCCACTAGCTAAGGAAAGATATATAGGGAGTAGCCGTCTGCGTAGAGTAAACCAAACAAGGTAGACCTACGGACCGGAGTATTGTGGACGTGAACTGGGGTCTTGCCCACTGGATGAACGCTGAGATTATCTTAGTGTTGATAATTGTATATGTGTGTGTTCCCATATAATCCCGGGTATCTCCCATCCTATTATAGAATCAATTAAGGGTCAAGGGTGAGCTGAATTTAAGTGTAACTTGTCACTGTCACTGTCACTGTCACACGGTCACAGTGACGGGCGGTTGACGTGACGACGACAGCAGCTGTCAGACAGCTGTCAAAGGGCTGTCACTGTCAGGCTGCATTACAGTCAAGGGTGAATCGGTGACAAGGGGGAGTCGGGCACTAATTAAATTAAAATAAATTAAATATATATTAATAAAAATTGGATATAGTAAATTGTGGCAAGAGTGAGTGGATGCCAAGTCCGAATCGGACCTAAAAATAAAAATTATTATTATTTAATTATTTTGTGGAAAAAATTTTAGAGTGGGAGGGGCTGTTTGATAGGGTGACAAGGTGGGGTCCAGCACACATACTATATAGGTACCAGCGTTTTTGCTGTACCTATTTTTGCCGAATTTTAGCAAATTTTTTAAAGGTGATATAAAAATCAACAAGGATCCCATCTAAACGTCAAAAAATTTTTTAAGGTTTTAGTGCATAGAGTAGGTTAGGGAGAACCCATATCCCCCTTTCCCCCCCCAGAAAATCCTATAACTTGGGGAAAAAATCCCAAAAAAGCCGGGTTGGGAGAGGATTTGGGAGGTGTGAGGGAGCGGACAGTAGTGTACTAAGGGTGGGCTATCCTTCCCCCCCTTTCCCCCCCTCCCCCCCCCTGCCTCACCCCCGCGGTGGTCCCCCCTCCCCCCCAAGGTCTCGTGGGGAGCACTTTTGCTCCCCCCCTCATCCCCCCCCCCAAGGGTTTCGTGGGGAGCATTTTGCCCCCCCCCCCAAATTTCTTTCCCCCCCCAAACCTAAGTTTCGGGCTGAGCGGCTGGCGGGGCTGACCTCGACATAGTCTGAGACTATAGTTTTAAGGACTGGTGCACTGAACAGTAGGCCCTTTACACCGCTGTACAGAGTACTCAGGAGTTAGGTTAGGACTATTTATTGATTTATTATTGACATTGATATTATTATTAAAATTATTGAAATTATTAACTGTGTATGTGTTGTGTGCCAATCGTGTTTATTGACCGATTGGCATAGTTATAATTAGTAGTATTGATTCCACTGTGTCTGTTGACCAGTGGAATTAGTTGTAAGGATTTTATTATTGACAAATTGTTGTGTATGTCCGACGCCTATCTTGTTTTTTAACAGATAGGCATAGTTGAGTAGTATTGACGTCCACTGTGTCTGTTGACCAGTGGACTTAGTTATAAAATTATTGATTTATAATTATTATTTTATTATTTATAATTATTGTGTATTGACGAATTGACGTGTCCCGAGTTTATTGACCGGGACGCCTAGAAATAATTTTTAATATTGGACACATTCCCCCTAAGAAGGATGTTTGGGTACCGCACGCCGGCGAAAACGATGCCTAAAGAGGGAAAGGATGATTCGACTGAGAGGATGAATGACAGAGAGGATAGAATGAGAGAAGATAGTGTGGAAGTTGAAGTAGCTGATACAAATAGTGATAAAATGAACAAAACTAGAACAGTGAGGAGAAGCATCGGGGAGTTTGAGGCCAAGGGAAAGACGCCACCGACAATGACAAGAAAAGTAGAAGTGGAAAAGGTGAAACTGAAAATGAAATTCCCGGTCGAAACGAAATCGGGACAAAGTAGAATGAAGAATGGAAATGAGGGACGAGTGGAAGTGGAAGGAAACATTAAAGGAGCGAATGAGGAAGGACAAAAGGGAAAAGTAAGTGTGGAAAGCCTTGGTGTCAGGAGCCGGACAGCAGAGGCAAAAAGCTGGCTGATGAAGGCGAAGTTGCAGCTGAATAACAGCCGCAACTTAAAAACTGACATCAAGGCTGATGTATTGAGTGCGATAGAGAGATTATATGAGTTGGTTAAAGAAGCGGAAGAAGAAAGAAAGAAAAGCAAGAATGGAAGAAATGAAACAGAAGCAAAAGGAGAATTAATGGAAGAAAAGGGAAAGCAAGTTGACCAAAGTGAAGAGATGAAGAAACAATGGAATGAATGTATGAAGGTTATGGAAGAAAACAATAAAAGAATGGAAGAATATGCAAAGATGATGAAAGAAAGCAATGAGAAAATGGAAGAAGTAAAGGAGGAGATTAAGAAAGAAAGAGAAGAAAGGAAGAGAGGACCGGTCACGTATGCGGGGGCGGTAGCGGGCACTGGCAAGGTTGCCATGCCTGTACGCTCGGCGCTGCATTCAGTGATCGTGTCTTCGGAGAAGGAAGAGGAGACGGGAGAAGAAGTTCTGGAAAGGATAAGGAAGGCAGTGGACGCAAAAGAAGGATGGGTGCAAGTAGAAAAAGTAAGGAAGGTGAAGGATAGAAAAGTAGTTGTCGGATGTAAGAATGAGGAAGAAAGAAAGAAGATCATGCAGAGATTGAGCGGAAAAGGGAAAGGACTGATAGTGGAAGAGGTCAAAAATAGGGACCCCCTTCTGGTCTTGAAGGACCTGATCAAGATCCATTCGGATGAAGAGATCATCAAGGCGATCAGGAACCAGAATGGGGGTCTCTTTCGAGACCTCAGTGCGAAAGATGATAGAATGAGTGTAAAATTTAGAAAGAGGGCGAGGAATCCCCTCTGCAATGACGTAGTGCTAACAGTGTCGCCCCTGATCTGGCAAAGGATGACAGGTCAGGGGAACCTGCGAGTGGATCTGCAGAACGTGCGGGTGGAAGACCATTCCCCCCTTGTGCAATGCACAAGGTGTTTGGGATATGGGCACAGCCGCAGGTTCTGCAGAGAAGGAAAAGATTTATGCAGTCATTGTGGAGGGGAACACCTCAAAAGGGAATGCCCTGATAGCCGGCGTGGCGAGTTACCAAACTGCAAAAACTGCACAAGAAACAGCGTAGTGGGCAAAGGGCACAACGCTTTCGACGCGGAGTGCCCAATTAGAAAGAAATGGGACGCCCTGGCAAGGGCAACCATAGCGTATTGCTAAGGGCGTCCCACGGGATAATAGGGTTAAAATTAGGTGTGTCCAAGCCAACTTACAACGTAGCCAACAGGCTACGGCCGAGTTGGTGATGGCCGCACAGGTTAAACAATTTCAGCTGGCGTTAGTGCAGGAACCATACACTGGGTGTATAGGGAGAGTGAGGCCATACCCGGGGGTTAGAATCCTACAACAGCAGGGAACCCCCGGAGGCCCTGTAAAGGCCGCCATTATGGTCTTCGACAGGGGGATCGACATCGCCCAGTGCCCGACATTGGCGACGAATAACATCATGGTCGCCAAGGTGAAAACCGGACTCGGGAACGTGGGGGTGGTGTCGATCTACCTGGAAGGAGACCAACCGCTCGACCCGTACACCCAGTGTATGGAGCAGATAGTTGACAAAATAGGCACTACGAAGCTGATTATGGGCGGGGACCTGAATGCGTGGAACCCATGGTGGGGTAGCGAAAGGATGGATGAGAGGGGTGAGACATTGGGATGTATGTTTGATAGGAAGGATCTGGAGATCCTGAACAGAGGGTCCGAGCCAACATTCGACACAGTCAGAGGCAATAAAAGGTACACAAGTTGTGTGGATGTCACAGTCTGCTCCACCGACATGCTACCTGCTGTGCAGAACTGGCGTGTGGAGGCGGATGTGACGACTTCGGACCATAGGGCAATCCTGTTCGACCTACATTTGGCACGGGGGGTTGGGGCAAAAAAGGCCACGACTAGGGTATACAACACGCGAAAGGCCAATTGGACCCAGCTCAAACAGGAGCTGGGCCAAATTTGGGAGGAGAGGCGCTTCGGCGCCGAGACGATTGGAAAGATAGGCGATGTCCGTGAGCTAGAAGAGAGGGTTGGAGAGCTCACGGACTCTATAAGGGAAGTGTGTGACAAGTGTATACCCAAAGTCGGGGTCAGCAGGCGACCAGGATTGCCTTGGTGGACCGCGGAACTCACCCGCCTTAAAAAGGAGGTGAATCGCCGTAAGCGTAGGATTTCCTACGCAGCACCAGTGCGGAGAGCATGGGTGGTGGAGCAGTATCTGGAGGCTAAACAGGAGTACCTGACTGCGTCGAGGAGGGCTCGGACCACCTGTTGGAAGAGTTTTTGTGAGAAGCAAGACAGGGAGAGTATGTGGGATGGGATTTATAGAGTGATACGCAGCACAGCCGTGAAGGAGGAGGATATACCCCTCGTCCGGAACGGCGTTGCACTTGAAGGCGTGGAGTCGGCCAGGTTCCTGGCACAAACCTTCTATCCTGAGGATAGCGCTGAAAGCGACGACGCAGAACACATGAGTATAAGAGAAAAATCTAAAACGATAAATAATATCGATCGAGGCGGATCATTTGATCCGCCGTTTACTAAGCAGGAACTCATGTGGGCTGCGTCGAGCTTCAGCGCAAAGAAGGCGCCGGGGCTGGACGGCTTCACTGCTGACATTTGCAAGGCAGCTATCACTCTACAACCCAGTATGTTTGTTGAACTGTTTAATAGGTGTTTGGAACTGGAATGTTTCCCCACCATTTGGAAAGAGGCCGCGGTAGTTGTTTTAAGGAAACCCGGTAAGTCGGACTATACGAGTCCCAAGTCATATAGACCGATTGGTCTTTTGCCCGTAATGGGCAAAATACTCGAAAAGATGATGATAAATAGAATCCGATGGCACGTTTTGCCGGACCAGAGTTCGCATCAATACGGTTTTACACCACAGCGTGGAACCGAGGACTCCCTCTATGTCATGGTAAACCATATCAGGGAGCAGGTGCGGTCGAAAAAGATCGTACTGCTGGTATCCCTGGACATAGAGGGAGCCTTCGATAACGCATGGTGGCCGGCGTTACGATGCGAACTCGCAAAAACCAATTGTCCGGTAAACCTTAGAAGACTTGTGGACTCGTATTTGTCCGACCGAAAGGTGCGTGTAAGGTATGCTGGAGAGGAGTGCGTAAGGGAAACTACGAAAGGGTGCGTGCAAGGTTCGATAGGGGGACCGACATTTTGGAATATCTTGTTGGACCCCCTATTGAAACAGCTGGAAGAAAGGGGAGACCGCTGCCAAGCATTCGCGGACGATGTGGTCTTGATTTTCTCCGAGGAAGACACCCAGAGTCTCAAACGGAAGGCTGATGCTGCGCTTGCCTGCGTTCGGGACTGGGGGATTCGGAATAAGTTGAGATTCGCGCCTAGCAAGACTAAGGCTATGCTAGTCACGAACAAACTGAAGTACGATCCCTTAGTGCTGGACATGGGTGGGGAGTGCATCGGGCTTTCGGAGGAGATTAAGATCCTGGGGCTCACGATTGACCGGAAGTTTACGTTCAGCGCCCATGTGGACAATGTATGCCGCAAAGCGCTGAACGTATACAAACAGGTGTCGAGAGCTGCCAGGGTCAACTGGGGGTTAGAATCGGAGATCATCAGGACCATATATATGGCAGTGGTCGAACCGATTGTGTTGTATGCGGCGAATGTTTGGGCGCCGGCATCTAACAGACTTGGAGTACGCAAGCGGCTGGGGGTGGTGCAGCGGGGCATCGGGCAGAAGATCGCCAAGGCATATAGGACGGTCTCTCTCAACTCGGTGCTGCTGCTCGCGGGGATGCTGCCTCTTGATGTGAGGGTGCGGGAAACCGCCCTTCTTTACGAGATCAAGAGGGGGTACTCCCGGCGGGTGGTGTGCGACCGAGATGTGGAGGGACCGGTACCTTTCACCAACATGCCACATCCCGCGTGCCAGATAGAACTAGAGTATAAACGCGTGGAGGACAGTGCGGAGCTGGAACTTTGCAAGGATAGTCGGTGTAACATCTACACCGACGGAAGTAAGATAGATGGAAAGGTTGGGGCGGCGCTGACCGTTTGGGATGGCGTCGCCGAGTATAGCAGGAAAAAACTATGTCTGGAACGCTACTGCACTGTCTTTCAGGCGGAACTCTTGGCTTTATCACAGGCCGTGGAGTACGTGCTCCGCAGTGACACACCCAGTTGCTGCATTTTTAGTGACTCTAGGTCTGCGCTGGATGCCTTGGTAGGAAATAATTCTCTGCATCCCTTGATAATAAAGTGTAGACAAGACATCGGTAAGATGATAGATACAGGCAGATCCGTGAGACTGCACTGGATTCGTGCACATGTAGGGCTGCAGGGAAATGAAAGGGCCGATGAGCTGGCGAAGGATGCGGCACTCCACAGGCGGACTAGGCCGGATTACGACAAGTGCCCCATCTCATTCATCAAGCGACAGATCCGAATGGAGTCGATTGATGAATGGGATAGGAGGTACGTAAGTGAGACAACGGCCTCAGTCACCAAAGTGTTTTTCCCGGACGCCACTAAAGCTCATTCGGTAGTAAGAAAGATTAGTATGGATAGCGTGATTGTGCAAGTGTTCACAGGCCACGGGGGGTTCTCTGAGTACCTGCACCGTTTCGGGTGCAAGGAGAGCCCGGCGTGTGTCTGTGACGAGAATGTGAGCGAAAGCGTGATGCATGTTTTGTGTGAATGCCCCGCCTACAGCAGGTACAGGATAGAGCTAGAACTGGAAATAGATCAAAGTTTAGAACAAGGGAACATAAAAGAAATTATGCAGGATAAAGCGAAGGCTTATAGCCTGATGAAATATTGTAGGAAAGTTGCGTCAATAGTCATAGGCAGAAATAAGACAGCAAAATAAAACAGGGAAACAACAAAATGGATAATTAAATAATAAAGCAACTGATGTGTCTAATAAAGTTATGTAAATATGTAAATATAGTGGCGTAAATAGTCACATAAAATAGATAAAACGATAGCCTTCAATTGGTGGCTGTGAATTGTGAATCCTAGATGGATAACATCTTTCTAGAACAGTGTTGATAGATATAGAAAATGTTGAATGGAACTGTTTATAATGAATAATATAAGTTGGAAGAAAAGATATATTAGTAAAATATGTAAACTAAATAGTTACATTAAGATAATTGTAAAAGACTGAAATGTGATATTAGACATAGTTAGACATTAAGATTGTAATAGAAATAAGATAGTATAAGTGGACTAACCGGAAAGTTAAAAAACTAAATGTAAAACACTAATGTCACAAATAGAGAGGGAAATGTAAAACTAATATTGAACAAAAAAGGATATATATTGAAACAACAAACAATAATAAATCATATAATTAAGTAATTAAAGGAAATCAAAATTGTAAGTAGTTGTAACAGAAAGATGTATATAGAATAAGGGATTTTTGATGCTAATAAAGATTTCAGCATAGCTAACCAACTGTTAGGACTAGAGTAGAGTATGGAAGGGAATCATACCCTGAATGAGTAATAAAGAAGCGAGAACTAGTATGACAGAAAGAAAAGGGCCCTGGCTTTGCCCACGCTAGGGGGATGCAGTATATAAATAAAAAAAAAAAAAAAAAAAAAAAAAAAACCTAACCTAACCTAACCTAACCTAACCTTTGGACACATTCCCCCTAAGAAGGATGTTTGGGTACCGCACGCCGGCTAAAACGATGCCTAAAGAGGGAAAGGATGATTCGACTGAGAAGATGAATGATAGAGAGGATAGAATGAGAGAAGATAGTGTGGAAGTTGAAGGAGATGACATAAACAGTGACAATATGAATAAAACTAGGACAGTGAGGAGAAGTATCGGGGAGTTTGAGGCTAAAGGGAAGACGCCACCGATAATGACAAAGAAAGTAGAGGCGGAAAAGGTAAAGCTCAAAATGAAATTCCCCGTAGAGATGAAATCGGGACAAAGTAGAGTGAAGAATGGAAACGAGGGACGAGTGGAAGCGGAAGGAAGCAGTAAAGGAGTGAATGATGAAGGACACAAGGGAAAAGTAAATGTGGAAAGCCTTGGTGTCAGGAGCCGGACAGCAGAGGCAAAAAGCTGGCTGATGAAGGCGAAGTTGCAGCTGAATAACAGCCGCAACTTAAAAACTGACATCAAGGCTGATGTATTGAGTGCGATAGAGAGATTATATGAACTGGTTAAAGAAGCGGAAGAAGAAAGAAAGAAAAGCAAGAATGGAAGAAATGAAACAGAAGCAAAAGGAGAATTAATGGAAGAAAAGGGAAAGCAAGCTGACCAAAGTGAAGAGATGAAGAAACAATGGAATGAATGTATGAAGGTTATGGAAGAAAACAATAAAAGAATGGAAGAATATGCAAAGATGATGAAAGAAAGCAATGAGAAAATGGAAGAAGTAAAGGAGGAGATTAAGAAAGAAAGAGAAGAAAGGAAGAGAGGACCGGTCACGTATGCGGGGGCGGTAGCGGGCACTGGCAAGGTCACCATGCCTGTACGCTCGGCGTTGCATTCAGTGATCGTGTCCTCGGAGAAGGAAGAGGAGACGGGAGAAGAAGTTTTAGAAAGGATAAGGAAAGCAGTGGACGCAAAAGAAGGATGGGTGCAAGTAGAAAAAGTAAGGAAGGTGAAGGATAGAAAAGTAGTAGTGGGATGTAAGAATGAGGAAGAAAGGAAGAAGATCATGCAAAGATTGAATGGTAAAGGGAAAGGTCTGATAGTGGAAGAGGTCAAGAATAGGGACCCCCTTCTGGTCTTGAAGGACCTGATCAAGGTCCACTCGGACGAAGAGATTATCAAGGCGATCCGAAACCAGAATGGGGGTCTCTTTCGAGACCTCAGTGCGAAAGATGATCGAATGAGTGTAAAATTTAGAAAGAGGGCGAGGAATCCCCTCTGCAACGACGTAGTGCTAACAGTGTCGCCCCTGATCTGGCAAAGGATGACAGGTCAGGGGAACCTGCGAGTGGATCTGCAGAACGTGCGGGTGGAAGACCATTCCCCCCTTGTGCAATGCACAAGGTGTTTGGGATATGGGCACAGCCGCAGGTTCTGCAGAGAAGGAAAAGATTTATGCAGTCATTGTGGAGGGGAACACCTCAAAAGGGAATGCCCTGATAGCCGGCGTGGCGAGTTACCAAACTGCAAAAATTGCACAAGGAACAGCGTAGTGGGCAAAGGGCACAACGCTTTCGACGCGGAGTGCCCAATTAGAAAGAAATGGGACGCCCTGGCAAGGGCAACCATAGCGTATTGCTAAGGGCGTCCCACGGGATAATAGGGTTAAAATTAGGTGCGTCCAAGCCAACTTACAACGTAGCCAACAGGCTACGGCGGAGTTGGTGATGGCCGCACAGGTTAAAGGAATACAGTTAGCATTAGTGCAGGAGCCATACACTGGGTGTATAGGGAGAGTGAGGCCATACCCGGGGGTTAGAGTCCTACAACATCAGGGACCCCCCGGAGGCCTTGTAAAGGCTGCCATTATGGTCTTCGACAGGGGGATCGACATCGCCCAGTCCCCGACATTGGCGACGAATAACATCATGGTCGCCAAGGTGAAAACCGGACTCGGGGACGTGGGGGTGGTGTCGATCTACCTGGAAGGAGACCAACCGCTCGACCCGTACACCCAGTGTATGGAGCAGATAGTCGACGAAATAGGAACAACGAAGTTGGTTATGGGCGGGGACTTGAATGCGTGGAACCCATGGTGGGGTAGTGAAAGGATGGATGAGAGGGGTGAGATATTGGGATGTATGTTCGATAGGAAGGATCTGGAGATCCTGAACAGAGGGTCCGAGCCAACATTCGACACAGTCAGAGGCAATAAAAGGTACACAAGTTGTGTGGATGTCACAGTCTGCTCCACCGACATGCTACCTGCTGTGCAGAACTGGCGTGTGGAGGCGGATGTGACGACTTCGGACCATAGGGCAATCCTGTTCGACCTACATTTGGCACGGGGGGTTGGGGTAAAAAAGACCACGACTAGGGTATACAACACGCGAAAGGCCAATTGGACCCAGCTCAAACAGGAGCTGGGCCAAATTTGGGAGGAGAGGCGCTTCGGCGCCGAGACGATTGGAATGATAGGTGATGTCCGTGAGCTAGAAGAGAGGGTCGGAGAGCTCACGGACTCTATAAGGGAAGTGTGTGAAAAGTGTATACCCAAAGTCGGGGTCAGCAGGCGACCAGGATTGCCTTGGTGGACCGCGGAACTCACCCGCCTCAAAAAGGAGGTGAATCGCCGTAAGCGTAGGATCTCCTACGCAGCACCAGTGCGGAGAGCATGGGTGGTGGAGCAGTATCTGGAGGCTAAACAAGAGTACCTGACTGCGTCGGGGAGGGCTCGGACCACCTGTTGGAAGAGTTTTTGCGAGAAGCAAGACAGGGAAAGTATGTGGGATGGGATTTATAGAGTGATACGCAGCACAGCCGCGAAGGAGGAGGATATACCCCTCGTCCGGAACGGTGTCGCACTTGAAGGCGTGGAGTCGGCCAGGTTCCTGGCACAAACCTTCTATCCTGAGGATAGCGCTGAAAGCGACGACGCAGAACACATGAGTATAAGAGAAAAATCTAAAACGATAAATAATATCGATCGAGGCGGATCATTTGATCCGCCGTTTACTAAGCAGGAACTCATGTGGGCTGCGTCGAGCTTCAGCGCAAAGAAGGCGCCGGGGCTGGACGGTTTCACTGCCGACATTTGCAGGGCAGCTATCACTCTACAACCCAGTATGTTTGTTGAACTGTTTAATAGGTGTTTGGAACTGGAATGTTTCCCCACCATCTGGAAAGAGGCCGCGGTAGTTGTTTTAAGGAAACCCGGTAAGTCGGACTATACGAGTCCCAAGTCATATAGACCGATTGGTCTTTTGCCCGTAATGGGCAAAATACTGGAAAAACTAATGATAAATAGAATCCGATGGCACGTTTTGCCGGACCAGAGTTCGCATCAATACGGTTTTACACCACAGCGTGGAACCGAGGACTCCCTCTATGTCATGGTAAACCATATCAGGGAGCAGGTGCGGTCGAAAAAGATCGTACTGCTGGTATCCCTGGACATAGAGGGAGCCTTCGATAACGCATGGTGGCCGGCGTTACGATGCGAACTCGCAAAAACTAATTGTCCGGTGAACCTTAGAAGACTTGTGGACTCGTATTTGTCCGACCGAAAGGTGCGTGTAAGGTATGCTGGAGAGGAGTGCGTAAGGGAAACTACGAAAGGGTGCGTGCAAGGTTCGATAGGGGGACCGACATTTTGGAATATCTTGTTGGACCCCCTATTGAAACAGTTGGAAGAAAGGGGAGACCGCTGCCAAGCATTCGCGGACGATGTGGTCTTGATTTTCTCCGAGGAAGACACCCAGAGTCTCAAACGGAAGGCTGATGCTGCGCTTGCCTGCGTTCGGGACTGGGGGATTCGGAATAAGTTGAGATTCGCGCCTAGCAAGACTAAGGCTATGCTAGTCACGAACAAACTGAAGTACGATCCCTTAGTGCTGGACATGGGTGGGGAGTGCATCGGGCTTTCGGAGGAGATTAAGATCCTGGGGCTCACGATTGACCGGAAGTTTACGTTCAGCGCCCATGTGGACAATGTATGCCGCAAAGCGCTGAACGTATACAAACAGGTGTCGAGAGCTGCCAGGGTCAACTGGGGGTTAGAATCGGAGATCATCAGGACCATATATATGGCAGTGGTCGAACCGATTGTGTTGTATGCGGCGAATGTTTGGGCGCCGGCATCTAACAGACTTGGAGTACGCAAGCGGCTGGGGGTGGTGCAGCGGGGCATCGGGCAGAAGATCGCCAAGGCATATAGGACGGTCTCTCTCAACTCGGTGCTGCTGCTCGCGGGGATGCTGCCTCTTGATGTGAGGGTGCGGGAAACCGCCCTTCTTTACGAGATCAAGAGGGGGTACTCCCGGCGGGTGGTGTGCGACCGAGATGTGGAGGGACCGGTACCTTTCACCAACATGCCACATCCCGCGTGCCAGATAGAACTAGAGTATAAACGCGTGGAGGACAGTGCGGAGCTGGAACTTTGCAAGGATAGTCGGTGTAACATCTACACCGACGGAAGTAAGATAGATGGAAAGGTTGGGGCGGCGCTGACCGTTTGGGATGGCGTCGCCGAGTATAGCAGGAAAAAACTATGTCTGGAACGCTACTGCACTGTCTTTCAGGCGGAACTCTTGGCTTTATCACAGGCCGTGGAGTACGTGCTCCGCAGTGACACACCCAGTTGCTGCATTTTTAGTGACTCTAGGTCTGCGCTGGATGCCTTGGTAGGAAATAATTCTCTGCATCCCTTGATAATAAAGTGTAGACAAGACATCGGTAAGATGATAGATACAGGCAGATCCGTGAGACTGCACTGGATTCGTGCACATGTAGGGCTGCAGGGAAATGAAAGGGCCGATGAGCTGGCGAAGGATGCGGCACTCCACAGGCGGACTAGGCCGGATTACGACAAGTGCCCCATCTCATTCATCAAGCGACAGATCCGAATGGAGTCGATTGATGAATGGGATAGGAGGTACGTAAGTGAGACAACGGCCTCAGTCACCAAAGTGTTTTTCCCGGACGCCACTAAAGCTCATTCGGTAGTAAGAAAGATTAGTATGGATAGCGTGATTGTGCAAGTGTTCACAGGCCACGGGGGGTTCTCTGAGTACCTGCACCGTTTCGGGTGCAAGGAGAGCCCGGCGTGTGTCTGTGACGAGAATGTGAGCGAAAGCGTGACGCATGTGTTGTGCGAATGCCCCGCCTATAGCAAGGACAGACTTGATATGGAAACAGAAATAGAGACTGTGATTAGGCCTAATACAATAGAAGGAATTATAATGGATAAAAATAAAAGAAAAGTATTTTTGAAGTACTGTAGAAAGATTGCAGCAAGAGTCATAGAAAGAAATAGAACACTGAAATAGAAAATAGGAATAAAATGGAAATGTAAATGGTTAACAAAAAGTGACACCTTGATAAAATAAGTAATTAGTGACAGGAGGTGATAAATGAATAAGAGTGCATATATCTAGTAAATAATGTACGAATACATGCTTATCAAGATAGGTTTAACGAATGATTAATATTTAAATGTACAATAGCATAATACAAACAATGATGTAAATATAAGAATATACAAATGTGATACTAGTATATAGTAATTAGTATAAAGTACAATAGATAGTTTGTAAGTATTATAATAAATAAGAACTGTGATAGGTAGAGTAATTAATAATGATAAGTGAATGTACAGGTATATAATTGTTAGAAAAATCTGTGATAATAGCATGTAGGATAGCAAATATATACATATTAAGGGTAGCACTGTAAACCAAATGACAAGACTGTAATAGAATTAAGAAAAACTGTAATAGAACTAAGATTTTCTTTTTCATGCAATAAAATATTTCAGGAATGTAGCTAAACAACAGTTAGGTAGCATAGTAGAGAGAAAGGGTTTTATTCCCAGATGAGTGATAAATGCGAGAACTGGTATGGAAGGAAAAATAAGGGCCCTGGCTTTGCCCACGCTAGGGGGAAGGAGATATTATAAAAATAAAAAAAAAAAAAAACCTAACCTAACCATGGAAAATAAGCAGGAAGAAAGGTCAGCTGAAAAAGTGAGGATGACAGAGGATAGTGAGGAAGGGAAGGTAAGAATGGATGAGGAAAGAACAGATGGAAAAGCAGAAATGGATAGAACAATTACAGTAAGGAGGAGTGTTGGTGAGATTGTGGCCACAATGGACACACCACCAATTACACAGAAAAGTGGAGAGGTAGAAAAAAGGAAGGAGAAAATTAAGCTGAAAATGAAGTTTCCGCCGGAAACAAAGATGATTCAGGGAAAGGTTAGGAACGCGAATGATCGAAAGACAGAGGAAGAAGTATGTGTGAAGGTGAGTGGAAGTGAGGAAATAAAGGAAGTGAAGAGGCCTATGGAAACACAAGGTACTAGGAGCAGGACGGCGGAAGCAAAGAGCTGCTTAATAAAAGCTAAGCTCCAGCTAAATAATAGTAGGAACTTAAAATCTGACATAAAAATGGAAGTCTTAAATAGTATAGAAAGGTTGTACGAATTAGTGAAGGAAGCAGAAGAGGAAAGGAAGAAGAATAAGAATGAAAAAGGTAGAGAGGAAGAGCCAGAAGAGAAGGGTAATGAGAAAAGGCAAGAAAGTAAGGGGAACGAAGAGATGATGAAAAGATGGGATGAGCGTATGAAAGTGTTAGAGGAGAATAAGGAGAGAATGGATGAATATGTTAGGATGTTCAAAGAAAGTAATGAAAGAATGAAGGAGTTGACTGAGGAAATGCAGAAAGAAAGAGAGGAAAGAAAGAAAGGGCCAGTAACATACGCCGGGGCGGTCGCGGGGCCAACTAAGCCGAATCCGCCGATTCGCACGGCGTTACATTCGGTTATTGTGTCCTCGGAGAAGAAAGAGGAGACTGGAGAAGAAGTGCTCGAGAAAATAAGAAAGGCAGTAGATGCGAAAGATGGATGGGTGGAAGTTGAAAGAGTGAGAAAGGTGAAAGATAGAAAGGTGGTAGTAGGATGCAAGAGTGATGAAGAGAGGCAGAAGATAATACAAAGAATAAAAGGGAAAGGAAGAGGATTAGTTGTGGAGAAGGTCCAGAATAGGGACCCCCTTCTGGTCCTTAAGGACGTCCTTAAGGTTCACACCGATGAGGAGATAGTCAAGGCTGTCCGGAACCAGAACGGGGGTCTCTTTCGGGACCTAAGCAAGAAAGATGATAGGATGACTGTAAAATTTAGAAGGAGAGTCAGGAACCCCCTTTGCAATGACGTGGTCCTGACCGTGTCGCCCCTGCTGTGGCAGAGGGCGACCGGCCTGGGGCACGTGCGGGTGGACTTACAGAATGTGCGGGTGGAGGACCAATCCCCCCTTGTACAGTGTACAAGGTGTCTGGGTTATGGCCACAGCCGCAAATTCTGTAAGGACGAGAGGGACCTGTGCAGCCATTGCGGAGGGGATCACGTGAAAAGGGATTGTCCGAGTAGTCGGCGTGGCGAAGCGCCAAACTGTAAGAACTGCTCTAGAAATAGCATTGTGGGCAAGGGGCATAATGCGTTCGACGCAGAGTGCCCCATCAGGAAGAAGTGGGATGCCCTGGCAAGGGCTACAATAGCTTATTGCTAAGGGCGTCCCACGGGGAAATCAGGGAAGATCTATAAAGATAGTTCAGGCCAATCTCCAGCGTAGCCAACAAGCTACAGCTGAGCTGGTGATGGCCGCTCAGGTTAAGGGACTAGATATAGCACTGGTGCAGGAACCATACACTGGGAGTATAGGGAGAGTGAGGCCATACCCGGGAGTGAGAATTTTACAACATCAAGGTCACCCTGGAGGCCCAACCAAGGCTGCCATTATGGTCTTCGACAGGGGGATCGACATCACCCAGTGCCCGACATTGGCGACCGCTAACATCATGGTCGCCAAAATGAAAACCGGCTTCGGGCACGTAGGGGTGGTGTCGATCTACCTGGAAGGGGACCAACCGCTCGACCCGTATACCCAGTGTATGGAAAACCTAATTGAGAACATCGGCACCAGTAAGCTGCTGATAGGAGGGGATCTGAATGCTTGGAATCCATGGTGGGGTAGTGAGAGGATGGATGAAAGAGGTGAAATGCTAGGATGTTTGTTTGACGAGAAGGATCTCCAGATCCTCAACAGAGGGTCCGAGCCAACGTTTGACACAGTCAGAGGTAGTAAAAGGTACACGAGTTGTGTAGACGTCACGGTTTGCTCCACTGACATGCTACCTGCAGTGCAGAATTGGGGTGTGGAGGCGGATGTGACGACCTCGGATCATAGGGCGATCCGATTCGACCTACAATTGGCACGGGGGGAGGGAGCCAAAACGGTCACGACTAGGGTATACAACACGAGGAAGGCCAATTGGACCCAGCTCAGACAGGAGCTGGGCCAAATCTGGAAGGAAAGGCGTATAGACGCCGAGTCGTTTAGGATGGTAGAAGATGTCCGTGAGCTCGAAGATAGGGTGGAGGAGCTCACGGACTCGATCAAGAATGTGTGTGAAAGGTGTATACCCAAAGTCGGGACCGGTAGGAGGATGGGATTGCCTTGGTGGACCGAGGAACTCACCCGCCTTAAAAGGGAGGTGAATCGCCACAAGCGTAGAATATCGTACGCAGCACCGGTGCGGAGAGCATGGGTGGTGGAGCAATACCTGGCGTCCAAAGAGGAATACCTGGCTGCGTCGAGGAGGGCTCGGACCAGCTGCTGGAAAAATTTTTGTGAGAAGCAAGAAAGGGAGAGTATGTGGGACGGGATATACAGGGTGATACGCAGCACAGCCGCGAAGGACGAGGATATTCCCCTCGTCCGGAACGGCGTTGCACTTGAAGGGGCGGAGTCGGCCAGTTTCCTGGCACAGGCCTTCTATCCGGAGGATAGCGCTGATAGCGACGACGCGGACCACACGAGGATAAGAACAACGGCAAATGCAATTAATAAAATTGATAATGGTGGATCTTATGATCCGCCTTTTACGAAGAACGAACTCGTGTGGGCTGCGTCTAGCTTCAGCGCAAAGAAGGCGCCAGGGCTGGACGGCTTCACATCCGACATTTGTAAGGCAGCTATCACCTTGTATCCTGATCTCTTCTTAGAGATGTATAATAGATGCCTAGAGTTAGCGTGTTTCCCCACCATCTGGAAGGAGGCAGCGATTGTGGTATTGAGGAAGCCTGGTAGGTCGGACTATACGAGTCCCAAGTCGTACAGACCAATAGGCCTGTTACCTGTTCTGGGAAAAATCCTGGAAAAGTTATTAATAAACAGGATCAGGTGGTATGTTTTGCCGGACCAGAGTCCGCACCAATACGGATTTACACCACAGCGTGGAACCGAGGACTCCCTCTATGTCATGGTGAATCACATCAGGGAACAGGTACGACGGAAGAGGATCGTGCTGGTTGTGTCCCTGGACATAGAGGGAGCCTTCGATAACGCGTGGTGGCCGGCAATACGGTGTGGGCTCGCCAGAACAAATTGTCCGGTAAACCTTAGGCGGCTTGTGGACTCGTATTTGTCCGATCGAAAGGTACGAATACGGTATGCTGGTGAGGAGTGTACAAGGAGTACTTCGAAAGGGTGTGTGCAAGGTTCGATAGGGGGGCCGACATTTTGGAATATATTGTTGGACCCCCTATTGAAACAAATGGATGAAAGGGGAGACCACTGTCAAGCATTCGCAGACGATGTGGTCCTGATTTTCTCCGAGGAAGACACTCAGAGTCTCAAAAGGAAGGCTGATGCAGCGCTTGCCTGTGTCCGGGACTGGGGGATTCAGAATAAGTTAAGATTCGCGCCTAGCAAGACCAAGGCCATGCTAGTCACGAACAAACTGAAGTATGATCCTCTAGTGTTGGATATGGGTGGGGAGCGCATCGGGCTTTCGGACGAGATCAAGATCCTGGGGCTCACGATTGACCGGAAACTTACGTTCAGCGCTCATGTGGACAATGTATGCCGCAAAGCGCTGAACGTATATAAGCAGGTGTCGCGAGCAGCCGGGGTCAACTGGGGGTTGGAATCGGAGATCATTAGGACCATATATATGGCAGTGGTCGAACCGATTGTGTTGTATGCGGCTAATGTATGGGCACCGGCGTCCAACAGACTGGGGATTCGCAAGCGGTTGGGGGTGGTACAGCGGGGTATCGGGCAGAAGATCGCCAAGGCATATAGGACGGTCTCTCTCAACTCGGTGCTGCTGCTCGCGGGGATGCTACCTCTTGACGTGAGGGTGCGGGAAACCGCCCTTCTTTACGAGGTCAAGAGGGGGTACTCCCGGCGGGTGGTAGCTGACCGAGATGTGGAGGGGCCGGTACCTTACACTGAAATGCCACATCCGGCATGCCTGATGGAGCTGGAGTATAAACGTGTGGAGGACAGTGCGGAACTGGAACTCTGTAAGGATAGTCGGTGTAATATTTACACCGACGGTAGTAAAATAGATGGAAGAGTTGGAGCGGCGCTGTCCATTTGGGATGGCGCCGCTGAGATTGGAAGGAAAAAACTGTGTCTGGAACGTTACTGCACTGTCTTCCAGGCGGAACTCCTGGCTCTATCTAGGGCATTGGAATACGTGCTCAGCTGTGACACCCCGAGCTGCTGCATATTCACCGACTCCAGATCTGCTCTGGACGCTGTGGTTGGAAGTAGATCTCTGCATCCCTTGGTTATATCATGCAGAACAAACATCGGTGAGATGATAAATACAGGCAGATCCGTAAGACTGCACTGGATTCGTGCGCATGCAGGGATGCAGGGCAATGAAAGGGCCGATGAGCTGGCGAAGGATGCGGCACTCAATAGGAAGACGAGGCCGGATTACGATAAGTGCCCCGTCTCATTCATCAAGCGACAGATCCGAATGGAATCGATTGATGAATGGGACAGGAGGTACGTAAGTGAGACAACGGCCTCTGTCACCAAAGTGTTTTTCCCGGACGTCATTAAAGCTCATCCGGTGGTGAGAAAGATAAGAATGGATAGCGTGATAGTACAAGTGCTCACGGGCCACGGGGGGTTCTCCGAGTATCTGCACCGTTTCCGGTGCAAGGAGAGCCCGTCGTGTGTCTGTGATGTGAATGAGAGTGAAAGTGTGATGCACGTGATATGTGAATGCCCCGCCTACAGCAGGTACAGATTGGAACTAGAATTGGAAATAGATAAAGATTTAGAACAAGGAAATATCAAAGAGATCATGCAGGATAAAACGAAGGTGTATAACTTTATGAAATATTGTAGAAAAGTCGCGTCAATAGTTATCAATAGAAATAAAACAACAAAATAAAATTAGGACTAGTGGCATAAATAGTCACATTAGAAGAATTAAAACGATAGCCTTAGCTATGACTGTAAATTAGAAATCCTGGACGACAGTATATTTCTCGAACAGTATTGATAGATACAGTGAAGGTTAAAACAGAAGTTACCTACTGTAAAAAACATAAATAGATAGTAAAATTATATACTAAATATGTACAAACAATATAGATTATAGAATGAGTATTATAAGTGAAATGTGAAATAAGATATAGCTAGATATTAAGATTGTATTAGAGATAAGATAGTATAAAGGGACTAACCGAAAAGTTATAAAACTAAATGTAAAAGGCAATGTAATAAAAATGGAAAAATGTAAAAAAGTAATAATAAATGGATAAGAGTCATAATGTAATAAGATATAGATATGTATTATACATATAAGTAGGTAAATTAAAATTGTAACAGCTGTTAGCAGAGAGATGTACATAGAATTAAGGATTTTTCATGCGAATAAAGTTTTCAGCATAGCTAATCAACTGGATAGGCTGGAATAAAAGGGATTTAAACCCAGAGGATGTAATGATTGAGAGAACTGGAATGAAAGGAAATAAAAAGGGCCCTGGCTTTGCCCACGCTAGGGGTTGCGGAAAAAAAAATAAAAAAAAAAAAAAAAAAAAACCTAACCTAACCTAACCTAACCAGTTCCATTTGGGGGGAAGGGGCCAGACCGACCACGACTAGGGTATACACAACACGCGAAAGGCCAATTGGATCCAGCTCAGACAGGAGCTGGGCCATATATGGGAGGAAAGGCGGTTAAACGCTGAGTCGTTTGGTAAGATAGGTAACGTCCGTGAGCTCGAAGGAGCTCACGGACTCTATAAGGGAGAGTTGTGAAAAGTGTATACCCAAAGTCGGGGTCGGTGGAAGAGCGGGATTGCCTCGGTGGAAAAGGGAACTCAAAGGGGGAGTCAAAGCAAGAGTACCTCACCGCGGCGAGGAGGGCTCGGACCACCTGTTGGAAGAGTTTTTGCGAGAAGCAAGAGAGAGAGAGGAGTATGTGGGATGGGATTTATAGAGTGATACGCAGCACAGCCGCGATGGAGGAGGATATACCCCTCGTCCGGAACGGTGTAGCACTTGAAGGAGTGGAGTCGGCCTGGTACCTGGCACAAACCTTCTATCCGGAGGATAGCGCTGATAGCGACGATGCAGAACACATGAGAATGAGAAAAACAGCGGAAATTATCAATAACATAGAGCAAGGTTGATCGTGTGATCCACCGTTTACTAAATATGAACTCATGTGGGCTGCATCGAGCTTCAGCGCAAAGAAGGCGCCAGGACTGGACGGATTCACTGCCGACATTTGCAAGGCAGCTATCACTCTACAACCCGATATGTTTGTGGAAATGTATAAGAGGTGTATGGAACTAGCGTGCTTCCATACTATTTGGAAGGAGGCTGTGATAGTGATACTCAGAAAGCCTGGAAGGTCGGACTATACGGGTCCAAGGTCGTATCGACCTATTGGGTTATTGTCTATAATGGGCAGAATACTAGAGAAGATGCTTGTAAGCAGAATAAAGTGGTATGTGTTGCCGGACCAGAGTCCGCATCAATACGGTTTCACACCACAGCGAGGAACCGAGGACTCCCTCTATGTCATGGTCAACTATGTCAGGGAACAAGTACGATAGAAGAAGATCGTGCTTCTGGTGTCCCTGGACATAGAGGGCGCCTTCGACAACGCGTGGTGGCCGGCGTTACGGTGCGAACTCGCCAAAACAAATTGTCCGGCAAATCTCAGAAGGCTCGTGGATTCGTATTTGACCGACCGAAAGGTACTGAGTTAGGTATGCTGGTGAGGAGTGTATTAGGGCAACTACGAAAGGGTGCGTGCAAGGTTCGATAGGGGGACCGACATTTTGGAATATATTGTTGGACCCCCCTATTGAAACAACTGGAAGAAAGGGGAGACTACTGCCAAGCATTCGCGGACGATGTGGTCCTGATTTTCTCGGAAGAAGACACCCAGAGTCTCCGACGGAGGACCGATGCGGCGCTTTGCTGTGTCCGGGACTGGGGGACTCGGAATAAGCTGAAATTCGCGCCTAGCAAGACCAAGGCCATGCTAGTCACGAAGAAGCTGAAGTACGATCCTCTGGTGTTGGACATGGGCGGGGTGGGTATCGGACTTTCGGAGGAGATCAAGATTTTGGGGCTCACGATCGACCGGAATCTTACGTTCAGCGCTCATGTGGACAACGTGTGCCGCAAAGCGCTGAACGTATATAAACAGGTCTCGAGAGCCGCCGGGGTCAGCTGGGGGTTGGAACCTGAGATCATCAGGACCATATATATGGCAGTGGTCGAACCAATTGTTTTGTATGCGGCGAATGTGTGGGCACCGGCGTCCAACAGACTGGGGATACATAAGCGGCTGGGAGTGGTGCAAAGAGGCATAGGGCAGAAGATCGCCAAGGCGTACAGAACGGTCTCTCTCAACTCGGTGCTACTGCTCGCCGGGATGTTGCCGCTTGACCTGAGGGTGCAGGAAACTGCCCTTCTGTATGAGGTCAAGAAAGGGTACTCCCGTAGGGTAGTGGATGATCGAGATGTGGAGAGGCCGTTACCGTTCATGGAAACGCCACATCCTGCGTGCCAGATGGAGCTAGGGTACCAATGCGTGGAGAACAGTGCGGAGCTGGAGCTATATAAGGACAGTCAGTGTAATATTTACACCGACGGGAGTAAAATCGAAGGAAAAGTGGGGGCGGCGCTATCCATATGGAATAGCGTCGCCGAGTATGGAAAGAGGAAGCTGCGATTGGAACGCTACTGCACTGTCTTCCAGGCGGAACTCCTGGCTTTATTAAAGGCCGTAGAGTATGCACTCAACTGTGACGCAACTAGCTGCTGCGTATTTAGCGACTCCAGGTCTGCTCTGGACGCCGTAACGGGTGGTAGGTCTCTGCATCCCCTTGTGAATGAGTGTAGGAAAAACATCGATAAGATGAAAGACGCCGATAAATCTATTAGATTATATTGGGTTAGAGCGCACGTTGGGATGCAGGGAAACGAAAGGGCCGATGAGCTGGCGAAGGACGCGGCACTCAATAGGAAGACGAGGCCGGATTACGACAGGTGCCCCATTTCATTCATCAAGCGACAGATTCGAGAAGAGTCGATCGATGAATGGAATCGGAGGTACCTTAGTGAGAAAACGGCCTCTGTCACCAAAGTGTTTTTCCCGGACGCCACCAAAGCTCATTCGGCAGTAAGAAAGATCAAGTTGGATAAAGTATTGGTGCAAGTGTTCACGGGCCATGGGGGGTTCTCCGAATACCTGCATCGATTCAGGTGTAAGGAGAGCCCGGCGTGTGCCTGTAATGAAAGTGTGAGCGAAAGCGTGATGCAAGTGTTGTGTGAATGCCCCATCTATGGCAGAGACAGGCTAGACGTAGAAATGGAATTAGGAATAGAGATAAAGCAGGACACCATAGCCGAAATTATGCAAGATAAGGACAAGGTAGAAAAGTTTTTAAAGTATTGTAGTAAGATAGCCATTAAAGTAAGCGATCGAAATAAGACAAAAAAGTGATAAATTGTACGAATTGGTGCTAATGTTATATCTATAAGTAAGCTGTGATATAGGATAAGATGAAACATATTAGTAATTAAGAATATAAAATTAAGTAAAGGTGGAAGAGTTGTAAACACCATCATGAAGTTTTACAAATTAAGTAAAAGTTGTAGAAAAATAGTCGTATAAATTGAACGAAATGTATATATATAAATGTAATAAATGTATAATTGAATGAAAATCTGAAAACAGTAAACATAATGACTAGTCAAGCATAAATGTGATATTATTAGTAGATGATAGATATAGATGTAGCATTAGTATTAAGATAGTATAAGAAAATGTATTAAATAAAATAAAACAGTAGTTAGCATAAGAGGAAAATTGTAATTGAATGTTAGGTAGGATAAGGATTTTTCATGATAATAAAGATTTCAGAGGGAGAAATGAAAAATAGCTAACCAACTGTTAGGTTCGAGACGGAATGGAAGGATTAAACCTAGAAGTAGAGAAATAGCGAGAACTGGTATGAATGATAAGAGAAAAAAGGTCCCTGATTTTGCACACATCAGGGGAGTAGGGTTTGAAAAAAAAAAAAAAAAAATTAATAAATAAATAAAAATAAACCAGTTCCATTTGACCCTCAGAGTCAACCGCCCGCATCCAAAGTACCTCCGCGCTACTAAAACCGTTTAAAAAAATTCATAAAAGTGGTAAAAAGTTCACCGATTTGCACGAAAATACCACCATTTGACGCGTAAAAATCCGGCGCAAGTAATAGTGATCACAAATGTCACCAAAAAGTGATTACCAGTGGTAAAAGTGCAAAAAAATTTCCATTTTTGAGGTTAGTGAACATAAAAGTGCATGCGGCTCGAAAACGAGTTCGACAAGGTGCACATTTGATTCCACCATTAGAAGCACCTTTACGAGCAGCATCTTTTGATACCACACTCGGATTTTTCCGGCGCGGAGGAGAGGAACAGTTTTAGAAAAACCGAAAAGCACGTGGCGGCGAGGTCGGCCTTCCGGAGGGTTTTCGCAAAAACCAAGAAACGCATCGGGAGCAAAACCATACGGCGAGTCCGGCAACGCATCGAGCAGCGTGCTACTCCGTCAAAAAAAACAGTAACACCATTTCAAAAATTTTTCAAAATTTAAACCTAAATATCTCTTTAAAACGATCGACGACATATATTTTTTATTGTACATATAGAAGCGCCCTTTAGTATAGAATAAGCTAGTTTTTGTTTGGAAAAAATCCCTTCACTAAAACATTTTCTATTGAATTTTTAAGTTTTGGGGTTGACACGTGCAACCCCTAAACCAACATATTTTACACTAAAAAAGAGCTCAAAAAATCGAGCAAATTGAGAGGAGGTGGAGGCATTTTTTCCAGAATTTTAATTTTAAGTTTCCTTAGTTTTTTTTACTTAACTAACATAGAATTAAGTCTTTTTTTAACCCCAAAAATCGGGGGTAGTTCAAATAAAAAAAATAACATCACATTCACTACCAGCCCACAGAGACCAGTCCAACGAGCCCAAGCACGGGTATTCTAGGGCAACGGGCAAGGGGGATAGCAAACTGGCGGCCATTTTCTCCGCCATATTGGGCAAATTCAAATAACCGTAACTAAGTAAGGGAGCGTCTGATTCAAACGCGGTTTTCAGGGTCCACTTAAGCAACCTCCAAAGTATCGTTGGAACCAGGTGCCAAAACCCAAAAAATTTGGACCCCAAATAACCGGTATTTGAAATTGCCCAAAGCTATATACCCCCAAAGCCCAAAACCACACCCTCCTAACCCAAATAACTTAAGAGTTACGACCAGTTGAAAAAAGGCGGCCATCTTGGCCGCCATTTTGTAAAATCTTCAAACGGCCGTAACTCCTAAACGGGTGCCCTGTTTCAAACGCGGTTTTCAGCACTGGACTGGTCTCGGTAAGGTTTACTACCCCTGTATGAGTTAGAGGAAAAAAAAAAAACCACATTATACAATAACACCAGACTTCAGAACATCCACTTCCTATATACAAATACAATCAAAATTTCTTCATCAAAACCAACAACAACACTTAAAACCAAGGCTTCGTCAACTAGAATGACGCCGCATCCTGAAGCAGCGACCAAACGACCCTTGAGGAACCGAGTCCTAGCCAGGTCTATCTCTGCGGCGTCCGAACCCTCCCCTACGACAAAACCAACCACACAGACGCCGGAAATACCCCCTCGCCCTATTCATTCTGATGAAGAGGACATTACGGGGGTGTCCGACATTGAGTCTGTGGGGTCTGTACAGTCATGCCCAGGAAGACTCAGCATGCTGACGACTTCCTGTAGAAAAGCTGGGGTGGAAATGGACATGGCTACAAAATTAGCCAATACAGTGTTTCAGGAGGCCAAGGAAGCCCTTGAGGCGGCCGGTAACATGAAGAGGGAAAGTAAGGCGAAAACTATAGAGAGCCTGCAAACCCTCTATGAGACCGTCCTCGCCCTCTCAGACTCCCGCAACCGCCACAAATTTAACTCGGAAAAAGAGCGCTCAAGACACGCCCAAGAATTAGTGAGGGTGGAGAGAGCCCATAATAAACAAATTTCCGAGCTAAACACACGGCTCACACATGAACTGGCGGGGACCCGAGAGGAAGTCAAAAAGACCTTAGAAGAATCCAGGGGCGTCCGAAACTGGTTGGCCTCTGAGACAACACAACCATACACACAAATAAAGGAAATTAACAAAACACTTCAACAAGTTCAGTTGGACCTCAAAGTTCTCGGAGAGGCCATTAAATCAGCCAAACACCCGGACACAACAACATTGAACATAAAGCCACTAAGGGAAGACCATATACGCCTAACCAGCGGGATAACTTCTCTAACGAGCAGGGTGGACGACCTCAAGGGTCAGGTTGGTTTACTCTCTGAGAACACGAAAAAGTTACATAAACAACCGGCTGAACAATTATTAAAACACCCCGAACAAGATAAGAAAGAAACCGAGGAACTGAATAAAATTAACACCAATATTCAGGATCTCAAAAAAAGTCTGTAAAATACACAAAAAACACAAACATCACTGTCGCAACACCTCCAGCCGCTCTGTGAGCGAATGGAGAGCATGTCCTCCGAAATAAAAAAAATTAGGAATTCGAAATTGGAGCCGCGATCCCCTTGTTTGAGCCTTGCGGATGAGCTTGAACGGGCAGGGGTGCAACGCAGTGGAATGTTGGGCCCAAAGACTTACGCCCAGAAAGCTGCCGAGCCCCCTAAACGCCCAAACCACACCCTAATCGTCTCCTCAAGTAACCCCAATGATACAGGGGACCTCCTCATTGTTAAGATCAGGGAGGCCCTGGATCCGAAGACGTCTGGAGCTAGAATAGAAAGGGTGAGGAAAGCAAGGAACCAAAAGGTCATCCTGAGTTGCGGCTCCAAAGACGACTTAACAATAGCCAAAAATAAATTCCAACAGAAAACGGACTTAAAGGTCGAGGTCGCCAAGGCAAGTAACCCCCTCTTGGTGATCAAAGATGTCCTCGCGTATCACAAAGACGAAGACATCAAGCATCTGCTACTCGCGCAAAACAAACATCTATTGCACGAAGTGGCACCAAAAGATATATTCATGAGGGTGCGTTACAGAAAAAAGGCGAGAAACCAGCTGGAGTGCCATCCAGTTGTCGAAGTCTCTCCAGAACTCCACAAGCGTTTCCTTGACGCCGGCAAAGTTTACATTGGACTTCAAAGACGACCAGTGACCGACCAGTCGCCGTTAGTGCAATGCACAAACTGCCTAGGATTTGGCCACACCAAAAAGTTATACCGGCAAAAGGAGCCAACCTGCAGTCACTGTGGTGAATCCCATACGTGGGACAAATGCCCAAATCGTCAAAACGGCAAACCACCGTCGTGCAGAAACTGCGGAGAGGCGAAATACGAGGCTGGAGAGATTAGACACTCAGCTTTCAGCAACGAGTGCCAAACGAAAGCAAAATGGGACTCTATAGCAAGGTCAAGAATCGCATATTGCTAAAGGCGACCACGAGACTACCCCTCGAGACAGAGCGCTACGGCTGAAATTCGTCCAGGCCAATCTACAGCGCTCCAAGCTGGCGACGACGGAACTGAAACAGGTGGCGGAGGAAAGGGGAATATCGATTGCTCTTATTCAAGAACCTTATGTAGGAAAAACGGGCATATTGAAACAATTCCCCGGCACAAGAATCATCCAGTGCACCCTCAATCGCCAAAAACCCGTTAAAGCCGCAGTAATCGTGTTCGACGACCGACTGGAGCTAGTTCATGACCCCCAGTTGGTCACCGAAACCAAAGCGGCGGTTGTCATTAAATCAGGGAATTTACAGTTTGCCGTCATATCGGTATATCTCGAGGGGGAACAAGACATAGACCCGTATTTGTATAGACTGAGAACCGTGTGTGAAAAAATTAATCTATCCAAAACAATTTTGGCTGGGGACGTAAATGCCTGGAGTCACTGGTGGGGTAGCGAGTCGGAGGACCGCAGAGGCGAGGCGTACAGCTCCTTCCTAATGTAACATTTTTTAGCTATTGTACCTTCTTTTTAAGAGCTTAGAGGCTGTCAGAGAAAATAATTATAGAACTGGCAAGATAAAAATTTAAATATGTTTTTTTTTTGGAAGAATAGAACAGGATTTGAAAAATGAGAAAAAAAAGAGAGCGAGGTGGTGTTTTTTTTGAGTGAGAACAAGAATGGTTGTGATGGAGTAAAAAGGAGATTATTTTTCTCCTCAAAAAAGAAGATATTTGATTTCTTTGTAAAAGTAAAATCTGTTAAGAATATTAAAGATGTTGGCAAAGTGAAAAAGAAAGAGGCTCGAACCAGAAAACTGATATCGCCCAAACTTCCAAGGCAAATGGACCTCTCGACAAGAATAAGGGGAGCAATGGTTTCAATCGGATAAAGAGCACATTAATCATGGTGACGCACCAGTTTCATACGAGTTTATAGAAGTTATATTTACAATGACGATGCTGATTGCAGAATTTTACAAAGTCGACTTATAATTTTGGAGATAACATTCGAGAGTGGAGTATAGGACAATACAACCTAATTTAAGCCAGTGGTTGGTGTTTTTTTATCATAATGTGTAAATTATAAGGTGAAAGGTATTTATATCTGATTTTTGTAAACTACACCACACCATCACAACCACTTTGATATCTTTCTGTTTCTATTTTATTTACAAAATTTATTCTGGTTTATTTGTTTCAAATTATATTACAATTTTCTTCTCAAAATAGAATTTTATTTAAAAAGATTTCCAATAAATTTCAAAATTTACTTTATCCATTCCCTTTTTGTGGCATCCGGGTGGGAATGGTATACTAAGCAGTATGGATTTCCACATCCTTAACACAGGTGACACACCGACCTTCGAAGTATGCAGAGGAGGAAGAAACTGCACAAGCATCATAGATGTAAGTGCTTGCAGTACTTCTTTGTTGGAGCTAATGGAAGGATGGAGGGTTAACGAGGATCTAATCACATCGGACCACAAAGCTATAACGTTTGTCATGCGACTGGGCGGGCCTTTGGAACCACTAAGGCCATTGACCACTCGCAGATACAACAGCAAAAAAGCTAACTGGTCGCAATTTCGGACCCTCTTCTCCGAATCCCTAGCAGAAAAAAACATAAAACCCTGCACTATAAAAGAGGTCGATGGAACCGACGATCTGGAATCAATCATCAACGCCTACATACAGACCATCCAGGAATCCTGCGAACAAGCGATTCCGAAAGTAGAGCAAAGGAGTACAAAGCCTACACCGCCTTGGTGGTCGAATAGTCTCTCACATCTCAAGAGAGATGTTCTCAAAAAGAAGAGACGGATCCGTAACGCGGCTCCATCCAGGAGACAAATCGTCATCAACAATTATCTCTGGGCTAAGGAAGAATACGCGTCCGCCGCCAAAACGGCCCAAACCGAGAGCTGGAAGGAATTTTGCGCCACCCAACAAAAAGAAACCATGTGGGACGGGATCTACAGAGTCATCAGGAAAACGGTGAAAAGACAAGAGGACACACTCTTGCGAGGGGCCGACGGCACCACACTTAGCCCCGAAAAATCAGCCGAGTACCTGGCAAAAACCTTTTTCCCCGATGACCAACAACAAGAATCCCGTCCAACAAATTTAACTCAGGGACAAACGGATGGGAGAACTCCCGCGGATAAGGAGCGGCTCTCCGTGGACGACCCGCCATTCACGGTTGCGGAGCTGGACTCGGTTCTAGTAAATCTAAATCCGAAGAAAGCTCCGGGGCCGGACGGGCTGACCGCGGACATATGCACCATGGCTATTAACTGCAACAGGGAGGTGTTTATGGCTCTAGCAAATAAAAGCTTAGAGTTAGCGCACTTCCCCAAAAAGTGGAAGATAGCCCATGTAGTCATTATCCGCAAACCAGCAAAGGAGGACTACACTCATCCAAAGTTCTACAGACCAATCGGCTTACTGTCAGTGCTCGGGAAGATTCTCGAAAAGCTGTTAGTGGGTCGTCTTCAATGGCACATACTTCCGGCTCTTCAACAAAATCAGTATGGGTTCACACCGCAGCGCGGGACTGAGGACGCCCTCTATGACTTATTGGACAAAGTACGTTCTGAAATAAGAAACAAGAAGATCGTCATTCTAATATCCTTGGACATAGAGGGTGCCTTCGTCAACGCATGGTGGCCAGCCCTTAAACAAGGACTCAAAACCAAAAAGTGCCCACGTAATCTATATAACCTGGTGTGTTCATACCTCAGCGACCGGAAAATCCAGTTAAATTACGCGAGAGCGACATACGAGAAAGGTACCACGAAAGGTTGTGTTCAGGGTTCCATTGGTGGACCGACCTTCTGGAATTTAATTCTGGACACCTGAGTGAGCAGCCGCGTACTCACGTTTAATTTGTACCACAATCTGTACATTGTAATTAATATATACATCACGTCAAGTTCAAGCGTCTTATTTATATGTTGTCGCGTGTCCCTTGCCTTGAACTGGCACATAAAGTTTTCGAGCCGGATGCGAAGTTTGAAGCGGCTAATCGGCTACACGACATCAAGCGGCGAACGAATTACGCAGCGGTGAAGTCAAGTCGGGGACATCGCGGCGCTTCAAGTCTACGCGTTCACAAATTCAAGAACGTTCCAGAATCCAGAACAATATTCAATATACCTAGAAAGGGGGTTTGCAGTGTGTAATCGTGAGTCCGTTCCAATTTAAAGCGCATTTTATTGTAAACCTTTTTTCGAAACAATATAAGTTCAACTTTCAAAATATTTCAACCTTCAAAACAATTTAGTTGTTCATTATCTAAAAATATCCAATTCAATTTAATCGTAATTTCACCCACATTTTCATTTCAATATTACAGTACAGGTTGTTAATAACGGTTATTTCATTTGAACTTCAATCACCTACAATTCAATAATAAAATATTTCGTCTATTCCATAGTTCCGTAAAATTATTACGTAATTTTCCGTCTAGAAATTATATACAGGTACTTAAATTATATTCGATTATTGCTCACATTCAGAGGTCTTTGGGTTTGTTGCCTCGATTTCAACTAGTCATCACAAATAATTTAATTTGTTTATGTATAACTACCTACTTTGCTATTTGTTTGTGCATTCTAGCAGGTTCTCGCGTGGTGCCGAGTGTGAGTCATCGCAAAAAGGGTGTGGCGGAGTGTGCCTAGGCGCATGACAGCTGCGCATGGAAGCTCAAAGCGGCTCACTGCACAGTGACTTCGCAGATTTGCACGCTTAGCACTGCCTGCTTCGATTATTTATTATCGATCACGCATTTTTTAAAATTTAAGTATCGTTTCACTTGCTTTCACTGTTTCTTATTTCACTTTTTTGTTCTGCATAATCAATTTTATTTTTTATTCAACTGTTGGCTGGTTGGTTTGCATTTGATTTCCTTGGATAATTCAATAATTTTCTTTACTAAATTCGAGTTGTTTATAATTTGCAATGGAATCGCTTAAGGCATTAAAAAGACTCAGAGCATCTCATAAATCGAAGCTTACCATTTTTAAAGCTTACCTTGAGCCATTGTTGGCTTGCGGAAGTATAAGCAGTTTACAAATTCATGAAATAAATATTCGCTTGAACAGAATTCAGGAAATGTACAAGGATTTTGATTCCAATCAAACTCAGATAGAATCTACAACGGAAATTCCAGATGACGAGTTCACCGAACGCGAGAACTTCGAGGGCTCCTACTTCAGTGCGGTGGCCGCCGCACAGGAGTTGTTAAGCAGGAATGCAGCAACGGGTAATGCCTCTGCGGGAAGTGACTTCGCTTCGGTGGCAGGTTTGAATGTACTTGCACATGGAGGTGGGCCAAACATGAAGTTACCAACAATTAATTTACCTGTTTTCACTGGTCGCTATCAGGACTGGTTAGAGTTCCATGATACATTCAAATCTCTCATTCACACAAATTCATGCATACCCGATATACAGAAATTTCATTACTTACGTGCTTCGTTAAAAGATAGTGCGGCATTAATTATTCAGTCACTAGATTTTTCTTCAGAAAACTATGACGTTGCTTGGGATTTATTGTGTGATAGATATAATAACAAACGTATTTTAATAAATAATCATGTACAAGCATTATTCAATATTGAACCAATTTCCAAAGAATCTGCAAAGGCCCTACGCAATACCATAGACGTGGTCAGCAAAAATTTGAGGTCTCTAAAGACATTAAATGTGCCAACAGAACACTGGGACATTTTAGTAATGCACATTGTCTCTAGTAAGTTGGATCCAGCAACAGTCCGTGATTGGGAGGCACATCGCAACTCAGTCAAGGACATTCCTACTTTAAATGATTTTAATGATTTCCTAAGGAATCGGGCCGACTTGCTGGAGACGATGGAAGAAGCACATCGTCAGGCAACACGGAGGCACAGTGATATCACACACACGAGGCCTAGAACATTTGTAGTTAACCAAACAACATCGTCAAAGCCAGCGCGATTTTCATGTCCTATGTGTAAACATAATCATTTGATTTATAATTGTATGAAATTCAAATCTTTACCAATAGAAAAGCGCATTGAAAAGGTAAAACAATTAAACCTTTGTATAAATTGTTTGCGAGGAGGACATGATGAAAGGCGCTGCAAATATGGTTCATGCAAATTATGTTCACGTAGACACAATAGTATGTTACACTTAGATCACATGCAAAACACAGATTTCAAACCTTCTACTTCACAAAACGAGTGCGTAGTATTGCCTGCAATGCCAGACCGAAGGCAGTCTGAAACACATGCTAACTTAAATCAATCAGACAACAACATTACACTTTCTACAACGCATCAAGGTCAGGTACTACTATCCACTGCTATAGTTCACATCACTGACAACAAAGGTCACTTATACAAGATACGTGCACTGCTAGACAATGGCAGCACCTCAAGTTTCATCACAGAAACTTTGCAAAAACATTTTAATATTCCAAGCTATTCTACTTCAATATCCGTTCAAGGGTTAAATAATCAATTTTCAAAAGTTACTAAAAGATGTGACGTAACGATTTCGTCCGCTATTAGTGACTACACAACTGAAGTGAATTGCTTCGTTGTACCAAAAATTACACATTTAATACCTTCAAATAAAATTTCTATTAATCATTTCAAAATTCCTTCGCACATCCACCTTGCGGATCCAACATTCAACATTCCGTCGGAGGTGCAGATGTTGCTAGGAGCAGACTTGTTCTGGCAACTTTTGTCAGAACATCGCATATCACTTGGTAAAAACATGCCTACCCTTGCTGAAACAAAGCTAGGGTGGATAATCTCTGGTCAGGTTCCAGATTCATATTTCAAACCTAAGTATACAGTCCATTGCAATTTCATTCATAGCACTGAGCTAGAAGAAAAACTAAATAAGTTCTTTGAACTTGAATCAGTCGTTACCACTCAACAAACCCCTTCAGAGGTTGAGAGTGAGTGTGAAACCATTTTCACAAAAACCACTATACGTCAACCAGATGGTAGGTTCGTGGTTACCATACCACTTAAAGAATCTCCTCAATGTTTAGGCGATTCCAGGGAACAAGCCCTAATCAGGTTTCATGCGTTAGAACGCAAATTCAAACGGAACCCTATATTTAAATACAACTATACACAATTCATGAATGAATACATAACTTTAAATCACATGTCACTAAACACAGACGTTGAAGGCACAGAAGTTTCATATTTCTTACCTCACCATGGGGTTTTGCGAGAGGATAGCCTGACTACTAAACTTAGGGCAGTCTTCGATGCCTCGGCTATAACAAGCTCGGGCAAGTCATTCAATGACATTCAATATGTAGGCCCTACTATACAAGATGATCTCATCAGTATATTGATTCGGTTTCGTCAGCATAAGTTTGTTGTGACTGCAGATATAGAAAAAATGTATAGACAAATTTTAGTTAATAACGATCAACGCAACTTACAGCAGATTTTTTGGCGATCGGATCCTACTCAAGAAATCAAACAATATAAGTTAAATACTGTAATTTACGGAACGGCTTCTGCCCCATATTTAGCATTCAGATGTCTTGCGCAACTTGGTCGTGATTCCACGGACAAAAATGTGAGTGAAACAATTTTATCCGACTTCTACGCAGACGATCTGGTCAGCGGCCATTCCGATGAGCAAACACTGATTCAAACATGCAAGGGTGTCATACGTGAGCTAGAGGGGGCTCATTTTCATTTACGCAAGTGGCATTCAAATAGTCCATCCATACTCAATCACATTGTTGATGAAAACAACAGTAAGGATTTAGTAAATTTAAGTAAACATGAATATACCAAAACGTTAGGTTTACAATGGGCATGTAGAAGGGACATATTGTTGTTTTCATTAACATCTACAAATACCCCAGGATCACAAGTAAACAAACGTACAATTTTGTCTATCATTGCTCAAGTTTTCGACCCACTAGGCTTAATTAACCCTTGTATGCTACAAGCTAAACTTATACTACAAACTCTTTGGGCAAAAAATATTTCATGGGACGATCAATTACCACCTGAAATTCAATCTCAATGGAAAATTTTCATACAACACTTACCGGAGTTGAATACTATTCAAGTACCTCGCAAAGTGCTCAGCGATAAGTTTATAAAGGTAGAACTTCACATCTTCAGTGATGCTTCAATAAAGGCTTACTCTTCTTGCTTATACATACTCTCAATTACATATAATGGTAATGTCACTGTTCACTTATTACTGGCCAAAAGTAGGGTGGCCCCACTAAAGCAAAAACTAACAATGCCTAGACTAGAGCTTTGTGGAGCTTTGTTGGGCACACAATTAGCCAAGAAGGCTAGGAATTCATTACGTGTAACTATTGATACACAGCTGTATTGGTGCGATTCAACCATCGTTCTGGGTTGGATCAAAACATGCAGTAAACAAAGATTAAAACAGTTCGTTTACAACAGAATTGTTGAAATAACAAAAAATTCAGAACCTTCTTCATGGAACTATATTCCAACAGGGTTAAATCCTGCAGACATTGGGTCTAGAGGTCTCAATGCTTTGCAACTTAAAAACTCAAATTTGTGGTGGGGAGGTCCACACTTCTTACACCAAACAGAAATACAGAAGCCCATACAACCTCAAAGCATACACATCAATGATTTGCCTGAGGTCAAGTTCCAGTGTCACTTATCAACAACTGAACCTCATGAAAGTAAATTTATTGATATGTATTCAAATTTTAGTAAATTACGACGAATTACAGCTTATTTAAAACGTTTCATTCATAATTGTAAATATCCAAATAATAAATTTACGGTTCCGCTAACGACAGTGGAACTTAATTTGGCTACACAGGTACTTTGTAAAGTTGTACAACGAGATTCATTTTGTAAACAATATTTTTCTTTGAAAAATAGTCGTTCACTGGCTTCGAAAGATAAACTTTTGTGTTTGAATCCATTTCTAGATGATGGGGATGTAATGAGAGTTGGAGGGCGATTATCTAACTCTAATTATGACTTCAACACAAAACACCTAATTCTGTTGCATGCATCACACAAAATAACTAAAGCGCTAGTAGAACACTATCATATTATTTTATTGCACGCAGGTCCACGGCTGTTATTAGCGACTTTACGACACAAGTTTTGGATCATTAATGGCCGTAACCTTGCAAGGAAAACCACTCGTAACTGCATGAAATGTTGTAGATTTTCAGGTAAAACATATCAACCAATAATGGGTAACCTGCCAAAACAAAGACTGCATGCAGACTACCCATTTAATAACACAGCTGTGGATTACGCGGGACCAGTTCTTATAGCGGACAGAAAAGGCAGAGGTTGCAAACTTAAAAGGGCATATTTATGTATATTTGTTTGTTTGGCAGTTCGTGCTATACATATCGAACTTGTCACTGATTTAACGTCACAGGGCTTTCTTTCAGCTCTAAATAGATTCATTGCCCGCAGGGGCAAGCCCGCTGTCATATTTTCAGATAATGGCACCAATTTTGTAGGCGCATGCAATGAACTTTCGAAATTTCTAAAACAAAACTGTAATGACATTATTTCAAATTCAGCGGAAAGGGAAATTATTTTCAAATTTAGTCCAGCCTATAGTCCTCATTTTAACGGTTTAGCTGAAAGCTCTGTGAAATCGGTCAAACATCATTTGAGGAGAGTGTTGTCGATGACTCATCTCGATTACGAAAAAATGAATTCAGTTCTGGTTGAAATCGAGGCAATATTAAATTCCAGGCCTCTCACTCCTCTTTCATCGGACCCCTCAGACCTTGTCCCATTAACTCCAGCGCATTTTTTAATTGGACGAACTTTGATGATGTCTCCTGCTCCCCAGGTACAAGACACAGGAATCAGCAATCTCAGTCGTTTCATGAGAACTCAGTCATTAAAAACACATTTTTGGAACCGCTACTATAAGGAATACATTTCAGAATTGCAAACAAGGAACAAGTGGCTGAAGGACAGAGGTCAACCGCATGTGGGCGATCTGGTTATCATTAAGGACGACCGGCTTCCACCCAATCGCTGGATGCTGGGTCGTATAAAAACCGTCTACCCGGGCTCCGATGGTGTCAATCGTGTAGCGGACATCTACACTGCAGCAGGAACAGTGAGGAGGGCCTTCAATCGTCTCTGCCCGTTGCCGGCTTTGGAACAACATGTTCCAAGGGCGGCAGATTGTTGACGCAAACACAAGCGGACAGTGTGAGCGGCGGCGGCGGGGGGGCTGCACGTCGCCGACCCGCCGCCCGCACTCACCAGTTGACCAGTGACGCGATCAGTTGAGCGAGCAGCCGCGTACTCACGTTTAATTTGTACCACAATCTGTACATTGTAATTAATATATACATCACGTCAAGTTCAAGCGTCTTATTTATATGTTGTCGCGTGTCCCTTGCCTTGAACTGGCACATGAGTACGCGGCTGCTCGCTCAACTGATCGCGTCGCTGGTCGGCTGGTGAGTGCGGGCGGCGGGTCGGCGACGTGCAGCCCCCCCGCCGCCGCCGCTCACACTGTCCGCTTGTGCTTGCGTCAACAACACCCTTCTCGCAAAACTAGCTCAAGCTGGGGTAAACAGCCAGGCATTTGCTGACGATGTGGTGCTGATGTTTTCAGGTTATGAGATTAGTTCTCTGGAGGAGGCCATCAATTCCACTCTAGAAACCGTAGTGGAATGGGGGAAACAAATAAACTTCATTTCGCAGCACACAAGACAAATGCCTTGTTGCTGACGAGGAAGCTTAAATACGATATCCCCAAACTCTTCATGTCCAATAGACAAGTCAACATAGTGGAAGAGATCAAACTCCTGGGACTGATCATTGACCAAAAGCTCACCTTCAAGTCGCACGTTACAGCCACCTGTAAGAAAGCAGCTGAAATATACAAACAACTAGCGTGCGCCGCGAGGGTGACATGGGGTTTAAACCGAGAAGTCATCAGAACCATATACGTCGCAGTTATAGAACCAATCGTGCTGTACGCATCGTGTGCATGGGCTGAGGCGTCAGAGCTGCAGATGAACAAGAACCAGCTCGACGCTATTCAGAGAGGATTTATGCAAAAGATCTGCGGTGCGTACCGCACGGTGTCTCTAACGTCGGCACAAGTTCTCTCAGGCTTACTACCACTGGATCTCAGAATCCAGGAAGCCGCCCACTTCTATAAGGTCAAAAAAGGCCTCGCCAAAGACTACCTTCCAGCAGGAAGAGAGCTCGAACAAAAAGTGAGTTACTTGCATCGGACTCACCCTTCGCAATTACCAGCAATAGACTTCGAGCTCCTGGAAAGTATAACTCCTGAAACCCTTGATGCCCACCATATCACCGGACCGCAAGTCTACACAGACGGAAGTAAAACTGAAACCTCCGTCGGAGCGGCCGTCACATGGTGGGAGCAAAACATGGAGACTGCTTTCTCTTCCTTTAGTCTTGAACCTTCTTGCACGGTATTCCAAGCGGAACTCTATGCGCTCTACAAAGCAACACAAATGGCACAACTGAGCAAACACCAACAGATCAACATTTTCAGCGACTCAAGGTCGTCGCTTGAACTGCTCAAAAGTTCCAACTGGTGCCACCCAATCGCTGAAAAAATCAGAGAGTGCATCAGAGAAATAAACGCAGAAGGAAGGCGAGTACGGCTGTTCTGGCTTCGAGCCCACGTGGGAACACCGGGCAACGAACGAGCGGACGAGCTCGCAAAAGCAGCAGCGAGCAAGCGAGCTACAATATTGGACTACGACCGAGTACCCCTGTCCTCAGTCAGAAGGAGTATAAGAGAGGAAACGGTATCGAGATGGCAAGCCAGATACCAATCCTCAACGACGGGTAAAGTTACAAAAATTTTTCTCCCAGACGTTGAAAAAGCATTCCGGCTGGTGAGGGAAACTGAACTGAAACCCGTCCATATACAAGCCCTGACGGGACACGGGGGAATTGGAGAGTATTTGCACCGATTCAAGCTGAAAGCCAGCCCAGGGTGCGAGTGCGACCCAAACGTCGTCGAGTCCGTACTCTACGTCTTCTTGGAGTGTCCTCGCTTCTCCGCGGCCCGGTTTGACCTGGAGAACAAATTGGAAGTCATTAACAACACAAAACATACACACGGTTCTCTACGGTAAAAATACAAGACAAGACCTATTGACTTTTATAGAAAAAATATTCACAATTGTAGCATCGAGAAACAGCAACCTTCCACCTTATCCGTGGACACAGTCAACGGTAGTAGTCACAGAAGCCGCACCTCCACGAAACGTTCCACCCGTCAATACCGTAACGGTAAGCTCGCTGCTTGAAAACGCGAGCGAAGGCAGGCCAGGAATAAGACTGAGAGGTGTGGCTCTGTTCATGGATAATAGCTCGGAGAGGTTGGGAATTAGCTTCTGCCACACTCGCCAGAGGAACAGTGTGGCCATCTCACCTGGCCTAGCAGTTCTTCTAAACGGTAGCACGTCAAGAGCAACGATGAGGCGCAGAACCTTCGACGCACTCGAGGAAGTGGTAGTCCTGGGCCGCCACTGCAGAGTGGTGCTGTCCCGAGGAAAGAGGATTCTGCTTTTCGTGGGCGGCGAGGGGGAAACCTGCTTTGTCCAAGCCTGCTCCGTGCTGACCGAAATGGCTAGAGAGGGTGGCGAAAACATAACGCCAACAAAAATAAGCGTGGATGCTATGGTGGTAGACTACTTTAGAGGGGAAGTCGAGGACCGCTTGGGCTGCGTCGCCGCCTCGGAACGTCATGAGGTGGTGGTGTATGAGGATCGAGGTGAGAACCTCGAATTCCTCAAACCTTGCGGTGGCGACTCCACAACCACACAAACCCCTACTGACAGCTGGGTACACCCAATAGCGTCCACCTCAACCCTCAGCGCCTCCGAGAGGCTCCAGGAAAAAATAGCCAAAGAGTCCGCAACCCTCAAAGACGAGCGGAAGCATTCAGAGCGCTCCGAGTCATCCCAACAGCTTTTCTCGATGCTGCAAACACTGAATTGCGCAGCACTCACAATAGCGGACATAGTAAAGAGAAAAATTAAAAAAATAAAAGTATCGACAAAACAGGACAATGCAGTGGAGAGGTTCTTCACAAAGAAGAAAAAATCAATCGTCACCAACACAGATAATAATAATAATAATAATAATAAAAAAAAAACAATAATAATAATTATTATTAAAATAGTAATTATAATAATAATAATAATAATAAAAAAAAAACAAAAAAAAAATGTGTGAAACAATAAATTGTAATAATAGAATAACAATAGATTAAGTAAATGCGACTGTAATTTGTACATTCCACCATACATCATAAAATACTAAAATAACAGAAACTATAGAATCAACAAAACAAATTTACACAAGTTACAAAAACTTCAACAGCTTGACATCGGGGACGCTGGCGAATGCCGGGTTCACATTTATGAACCAGCCATGCGGACGGCGGCTCGAAGTCAAGGTTTAACAGACAACACAAACAAACAAATGGCAAAACACCAAACCGGCATACAAAACAAACAAATAACACAATAACAAACAAACAAAATACAAATACTAATTTAATATCCTTAAGTATTAAATAGATTAAGTAGTATAAGTAAAATAAGTAGAATAGGCCCCTTCTAAAACATTATTGTAAATTTCCTTTTGACAATAAAAGACGGAGTTAATAAAGAACAAGAAAATACAAACAAAGAGCACGGACCAAGTGTCTGTGGAGGATAATTATTTATTAAAAAAAAAAAAAAAAAAACTAACCTAACCTAACCTAACCACCTTGGATCATAGGTCAATCCTGTTTGACCTCTATTTGGAACGGGGGGTAGGGGCAAAAGTGGCCTCGACCAGGGTATACAACACGAGGAAGGCCAATTGGACTCAGCTTAGACAGGAGCTGAGCCAAATCTGGATGGAGAGGTGTCTCGACACCGAGACGTTCCGAAGGATAATAATGATTAAAATAATTTTACCTCGTTTTTTTTTTCTTTTTTTTTTAATTCCTACCTACTGATATTACCTATCTAAAATAACCAGTTCATTGATAAAAATGACGATTTTTTTTTTTTTGTTAGAAAGAAGAATTTAAATAAATATTTTGACAAATATTAATTACCGTTGTAACGTACAGGTAAATTTTAATCTGATGATGTAAATGAAGGCTAAACTAATTGGTACGATTTACAATAAATTTATGTGTCAAACAAAACGCTAAGTACTAATATTGATCATGTTATAGTACGCTATTTATGAATTAGCGGCATAAAACGCAATAGTTGTTTTCGTAGCTTTGCCGATTAGAAAACTATAACTATTCTAAATTAACAAACGAGGGGATATTTTGTACGACATTTAAATCAAAATACTAAAAACTAGTCTCATTATCGATACATAATATGATATTAACAGTGATTGTTTCAGATAATGAATTTTATTACAATGTTCTAAAACTCTGACGTTCCGTAATACAATACGCTAACTGTGGGTTGGCGTAGTGTAAACAAATTATTGAATGTGTTATTTTCGTGCTATACCCAGCTAACTCGGTCTAAATTTAAAACTAACAATAAGTTGTAGAATCAAGTTATGTCATTTTAAGCAATAGAAAATAAACTACTTACATTGAAAATTTCACTAAAATAGCTACCATAGTAAAGAAATTATCAAATTTTCCACTCAATGCGCTCGTACCGTAAAATACGAATTAGCGTAGTGTTCATTGTTGGTATCGAAATTATATAGTAATAGATAGTGTAGGTAAAATAGGTTAAGAACAAATGTAAAAGTAGTTGTTAAGAGAATAATGTATAGAATAAGGATTTTTTATGCTATTAAAACTTTCAGCACAGCTAACCAACAAGATAGGCTTGAATAAGAGGGAATTTAAACCCAGATGAAGAAGTGTTTGCAAGAACTGGAATGAATAGAGAACTAAGGGCCCTGGCTTTGCCCATGCTAGGGGAAGGAGAATAAAAAAAAAAAACCTAACCTAACCTCGCGACCCTAGGAAAAGTATCGGCGAGTTTCAGGCGAGAAGTAAATCGTCATCGTTAGTGGCAAGACCGACGGAAGCGGAAAAAAGAGTGGAAAAAAGTAAAACTGAAAGATGAAATTTCCTACTGAAATGAAAGCTGGACAGAGTAGAGGAAAGAGTGGTAATGAAGGAAGAGCAGATGTGGAGAAATGTACCAGAGAAGGAGCGAATGAAGAAGAGCAGAAGGTGAAGATGAATGTAGAGAGCCTTGGTGTCAGGAGTCGGACGGCAGAAGCGAAAAGCTGCCTTAAGAAGGCGAAGCTTCAGCTGAATAACAGCCGCAATTTAAAGACCGACATCAAGGCAGATGTATCGAATGCTGTAGAAAGGCTGTATGAGCTGGTACGAGAGGCACAAGAAGAAAGAAAGAAAAGTAAGAATGGAAGAGGTGAAGAAGTAGTACAAAAGGGTGAAAGAAGATAGAAAGGAAGAAAAGAGGAATGATGAGTTAACGAATAAGTAGAACAAATGTATTTAAGTTGTGGAAGAGAATAAGACAAGGATGGAGGAGTATGCTAGGATGATGAGAGAAAGCAATGAAAGAATGGAAGAGGTAAAGGAGGAGATCAGGAAAGAAAGAGAAGAAAGGAAGAGAGAGCAGGTCACGTATGCCGGGACGGTTGCGGGGGTCGGTAGGGTTAGCCCGCCGATTCGCCTTGCACTGCATTCGGTAATCGTGTCCTCAGAAAAAGAGGAAGAAACGGAAGAGCAAGTATTAGAAAAGATTAGGAAGGCAGTGGACGCGAAAGAGGGATGGGTACAGGTGGAAAAGGTAAGGAAGGTAAAAGATAGGAAGGTAGTGGTTGGTTGCAAGAATGAGGAAGAAAGACAGAAGATCGTACAAAGGTTGAGTGGAAGAGGGAAAGGTTTGCCGGTAGAGGAGATAAAAAAAAAATAGGGACCCCCTTCTGGTCCTCAAAGACGTAATAAAGGTTCACACAGATGAGGAGGTGATTAAGGCTGTGAGGAACCAGAATGGGGGTCTATTTCGTGAGCTAAAAAAGGATGATGATAGGATAGGTATCAAATTCAGGAGGAGGACGAGGAACCCCCTCTGCAATGACATCAAATTGACTGTGTCGCCCCAGATTTGGAAGAGGGTGACGAGTATGGGTTCCCTAAAAGTGGACTTGCAGAGCGTGCGGGTGGAAGTACCAGTCCCCCCTTGTACAATGTACAAGGTGCTTGGGATTAGGGCACAGCCGCAGGTTCTGCAAGGAGGAAAGAGACCTGTGTAGTCATTGCGGAGGGGAACACCTCAAAAAGGATTGTCCTGAAAGCCGGCGTGGAGAGGTACCCAGGTGCAAAAATTGTAATAAAAAAAAAAAAAATAGCATTATGAGCAAGGGGCACAATGCGTTCGACATGGAGTGTCCTGTTAGGAAGAAGTGGGATGCCCTGGCAAGGGCAACTATAGCCTATTGCTAAGGGTGTCCCACGGGATAGAAGGGAAATTAAATTGAGACTTGTGCAGGCTAACCTTCAGTGGAGCCAACAGGCGACCGCGGAATTGATCATGGCTGCACGAGTCAAAAATATTGATATGGCATTAGTGCAGGAACCATACACTGGGAGTATTGGGAGAGTGAGACCATACCCGGGGTAAAAGTCCTCCAACATCAAGGTCCCCCGGAGGCCTGGTAAAGACTGCCATAATGGTCTTCAACAGGGGGATCGACATTACCCAGTGTCCAACATTGGCGATATCTAACATCTTAGTCGCTAAAGTGAAAACTGGGATCGGAGACGTGGGGGTGGTGTCGGTCTACCTGGAAGGGGACCAACCGCTCGACCCGTACATCCAGTGTATGGAAGACATAATAGATAGAATTGGAACAGGTAAGCTGCTGATAGGTGGGGACGTGAACGCATAGAACCCATGGTGGGGAAGTGAAAGGATGAAAGAGGTCCCTGATTGGCAGGGATGTTAGATGAGAGGGATCTTCAGATCCTGAACAGAGGGTCCGAGCCAACTTTCGACACGGTCAGGGGTAATAAAAGGTACACGAGTTGTGTAGACATCACGGTCTGCTACACCGACATGTTACCTGCTGTGCAGAACTGGGGTGTGGAGGCGGATGTAACGACCTCGGACCACAGGGCAATTCGGTTTGACCTTTATCTGGCAAGGGGGGATGGGGCCAAACCGACCACGACGAGGGTATACAATACGCGGAAGTCAAACTGGACCCAGCTCGGACAGGAGCTGGACCATATTTGGAAGGAAAAGCGCCTCGGCGCCGAGTCGTTTAGAAGGATAGGTGACGTCCGTGAGCTCGAAGAGAGGGTGGAAGAGCTCACGGACTCCATAAGGGAAAGTTGTGAGAAGTGTATACCCAAAGTCGGAGTCGGTGGAAGAGCGGGATTGCCTCGGTGGAAAGGGGAACTCACCCGCCTTAAGAAGGAGGTGAATCGCCGTAAGCGTAGGATCTCCTACGCAGCACCAGTGCGGAGAGCATGGGTGGTGGAGCAGTACCTTGAGTCCAAAGAAGAGTACCTGGCCGCGGCGAGGAGGGCTCGGACCACCTGTTGGAAGAGCTTTTGTGAGAAGCGAGATAGGGAGAGTATGTGGGATGGGATTTATAGAGTGATACGCAGCACAGCCGCGAAGGAGGAGGATTTACCCCTCGTCCGGAACGGTGTTGCACTTGAAGTGGTGGAGTCGGCCAGATACCTGGCAGAAACCTTCTATCCGGAGGATAGCGCTGATAGCGACGATGCAGAACACATGAGGATTACAACAATAGCGGAGACAATAAATACGATTGGACAAGGTGGATCATGTGATCCACCATTTACTAAGCATGAACTCATGTGGGCTGCATCGAGCTTCAGCGCAAAGAAGGCGCCGGGACTGGACGACTTCACTGCCAACATTTGCAGGGCAGCTATCGCTCTACAACCCGATATGTTTGTTGAATTGTTTAACAGGTGTATGTTAGCGTGCTTCCCCACTATTTGGAAGGAGGCTGTGATAGTGATACTCAGAAAGCCTGGAAGGTCGGACTATACGGGTCCAAGGTCGTATCGACCTATTGTCTATAATGGGCAAAATACTAGAGAAGATGCTTGTAAGCAGAATAAAGTGGTATGTGTTGCCGGACCAGAGTCCGCATCAATACGGTTTCACACCACAGCGAGGAACCGAGGACTCCCTCTATGTCATGGTCAACTATGTCAGGGAACAAGTACGACAGAAGAAGATCGTGCTTCTGGTGTCCCTGGACATAAAGGGAGCCTTCGACAACGCGTGTGGCCGGCGTTACGGTGCGAACTCGCCAAAACAAATTGTCCGGCAAATCTCAGAAGGCTCGTGGATTCGTATTTGACCGACCGAAAGGTACTGAGTTAGGTATGCTGGTGAGGAGTGTATTAGGGCAACTACGAAAGGGTGTGTGCAAGGTTCGATAGGGGGACCGACATTTTGGAATATTTCATTGGACCCCCTATTGAAACAGTTGGATGAAAATGAGAGACTACTGCCAAGCATTCGCAGACGATGTGGTCCTGATTTTCTCGGAAGAAGACACCCAGAGTCTCCGACGGAGGGCCGATGCGGCGCTTCGCTGTGTCCGGGACTGGGGGACTCGGAATAAGCTGAAATTCGCGCCTAGCAAGACCAAGGCCATGCTAGTCACGAAGAAGCTGAAGTACGATCCTCTGGTGTTGGACATGGGCGGGGTGGGTATCGGACTTTCGGAGGAGATCAAGATCCTGGGGCTCACGATCGACCGGAATCTTACGTTCAGCGCTCATGTGGACAACGTGTGCCGCAAAGCGCTGAACGTATATAAACAGGTCTCGAGAGCTGCCGGGGTCAACTGGAGGTTGGAATCGGAGATCATTAGGACCATATTATATGACAGTGGTCGAACCGATTGTACTGTATGCGGCGAATGTGTGGGCGCCGGCATCTAACAGGCCTGGGATACGCAGGCGACTGGGGGTGGTATAGCGAGGTATCGGGCAGAAGATCGCCAAGGCATACAGGACGGTCTCTCTCAACTCGGTGCTGCCGGTACCTTTCACTGAGATGCCACATCCTGCGTGCCGGATGGAACTAGAGTATAAACGCGTGGAGGACAGTGCGGAGCTGGAACTTTGTTTGGAAGTAAAATAGATGGCAAGGTTGGGGCGGCGCTACCCATATGGAATGGCGTCGCCGAGTATGGGAGGAAAGAACTGTGTTTGGAATGCTACTGCACTGTCTTTCAGGCGGAACTTTTGGCTCTATCGAAGGCTGTGGAGTACGTGCTCCGCTGTGACACCCCCAGTTGCTGCATTTTTAGTGATTCTAGGTCTGCGCTGGATGCCTTGATAGGGAATAATTCTCTGCATCCTCTGATAATAAAGTGTAGACAAGACATCGATAAGATGATTAATACAGGCAGGTCAGTGAGACTGCACTGGATTAGTGCACATGCAGGGTTGCAGGGAAATGAAAGGGCCGATGAGCTGGCGAAGGATGCGGCACTCAATAGGAGGTCGAGGCCGGATTACGATAAGTGCCCCATCTCATTCATCAAGCGACAGATCTGACAGGAGTCGATTGATGAATGGGATAGGAGGTACGTAAGTGAGACAACGGCCTCAGTTACCAAAGTGTTTTTCCCGAACGCCACTAAAGCTCACTCGGCGGTAAGAAAGATCAGTATGGACAGCGTGATAGTACAAGTGTTTACGGGCCATGGGGGGTTCTCCGAGTACCTGCATCGGTTCAGGTGCAAGGAAAGCCCGGCGTGTGCCTGTGATGAGAATGTGAGCGAAAGTGCGATGCATGTTTTGTGTGAATGCCCTATCTACGGCAGCGACAGACTTGATATTGAGATGGAAATAAATACAGAATTGAAACAGGACACTATCTGTGAGATAATGCAAGACAAAACCAGAATGGCTAGCTTTTTAAGGTATTGTAGGAAAGTAGCAACAAAAGTGATTTATAGAAATAAAACTGTGAAATAAAGGAATTAATATAGCTTGTTAAATGTTGCAACTACAAAACTGTGATATAGGAAAAGGTGACTTTGTATTAGATATAACTATAGTTGATAAGACATCTGTGATATAGTTTAAGGCATATCACTGTGATATAGTTGTAAGAAATTAATTGATGATTACATGCCAAGGAAATGTAAATAAAATAAATATAAATAGTAGGATAGATAAGTAATAAGCATTGTATCTTAGCATGTAGGATGTTTAATAGTATGTAATAAGTAGTTGTAGCATTAAATATAAGTAAAAATGTATTAGATATAAGGTAGACATAAGGATTTTTGATGAAAATAATACTTTCAGATAGAGCAGAGATAGCTAACCAACTGTTAGGCTCGAGTCAGAACGAAAGGGTTTTATTCCCAGAAGGAAAGTAAGAGAGCGAGAACTGGAGTGAAAGTAAATGGAATAGTAAGGGCCCTGACCTTGCCCATGTCAGGGGAAGTAGGTTTAAAAAAAAAAACCTCGCGACCCTCAATTACTCCGTGAGCACCAAATTGCCGGGCTTAGCTTCGTTCGAAATTATGTGTCATGGACTCAAGAAGACTGAGATGAGGTATTGTTCTCCGAAGAATCCAAGATATCTCTGTACACTGAAGACCGACTTCGGCGAGTGCTACGAAGACTCCTATGAGGAGAATGCTTTGCAGAGAGACGTTTTGAAGAAATCACACTTTATGGCGGGGCATTTGTTATGTTTTGGGTAGGATCAAATTCATCAGATCTCACCGAGTTAGTCTTCATCGAAAACTGACACCAATACGTAACGAAAGTTCTAATTTCTCATGCACGAACCACATTAGCCGCTCTTCGCAAAAACTCTATTTTTATGGATGACAACGCTCGCGCCCGTAGGTCTGGCATTATGGATACGTCGTTTGGATTGGCCAGCTTGAAGTCTCGACATCAATCCCATTGAGCATGTCTGGGCGACGAAGCGACGAGTGAAATCAATGCAGCCGGGTCTGCAGACTATCAGAGAGTTAAAGAATGTGACTGCCGCGAAGTGAGAACGTATTCCGCAAGAAACCATTAGGGATATACTCGCTAACATGCCCAGACGAATGCAAGCTGTGTTGAATGCAAGCAAGAGGGGGCCACACTCCATACTCAAATTTTATCTGCTTTTACTTTATTAAATAAAAGACCAACAAAATACGTGTTTCCTTTTTTTATTACTTAGCGAGCAGGCACACTACTAGTGCTTTTAACTTTAACACTATTTCTCATTAATGTAATCAAAATGTTATGAAAAAACTGACGAAAGCTATTTATTTTCTGCTTATTAATTTACAAAATTCTGAGGATAACACTACCTAAAATTATCAGACAAAGTAATGGTAACAATAAAATTGGTTCTTTGTTTAGGTGCCCGGTTTTTTGCAAAAGAGTTTATATTACCATTACAAATATGTTGTTACCCCGATAGGGATACGGCGTGAAGATATGTATCTATTTACGTATATTTATGTTATTAAAAGTCGAACGCGTCTGCTCTTCGCGCTAGAAAATTCAATCTACGTCTGATCGCATCACGCGGCTCTCGGCACTCTCTTTCCTCTAAGTTCACCGCCGTTGCGCAAGTACACTAGTTGCTCAACAGTATGGCTGTGCTATGCCTACACGTAACTGTATCCGTAGTAGTCATTGTCTAGTGTAGTGTAGTAAGTGAGGTCTAGTGCTGTGTATATTGATAGATAGATGCTATTAATACGTAGGGCACGCGTTTCGCGGACTGCGGCAAGTACAAGCGCTGTCCCTCGTCCCGACCCTTGTCAATCAGCCGATAGCCCGCAGCCGCTGATAATTAACATCGGATATTAGACGTTAGCTTTTATACTGATAACCACCCTTGCTGATTGATGTTCACCAGCTTAGTCCACGTTGTTATGTAACGCATTACGTACGTATCGGTGCAGATATCGATACGGCGCAATCGCTGTGATGCACAGCCATTTCTATTAACGTCTTATGATGCAGGAAATACGGAATACGGCTGGATTTTCATTACCGTTGTATTTTATTTTAAACAGCATTTTTATTTTGCTATAAGAAAATGTTCTTACAAAAAAAGTTAGCACGCAATAATGGCGGCTGATCGGTTTCTTTGATTTAAATGTAGTATGTGAAATTTGTGCATGGACTTGTTCATTTTAGTTGCTTCGCTTTCTTACTGATCGAGAAAAACAGCTGTGACAGACAGACAGACGGCTACCGAAGTGATTCCATAAGTGTTCCTTTATCGAATTTTGGTACAATGGACCGAAGAGGAAAAATTTCTGCAAATTTCTGCCTAGGTTATAATTTATTGTTACGTAAAAAAAAAAAGAAATCCATTATCATTTAAATGAATGAATGATGTGATCCTACCCTTAGATTGTGTAGTACTGACGAGTAGGTTCGGATCCATGTGTCCGTGGACCCGCATCCCTCACGGTATCCTTTGGTACGAGTTATTTGTGCGGTAGTTGAATGAAACGTGTGTAATCTGCGAAATGAAAGCGGATCGCGCGTGACGTGCCGCTGTATTTATCACACATATATTGTGTATCTTACAGTAAGTACCCTATAATATAATGTCGACGAATCTTACTACAAAGTTGGTTGGCAAAGACCTATTTTATTATTTTTTCGTAATTATCAAACCGTTAGTGACACACTCGTTGGGTGCAAGTACTTTGTGGTCTAATGCATTTTTTTTCTTATTTTTAAACAGTACAGGTATAGTACAGTAGGCTCTGTGGTCGGACCAATGTAGTACATATAAATATTTGTACATATAATCAAATATAATGTTAGTTATTTCTGGGTTTGTGGACATGGAACTTGGACATAGGTCCGCGGAACTCGATGTACAGTGTTGGGAACGAAAGTGCTCTGTGACCGGAAGTTTTAATAGATTACTATGGTCAGACTAATATAGGTCCGCGGACACATGACTTGGGTGTAAGTCTGCGAAGCTGGACATACCATATACCTATATTCATTTCAAAGTGTCGCGCCTACTCAAACTGCTGTGTAATTACGCTAATTATTTTCCACAATTGATGTGCTTCTATGAGCGCGCGCTAGTTGCCTCTCGCCGGTCCCAACTGTAACGAAACTAACGCAGAGGTCGAGGCCCATATCGCGCCGCCGCCCACCGCCGTCCACCGCCACTGTATAATATTGAAATTAGTCATTTCCTAGTTGGAGCAGTTTGCGTTGATACATATTTATGAACAAAGTTATTTAATTTGGAGCAGGCGCCCCTCCGCACCCCTCCCGGCCGGCCCCTGAGGTGTTGTGTTGTGTTGACACACACTTGTTAGGCTATGGACACAGACACGCGGCTACTCCCGTTTAAATCAATCATTACTATAACGAAATTTAATAGATATTTTGTTACACACGCAGTTATAATACGTACGTATGAATGTAAATACGTTATAGCTATACCATAAATATGTGACATCAATTCTTTACTAAATGAAAATATATTGAGGTCGCAACAGCTACTGTAGCATGACGTTGAAATGAATGTTGTGTCCAGGTTTTCTTTTCGAACCGAACTAAAGGATATTGTTATGTTAAATATATTGTTGTGTATGTATATAAGTATGTCATATATGTTTGCTACAAAATCCGCCTTTTTGGTTATTTCGTCGGTATTCTGTCCATCCAAAGGTTGTATGGAATACAACTGTAAGCGATAAAACCGCCTATTGTATTTTATTTTGTAGATAATTATATTAACTTTCATTTCTTTTGTTTTGTATGCAGTAAAGTATATTATTATTATAATAAAGTAGAGACGTTCAAAAATACCTTGCAATTGGGTTTACTTTCACTTTGGCTCAACTGTTGTGAATGTAGTGTTTGTGTGATTTTCTTGTCGTCCTGTTACTTTCATGTACATATGTATGTAGCGTATCGTTAAGTCTATTTATAACCGGTATAATAATAACCCGGAAGTAAGATGAGTAAATAGCAAGACATCTTTGCGTGCGCGCGTGAATGTATATACTTGTGTTTGAAGATTATCGAATTAGTAATTCGAATACAATTTAATAATTTCCACAATAAATTAGCAACTTTACCTTGATTTATTTATCGTAGACCTTTATGATTTGCTCGCTTGAATTGTATTTTAACAGTAAACCGCTTAATTTATATTATTTATCCAATATTTGTTTATTACTTTTATTTCCCAACGTTATTATTATTGTTTTTTTTTTTAGTTTTCATAACTTTTTTTAATGAAGCAGTAACATTTAAGTACTGCATTTTTATAGCTATAAACAGCATGTATATATCGTTATTTTTATTAATTTTAAGGTGTTTTAAATGCGTTTAATATTATTATATTATTAAAAGTATTCTAGTGTTAATTGTAAAATTTACAAGATTATCTAACTGTAACAATTTAAACGTGATAATTTAACAATTTTGTTAAATTATCGCGTTTAATTAAAATGCTTAATTAATATCTTTTCAGTTTAATTTCTAACAATAATAAGTATTATATCTGTTGTAGCTGCGAGAATTTGGTCAAAATGTATTATTATTTACATAAATGAGGTCGGATTCAAATATAAAAGAGGCGGCAACTATGGATCCCCTGTACTTATGTTTTGAATGCACGCGCCGCCACTCTCGAGAAAGTTTTAATTGAGTTTGTATAACTCACGCAGTTTTTTGGTTCTGTTATAAGAAGGCATAAAAACGATTATTCGAAATATCATTAAAGGTGATTTGGGCAATTTGGTTTGTTTATTTTAAATGTTTTATCGCACGATACACACAATAATGCATAAAGTCAATATATTCAGGCAGTAAATGATGATAATATAAATACATAATGTATGTATGCATACATATATGGTAATTCATTACAATAACACCATGAAGATTCGAATTTTCTATATAAATGAAAGTTAATGATTCTTTGTATGTTTGTCCACTATGCATTTCTATACCATTCGTCCAATTGCGATGAAACTTTTGCAGGTTGTCCTGCGTACGGCAGCGAAGGTTCCGAGTTATTGAATTTAGTAAATAAAAGACAATATCCGATAATTGCTAAAGCTAGCGAGAATTTCTCGGGTATTTTTACTGTTCAATCCTTCTTTAAAATCTTCAAAAAATGTTAATGTGCTACAGGTATGCAAGGCACTGCAGAAGGACAATAAATCAAACCCACGTTTAATTTATAGGGACAAAAAATTGGGGAAACCGCGAGGTTGACTTGGGTCGCGCACTGTTCTTAACAAAATGATAAATATCTAAATTTAATTTCTGGAGATCGGTAACACTTTTGACTGCCATTTTAATCATTATTTTCACTGAAACTTTTAGAACATTGAAAAAATTTACAAAAGTTTTACTAAACTCGCGTGTTAATTTCGGACTAACACAGGGAAATTGTTGATTTCACTAAACTTAAAATGTTGAAATATTTACAAATAGTTTTGTGTAATTAACAAATTTGTTCAGTAATATTAACTGAAGTGAGACGTGTAACTGCAATCTTTTTTATTTTGTAAATTGAACATTCGTGATATTGTAAAAATAATTATTATCTACTTCAGTAAACTTTGGTTGGTTTTAGAAACAACAGACCAATCCTCGGAATTCAATGAAAGTATTTTTTCAGTGATAATTTCAGAGAAAGTGAGGGGGGGAGAGAAAACGGCTTCGTTTGGGTACTCCATTTGTCTTTTCCTTAATTATCCTATGGATACTTCACAATGTAAACTAGTCAAAGTGATATGTGGTTCAATAGGACGTATGCCAAATGCATTGTTGGTACGTCACATAATTCATACGATGGACTTTTTCAGCTCCGTTTTTACTTTTAGCTACTTTTCTAAGGCACTTTTGTCGAGACCTCAGCATGTCTGAGACGTGTTCATATTTAGTTTCATTATTTTAATAATCTTCTTTTGTATATAACTGAGTGACTTCTATATGAAATTAGGGACGATAGTATGCAGAGATAGGTGACAATAACTCGCACTACCTATCCAGTGCCGGACGGATCTATGCCCCATCGCCAGGTAAATCCATTTTCTTAGGTGGTTTATTGGAAGACCATTATTAAGATCATTATTATAGATGCCGATAGATATTTTGATTTAGTCCACAAACATTATTTATTTAGCTATTGAATTATTGATCTTAGCGTTACTTTCAAACATACAACATACACTATACTCATACATATTGAATACTGTTCAATGGATCTGACATCAAAATAAATGGATTGAAGCATTTAAGCAGCAAGCAAGAAGAGCAGAGCAAGAGCAAGAAGCAGTTCCCAAACATTCGCAAACATTCAAAAGCATTTGCAAAATAACAATAATAAAAAAAATATAACTGATATTTGTAAGACACTGGTCGAGGCTTCGGCAGACCGTCGAGCTGGTAGCTTCTTCCGCCAACGAATCAGTTTGGCGATTCAAAGAGGTAATGCTGGCAGTCTGCTGGGCACTTTAAGCAGTGACAACTTTCTAAGCGGCAACTTTGAGGAAGTCTATCATTTATGATAATGTTGAGTTTTAAGTTTGTAAATATTAACGCTAAGATATGTGTACTGATTGATATATAAATTATTGAATAGATCTGGTTTACAAAGGCAGTACATTAGTCAAAACTTTACACACAAATGAAAAGTGCGTGTTTCAAGCAACAGGCTCTGTGCCAAATTATGCTGCAGTACGTCACACATTTCAATTTTCTCAGAGAAACAAAGTAATAAATATGAACTCGGCAATAACGAAAGAAATTTTAAATGACTAAGTGGCCAGGCGTATCCTCATAAAATAATATAATTTATTTGAGAATTACTAAATGTCCTTGAACCATTTGTCATTGTTTGATTAATTGCTACAATCATAATTATTAATAAATGGGAAAATTGTCGTTTGTAAGTATTGTTACTTAATGACAGTTTGACAGTTGGTATTTTTAAAAATGACGACGGCGTTATATTATGACTAATTATGATTGTAATATTTAATCACGAAATATAACATTTTAGCACAATGTACCATAGAAAATGTGTGAGTGTAACGCGGCTTCGGTGATGTTAACTTTGAAAGTTCTATTATTGGTAGGCATGAACTACTCAGGATATTGGGTTTCTTTAGGGCCACCCTGGAGAGGAATACAGAGTAAATTTTTATAAGGGCGCCTTCCCTGTATTGCTACAATCGATTTCTTTATTATTAAATTATTAAATTAGTTTTATTAGTATTATTTATTAAATTAGATTAAATAAGTTCTTTGAACTTGAATCAGTCGTTACCACTCAACAAACCCCTTCAGAGGTTGAGAGTGAGTGTGAAACCATTTTCACAAAAACCACTATACGTCAACCAGATGGTAGGTTCGTGGTTACCATACCACTTAAAGAATCTCCTCAATGTTTAGGCGATTCCAGGGAACAAGCCCTAATCAGGTTTCATGCGTTAGAACGCAAATTCAAACGGAACCCTATATTTAAATACAACTATACACAATTCATGAATGAATACATAACTTTAAATCACATGTCACTAAACACAGACGTTGAAGGCACAGAAGTTTCATATTTCTTACCTCACCATGGGGTTTTGCGAGAGGATAGCCTGACTACTAAACTTAGGGCAGTCTTCGATGCCTCGGCTATAACAAGCTCGGGCAAGTCATTCAATGACATTCAATATGTAGGCCCTACTATACAAGATGATCTCATCAGTATATTGATTCGGTTTCGTCAGCATAAGTTTGTTGTGACTGCAGATATAGAAAAAATGTATAGACAAATTTTAGTTAATAACGATCAACGCAACTTACAGCAGATTTTTTGGCGATCGGATCCTACTCAAGAAATCAAACAATATAAGTTAAATACTGTAATTTACGGAACGGCTTCTGCCCCATATTTAGCATTCAGATGTCTTGCGCAACTTGGTCGTGATTCCACGGACAAAAATGTGAGTGAAACAATTTTATCCGACTTCTACGCAGACGATCTGGTCAGCGGCCATTCCGATGAGCAAACACTGATTCAAACATGCAAGGGTGTCATACGTGAGCTAGAGGGGGCTCATTTTCATTTACGCAAGTGGCATTCAAATAGTCCATCCATACTCAATCACATTGTTGATGAAAACAACAGTAAGGATTTAGTAAATTTAAGTAAACATGAATATACCAAAACGTTAGGTTTACAATGGGCATGTAGAAGGGACATATTGTTGTTTTCATTAACATCTACAAATACCCCAGGATCACAAGTAAACAAACGTACAATTTTGTCTATCATTGCTCAAGTTTTCGACCCACTAGGCTTAATTAACCCTTGTATGCTACAAGCTAAACTTATACTACAAACTCTTTGGGCAAAAAATATTTCATGGGACGATCAATTACCACCTGAAATTCAATCTCAATGGAAAATTTTCATACAACACTTACCGGAGTTGAATACTATTCAAGTACCTCGCAAAGTGCTCAGCGATAAGTTTATAAAGGTAGAACTTCACATCTTCAGTGATGCTTCAATAAAGGCTTACTCTTCTTGCTTATACATACTCTCAATTACATATAATGGTAATGTCACTGTTCACTTATTACTGGCCAAAAGTAGGGTGGCCCCACTAAAGCAAAAACTAACAATGCCTAGACTAGAGCTTTGTGGAGCTTTGTTGGGCACACAATTAGCCAAGAAGGCTAGGAATTCATTACGTGTAACTATTGATACACAGCTGTATTGGTGCGATTCAACCATCGTTCTGGGTTGGATCAAAACATGCAGTAAACAAAGATTAAAACAGTTCGTTTACAACAGAATTGTTGAAATAACAAAAAATTCAGAACCTTCTTCATGGAACTATATTCCAACAGGGTTAAATCCTGCAGACATTGGGTCTAGAGGTCTCAATGCTTTGCAACTTAAAAACTCAAATTTGTGGTGGGGAGGTCCACACTTCTTACACCAAACAGAAATACAGAAGCCCATACAACCTCAAAGCATACACATCAATGATTTGCCTGAGGTCAAGTTCCAGTGTCACTTATCAACAACTGAACCTCATGAAAGTAAATTTATTGATATGTATTCAAATTTTAGTAAATTACGACGAATTACAGCTTATTTAAAACGTTTCATTCATAATTGTAAATATCCAAATAATAAATTTACGGTTCCGCTAACGACAGTGGAACTTAATTTGGCTACACAGGTACTTTGTAAAGTTGTACAACGAGATTCATTTTGTAAACAATATTTTTCTTTGAAAAATAGTCGTTCACTGGCTTCGAAAGATAAACTTTTGTGTTTGAATCCATTTCTAGATGATGGGGATGTAATGAGAGTTGGAGGGCGATTATCTAACTCTAATTATGACTTCAACACAAAACACCTAATTCTGTTGCATGCATCACACAAAATAACTAAAGCGCTAGTAGAACACTATCATATTATTTTATTGCACGCAGGTCCACGGCTGTTATTAGCGACTTTACGACACAAGTTTTGGATCATTAATGGCCGTAACCTTGCAAGGAAAACCACTCGTAACTGCATGAAATGTTGTAGATTTTCAGGTAAAACATATCAACCAATAATGGGTAACCTGCCAAAACAAAGACTGCATGCAGACTACCCATTTAATAACACAGCTGTGGATTACGCGGGACCAGTTCTTATAGCGGACAGAAAAGGCAGAGGTTGCAAACTTAAAAGGGCATATTTATGTATATTTGTTTGTTTGGCAGTTCGTGCTATACATATCGAACTTGTCACTGATTTAACGTCACAGGGCTTTCTTTCAGCTCTAAATAGATTCATTGCCCGCAGGGGCAAGCCCGCTGTCATATTTTCAGATAATGGCACCAATTTTGTAGGCGCATGCAATGAACTTTCGAAATTTCTAAAACAAAACTGTAATGACATTATTTCAAATTCAGCGGAAAGGGAAATTATTTTCAAATTTAGTCCAGCCTATAGTCCTCATTTTAACGGTTTAGCTGAAAGCTCTGTGAAATCGGTCAAACATCATTTGAGGAGAGTGTTGTCGATGACTCATCTCGATTACGAAAAAATGAATTCAGTTCTGGTTGAAATCGAGGCAATATTAAATTCCAGGCCTCTCACTCCTCTTTCATCGGACCCCTCAGACCTTGTCCCATTAACTCCAGCGCATTTTTTAATTGGACGAACTTTGATGATGTCTCCTGCTCCCCAGGTACAAGACACAGGAATCAGCAATCTCAGTCGTTTCATGAGAACTCAGTCATTAAAAACACATTTTTGGAACCGCTACTATAAGGAATACATTTCAGAATTGCAAACAAGGAACAAGTGGCTGAAGGACAGAGGTCAACCGCATGTGGGCGATCTGGTTATCATTAAGGACGACCGGCTTCCACCCAATCGCTGGATGCTGGGTCGTATAAAAACCGTCTACCCGGGCTCCGATGGTGTCAATCGTGTAGCGGACATCTACACTGCAGCAGGAACAGTGAGGAGGGCCTTCAATCGTCTCTGCCCGTTGCCGGCTTTGGAACAACATGTTCCAAGGGCGGCAGATTGTTGACGCAAACACAAGCGGACAGTGTGAGCGGCGGCGGCGGGGGGGCTGCACGTCGCCGACCCGCCGCCCGCACTCACCAGTTGACCAGTGACGCGATCAGTTGAGCGAGCAGCCGCGTACTCACGTTTAATTTGTACCACAATCTGTACATTGTAATTAATATATACATCACGTCAAGTTCAAGCGTCTTATTTATATGTTGTCGCGTGTCCCTTGCCTTGAACTGGCACATGAGTACGCGGCTGCTCGCTCAACTGATCGCGTCGCTGGTCGGCTGGTGAGTGCGGGCGGCGGGTCGGCGACGTGCAGCCCCCCCGCCGCCGCCGCTCACACTGTCCGCTTGTGCTTGCGTCAACAACACCCTTCTCGCAAAACTAGCTCAAGCTGGGGTAAACAGCCAGGCATTTGCTGACGATGTGGTGCTGATGTTTTCAGGTTATGAGATTAGTTCTCTGGAGGAGGCCATCAATTCCACTCTAGAAACCGTAGTGGAATGGGGGAAACAAATAAACTTCATTTCGCAGCACACAAGACAAATGCCTTGTTGCTGACGAGGAAGCTTAAATACGATATCCCCAAACTCTTCATGTCCAATAGACAAGTCAACATAGTGGAAGAGATCAAACTCCTGGGACTGATCATTGACCAAAAGCTCACCTTCAAGTCGCACGTTACAGCCACCTGTAAGAAAGCAGCTGAAATATACAAACAACTAGCGTGCGCCGCGAGGGTGACATGGGGTTTAAACCGAGAAGTCATCAGAACCATATACGTCGCAGTTATAGAACCAATCGTGCTGTACGCATCGTGTGCATGGGCTGAGGCGTCAGAGCTGCAGATGAACAAGAACCAGCTCGACGCTATTCAGAGAGGATTTATGCAAAAGATCTGCGGTGCGTACCGCACGGTGTCTCTAACGTCGGCACAAGTTCTCTCAGGCTTACTACCACTGGATCTCAGAATCCAGGAAGCCGCCCACTTCTATAAGGTCAAAAAAGGCCTCGCCAAAGACTACCTTCCAGCAGGAAGAGAGCTCGAACAAAAAGTGAGTTACTTGCATCGGACTCACCCTTCGCAATTACCAGCAATAGACTTCGAGCTCCTGGAAAGTATAACTCCTGAAACCCTTGATGCCCACCATATCACCGGACCGCAAGTCTACACAGACGGAAGTAAAACTGAAACCTCCGTCGGAGCGGCCGTCACATGGTGGGAGCAAAACATGGAGACTGCTTTCTCTTCCTTTAGTCTTGAACCTTCTTGCACGGTATTCCAAGCGGAACTCTATGCGCTCTACAAAGCAACACAAATGGCACAACTGAGCAAACACCAACAGATCAACATTTTCAGCGACTCAAGGTCGTCGCTTGAACTGCTCAAAAGTTCCAACTGGTGCCACCCAATCGCTGAAAAAATCAGAGAGTGCATCAGAGAAATAAACGCAGAAGGAAGGCGAGTACGGCTGTTCTGGCTTCGAGCCCACGTGGGAACACCGGGCAACGAACGAGCGGACGAGCTCGCAAAAGCAGCAGCGAGCAAGCGAGCTACAATATTGGACTACGACCGAGTACCCCTGTCCTCAGTCAGAAGGAGTATAAGAGAGGAAACGGTATCGAGATGGCAAGCCAGATACCAATCCTCAACGACGGGTAAAGTTACAAAAATTTTTCTCCCAGACGTTGAAAAAGCATTCCGGCTGGTGAGGGAAACTGAACTGAAACCCGTCCATATACAAGCCCTGACGGGACACGGGGGAATTGGAGAGTATTTGCACCGATTCAAGCTGAAAGCCAGCCCAGGGTGCGAGTGCGACCCAAACGTCGTCGAGTCCGTACTCTACGTCTTCTTGGAGTGTCCTCGCTTCTCCGCGGCCCGGTTTGACCTGGAGAACAAATTGGAAGTCATTAACAACACAAAACATACACACGGTTCTCTACGGTAAAAATACAAGACAAGACCTATTGACTTTTATAGAAAAAATATTCACAATTGTAGCATCGAGAAACAGCAACCTTCCACCTTATCCGTGGACACAGTCAACGGTAGTAGTCACAGAAGCCGCACCTCCACGAAACGTTCCACCCGTCAATACCGTAACGGTAAGCTCGCTGCTTGAAAACGCGAGCGAAGGCAGGCCAGGAATAAGACTGAGAGGTGTGGCTCTGTTCATGGATAATAGCTCGGAGAGGTTGGGAATTAGCTTCTGCCACACTCGCCAGAGGAACAGTGTGGCCATCTCACCTGGCCTAGCAGTTCTTCTAAACGGTAGCACGTCAAGAGCAACGATGAGGCGCAGAACCTTCGACGCACTCGAGGAAGTGGTAGTCCTGGGCCGCCACTGCAGAGTGGTGCTGTCCCGAGGAAAGAGGATTCTGCTTTTCGTGGGCGGCGAGGGGGAAACCTGCTTTGTCCAAGCCTGCTCCGTGCTGACCGAAATGGCTAGAGAGGGTGGCGAAAACATAACGCCAACAAAAATAAGCGTGGATGCTATGGTGGTAGACTACTTTAGAGGGGAAGTCGAGGACCGCTTGGGCTGCGTCGCCGCCTCGGAACGTCATGAGGTGGTGGTGTATGAGGATCGAGGTGAGAACCTCGAATTCCTCAAACCTTGCGGTGGCGACTCCACAACCACACAAACCCCTACTGACAGCTGGGTACACCCAATAGCGTCCACCTCAACCCTCAGCGCCTCCGAGAGGCTCCAGGAAAAAATAGCCAAAGAGTCCGCAACCCTCAAAGACGAGCGGAAGCATTCAGAGCGCTCCGAGTCATCCCAACAGCTTTTCTCGATGCTGCAAACACTGAATTGCGCAGCACTCACAATAGCGGACATAGTAAAGAGAAAAATTAAAAAAATAAAAGTATCGACAAAACAGGACAATGCAGTGGAGAGGTTCTTCACAAAGAAGAAAAAATCAATCGTCACCAACACAGATAATAATAATAATAATAATAATAAAAAAAAAACAATAATAATAATTATTATTAAAATAGTAATTATAATAATAATAATAATAATAAAAAAAAAACAAAAAAAAAATGTGTGAAACAATAAATTGTAATAATAGAATAACAATAGATTAAGTAAATGCGACTGTAATTTGTACATTCCACCATACATCATAAAATACTAAAATAACAGAAACTATAGAATCAACAAAACAAATTTACACAAGTTACAAAAACTTCAACAGCTTGACATCGGGGACGCTGGCGAATGCCGGGTTCACATTTATGAACCAGCCATGCGGACGGCGGCTCGAAGTCAAGGTTTAACAGACAACACAAACAAACAAATGGCAAAACACCAAACCGGCATACAAAACAAACAAATAACACAATAACAAACAAACAAAATACAAATACTAATTTAATATCCTTAAGTATTAAATAGATTAAGTAGTATAAGTAAAATAAGTAGAATAGGCCCCTTCTAAAACATTATTGTAAATTTCCTTTTGACAATAAAAGACGGAGTTAATAAAGAACAAGAAAATACAAACAAAGAGCACGGACCAAGTGTCTGTGGAGGATAATTATTTATTAAAAAAAAAAAAAAAAAAACTAACCTAACCTAACCTAACCACCTTGGATCATAGGTCAATCCTGTTTGACCTCTATTTGGAACGGGGGGTAGGGGCAAAAGTGGCCTCGACCAGGGTATACAACACGAGGAAGGCCAATTGGACTCAGCTTAGACAGGAGCTGAGCCAAATCTGGATGGAGAGGTGTCTCGACACCGAGACGTTCCGAAGGATAATAATGATTAAAATAATTTTACCTCGTTTTTTTTTTCTTTTTTTTTTAATTCCTACCTACTGATATTACCTATCTAAAATAACCAGTTCATTGATAAAAATGACGATTTTTTTTTTTTTGTTAGAAAGAAGAATTTAAATAAATATTTTGACAAATATTAATTACCGTTGTAACGTACAGGTAAATTTTAATCTGATGATGTAAATGAAGGCTAAACTAATTGGTACGATTTACAATAAATTTATGTGTCAAACAAAACGCTAAGTACTAATATTGATCATGTTATAGTACGCTATTTATGAATTAGCGGCATAAAACGCAATAGTTGTTTTCGTAGCTTTGCCGATTAGAAAACTATAACTATTCTAAATTAACAAACGAGGGGATATTTTGTACGACATTTAAATCAAAATACTAAAAACTAGTCTCATTATCGATACATAATATGATATTAACAGTGATTGTTTCAGATAATGAATTTTATTACAATGTTCTAAAACTCTGACGTTCCGTAATACAATACGCTAACTGTGGGTTGGCGTAGTGTAAACAAATTATTGAATGTGTTATTTTCGTGCTATACCCAGCTAACTCGGTCTAAATTTAAAACTAACAATAAGTTGTAGAATCAAGTTATGTCATTTTAAGCAATAGAAAATAAACTACTTACATTGAAAATTTCACTAAAATAGCTACCATAGTAAAGAAATTATCAAATTTTCCACTCAATGCGCTCGTACCGTAAAATACGAATTAGCGTAGTGTTCATTGTTGGTATCGAAATTATATAGTAATAGATAGTGTAGGTAAAATAGGTTAAGAACAAATGTAAAAGTAGTTGTTAAGAGAATAATGTATAGAATAAGGATTTTTTATGCTATTAAAACTTTCAGCACAGCTAACCAACAAGATAGGCTTGAATAAGAGGGAATTTAAACCCAGATGAAGAAGTGTTTGCAAGAACTGGAATGAATAGAGAACTAAGGGCCCTGGCTTTGCCCATGCTAGGGGAAGGAGAATAAAAAAAAAAAACCTAACCTAACCTCGCGACCCTAGGAAAAGTATCGGCGAGTTTCAGGCGAGAAGTAAATCGTCATCGTTAGTGGCAAGACCGACGGAAGCGGAAAAAAGAGTGGAAAAAAGTAAAACTGAAAGATGAAATTTCCTACTGAAATGAAAGCTGGACAGAGTAGAGGAAAGAGTGGTAATGAAGGAAGAGCAGATGTGGAGAAATGTACCAGAGAAGGAGCGAATGAAGAAGAGCAGAAGGTGAAGATGAATGTAGAGAGCCTTGGTGTCAGGAGTCGGACGGCAGAAGCGAAAAGCTGCCTTAAGAAGGCGAAGCTTCAGCTGAATAACAGCCGCAATTTAAAGACCGACATCAAGGCAGATGTATCGAATGCTGTAGAAAGGCTGTATGAGCTGGTACGAGAGGCACAAGAAGAAAGAAAGAAAAGTAAGAATGGAAGAGGTGAAGAAGTAGTACAAAAGGGTGAAAGAAGATAGAAAGGAAGAAAAGAGGAATGATGAGTTAACGAATAAGTAGAACAAATGTATTTAAGTTGTGGAAGAGAATAAGACAAGGATGGAGGAGTATGCTAGGATGATGAGAGAAAGCAATGAAAGAATGGAAGAGGTAAAGGAGGAGATCAGGAAAGAAAGAGAAGAAAGGAAGAGAGAGCAGGTCACGTATGCCGGGACGGTTGCGGGGGTCGGTAGGGTTAGCCCGCCGATTCGCCTTGCACTGCATTCGGTAATCGTGTCCTCAGAAAAAGAGGAAGAAACGGAAGAGCAAGTATTAGAAAAGATTAGGAAGGCAGTGGACGCGAAAGAGGGATGGGTACAGGTGGAAAAGGTAAGGAAGGTAAAAGATAGGAAGGTAGTGGTTGGTTGCAAGAATGAGGAAGAAAGACAGAAGATCGTACAAAGGTTGAGTGGAAGAGGGAAAGGTTTGCCGGTAGAGGAGATAAAAAAAAAATAGGGACCCCCTTCTGGTCCTCAAAGACGTAATAAAGGTTCACACAGATGAGGAGGTGATTAAGGCTGTGAGGAACCAGAATGGGGGTCTATTTCGTGAGCTAAAAAAGGATGATGATAGGATAGGTATCAAATTCAGGAGGAGGACGAGGAACCCCCTCTGCAATGACATCAAATTGACTGTGTCGCCCCAGATTTGGAAGAGGGTGACGAGTATGGGTTCCCTAAAAGTGGACTTGCAGAGCGTGCGGGTGGAAGTACCAGTCCCCCCTTGTACAATGTACAAGGTGCTTGGGATTAGGGCACAGCCGCAGGTTCTGCAAGGAGGAAAGAGACCTGTGTAGTCATTGCGGAGGGGAACACCTCAAAAAGGATTGTCCTGAAAGCCGGCGTGGAGAGGTACCCAGGTGCAAAAATTGTAATAAAAAAAAAAAAAATAGCATTATGAGCAAGGGGCACAATGCGTTCGACATGGAGTGTCCTGTTAGGAAGAAGTGGGATGCCCTGGCAAGGGCAACTATAGCCTATTGCTAAGGGTGTCCCACGGGATAGAAGGGAAATTAAATTGAGACTTGTGCAGGCTAACCTTCAGTGGAGCCAACAGGCGACCGCGGAATTGATCATGGCTGCACGAGTCAAAAATATTGATATGGCATTAGTGCAGGAACCATACACTGGGAGTATTGGGAGAGTGAGACCATACCCGGGGTAAAAGTCCTCCAACATCAAGGTCCCCCGGAGGCCTGGTAAAGACTGCCATAATGGTCTTCAACAGGGGGATCGACATTACCCAGTGTCCAACATTGGCGATATCTAACATCTTAGTCGCTAAAGTGAAAACTGGGATCGGAGACGTGGGGGTGGTGTCGGTCTACCTGGAAGGGGACCAACCGCTCGACCCGTACATCCAGTGTATGGAAGACATAATAGATAGAATTGGAACAGGTAAGCTGCTGATAGGTGGGGACGTGAACGCATAGAACCCATGGTGGGGAAGTGAAAGGATGAAAGAGGTCCCTGATTGGCAGGGATGTTAGATGAGAGGGATCTTCAGATCCTGAACAGAGGGTCCGAGCCAACTTTCGACACGGTCAGGGGTAATAAAAGGTACACGAGTTGTGTAGACATCACGGTCTGCTACACCGACATGTTACCTGCTGTGCAGAACTGGGGTGTGGAGGCGGATGTAACGACCTCGGACCACAGGGCAATTCGGTTTGACCTTTATCTGGCAAGGGGGGATGGGGCCAAACCGACCACGACGAGGGTATACAATACGCGGAAGTCAAACTGGACCCAGCTCGGACAGGAGCTGGACCATATTTGGAAGGAAAAGCGCCTCGGCGCCGAGTCGTTTAGAAGGATAGGTGACGTCCGTGAGCTCGAAGAGAGGGTGGAAGAGCTCACGGACTCCATAAGGGAAAGTTGTGAGAAGTGTATACCCAAAGTCGGAGTCGGTGGAAGAGCGGGATTGCCTCGGTGGAAAGGGGAACTCACCCGCCTTAAGAAGGAGGTGAATCGCCGTAAGCGTAGGATCTCCTACGCAGCACCAGTGCGGAGAGCATGGGTGGTGGAGCAGTACCTTGAGTCCAAAGAAGAGTACCTGGCCGCGGCGAGGAGGGCTCGGACCACCTGTTGGAAGAGCTTTTGTGAGAAGCGAGATAGGGAGAGTATGTGGGATGGGATTTATAGAGTGATACGCAGCACAGCCGCGAAGGAGGAGGATTTACCCCTCGTCCGGAACGGTGTTGCACTTGAAGTGGTGGAGTCGGCCAGATACCTGGCAGAAACCTTCTATCCGGAGGATAGCGCTGATAGCGACGATGCAGAACACATGAGGATTACAACAATAGCGGAGACAATAAATACGATTGGACAAGGTGGATCATGTGATCCACCATTTACTAAGCATGAACTCATGTGGGCTGCATCGAGCTTCAGCGCAAAGAAGGCGCCGGGACTGGACGACTTCACTGCCAACATTTGCAGGGCAGCTATCGCTCTACAACCCGATATGTTTGTTGAATTGTTTAACAGGTGTATGTTAGCGTGCTTCCCCACTATTTGGAAGGAGGCTGTGATAGTGATACTCAGAAAGCCTGGAAGGTCGGACTATACGGGTCCAAGGTCGTATCGACCTATTGTCTATAATGGGCAAAATACTAGAGAAGATGCTTGTAAGCAGAATAAAGTGGTATGTGTTGCCGGACCAGAGTCCGCATCAATACGGTTTCACACCACAGCGAGGAACCGAGGACTCCCTCTATGTCATGGTCAACTATGTCAGGGAACAAGTACGACAGAAGAAGATCGTGCTTCTGGTGTCCCTGGACATAAAGGGAGCCTTCGACAACGCGTGTGGCCGGCGTTACGGTGCGAACTCGCCAAAACAAATTGTCCGGCAAATCTCAGAAGGCTCGTGGATTCGTATTTGACCGACCGAAAGGTACTGAGTTAGGTATGCTGGTGAGGAGTGTATTAGGGCAACTACGAAAGGGTGTGTGCAAGGTTCGATAGGGGGACCGACATTTTGGAATATTTCATTGGACCCCCTATTGAAACAGTTGGATGAAAATGAGAGACTACTGCCAAGCATTCGCAGACGATGTGGTCCTGATTTTCTCGGAAGAAGACACCCAGAGTCTCCGACGGAGGGCCGATGCGGCGCTTCGCTGTGTCCGGGACTGGGGGACTCGGAATAAGCTGAAATTCGCGCCTAGCAAGACCAAGGCCATGCTAGTCACGAAGAAGCTGAAGTACGATCCTCTGGTGTTGGACATGGGCGGGGTGGGTATCGGACTTTCGGAGGAGATCAAGATCCTGGGGCTCACGATCGACCGGAATCTTACGTTCAGCGCTCATGTGGACAACGTGTGCCGCAAAGCGCTGAACGTATATAAACAGGTCTCGAGAGCTGCCGGGGTCAACTGGAGGTTGGAATCGGAGATCATTAGGACCATATTATATGACAGTGGTCGAACCGATTGTACTGTATGCGGCGAATGTGTGGGCGCCGGCATCTAACAGGCCTGGGATACGCAGGCGACTGGGGGTGGTATAGCGAGGTATCGGGCAGAAGATCGCCAAGGCATACAGGACGGTCTCTCTCAACTCGGTGCTGCCGGTACCTTTCACTGAGATGCCACATCCTGCGTGCCGGATGGAACTAGAGTATAAACGCGTGGAGGACAGTGCGGAGCTGGAACTTTGTTTGGAAGTAAAATAGATGGCAAGGTTGGGGCGGCGCTACCCATATGGAATGGCGTCGCCGAGTATGGGAGGAAAGAACTGTGTTTGGAATGCTACTGCACTGTCTTTCAGGCGGAACTTTTGGCTCTATCGAAGGCTGTGGAGTACGTGCTCCGCTGTGACACCCCCAGTTGCTGCATTTTTAGTGATTCTAGGTCTGCGCTGGATGCCTTGATAGGGAATAATTCTCTGCATCCTCTGATAATAAAGTGTAGACAAGACATCGATAAGATGATTAATACAGGCAGGTCAGTGAGACTGCACTGGATTAGTGCACATGCAGGGTTGCAGGGAAATGAAAGGGCCGATGAGCTGGCGAAGGATGCGGCACTCAATAGGAGGTCGAGGCCGGATTACGATAAGTGCCCCATCTCATTCATCAAGCGACAGATCTGACAGGAGTCGATTGATGAATGGGATAGGAGGTACGTAAGTGAGACAACGGCCTCAGTTACCAAAGTGTTTTTCCCGAACGCCACTAAAGCTCACTCGGCGGTAAGAAAGATCAGTATGGACAGCGTGATAGTACAAGTGTTTACGGGCCATGGGGGGTTCTCCGAGTACCTGCATCGGTTCAGGTGCAAGGAAAGCCCGGCGTGTGCCTGTGATGAGAATGTGAGCGAAAGTGCGATGCATGTTTTGTGTGAATGCCCTATCTACGGCAGCGACAGACTTGATATTGAGATGGAAATAAATACAGAATTGAAACAGGACACTATCTGTGAGATAATGCAAGACAAAACCAGAATGGCTAGCTTTTTAAGGTATTGTAGGAAAGTAGCAACAAAAGTGATTTATAGAAATAAAACTGTGAAATAAAGGAATTAATATAGCTTGTTAAATGTTGCAACTACAAAACTGTGATATAGGAAAAGGTGACTTTGTATTAGATATAACTATAGTTGATAAGACATCTGTGATATAGTTTAAGGCATATCACTGTGATATAGTTGTAAGAAATTAATTGATGATTACATGCCAAGGAAATGTAAATAAAATAAATATAAATAGTAGGATAGATAAGTAATAAGCATTGTATCTTAGCATGTAGGATGTTTAATAGTATGTAATAAGTAGTTGTAGCATTAAATATAAGTAAAAATGTATTAGATATAAGGTAGACATAAGGATTTTTGATGAAAATAATACTTTCAGATAGAGCAGAGATAGCTAACCAACTGTTAGGCTCGAGTCAGAACGAAAGGGTTTTATTCCCAGAAGGAAAGTAAGAGAGCGAGAACTGGAGTGAAAGTAAATGGAATAGTAAGGGCCCTGACCTTGCCCATGTCAGGGGAAGTAGGTTTAAAAAAAAAAACCTCGCGACCCTCAATTACTCCGTGAGCACCAAATTGCCGGGCTTAGCTTCGTTCGAAATTATGTGTCATGGACTCAAGAAGACTGAGATGAGGTATTGTTCTCCGAAGAATCCAAGATATCTCTGTACACTGAAGACCGACTTCGGCGAGTGCTACGAAGACTCCTATGAGGAGAATGCTTTGCAGAGAGACGTTTTGAAGAAATCACACTTTATGGCGGGGCATTTGTTATGTTTTGGGTAGGATCAAATTCATCAGATCTCACCGAGTTAGTCTTCATCGAAAACTGACACCAATACGTAACGAAAGTTCTAATTTCTCATGCACGAACCACATTAGCCGCTCTTCGCAAAAACTCTATTTTTATGGATGACAACGCTCGCGCCCGTAGGTCTGGCATTATGGATACGTCGTTTGGATTGGCCAGCTTGAAGTCTCGACATCAATCCCATTGAGCATGTCTGGGCGACGAAGCGACGAGTGAAATCAATGCAGCCGGGTCTGCAGACTATCAGAGAGTTAAAGAATGTGACTGCCGCGAAGTGAGAACGTATTCCGCAAGAAACCATTAGGGATATACTCGCTAACATGCCCAGACGAATGCAAGCTGTGTTGAATGCAAGCAAGAGGGGGCCACACTCCATACTCAAATTTTATCTGCTTTTACTTTATTAAATAAAAGACCAACAAAATACGTGTTTCCTTTTTTTATTACTTAGCGAGCAGGCACACTACTAGTGCTTTTAACTTTAACACTATTTCTCATTAATGTAATCAAAATGTTATGAAAAAACTGACGAAAGCTATTTATTTTCTGCTTATTAATTTACAAAATTCTGAGGATAACACTACCTAAAATTATCAGACAAAGTAATGGTAACAATAAAATTGGTTCTTTGTTTAGGTGCCCGGTTTTTTGCAAAAGAGTTTATATTACCATTACAAATATGTTGTTACCCCGATAGGGATACGGCGTGAAGATATGTATCTATTTACGTATATTTATGTTATTAAAAGTCGAACGCGTCTGCTCTTCGCGCTAGAAAATTCAATCTACGTCTGATCGCATCACGCGGCTCTCGGCACTCTCTTTCCTCTAAGTTCACCGCCGTTGCGCAAGTACACTAGTTGCTCAACAGTATGGCTGTGCTATGCCTACACGTAACTGTATCCGTAGTAGTCATTGTCTAGTGTAGTGTAGTAAGTGAGGTCTAGTGCTGTGTATATTGATAGATAGATGCTATTAATACGTAGGGCACGCGTTTCGCGGACTGCGGCAAGTACAAGCGCTGTCCCTCGTCCCGACCCTTGTCAATCAGCCGATAGCCCGCAGCCGCTGATAATTAACATCGGATATTAGACGTTAGCTTTTATACTGATAACCACCCTTGCTGATTGATGTTCACCAGCTTAGTCCACGTTGTTATGTAACGCATTACGTACGTATCGGTGCAGATATCGATACGGCGCAATCGCTGTGATGCACAGCCATTTCTATTAACGTCTTATGATGCAGGAAATACGGAATACGGCTGGATTTTCATTACCGTTGTATTTTATTTTAAACAGCATTTTTATTTTGCTATAAGAAAATGTTCTTACAAAAAAAGTTAGCACGCAATAATGGCGGCTGATCGGTTTCTTTGATTTAAATGTAGTATGTGAAATTTGTGCATGGACTTGTTCATTTTAGTTGCTTCGCTTTCTTACTGATCGAGAAAAACAGCTGTGACAGACAGACAGACGGCTACCGAAGTGATTCCATAAGTGTTCCTTTATCGAATTTTGGTACAATGGACCGAAGAGGAAAAATTTCTGCAAATTTCTGCCTAGGTTATAATTTATTGTTACGTAAAAAAAAAAAGAAATCCATTATCATTTAAATGAATGAATGATGTGATCCTACCCTTAGATTGTGTAGTACTGACGAGTAGGTTCGGATCCATGTGTCCGTGGACCCGCATCCCTCACGGTATCCTTTGGTACGAGTTATTTGTGCGGTAGTTGAATGAAACGTGTGTAATCTGCGAAATGAAAGCGGATCGCGCGTGACGTGCCGCTGTATTTATCACACATATATTGTGTATCTTACAGTAAGTACCCTATAATATAATGTCGACGAATCTTACTACAAAGTTGGTTGGCAAAGACCTATTTTATTATTTTTTCGTAATTATCAAACCGTTAGTGACACACTCGTTGGGTGCAAGTACTTTGTGGTCTAATGCATTTTTTTTCTTATTTTTAAACAGTACAGGTATAGTACAGTAGGCTCTGTGGTCGGACCAATGTAGTACATATAAATATTTGTACATATAATCAAATATAATGTTAGTTATTTCTGGGTTTGTGGACATGGAACTTGGACATAGGTCCGCGGAACTCGATGTACAGTGTTGGGAACGAAAGTGCTCTGTGACCGGAAGTTTTAATAGATTACTATGGTCAGACTAATATAGGTCCGCGGACACATGACTTGGGTGTAAGTCTGCGAAGCTGGACATACCATATACCTATATTCATTTCAAAGTGTCGCGCCTACTCAAACTGCTGTGTAATTACGCTAATTATTTTCCACAATTGATGTGCTTCTATGAGCGCGCGCTAGTTGCCTCTCGCCGGTCCCAACTGTAACGAAACTAACGCAGAGGTCGAGGCCCATATCGCGCCGCCGCCCACCGCCGTCCACCGCCACTGTATAATATTGAAATTAGTCATTTCCTAGTTGGAGCAGTTTGCGTTGATACATATTTATGAACAAAGTTATTTAATTTGGAGCAGGCGCCCCTCCGCACCCCTCCCGGCCGGCCCCTGAGGTGTTGTGTTGTGTTGACACACACTTGTTAGGCTATGGACACAGACACGCGGCTACTCCCGTTTAAATCAATCATTACTATAACGAAATTTAATAGATATTTTGTTACACACGCAGTTATAATACGTACGTATGAATGTAAATACGTTATAGCTATACCATAAATATGTGACATCAATTCTTTACTAAATGAAAATATATTGAGGTCGCAACAGCTACTGTAGCATGACGTTGAAATGAATGTTGTGTCCAGGTTTTCTTTTCGAACCGAACTAAAGGATATTGTTATGTTAAATATATTGTTGTGTATGTATATAAGTATGTCATATATGTTTGCTACAAAATCCGCCTTTTTGGTTATTTCGTCGGTATTCTGTCCATCCAAAGGTTGTATGGAATACAACTGTAAGCGATAAAACCGCCTATTGTATTTTATTTTGTAGATAATTATATTAACTTTCATTTCTTTTGTTTTGTATGCAGTAAAGTATATTATTATTATAATAAAGTAGAGACGTTCAAAAATACCTTGCAATTGGGTTTACTTTCACTTTGGCTCAACTGTTGTGAATGTAGTGTTTGTGTGATTTTCTTGTCGTCCTGTTACTTTCATGTACATATGTATGTAGCGTATCGTTAAGTCTATTTATAACCGGTATAATAATAACCCGGAAGTAAGATGAGTAAATAGCAAGACATCTTTGCGTGCGCGCGTGAATGTATATACTTGTGTTTGAAGATTATCGAATTAGTAATTCGAATACAATTTAATAATTTCCACAATAAATTAGCAACTTTACCTTGATTTATTTATCGTAGACCTTTATGATTTGCTCGCTTGAATTGTATTTTAACAGTAAACCGCTTAATTTATATTATTTATCCAATATTTGTTTATTACTTTTATTTCCCAACGTTATTATTATTGTTTTTTTTTTTAGTTTTCATAACTTTTTTTAATGAAGCAGTAACATTTAAGTACTGCATTTTTATAGCTATAAACAGCATGTATATATCGTTATTTTTATTAATTTTAAGGTGTTTTAAATGCGTTTAATATTATTATATTATTAAAAGTATTCTAGTGTTAATTGTAAAATTTACAAGATTATCTAACTGTAACAATTTAAACGTGATAATTTAACAATTTTGTTAAATTATCGCGTTTAATTAAAATGCTTAATTAATATCTTTTCAGTTTAATTTCTAACAATAATAAGTATTATATCTGTTGTAGCTGCGAGAATTTGGTCAAAATGTATTATTATTTACATAAATGAGGTCGGATTCAAATATAAAAGAGGCGGCAACTATGGATCCCCTGTACTTATGTTTTGAATGCACGCGCCGCCACTCTCGAGAAAGTTTTAATTGAGTTTGTATAACTCACGCAGTTTTTTGGTTCTGTTATAAGAAGGCATAAAAACGATTATTCGAAATATCATTAAAGGTGATTTGGGCAATTTGGTTTGTTTATTTTAAATGTTTTATCGCACGATACACACAATAATGCATAAAGTCAATATATTCAGGCAGTAAATGATGATAATATAAATACATAATGTATGTATGCATACATATATGGTAATTCATTACAATAACACCATGAAGATTCGAATTTTCTATATAAATGAAAGTTAATGATTCTTTGTATGTTTGTCCACTATGCATTTCTATACCATTCGTCCAATTGCGATGAAACTTTTGCAGGTTGTCCTGCGTACGGCAGCGAAGGTTCCGAGTTATTGAATTTAGTAAATAAAAGACAATATCCGATAATTGCTAAAGCTAGCGAGAATTTCTCGGGTATTTTTACTGTTCAATCCTTCTTTAAAATCTTCAAAAAATGTTAATGTGCTACAGGTATGCAAGGCACTGCAGAAGGACAATAAATCAAACCCACGTTTAATTTATAGGGACAAAAAATTGGGGAAACCGCGAGGTTGACTTGGGTCGCGCACTGTTCTTAACAAAATGATAAATATCTAAATTTAATTTCTGGAGATCGGTAACACTTTTGACTGCCATTTTAATCATTATTTTCACTGAAACTTTTAGAACATTGAAAAAATTTACAAAAGTTTTACTAAACTCGCGTGTTAATTTCGGACTAACACAGGGAAATTGTTGATTTCACTAAACTTAAAATGTTGAAATATTTACAAATAGTTTTGTGTAATTAACAAATTTGTTCAGTAATATTAACTGAAGTGAGACGTGTAACTGCAATCTTTTTTATTTTGTAAATTGAACATTCGTGATATTGTAAAAATAATTATTATCTACTTCAGTAAACTTTGGTTGGTTTTAGAAACAACAGACCAATCCTCGGAATTCAATGAAAGTATTTTTTCAGTGATAATTTCAGAGAAAGTGAGGGGGGGAGAGAAAACGGCTTCGTTTGGGTACTCCATTTGTCTTTTCCTTAATTATCCTATGGATACTTCACAATGTAAACTAGTCAAAGTGATATGTGGTTCAATAGGACGTATGCCAAATGCATTGTTGGTACGTCACATAATTCATACGATGGACTTTTTCAGCTCCGTTTTTACTTTTAGCTACTTTTCTAAGGCACTTTTGTCGAGACCTCAGCATGTCTGAGACGTGTTCATATTTAGTTTCATTATTTTAATAATCTTCTTTTGTATATAACTGAGTGACTTCTATATGAAATTAGGGACGATAGTATGCAGAGATAGGTGACAATAACTCGCACTACCTATCCAGTGCCGGACGGATCTATGCCCCATCGCCAGGTAAATCCATTTTCTTAGGTGGTTTATTGGAAGACCATTATTAAGATCATTATTATAGATGCCGATAGATATTTTGATTTAGTCCACAAACATTATTTATTTAGCTATTGAATTATTGATCTTAGCGTTACTTTCAAACATACAACATACACTATACTCATACATATTGAATACTGTTCAATGGATCTGACATCAAAATAAATGGATTGAAGCATTTAAGCAGCAAGCAAGAAGAGCAGAGCAAGAGCAAGAAGCAGTTCCCAAACATTCGCAAACATTCAAAAGCATTTGCAAAATAACAATAATAAAAAAAATATAACTGATATTTGTAAGACACTGGTCGAGGCTTCGGCAGACCGTCGAGCTGGTAGCTTCTTCCGCCAACGAATCAGTTTGGCGATTCAAAGAGGTAATGCTGGCAGTCTGCTGGGCACTTTAAGCAGTGACAACTTTCTAAGCGGCAACTTTGAGGAAGTCTATCATTTATGATAATGTTGAGTTTTAAGTTTGTAAATATTAACGCTAAGATATGTGTACTGATTGATATATAAATTATTGAATAGATCTGGTTTACAAAGGCAGTACATTAGTCAAAACTTTACACACAAATGAAAAGTGCGTGTTTCAAGCAACAGGCTCTGTGCCAAATTATGCTGCAGTACGTCACACATTTCAATTTTCTCAGAGAAACAAAGTAATAAATATGAACTCGGCAATAACGAAAGAAATTTTAAATGACTAAGTGGCCAGGCGTATCCTCATAAAATAATATAATTTATTTGAGAATTACTAAATGTCCTTGAACCATTTGTCATTGTTTGATTAATTGCTACAATCATAATTATTAATAAATGGGAAAATTGTCGTTTGTAAGTATTGTTACTTAATGACAGTTTGACAGTTGGTATTTTTAAAAATGACGACGGCGTTATATTATGACTAATTATGATTGTAATATTTAATCACGAAATATAACATTTTAGCACAATGTACCATAGAAAATGTGTGAGTGTAACGCGGCTTCGGTGATGTTAACTTTGAATGTTCTATTATTGGTAGGCATGAACTACTCAGGATATTGGGTTTCTTTAGGGCCACCCTGGAGAGGAATACAGAGTAAATTTTTATAAGGGCGCCTTCCCTGTATTGCTACAATCGATTTCAGTTGTGAAATAAATACACACTTTAATACAACCTTCACCAATTTATTAAAGAATTATAATTATCCCTAAATATAGATCTCATGAGCTCACCAAATGAAATCTTAAATATTATATATAGAAGAATTTTAAATGAGATTTTACATACAAAACAAATTACATCTGTATTTGAAATTACAAAAATGAGTACTGTAACCAATAATAAGTGTAACTGTTTCTTAATATTTGGTATAACCAAAACATTAAGATGAACTACAATAACAAAATATAAGGTTAGTTATGTAGATTTATTCTTGAATGTTAATAATTTTTATATATGCTTGTACATTACCATCTAAGGAGATAACCATGTATATATATAGCCAGTCGAGTTGTCCCACCAATGGTCCATAAGAATATCCACGGTGTTCACTAAACCCTTAGTGACTGCACAATTAAGTTAGGTCTTCTGCAAGCCGAGTTGTCCCTCCAATGGTCTCAAAGAATTTCCATAAAGTCCACTATACTCGTAACTCACAAATAAATCTCACAGAAAAGAGATTAAATATGTATTAAGGTAATCCAACCTCATACTGCAATGCACAAACAAATGATCCGAGAAAGTAATCCATCTGATCAGGTATCTTTAAAGAAAAATATCCAACTAAATGTGGAGTACACCGTCATTCCACGGTGCTTATGAGATTAAGAAGATAACATTAGTCCACTGTGTTTATGGAACTAATATTTAGAATTAAACTTGGAAATCAAACGTAGAATTAAGCTTGGAGATTAAACGTATAAAGAAACTTGGAAGCAAACATGTAACCACACATGGAATTACACATGAAACTTAGCCTGGAATTTAAACATGGAACTTAGCCTGGAACCCTGTAACAAAATTCCTGCGGTTAATACACGGTACTAAGCACCAAGGAAAACACTTTTAAAAGAAAACTACAACTTCTACATCCTACTTACCATGAGGTCTATCATGGGACTTTATAATATTTATAAAAAAATAAAAAAACGACTTCTTAATAACCCCAGAAACATCCTAAATATCTAGGCATGTATATTTTACTTTTATATAGGCATTTTTGTCTGCCACTTAACCACCAAACAAAGTGAATGGCTCCCTCCATTTTGGAATCACACCTCGACATAATTTGTACCCTCTAACGTCATTATTAATGTAACTGAAAACTACTCAGATTTCAGTGAAGTTTCCGACTTAAGAAAAAGACAGCAAGTCTCTGAAAAGACACCGACCAATGGGAAGTGTCTGAAAATTTGTAAGTGACAACATCAAAATGTCAGATTGACAGATCCACAATAGAATTAGAAAGATCTAGATAAAAGTAAACACTGAAAAACAAGACGGAAGAACAAGACTTGATTTGTGAAACAGATATATATCAACACTCGTCTCTCTCTCATCGAATACAATCGATTATTAGGAATTACTCGTATTTAAATTTTTACAACAATTTATTTATCACATCGTCAAAATGGGAAAGCAAACCTGGACAAATTATATTAATATCTAATAAAAGTATTATCACCTAAAATTGTTTTATTTTGTTTATAACTAAACTATATTTTTATACAAAAGAAAATCGATTATCGATTTATTACCACGATACTTATTACTATCGATGTTTCCAAACATTCAATGTTATTACTGAACGTAACGTAAGTAAATGTAGATTTTAACGAAAGTACTAATGAACTTTATAATGAAACAACTAAATAATTAAAAGTTTAGTATATTATGTTCTGGTTTAAATAATATACACTTAAAGTGCAATATTTATTGATTTTACCTGAGAAGAAATGAAGTAGTAATACGTACTCGATTGCGAACAACTTTCCGAACGCGTTACCTATTAATCATTGCATCGTAGACAATTGTCATCTGTCACACACTAACCTCCACAAATATTAGTGTGGAATGCAAATGAAATTTGTGATCGATTCTAATTTGTATGTAATTAACCGTAAGTATATATCTACGAAAAAAAAGTGTTACATGAGGAGAATGATGAGATTTGAGGAAGCGAAAGAGGTATGTAAGGACCGCGACTCCTGGCGCTCCGTCCTCTCTAACTACCCCGTTAGGGATACAGCGTGATGTATGTATGTATGTATGTATCATAGAAATTTAATTAAATTTAAAGGTAAAAAAATAATTCGAATCAATATTTATTTTACCGAAGACATATTTGAGTAGAAATAAAACCGTGTCCGTGTAACCATATCTCTTGCGGTATCGATGGACAGGCATTCTTTAATTCGAGTATCCCTGCAGAGTGGAATGGAACGCGTGCAAATGATTATGTGACATGGATCGCGCGCGTAGGGAAAGAAAATACTTTGTGCTCAGTCTATGCTGGTTTGTGATCACATCTATATATGTGTAGGTTCGCAAAGATGTACGAACTGGTCTGCATCCTACATCCTATAAAATGTTGGACATACCCACAGCTAGAGCCGGAGCTCGCGCCGGATACCGCTACTGCACTCCCCTTTGGCCACCTATGGCAGGAACAACGAATACGTAGGTAATACGTTGTTAAGCGAGCGCTTGTCACCTCGCTGATTTATTCCGCGGTCAGACGAGAGTGGTCTCATGTATAATTTATTAGATGCCAACACATTCATGTACCTATATGGAATGGAGATAAGCGAAATAGCATAGGCACATAATACCTTCACGTAATTTTTCGTTAGCGGTGGACAGAGTACCAACCGTTTCAAGACAAAAAAAACATATTTTTAACCGACTTCAAAAAAGCAAGAGGTTCTCAAATCAACTGTATGTTTTTGTTTTGTTTTGTATGTTTATTACGTGATTACTCCGCCAATTATGAATAGACTTCGATGATTCCTTTTCTTAAAAGGAATCATCGCATTCATTTCCATTTAAATTTCACTGATATTGGAGCTTGGACTTCGAAAATACACCATATAATACGACCGGGTTATAACCTTTATTTATATTGATGATTCTCTTGTATATCGTTAGTGCTTCAGAATTAGAAAGAAGTTAATTGCAGACCTGCCCTAGATATTTATTTAGGCCAAGATCACTCAAAAGGAAGAAATAAAAAATTAAAAAAAAAATTAAATCGACTTCAAAAAAAAACACTGAAAAGTATAAAATAACTATCCTCTACTAATCAAAACTTAAGTACAATTAAAATAATTCTATAAATACGTTACACATACCTAATTAATTAAATTTGACAATTATAGTCTGCGGGCAGAGCAGGATCGGTCTTTGTGGAAATCTTTGGGGAAGGCCTTTGTCCAGCAGTGGACGTTTTTCGGCTGATATGATGATGATGATATATTAAATGGTATGAAAAATATTAAGTAACGAAATAAAAACTAAAAACTTATAAATAAAATTAATAAAAAAAAAATTTAAGTTAAACGATTTCATTGAAAAGAAATATAATAATGACGTAGGTAATGTACTAAAAGCTAAAAATAATTAGGTAGGTACCAGGTACCAGTCACCACCCCACTCCCCTCATCCATCTAGGGCATTGATCAGACTAAATAAAATCGTGGGGCGCGTGAAATTTCTATCAACAGTAAACTGCTCACATCAGTATAAATGCTATTTATTTATTTACTCAAGTAGAAATTTCACGCGCCCCACGATTTTATTTAGTCTGATCAATGCCCTAGAGCCCTAGATGGATGAGAGGAGTGGGGTGATGACTGGTACCTGGTACCTACCTAATTATTTTTAGCTTTTAGTACATTACCTACATCATTATTATATTTCTTTTCAATGAAATCGTGTAACTTAGTCTTTCTTTTACTTATTTTATTCAAATTAAAGTTAATTCTAATGATATCCTCCCAGGGCCATCTCCGGCGTCTACCGTCAAGTGTCACTCGTTACGGCTAACTAGCAGTTAGTGGATCCGACACGATACTTTAATACTTTAATACCTTGTTTCGATCCGCTGCAGCCGTCCGGCGAGACTTTAAAACTTTTAAGGACATAAAAGATGTCTACAGTCTAATCCTTTTACAATCCAGGTAGATATACCTTTAACACTTCTAGAACTGAATGTTTTGATTTTTTAATTCATTATTAATCCAAAAAAAATGATTTAGCGTCAACATTATTATTTTTGTAGCGTAAAGTAATTAAGAATTAATTTAGTTTCTTTTCACTTTCGTCCGTAGAGAAAGTGGATGTTATGTAAAAGTACTGGCCACATAGAAGTGATATGTATTAACGTACTGGCCACATATACTTTTCTTGACGTCCCGCGACGCGAGTTAACATCTATGTTTCGTTTAAAATAGACAGGAGTTTTTGGCGGGATTTTTTGGATTGAGGTTGGCGTTTATTTCATTCGCAAATTATTTTCAGTGGATATCGAGATGTAAAATTGGCGTAGTTTTGTGTCACAATTATTTACGCTGTTGTGCATTATGTGAAATTTTGAAAATAAGTGCTAACTTAGTAGCGTGATGTTGAGATTTTGTAATGGCCTAGTCTGCCTCAGCGGATCCTACTAGAAAGACCGCCTCAATATATTTGTAGCCAGAAACTCCAACAAACATGAATATGCATTACGTCATGAAATAATATGAAAAATATATCTATCACTGAAGACATTGGTTGTTATGAGTATATGTTCATTTCCCTTCCCTTTTAAAGAAATATCATAAAAAAAAAATTAAATCATAAAATAAAAGACAAACACTGCAATTTATGTTCATATAACAGAAAGTAATCATTTTGTCTGTGTGGTTTTTGTGTTAGTGAGTGTGATTTTTAATATGAGACTTTTGTTCAGTTTTCGTGTTCTTTCGATTCGATTCTGTGTTTGAAAACAATGTCAATGAGATTATAATAAAATATCCGTATATTTATTTTTATTTATTTAACAATTAATTGCACACAACAACATATACAAAGAGAGATACAGAAAAAAGAGCAAAAGTTACCGTTGATTAGGGTTCCGTAACCATATGGGTAAAACATCTATAGTTTCATTATGACTCTGCCGTCTTTCCGCGTGATTCAAAAGATTTATGTCGTTATTTTTGTACTTACCAAGCTGAAATGTCGTATATAATACTGTACCGTACTGTGACGTATATAATATACATATTATATACGGTACAGAGATATATAGATATATATACATATATGTAGAGACCATAATTTGGTAGCTCCTTGGGCTTATATACATTCATACATGTCCGTGGACTTTCACGAGCCCGACCAGTGTATTTTGTTACGACTACTCTACGCGTGTAACCCATATCATCACAGAGTATATTCGTGTCACATTGTCTTTTACACACGTTCCGTTCCACGCTTTTGGTCAAACGAACGACACGTACCAACGAATACGGGTTCGCTTGGCACGTCGATGTGTAGTATATTACATGGGAACCACAACGGAAGCGGATCCGTGGACACGTAGGTACGAATCTCTACACTAGCATAACATAAAACACAGAACACACATACCATAAAATCTGTGCACACATAGCTAATTGCTATTTGCTAGCTGGCACAAATAATACTATACAGTTTTCATTTTTAGTAGGGTTGCCAGAATGGAAAACAAAAATATCTGGATAAAATTTTAAAATGAATTCGAAACGATCAATTTTTATTTTCGACATATATTTACATAAAAAATATATTATTTACTAACCAAAAATTGCGATATCAATCAAAGTAGATACATAAATAGTTAATGTTCACAATCAAATGTCTTTATGTGTTTATAGTAATTTTTTAGTGCAACATTTATTTCATAATAATTATTGGAATCACGTGGAAATAAAATAGGAGGCGATGCTTTCACTATGGCGGCTTTATTGCAAGAGAGACAGAGTAGGAAACTTAGTGTTACAAATGTTGCCATATGTAAAACTAACTTAATAATATATAATATTTGTTGTATTTCTACACCCCCCTCAACAAATATTTTCCTACAAATTTAAACTCAATTTTTCTTTAAACTAAATTATTCTTTTACACAAATCAAAAACTAAACTTTCTTTTCTTAACACTTTTCTAACAACACTGTCCTATGTTTCTCAAACAATATCTTACCCAGGGGTTTGGTTAACAAATCGGCTATATTATCCTCAGTTCTAATGTAGTCTAACAAAATATAATTATCTTTTATTTTATCAATAATGAAGTGATATTTAATATCCAAATGTTTAAGTCTTTTGTTATTCTCATTGTTGCATGCTAATTTAATTACTGACTGATTATCCTCAAATATTTTTATCACCTCATCATTAAAAATACCAAAATCAATTAATACATTTCTCAACCAACATGCTTCTGTTATTGCTAAAGTTAACGCTACATATTCAGACTCTGTGGATGACAACGATACACAAGACGGTTTTTTACAATACCAAGAAACTAAACAATCATTTATTTTAAACAAAAAACCACTTGTTGATTTCCTATTAATCTTATCACCTGCCCAGTCTGAATCAACAAAACCTATAATACCAGAGTTATCACTGCTGTACACTAAATTAAGATTTAAAGTTCCTTTTACATAGCGTAAAACTCTTTTCAAACACTTATATAATAATTCACTAGAACAATGCTGAAATCTACTTAAAAAACTCACTGATACACATAAATCTGGTCTGGTGTCGCATACTGCGTACATTAAGCTACCTATTAACTGCCTACACCTTTTTTCAGTTTCTGGACTTTCAGATTTATCTCTTTTAAGCAAATCAAAATTAAAATTCTGGTCAATGGTCTGGTCTGGTCATAATTGCATATTCATATTTATAGGTATATCGTATGTGTTAATAGTTGTACAATTTAACATGCCAAACTTTTCTAAAACTTTTTAATAAATAATTTTTCTGTGATATCATTGTTTTATTTTCTTTTTGTTCTACATCAATCCCTAAATAACTCTTAGCTAACCCCATATCTTTCATTTTAAGGTTCTTTTGCAATTGCTAACTCTAAATGTCGGTAATTTAGCTACTGGAGAGTATCTGTATCATTTTGTTCAAAACCACGAACTACTAATCGCGCTTTATATAACTTTTCATTACCTATATTTTTTATTTTAAACACCCATTTACTTGATACTACATTAGTCCCTTCCGGTATTTCATTAACTTCTGACCATGTGTTATTAATTCTTAAACTCTCTAATTCTGTATTGATTGCTTTTTGCCACTGTTCTTTATCTTCACTTTTCATAGCCTCGTCATAGCTTAAAGGTTCTATATTCAAAGCTACAAAATTTGATTTATATTCATCCATCCATGTAGGTCTTTTTCTTGTCCTTTTTTCTCTCTTTGATGTTTTTTCCTGTTCACATTTTTCTGTTGAAACTATCTCTATTTGTTCGTCTTCTTTTTCACTTACCTCTTTCTGTATCGGTACCTCTATGTCAATGTCTTCATTTTCTTGCATTTCTATTTCTTCTTCTTCTTCATAGAAACTATGTACATTTTTACCATAGTCTTCTTCTTCACTGTCATCATTTATTTCTTCTTCTGCATGACTATCATAATTTATTTCTTCGTTTACATTAAAGTAATTTTCTCTTTGTTTGTTTGTTTCTTGTCTTTTATTATCTGTATTTTCTTTTATAAATATTACATCCCTTTTAATGAGAACATCATTTTTAGCTGGAAAATATATCCTAAAACCCTTTGTGTTTTCTCCGTAACCTACAAAATATCCTATATCTGACTTACTGTCCCATTTTTTATGATTTTGTTTTGGAATATGCACTGCAACTTTTGAACCAAAATATTTTTAAATTATTTATATTGTATAAATTTTTATTTAACCATAATTCGTAAGGTGTTACATTTTTGAGTCTACTTTTACCAGTTCTATTAATTATAAATACTGTTGTATTAACAGCTTCTGACCATAAGTTTTTGGGTAAATTAGTTCCTAATAAAATAGTTCTTGCACACTCTGTTACTGTACGTATTTCACGTTCTATACATCCGTTCTGCTCCGGTGTATATGCCACACTTGTTTGATGAACAATACCCATAGATCCCAAAAAAGGGAATTTACCTGCTTATTCACAAATTCTAATCCACAATCTGATCTAATTATTTCTATTTTATAATTTCAGTTTTGTGTAACAAACTGTAAGAAACTTTTAAGTTTTTCAAAAACTTCATTTTTATTTTTCAAAAAGAATACTGTCTTATACCGTGAATAATCATCTTTAATTAATAGATAATATCTAGAACCACCTAATGAATTTACCTCCATTGGCCCACATACATCCATATGTAAAAGTTGTCCCGGTCTTTGTGACTTGACTTCACTTAATGAAAAAGGCAATTTGTGACATTTTCCCTTAAGATATGTTTCACAAGTATATTCATGTGCAGATGAACTATTATAATTAATATTTGACCTATTCAATATGCATTTTACCTGTTCAATATCCCGATGACCCATTTTTTAGACTTTATAGTCTTAATAGACTTACCCACATAACAATTATATTTGTTCATATGCCTAAACTTCATAATGTACAATTTATTTTGCCTATAAGCAATTGCACAAACTATTTTATTATTCACCTTTGTAAAAATACAAGACTTATTGTTAATATTAATGAAATAACCTTTATCTGTTGCTGAACTAACTGAAAATAAATTAAGTTTTAATTTTGGAACATGTAAAACATTGTATAAAGTTGTATTCACCCATGTATGACCATTGTAAGCTTGTAAAACTATATTACCTGTAGTCATTGCATAAATTATTGTACCATTTCCTATCATAATTTCTTTTGGTTTCAATAAACTATTATATGTTACAAATAAATTCCTGTCATGACACATATGTTCTGATGCACCTGTATCCATTACCCACTCATTACTTACTGTTTCAGAGTTAAATACAGACAAAACTGACATAGTAAATGCATTACTGTTAACATTATTTTGTTTTTTAAACCAACAATCTTTTACCAAATGACCTGATTTTTTACAATTTTTACAATACTTTTTGTTACAATTTTGAAACTACAGTATTCACATTTTTTTTGTTAGACTTACACTCATTATTATAACGCCCTTCTTTTCCACACACAAAACACTTTCTTGATTTCACCGTTGCCAAAGCTGTTGTTTGTTCCTCACACCTCGCATTGTATCGCAGTTCTTCGACTAACAGTCTTGAAGTAAATTCATTAAATGAACTCTTCTCCACTGGTATTGATTCCCATGCCGAGATGAAATGTTGGTATGGTGTTGGGAGTGTTGAAGTAATTTTTGTTATTGCCATACTATCGCTCATGGGTGCACCTAGAGTTTTCATTGTGTTCATAATTTCTTCCTTTCTTCCGAGGAATGCTGACATAGTTTCTCCTTTATTGTATTGAATGGCGAAAAACTTTTGCTCTATTAAGTGTAATGATAATTCTCCTTTCTGTTCGAATATGGTATGCAACTTATTCCATATTTGGTTACTTGATTCGCAACTGACTATGTGTCCTATAACTTTCTCAGATAGTCTAGTGACTAAAATTCCTTGCGCTTTTGCGTCTTTGCTTTTCCAAAGCTTCTGCTCCTTGGCCGTTTCTGATGTTGGATATTTGTTTACACCTGTTACTATATCATAAAACTCCGCTGCCTTTAGAATAACTGATATTTTGAACTTCCATGTGTTCCAGTTTGTAATACCTTCGAGAACTATTTGGTTGTTCGACCCGGTTGCTGCGTCGCACCACGCCTCCATTCTGTGTAACTCGCTGTTGTACTTTACCGTACTACTGTATGCCGTACTATTTCCACTTTCCAGACAACTTTTTTTGGATCTTTATACGTGCCTGGGCCCATAACCTATTGGAATCACGTGGAAATAAAATAGGAGGCGATGCTTTCACTATGGCGGCTTTATTGCAAGAGAGACAGAGTAGGAAACTTAGTGCTACAAATGTTGCCATATGTAAAACTAACTTAATAATATATAATATTTGTTGTATTTCTACAATAATAATAATAATATCCTCAGACATTTCACACAGCGCCGTCGTCCCAATGTAAGCAGTGCAGCGCTTGTGTTATGGGCACTAGACAACTGATATACTACTTATATACTTTTTCTTTTGTAAATAAATACATATTATTCATAAACATTCGGACTCGGGGCGGGAATCGAACCCGCAACACCCGTTTACTTTCCGATGCGCTTAGCCGTTGCGCCACGGAGGTCGTCATTTGTATTTGATTTTTTCAAACTTTATCATTTTACTATTTTTATATTTTAACAGATATCTTAAAGTAATCGGTGTACAGCCACTGTTATCCGCCGCTGCCGCTCAAATTATAATATTTCATGTTTAGAAATTTTCTTCAAATATGAAATGTATCACTTTCCACTTATCTTTTACAATCTCAACTACACGGGTCTATATTGCGTTTATACTTTAAGGCTCAATACCTTTTGTATCCCGACGTTTCGACCGGTCGTCGGAGCGGTCGTCGCCAGTGTGTAGTCGTCGTTACTGTAGTGTGTCGAAGTACTGACAGTGACGATAATAAAAAACTCAAAATGTGATGAATGAGTGTCGGTAGTTGCCAGAAACCCCACACTGCGAAGACGACACTCATTCTCATCAGTCTGTCTTGGTCTGTGGCCACGAACAGTGCAGTCCAGTCGAAACGTCGGGATAAAAAAGGTATTTAGCCTTAAAATATGAATACGACATAGACCGATTTACGTCGTGATTACGTCATATACGTCGTGAAAGTTTAAAAACATTAATTCCACCTATCTGGCAGCCCTATTTACTAACCTTGTATTACTCGGGATTACCGAAATTAGTTTGCTAAGAGAGGACTGTATTCAGCTATATAATTTCGTTAAACAGACAAAATTGCCTACATAAGATCTATAGACGCACCTTACGTAACAAAATAGTACCATTTATAACAATATCAACATTTGAGAATTTATTGAACTGAAAACAAATATTGTATTGTGTATTAACGGTAATGGAGTAGTTGGTCATAGAGCGGAAGCTTCGGGCACTTGTGATTTGAATCTCTTTCCGTTTTCTAGTAAAGAGCAAGTATCTAATATTTAAATGTACTGGTCGATTAATTTATATAATATTAGTATAATTATACTTGAACAACACTCATTTTATTAGTATTTAGTTATACACGCTTTCACAGACATATTTACAGTTATATAACGTTTTGTTATCATGTAATGTACATTGTACATAATATGCATAATTGCATATTCATATTTATAGGTATATCGTATGTGTATTACTAAAAGGACCCCGCTGCTTCGCCGAAATGAATTATTAATGTTTTTCTATGTCGCATTCGTGATTACGTTAGATGCAATAACTAACTGGAAGTGTAGTGTTTGTGTAAGAATGTAGTTAGCGATTTAAGTATGAATGTTCATTGTTCACCTAAAATTTATTTTTAACTTTAAAAACGTTATTGTCTTTTAATTGATATGGATATTTTTTATATTGTTGACATGTAATCATTTATTGACATTAATTTTATTTTTTTATTTTGTTAAAATGGCTCGATATTAAGTATAACAAAATATCTTTATATTGTGACAGTTTTCATGTTCTTTATTTTTATTAATTGTCCATGATTTTTGTTTTTATTTTTCTGTCTGTACGCTCTTGGCGGATCGCAAAGGGCTATTTTTTTAGTATCTAATATCTATTTATATCTATAATCTGTAATCACGGACAAAGAAAATTATATTGAATTGAATTAATACTCAGGTTGCCGACTTTTTTTATCAAATCAACTGATCACTAATATTTTTTTAATAGATTATTTTCATGTAATGAATTCTTATAACGTTTACCACTCTTCCACTGAAAATTCTAAAACTAATCGAAACGTGTTGCGCCTCTTAGCGAAGCATCCTCAGGATGGGGCAGAGACCGGACGCGGGACCGGACGCGGGACCGGACGCGGTCACCGCACCAGCACCGAATCATCGAATGCGTCAGCTGCTAGCGACGCTTTTTATGCTACAAAAAGTCATTTTACTGCACGGCACTATAAATAATCACTAATTTATCAATATAGCTGCGCGACTGCGGCGCGACTATCGTTATTTACGTGGTTACCGCGAGTTTTATACTTCTAAAGTTATTGTCCCATTAAATTCAGTACTTAATACTATACAGCATTATACTCGTAATGAAGAGAGGCTTTTTTACAATAAACTTATTTTCAATAGGTGTTTTATACAAGAACAACGTCTGTCAGACCAGCGAGTGCCGTATAAAAGTGAATTTTTGTGGAAAGATCTTAGATTAGCAGTTGTTCAAAATCTTAAACACCTTTTCTATTTTTTATTATTGTCCATGTCATGTCAAATGTTGAGTATGTATATATGAGGGTAATTTTAATCTTCTTGTCATTTTGGAATGTAAAAAATGACTCTCAGAACAGATTACAGAACAGTCAACGGGATTAAACCTTACAAAAACAAAGTCGAACCAAGTTTAATTTAATTCTTACGACGGAACCAAAGACCTAGAACAAGATACAGTCCACATGTAAAATTTTATATGTGGACTGTATCTTGTTCTAGGTCTTTGGTTCCGTCGTAAGAATTAAATCCGGCTCGAAGGACCAAAATGCGAACTGTTTTTATCAAAAAAGAGTTTCGCCTCCAAAAACAGACTCCTTTCTTTATCACCGTTTGTCGATGAGAATAACCTCATTCGTGTAGGTGGAAGGCTAAACAATTCACATTACGAATTTAATGTCAAACATCCTATTTTGTTATGCAGCAAGCATCGCTTAACACAACTTATGTTTAGCCATTATCATAAAACATACATGCATGCAGGTCCACAATTATTGTTGGCTACAATTAGACATAATTATTGGCCGTTGGGTGGAAGAAGCTTAGCTAAACGCACAGTACATTCATGCGTCAAATGTTGTAGGTTCAAGGGGAAGACAGTCCAACCCATAATGGGTAACCTACCTAAACAGCGCGTAGAGCTCGAGTTTCCCTTCCTTAACACTAGTGTCGATTACGCCGGGCCAGTCATGATAACGAACCGCAAAGGCAGAGGCAGCAGTCTTGTGAAGTCATACATTTGTGCCTTTGTATGTTTAGCAACAAAAGCGGTCCATCTGGAGCTTGTCTCAGAGTTAACTAAAGAGGCTTACATTGCTGCATTACACAGGTTCATATCTCGCCGCGGTAAACCACAAACGTTGTATTCAGACAACGGAACCACGTTTCAAGGTACGTTTCACGAGTTGTCGAGGCTCCTCAATTCATCTCTGTCAACCGGCGTGGCTGAATAAGGCATTGAATTTTCATTTATACCGGCTTATACTCCCCACTTCGGAGGGCTGTGGGAGTCAGCAATTAAATCCATTAAGCACCACCTCAGACGCGTTCTCGACATGACACACTTGACATATGAAGAGATGTCTACACTTCTGATTCAAGTGGAAGCAATTTTAAATTCCAGACCCCTCACGCCTCTTTCAGACGACCCTTCTGACTTGTATTCTTTGACTCCCGCTCATTTCCTCATAGGACGGTCTGTGACGTTTGTGCCTCATCCACAGACCGCCAGCACTAGAGTGACGTCTCTACAACGTTTTCAACGGATTGAGATTTTAAAGCAACATTTTTGGAACCGTTTCTCTAATGAGTACATTCTTTGGCTTCAGCAGAAAACGAAATGGCGCCATTCACAGGGAGAGCTCAAAGAAGGCATTCTAGTGGTAGTCAAGGACAAGGCGCTACCACCTTTAATGTGGCTCCTCGGTCGCATCGTTCGTGTCCTGCCCGGGCAAGATGGCATCAGCCGTGTCGCAGACATCAAGACGAAGAAGGGCATCTTACGCCGCGCTTTCAACAACATCTGCCCACTTCCATTAAACAGTATTGAAGACTAACAGTCTTCAACGCCGGCAGCATGTTCAAAATCTTAAATACCTTTTCTATTTTTTATTATTGTCCATGTCATGTCAAATGTTGAGTATGTATATATGAGGGTAATTTTAATCTTCTTGTCATTTTGGAATGTAAAAATTGACTCTCAGAACAGATTACAGAACAGTCAACGGGATTAAACCTTACAAAAACAAAGTCGAACCAAGTTTAATTTAATTCTTACGACGGAACCAAAGACCTAGAACAAGATACAGTCCACATATAAAATTTTACAGCAGTAAAAGAATTCGATTTCAGTTATATAATTTTTTTCTTCACTATATTCTTCACTGTTTTATTGTAAGTACTTAATATCTCTTAATAGCTCTCGGCCGTTTTTTAATTTTAGTCGTATTGAAGTCACAAGTGGCAGAGGTGTGTTCGTAAATAAAACAGTATATGTTCACACGGCTCTTAGTAATGAATTGTGAGTGCATCGATGTACATCCACAATAATATAACTCCGAGGCAGGCGTGTAGCGCCCGCCGCGGCCTCGCTCGCTCGCCGTCACATTGCGTCACGTCACAAGTCACGTCTTACGTCACGTCACACGGAAATTTATTGTTTTGATAAACGCGAGACAGTGCGAGGGGAGATCTTACGTATGTAGAAGTAGTTCTTTATTAATATAGCAAAAGAATACTTACATAATTCATTCAGAATTTGGGCAAGAAAGCAAAACTGGCCATCCAAAAAACGTGTCAGACTCGTATTAACTTCAGATTCCGTAGTACGTACATATATACATAGGTACATACATACATACAAACATAGGTATACCTTCATGCTTTATCTCTAACGGGGTAGTCAGGGGACGGAGCAATAAGCTTCGCGGTCCTTACATACTTCTTTCGCTTCTTCGAATCTCATAGTTCTTCTCACAAATTTCGCCTAGGTATACAGGTGTTTTTGACATCTCCGTCAGTTATCGCTCTGGCTATTTGATCTTTGTAAGTCAGCCTTGGTTTTTCTTGGCTTCTTTTACCACTCGCTTTTTCGCTTTATAGATTTTTTGTCAGTCTTTCATCATTCATTCTTTCCATGTGCTCGAACCATCTAAGCATTCATTTCTTCAATTATAGAATATAATAACACTGTTGTGCAATCTCGTCCTACTGCATATCTTTTCACTGCTTATTTGGTCTTCATTTTCATTATCTTCATTGTAAAATCGTTGGTAAATTCATAATGAAAGTTTTTGAAAAATAAATATGGCGTTAGACGGTTAATACTGTATTTTAAAACTAAATAAATATTGTAATAAGTATCAAGTTATGTGAAAATTGCAAGAAATTTTCATTAGTTTTACTAGTAACAACTAGTACTAGTAGTAGACTGTTCGCGAAGTCTCCTCCTCTAATGTCAGTGGAATACAATGCAAACAAATAATGTGTGTTGTTTAACTGAACATTATAATTTTTGATCTGTTTGTACTTATTTTTATTTTACATTTATTGTATTTTACTTGGCTTGTATTTATAATATTTTCAATATAAATATTTGGTTATGTATCTATTTTCAGTATTTATATTAATGGTGTAAGGTCTAGGTTCCCAAACTTATTTTGTCTACTGAGTCGAGAGCTCATGGAGTCGTTGTCTAAGATGCCTCCTAGCTAAATGAAATTACAAATCACCCCCCAGGCCTCTACACAACGCTCCCATTTTTTTTTTGGGTCTCTTACTGCCTCCCTTTAGGCCTGCAGCGCCCACAGGGGGGCGTTGTCGCCCACTTTGGGAATGGGTGGCTGTAAGGGTATCCTTTGGCTTCTTTTACCACTCGCCCCATTAGGGATACAGCGTGAAGATGTATGTGTATGTATGTATGTGTAAGTGTATTTTTCAATGGCAACATTATATTTATAATAAAATAAAAATAAAAAATTAATAGTTATATATTATAGTCTATGATATGTGCGCTCTCTCGCTTTTAGATCGTGCGGGCTATAGCAATATACATTATCTGTAGCAATTAATCATAAAAAATTATAAAATCAAGGTATAAAAGTCTTCACTGTTTTATTTAACATATGTTCTGCAAGTTATCTGCTGTTTCGTTCGCATCTCGATAATTTTTTATTTCTGAATTCTGAATATTTTTTTATTTTTTTAATTTTTTATTTAGGCCACCAACAAGGTTTACACTAATTACATGATTACAATATATACACTTTATAATAAAAGGAACTATTTAAATGCAACCTTAATAATAGGTGACGACAACGTGCGCAAAAAAAAATTTCTCCGTGAAAATAATTTGTGTTAGAAATATGAAACATAATTGTTATTAGAAGACGAAATTAATATTGGGTCCTTACATTTGAAATTGGCGTTTTGTACGGGAGGAATATAAAGTCAATTTTTTTTTTGTAAAATATATTTAATTAATCAAAGTATGCACCGTTGTTATCTATGCACTTTTGCCATCTCATAGGTAGTTCATTGATCCCTTTACTAAAAAAAACCATGGGGGCGAGAATCAATAAACTCTTTGAAGGCGGTTTGGACTGCCGCATCGGAGTTGAATTTTTTTCCTTGTAAGAAGTTGTCCAAATTCCGGAAAAAATAGTAATCTGTTGGAGCAAGGTCTGGGGAGTACGGTGGATGTCGCAGATATTCCAATTGTAGCTCATCTAACTTAGTGGTTGTTTGTTGTGCAGTGTGTGGTCTTGCGTTGTCGTGAAGCAGCAGTGGCCTAGAGCTATTGACCAATCTCGGTTGTTTAGCAGCGAGTTCTTCCTTCATGGTTTGCAGTTGCTGACAATAGATATCTGCCGTAATCATTTGGCCAGATTTTAGAAAGTTGTAGTGAACGACACCGGCGCTAGTCCACCAAACACTCACAAGTAACTTTTTCTGAGTCAATTTTCGTTTAGGGCAGGATTTGGCTGGATCTCCAGGGTTCAGCCATTGCGACGAGCGCTTCCGATTATCGTACAGTATCCACTTTTCATCACAAGTAATGATTCGATTTAAAATCCCTTCATTATTGTGTCGGTTGAGCAAAGTAACACAGCAGTCGACGCGTGTTTGCAAGTTCGATTCACTCAATTCATGAGGTACCCATCGTTCAAGTTTTTTTACTTTCCCGATTTGCTTCAAGTGGATTAATACAGTTTTGTCACAAACCCCGAAGCCTGCAGCTATCTCTGAAGTACTTTGTGATGGATCCGCTTCCACAATAGCCTTTAATTCTTCATTTTCCACTTTGGTCTCCGGCCGTCCACGGGGTTGGTTCTGAAGGTCGAAATTTCCAGAATGAAAACGTTGAAACCAAAAACGTACCGTGCTTTCTTTTGCGACACCAGCGCCGTACACATCATTATCCTTCGAGCTGTTTCTGCAGCACTGGTGCCACGGTAGAACTCGTACTCGTAAATATACCGATATTTCATGTTTTCCATTGTACGGTAATAAGCGACGCCAATGAAAAAATAATGAGGAAAAAAACAAATGAATGACTGTTTTCAAAACTGAAATGTATCAGCTAAATGAATTTATAAATTTGAATTTGGAATTCTTAACCAGAGAGGAGATATTTCAGATCAAAGTGGTCAGTACGACAAAACGCTAATTTCATATGTAAGGACCCAATATTTGGAATGTTAATGTGTTGTTTCATTTGCATATAAAGAGCTGAACTATAGATACGTGTTTTCTAGTTTTTCTTAATGGTATTTTTTTGGTTATTGTTTTATCATGTTTGTCTGTCTGTCTGTCTGTATTTTACTGCATGTTTTATTTTATTTAAATTTTTATCTTTATACCTACAAATTGAAATTTGATAACTAACAAAACTAAAACAGCAACTAAGACAAAGTATTTTTCGGTTCCAATTTTTTGTTTTCTTTTACATTTAACTTATAATTTATTCGGAACTGTTACGGAACCTCTTTCGTCCTTTTCCTGTCCGTTATTTTTTATTACAAAAAATAATCAGTACGCTATTTTTGATTCAATTGTAAAATCGAAAATTAGGGGTATTTGAAATTTGGGAAAAACGTGGAACGTTACACTACATATAGATGTATATCTGCTTTGTTACAAAATAACGTTATTTATAATCCATAAAAATGTACTGTAATTGAAGTCAGGACTAAATTTTTACAGGTCGTTATGTTGTTTATGGATCGTTACAATGTTTATAGATGTTTTCGTTGACGTCAGTGCGAAGGCTGAGGTGAAGCTGTGAGAATTCATCGAGTCACTAATAGCTTTGTGCGATGCCGAAGATTCTATGAAAGCTTGTGCATTTGATAGTAGCACAACAATTAACCAAACGGTAACGTAACAGGCGCCCCAGTTAAGATACAGAGATCATATGTGAGCGTGTTAGACATGGAAAGGTCTAGATGGATAAATGTCCGTGAGCCCGCCCGTATACCTTGTGGTACTGATGGACGTACGACCAAGAGAGAGTGACACGTATCCTTTGGTACATGTCGTTCACTCGCGGTGTGCAATTTAGAACGTGTGTAATCTGTGTAAATGGAAGCGGATTGCGCATGTTAAGTGTAATATAAAGTAATCTGTCATCAGTCGGAAACAGTAATATCTAATACATTAGTAGTCTGTGAATCTTGATTTAATGTTGATTGAACCTGAATGTGGGTCCGCGGAGCTGCATTTGTATCCAGGCCATCCTTTAAACATTTTGGATCTTCTCATCATTAGAGCGTATATGTATAGAAAACTCATATAACAAATCCTAATCATGCGAGGAGAGGCTATGTCAGTCGGTTGCGGGTTGATAAGTGAACGATGGCCTTTATCGACCATTGTGTAGCAGTTCCCGTGGGATCGAGTCGCGCGCGACTAAAGCATCGCCCCGAGCGCTGTATTAGTTGGTTATCGGAAAAGCATTCAAAACTTCTCGCTGTTTGTGAGTACGTAAGTGACAGCAGTCGAGCGATTTTGCTGAAAATTTAAGATAACTAATAATTCTACTTCCTACTAATATTATAAACGCGAAAGTTTGTAAGTATGCATGTATGGATGTTTGGATATTGGTTACTCTTTCGCGCAAAACTACTCAATAGATTTTAATGAAACTTTGCAATAATATAGCTCATACATCAGAATAACACATAGGTTATAATTTATAAGGATATTTTGCGGTTTTCAAGTTCACGCGAACGAAGTCGCGGGCAAAAGTTAGTAATGAATATTTACAGGAGTTTTAGAATTATTTTTCCATTCTTAAATTAAAAAAAAATCTGCACAAATGTACACAAAAAAATCCATCGGATATGTCTTGTATACATACATAGAAAATGTTAATCAAATAACTGGAAGCTGCCTTTTATATTGGTTCAGTTTTTTTATCTTGAAACAATTAAATAACTTATCTAAATCTCGTTATTTTGGAAAGAGAGATAAAAGTCGTAAGTAGGGTTTCCATGGAGAAATCAATTCGTGACCTTGACTTTTGTTTTCAGTCATATGAAGGTGAAGTCATTTTTTTAAGTATACACATTACTTTCGATCTATAACATTGAAAAAGATTGCGAAATTACATTCGGATATATAAACTTTCAGCTTAACCTTCAAATAGATAATGTTAAGAGTCAAAGTCGAGGTTACATCCAGTCAGCAATCGATCGCCCCTTTGAAACTCTACAACTCTGTCTAAAACTTTTCTGAAATGATGAGTATTTCATTGTCTCAAGATAAGAAACTCAGTGGTGTAATATAGACGCATATTTCCTAGTCAGTCAAAGAGTTCAATAAGAAACAATAAATAAAATAGTTTATTACCCACCGTTTGTTTCGTATTAATTATGATTTTTAATGTTGCGATATAGCGTAGTAAGAATTGTAACGATTAATAAAAAAAAATGTAACTATATAAATCGTCAAACGGAACGCACTTGTTCATGCAATCTATATGCATGAGATAATTTGCATTTTGATAACATTGACATTTGTCAATTAGAGTTAGGAATACTTGCTATAAGAGAACAGAATAGTAGTGTTTTTTTTAAATTAGTAGTCACCCCGCGGCACCTCGTGACTAAGGCCCTGGTGCATTCCGGGGAATGGCTCTGGTATTGTATGCACAATATGTTCCAATGTGTGTCTCCAAGTAAACTTGCAGCCAAGAGACCTATGTGAATGCGAAGTTAGTACTCAGCCAAGCTCTATCACGTGAAAAAGCACCGTCCGCTGCTCGGTGTTGGACCCGCGACTGTGGGGCGAATGGGATTTCTGATAACTGCGATGAATAAACCGATATTGTAATATTTTAAAATTCCATACCATGAAAGGAAAACAGGCCCCTAATAAAGTCACCGACACCGACAAAGACACATCCGTCCGTTTATATTTCACAAACTAAGCGCGTGCAAATTTAAAATTTGCCGGAATCAAACATCTTGTGTTAGCTTCGCAACAATTTTAAGGACTTTGCCCACTACACCGTGCCGTACCATGATCGTAACCGTGCCGACACAAGCAAAAAATATTCTTTGTATGAATTACTCTCAAGTAACGCCCACTAGATCGTTTCATCATCGGCCTACACCTCAGCGTGTCATGACCGGACCAGCAACGATTCCACGCAGGAATATTTTGCAGGTACCGATACGCTCCGTGTATAACACATGCGGGAATAGAATGCTGTTGATCCGTTGCAGTGAGCATAGTAGTATTCCGAACGCTACTGTACGTCTCTGACATGATCCTATTACGATTATTGTATGACGCGTTCTAGTAGGCAGAGACCTTTAGTCACATCAATTACATAGAGCAATCTGTGATAATTTTGCTATATTTCAATGACAAGGGCGAGGATAAAATAGGCTTGCCTACGTATTAATGAGAGTCTGATTTTAGTCATTGTGAGTAGTAGCCGTAAAATACTCGTGAATAGTGTAGTCGACTGACGTAGTCAGATATAGCTTAATTCTAACCGCCCGCGTCGCCACCTATTGTCAGATAAAATAAGTCTAGTGTAATCAGAATTAGTATATCTTCAGTCCTGTCCGCGAACGGCCATTGTTTAGATATAGTCAAAATTAATAGTTGAATCAGTGATAACTTCAATGGTCATGATCACATCGCATTATTCGCTATCACTATCTATAACTACCCACAGATATTATTAGCACAATCTTATTAAGACGATGTATCTGTGATTTTGATCTCATATCATAGCGATATAACCAAATCAATGTTTTGCTGATCACGTCACGGGACATGTCAAATCATTATCACTTCCTTTATACATTAATTTGTTATTGGGTTCCAGTTTTTTTTTGCCGCATTCTCTTTTATGTTCACCATAATAAGTTAAGTTTTTATATATATACCTTTGTAAAACTGGTCCCTACGGGTAAGCATATTTTTTAGCGCAGAAATAATACACTCATATAATATGTTCTAATAATAACATCAGTGTAAAATAACGTTATAAATGTTACTTTGTAGAACAAAATCATTAACAAATCAACGCCGAAACGGATTGTTTTTAGTGTCAAATCACAAAAATACCTTCTCTTCTCTAATCTCTTCTTCTCTAAATAGAATAAAGCAAAGTCGCTGTTTCCGTCTGTCTGTTTCTCTGCTAACTTGTTCTAAACCACGCAATGGATTTTGATACGATTTTCACTATCATTTAAAATTTTTTTTCCGAAAAGTTCACATATATAATACATGCTTGAAAAAGCTTAATAGACCGACATATATAAATAAAGTCACCATGTACACCAACCTGCTGCAACTTGACGCGAAGCATGCCATGATTTATACGATCAAAACATTTTGAGTAATCAGTGTAAATCACGTCCGCCTCCGAACCTTCCTCCATACTTCTGAATACATCATTCGTGAATAACGATAAATTGGTCACTACAGAGCGTTTCTTCATAAACCCATGCTGGGCTAATGGAATACTATCAGCAACAGAAGCATATAGCTGTTCGAAAACAATAGTTTCGAACATTTTACTAAACACTGACAATATCGATATCGGCCTATAGTTTTCAACACACTGTTTAGAACCATGTTTGTGTATTGATATTATAAAAGCCTTTTTCCATCTCTTCGGAAACACTCCACAGCTCAAAGAACGTTTAAATATATTAGACAGCGGCAAAGCTAGTTGATTAGCGCATGATTTGACAAAAATAGGATATACCTTAAAAAGTTTACAGTAAAGTCTGCTATGGTATATATGTCTATCTTCTAAGGTTACCCCACAGTAATCATTTTTATCTTTCATATATTACTAAACAATAATGGGTTAGTTACGAAGCTATTTTAAACAATAAGTATTAATCCTTATCCAATTAAATACGTTAGATACGTTGTGCATTTAATGTAGATCAAAATTACTCTTCGCAGCATATCATTAAAATAAATATCTTAGCAGATATCACAGATTTAATATTATTAATCGCTCGTAGTGAAACGGAATCTGATTGTGTTGTCTAATGAAAAACAGCTCTAAAGATTGTAAATAAAGATATTCTATAGTTATACGACCTACGTCTTACACACTACAATCGTGTAGCCGGAGCGGGCTAGTTATAAAAGCATAAAAAACACTCAAGAAATGAAAAGGCAAAGAAAATCTCTTAGGATGGTCGTAGTCGCACGATCAGCGGACGAGTTACGACGCACATGCCGTAGCACTCTACGTGCTACGACACAACGTAACTATCGGTGACTCGTCCCCAAGCGCTGTTTGAAATCATATCGCAGCTACGAGCTGCGCTACGTGAGCCTACACGCTACGATCTGTATTTGTTCATTTGGTAGAACATGGCAAGTGTTTACTGCACTCGGTTTTGTTCACATGACTCTCATTAAAACTACTACTGTTACATGTTACATTACTCGCCGTATGTAGACATTTTTGATTGTTTAGTCTTCACGACGCAATGGATATTTTAGAGAGAAATTACGTATAAGTATCGCTTGTGTATTGGTAGGCAGTGGCTGGATAAAATGTAATATAATGGGAATGCATACCACGCTGTGATGCGTTGCACAATCATACATGGCTTTGTTTGCAGAGCGGTTTCTGTCGGTAGGTACGGTCAGAAAAAAAAAGTCTCTTTAATTTTAGTACTGCTGTAATATGCAGTGATCTTTATTCAGTAAGATACGTCATTTTGTTGGAATTGTTTAAACAGTTTTAATATTATAAATTTAAAAGCGTGTTGTATGTTCTGTTTTTCTATATAATTTACAGGAACAATGCTGACGAACGTACTTGTAACGAGCAAACGGATATGAGATATTATTATCCATAATTTATTTCAACAAACGATCACTTAATATTCGATTTATCCGTAATTCTGTACTATACATACTATACCATTCCCACCCGGATGCCACAAAAAGGGAATGGATAAAATAAATTTCGAAATTCATTGTAAATCTTTTTAAATAAAATTCTATTTTAAAAGGAAAATTGTAATATAATTTGACACAAATAAACCAATCCTAATTTTGTAAATAAAAGAGAAACAGAAAGATATCAAAGTGGTTGTGATGGTGTGGTGTAGTTTACAAAGATCAGATATAAATACCTTTCACCTTATAATTTACACATTATGATAAAAAAGCACAAACCACTGGCTTAAATTAGATTGTATTGTCCCATACTTCACTCTCGAATGTTATCTCCAAAATTATAAGTCGACTTTATATAATTCTGCAATCAGCATCGTCATTGTAAATATAAGTTCTATAAACTCGTATGAAACTGGTGCGTCACCTTGATTAATGTGCTCTTTATCCGATTGAAGCCATTGCTCCCCCTTATTCTTGTCGAGGGGTCCATTTGCCTTGAAAGTTTGGGCGACATCAGTCTTCTGGTTCGAGCCTCTTTCTTTTTCACTTTGCCAACATCTTCTTTAATATTCTTAACAGATTTTACTTTTACAAAGAAATCAAATATCTTCTTTTTGAAGAGAAAAATAATCTCTTTACTCCATCACAACCTTTCTTGTTCTCTCTAATAAACGACCTCGCTCTCTTTTTTTTTCTCATTTTTCAAATCCTGTTCTATTCTTCCAAAAAAAAAACATATTTAAATTTTTAACTTGCCAGTTCTACAATTATTTTCTCTGACAACCTCTAAGCTCTTAAAAAAAGGTACAATAACGAAAAAATGTTACAATACGAAGGTATTCAAATATTATAATACATTAAATCAATATAATTATGGATACCTGACAGAATATTCAATCCATTTATTTATTTGAGTGTCTTCAATATCCTGCAGTGAAACTTATTTGAATAAATTATTTTTTGAATTTATATTGTCTAATGGCGTTAAGTGTCTGTCTATCAAATGTGTGTCGTGGGCATAGCCGTTGATAATAAAATATATGACAAATGCCCTTCTACGGGACCCGTGCGCCACTTTGGAGCAAACATACATGAATTGGTCATGCGGGTGTTGGATATGATCACACGCAGGGCTCCGTAGTAATTCCATAAACTTTATTTTGTCTCATTACTACTTTCTCTCTATAAAGCTTGCGTCCGAAAAATATTCATTTGTGCTATTATCCTACAATGTTTGTTAAAATTAAAATTTTAATAGAAAGCATTCATTCTGGATCCATGTAGATGAAGTCGCGGGTACAGCTAGTATGATATAAATACATACATTGTTTCATTTCATTTCAACTCAAGTCCAGTCAAATCAATTTATTCAAGTAAACGCAAATGCAAGGTATTTTGGAACGTCAAATCTACTTCAGTTCGGTTCGAAAAGAAAACCTGGATACTGAGAAAAACCGACACGAAACTCAGTCAGGTATCATTTTTGTATCAGGTATCATTTGATACCCATATTGTTGATGTTAACCAAAAAAATTATTTCCTGGTATAGAACATCCACCATATTTGACGTCACATATACAGAAACCTTCCTCTGCGTATTCCACCTCATTTAATACCCATATTGTTGGTGTTGAACAAAAAGTCATTTCCTATTATGGAACATCCGCCATATTGTGTTTATGATGTTGTCACATATACCATATATATATATATAAACCTTCTCGCCATGCGCACAACAACTCATCGAAGTTTCATCTCAATCGGAACAATGGTATAGGAACGCGTAGAAAATAAATATTCAAAGAAACATTCATCCTTAAAGTAACAGTCACAGACTTTTGCATTTTTTGAAAAACAAAGTAGCATTTATTTGCGGGCACATATCTGTGCGAATTTTCATTATAATCAGTTCAGCGGTTTATCATTTCCCATATTTTCATCCCCCTTTTCACCCCTTAGGCGTAGATTTTTAGTAAAAGAATTAGTCTTTTTTTTATTAAAAAGGTCAATCTCTGTATCAAATTTTATCATAATCGATTTAGCGGTTTAGCATTTCCCATACAAAGTTTCATCCCCCTTTTCACCTTCTTGAGGGTTGATTTTTTTTTTAATTTAGCCTGTATCCGCTTCCTGGTGTCAAATTATCTTCATGACCACTTTCATCAAAATCGGTCAGGTGATTTAGCCGTGAAAACGTACCAGACAGACAGACAGATTTTCGCATTTATAATATTAGTACGAATATCATCGGCTTTCATTTATTTTTATTGATTTAAATCATTCAATTTTCAATTTAAAAATAATCATTAAAAAATGTGTGTTATGAATATTTGAATTACCTAAATAAGCTTGTAACATTAGTAGGAAAAAAACAAGATAATGTGGAAATATAGTCTGTTCCATAAGTTCAAAATGGTGTTAATTCTTGATAAAAGTTCCTAAAAATATGTGCGATAGCTCGTTGGGTTCGGAATGACGTCTAGAAAAATGTATTTAAAGGATTTCACAGCACATAAAAAATTGCAAAAGTTATTAACAAATTAAGATGAAAAAATAAGATATTCAGTTTTTTGCTTAGAATTTAAAAACTATTAATGTTTAAGAAATCCAAAGAAAACATTATTGATAAAATGTAATTTTTAAACAAAGTTAGATTTCTTCAGTTATCAACTTATCATGTAACAGGCCAGGAATTAGCTGAACGAAAGAAAAATCCACAATTATAAATCAAGTACATAAGCAAGACTCAAATGAGAATGTATAACACAACATCACGTGCTCTTCTTGACAATAGCTGACACACCATCATCACATAAGTCATCGCAAAAATATGTCAATGCCTATACTGTTTGATTTTTGCGAACACGACAGAACGATGATTATATTAATAAAAATCTTTTTATTAATATCATTTAAGCATAGGTGGTATTGAAGTCAATTAAATAGTTAAGACAATAATTTTATATAGAATAAATAATAAATAAAAATTTAGTTAAGGGGGATCACTGTGCCAGATATTACTCTGACACGTCAAATCGTGGTCTTGTGCGCGATCTACAAATTAAATATCCGCATCACTGCAAGGGAACTCGTCACGTACATGTCCAATATAAATAGTCGTAAGAATTAGTACGAGTATAAGACATGAGATGTAAACGACAGCTCTGCCACGTTAACACGCCGCACAGTACCAATATATCCTCTACTAAATTCAGCAGTATTATTTACGAACATGAAGCCCGAGCAGAAGTATTGCTACAGGACTAAAAATTATTTCCAAAATCATTTGTTTATGGATCATCAATCTATGTCTACACAATAATATAAATTTCACTAGGTACATAAATTGGAGAATGGGAGACTTGTAACAGAACTTGATTTAACTACAGAACTATAATAAATGTCAAATTTCCTTTCAACTATACAAGTGTCAGTGTATCGTTTGTTATCGTGGAACAAATGTATGTGTCACGTGCAGGTACCTTTGTGCTAGGGCCCTAGAGACAGGTGATCGAGCGCACGGTTTGTCCAATTATGGCGATGTATTTTGTCTGGACGAAATTACGGATCATTATGCGAATACGGCTATGTGACTAGGTACTTGTGTCTAATTTATAAAATCAGCGAAATACGTCATCGATGTGTGTTGGTGGCTTAAATTTCATTAAATTATGTTAGAACCATAGACGTAGTAAAAACATCTAGAAATCCTTTTACTCTCAGATACACATTCTCATCTGCCTCATATAATATGCATATATACTCACACACGCACACGTAAGAAAATTATGTACTCACTAGTTTTATTTCTGACAATTCAATTTAGGAAACGAACTTTTCTAGATTGTCTTTGGTCTGGGTGTACTGGGAGATGCCCCAAGTAGTCATCGTCTGGTTCTCATAGCACAGGAAATGTCCCAGTTTGAGACCAGATGATCAATGTGTATTGTCTGGCGTATTTATTTATTTATTATTTATAATGTATCTTTCTCGAACTTGACGGTGAGTCTATCCTTTTATTATGTCTATGGTAATAGTACTCTCGGACAGTCATTACTTTCTATTTACAATTGCAAACTGTTATTGACATTCGCGATAAATGTGAACAAATAGAAATACATTACTGAAATACAATTACAAAATATATGAATTTTGGCTCAAAATTTGTAAATGCTCTTTTTTTCGCATACGTATCATGTTATTCAAATACAATCCGAAATGTTGTTCGGAAGAATGGAGAACGGATCGCCATGCACACACGTGCGCCGTTTCATTATCGCCGTGAGAGATAACGAAGTAGATTTTACGACATTATTACACACTGTAGCGGGGTACATTAGGAGTAGCGCGGCGTCAGGGTTCACTAGCGACGCCTACTGATTTCTTACTTATAATTTACATTATCTATATCTATACTAATATTATAAAGACGACAACTTTGTTTGTTTGTATGTAATGGATAAGCTCAAACACTACTTTCAAAATTCCGATTTTAAAATTCTTTCACTTATAGAAAGCTACATTATCAGCGAGTAACATGGGCTGTCAACAATGTAAACAAAGTTTTATATTAAAAAAAAATTCTACCCGTGCGAAGCCGGGGCTGGTCGATTTTACTCATATTTATATACAATAAACAATCGTATCTACATACCTGTTAACAAATCAACGTATCAAAAGAACATAATCATCCGTAGAATTCATCTACCTGAAATAGGTTGAACAGTAATGTTATTGTGACCATTGATTATGGAAAACAGATTGTGCGTGTCGAAATACGCAACAATGAAGGGTTCCATACTCGGGATGAAATTTAACGGTTTAAAGTCAAAGTTAATAACTAATAATATTTTTATTATTTCCGCAGGTACGTTATTCATTTTATCGACAGTCGAAATAAGTTTATATTTCGTTATACATATTTTAAAACACTTTAAAAACAAAGTTATTTTTGCGGTGGTTTAATTCGTAACTGAAAGTGTTATCCCATATTTCCAAAATTACACTACATTTCCTATTTAAACCAATTGTCGTTGAAAATATCTTACAATTATAATGTAATCCACTCCATATTTGTAAAGTTAGAGGGGAGGAGAGAGGAAGAAAAGGACACACTTGCCATATTTGAAAAGTCGGAGGGGGGACACGGGACACACTTTTTGTGATTTTAGAATAGCATGTCTCACTAACTGTTGACTTATAGTATAGCAACAAATGCGGTAATTTGTTGATTGCCCACCCGAACGAAGTTGTGCGCACGAGCGAAGCAAGTGCGCTCATTCCCTCGTGGGAAATCGACAACACCGCACGAGTTGCAGATACTATTTTTTATTACTAATGCTGAGATAATTTCGATACAAAGAAAAATTATAGAAAGTAATAACTTTATTTAAACAATGGGCATGTTGTTTAACAAGAACAATTAATTATTTTTTTCATTTAAATAAACAGTTATATTCCAACTTATTGAAAACGTAATGTTAATATTTTTTGAGTTTTTTGTAGAAATTGAATATAAAACTTCGAAATTAAGATTTTCTTTATCTTTCACACTGATGTCAATGGGTACTAAAATAGATTGTGTTTTTTTTTTAGATTTTCATTTACAGTCTTTTTTTAAATCGTGAATTTGCGTGCGACAAGTAAATTGGTAGCACTCAAATTGTAAAATGAGATAGTAGTTACTTATCAACCGCAAAAATGTGCGATTAGATACCGTTTATCCCGCATGAGTAATAAAAAAAATTTAAGTAAAAAATTAAACCGAGTTCAAGCTTGAGCGATCATGTTAAAATTGTTAGATAAAATACGTGCTCATCTCGTGTGCATTATTTAACAGCTTTGACGTGCTGTAGGTCGTTACTTCGTTACTACCAATGATGTCACTAAGTGTCCCGATTATTATGGAATCCAGAAACAGCTGTTTGGTCTGGGTGTGGTAGAGGACTTGCATGCGCTGAAGGCCGTAGTATATAATAGCTCCTGTCTCTTCAATACGTTAAATCTAATAAGATATGCACATAGGTTATATCTACATTTAATATGTGAAAAAAAAATACGTACATACATATCTTCACACTATATCACTGACGAGGTAGCCATAAAGGTCGGAGCGCCAAACGTCGCGGTTCTTACATACTTCTTTCAATTCCTCTAATCTCATCATTCTCCTCACACATTTTCGCCTAGGTATGAGAGTGCTTTTGACATTTCCGTCTGCTAACACTCTCGCTATTTGATCTACATAAGTCAGCCTTGATCTTCTCTGGCCTTTTTTACCACTCGCTTTCGCTCTGTAGATTTTCTTCGTCAGTCTTTCATCACTCTTTCTGTTTATGTGTCCGAACCATATCGCATTCCTTTCTTCATATTTACAATAACACTGTCGTGCAATCTTGTCATACGGCGTATCTCTTAATTGCTTGTTTTGTCCGTAAGAGTGACACTACACATATTTGCACAAACTGCGGTGCACCAGTTCTCCGGAACCTCTCTTTTCTGCCAGCAAAGATTGGACAGTTTATAGAATGTATCCCAGACCCTAAAACCACCATACTTGATCATCTCAGCAGTCACCTCATCATTTCCCGCAGCCATTCCACATTTCAGACTTCTTGTCGCTTCCTCAATCTCTTTCATACTAATGACTTCCTCTAGTTGCTAACGCCAGTGTGGCGAGTCGTTAGGATCGCTCTCAGTGTCAGAGACCGAGTCGTCACTCTCATATAGTTCTTTATAATAATCACTCCATCGCTGCAGAACAAAGCGCTTCACAGAATACTGAAAAATAATTTTTTTGGAAAAAACGTGATATATTTAGACTTGCTTATTGCTTTTTATCAGGCAAACTGAGACTTATTGTACTTTAAAAAAACTAAAAAACGGCCAAGGGCGTGTTGCACGTGCATAGTTTAGGGTTCCGCAGCAATTTTGGGCAAAGCAGAAGATGAATAAATATAAATTAGATTCGAAATACCTATGAATTCGAAATATTGTTTTGTATTTTCTAGGTTTTGGTTATCAATGTGATACATAGAAAAACAGATGGACAAACAGACAGGACAGTTTTTCTTTTTTTTTTCTTTTTTCTTTCATTTTTGACATTTTATCTACGGAATCCCAAAAAAACAATTCCTTTTGAAATACATCTCCTGTATAAACTTTCGCGTGGCATATAAATAAAATAATATATATTATAAAATATATCTGAAATTTCCTTTAAATTAAATTTCCCGTTTTAGACATATTGTACACCTTCCTGCTTTCTTTAATTAAAAATATATTTCTTTTCTTGAAACTAGAGATCAGTTAATATCTTAATTTCCCTAACAAAGCATAATTTCATATCGAAATTCTCGTGTTATTTCGTCGAATTCCGTTTGTAACCACCGAGCGGTGCTGATGTTTCAGATTTACGTGATACTTAGTATAATGCTGTGTTGTTTGACAATCGTTATTACGTATAGTTCGGTAATGCGAATCTCAAAGCGCCACTCGTTACGAGTAACTGTAATGGTTCCCTAGTGGAGTCGATGTCTAAACCACTAAACGTTGAAGCGAACATCTCGAGTACTTAACGCAGTAGTAACTCGCTCGACGGTGAGCGCGTGCTCACGGGCGCGACTCGCGCGGTCGCGCTGCAGTTAGACTTGGGCTTGCTCTTTCACTAATCTGATTCACTTGTTCTTCACTGAACGTAATGAGCTACATCGCTCATTTAGTTCAGTCGTTCACCAACTGGTTTTAAAATTATTAATATATCCATTTTATTCATTTATTTATTTCACAAAGGAATGAGATTACAAGAAAAACCATTTTTTTAGAATAGGTACTGAGATCCCAGCAAATACATTTTACAGAAGAAAATAATACTATTATAATAAAAACATAAAAAATGGATCTGCGTGTATGTGTATGTGAATGTGTATACGTGTGTAAGTGTGCATGCGCGTGTCATTTAAAACTAGGTAGTAGATTCGTCGTATCCTCGTATGACATTGTGACGAACCAGTTAGATGTCACCTCTTTACACAGACGCCCAAAGATTTTTAAAAGAAATCAATCGATTTAATGAAATTTGAAATTTTCCGATTATAGCCGTTATTCAATAAATAAAACATAATAACTGAATAAACATAATAAATAACGGTCATACAGAAGTCTCGAACTCACGATATAACGACCTCGTTTATAAAAGCCATCTGCTCTAGCGCTGTGCCACAGAGAGTTGCGGAATCAATAATTCCTTGAAATTGAAACATTTTTGGAGGAATCAATATGGATTCCGACTACAAGAAGTTATGAATCATTTGACTCACTGAAGTTGTTATCACACCGCAATTAGCCATGCCTAGTGACGCCGTTGACTCATAACTGCGGTCTGAAATAACATGGAACGGGCTCGTTTGAGCCGCGCGCCCTCGTTACACGACCGCTGTCGGCCACTGACCGTATTCAAGGAGATTGAAACTTTAAAAGCGCGACCCAGTCCCGGAAAAAATGTTTGCTTTACTTTTACCTTTCGCTTTGATTCCATCTTAAAAATGAAAGCAAGAAAACTTGAGAAACTGGTGTAACTAAGCACGTCGTTCAAATTTATCCCAAGCAAATAAAAACGCGTAGAGTATTTCGAAAGCATTATAACGAAAATAAGCCGGTTCGCTTGTAAATACTACCAGCATTTATATCACAAACCGATCAGCCGCATCACTGGATACTTTTGAGTGGCCCTATTAGTGCCACGGTAAGGCATCTGCCTTTCAAATCGAGATTCGAGATTCGAGACCCGGTCAGGTCAAATTATAAAACGAACTTTTTTTACAAGTTACAAGTTATAAGCCTGGTAAATAGTAAAAGCCTAGTATTCAGTTTCGAGTCACACGATTAATGCAATTTTTTAGAGTAATATTATTATTTAATACACCATCGAGATGTTGATAAATAACGTTGATAAAATAATTTCAATATCTGTGACGCAAATTTCTGACGAAATTGTCAGTATATAGGCTTATATAATAACAATGTGTGTTGCATTTACAGGATAATGGAACAGTTATTTTCGTTATAGAACTGTATTTCTCTACTGTTTGTGTAGACGATGAAAAAGGTTAGTTTCAATTGATGAAGAGTTCATATCTCTTAAATAAATCGAATTTTTATTCGTTAACAAGAGCCAATTTAAGGCAGTACCGATAAGTGTACGTAGCGAATAGAGGTAGGTAATTTACCAGTACAAATTAACTGAGGCTTAAATTCATAAGAATCGCGCAAACAATCATTAATCTCAATAAATCTGTGCGTCCGAGCGAGCCGACCTCTTTGTCGGAATCTATTTTCATTATAATATTCCTTCAGTGGGGAGAAACACTATCAACTTTACTCAAATTCAACTTCGTGCTGTAGTTCAACATGGCCTACATTTAGATCGCGTTGTTAATTTAAGATCATCAAGAAAGGTTCCGATAACACTTAGTATTTAAGGACAAAACTGGCATTCCTTTGGTAAATTTCATTTTGTTGCCATTCCTTGTATTTAAAATGAAAAGATAATGGATAAGTAATCACTATGAACTCACTATCAACTGTCCTTACGTCCTGCGCTTATTACGTAAATGGAATTCCGTAGCGTTTATAATTGTCACCCTACTAAACGTTCTGTCAGCAAAAACAACCAATAAGAACACTGCATTCTATCTTTCATAACTTTCAAGCCAGATGTCGCTGGGGAGTTGTTGATTGAAATAAGTTTTAGTCGAAGCGACAACTCGGTCAAATAATGTTATAGTAATAATAATAATAATAATACTCCACCAACTGAGTGATTAATCATTAAGCTTGTATAATGGATAGCACACCATGAACTGGGGTGTTCCCAGTAACAACAAGACTACAAGCCAATTTAAAAAAGTTCGTTTCCTAAATTGACCTGATCGGGAATAGAATCCTGAACCCGAGGTTGGAAAGTAGACATTCTACCGTCGCTAAAGAACCGGTCGACAAAGAGTTAGTAAGCCATAGCCTCGGAGCAAAAAACATAATAGACGGAAGCATAATATGTAATCGCTCTTACCACCGTGAGTCAAATGAATATTCCTGTCTCTTTCTATCTCATTGAGCGTAACCGCGAGTAAAACAGTTGGCTATAGTATGGTAACTTCGCACTCTCAGCGTAATTCGTGTTAGCTAATAAGTAGGTCATGAAATAATAATTTGCAAAATACTCGTAAATCGTAAGTGTTTTGGCTACTACTATTCACAAAAATAAAAATCTGTCATGTTTAATTGTATATCGTTGTACTGTGACCTTCCCTCGTTACGCACATTAGTAAAAATATAGAAAGTCGGTCAACAAATAAAGCCACTTTAAGGACAAGCTTTTAGAGTAAATGCTTCGTCCATTGTGTTACTTGGTCAGAGGTGATAATTTCTGTGAATGAACATAATAACAATTGAGTTTTCACTCATGGGGTTTTTTGTGAGCATAAATAAAAACACAAACGGTTTTTTAATTCTTTTTTACTCGGTTAAAGTCGATCAACAAAAAAAGGCACTTTGAGACACGCTTTTAGAGTAAATTCTCTGTCCATTTCTACATAACACTAGTTACTACTTATTATTACAGTTGGCGAGTGTTGATTTGTACACACACTGCGCACGGTCTGTCTGTGCGTGTGTGTGTATACGCGCACGCTGCGCTCCGCGGCTCGCTGGAGGCGTGTTCATTGTCCGCGGTTGCATTGTCTGCGACAAACCCAAACGTTTCCACTTCTAACGCTCCAGCGATTCTACCGTCTGCATGCGCCTCTATTGTCGCTTAGCTTCCTTTCACCTCCTACTTAACTTAAAAACCGCTATTTAACAATAAAACCCTGCCAGATTTATTCATTCTCGTGACTCGCGCCGTAAGTCCAGGCAGTAAGGCGCACTCTCAGGTCCCGCGACACTCTGGGGCACTCGGCTGGCTTCGCAGAACTCTTTTTAATTAAAAATAAATAGGACATTCTTTGTAATAAAATGTTTGAAGAACAAAGAGCAATTCATCTCGTAGACAACATTTCATTTGAGAATTTACTTACCTAAATATTTAAATTAATTTTACATTCTACAAATTAGAATCAATCATATGACGGAATGTTTTAAATTCCCCTAAAATAATCCGTTTCGTGATAACCTTGGTATACGGTATACGTGTTCCATAAGTACATATGAATAATTAACTGTGATATATCATGTAGTATATTATTCTAGAACTTTTACTACTCTACTTAGAGACGTACTTGTACTCCACTTGTGTTTGTACTGTGTTCAATTTTGTAAAAGTACATATAAGGTAAGCTATTAAGGTGATACAGTAATAAATATTTTTTAGGGTTTCGTACCTCAAAAGGAAAAAAAGAATTCTCATACGATCACTCATTGTTCGCCTGTTCGTCTGTAAAGACCATTTTCTTACGCGTGGAGGCGTCAAATTGAAATTAATACTATTAATACCAAATACTTATGTCTGCAGTTCCTAGGAGCTATAAAAAAATCATGCTTCTAAATTCAAAAACAAAAAGAAAAAAAATCTACAAAACGAAGGTTTTTTTCTTTTTTACGTAAAAATAAAGTAAAATGTGTCTAATATGGTACAATCCTGATAAAACTCTCCTTCGACGTACACTATTTACTTTTTGAAGTTATACTTCTTTTGACGTATTTAGAAAAACAGATCAGAGTGTATTTTTTAACGTGTAACGAAGTTGCGCGCGCCAATGTAACAGATAATTTATTGTTTTATCCATTGAATGCGGCCAGTTTCATTTTTTGTATGTGGTCAGTTTTGTTTTTCTAAATGTGGCCAGTTTTGCTTAAAAACGTCAAAGAAGTATAATTTCTTACGTGCGTACATGAGGACACACATACTTTTTTTTTTTGGGAGTGACGCTTTTGGGTATATAGTAGGGGTTAGCAATTATGACACGTATTTTGAAATGAAAAGTTTAATAAGAGTAACTTAAAGCTACACGGTACGAATATAGATTTTTGAACATGTAGTTTGAAGAGCTTTCATTCGATACCCCACACGATGACAATAATGAAATAGTTTTTAAACTTTATATTTAAATTTTCAAAACTGACCCCCAAAAATAAAAACTCCGGCTATTGAAACTGACGTCTGTCTTTGGCATCCACTTCCACTGCTTCAAATTTCGTTTTATTGTTTACGTAAATTATTTTCGTCAAGTATTTGTAGGCTCCAATAAAACAGGCTGTGACAGACGGACGACACCGAAGTTATTCCGTAAATGTTTCTTTTATATAATTTTGGAACGGAATATTAAAAATGAGCTAATTCGAAGGAAGAAATTGGTTCCATTTGTCCTTAACTTCACGCTGTTTTACCTTAGGTTAGAGATGTGTTATTCCTAGACAAAATGTAAAAATTGGGAAACTTAGCGAGAAAATTTCAGAAAAAAAGCCTGGTAATGTTTCCGCTAAATGTCTTTCGTTTATATTTTTTTTTTAAGTTTAGGCCACCAACAAGGTTTACATTAATTACATGATTAGAATATATACACCATTACAATAAAAGAAACTTGTTAAATGCAACTTTAATTATATGCTTTCCTTTAAAAGTTCCCATTGAAGTACCAGTACGCTAGGCACTGCAAGAGCTCAGACTTTTTTATCTTCGTGGGGTCCTTATACATAATACATACATATACGCGAAGTGCGTGGTTCGCACGTTCGTTTTTACAACCAGTTACGGTCAGCGGACAGTTTATGTATAAGCAATAAAGCGCTTTAAGGTTTCGTCTGAAGATTACTTTACGATTCCACATACTTTATTTTAGTAGCACCCCGGCAATGCTCTAAAATGCTCAATTACATTTATAGCGAATGATGCAACTTGAACGCGCGGCTCACCAGTTGCTTACATACCACCGCCCTGTCATGCCACGTTGTAGTGATTTTATAATTGTGTAGAACGAAACTGTTTGGCCTCGATTTGCAATTTATTCATTGCATTTGTAAATAGAACATTCAATGAAATAGGTACATTAAAATTAAATTTACCGCTACTAGTAAGTAAGCGATATTGGCTACGATAAGTGTTTTTTATTGAGAACAAAATGGTCAGTACTTGTAAATGTCACTTTCGTAGTCGACGTTTCTACGTCGAAACGCGCGTAAATTAGTCACTCCATCTTGTTTTATTTTAATTGAAATAAAAGTCTAAGGCCGTCACCATTTTGTCATTGAAACCATTTTAAAACCAAAGACATAAATACTGGGATAGTTCAAGTAGTAACGTTAATATCTGCATATGTATATACTACTTTAAAGACATATTGACACTCAATAGACGAATTTCAATTGTTAATGTTTAAATGAATTTTCAATTTTGATGATTGTTGCTATGTTATTGTCTAATGAGCACATCGCGGTATCAGGGTTGCCTCGCGGGGCGCCCGGAGCTCTAGCACTTGTGCGCGCAGCACAGTTCGCACACAGGCGTGGCGCAGCCCTGTGTTCCAGTTATTTATATTCCGCCGCAAGACGTAAAAGACACCAAAGTGACGAAAGTTATGGAAAAAAACTTGTATATAAAATACAAGTACAGTTCCAAATAGGAGTACATGGTTTCGCTTTGTCGTTTATAAGCGATTTATTTCTAGAAGTGACATTAAAATATGATCTTGTTGCAACGTGAGGTCTTGTAGGGATTGTGATCCCGCAAAGCGGAATCCCACAGCCCCACAGTATCCCGCACATTTTAAGATCTGTGGAATCCCGCACCAACTGTGTGTGTGATTTATAAATTTTCATCATCAATTTTTTATGTATTTGTGAAATTACGGCTTATACGATGATAAAAAGTAATACTAATTTTATAGGAATTCAAAACACTATAAAAATGATTGCGGGATCCCGCGGATTGTGCGGGAACAGCACCAATCCGTAAATGTTATGAGGGATTCAGATCAGTGCGGATTTCTTTAATGCTGTATCCACCTCACATAGGAAATATCTACAAGATTGTAATGTAGTTGTTCATATTTGGACATCAATGTAACGAATGATATTTAAATTCGAAAGATACGGATGTTTGTGAAGTAACCCAAATAGCGTAATGGTAGTGGTAAATGAGATGAAACAAGACCAATTAATGTAACATTTTACATATATACATATCCTCGCGCTATATCCCTAACGGGGTAGTCACGAGAGTCCTTATATACCTCTTTCGCTACCTCAAATCTCATCGTTCTCTTCACACATTTTCGCTTAGGTATGCGAGTGCCTTCGAGATTTCCGTCTGCTAGCACTCTGGCTATTTGATCTTCATAAGTCAGCCTCGGTCTTCTTTGGTTTCTTTCACCACTCTATTCCGCTCTGTAGATTTTCTTCGTCACCACTCATTCTTTCTTAGTGCCCGAACCATCTTAGCAGTTCTTTCTTCATTTTTACAATAACGCTATCGTGCAACCCTGTCATACTGGATATCTCTTCATTGCTTATTTTGTCCACAAGAGTGACACCACACATATTTCTACTGCTCTTATTTTACTTTCACTCGATTTCGGGCATATCCAGGCCTCATTACCGTACACTAAAGTTGGAACCAACACCGCATTGTGTATGACCATTTTGGCTGAATAAGTTATATTCACACTGGCTACCAATGCGGACAGAGCACCGTTAACTTTACAATGTAACACCGTTCACAATGAAACATTTTAGACCCATATTGACCGTGTCATAGCTGTGGTTACTTGTATACTCCCACCTAATGGTGAGAAAACTTAAGGTTATTTAAATATTCCGGTATATAACTTCTTTGCTAAGCGAAGAAGCATTTTATTTGATCAACACGTATGGGAGCAGTTCAATACGTCCACAAATTCACTTTTAATTCTGTGTAAGGCGGACAGCGCTGCGGTTCATAATGCACGAGTCAGGCTCGGCGGCCCGTACCCTTAATGGACACAACACAAATAAAACTTGAACGAAACCGGCACATTCAGTTATTACCACTTTTAGGCAGTTTTTGGAACGAGTTATTTGCAACCGAAATGTGGCTGCGGCTCGCGGTTCGATAGCGAAACAATTCATATGAAATTAACACTCGCCAGCGGTTGTCGAGGGTCATCGAAATATGAAAGTTGCTTAACTCTAAACGCTATAGAATGTGCCCGCTTTTATGTAACACACACGTGAGTCACATATACATAATACTATTAAATATCATATAGCGAAACTAAGATCAATGCTTTGGAAATGCGAACTCTCAGAAATATGTGCGGCGTCACCCACGGACACGGGCAGACACAGAGACACACAGATACACAGTCACACAGCCACTGACATACACTGATAGACGTAGACACACGCAGAGCATACGCAAAATGGCAGGATCGGATGAGTATGTTATTGTAAAAATGAGTTTATTTACGCAATTAGTGCTCTGTACTTTCAATTATTACCAGCCGCTGAACAAATATAGCGTAAATCTTAATGTTTATAATCCTTTTGAAATTTTCTTAATGATAGTTTTGAAGATAAGGTGCGGGACAGCAATACACACTTGTATTTTAAAAACACCGTTAAAGCTGCTAACGTAAAGTAACGTATTATACACTTTTGAATTTATGGTTTAACCCTAGAAAGATAATCTACGTCTAATCGACGTGTGCCGTTTTGTTAAATCCGTTTTACTCGTACGCGACTCGCGACACGGCGACTATCTTTTTGTTCAACTCAGTGGTCCCCAACAGCTCGCAGGACACACACTCGTTGTTCGGGTAAGTGCGCTATTTTCGTGGATATTAACCTATCGTACGTCTAAGAGACGTATGATTATCTTTTAAGTTACTTTTGTGTCTTTTCTGAACATGTTTTTATTACGTTTATACGGTTAATTTTTGCATGTATTTTTTTGTGTCTTAGGTGAAAGTTAGCATAACATCATGACGTCACAAAATATGTTAAATGACGAGCGAATATGCCGATTATTGCAAGAATTTAGCGAAGAAGAGGTGAGAGAATCGGATAGTGAGATTGAGAATAATTTGCAAGAAGATGAAGTTTGCGGTGATACTGAAGATGAAGAGGTGAATCTACCTCATGCTGATGACAGTCCTTTACTCGTAGAACTTGAAAATACAACAGAGCGACCCGCGTCTTCAGTTACGAATGATCCTATTTATAGGCCACAAAGACAAAGGCTAAGAGGCAAGAATGGTCATATTTGGGCAGCTACTAAAGCTACATGTAAATGCCTACGTTATTTACTGTCACAACATTTTGCGCCAGCAAGAAAAGCCATTGAGTCGCCGCAATTTTATGAAAAACCTCAGCAATAGCCTTACAGCTTCTTGGATGTTGACACGGCAGAATATACCTACTTTGCCTACGAATCTAAAAGACAAAATCAGCAATATTCTAACAAAGAGAGCAACTGAGTCTTCTGAACAAGAAGATGATGTGCCTATGGCAAAAAAGAGGAAGTATTGCGCATTTTGTGCTTCAAAACTTAGAAGGATGTCAAAATTTCTCTGTGATAAGTGCAAAAATCCTATATGTGGAGAACATAAAAATAATGTTTGTTCTGAGTGCATTTAAGATAAAGTATGACTAGTTCTTTTATTTTGTTAGTATAAAATAAGTAAAGCCGTTATAAAAAGTTGATTATGTGAGCCATAATTTCGAACAATCAGTCTAAAGAAAAGATCTCAATTTAAGTTCATTTTGTTTGGTTAAAAAAGTTTACAATTTTTATAATTCAATTTTTTTATTAAAATTCTAAAATGCAAACCATGTTTTTATTTTATTTACATAAAAACACCATGGACAATAAGTACCATTCACAAAAATACTAAATTTACATGATGATCTTAAATATTTATTAATAACTAGAGCACACGTCTTAACGACGTATGATTATCTTTCCCATACTATAAAATAAGATTATCTTTCTAGGATTAAAAAGCTTTCGTTTAAAACACCACTCGATGGCTCTAATAATGTTTTCTTTTAATTTTTTTGTGTCCACCAAATATTTCCAAAAGTGGAAACATAGCTATTTCACATTCTAGTATTCTTTTTTAATATTGTAACAGTACACTAGAATTGAAGAAAGGAATGGTTTCTTCAATTTTAGACACGTGTGATAAGGAAAGTCTACATAATTAAAGCAAGTGGTAGCAGAAGCCAAAGAAGACCTATTTTTGTTGATGGTTTCTAATTTTACAAATACTAACGACACGGACAAGACAGGCATAAATCTGCAGGTTTGTGGAAAATAAGATCCCACGCGGGGTCCGTCTCCACAGCTACCACTGTTATACTCGTTGACCCTGTCGCCAAACAGCGGTGCACACTGTTGCCTTTCGGCGTCAAGGGCAAATCAGAGATTTCATGGAAGATAAAACAGTAGTCTGGGAATAACCTTCACATATCTCTACATAACCAGTAAATGCACATGCATTTACTGGCTTTACAAATATGGTATTTCAAATAGATATTGTAAAATTATGTTGAACAAATGATACCTGACTGAGTGTCTCGTCGGTTCTTTTCAGTGTCCAGGTTTTCTTTTTGAACAAAACTAAAGTAGATTTGACGTTCAAAAATACCTTGCAATTGGGTTTACCTCTCGAACCAAGAATCAAACTGGACGGAGCAATTGCTCTAAGAGCGTGTCCTTTTTTTTTGACCAAGTTTCCATACTTTTACTAATGTGCGTGACTAGGGAAGGGTCGCAGTACAACGATACACAGCTGAACATGACAGATTTTTATTTTTATGAATAGTAGTAGCTAAAATACTTAAGACTTACGAGTATTTTGTAAACAATTCTTTCAGTAATGTATGTGAAGTCGGCCATGAGCTGACAGGAATTACACTGACAGTGCGAGGTTGTCATACTTACTATAGCTAACTGTTCCACTCGCGGCTACGCTCAATGAGTTAGAAAGAGACACGAAAACTTGTTTGACACACGGTGGTAACAGTAGCAACTTATTACAGCCCCGTCTGCTATGTTTCTTAGTTCGAGGTTTATTTCAATAAATTGATTTGATTTTGACTTTGAAGGGTAAGACACCTGCTGAAATTAATGTTTATAAACTTTCACGACTTGTACATATCTTGTAATATTTAATTACGGGTCTACGTCGCGTTTATACTTTAAGGCTTATTACCTATTTTATCCCGACGTTTCGATCGGATTACACTGATCGTGGTTTGTGGTGGTGATCGCACACTACGAAGATGACATTCATCCTCATTAGTCTGCCCATGATCACGATCGGTGCAATGCGGTCGAAACGTCGGGATAAAATAGGTAATGAGCCTTAAAGTATAAACGCGACGTAGACCCGTAATTAAATATTATAAGACCCGCTGAAATGTCTGGCGCAAGAGGTTTCCTTAGCCTTAATATCATAAATGTCGATGGACTACAAACCACTGAGTATCAGATGGTTTGTTTGCTTGTTTACCGTTTTGTAGCATAAAAAAAAGTTAAAAACCTCGATGTTATAAAATCTATCCAACGAAGTTATCGTTCATTACACATACTTCAGCACGAAAACTTTGGGAGCTTACTTAAGGGTATTGTTTGAGATAAGTTAAATACGAAACAAAATATTATTTAGATTATTTGTTTGTGCGTTAGGTTTAAGGTAAAGTTTAGATGAAGAGCCGCTTTAAAAATTTACGTTTGAATTATACGCAAATGAAATTCCAGGCAAAGAGTATGATTACATAATATCATAGAGACGGTACATTGGGTTCTGAAGTTGGTTTAGATTTTAGATATACGAGACATTTTTAAATGAAATAACTGTTTTTAGATTTCTATGATACTTCAACAATAAAAAGATACCGTAATATCCTCACATGACCGTCAGCCTGTGACAGCAGATTTTCCCAAAAATCATACAAATTATGTAGAAAGGCATGTAATATGTCTGTCATTACATTATTACATTACACAGGCAAACACGTTAAAATATATTGAAGTAACATGTTAAATAATAAATCAATAAATGAAAATAAATACGCCAAACAATACACCCACCATCTGGTCTCGAACTAGGGCATTCCCTGTGCTATCGGAACCAGATGACGACTATAACGGGCGTCTCCCAGTACACCAAGTTCCGAGACAATCTAGAAAAGTGAGCCTGCCAAACTAAAAACTTTCTGGTCGGACATTGATTTGGCAGCGACTTCAATAACTGTCAAATTTAATTATATAGGTATGTGCATCATATTTATAAACTTATTTTCATTGTACTTGAGTTTTGATTACTAAGGGATAGTTATTTAGTATTTTTCAGTGTTCTTTTGGAAGTGGTTTAATTTTTTTTCTTAAAAATTTTTTATTTCTCCCTTTTGAATGACCTTGGTTTAAATAAATATCTAGGGCAGGTCCACAACTAACTTCTTTCTAATTCTAGAGCGCAACATCATACAAGAGAATCATCAATATAAATAAAGGTTATAAACAGTTCTCGTTATGTGGTGTTATTTAGTTTATCTTCAAAACACAAGTTCTAATACACATGAAATTTAAATAGAACCACCTCGAAAGTATACACTCTCAAACAAACAAAATATTTTTGGAATCAGTTCACAATAGATGGATGTATCGGGGAACATATGTACATGAACAAAAATAGGTACAGAATAACATAAAATCTCCTTTTTTAGTCTGTTAAAAATACAATACAATGTTAAGAACGAGTACAAGTCGAATAATGCAATCAGAGAATGACATGCGCGTTGTTATGAAAATGAATAAGATAGATGTTCAATGTTCTACTTTATTGTCACCGGAACAGCGTGTAACAAAGTCATCAATATAATATGTCAGGCGACAGGGCGCATATTTGACGTCATGTCTCGCCGTGACGAAGAGTAATGTACACGCATGTAGGCCAGTGTAACGCGAGACGGCGCTCTATGCGTCCTCCATAACTACCTTCACCAGTGGCAAGCAGTCGCGGGGCTCCGTCTACGTTGGTTATTGTTGTATAGAGTGTGATGTCATTTTTCTGTAATATATCGATGCTGTCCTTATATTTGATAGCTTGGTAAATGAATAAATTAAGTTAGGAACGTACTGTTCCTCTGTTGTTTTTCTACAGTCTTGTATTTTTGTGGTCGTAGAGCCTTCTCTATTTTTGAAAGCACATTACATTAGTTAAGTTACTCATATTTTATACATGATGCAAATTTCGGTAATTGTATTTTAGTGCTGAATAATAACGCTCATTATTATTTAGTCAAGGGCAAGTTCTATTCATGTGTAAAGATATCTGTATAATATATATAAAAAGATAATTTAACTTCTACATTATTCTAATTCTATTTTCTATTTTATTTCTATTCTATTTTCTTCTTCTTCTATTTTCTTCCACGATTCTCGTTTTATTTTTATTTTGGTACGTATATTAAAATTTACAAGTATAATAAACTTATATTTCAAAACGAGACTTTATATTCCTTGAAATACCTAAAATTGTAGGTTCTCATTCTGTACCCGTTTCAGAAATATAAATTATATCGAATAAAGTAAATACCTATTTCTAATTGGCCACTTATTAAATCTAATATGAATATTTTAAATTGATTGATGCTCAAAGAATGTGAGTAATTATGCATTTATATGAAAAATTCAAGTCAATACTTCACGTCGTTTGTGAGAAAATCGCATAAAAATTTCTGAGAAATCAATATAAAGAGTTTCGTAAGGAAAAACTGAACTCGTATAAGACTCGCCTGTATAGTAAAGAACTGACAAATTAGCCATTCGGACCTAGTTTTGATTGATACACCTCCCTTTTCCCTCTATCTCCAAAACTAGTGGATTTAGAACTTTTAAAAATTAGGCAATATAAAATCTTAGTTAAAACTTGCAAAAAAATATGTCGATAGTTCTAGAGCTGTAATAGGTTTTCAGAAATTAACTTTATAAATTTACTAATTCATAAATGTCAAAAGCACTCGCATATGTAGGCGAAAATGTGTGAGGAGAATGATGAAATTTGAGGAAGCGAAAAAAGGATGCAAGGACCGCGACGCTTGGCACTCCGACCTCTTTGACTATGCCGTTGGGATACAGCGTGAAGTTAAATAATAAATAAATAAATAATACTCCAGACAATTACACAGATTGTGTGACCCCAAACTGAGCAGTAAGCCTATAGTATGAGTACCATACAACGAAGCCTGGGGGAGTTCCCAGTTACACCCAGACTACAAGCCAATTTAGAAAAGTTCGTTTCCTAAATTGACCTGACCGGGGATCGAACCCGGGACCCTAGCTTGGAAAGCAGATGCATATGCCACTGTGCCAACGGGCCAGTCAAAAGATATGTATGTATGTATGTATATTCTATTTCATAGATATGGCATGGAACCCTCTATACGCTGGTCGAAGCAGCAGAAGCAGTTGAACAATTTTCTTTTGACTAGCGGAATTCTAAATGGGCCGCCGCCGGGCCGCCGCCGGGCCTCCGCCGGGCCGCAGCCGGGCCTCCGCCGGGCTGCCGCCGGGCCGCCGCCGGGCCGCCGGCGCGCGGGCCTCGGCGCGGAGCCGCTGCGGTCGTCGCGTCGCTCATAATCTAAAATTAAATTGGGACTTTACCATAATGGAAACAAAATATTATTACGTATATTTTCGTCTACCTATCTACATTGTTTGTTGGAGAATTTTAATATTTTGCGAAACGCCGTCGGAATTTGAGCCGCGGAAACGGGAGGGAGTAATTTTGCCTTATAATTTCGGAAGAGCGGCGTAGATAAACAGCTGCTGTACTATAACGATAAGCCAATGGTCCCAGGGAACGTTATCGCAGCCGTGCCGTCTTGTCTAAATACATAGAGTTTGTAATTAATATCGAGTACACAACACAGGTACACGTCTTGGGAACGAAACGAGCGAGAGTCACAAGTTATCGCCATATTATAGCAATAAAATTAAAAATTTAGTAAAAACGTAACACAAATGCACCATTCACAGCAAACACAGTTTGAAACTTTCTCAAAAACTGCAAATGTTAAATAAGTAATAATATTTTTATTGGAATGTGAGTTCGAAACAAATAAATGTTCTTGCTCTACTAATTATATAATATGCAAATATTTATCGTACGAGTATAACATATCGTAAAAATATATGGTAGGTATATAAGTACTTTAGACATTATGCTATCAGACATTACATATTATTATTATCATCATTAACGGTCATGTAAAAACCGCTTTAAAAAACACTGAAAAGTACAAAATAACTATTCTTTATTCAAGGTAAAACTTAAGTACAAAAATAACTTTCTAAATACGATACAAATAGCTATATAATTACATTTGACAGTTACTGAAGTCGGTGACAAGCCAGACTTTCTGTTGTTGCACATTGATTTGGCATTGACTTCAATAACTATCAAATTCAATTATATAGGAATTCGTATCGTATTTATAAAGTTTTAGTGTTTTTTTGAAGGCAGTTTAATTTTTTTCTTACATTCGTTACTCTCTTTGAGTGACCTTGGCCTAAATAAATATTTAAAGCAGGTCTACAATTAACTTCTTTGTAATTCTGTAGCGCTATAATAACATACAAGAGAATCATCAATATAAATAAACATAGACTCGTTAATTAGTATTGTAAGATGTGTACAAGTCGTGAAAGTTTACAAACATTAATATAAATAAAGCTTATAAACAATTCGCTTTATTCGGTGTATCCTCGAAGTTCAATCTCCGACACCGGTGAAATTTAAATGAGAAGATCTCAAAAGTATACCTTTTCAAAGAAAAAAATAATTTTCAAAATCGATTCCCAATTGAAGAAGTTATGGGTGAACATACATAAAAAAAACACATGTAGACGAACATAGACCCTCCTTCTTTTTTTTTAAAGCGGTTAAATATGATCAAAAGCGAATTCCATTCGCGTAGACGCATCTGTACAATATTTATAAAATTATATAATTTCTAATCTTAATCCAAAAGACCTAAGGTCCGTATACCAGAACGATACTTTGTGATCGAGCGCAGTTGGTAAGGGATGCCGCTACATGCAATGAATAGTGACATTTCTTTCTAACTATTCTCAATCAGAGATTCAGGGCCTATACTTATATTATACTTTTACTGAAAGCTTCAGGAATTATAATGCCTGAAATTTATAGAATTGTAGTTACTGTGGTTTTGGTTATAAAGAATAGCGATCGATTTAGAGTGAAGTCAAGTGACTTGACTTCAGTAACTGTCAAATTTATTTATATAGGTATTTGTGTCCTATGTATAAAGTTATTTTATTTTGTACTTGAGTTTTGATTAATAAAGGAGTTATTTTGTATTTTTCAGTGTTTCTTTTTTCATTTTGGATTTCCATCTTATGTCTATACCAAGTTTCAGCTTAATAGTTGAAAAGATGACGTAATGAATCGACTATGGCTTGGGAATAAACAGACGGATAACAGACACGATGAAACTGCTATTACCGTAAAGCTACTAACTGCTTAGTACATGTGGAAACAAAGAGAATATTGCACATATGTATATAAACATAGTGTGAAATGCGTTAGGGATTTCACATGACATGAACACAATAGAAGTGCATAGCTGCATGTGAAAGTTTCATTATCTTCAACGGTTGAGGCTGCGACAGGTAAGGAGTTTGTTGACATCTGTCTCTAGACAACTCACAATAGACTTGTGGTCCTGAGTACTTATTTCTTGTATTATATAGTAAGTATGATTTAAAATTTTAAAAGTTAAATTAAAAATTCATAAAACTCCGTCACAAGAAATAATTAGCAGGTACTCTTAAAAAGCGATAAATAATATTATGCCGCCGTGTGCGCTCTGGAGGACCGATATTTTAATAGCGGAGTTCCCAAATTAATAATGCGTCGGGGACCTCTAAGATTTATTGCAATATTGTTTTCTTCTTTTTTACAGCGGTTCCCGACGTACAATTTGCTAAATCCACTGTTAAAATACAGGCCTTCAGGATGGAAAATAAGTGGGTTATACTAAAAAAAATTATAAGGATAATCAAACATTATGAAATTTATTCAAATATCAATCTTTTCAAAGTATTCACCTCAGACACGTGTACACTTTTCCATTTGTCTGAACCTTTTGGGTAATATTCTTTTTTAGACACCTCAGAAATCTCATAGCTGTAAGCAGCAGGAGCCTAGTATAATTTGCTTTTAAACCGCTTATCTTCTAATTTTTATCTAATTTTTATACCTATTTTTTACATGAAAATGGCAGAAATGTTTCTAATAAATATGAAACGAAACATGAAAAATCTTATTAATTATTAATAATTATTAATTACGGGTTAATAATATGTGACACTAAGCCTAAATTCAAATAAATTCAGGTAGACGGCGAATGATCTCGTAACACCGAAAAGTTAAAATCTTTTAGTCGGTCTTACAAAAGTTTTACTAAATTCGCGGGTTAATTCCGGACTATCACATGAAAATAGTTGATTTCACTAAACTTAAAATGTTTGAAATATTTACAAATAGTTTTGTGTAATTAACAAATTTGTTCAGTAATATTAAGTAAAGTAAGTCCGATGTACACCAACAATGTACTCTTAAACTGAACTCTTCAGTAAATTTAACACAAAATTTTGTCAATTTTGTTGCGTTAGAACGTGTAACTTAAATCTTTTTTATTTTGTAAATTGAACATTCGTGATATTGTAACAATAATTAATACTTTAGTGAAATTTAGTTGGTTTTACGGAACAACAGATCAACCCTCGGAATTGAACTAAAGTATTTTTTCGGCGAAGACTTTTTTCGTTTAAGTTTTGGAATCCTATTTATTAATATGTTAAATAAAATGACAATAATAAATATAAATAAATTCTCTTTTAAATCTGTAATTGGTTTAACAAAGACGTAAAATAATTTTTTATTTTAATTCGTGTGTATAATTTGCATTAAAATCCATTTAATTTTAATGCCAGACAAGATAAACATTAATATTGGATTTTGGATGTTTAAACAATACCAATTACTAATAGCCTACGTAAAATACTTACATTTTAGAGTTCACACACAGCTGACTATCGCTCCCGGTTACTCGCCGACGGGCTGTGGTCCGTTTACAGTGTGATTAACTTAAGAGGCGAGTTAACTTGCAAATGCGGTAATTTAAGTATATAAAACAGTTTGGACGTAGTTCGGTGAAGTAAAAACTAAGTTGACAATGTTTCGGTGAGTCTCATGCGAATTATATCATAGCTTTCATTTGGAAATTGTGTCTTATAATTTTTAAAGAACGCTCTGCACGTTCCAATCCGACCTTAATTATCTGAAAATACGTGCTACAACCGCTATTAGATAGGCGAATTTTATCGCCTTAATTTTTAGTCAGATAGCCCAATATGACTGTTATTATATCATTACATTCTAAGAACCTGAAATCTACAATTTGTCTCAGGATTTCTTTAATATAAATGCGTGTTTACCATTTTTCTAGTTTGTTCAATTACGATCTTTTGTACTCACTACGTTGCCTATACAACAACTTCCGTCTCGGATTACATACCTCGTAATTACAATGAAAATATTTAATAAAAATCGGAATCTTAGAATTTAAGAATTGTACAGTCGGACTTTCTCGTCGATTATTCCGTGTCCTGGTGGGAGACATACTCGTATAGAGTTTTCGTGTAGTGCGTCGTCGTGTTCGATTCGAAGGAGTGAAGCTACTCTGAAGCAGTCAGTGTGCATGTGTATAATTGAGCGCCGCTTGAGTGAGCCTGCACAACTATGTAACAGTTGATAAAAAACTGTTCTAGTTAGAAATATCGTTTTATTTTTCTTGTATTTACATAGAGCTCTATCAACACTAATTATTTCCAATTATTATTTGATTGTAAGAGGGCGAATAGTATTTCTTTAGATATTTGACAAATAAGTTGAAAACTAAGGGGTTAATACCCCTTATATATATATATATTTTCACTAACTTTAATAAGTTAGTGAAAATATGGTTTATGACGGAATGTCAAAAGCACTCGCATACCTAGGCGAAAATGTGTGAGGAGAATGATGAGATTTGAGGAAGCGAAAGAGGTGTGTAAGGACCGCGACTCCTGGCGCTCCGTCCTCTCTGACTACCCCGTTGGGGATACAGCGTGAAGTTATGTTATGTTATGTTTATGTTAAATATGGTTTATAATGATAAACCTTCTTCTTGATTCTTCTTCTTGATTTTTCGACTCCTTTGACAATACAAATAATTTTAAAATCTTTCATTTGCTATAAAATTAGCAAGCATTAATTCTCCTTTGCTTGTACTTTATTATCTCACACTTATTATCACGTATTTATCTCACACAAGAACAATTGCACTGTTTTTTATAGTTTTATTTGTAATAAATCGGAGCGTTGATAGGAGAGTATAACGATTACAGTTTATTTTGTCTAATTTAGATTTAAGATAAGTTTGTTGTGTAAGATGTGTTGTGTATGATACAACACTTATATTACGGCGAAAAAAATAAACCAAACTAATACAAGAATTCTTTAATAAAAAATTTACTGGCGTCAGTTTTCTGACGGGATGCTTAATCAGACAAGTCGTAGGTAAGTAGGTACGGTCAAATCTGTTTAAATTGGTATTTACTACCTGTCCGATTAAGTTTGCAAAACTGTCAAGATTATTTGTTACTTCATTAAGCGAAATGTAAATAGGTCAGTAACGGTTCTGATTCGGCTTGCTGTTGGCAGTAGTGATGAGTACATTCGATATTTAAAAAAAGTCGGATCCGAATTTCAGCCATAATATTAGTAATTCAGCTGCCCGGATTTACTTCTAGGTCTCGTCTTTGCGGATGTATATAGATTAATCATAATAAATTCCTACATATTTTGTAATTTATTTTGGCTCTCGGTGTAACCTCTCCGTGTCATATTTTCATTCATAAGTATTCTATTTATTCATAAGCAAAGGAATTCATCTGCCCTCAATTTAAGTCAGATGAATAACTACCATTAACATTGTAATTAAAATAGTTTAGTCACAAATGAATAAGAAAAAAATTCCACCGGCATCCGTCCGAAAGGATAAGTGTTTGAATTGCATTTCATTGAATTGGATGTACATTGCACATCTATCGATGCATTTCCGGATACGGATCCGGACGTATTTATCCAGACCCGTCCATCTCTATTCATTAGTTCTCTCGTTTAAAATACCAAAGTTATGCGTAGTGGGTTACGCCTCCGTAGGAAAATAGTCGCACACGAGGGGTTCGCTTTATAAGAGAATAAGTAAATCGCTTCGCGTGAGTAAATGGGTTATTGACAACAAGGGTTCGTTACCTTCTCATGTCTAGTACTAGTGCGATCGGGCGGCGGGTAACTTGTAAACATTGTTCGTATCCAATGAACAGAGAATATAGATTTTCCAATGGAAACTTTTTGCGGTAAACCAATATAATTATTGTGGTTTGATATGTTTTTATGTATGTATATGTCGTTAACACTTACCTACATATTAACAGATAAACGTTTATTGTAACCGAGTCTAAAGTTTTGGGTTCATGAGGTATTTGCATGATGTTGTTGTCGTTTCTAGAGAGAGGTGTATTGTAATTCACATAAGGGCATCTTATACATATTTATAGTACATATTTACTGTCTGAGCCGTCCCAATAATTCTTTCAGTGTTTTCAATATTTCAAAGTGTCCACATTACTCTTGATAAACTCTTACCAGACCTAAACAACTTAAACTCGACTGAGTTTATCCAAGTTTCAAGAAAATTAAATAGAGAACATTTTAAAAGCCGGGATAAGCATCCTGAGTTTCAATTAGATAAAGTATTTTAGAGACCCCTCGTTTAAGAACGTCTAACCTTAAGTATTTCTGGAACTTTAGAATCCTGTAACAAGTTTGCTATTGATAATAATCGCCTAACATCTGACCGATAGTCCTAAAAAAATAACACTATATATGTAACACTGAGGGCTGTAAGATCAATTGTAGTTTAAACGACGGAAGCGAGTTTAGTCTTCTGTCTTCGATTATTTCGTAAGATCAATGGCAGAATAGTGACCGTTCAGTATTCTGTTTGTATCTTAGCACCAAATCCAGAAAGAATTCCAAATTCAAAATTTCATATATAATTCGTTTTTCTATGTACACTTATATGAAAAAAAAGAGAACAGAGATCATTGGCTTCCTCACTCGCACCATCGGTGTAGCCAACATACACATGAAAAAATATGGCGAACGCTGTCGAGTGCTCGTTCCACGTGGTGAAACTATGAAACGACTACAATTAATTATTACGTCTACGGTACCCTAAATTAGGAGGCGATTGGCGCTGGTCAGAGTAGTGTGCCGAACCGCTCTGTGGAGGACTCGCTGGGGGCCCTCTTGAAAGTTGGCAAGTCGCGGCTGCTCGGTGAGTTAGTTCAACTTTTTCTGTCAACTCTTGTGCTATCGAAGTACCTAATAATACGTGCGGTATTCTAATCAACATTGACAAAGAATCTTTAAAAGATCGAACGAACTGTGAACGAAACCAATGATATTACCATGTGCAATACATTAATCTAGGTTTTATTAATTTGTTCACTATTTCTATTAAATATTAGGACAGTGGATTAAACTGTCGATCAAATTTTATCGTAGACTACGAAATTCGTAGTTTTAAATGCTCTTGATCTTACAGCTCTTATTATGGGATTAATTATGGCAAAAATACACATATAAGTTATTTATTATCAAGACAGGTACACCAACATCATCGTCATCCCAGGCTAAGCTGTAAGAAAAGGAAATTTTATACGAAATTTTGGACATTGAAAATCTGATCGCATGATATTTTTCTTAAAAAAAAATTAAACCGCCTTTAAAAAAAAGCACTTAAAAGTACAAAATAACTATCCTTTACTAATCAAATCTCAAGTACAATAAAAATAACTCTACAAGTACGATAATTAAATTTGTCAGTAACTGAAGTCGGTGCCAAGCCTACCAAACTAATAAACTTTCCGTTGTTGCACATTGATTTGGCACCGACTTCAATGACTGTCAAATTGAATTACATAGGTATGTGTATCGTACATATAAAGTTATTTTTATTGTACTTGAGATTTGATTAGTAAAGGATAGTTATTTGGTACTCTTCACTGTTTTTTTTTAGGCGGGTTAATTTTTTCTTATTTTTTTTTAAGTTATCGGTGAACATACATAAAAAATATACATACAGACGAACATAGAACCTCCTCCTTTTTAACCGACTTCAAAAAAAGGAGGAGGTTCTATGTCCGTCTGTATGTATGTTTTTTTTTGAAGTCGGTTAATGAATGTTCACGTGTGTTCTGTGATGTCAGCAACAAAACTAAGTGCACAATACATTTTCTATACAGGTACAAATAAATACGCCACTCAATGTTTTACATGACGTATCTAGGGAGTATTGGCCAGCCATCGCAAGTAATTTGGTCACTGTTACCAGTTACAACTTGAGTACATTGAAGGTGGCAATAACGAACTTTCTCGAATTTTCAATTTTACTCGTTTATGGAAGGAGGAATCGAAGTTCAGCCATCGATCAATGAGCGATTATAGATAATATCGATATTTCATTAGTTCAAAGATCTTTCAGTTCAAAGTTTGTTCAGTATGACGTGACAGGGAACTTGTTTATGAAATGTCAATATTCCTTTATTTCTACAGATTAAATTTATGTAAATGTATTGTATTTATATACGAGTCTATAACTCCAGATTAATTAAATAAAATCCAATAAAATGTAGATGAGTGCTGTTTCATAATGAAATGGCGGACGATCAGCTTTTCTGATAATAACTGTGTGTCGTATGTACAGGCGAGTAAGCTTATTTTATTTTCCTCACCGCTGCTGTACGGGATATGGCGTCTTGAGTTATTTACAGTCTGTCATACGAGTATTATAAACCTCCATCGTTGAATAATTTTGGATATTACAATTATTTTTTTTGTTAAAAAGAAAGTTTCCATACGAAACTTTCATAATGAAGAATTGAAAATTAAACCAACTCCAAAATAAAATCACTGAAAATTACAAAATATTTATCCTTCAGTTTTTACTAATCAAAACTCTTGTATGAAAATGACTTCATAAATACGATTTAAACACCTGTGTAATTGCATTTTGTAGTTATTGAAGTCGGACTAAATTAGTGAACAGCAACAGACAGTCTACTTAGATTGATAAACTTGGCACCGACTTCAGGAACTGCCTTTATTTCCATATGTATTTGTATCTTTGTTGTTGTTACTGTGAAGTTATATTTTATTTGAGTTTAGATTGGTAATAAAGACATTAATTGAATGATTGATTTATTATTTTGTAACTTTCGGTGTTTTTATTTTGAAGTCGGTTTAATTCTTTTCTATAAAAATTATTCATTTTTCCGTTTCGAGTGAGTTTCATTTATAAATAGGATAGATTATCAAAATATAAAATATTTAAGGACCGCGACGCTTGGTGCTTCGTCCCTCTGACTACCCCGTTAGGGATACAGCGTGAGGATACATATGTGTGTATATATGTTGTATGTATCAAAATATATTAATCATCGAGTAGTTATTTGATGTATTTTCGAAGTTCAAGGTTCAATGCCATTGAAATAAATGGTACAAGGTGATCGTCTTGTATTTTTACTGAACTCAATGAAAATGAATCATTGAAGTCGGTTCATAAACAAAGATTTCATTCGCGAACATACATAAAAAAAATATGTATATATTTTTACTAATCAAAACTCTTGAATGAAAATGACTTCATAAATACGATTTAAACACCTGTGTAATTGCATTTTGTTAAAGTAATGTAAAGCTTTCAAGCTTTCAAGTTCAAGCTTCTGTATAGAAGCATTCAAAATCGCCTCCTTCTTCGAATCGGTTAAAAAGTCAGTTTATAGTTTAAAGAAAAAAGGTAATCCGAGTATTTTCAAATAAATTGGGTTTTATTGAACATAGAAATGTTCGAAGAACTTTTTGCAAAATGTCTTTATGGTTAGTAAATTATGCCAAAAATAATTTTATGTATTTTAATATGTCTTGTATCTTCTTAGAATATTTATTCACGGGTCTATGTAGCGTTTATACTCATCAGTCTGCCCGTGACCACGATCGGTGCAATCCGGTTGAAACGTCGGGATAAAATAGGTAATTAGCCTTAAAGTATAAACGTGACATAGACCCGTGAATAAATATTTTAAGATGTGTACAAGTCTTGTATCTTGTTTAAGTAAAAATCACTATACTTTATTTATCCTTTCAGCAAAACAAATTGAAATAGACTATAATAGAGTACAATTTTCCATACACGTTATGCACCATACATATATGTAATACATTTATTTTGTGTGCTTACATAATGATCAATGATCCCGTCGACTTTTTGGCGGGAACGGGAGAACTGAGGTTGACATTTTCTTTAGATTTTCTATTTTTTACATTTTTGGGAGTTTTAAAGTGCGAAAGTGATAATATATTGTGTTTTAAAGTTCTGTATAAGTGAAAGGAATGGAGTAGGTCTAAATAAACATGTGTAACTGAAGTTCTTGCGCTCTTCTAAGAAGTCTTCACTTCTTCCAGTAAAGTCTACTATCACTTTACTGGAGGAGTTTTACGATAAGAGTAATAAACCAAAACTTCGAACGTGCTTCATGTGTCCGTCATGAATTATAACACTAACTGTAGCTCACCAAACGATTTTACTTATTTATACCGAAAAAAGAAAAAAAAAACAATAATGAATTAGGATGTCAGGCATCAATATAAACGCATAAACGAATACAGACGCACAGACGAGCGCACAAATAGACACAAGCAAGCACGCACGTACTAGATTTTGCCCGTGATTTCGTTCGCGCGAAGTTCAAAAACACACAATATCTTTATAAGTTATAAGCTATGTGTTATTCTGATTTATAAGCTATATTACTGTGAAGTTTTATCAAAATCCGTTCAATAGTTATTACGTGAAAGAGTATCAAGCATCCATAATAATAAATGGTGGTTAAAAGACAGGCGTTAACTTCTGTTCAAGATTGATTAAACGATAGCCCCTCGGGCCACATACAAAATTAAAAACACATTATTTATTGTCTATGGTTCATAGATTCTATTTTTTCTCTTTGATTTTAACTTGCACATGTATCGTACGTAAAATTATTAATCCATTGTAATAACCGATAACATACTAATAAAAGATCATTTAAACATACAGAAGTTATATTTAATACCAGTGACCTATTATAAAGCATTTATTTCAAACATTTCTGTTCCATCGACACGGATTATATTATATTAAAATGACAAACAAAGAGGAACAACCACCACGCCCTGAATTGACGGACGCCATCAACTTAGAGAAATTTATTAGACAACGAACAAATGTAAAAGGACGAATTACACGCATTTGCAATGCATTACAAATTGAGGATGGAAACTTATCACAATATGGATTACAAGAAAAGTATGACGAGTTGGTCGAATTGTTCAACAAGTATGACGCCATACAATGTCAAATCGAAAACATAGACGACGCGGAGGGCAGACAAATTTATCATGATAACGAGCGACAAGCAGTGGAAGATAAATATTATGCAAATAAAGCAATAATATTACAACAGTTAAGCAAATACGATCGCAAAGTTAGCATAGTTCCTAGCACACATCAAGATCTTTCCTTTTCAGCCTTTTCAAGTGGTCTATGTAACCAAAATCAACAAGTACAACCCCAGGTGATGATTCCAAAGCTAGTCATCCCATGCTTCGGAGGATCCATTACGGAATAGACTGGTTTCAAAGCATTATTCACAAGCGTCATCGATAGCAACCATTAGCTTAGTAACTTGTAGAAGTTACAGTATTTGAAGTCATTGTTGAAGGATGAGGCTGCGGGTATTGTGAGTTCTCTAGTTTTATCCGAAGAAAATTATCAAAAGGCAATGGACATTTTATCTTGAAGGTATGAAAATAAATTAATAAATGTGAACTTTTATATTAAAAACATTTGTAACTATACTACCATTTCTAAAAATAACCTCAAGCAATTTCTAGTGATCTTACAACAAAGTCTTGACTCGCTCGCTTCAACTTGCGTACAGGTTAGGAAGTTACTCGTGCATCCACAGAGCTCCCAAGTTTAAAAGAACTAATTGAATTTCTCAATCATCGATCTACAGCCTTAGAATTAATTAACGATAAATCAAATTCCAATGCCTCCACCTCAATGTCATGTCAACACAGTGTCAAGCAACTGTATAATGTGTAATTCTTCTCATGAGTTATTTAAGTGCCCCACCTTTTTGGAACTCTCTGCCATTCAAAGAAACGAATTTGTAAAAAGCAAAAAAATATGCTTAATTGTTTAAAACCTTATTCTTTTAAACATAAGTGCTCTAAAAGAGTTTGTAAATTGTGTAACAAAAAACATAACACTGTGATTCATATCAACATGCGAGAATCTAGTCTTCCTGGTACACAACCTAGCATTACCGAACACATCAAGGGTGCAACCTCGCATCATTCCATGGGAGCACAACCAAAGCCAGCAAATGTAAGTACTTCCAGTGCATTACACACCAGTGTAAGTGATAACTTGGGTAATTACATAGTGGAAGGTAATGAGCCACAAAGGTCAGTACAGTTAGCGCATTCAAAACCATCTCAAGTGTTCTTATCCACTGCACTCATTAAAATTAGGGACTTAAATGAGGATTGGCACACAGCTCGAGCCCTATTGGACAGTGGCAGCCAGGTTAACATTATAACTCGAGATTTAGCTTCAAAACTTAATTTGCAGGTGTCTGATCACACTAAATACATTATTCATGGTGTGGGTTCCTTACCAACACAGACTGCTTTGTCAACAACAGTTACAATAGCATCTCGTATTGGTGATTTTGTTCATACAACTGAATGCTTAATTACTGAGCGTATTTCAAATAAACTACCTCAGACTTATATCCCATTAGTTAACTTTAAAGTACCCAAGCATTATAAATTAGCTGATCCATTATTTTATGTACCAAAGAGCATTGACATATTATTAGGAGGTCAATTATTTTATTCATTATTACTTCAAGGACGGCTTAGGCTGGGCACACACCTTCCAACACTAGTTAACACAGTGTTTGGATGGGTAGTTACAGGGGACATTGAAATGAGTATGTTATCTTTATACAATATTATGAATACAGTCCATGCTACAGACAATAGTCATTCATTTAATTCTGACAACAGTCGCTTATCTCAAACTGACAACAGTCACTTATCTCAAACTGACAACAGTCGCTTATCTCAGACTGACAACATCAGTCACTCATCCATTACAGACAACAGTCATTTAGTTATTACAGACCGAGACATCAGTCCTTCAGTCATTACAGACATCAGTCACTCAACAATGTCAGACATCAGTCCTTCAGTTATTACTGATATCAGTCATTCGTTAATTACAGACAGTAGTTACACTTTAACCGCTAATAAATGCCAAATTGTTAGTTCACATCACATTATGTGTGAACAGTTTTGTGATAAATTATTGCAACGCTTTTGGGATATTGAAGAGGTTAAGCCCTCGAGCAAACCTCTCTCCCCAGAAGAGTCTTATTGTGAATCCTTGTTTTCAAGTACAACTACAAGAGAACCAACAGGTCGATTTAAGGTACAAATGCCATTAATTCAAGAAAAAATAGATATGTTGGGTGAGTCCTATTACACTGGCTACAAGTGTTTACTTATGTTAGAAAAGAGAATTGTTAAAGATCCCAATTTACACAAACAATACTCTGAATTTATTGAGGAATATTTATCATTAGGACATGCTGAAATTCTGCCAAGAAATTCACAACTTAACAATCAGTTAAATGACAAGTATTTTTTACCTCACCATCCAGTTATTAAACTTAATAGTGTTAGTACAAAATTAAGAGTTGTTTTCAATGCGAGCTCTCAATCTTCTTCAGGTTTATCGTTAAATGACATTATGCATGAAGGTCCAAACCTTTTTACAGAAATTATTGACATCATTGTACGTTTTAGAACTTATAAATATGTTTTATCTTGTGACATCATTAAAATGTTCAGAAATATTAATATGTTTGATGATCATTGCTTATTTCAATGCATTTTATGGAGGAAATCTTTAGAAGACCCAGTTCAAATAATAAAGCTTAAAACAGTAACCTACGGAACCAGAAGTGCTCCTTATTTAGCATACAGAACCCTACTTGAACTAGCAAATCAAGATGGTCATTTATATCCACAAGCTGCTTCTTGTATTAGACATCAAACCTTCATGGATGATGTGCACTGTGGTGCTAATTTGTTAAGTGATGCCATTGAGTTAGCTGATCAGCTGATTTCACTGTTCAATAGAGCCTGCTTTCAATTACACAAGTGGTCATCTAACCATCCTCATATTTTACAAAATATCAAGCATTTAATTAGCCAAGAGCAGTCTCCTAGTAGCTTAATTATTGGAGGAGAAACAAGCACACTTGTTTTAAAGTGGGATCCAGTAAATGATTTATTTTTACTTAATTCAATAAATCAAGATGATCTTCAGTTACAAAATGTTAGTTTTACCAAACGAACCGCCTTATCAATTATTGCAAAGATCTTTGACCCATTAGGTTATTTAGCACCAGTAAGTATTATTGCCAAAACTTTCATGCAGGAAGTGTGGAGAGAAAAATTAGAATGGGATCAGATTTTACCCTCTCATTTGATGACAAAATGGTACACATTTTATACTAATTTAAAGTATTTGGAAAGTATTAAAATTCCCAGATATTGCTTTACAGATATACCACACAAGGTTCATTTAGTAGGATTTAGCGACGCATCAGCCCAAGCTTATGGCGCATGTATTTATATAGTCGCAGAGTATTTAAACAGAGTTCAGTCTTCTAATATACTAATAGGAAAGAGTAGAGTGGCACCACTTAGAACCATTTCTATTCCTCGGCTAGAACTTTGTGGCACATTATTACTATCAAAACTCATGCATAAAATTAAATGTTCATTGGAAATTATATTAAATATTGATGGAATTTTCTTATTTACTGACTCTTCTATCGTCTTGCACTGGTTAAATTCTCCACATAAAAAATGGAATGTATTTGTTGCTAACAGACTGACAGAAATCTTACAATACACAAATGTTAGTTCCTGGAGTCATGTAGCTTCCAAGGAGAATCCAGCTGACGTTATTACTAGAGGCCTCTGCCCTAGTCAATTACAGAGTAGCACCTTATGGTGGACTGGACCATCATGGTTACAATCTCCTTTATGTGAATGGCCCATAAATTATTTAAATTATGGTGATTGTGATGATGAGGAACTGTCAAAAGTCATACATACCCATACAATTACCGTGCAAAGTAAACAAGCAAGCTCAAGAATTTGATTATTTTTTGACTATTTTTGAAAGATTCTCTTGTTTTCAAAAATTAAAAAAAGTTATAGCTCTGTGTTTTAGATTTATTTACAATTTAAAAAGAAAACAGCCTAAAATTAGTGGACCACTCACACCAACTGAGTTACAATGTAGTCATGATTTTATCATAAAAAGGGTTCAACATTCAATTTATAGTGAAGAAATCAAATCATTGAAGTTAGATAATTGTTACATTGCTAAAGCAAGCCCATTAAAAAGGTTGACTCCCTTCCTTGATAAAAATGAAATCCTTAGAGTTGGGGGTAGAATTAAGCATGCAGAAATACAGTATAACCAAAAATTTCCAATTATTTTACCTAATAAAAGTCATATTACATATCTCATTAACCATACACATAACCAATTATTTCACTCAGGATTAAATAATACCCTTTCAAATTTGAGATTATCTTACTGGCCCTTGCATGCACGGGTAGCAGTTAAAAAAGTTATAAGGGATTGTGTTCTGTGTACTAGGTACAGGTCGCTCACATGTGGGCAACGCCTATCAAACTTACCTTATCATAGGGTTAACCTAGAAGGGCCATTCTTGCATGTTGGTATTGATTACGGTGGCCCTATTTATGTGAAAACTTCAAATTTGCGCAACGCAAAATATATTAAAACATATATTTGTCTGTTTGTATGTTTAGCTACTCGAGCTATACATATTGAATTAGCCTCAGATTTGTCAACAGCTTCCTTCATAGCCTGTCTTAAAAGGTTTTGTGCTAGACGTGGAATTTGTAACACTATATATAGCGATAATGCTACGAATTTTCGAGGAGCTCATCATGAGTTACACCAGTTGTACCAGATGTTTGTAAATACATCTTCATATAGTGAAATTGTAAATCATACAAATAGATTTCAGATAAATTGGAAATTTACTGTTCCTTTAGCCAGCCATATGGGTGGAATATATGAGGCAGGCATGAAGTCAGCAAAATCTTTACTTAAAAAGAAATTAGGCAATTGCAGATTAACTTATGAATATCTTTATACTTTACTAGCAGAAATTGAGTCAATTTTAAATTCCAGGCCGTTAAGCGCTATTTCAGATTCTATTGATGATTTAAATTACTTAAGTCCAGGTCATTTCCTGATAGGAAGTACACTTTTGGATATACCTGAACCAAGCCTCACCGATATTTCTGAAAATAGATTAAATATGTTCCTAAAATTAACAGTTATTAAGCAACAATTTTGGAAGGATTGGTATAATAAATATTTATCTGAGCTCCAACAAAGAACAAAGTGGTTGAGCGCTTCTCCAAATTTAAAAGTTGGAAATTTAGTACTTATTAAGGAGTTAGCTCCACCAGCCACATGGCCTATGGGGAGAATTACTAAAGTCTTTTGTTCAAAGGATGACCAATTAGTTAGATCTGCTCTTATTAAAACCTCAACAGGTGTTTACCATAGACCTATTCATAAGTTGGTTTTGCTGCCAGTTTGTAATTCTGTTTAATCTACATCATAAGCTACATTTATGTTTTATATTAGCTCTCATTGCAGGTGCTGATAATTTACTTGGATTAGATACTTAACCCACTTTACTCGGCTTAGACATTACCAGTTTAATCTATTGTTAATAGATATCAATTTGCTTCTTAGCTTCACCACATTAAAATTATTTTATCTAGTTAACTTTCCTTTTATTATTAAATTAATTTTTAAAGTACTTCTGTTTAAAGAATGTTAGTAAACAATTACTGTAAGGATACGGAAAGAATTATTATGCGATGCGCCAGTAGGTTTGAAAGAAAATTAGTATGTGTTAAATATGTTAATATGTAAATTCTAAAAAATACTAGTTAAATTGTAAACTATATTTTTCTTTGATCAAGAAGTTAATTTACAGAACAGGTTTTGTTTATTCTATCAGTTACAGGATATTTATTTCATTTATTTTTATATAATTAAAACATAAGTCAATTTTGTTTATTAAGGAAGAAATCCTACCTTTGGTTTGTTATTTAATTGTTTATTAAGTTAGTGCAGCCACTTATGGCCATACATTTTAGTTATTCAGATAAGTAGCAATGTCATATAAATATTGATTGTATAAGTAGTTATCTATGTACTTATAAGAAAATTTACAGTTGATTTTTTCATTTTAAATTAAGTCTGATTGTTAAGTAAATTATAAAAACAAAATTTAAATTAAGTTTGATGTAGATTAAGTCTGATTGTAAATCATTGCAATTCATTAGTGATTTAGAAATGCTTATGCCTTTGCTTAATTACTTGTTTTCAAATTATGTAATTAACCAATTGAAAATTCAATTATTGTTATATTGCCTTTCATGTAGTTCAGTTTCACTTTTCTTCTTTAGCCCTGACTCTGTCAGCGAGGGGGTGTATGTTCAAGATTGATTAAACGATAGCCCCTCGGGCCACATACAAAATTAAAAACACAGTATTTATTGTCTATGGTTCATAGATTCTATTTTTTCTCTTTGGTTTTAACTTGCACATGTATCGTACGTAAAATTATTAATCCATTGTAATAACCGATAACATACTAATAAAAGATCATTTAAACATACAGAAGTTATATTTAATACCAGTGACCTATTATAAAGCATTTATTTCAAACAACTTCAAGAGTAGAGTTTTGTTTTTAAAGGTTAGTTTTGGGAACTTAAATACTTTCCGTTCTTTGGAGTCATCTTGTGGACGAATCAAATGAAAGATTTTTAAACTACATATTCAATACTATAACATGTTACTTAGATTTGTTCTTGTCAACACTTTTAAAAAGTATGCGTCAATTCTGCTGCCTTCAAACCACCTTAACATCAAAACTATCGCTCAGAAAAATATTAATATAATCATGGACATTATAACGTAACGTAACAATATAACGTATTTGTTATTTAACGTATAATAACGTAACAAAATAACGTATTTATTGAAGAAACATTATTGGTAATGCATTGCATATTAGGTAATATTTATACATAATAGGAATCAAGGAATATCAACTACTCTCTACATAGGAATGTTCAAGAAATTAGTTCTTGCGGTTGTCGGATATATGTATCGTAAATCTGTTATTTTATTAATCAGTCAGTCGTATGCTTGTAAATTGTAACTTTTCTTATCTGAGGTTGACCCATCATGTCGATTTTGATCCTTCAAGTTGCTGTCGGAAATAAAGCCTTGACACTCAGATCAAACCGGTTAAACGAGATGTCCTTTTGTTCTCGGTTATCGTCTTGGCATGTTCCTAGAGTAGCTGATATTTCTAGTTAGTATTAAACAAATAATCTAGTACTAGAATATTATACTGGTCTTATTTACTGGCTTTGTGTCACGCTGGCATTAGAAGCCCTGCGCTTGAACGAGCTCGGAGCGACTCAATTTGTACAGCAGTCATTTAAAATTAATCACTGGAAAAATCCTTAACTCGCCGAGTCCTCGCACCTCGGCGGTTCCAAAAATGCTACTTTTTACCTTTTACACCTTCTACTCCGTTTACACCTTGCTAACGTTTCTCTCTCCATTCGTTCTCCGTATGAACGCTTTTTCAATTAATTTTGTATTGCATTCTTTTCTAGTATCGCCGTCGAGGGACGTTGTAGTGCTCTAATTAACGACTAGCCTTCAATTAGACATGTGTGCAAGTGCCAGCTCGAATGGGGCGCAAAGGGTTCCGTAATAGATAAAGTACAAGCCGTTATCCGCCCGCTTCGCTGGGCGTAAATGAAACTCTTGTATCTGTAGTAGATTTTTGATTGAAAAATGGTGAAGGGTCTCAGAAATTAAAAAAACAAATAGCCTAAAGCCACCTACAAACGATTCCGTGTGGAATGGTCATAGTTCCATACCGATACGTTTAATAATTTTCACGTGATTGCGTGACAAAGAAAACCATTTTCATTTTATATGTATAATAGCGACCCGCTGCGCCTTATTATTTTTATTTTAAATTAATATACAGCCCATGTTACTCGCTGATAATGTAGCTTCCCATAAGCGAAAGAATTTTTGATAGCGGTTGAGTAGTTGTTAAGTTTATCCATTACATACAAACAAACAAAGTTTACCTCTATATAATGTTAGTGTGGAAGAACACGTTCGTTTAACATTAGACGTTCTGAGACTAGTGTAATATTTCAACCTTTCATTCTGAATTTCGTGGCACATAGGCAGACGTTAAATTTAAAAGGTAAGTTGTCACTTTTGGAGGTTAATTTTGGGGCTTTTATGGAAAGTTAAAAACAATTTAATTTGGGTCCATTGTCTGAGCTCTTAAATAAAGCTGTTTTAACCACAAATTCAAATATTTGTAACACATTACTTTAAATTGAATTTTTTGACATTTTATCGAAAATTAAAGTTAAAATGGCTATTCGCCCACATTTAAAATACACGTTAATGTCCAAAAATATAACTAAAAATTGAAATAAAAATCATTAAGATTGAAAGAAAATTGTATACTAAAGAAAAATTATCATTATCAAGATTAAATCATGATAGATGCATTTTTTATATATCATATAATGAAATATCTAGGACGAATTTTATTTTGCTGTTGGCAGTTCTCTTTCTTCCCTTGCTCAAATATGGCTTGCACTTGTTTGGCTTGACTATGAGTAAGACTTTGTATTCTTTAAAATGAATGTAAAATGTAATAATTCGTATTCTTTAAAGTAATTCAGGACATAAGGATCAAAGGAACAATCAGGTCGAGTTTGAGTACCCAATTAGTTCTCTTTAATTCTCTAATTCCTCAATTCATTATATAATAATTATAATTAAAGTATTAACTAGTGCGAGATTTGTGGGTGAGTCAACAAAATGTTGCCATTCGCATTTGATAAGCTGATGTTCATGGCGGGGCAAAATCTTATGCACATTATTTTTCGAAGGAATCGTCTGTGACAGACAGATGACCTGTGATTGATTATAAGTGTTTCGGTAAGGAACCCTAATAAATCGGTGATTTTATTCACTTTTTCCCATACCTATTAAAACAGAGGTTGTGAAGAGAAATGCTTTTGTTAAACTAAATTTATAATTTTCACAGGGAAAATTTTATTAAAATCTGCTTCGGTAAACTTATCGTGTTCCAATTTCACGTCGTAACGAGTTTCCGTTGGATGTTATGTTATGCTTTATACTGTTATAACTATATTTCTAAAGGCAGCTCTCGTGTAGTTGTGTTTCTTTCGTTTTTGCGGACGCCGCGTCGCGGACAGGATTAATCAAAGTTTTCCTCCGCTATTTCCAGTCGCAGGACATGACCTACAATGTAGAGATAGGTCGTCGATTGCAGTATCACGAAACGCAAGCGTTTATTTAAAAGAGTCAAATAAAAAATCAGGTTGATTACTGAGGTTCCGTGGCTTAAAATGAAAAACTAAACCCTCATTCATTCATTCATTCATGTTTGTTCGTTTGTCTGCCGCTTACAGTCGACGTGTTCAAAAAATATGTAAAGTACAAACTCGTGATGCTTGTTGTTAACATAATATATAGCTGTTTTGTAACAGTTAATATTTAAAATATTCACATACGCAAAACGCGCACTAAACTCATTCTGATTTCGTTATTAATTTTGATTATAACTGGACAATGACCGTTCACAGATACAGATCTACATATGGTATATTAATTTTGATTGCACTAGACTACTTCTATCTGACAGCACATTGCGGCGGTTACAGTTAAACTATCTCTGAGTAATGCTACCTCCATTCGACCGCACTGTACACGACCTTTGACAACTACGTATAGGGCGGTAGTTACAGAAAATATTGTTTTTGAAAACTGAATGATTAATAATATCAAATAATTGACCGCTCTCTTCTATTGTGTATATTTACGATATCTCGCCTACATTTCAGCAAATCAATTGTTATTATAATAAGTAAAGCATAGTTTAAAGAACTCAAAAATTCTTTATGTCAGAACTCGGAACATTATTCCCAAAACACGTCTGAAATTCGCAGGATCATGTGCGGAATTAAATACACGTCAAATCACGTCTATTGTGTACAAGAATACATTAAGCAAGTCACGTCATTGGTAATGCGGACAACACATCCTGTCTACATTGGTACGGCTCTGTAACGTGCATACGTTATATCGGCCAGATTACATTACAGATTACATAATAGAACTAGGTTATTCATCTCTACATACTCTAGTAATGTAAATACGAATGTCTCTGTTTGTTACGTGTTTACTGTTAAATTGCGAGTGATGAAAATCGTCATGGAGATAGCTTCAACTCTAGGGAAGAACTAAGGGCACTTTTTAAAATTCAAAATAAATACATGTGTGCTTTAAAATTATGGGCGTAAGTTTGTAAAGTCGCCTGTGTACGGATGAAGACAAAGCATTAAATTCTTCAAAAAGACCGCCCAAGTGTATAAGGATCAATCCAGCAGCATTTTCAATGCAGCTGGATTTTTGTTGTACCAACACAATTCTATGCTACGATCCTAACTAACCGGCTCTATGTCATATAAATACTTAAAGGCTGAGACCGCGATCGGTGTAATCCGGTCGAAAAGTAGGGTTAAAAAAGGTATTAGCCAAAGTACGTACTTGACATAGACCTTGTTAGTTAGGATTGTCAGATGTGTACAAGTCGTGAAAGTTTAGGAACATCAACACGATTTCAGCTGTCTCCAGCACGACTTCAACAATTTGTCGATTTTTTGAAGAAACGAAACAATTTACATCTTACACGGAAGTTACACCGGCTGTTGGCGTGGCGACGTGGCGACGCGTTGCCGCGTACTTAAACTGAGCTTGTATACCTATAGCGTATGCAGTGTTGTCATTAACTTCGGAACACGTTCCCAGTGTTTTTTAAATAAAGAATAATTTTTTTCTTTAAATAAAATCTGATTACTTTATTTTCGGTTATTCCGTATTTTTTGATTATGCCATATTTATTTCCTTTAATAAACCATCCTTTCGTGCATTTCCATACAGAATAGTTTCGATATTTCACATCTGGCAGGCGTCCCTAGACGTCTCATTTTTTACAATACTCAAGAAATTTTAATTACTTAACTAAGGCAGTCTAAAACCTAAGAGAATCCTGGCTGCAACGTCAGGTTATTTCTGTCACTTTAGATTAGAGTATTGTCGTCAGAACTGAATAAGCATTCAAAATTTAAAAGTCGCGAGTTCAGAGGAATTAATTCATATTTAGCTCGCATTATTGGAACTAAAGATACAAATATACATGTGAAGTGAAAAGCTTTTAACTTGTAATAATTACAACCATTCTGAACTAATCATAACGATAATTGAAAGCACTAAAGTTTAAAATAAGTGCCCTCACTTCATAAACTGCAATCTATTCATCTTAACTCTAGTTTTTGTGTTTTACAATGAAGATAACTTTTCTATAAAAAATAAATTCAAATCTTAGATAACTCGTAATGATTAGAAACTCTCTAGTTAGTATCAACATTGTAATAATGAGGGTCTATTAATTTAAATACGTGCGCTTGCAAATAGGTGAAATATGGCGGAGAGCGCCATATTCTGACTGAAAGCCATTCTAAGGGTGTCTAGTACATCAACATCTTAATACATACATACATACATATCTTCAAGCTATATCCCTAACGGGGTAGTCAGAGAGGACAAAGCTCCATACGTCGCGGTCCTTACATATTTTTTTCGATTCCTCGAATCTCATCATTCTTCTCACACATTTTCGCCTAGGTGCCTAGATGCGAGTGCTTTTGACGTTTCCGTCGGCTAACACTGGCTATTTGATCTTCATAAGTCAGCCTTGGTCTTCCTTGGGTTGTTTTACTACTCGCTTACGCCCCGCAAATTTTCTGCGTCAGTCTTTCATCACTCATTTTTTCTATTATTTCAACTTCTTAATGACAGTTTATAATAAGTAACGTATCACCTGATAATTAATATTGTTTTAAATTTAAAATATGACTCATATGAAAATATTTAATTGTTTCAATATGATAATATAATAACTAATAATAAATAACTCTGAACTCGTTATGCAGTTAATTTTTACATCGAGTGTCAATATTTACGAGTTACTGTTCCTCGCAACTTTGGTAACATTTATTGGATGTCACATCGGCAGTAGGAGGCCGACGTTTATTGAACATGAACGATAGTGACATTATTGTATAACGTCCAATATTGCAATTTGTGTCACAGTCTGTACGAATTTCACAGCCGTCATCGCGATATAACACGCGACAATACACCACAGACTGTACAGATCATGTCGATACGATTTGTTAAAAAGATAAACAATTTTTTTGACTTATATGCTCATACACATACACGCATACATATCTTCACGCCGTATCCCTAACGCGGTCGTCAGAAAGGACATAGCGCCAAGCGTCGCGGCCCTTACATTATATATATTATATGAGCATGTATATGCTCATCTTGCATAAAATGGGCGATGTAAAATATGGCAATGCATTAAATAAACAAAGATATATATTTTCATTTGTTCGAAATCTTAAATCTCCGAAAGTTCTTCATCGATAATTTTCAAAATTTGACACAACTTTACATTGAAATATACTTCTGTTATTATATACCAAATATATCTACTGAAAATATGTGAGGAGAATTATGAGATTTGAGGAAGCGAAAGAAGTATGTAAGGACCGTGACGCTTGGCGCTCCGTCCTCTTTGACTACCCCGTTAGGGATGCAGCGTGAAGATACATATATATATATAAATATGAAATAAAAATTGCAAATGCCTTTATGTCAAAAAATATTTTATCTATTTCAGGACGACTTTTTTAATTTAATAGAACAATAATACTTATTTATCTTTTTGAAAAGTTAGATCGTAACGGCCTTTAGTTAACTTAGAGGTTTCTCCCCGCGATGGCATTACTGTAGTGAATATAAATTAGTGTAAATAGAGAGTTTAATTGGAGAATGAATCGTAAACGAACTTACAAAAAAAACTATAGGGCGGAAGGAAGTCAAGGAAAATCAAAGCTGACTTACGAAGATAAAATATCCAGTGATAGCTGACAGAAATAACAAAAGTGCCGGTATACCTCGGCAAAACTGTTCGAAAAGAAAGATAAAATTTGAGGAGATGAAGAAGTATGCAGGGGTTGCAATGCTGCAATCCGTTCTCGTCCACCTACTCTAGTGATGAACAAAATCGGTCGTGGTTATGCGGAGTTGGTCTTAGATTTTTAAAAAAGCAAGATCAAGACCAATAGAGGACCAATGTCTCCAATGCAAGGCCAAGAGTACTGAATGAAGAAGACCAAAACCGGTTAAGCAAAGCCAATACCTTTATATAATATTGAACTAAAATGTCATCGTCTCTAATTAATTACTTACATAGTTTAAAAAAGGAACACTATTTACTTTCAGGATAATTTAGAAAAAATAAATTACATTTATCGGCTTACATTGTATAGTACTAGCTTATGCCCCACTTCGGAAAAAAGGTCTGCGAAATTCAAAAACACACGAAAAATTATAGGCTATGGGTTATTCTGATGTATCAGCTATATAACTGTAAAATTTCATCAAAATCTGTTTTGCGTCAAAAGTAATAAACATCCAACCTCACAAAGTTTCGCGTTTATGATATTAGTAGGATATAAAATTTGTAAGCAATACTCGTACACGCATATCGACCGATTATTTTATGAGTAAGTAATGTTCTATACATATTTTTTCCTTTTTACTCATTTGTTGGTAAAAGTTGTTTGGTTGGTTGGTTGTTAAATGAATGTGAACAAAACTAAGGTTCTGTTGTTTGAAAGAGAAGCGGTACAAACGAAATGTGTGATTTATGTAAATGGAAAATGTCTAGAACAAGTGAATGAAATTGTGAATCTGGGGAGTGCGTTTTCGAGGGATGGATAATGTGAGTTGGATGTGGAGAGACGGGCAGCAGCTGGTAATAAAGTGAACGGTGCTCTGTCCGCATTAGTGGGTAGTGTGAATATATCTAACACTGCTAAAATGGCCATCCACAATGCGGTGTTGGTGCCAACTTTGTTGTACGGTAGTGAGGCCTGGATATGCCCGAAATCGAGTGAAAGTATGATAAATGCTGTGGAGATGCTGTCTCTCAGAAATATGTGCGGTGTCACGCTTGCGGACAGGATAAACAATGAAAAGATACGCAGTATGACAGGGTTGCACAACAGTGTTATAGTAAAAATGAACAAAGGAAAGCTTAGATGGTTCGGGCACTTGGAAAGAATGAGTGATGAAAGACTGATGAAGAAAATCTACAGAGCAAAAGTGAGTGGCAAAAGAAGCCAAGGAAGACCAAGGCTGACTTCAACTTCTGAAGATCCAATAGCCAGAGTGTTAGCAGACGGAAATGTTAAAAGCTCTCACATATCTAGGCGAAAATGTGTGAGGAGAATGATAAGATTTGAGGAAGCGAAAGAGGTGTGTAAGGACCGCGACTCCTGGCGCTCCGTCATATGTTAGTAATTATATTAGTATTATTGTTCATAATTTGTTACGATTTAAAGATTAAAATGACTAAAATATGTTCTCCTAATATGCTTTTTCTCAAAATAAAAAACAACATTCTTTAAGTTTGAAAACATGTTTTTTATCATTTACACCCTTACTTTTATCTCGTTCAATAATTTCGTGCAAATAAAAAGCTGAAATGATAAGTATTAAGATTTAGATGAGCAATACCAAAAGCAAGATTTAAAAAAAAAACTTACTCTACCTCGATAGGGATACAGATCAAGCGTGGGCGTATTTATACATTTTGGTTTTTAGAGGTTCATACAAATAATAATATTATAATAATAATAATAATACTCCAGACAATTACACAGATTGTGTGACCCCAAACTAAGCAGTAAGTTTGTACTATGGGTACCACACAACGAACTCTGGGGGAGTTCCCAGTAACACCCAGACTCCAAGCCAATTTAGAAAAGTTCGTTTCCTAAATTAACCTGACCGGGAATCGAACCCGGGACCCTAGCTTGGAAAGAAGATGCATATGCCACTGTGCCAACGGGCCAGTCAAAAAATAGCAGAACATGCAAATTTTCAAGTGATTTACCGAATTCGTTGTGTGTCAAAATAATACATATAATACATATAATAAAGCAGTAGAAACTGTCTGTACATTGAAAAAAATAGTGGGGGCGATAAAAAAAAGAGTATGTAACACAAGTATTTTTTTAAATTTCTATCTGTCTGTACGTACACGCAAATTTCCAAAATTACTGAATTGATTTTGTTGTGTTTTTAACAGGTGGATTAAGCACAGCTTGAAGCAATATTCATGCTTTGTTTTATTGAAATAGTATGACAGTGAATAAAATCACCGTCATTTAAAGATAATTTTAAATTCACCGCTCGCCTGTTACAGGGTGCATAATAAAACCGACTTTCACGGGAACGATGTCGCGGGCATCAGCTTGTCTTTAAGTTGTCTTTAAGTTAGGGCATTTTGGTTAACTTTAAAAAAAATTTCAGATCAAGTGGTCCTTAGAGTTAAAGGGATAACATTTTTAAAGGTTAGCAATACTGCAATATGACGTGTTCAGCAAGTGTACTGAATTTAGTAGTTATCCCGCGTGTTAGCTGAGTGTTCTACTCAAGTTAATAAACCATTTTTTATTCATTCGCCACTCTCACAGTATAAATTGTCAGTGAATGCAGCGCGAGCAGCGTGGAGTGTAGTTGGTGTGTGAGTGTGTGTGTGTGAGAGGGCGCGGATGCGGCAGAACTCGTCTTTTGAAGTGCTAATTTCAGTGGAGCGGTTAGCGCGCCGCAGCTTACTGCTTCATGTTCTCTTACTAAAAGCATATGTTTTATGAATTCAAATAGGGCTACACTACGAAGCACACTAAGATTGGTAAAAATAACAATAAAAATGCTATTTATTGTTCAAAAAATTGTAATCCCATATATTAAAATGTTAAATCTTTTGACAAAAAATATGAAGGCGCGAGCACATAATTATTAAAAAAAAACAGCAATCTGTTCTAATTTGTATATAAGTTTTTCAATATAATTTCTACTGTCATCCTGACAACGACACCTGGTCGTTGTCTAAAAAAATGAACAAAAAATGTGTGATAACAATTAATTTTAAGATTTAAAATAATTACAAGTATTTAAACAAGATATAGTAAAATTCGTGCGCCGCGGTTTTGCCTGCGTTAAATTTGAATTGTCTCCGAGATAAAACGAATACGGATTACTCTACTTGGCTATGAAAGTTCCCTCAAAGTCGGTTTAGCCGTTTAGAGATAGTGCGGACAACCGGACATACAAACAGACAGACAGACAAACACTTTACACTACAAAGTTCGACCCCCCTTTTGCAAATGGAACTTTACAAAAATGTGAAACACGCGTCTTTGAGTTTTTAATAAGTAACATTTGGACTCAATTTCACAGTCGTATTCAACGCCCCCTTTTTACTCTTAAAATATACATACATATTATATGAAGATCAAATAGCCCGAGTGTTAGCTAAATGTCAAAAGCACTCGCATACGTAGGCGAAAAAGTGTGAGGAGAATGAGGATATTTGAGGAAGAGAAAGACGCTTGGCGCTCCGTCCTCTCTGACTACCCTTTTAGGGATACAGAGTAAAGATATGTAGGTAAAATATAAATTTCCAAAAATCCTGTCAGGCAATTCATGATTTCATTCTAAATTTCATCAAAATCGGTCAAGTCGTTTAGGAAGAGAACTATTAAACAATGATAACTTTTTTCGCTGTCATTCGATTTCAGTGAAACAAATGTTGCTCCGATCTGAGCTTAATCTACCTATGAAAACCGCAAGAAAATCCATTTAGTTGTTTTGGAGATTAGCGTGTATATAAACAGACAGACACAAACATTTAAAAAAGTGCTTTTTTTGTGTCCTGTTACTCTTTTTTTATCGCCCACACTTATTTTTTGATAAATATATTCTATGTACAGACACGCGGTTTCTATTGCTATAGATTATATAGACTGATGTAGATTCAATGTACAGTCACAGCTCATAACTTTTTACAGTTCCGTTGAAAATTAAATAAGAGTAACGCTTGTAGAATCACGTCGCGTTGGTGTTCGTTTTTCTCTGGAACTGTCGTAAACAGCTCAAAGAAACAATTATAGTAAGTAGTGGCCCAGAGACAAGATTTTGGCTTCGGGAGTTAGTTTTTGGGGACTTAAATAAAGTTAAGAAATAATGTTTTTTGAAGTCATCGTGTGTGGTGCGACAACGACAACATGCGACAACTTTATAAATCACGAAGTCAAACATGTATAATGGCTTAATAACACATTGTTTTGGCTTGCTAGCTAATCATTTTATCCGAAAATACGTGTTAAAATAACTGTCTTCCCACATTATCTCTAAAAGTAGGTATCACGAAGAAAAATGAAAAAAAAATCGTGTTACATTGACAATAAGGTGTACTTTGAAGATCACTGTCAAGAAAGACATTACAAAGATCTCTTTTAAATAAAAAATCTTCACCACTAACTTCGTCTTGTGGTTGACAGTATTTTTTTGCGTAAAGAGAAACCTCTACAACAAACTTTGTTTATTGGCTAGAGGTTGGTAACAATCAATTTTTAACAACCGCCAATAACAACAGTGCGGAAGACTAGAAACATCACATTAGGAACACTGACGGATTCATTGACGACAAATATTTTTCATAATACGCAGGTTTCCTTTTCGAAGCGAAAGTAGACTTTTTATTCAAAAATAATTTGCAGTTGGGTTTACTTGAATCAATTGAATCGACTTGACTAAATGCGCAAATATGATAAGGTATCTTAACGCTGTTTCCCTAACGGGGTAGTCAGAGAGGATGGAGCGCCAAGCGTCCCGGTCCTTACATATTTCTTTCGCTCCCTCAAATCTCATCATTCTCCTCACGCATTTTCGTTTAGGTATGCGGGTACTTTTGACATTTCCGTCAGCTAACACTCTGGCCATTTGATCTTCCTAAGTCAGCCTTGGTCTTTCTTGGCTTTTACTTCCACTCACTTTCGCTCAGTACATTTATATGATCGTTTAAAAGCGGGTAAGTGGTTTTTTCACTACATTAATCCATTGTTTTTGAATATTTAATGATATAACGGTCTTCCAGTAAATATGATTGTTCACTTCTCTAACAACTGCACCCATCTTACATGACCATTACTCTAGGTTGTAACACTCGTATAAAGTCTACTTAAAGTTCAAGTCCGGAGTTTATAACGTGCTTTTAACAATATTTATGTGATAGTTAAGAGGGTACATTAAATAGTTTAAGTTTTATAGAAGCTCTATATAATATAAAGTATTTTGTGCTACGTGTATAAATGATACAACACAGTTATAATTATTATTATAAATTATTTAACTATTATAGTAAATTAATTAAATAAAATTATTTAAATAACAATAAATAATAAGTAAATAATTTATTAAATTAATAAATTATTTAATATTGTATTTATTACTCGTGATCTCGTATTTGTCTAACCGGGAGCGAGAAGTGATTATTAATGGGGTTGTGTCTGTCAGTTCAAAATTAAAAGTGGCCGTTCCCCAAGGATCAAATTTTCCTGTTTTTGGTATTTATTAATGATTTCCCATTTATGCTCAGGGACTTATACGAAACAGTATGATTTGCTGATGACACCTCATTGTTATTTAAACTAGACAGAAAAAATATTATTAAATTGCAGCAGGCGGACCATATCGGGGCATCGACTAGTAAGTTCGGTTCCGAGGTATATACAATTAGACGCATTAGGCAAATGACGGATGTGGATAAATGCAAGGTGGTGTACTCTGCATATTTCCATAGTCTAATGTCCTACGGCCTTCTGCCGTGGGGATCAGCGGCGCATATTAACTCGATTTATATATATATATTTTACAAAAACGAGTAATACGTGCCATCTACAGTATGAGTGCACGAGAATCACGTAAAGATCGTTTTAAAGATATTGATGTCCTCACCTTGCCTTCCTTATACATCTTTGAAATTATTATGTATACGCGGAAAAATATTGATCTGTTTATAAAGAAATGCGATATTAGTGGTACGCAAACTTGAGATCGCCATAAATTGATTATTCCAAAATTTTAATTACATGAATCAAATATTTCATTCTTGGGTAACAGCATTCGTTTTTGTAACAAAGTTCCTCAAGAAATTACTCAATTAACAGAGAATAAATTCAGATTGGTTAGAAAACGTACATTGATTAGACAATCATACTATAAAATGAACGATTTCGTTGAAAATAAAACAATAGTCTGGAAATGATCTTCTCTGAACATGGATTTACTGGCTTAATTAATATTGTATTTTAATAAGCCTTTTGTAAAATGAAGTTGAAAAAATGATACCTGACTGAGTTTCTTGTCGGTTTTTCTCAGTGTCCAGGTTTTCTCTTTGAACTGAACTAAAGTGGATTTGACGTTCAAAAATACCTTGTAATTGCCGACAATAAAGTGAACAGTGCTCTGTTCACATTAGTAGGCTGTGTGAATGTATCTAATACAGTCAAAATGCCATCCACAATACGATGATGGTGCCAATACTATTGTACAATTGCGAGCCCTGGATGTGACTGAAATCGAGTGAAAGTCAGATAATAGCAGTAGAAATGCGATCTCTTAAAAATATGTACGGTGGACAAAATAAGTAATAAAGAGATCGTCGCGGGTGTCCGTGGGCGGCGGTGATCACTTTCCATCAGGTGACTCGCTTGCTCGTTTGCCCGCTCTGATATAATAAAAAATACGCAGATTGACAGGGTTGGACGACAATGTTATCGTAAAACAGAAGAAAAACATACTTCGATAGTTCGGGCGCATAGAAAGAATGAGTGATTAAGAATTGCCGAAGACAATGTACAGAGCGAAAGTGAATGGTAGCAGAAGCCAAGCAAGACTTAGGCTGACATGTGAAGATCAAATAGCCAGTGTGTTGAGTGTTATATAATTGATAGTGAAATAAGACCACGTTATGAAGTGTATTAATATAATATAAAAAAATGATAAAAAACTACTTAGGACTTCGACAGCGTAGACCATGACTAACACAGACTAAAAATATATCCACCACCTAATCACAATGACACCATATACAACATCCTCCTCATTTACTAAAGAAAAATAGACAATAACCTATGTAAGGAATATATACATAATACATAAAACACACATATCTATCTTTTCAGACATAGACCTTTTACTTTATATAATTTGTATATAGTTATTTTTGAAACAACAATATAGACATCTTTTTAGACAATTAACCTATTTTAAACCTATTCTTTTTTTTTTTTATAATACGATGCAATTAGATACATAGTAATTTACTTCATTCCAACTACATTTTATTGTAGGCCACAATCAAATGTATTTGTTTCATTTTAAATTATGTAGTCAGAAGTAGGTTTAAAACCTTAGACTACTAAATTAATTTATAAACTTATGAATTATATTCAGAAACCAAGCCTTTTAGGAGGCCTGACTTCACGACCACTTCTAGTAATGTAATACTCACCACCACGTCTAGTCTGATGTGGAGACTGCATCTTCAACGGTTCAGCTGATTCTGATTGTATAGAATCTGACATATAGCTATGAGTTACTTTAACTGGTGACACTTGTGGTGCTTGTAGTATATGCTGCCTATTTCTTCTGTAATTTAGACCATTAGAATCATTTATGATATATGACCTAGGTTCCAAACATTTCTGCTTGATAATACCTGGAGACCAAACACTTTGAGGTGTTTTTTTAAACCATATCCTATCCCCTTCTCTTAATTCTTTTAAAAATTTAGTTTTTTTATTATAATATTGTTTAGACCTCTCAATATTTAGTTTTTCATTTTTCATTTGATCAGCAAACTTTACTACTTTAGGTTTTAACATTTTATTAACTATAGGTAGCTGTGTTCTCAAAGTTCGTGACATTAATAACTGCGATGGTGAAGGTAAGTTTGACCTCGGAGTTGTCCTAAACATAAGGATAGCTAAATATGGATCATCACCAGTTTCATCACACTTAGTAAGTATATTTTTCATTATTTTTACACCTGACTCTATTTTTCCATTAGAACGTGGTAAGTAAGGACTCGACGTTGTATGTTTAATATCCCAATCACAAATAAATGAATTGAATTCCGCTGATGTAAAGGGAGGACCATTATCAGTGATTAACTCTATGGGAATACCATGACGACTAAAAAATGATTTCAATACTAATATTACATTTTTTGCTGTGTTAGACTGCAGACTAGCAAATTCAATAAAATTAGAAAAATAATCTTGAGCTACTATGTATTTTTTATTTTTATAATCTAGAAAATCAACACCAACCTTCTCCCAGGGTAGTGTTGGTAATTTATGTGCCATTAAGGGTTCTGGTAAATTTGAAGCTCTGTGTGCAAAACACGTTTGACAAGACTCTACCATATTTTTAATATCTACTGACATAAAAGGCCAAAATACGACTCCTCTAGCAAAAGATTTTGATCTTTCAATGCCTAAATGACCTCTGTGTATAATTTTAAGTATTTCTGGTCTACACAGTTTAGGGATTAAAATGGCGTTACCTCTGAATAGTAGACTGTGCTCTGAATGAATATCATGCCTGTATTGCCAATATTCTTGGACTCGAATATCAACACCTTTTTTATTACTCGGCCACCCAGTTTTACAATATTCAATCAGGACCTGTAGAGTACTATCAGCATTAGTTCTTTCCTTTAGCCACTGCAGACGCTCTGAAGACACAGGTAAGGACTTAATTAGTAAATTAACATGAATGACAATACTTTCGTCTAGATCATCTGACTGTGTCTCAGGTAATGCAGCTCTAGACAATGTATCAGCTATGAACATCTCAGTACCTTTTTTATAAACAACATTTAAAGTATAAGCCTGTATTTTAAGCATCATTCTTTGTAGCCTACTAGGTACTTCGACAAGTGATTTTTTAAATATAGTTAATAATGGACGGTGATCAGATTCTACAACAACACTTTGACCATAAATAAATTGATGAAATCTTGTTCAAGCAAACACAATGGCATAGAGTTCCTTCTCTATTTGTGCCATTCTTTGCTGTGACTCAGTTAATGTTTTGGACACATAATAAATTGGATGTTTGTTCTGAAGTAATACTGCACCCACTGCAGTACTACTTGCATCAACTGATAAAACAATTGGTTGTTTGACATTAAAATGACTCAAGACTAGATCACTAATTAGATTTTTAAGAGTTATATAAATTTGTTCATAGGTTGAGTTCCAAACAAAGACATTACCTTTCTTCAATAAATCTCTCAAGGGACTGACCCGAGACGCTAGATTACTAATAAATGGACTAAGGTAGTTTAACATTCCTAAGAAGCGTTGTTGATCTTTGACATTAGACGGTGATGGCATTTCTTTTATTGCTCTAACCTTATCAGGATCTGGATTAATTCCTTGACTTGAAAAAATATGACCTAAGTACTTAACTTGTGTACATGCAAATGAACATTTTGCTTTATTAAACTTTATATTGACTTCAATTGCCTTTTGAAAAACTAGTTTTAACCTTTTATTATGCTCTCCGATTGAACTTCCACTTACCAAAATGTCATCGCTGTAAACAATGACCCCTGCTATATCACCAAAAGTTTCAGTCATAATTCTATTAAAATATTCTGGCGCACAACTCACACCATATGGTAGACGTTTAAAACGATAACGTCCAAAAGGCGTATTGAACGTTGTGAGGTAGGAACTCTCCTCATCAAGACGACAGATCCAGAAACCACTGCTGGCATCAAGCGTGGAGAAAATTTTTGCTCCTGCTATCTTTGAACGAACACTGTCAACAGTAGGTATCGGATAATGAGTGCGACATATAGCTCTATTAAGATTTCTGGGATCTAGACAGACACGTAATTGACCATTTTTCTTTTCAACTAAAATAAGTGAACTTACCCATCTAGTAGGCTCCGTGACTTTGACAATGACATCTAAATGCTCCATCCTGTCCAACTCCTTTTGTAGTCTAGTGTAAAGAGAAAATGGTACTTTCCTCGGTGAATCAATTTTAGGTGAAACTTCCTTGTCGGTATTGATATGACATTCACCTGGCAGACAACCTAGACCTATAAAGACTGAGTTATAGGCGGTTAGTAAATTATTTAGATTTTTATCCTGACTTTGTGTACTGACATTTGATTGTGACTTTGAATTGTGACTTAAATTTTTTGACATATTAGTACTACACATTTTAGACTCTGACTTGACATTTTCTTTTTCTATACTAAAGACTCTTTTGACTAACCCTAATTCAGTGCAAGCTGTTTTTCCTAATATTGTCGGTGAAAAGACATCAGCGACAATGAATTTAATATAATGACTTTTTACACAATTGTTTATGACAAATTGACAATTAATATCCTTCTCCCCTAGTACCTTGACCCTATCACCACTATATGACTTGACTGACTGACTAAATGAAGACAAATTATGTAAATTTAAAGTATCAAACACTGATTTTGGAATAATATTTGCATCACTTCCAGTATCAAGCAAACACTTAACTAATTTTTTGTTCATGTTTACTTCAATTGTCCAATCTGAATTTTTATCATGTTTATTTTTTATACATGCAACAAAAATGTTCTCTTCTTAATGACCTTCAATTTCATTTTATTCGATGTAGTGTACCTTTCTTGATTTAAATTTGCACATAGTTGCATAATGTCCTATGCAAAAACATTTTCTACACCTGGCATTAACTGCTGGACACTTACTGCGATGGACTTGTCCACATCTTGTGCAAACATTTTTATTTTGGTTACTATTCGACCGGGACTGTGACGACTGTACACTTCTTGACCAAGGTGACTGCACGTTACTTGAGCGCGATGACTGGAATTTATTTCTTGACCTGAGATGCAACACCTCTGTAGTTTCACTCTGTATAGCTGCAGATTGATTATGAGTCATGATCATTGCTTGAGCTGTCTCCACAGCCTTATCAAGACTCAGACTGTCATCAAATAAAAGTTTTTCTCGTATTTGATTATATTTTGTATGCATGTTGCATATGAACATAACCTTTGTTAACCTTTCTTGCAGTGTTCCTAAATCGCAAGTTTGACTTTTCGCTTTCAAGTTTGTGACAAATTCATGCAACTTTCTGATTGCTTGTAATTAAAAAAATTATAACATTCAAACGTAAGATTACTTTTAGGCACGAAGTGATTTTGAAATAATTCGACTAATTCATTGTAAGTGACGGTATCTTCATTTTTTTGAAACGTATTAAAAATATCTACGCAATTGTTACCAATCATATGGAGAAACAATGCCACCTTTCTTTTGTCACTTTCTTCTTCCAACATTGATGCTCGTAAATATAATTTAAAAGACTTTAGCCATCTTTTCCAATTTTGTGATAAGTTTCCCTCCATATGCATTTCGGGACATCCATGAAAACTGACATTTTTATGTGACGACGATGACAATGGTTTCGACAATTTCTTTTGTTCTTCCTTCATTTTATTAGCACTTCTGACACCATGTTATATTATTGATAGTGAAATAAGACCACGTTATGAAGTGTATTAATATAATATAAAAAAATGATAAAAAACTACTTAGGACTTCGACAACGTAGACCATGACTAACACAGACTGAAAATATATCCACCACCTAATCACAATGATACCATATACAACATTGAGAAGTCACAAACACTCGCGAATCTGGGTGAAAGTGTGTAAGAAGAATGATGAGGATTGAGGAGGTGAAAGAAGTATGTAAGGACCGCGATACTTGGCGCCTCGTCCTCTCTGAATACCCCGTTAGGGATACAGCGTGAAATACGTATGCATCTACCTTAATAATATTCGACTAGCTGAGTACCCGCCACTAAGGCCCGTATTCCAGAATAATATTCAAGTGTGAAAATCTGCTAGAGAATAGTTAGAAAAAAATGTCCTTATTTATACTGGAGTGTCGTTCAGAAATACTGACCTTAGTCCCGTTGAGTTATGTTAACTAAAACTGGTGATGTTAAGTAAAATTGGCCAGTAGAGCTAGTCGTTTGTGAGCAATTAGTATTCCATACTGTTAGTTGTTATCGACCACCAACAGCTAAACAGTTCGTCTTGGAGCTTCCGTTTTAAATAAAAAAAATGAATGTAATGCACGTAATATAGAAAGTAGAACAAGCCAAAACTATATGAATAACGACAGTTTGTCTCTTTTCTGCTTATAGTTATCGTGTAATTCTATCTCTGTTGCTATTCACCTAATAAAACAAAACGTCGGTAGCGGTTACTATCTTTAGAGTACACAACGTAACATAATGTTTAACACATAATCCGCAACGAAATAACGTAGAAATACACCGACTAAAATTCTCCAATTTATTCTATTTATACATACACACATACATATCTTCATGCAGTATCCTTGAAGGATTAAACAGAGAGGTTGATGAAACGTCAAGAATCACGGTCCTTACATACTTCTTTCTCCTCCTTATATATATTATCATAGTTACATACATATGCTGCTAAAGTTATAACACTATTCTTTACTTCGACGTAATCGAGTAAAAAGGAGAATGTTGTAAAGACAAATAAAATGTATAAAGTATAAATATAGATAAAGCCATTCATCGCGCTATTCTAATATGACCCGCCGCGGTGATATTTAAAGTAAATATCCAAGTAATTTCAATAAATGCCGCACATTGTCCCGCAAAAGGGTCATAAAGGGCACTTGACACGGCCCGACATGCCCTCTTAGGAAAATATGCGAGCGTCGACACTCGCCGTATTGAATAAACATTAAACCCTTTCATCGACTTTTCCCACATTAGGTTAACTTATGGCGTATGCTCGCCGAGGACTGTGCGGGGCAGGATGAGGTTAACGGCGCGCGCGGGGGCAGAGGGGGTAAGCGAATAAAAGGCAATAAGTTATTGCAAATGGTGCGTCCCGACCCGCGCTTCTGTATCCCCGCCGTGATATTTATAGCGCCAGTATTAATGAACCCTCGCACCCGTCTCCGTGAAGAACATACGGGCCACAAAAGGGCGAATTAACTTCAAGGCGGAGATCCCGATCATTCGGTCGCGTCAGCGGAAAGGATCCGATACACAATGGGCGCACTTTGTGAGAAATTTGAGGCAACCGACCGAGAACAGATTAGTATGATTTTATTTAATGTTTAACGAGTGGAGAGTCATGACTTGGGAACACAAACCGTAAGTCTATTAATGACTCTAGGCATATTCGCCGTTTTAGTAAATACATATAACATGAGTAATCATAGGCCCTCATAAGCTCCTGCGACTTCTGGTCTATGCTACGAATGAATCGATACTACGAAGGAATCGATACTTTTACTCGTAAGATGGCAACATTTTTTTTTTATAAAAGAGGGCAAATGAGCAATCAAGTCACTTGATGGAGAGTGACCACCACCGCCGCCCATGGACACCTGCAACGCCCGGGGTATCACGGTTGCATTGCCGACCTTTAGGGAAAGAGAGAAAGGAAGGAAAAGAGGGAGTGTGGGTGATGGGCCACCGGCACTCTCACTCACCGAACGAAATAAAATAGCAATAGATGCTGTTAATTCACTTTGTACCACTTAGCATAATCATGGGCGATGCCCATGATATTATTTGTTTACAATGTCGTCACACACTTGAATTGGTATAAATTGCTAAGTCATTACGATTAATTTCGTCGCATGAATTAATTTTTATTTGTCTCCTTAACCAATAGAGTTATTATTATTGTTACAAGGAGTGGGTAATAAATGCCGCTTAAGTGTACAAAGAGCTTATTTCCGTACGTACACATAGGTACCAAAAACATGCGACTTCAGTTTGGCGGTTCCTAGTCTTCGTAGTTGACACTCAAAGTCCTCGCGTTCTTACGCTTCACTTACAAAAAACTATCTGGTAACGCAGTAGTCTTTTATCCATAGTTCGCGCAGTAGTCGTCGTAGTAGTCTTCGTGGATTCACTAGATCTACACATAGCCTGACAAATCGAGGGTAGTATCTTCTAGAGCAGCGGTTCTCAAACGGTGGTTTGTGGATCACTAGTGTTCCATGAAAGAGATCGAAGAGTTCTACGAAGTTATTAAGGAAAAACAAGGAATTCATCTGTAACCCCTTCAACGTCGATATTTCTGAGGTGCCCGACAAAAGTTAAGAATAGTTGATTAGAACGCAACACGACAGTAAGTGGTAAGATAATTATTATCCTTAAAATTACAAGAATTCCCAGTGAGCGCTTACCGTATTTAAAAAAATTGTTGATGTTAGTGCCAGCATGCATGTAGTTTTGAGCAGAAACGAACCAAAAATTTAGCATTTCGAAAAATCACATTAAATGTAATTAACATAGAAGTGTGTGCTGTACGTACTCGTATTGACTTGTATTGGTTTATTGGTACTCATATATCTACGAATAATCATACGAAATATAATTTTTCCGAATTTTCGTACCAATGTATTTTTTAGGACGAAAGGGAGTGGTAAAAGAAGCCCAGGAAGACCAAGGCTGACTTATGAAGATCAAATAGCCAGAGTATTAGCCGACGGAAATGTCAAAAGCACGTGCATACATAGGCAAAAATATGTGAGAAGAATGATGAGATTTGAGAAAGCGAAAGATGTAAGGACCGCAACGCCTGGCGTTCCGTCCTCATGGACTACCTCGTTAGGGATACAGCGTGAAGATATGTGTGTATTTTTGAAGAATACGTTGTAAAAAATACAACATATTTTTGTATGCACGTACGCACACACGCGTACACAGATATACACGCTGCTACAATTATAACTCTCTATTTCTTTTAGTCGGGTAATAAACAGCGAGAAAAATTTACTGTCTTTTCACATTTGGTTGTATAAATGTTGCATGTTATGTAATTACATCCGTTAAGTACACATGTTAGTACAATATAATCCTATGTTACAATTGGCGTCCAATTGTATTTAAGCTTGTTATGATTGCAATCAGTTTGTGCGCCTAGTTTTAATCATTTAAGTACTTAAGCTTGTTATGATTGCAATCTATGTTTGTCCATTCGTTCATTCGTTCGTTCATTCGCCCGTCCATCGCGTCGTTCTGTCTGTCTATCAGAGAATTGATCAATGGCAAGCGTAAAAGACACAATGAAACATTTGTTAATTCATACATTTAGCGCAAGTTAACATTTGAAAATATAAATAAATGCTATTTATCGTTATGACAAATATAATGCACTACAATAAAATTTTGGCGTTAAAAAATATAATAACTTCAGAAAATAAATAAATGACACTATAAAATAGGTCTTAGGCTATTAAAGAAATTGTTATAATGTAAAGAAATAGCGTGTTCTATTAAAATACAAGCAATATTTTTGTTGTCATACTGACCATGACATCTGTCTGGGGCTTTAAGATCAAAGTTGAAAAAGAATTTTTATAATTATTAATTTCTAATAAAATAAAATAAAAATAAATAAAATAGTTTAAATTAATTTACCTGTGATATCTATTAATTTTAAATTGCATATGATTAAAATCGGAAATAGTAAATAAGTCAGAATTTATTAATTTTAAATATAATATGTTCTATAATATGTGGTTTGAATTAGTAATACTGATTTCAATTTATTGTTAGTTCCACATTAATTTTAATCGCATAAATTACCCAAATGTGATATTATATAACATTTTAGTACAAGAATGGACTTCCTGTGTAGTGGGGCTGCATAAAAGCCAGATTTTGGTCTTGTAAGAAGTGAGTTGTTGAAAAGCCGTCAAATAGTCAAGTGCATAATAGTTGTGATAAAGAATTGACAACGTGTTCATAGTGATCAGTGATTCTGTTACATTTCATATTTAACATTATATATTTCCCTTTTTTCTTGTGCATAGAAAAATATGTCGGAAAAGACACAGGGCAATTCGTGTTCTTGTGACTCAGCCATGAGAAATAGGTACCTAATCTTACAAGAGGCGAACTACTCCATGAAATACCACGTTAACACAAAGTTAATGTGCAAACGACAGAAAACTCTTTGTAACAATTATTAAGTAGGTAATTGGATATTTAATAATGGCAAACGATCCGTCTGAGAAAAATGGTATCACACCGGCCGCCGTAGTCCAACCGACTAGCGCGACTGTCCGTGCCGGCCCCGACGTTCCGTTAGCGCGTTATCCCTTCCAAACCGGGAGTCGCGCTTTGCTTTAGTATAGTCACATGAGTGTCTTCTATTATTTCCACCGACAAATACAATTATCTTCCACGGTTAATAAAATGTTATGTGATACCTTGAACTCAGTTGATCTGTCGCATATGCGTGTACAAATAAAACGCAGTTGGCGCTCTTTTATCTTTGAATATAATAATTGTTACTGGTCGTAAGCGATTAGCCCAATAGTTAGCCCCGATATGTGAAGCGGAACGAGGGTCGCCGTCTTTTCAAAAAACAAAATTAGGACTATTGAACCGATTCGGAGCATCTAGAGAAAAAATTAAACGCTTTTTGTATTTTACATTAATTTATGGTTTGTTTTCCAAATATGTTTTGTACTACGATATTTGGTTAATACCTGTCCACTTTAGTAAAAATTCTTATGAAATTCTATAGAATTTTCAAGATCAAAGTGAATTTTTTTGTAAAAAGGAGTTTTTTTCTAGATTTTTTTTATCTAATCGTGTTTCCACGCTTGAAGATTTTAAGATAAAGACTTAAAGTTGTACCCAAATATCTAACTGTCGGTATTTCTCAGATATCGAGGCCGAGGTCACCAAACACCAAAGCCTTCATAGGCCGTTGGCTTAAATAATTACATTTTGGACACTCTTTTATATGCTTTGTGTATTGTTCAAAATTGGAAAGAAGTAAACTTATGGAAACGCCTCGGTATCCGTCTGTCTCTCTATCTATCAGAGCTGTTTTTCTTGGACGTTATTTGACGCGATTAGTTGAAAAAACAGCTGTAGTAAACGATGGCCCAAAGGCTGGCGTGAACTTCAAAAGTAAACTTGTTTTACTTTAGGCGGTTAATTTTAGATTTTATTTGGTATCACTGTGTGGTATATCAAATGAAAGCTTAAGGTTCTAAGCTTTAAAAACTTTAAAAAAATCTTTAAACTTTTTAAAGCTTTTGAAATTGACGCGTTGAAGGAGTTGAAAATTCAGCTCCTATTTTGACATTTTTCGAAAATATACGTCGAAATTGTTTTTCCTCTCTGTATCTTCAAAAGCCTAGAAAATATAAAAGGAAATATATTTATTGAAAATGAGGTGTACACTGAAGGAAAGTTATCAGGCTGTTAAGAATTATAGATGGCTTGATATACAATTTGTAATATTTTTATAGTCTTGATTAAATTAGTTTAGAGAAAGTAAATGCAATTTTTGATCGTAGTACAAAGTTAAATTACTTTTCTTTGAGCTTTTAGAATGAATAAATGAAGATTTATCTTGAAACAGTCATTTTTAATCAACAACTGTTAGATATATCAAAGACGAATTTTATGGACCTTGTATAACTGCAATACAATAAATCAATTTTTTTTAAGTAAAAAGAAATGTCCGTGACTAACTTTGCTTGAGCTCAGCGGTTGGCAATAATTAACAACTCACAGTACATAACAGTAATTGCGCAGATACGGCTTGCGTTTGGTCAGTTTCAAAGCTTTACTAGTCTACTGAGTTATCTTTTATTTCGCTGATAATGTACAGTACCTGGGCAATGCAGTTGATTGATTTGTTGATTGCAGGACATTGCAGGATTCGAATCCACGCATTTCAGCGCGGTATACATACGCTTTAGCTACCGTTTTATTTGAGAAAGTAAATTCCGTTGCGAAACTAGAAGAGTTTAGAGTTTAGAAGTGTTAAGTGTATAAAAACATAGAAAAAATTAATTTTTCTAGAATTGAGACCTAGATAGATTGATTTCTCACTACCGTAAATTCCTACATATATTGTAAATTTCATCGAAATCGTCAGAGTCATTTTTGAGAATGCAATTACAAATATACAAATATTACTCGTATAATACTATTCTTTATAATACTCGTACTATTCTTCTAAGTAACATAGTATATTAAATTAAAGGAATAGAAAGAAAATATTAAATTTAACATTCAATTCACTGTTCGGGAAAATAAATAATAGACTTAGACGCAGTGTCTGAGCAGCAACGATGAGCTAAATCAAATAAGCTTTCTCACCTGTACATACGTCACACATTTCTTATCAGATAAGCTGATCGGTCGCTATTTCGTTACAAAACAGCACACGCGCACATCTTCATTTTATTTGATTTAATTTGCCTCATTTCGTAGTACGAGACAGGCGGTCTGAAGTTATGAAGTCTATGTTTTTGTCATTATTTTTTATTTCATTTCTTTATTACAAGTACATTATTAAAGTGATATGTTTTTCTATTAAGTACTCGTTGCAAACTAAACTTAGACATATTATTTCAAAATGTTTAATAAAAAAACAAAAAAGGTCTGACCACATTGCAGGACTCGAACCCGCGCACTTCGGCGTGGTAGACCTACGCTCTAGCCATTGTGATATTGAGAAGGTAAACTCTGTTGCAAAATTAAAAAACTTTAGAAGTTTAGCGTTTAGAAGTTTTAAGTGTGTGAAAGACGAAGAAAACGATTTTTCCCAGAATTGAGACCTAGCTAAATCGACTTCTTGCCCCCCGCAATCCCTATATTGTAAATTTTATTGAAAACGTTAGAGCCGATTTATATATTAAAATGTATACATATACAAATATTGCTCGTTTGATATAATAGTCGATTTTGTATTTCGAAGATTTTTTACAAACAATAATGTAAGTGCTGTCTTATACTCAGTACACTCTGGCTCGAGATAAGCGTACAAGAATAAACATTTTTTATGTTTTTAAATCGCATCTAAATGTGCTTGTGGAGCCAAATTTTTGAATTCTTCTAAGATATCATTTGTAACTTCAATAAAGCCTGCTATCAACTTACTGGAAAACCAATAATTGTGAATCAGAGGGGAACGGATGTTGTTGCGGACAGTCTTTTTTGAAATCTCTGTGAATATTATGAATTGATTTTGTCTATACATTTTTTATTGTGCAAAGAGGGTTAAGATCGGATAAGTGAGTAATAAGCCTTAAGTTCGGCCAGCTCACGGAGTTCTATCGCCAAAGTGGCTAAAAAGAAATCTTTTGACCAATGAAACTACATCTAACAGCGGAAGCTGTTAGATGACGAATCATGTCTCCCTGTCTATTCATACGTCACGGTCGATTTATTGCGTCATTTTTACACCGACTAGCCCGTTGGCGCAGTGGCATATGCATCTGGTCCCGGGTTCGATCCCCGGTCAGGTCAATTTAGGAAACGAACTTTTCTAAACTGACTTGGAGTCTGGATGTTACTCATAACTCCCCCAGAGTTCGTTGTGTGGACCCATAGTACAAGCTTACTTGCTTAGTTTGGGGTCACACAATCTGCGTAATTGTCTGGAATATTATTTATTTATTTATTTACCTAAATTTGTTTGGTACAGAGATGTAAATTGGTAACAAATCCAAAAAACAAAAAGGGTATTGTCAGATCGTAATTAAAACTCAATTGCGAATTTTATTAATTTATTAATTCTATTGAACCACCATCGAAATCAATCATAGAGGAAATCAAAGAGAACAAAGAGTACACCACAGAATATTAAACACTAACATACAGTACACTTCATTATTATTTATTATAATAGAGAATGCATTAATATAGGAGCATAGTGTTCTGTAATGGCCGACATCATAGGTGTTTGTATTTTGTAGCCACGTTTATTTTAAATTAGTCTTCTATCGTTCGAAGTTGTCCTCAAGTTAGTGCGTGTTCAACTCACTTTTAGCCGATTTACAAACTAACAAGTGCCGATTTGTAACTTTTACATGACGATATGTGAACAATCGGTCAAGTGCGAGTTTGAGTCTCACACAAGGTACCGAACGATATTCATATAATACTAGTTGTTAACCGCGACTTCTTTCGCGTAGTCTTTTATTTACTAGATTAAATAATTTAAGAACCTTCGCGGGCGTATGCAGAACAACTCACCAAAGTTTCATCACAAATGAATGGTTTAGGAACGCATAAAAGACAAACATGCAAAGAAAAATTCGAATTTATGTATATATAGCAACTTTGAGGAAGTTTATTATTTAAGATAATGTGTAGTTTTAAGTTTGTAAATATTAACATATGTATGTACTTTTTATTAATAAATATCATGTATATATATACAGGGTGTATATGAAAACGGGACAGTTACTTTAATGGATAAAAGGGCATAACTTTAGTATGTAGTTACAAAAAGAATTATCGAAAAAAACGTATCCGTTTAAGAGTTATGACCGTTTTAATTTTCAAGTGTTATCCCCACCATTTCTCGTAAAATTGGGTTGATCGTGTACAGTTACAAATTTTAAATCTTACGTTTTTTTTTATTTTGTAATAATTTCATCCGTTACTGAAATACAGCCTGAAAACCATTTTCGAAAATAATGCGTATACCCCAATGGGGGTTTTCAGGCTGTATTTAATTATTGTATACATAATATTATATAATAAAACATTGTATACATATATTAAATTTTTAAACTTAATTTCTGAAAATCAAGCAGGCTTAGTAATTCTGAATTTTTCAATTTCGTAAGAACTGATGTGTTATATTATTATATTTTCTTTATAATACGGGTCATATGAGTACGCAATACATTTTCGAGAGTCGCAGAGGACCCGAGCCAATACTAATCGTGCTCGCCTAATGAATGAATTTAATTTAAACATTAATTGCTTCCAAGACGAATGTCTGAGCAGCAGCGCGGCGCACGTCGTTCCGATCTGCGTTAACCGCCCGTTTTGTTCCGCTAACGAGCGCAATCCGCGCTAATCTGTTCCGTTTAAAGCCGAAAATCTTTACTTCATCCATTAAGAGGGGAGTTTGTTCGGTCACAAAGGGCCTTTGATGCAGTCGTTCGCTGAATTACTTAACGTTTAATCTTCGTCGGCTGGAGCCCGGATGTCGGCGATGCGCGGAGACGCCGCTGACCGAAAAATTGCGAGTGACAGCGGAGCGGCGCCGCTCGCTCGGATAACGAACTATTGGGCCGTCCCCTGCCTCCGCCCCTGCCTGTGGGGGCACAGTAGCCGCCAGTGTTCAACGCTACAATAACAATATCTATTATTTTTAAGCTTTTTATTGTTCTTAAACCTAAAAATCACCTTTCCATCTCCCTTAGTTTTATACATACTCTTTAGATAACTCACTTTTTTCAGGACATTTTTCAAAGTTATCCAAATATGGTTGAAACTGAGGAGTTAAATATCATAGAATTTTGAACATTTTGCCTGTGTTTTTAAATAAAGAATAATTTCTTTCTTTTAAAAAAAACTGAATATTTTGTTGTTGATTATACCATATTGATTTCCTTTAATAAACCATTCTTTTCACATCTGTCAGACGTCCCGCGATGCCACATTATTTTTCACTATTCCTTATATTTCTTTTGTTCATGTAATACAATTTAGCAGTCGGATAAAAAAGGTTCAATGACCTTTTTAGCTGCAACTGTCAAATAATTTTTCTCGATAAATTGACAGTTATTCAGACGAAAAATTATAATTCACACTTTTTAACCCGTAAAATAAAAACCCCACGGTCCAAATTAAGAGTGATTTTAGGGCATACTTAGGACATCAATATAAAGTTCTCGAAATACTAAGTTACTCAGAATTTTCCGGAAATTCTACCTTGGTTTAATTTTAATTGGCTGTAGGTATTTTAACAAAAATTTATAAAAAGTATATAAATATAAGCATATAAATTACAAGTTAAAAAAAGATATCGAAATAAGTTTTAAGTGAAGTGAAAATTGCTAGCAACAATATTTACTTCAGTTCTCTTGGGCATTTGTGGAGTTTCAGGAGCGGCAACGCAAACATTTTACTACAACTAAAGATTTACGACTTGCGCCTTAATTACTTCAAGAAATTTTAATTTAAGAAGAATTTAAATGAATGATGAACTTAACATGTGTAATCCAGGCCATTAGTCCAATTTAACTTTTAATGCATTATATTTGATCTAAAAATATTAATAGACTAGAAAAGCGATTTGTGATTTTCAACTTTTTTCATTCTCCCATTATTCATTTTATATGTTAATTAGTTCTAAATATAATAAATGGGTTAATAAAATGCAATTACTAATTTCTATGATTTTCAAAAGTTAAGTAAGAAAGTGTTCTGTTTTTCTTATTAAGATACGGAACCTTAAAAATTAAATAATAGATATTTTGGACCCGTTTCGATATTATTTTTAATTACATAACGTTAATAATTAAAAGAAACATCATGACTATGTAAGGACTGCGATTCTTGACGCTCCATTCTCTCGACTACCGCATTAGGCATACAGTGTTAAGATACCTTGCGGTCAACATCAAATTTTCCCAAAATGACTAGGGACCTCTAAGGCAAACATGTCCGACATCTCTTAACCGATATTTTAAAATGCTTATAAAGCTTTAGTAATAGCGTAAGAGTAGTATCGTTACAGAATGTGTAGTATAGTACTGCGCAGTATCTCTTGATTTACATGAACGCTTCGAGTGAAATCGCTGTACCTATTTGTATGGAGCGGTAGTTCAGTTTCCATTTTCTGTGCAATTTATCAAAGTTCGCGCCGCTCGCTACATCCGACAATACAAAATAAAGCAAAAATAGTACAGATTGAATACATCCACCTATGACGGAATGTCAATTAACATCAGGGGAAATATCTCGTGAGATGAGAGCACTCATTAAGATAATATTTTCTTGTGTTACATAGACTGTATACACGTAAACGTATCTTTGGTTATAATTGCTACGCCCACGTCACGCTCCCTCCTTTTTGTTCTATCATTCTGTTATATTAAGAGGTAAAACTGTTTTTCTTTGTGATTGAATAAAACTAATTTTAAATACTTGAGCAATTAATGCTCCTGCGTGCTGTCAGTTATATTAACCATTACACGACTATTAAAAGTTTCTTTATGTTATTGTTGCGTTTGGACCTTATGTCATAGAAATAAGATCGATTATCGAAATGTCACATGTAATTTTTAGATCTTACATCTCGAGTACTAAACATTGTATATCTATAATCTAAAAATACATTGCTAAAAATAAAAAAAATACATTGCTAATAATATAATTCAATAATAACGCTCTTATTTGATCAGTAATTTTAACCTAGTCTAAGTTGAATACAAAAATTGAAAGTCAAGTTGAATACTTCCCTCCAACTCAACCAATTTAAGTGGGCAAAAATTCAAATGAAAAAGCTCGTACCAACGAGTGTATTAGACCAAAACGAACCGTGTACCTCATATAGAACCGGAGTTATAAAGAAAGAAAGCTGTGAAAACAAGAAATGTACAGAAGAAAATTGCGTTTCAATATAACTTGAAAAGAGTGAAAGTTAGGTGGTTTCCAATGCTTGATGACAAATCTGCGCACCAATATCTTTCATTAAAAAAAAATAAGCGAATCGGTTGGATAGAACGGCTGGAAGGACTCATAATAATTTTATGAATGTTTTGGTACATAGAAAGCAAAGTAATATTCTAAAATTCTAGAGCATGACATGTCAACGAATCATGTAAACTAGAGACGGTCGGTCCCACTGTAGGATACGGATATGGGTTGATCAACTCTATTTGATAATGTTTGGGTAGTTTGATAAAATATTTTTATTACATTATCTTAATAACTGAAAAGGCGGTAATTAAGAAGCTAATTAAAGCAGTTACCTTTCATTTGGCTTGACGTTTCCGAGTCGTATCGGCCGTGGTCTCAAGTAAACTGTCAATTTCATAATTGACACGCAACGCAAAAGCTTAAAAGTTTGTTTAAGATAGCTAATAATTCATGTATCCATAAATCTGTGCCAAGCGACGTACTGTTATGAAAGGAAACTGTAAAATTGAAAAAACCTAAAAGAATAGTCGAATTGTCCGTTGGTCTATTGAGTTTTTTGTCTCCGGAATAATCACTAAAGCAGGGAAAAGTATTGGAATCTGTATGTATAAAAAGGGTATGGTATTTGTATATAGGATATATATAATTGAGCTATAGACTTAGCAATTTTATCTACAAATCTCAATATTTAAAATTGATGGTTTTCTCTATAAATTTTTGTAAAGAGTTCAGGGACAACAGTGAGACAGTAAACAGAGGATCGACCCATCTACAGGATAGTCCAGATGCACATCCAGCTATCGAGGACCAATATCTAGTTTTCGTATCCGCGGGACCTAAATTTTTGCCTGGTTATCTCCCAAGTACCGCTGAGAAAAACGTGAAAAATATTATGAATACTGAGAATAAAGTAAAGTAAAGGTAATTTATTAGGAGTACATTGAAGTAAACTACAAGACAGCTTGTTCGCGACTACTTTATTACGTACCCACATAATAAAATGTTACACATATAACAGTACTTATACACTACATATACAACGTATTATGTTAAGCTGCGTGTCACTAAAGTGTAAATTCCAAAGTCAACCAACAAATTAAAAAATCGAGCCAAGCGTGAATTATCTTCTTTCTAACTATCCCGTACTAGTAGTGTCTTATTTTTAAGCAATGATTGTAGATGGAGAGCGCGACCGGTGACTAATTGTAATAAAAAATTGGTATCATATATGACGATTGCGTATCTACTATTCTATGCCGTAAAATGTACTTTTCGTGGTTAATTTAACGCCACTATACAAATTACATTACACAAATTCTCGTTTTGACAGTAGATATCGCGCGATATTGGCTGTCACACGTTGTCTGCAAGTTACGTAATAAGCGTGCCGGTTGCCCCTCACTGAATTGTTTAGTCTTGTAATTTCCTACCACGTGTTAACCAAAGAATTATAAAAAAAAAGCTATCCCGTACTGAACAAAAAAAAATGTTGTAATATAAAACACAAATATATTGGCGCGGAATCCTCGGCGCGTGAGTCCAAGGCGCACTGGTTTCTTTTTAAAGTTAAGGTCTAAATTAATTACACTATTCTATTACAAAATACGAAAGTGTATTTATGGTTTATACGTTTATAAAAAAAGTAATGTCCTATGGTTTGTTTTCAAAATTGTTCTATAAATGTACGGATCCGACTTATTTAAATTTTGGTTTTATACATTAAAATGATTTACTTAATTTATGTAATTTAAATAAAGTGAAGTGACCGATTAATTATAACACGCCCTATCTGCATGAGGTCAGATGAAACAGATATTACTTACAATCTACTTACTACTTATAGGAGTAGTCTTACAGTCTACTCCTATTACACTTGAGATAATAACTGGAACAGATATTGCCAGCGCTCAATTGTAATAGCTCAATACGATATCTTGTTAATTCCTCGAACTGAGCCAACAACAATCCCACTTGTGTCTACAGTTTCGTGACAATACTGCAGCAGTGAGACTTACATAAATTAAATAAACGTATTTCCGTATTTCGAAACAGAATAGCGTAATCAATTGCGACCTTAATTAAAAAAAAACCGGCGCACATTCGACTCAAGCACTGAGGGTTCCGCACCAAGTCATTTGTGTTATGTATTTACAAAAAGAAAAAAAAAATTCAGTAAGGGATGGTTAGCACCATCTTGACTCACGCAAAGTGGGAGAATTTTTTGTTTTTTCGAAAAAATGTTTAAAAAGTAACTTAATACCCGGCTGCCAAAATTTTCAGCGTTTTTAAATAAGTTCACTGAGGCAGGCACACGTTTCATGAATATGAAATTTAAATACATATTTCTTTATACATTTTTCTATCGACTGCTTAAAACCATAACGCAATTTATGTATTTTCGTTCGACACTTTTTTTCTACAATGTGATGCCTTTTTGAAAGATTTTTAAGTATTTCTCCTAAATTACTTGAGTAATTTAAATAAAATTGCGGCTAACAGGAAGACAATACAGTTTACTGGATTCTGGCTAAAGAATATTTTATTATATGAATTAATATTCCAGTTTCAACGCTTTTGGGAGCTAGCTCTTAACTAATTTTGATAACTCATACGATGGTTTTAAATTTTTTCCTTTTAAATTGACCCCTAAAGTCGAGACAATTTAATCACCGCCGCCCATGGATACCCGTAACGACCGAGGAATCACGGATGCGTTGCCGGCCTTTAGGGACAGTGGGAAAAGAAGTGGGGGGGATGGGCCACCGGTAGTCTCACTCACCGAACGAAACACAACAGCAATAGATGCTGTTATTTCACGTCGATATTCTGTGAGAGGGTGGTATTTCACCGGGCTAGCCGGCCCAATTTGTGCGGCAATGCAGCATGGCTCTACCACGCAATAAAATTTATATATAATTTACATTACAAGTCGTAACCTGAGTTTTGTAAAACTTTGCATTATGTAGCACCAATTGATGCTCTTTTGTCTTTTGCTTTGTGTCCCTTATCCTAAATAGATTTCTAATGTATTTCTTTGTTGTTACAGTGACTATTACAGTTACAGTATATTGTTAATTTCAATCCTTAATTTTAAACTTATTGTTATTATTTCATAAGTTGTTCTTGTAATCAATGATTGTACTTTTTATACTATCGATTGCCTTATTACCTATTTTTACTGCTTTTGGCCATGTAAGGTCTTATGTATAACACATGTATCCTTTGAGATTACTCTTAGTTGTAATTCGTATATATTTTTTACATTGTGTAGCACTAAATGATGTTCTTGTTTCAAATATGGACTTACATAAGTCCATATTGGTTACATAGCCATGGATTGTACAAGGGGCGGCCGGTTTGTCATACTGCATTATAATATTACTAAGCGAAAAAATTTGATTGTTTGTTTGTAATAGATAAACTCAAAAACTACTCAACCGATATCAAAAATTCTTTCACCTATGGAAAGCTACATTATTAGCAAGTAACATGGGCTGTATTTTATTTCCTACAAAAATATCCCGTGCAAAGTCGGGGCGGGTCGCTAATGTTTGTATACAGATAGCTTCCGGCCGGCCGCTCATACTTCCACAGGATTTCTTGTAAATCCCCTAAATGTGTAAACCAAACTCTAATAAAAAAATATTCCTCCAAACAACTGTTTACATCAAGTAACCACTGGGAAAAGTGTATAAGTGGACAGGCGAAAATAGAGTTGAAAAATGTCCTTTATTTTCAAATTTTGAAAGAAACACAGAACCATTGTTTATTTTACCACATTTCTGGTTCTGGATGTGTAGATTATATCTCTGTACAAATTTAAATTCGGTATATACAAGGTTAATGTGAAAGGGGTTATAATCCGCGGGATTTCAATGTGTTGTTGTTGACTGTTATATTGCAGATGTAATAATTACGGAATATGTTTATTTTGTTTTCCATACAAAAAAAAAACATTCATTTAATAAGAAAAAATGTACAACCCTGTCCTTATGTCCTATATTCCAAAGGTTTGCTAGCGACGTAAAAACGCTAATATTAGGGTTGCCTCAATTTCATTTTTTTTTTAATTTTGAGGTTTTGCACTAGAACTATTGACTTTTGGCGAAGTCGTAGAACTCAAGTTTTCTGTTCTCATGGGTACTTTAATACGCTTTCGTATTTACCCATCCTTTCGAAATAACCTTGTATAAAAATTATTGGTTAAATGTGTATGACATACGGATAGACACGTATATATAACAAAAATATAACGACACCGTCTTTGCCATTTATTTAGGCTACCACTCTAAAACAAAAGTAAATGTCATCTATAGTTGTCTTCTCAATACCGTTCTTACATTCGTTCACGATCCAATTATCCCAAACGAATTGTTATCCATATGTCAGTGTAATCTCCGATGACAACGCAAGCCATCCCCAGGCATCCCATTATGAAATATATTAAAAAGGCGATTCGGAGACGAGCCCGCTCTCGATTCTATTTCAAGCTTGACGTAGTAGCAAAAGTGCAGAGCGAGGGAGCTCGTTGCATCTTTACAATGATACTGGACATCGAATATTGGACGTTGGACGGATGGATACTCTGGAGAGAACTCGTATTGGCATAGCATAATAATATAAATACGGATATATTTGTAACAGAAGTTCTATGTCCTATGTCCCAAAATTACGGTTAGAAATTTACCATTTCATAAATATTGTAACATTTTATAAATACTATTGTAGCGACTTGGCGATGCTGAAATGCTAGATTGCAATTTCGCAGAACAATTGCAACTTGTTTGCGGCTCGCCAGTCGCTTACACATCACCGCCCTGTCAGCCCGCTCGTAATTGAAAAGTGCTTAATTAATTGTACTGCGAAAGGTTAATAAAGACTTTTTGGCGGGAACGGGAGAAGTGAGGTTGACATTTTGTTTAGATTTTCTATTTTTTACATTTTTGGGAGTTTTAAAGTACAAAAGTGATAGTACATTGTGTTTTAAAGTTCTGTAGAAGTGAAAAGAATGGAGTAGGTCTAAATAAACATGTGTAGCTGAAGTTCTCGCGTTCTTCTAAGAAGTCGTTTATAACTTCAGTAAAGCCTACTATCACTGTACTGGAGGAGTTTTACGATAAGAAAAAACTAATTCACTTGTGATTCTACTTATTAATACGTGACATTGGCAAATGCGCTAAACTGTGCGCCATGCCATAAAGAAAAAAAAGGTTAATAAATAGTAACTAGATTTGGACTCTTTATTTCAGAAAAGAACGAACAAAACTATGTATCACATACAGGAGAATAACGAGATTTGAGGAAGCAGAAAGAGTATGTAAAAAAGCGGAAAAATTATCTCTTCATTGACTACTCCGTTGATGCATGTATCTAAATAAGTATAAATATAATATTGATTGAATTCTTTATGCGTGAGTCTAACTCGCCCTGGACCAATGTCTATTTATAGAAATTCCATTAATAATCAATTTTACTTAGGACCAAAATCCACGTACCTGCCGATAGTGTTCTAGTGCTACAAAATTTGAGAGCTCTAGATTTCGATTAAGTATATCCATCAAATTGAATTTGTCGCAGATGTAATCGAAGTAGTAAGTCCAATTGCGACCACTAGGCGACCACTAGGCGACCACTACTATATGAATATAGTATTTATAACTGTTTATATATTATTTACGACCCGCCCCGGCATCGCACGGCTTGAAATTTTTTTTAAATAAAATACAACCCATGTCACTCGCTGATAATGTAGCTTTCTAACAATGAAAGAATTTTCAAAATCGGCTCAGTAGTACCGGAGATTACCCCGAACATCCAAACTCACAAACTTAACCTCTTTATAATATTATTAATAGTAAAGTATAGATATATTGTGTATATATTGGATAAAGGTTGGTTCTGCTGTCCGAGTCTGATCTTTGGAATGTCCTGAGGCTGTTTCGTTGAGAAGTGAAACACATACCGATTGGCGGTTTCTGGAGTTTTGAGCGGAAAATAACTAAAGATTGTAGGAATTCATCACAATGACAGCTGCAGGACGGGCTTACTTTGTACCAATCAACACAGTAAGAATGTATAATATACTAACTACATATATAGAAGTAATAATGTGCAGCATAAGTATAACCACTCTCTGTCCAACTATTCCAGATGGACCTTTGTCGGTGACGGCCGAGACAGAATGGACGGTCACGCTCGTTGCACTTTAATCAAAATAAAAACCAGCTAAGTTTAAGCCACACTCGTGTGACACTGTTCCGTAATGTTAGTATGTTAACAACACAGAACTGTAAGTGTATACATAACACTTCGAATGATTTTATATTGGAAACAAACGTGTCTGTGTAGGCCAGAGGGCCAGGTCGGCACGCCTGTTTGACCCTTCTTGGGCCAACATCAAAACGAAGGCTGGTTCTGATTAAAGGGAGAAAGGGCATTGGCTATATATGCGCCCCCACGACCAATTGAACCCCAGGAAAGGAGACACACTAACCTGAGGCTGTCTGGATGCTGGTTTCTAGTCGGTGAGTCCGAGGAGGTCCGGTGAGTCCACGGCGCTGCTCCAGATAAATAATCCAGATCCAGACGGGCTTTTAAAAGAGGCTTCTTTGGCAGCACTTAAAGTTATGTTATTAACGGTGGTGGGCCCCCGCATAAGCGTAAGTAAATTAAAGCGTTCGTGCAATTCAAACACAATTATGGCAATATATATATATACCAAGCGCTGAGAAGCAGCGACCTCGCGTCGGTTACAAGACGTGAATGCAAGACTGCAAAATAGTGCAGTTGGTGCAACAGCTTTCCGTGGACTGACTTGTCTCACGCGCAATATCTCGATGAAGCGCGGAGGCATGCGAAGTTCCGCCGAGAGATCGCCAATGCGCTATATTCACGGCAGTGTGCCATCCTGCCGAGGTCCAAAAAACCGAGGAGGCACAAACAGTGTCTAATGTTGAAGGGTGCGAGACTGTGTGCTGTGATCTATTTGGTCGCATTGAGATTGGAAGTTGAATGATCGAGAGCGGAAGGGCGGATGGTTGCGGTGTGGTCGTCGTTTAAGTAATGTAATACTAAATTATGGGCAGTCGCAGGTAGGGTTGCCTCCCGTATTTTATAATAAAGTATTATCCGTTATTTCTGACAAACGTACTTTATGCTTTTTGAGAACAATAAAGTAGTACATGGATATACTTTGGTTTACGAATCAGTTTGGCTATTCAAAGAGGTAATGCTGCCAAACTGCTAAGCACCTTAAGAGCAATGACAGCTTTCTAAGCGGCAACTTTGAAGAAGTCTATTATTTAAGATAGTTTAGTTTTAAGTTTGTAAATGGCAAGTGAGTGGTAGCAGAAGCCAAGGAAGACCAAAGCTGACTTACAAAGATCAAATAGTTAAAGTGTTAGCTGGCGGAAATGGGAAAAGCACTCGCACACCTATGCGAAAATGTGTGAGTGAGTTATCGGAAGAGTATATAAGAACCGGGAAGCTTGGCGCTCCGTCCTCTCCGACTACTCCGTTAGAGATTCAGCGTGAAGATATAATGTAAATATTAACGTTAAGATATGTATGTACTGATTTAGGTCAATAAATTTACTTTTTAACATATTAAATTAAAAAATGGGTCTCCATAATTAGATTATTTTCCTTATTTCTTATTGCTATTATTCGTTTTGGTAGTGGTACAGATAAATAAAAAAAAAATCGTTATTCGAAAGTAATTTATATCAATTAATTAAAGGAATATTCTGCTTGTGTTAGAACATCTGAAGATGACAGAATAAATCTGTGGAATAATAGGAACAGACAGAGAACATACAAATACAAGTTCAGACAACATGACAAAACTAAGCGGGAATAGATGTCGTTGGCGGTAAATGGCTCTGCCTTTGTAATTTTGGTTGCGTAACCCTGATAAAAATCGATGTACAAAGCTACAATAAAACTACTGAACAAACATCGAGTATGTATTCAATATATATGACACTTTTAACCCTAGAGTATTGAACTTGTAAGAGACTAGTTTGAATTCAGGAAATTGTCTGAAAAAACAAATAAACAACTAATATACGTGACAAAATGTATGAATGAAATGCACACGTTGTACTTACCTCACTGTGAACGCCCACGAAACGTCGCCGAGCCCCTCGTACTGGAGCATGTTTCACTTGCATTATCACATATATTTTATCAACGCGTCGAATACGCGACGCGTAAAACGCGTCGAATGAAACTGGTGCAAGTACCTTGCATCAGTATACATAGTTGTTGAGCGAAAAAAGCTATCACTTGCATCAGTTTACAAGCGTTTATCTTCGAAATTATCGAATATTTTAAAATAAATTTAATGTAGTGCTAAAATATACGTCATGTTAATGCGATTAATGCAAAAAAAAAAAGAAATTCCGATATTTGAGGATTGCACCAGGATACGTAGGAGCTGTTGCTGTGTAGGTATAATACGTTTGCATTTAGCCTATTGAGGAAAATAAATATTGACATATCGTTTTCTTTATACATATAGGTATATATGTCGCGGCACAGAGCGGAGACCCCATTATATTTTCAGGTGCTTCTGCCATTTTGGTCAAACGTAATAAAGAACACGCACTCTTATGTTCAGAATCACTTCATTAATGGGAAACATTTATTTATTAACAAAAAGTACATACATATGTTAATATTTACAAACTTAAAACTACACATTATCTTAAATAATAAACTTCCTCAAAGTTGCCGCTTAGAAAGCTGTCATTGCTCAAGGTACCTAGCAGACTGGCAGCATTGCCTCTTTGAATAGCCAAAAATTATTATCATTAATTATTTATTACAGTTCAGAAATTATAATTATAATATTAAAAACGAGTTTACTTGGGTGCGCGCGGTTAAATTTAAAACTGACTAAAATGCAAGGGCGCCTATGAACTCATTCGGATTTCGCTCGATCCAAAAATGTAAATCAAATTATGAGATATCCGTTTCCGTGAAGTTACTACTAATAGTTAATACTACTATTACTAAATTAATATTAACTCGCAGCCAAATTAAAAAAAAACATGATAACAATGAGCGCCGTTTTACAGGGTTAATTTAAAACTACTAATAACCTTTTAGTATTTTATTCTTAACATTAACCTCAACAGCTTTTGTTCTACGACTTTTAATAATTCGTAACTTTTTCTTTCATACAAAAATAAAAATACATTAAATGTTACTGAAAATGGCACCTACTCTACCCGGTCGCTAAAGCGGCACACACACGGCGCGACGCTGAGGCCCGCGACTGAGTGAATGCCGATGCCCTTGCACTGTACCATGTGAATATGTACACAGAGTAATTACGTATCGAGACAGCACAACAAAACTTAACATATATTTTTTGAGGAACGTATTAAGTTTTGAGAAAAGTAGAACAAAAGTTGTTAGGTATGATGACAGGAATTTTGCAGTATGAGGTTATTGGTATTTTTCAATTAACCCCGTATATAAAAGTCAATTTTAAGCTGTGTGTCAATTCTTGGCACAAATGCCACTCGATCTTAAATTTATGGGTTACATTATTGGATAGACTCAAAAAGTTTTTTAAGCAATTTTCAATTAAAAAAATAAGACGCTGCCAAACGTGGCAGGGTCAGCTTAATGAACAATAATAAATAAGTTACGTGATTTTGTTGGCCCCTGATGTTCTGTCTATTTATATATATGTATATTGTATAGACATATCAATCAGTTCCGAAAAGAACATGCATAAACATTAAGCGCCTTTTCACATTTTTGTGCGAAATACTAATATTTTGACGCTCAAATTCCCAGAAACCTTAAGATTTTTTAATATTCTGCTGGCAGTTTACAATAGATCAATTTCTCTTCTTGAATATTGCTGTTACATATTTTCATATTTATTTTATAATATCTTATTTATTCGTTATTGAACGATTTTACAATGTCAGTTTACGAGGAAAATCCTTTGAAGCGCTACTTTGACGTTCTAATTAACATTGTTCCCACGAGTTCTAACAATTTCTAAAATTATGTTGAGATCAAGTACATACTCTTATTGAATATTACTTTAATGGAAATGTCATAAATTTCTTCCTTTTTACAGAAAAAAATATTTAAAAAGGCTTATTTCCAGGGTAAAGTGTCGTGATTATACGTCGAGTTAGTTGTATAAAAAGCAATAACTTATAAAAAAACGACATGAAATGAAACTTTATTCAATGAACAATATAGGACAGAATTTTTTTTTTTAAATCAATCAGTGTAATAAATGAATAACAACATAACAAAATCTAAAAAAAACGCGATGTTGACGCGTGCATCTCAGACCCGCTCGAGCGCTTGTAGCTATAGGACCTGGGGGCCTAGTCACGTGGCTCAATTGTCGTAAACGCTAGTAGAATAGAGTGACAAATACCACATGGTCTAGTGTATCAAATCTTAAATTGGTAATCAAACATTATTAATTCAATTTGGCATGGACATTTTGCACCCTTCCCCCTTTTTCATCCCCCTTTTCACATTCTTAGGTGTAGATTTTTACTTTAAATGGGAAATGCTAAACCGCTGAATTTATTGTATTTAATTTTTTCAAAGACAATTTTTGTACGTATGTACAAATATGTACATGTAATCTAATCTAATTCGGGAAAGCAACTAAGAAGTTTTTCACGTAGACGAATTCGCGGGTACAGCTAGTTTAATTATAAAACAGCAACAAGTCGTAATGTCTGTACATTGAAAATTTTTTTAAATGATTTAACTGGGCATTTTAGGTTTTTCTGATTCCAAAACAAATACTTATAGAATTGTTATATATGTATTTGTATGTTTATTTCTTCAAAGCTAAGAAACTGCCATTGAATTTATATACGAATCTTCCTATTTGAAGAACTGGAGTCTCGCTTACTTAATAAAATGCATATCATCACGTTCATATTTATTAAAAGATAGTAAAAGATGTGAACTTGAGTTTTGATTAGTAAAAGATAATTGTATCTAATTATGACTATGTAACCGTTTCGGTTTCGGTTTCTAGGTAACATATTCTATTACTAGTAGTGCTAGACATGTAAATACTTAACTATTCAATCTTTACGTTTAAAATAGTACCTATATTAAACATAATAATATGTAACTAAATATTTGTGTTAAGGAATGTTATTGTATTTCTTTTACATGCATTTAAAGCGTCGAGAACACTTAATGTTAATTACAAATATTATATGTATTTATGTAAAAAGAAAAAATATATTAACAAAAATCGAAACTTGGGTTTCGGAAAAGTATCAAAATTATATTTTATACGGAAGTCGCTTCGTTTACTCACACTGCAATAAAGCTACGATAGGCGCACGCATACACGAGTCTCCGAGCGCGCCAATACTTAAATTCAAGTAGTTGCAATTTGTGAAATGGCTCTTAAACACATACCTATTACGCAGATGAACTACAAAAAAAATTTTTAGGTATCATTACTTGGCTAGCAGCACATACTCGTAAAATATTACGTATTCGTTTGATATGCGATTTATGTCACATTACCAAGCAGCCCTGGCTTCGCACGGGGAATGCCCCGTGCAAAGAATACGATATGTTAACATTACTTTTCCTCTATAGGCTAAATGCGAACCTCTTATACCTACATATCAACAGTTCTTACGTATCTTTTTTTTTTTTGTTTTTTGTGCGTCAGGAAATGCTTTATGCATCCCGTCCTGCCGTAGGGGGGTGGCAGAGGGGTATGTGGGACTCCTCGACATTAGGGTGTTAGGCCGAGTCTACCCACTGACGACCTGACGGTGTTCCTCCTCGGGCCTTAGTGCCGGGGCAACGGGGGCGCTTTAGCATTCTGCTGCGACCCCGGTGGGCATGCCCAGCCTGAGCCGAGCCCTCCGCCGTTTGCGGGCAGTTTGACCTGCCCACTCTCCTGGGAGGCGCGCGGGAACACCGCGCGCACCATCCCAAGGCCATTAGGTGAGGTGCCTTCCCCCGAAGGACATCCCAGGCCTCCAAAGTGGCGGCTTCCGCACCCCGCCTACACCACGGCAGGGGCGTTCGCACGCCCACCTGATTTTTACTTGTTTACTCACGGGTTTTTACAAGTTTTCCTTCTTCCCACCTCTGATTTTAACGTGTTGTCTCACGGGTTTCATTTCGAGTTTTTCTTCTCTCCACCTCTGGTTTTAACGTGTTTTCTCACGGGTTTCATTTCGAGTTTTCCTTCTCTCCACCTCAGATTTTTACGTGTATCCTCACAGGTTTTTAAAAGTTTTCCTTCTTTCCACCTCCGGGGCCACAATACCCTTCCTGAAAGAGGGTACCCGCCCTGACCTGATTGTGACACAATTTGTCCCCATACATGGTGACATCCCCCCCCCCCCCCCCACCGGTCCGGGCCAGACCCTTTCGGCACTGCAGCCTCATCGGCCACGACCCGGTACTGAGAGTGCCGCCGAAACACCACCCTTAGGAGTGTTTATCGACTCTCCAGTCTAGATCCGCAGTGTTTAATGCAAACAAGGCCACCTCGAGAAGGATGTAGACATGATGTCTACGCACTCCGATCTTGGAGTGGCAGGCTAAGGCTCCACTTAATGGGTCCACCTCCTGTGACGGTCACCCCACGCCACTCGGCCCCAGTTTCTACGTATCCTGGTGCAACCCTCAAATATCCGAATTTATTTTTTCTGCATTTATCGCATTAAAATGACGTATATTTAAAAGCACTAAATTAAATTTATATTAAAATATTCGCTAATTTCGATGATAAACACTTTTAAACTCATGCAAGTTATAGTTTTTTTTGCTGAACAACTATGTATACTGATGCAAGGTACTTGCACCAGTTTCATTCGACGCGTTTTACGTGATAAAATATATGTGACAATGCAAGTGAAATATGCTCCAGTACGAGGGGCGCGGCGACGTTTCGTGGGCGTTCACAGTGAGGTAAGTTACTTACTTACCGTAAGTACAACGTGTGCATTTTATTCATACATTTTGTCACAAATATTAGTTGTTTATTTATTTTTTGAGACAAATTCCTGAATTCAGACTATAGTAATGAAGCATTCACGAGGCTAAATAAAAACAGTTTCAGTAAACATACGGCATAAACCAAATTCTCAAGAAAGAAATGAAGATAAATATAAGAAAAATCAATCAAAAAGTTAAATATATAAATGTTTGTTAAAAAAAATAATTAGATTGGAAAAAAATGATATGATTTGAACTTTTTGCCTTAGTAATTAGTATGCATTTTTAGTGTATTGCAGTTATCTTAGTTATGGAAACCGTTTCCACTCTTATTGGACTAATATATAATGGTGCAACTGATTACTTATTTAGTCATATTTTCTATATATAAAGTGGAAAACCAATCTTGAACGTTAAAGTGGTTCGTTCGGTTCCCATGCGCCTATTTCCTCAATAGATGGCGTCACTTACGCAAATTCGAGGTTTTTATTTTTTTATAGAGTTATTTTTGTATTTCCACACACGAAAGTTATGTACAATATATACAATAATATACTCAGACATTTCACACAGCGTCATCTAGTCCCAAAGTAAGCAGCACAGCGCTTGTGTTATGGGTACTAGACAACTGATATACTACCTACTTATATACTTTTCTTTTGTAAATAAATACATATTATACATAAACACCCAGACTCGGGACGGGAATCGAACCCGCAACCCCCGTTTACTTTCCAACGCGCTAAACCGTTGCGCCACGGAGGTCGTCATTTGCATTTGATTTTTTCAAACTTCATCATTTTACTATTTTTATATTTAAGCAAATCTCTTCCCTACTTCTCTCTTTCCCTCTTACTTCCGTAATTCCCACATTCACGCAAATACTTTCCGGGACGATAAGTACACGAAATTGCGACATGAGATCGTGCCTCGCCGAAATCGGAGTTTTCTGACAATAATTGTCTGATCCATCATCAGACCCTGATCACAATCTATCTATCTATAAGAACATTTCAATGAGCTTAAACATGATACCTCTACTGTAAGTGGCGAGAAGTTGGAATTTGAAACACATCACAATCATTATTGAAATCACAGTCTACCAAATTTCGCATCGATTAGACTTATAGAAGATGCTCGCGTCCCTTTAAAAACTAATAAAGAGCTGATATTCCTCACACGGCTGAACGGATTTTGATAAAATATGTCTAAGAACCACCGCTAGAAAACCTGCTTTCAAACAAAAAAACTGCATCATAATCGGTCCATTCGTTTAGGAGCTACGATGCCACAGATAGACACACAGACACAAAGATACACAGACACACAGACACGTCAAACTTATAACACCCCTTCTTTTGCGTCGGGGGTTAAAAACAGCTGATATTCTTCAAATGGCTGAACCGATTTTGATAAAACATGTCTGAGAACCACCGCAAACCTGCTTTCGAACAAAAAAAACGGCAACATATTCGGCCATTCGTTTATGAGCTACGATGCCACAGACAGACACACAGACACGTCAAACTTATAACACCCCTTCTTTTGCGTCGGGAGTTAAAAATTAATGTTCAGTGAGTTATGCAAAGTGCTTCATACATAGTGTTTTAGTGAGTGATTAGAGAGCTTTATAGTGTTTTTAATTAATAAAATTTAATGTGCATATTAATTAGTGTGCTTTTAGTTCAGAAGCGGGATATATCCAGCCTTGGTTATTGGCCTTTTCATGTGAATTTGCATTAATTTTGTAGAGTTTGTAAAATGCGTATATTAAATAATGGCAATACGCTGTGAGGTCATCTGGTATTATGATGGCAATAAGAAGAAGAGAGTTATGTATAGGATATGCAGAAACCACATGATTGATACGTAAAGATAAAGAGACTACAACGTGAGATGTTGCAGATATATGGAGGCTGCAGGATGGGGTGTTGTATATATACAGAGGAAATATAAATCGTCGTAGGAATGTAGAGGCTACGGCGTGAGATGTTGAAGATATGTAGAGGCTGCAGCGTAATGTGTTGTAGATAGTAGAGTCTACAACAAAAGTCGTTGCAGACATATAGAGGCTACAACACAAGTCGCCGACTGCTGGCTTCACTACAAATAATTAGCCATTTGTGATTATTTTGTAACATTTTAATAGCAAGAGTGGGGTTAAAGTGGATGGCTTACGTATTGGTGAGGCTGTGTATATGATTCTGACTTTAGTCTTTGTGTAAATAGCAGTTGTCAAGTAGCAACAAGCGATCGTCTACAGATTATTTTAAATGGAGATAGTCGTAGATAATTTAATTATACCCTCCGCCATACGTTGTTAAATTGGTAGAAGTAGTCTATGTGTAATCAGTATTAGTATATTTTTGGTGCATCCGCGAACAGTCGTTGTTAAAATATAGTCGAAATGAGTGTGCAGTGAGTTATTGAGAATTCAGTGAGTTATTCAGTGAGCTTTATACGTAGTGTTTTAGTGAGTGATTAGTGAGTTTTATGATGTATTTGTTATATATATTGATTAGCGTGCTTTTATAGAAGAAATAAGTTCACATTTTCTTTACATTTTACATTTTTTGCTTTGTGTATGCTATTCTTGTCTGTCTGTCTCTCTATCATATATGTTTATCTGTCATGTACGTCCGTCGTTATTTTTCATTTTATTTCCACATTATCACACACAGTACATCACTAAAGTGATATATGTTTTTATTAGGTACTTGTTGCAAACTGAACGTATTATTTCAACTTTAAAAAAAAAACAAAAAAGGTCTGACTACATTGCAGGATTCGAACTCACGCACTTCGGCGTAGTAGACCTTCGCTGATTGTGCTATATTATTGAGGAGGTAAACTCTGCAAGTCTGTGAAAGGTGTAGGGTGTTAGACGAAAACAAGATGTCTATTGACTATCCCAACGGGGTAGTCAAAGAGGACGGAGTGTCAAGCGTCACAGTTGTTACATACTTCTTTCACTTTCTCAAATCTCATCATTCTCCTGACAGATTTTTGCCTAGGTAGGTATACGCGTGCTTTGGACATTTCCGTCGGCTAACACTCTAGCTATTTGATCTTCATAAGTTAGCCTTGGTCTTCCTTGGCTTCTTTTACCACTCACTTTTGCTCTGTAGATTTTTTTCATCGGTCTTTCATCACTCATTCTTTCTATGCGCCCGAACCATCTAAGCATACCTTTCTTTATATTAACAATAACACTGTCGTGCAACCCTGTCATACTGCGTATCTCTTCTGTGTGTATTGAAACGTACAGTTGAAATTTTATATCGAAACCACAAATTGTTTATCCAATTCTGATGATACTACAGGCTGTTCAAATATTAAAAATCTAGAATTGTTGATTGAGCGCACAAATTTTGAAGACGAACCTAATGAAGTTGTTTTAAAAAATTATCTATTACAATTTTTGTCTGAATTTGTGGATTATGAGAATTTCAATAAATTTAACATGACACTCGTGAATTGATAACGATTATTTAAAATATTTTTATTCATTAAAATATCTGAAAACAAAACCATTTTTCATTTAATTTATCTTTATTTATGTTATCCTATTTACTATTAAAAACAATATTCAATTGTATCATTAAATATATCAATAAGTACATACTATAATTTTACATCTGATACAAGTATCATTTCTAGTGCGCAGTATACAGTTACAAGTGCAAAAATCGATCAACAACAATGCCTCTCACAAAGTTGATATTTAAAATATTGCTAATCGTGTCAGAATGAATGTTAAATATTCTTTTATTTTTCAGTTCTGTTCTTATTTGCGACTAGAATAGATACCGCGTAAAACAGTGTGAGAGGCAGTAGCATCAGTTTACGAGTTACAAATATTATGTAAAAATTAGCATAAACTAAAGTCAATGATGCGATCCTTTTTCTTACTATTTAAAGTGCAATCTTACCAATTTTCATAAAATATTATATTATAAAAAAGTTAAAAGCTTAAGAAGCTTTCAACTTCTCTCCAGTAAAGTTGTGTATTTGGACTGGCATTACGAGTACTATACGTAGGTCCTGTCAATATTATATACCTTTCTAAGCGAATACACAGAAAAATGTGGATTGAGATTTTGTTATATACAATTTAGAGACATATATAATACAAAATCTACATAATGTCTATCTGACCATGACGAACGACATATTATGGAAAATTATCTACAAAAGACAAATGTACCAGACATAATATAATAGGTTCAATTTTACCGATTTTAGTACGAACTCTAAAACATCTCTAAAGAATGAAGATCTCTAAAGAAATAATTCTTTGAAATCGACTAAAATTACCAAAAGCAATAACTCAGCGGATGAAATACAAAATGAAATTTTCCTCAAAACCCCGTCCATGTCTTAATTCCCGACCTTGGCGTACAAACTAAATCCAGAGGCAAGACACAAATACGTTTCACTTATCGTAGCAATTTTTATCGTGAAAATCCAGCTAATACATCAGCTGGAGCACACAATTTGCCGCAGTACACCCTTCGTTCACAGATAAAACAGTTTATTTGCCGATGCGGCTCTGTTTAATCACTGGGGCATTATCTGACAAAAATGACGCATGGCGCGAGCCGTATGATATACGCTCCTCAAGAACCATTATTCATGTGAGCGTGAATTTCACGGTTCTAACACGACTTACGGGTCTCGGTGATATTTTGTTAATCCATTTTTTATTGGTAATAAATCAGTCGGTGAGAGGGATACGCGCAAATTTGATTTGTACGCGAAAAACAGAATAGCCGGCAAATTGGAGTGAATTATGAATGACATAGACGGTCACTAAATTATATGATATCCGTGTTTTGCGTCGAAACAGCCTTGGTTTTATGACGTCGATGGCGTGGGAAGTATTCTACGTTTTTGATTACCACTACTTGGCAGGGGAAGTGACCTTGAACTCGCCTGAAGACTCACTGCCTAAGATGAGGGTCCGAATGACGCAAAAATGATATTATTAATAAATTGCGTTCTATTTGTAAAGGTGAAGGTAAGGTGCGCTGTAATAACCCGTTCGTAACAATTTATCAAAGACTTTGAAAGCGCAACTCCCACCTACATCATTTTGCAAGTATTCAACGTTCAGAAACGTTAAAGATAGCTGTCTAATTCGAGGCGTCCATGGTGTTCTGTTCGCTATGTCAGAGCGATACGGACGAGGATCGCGTATGCGTGCGGAACTATTGTGCGTGGGTACCTGACAGCCATTGCCAGTTCGTCATGCTGTCATCGGGACTAATTAAGTTAGACCCCGCCGCCCGCCCGTTCGATCGAACGGTTCCGGCTTTGCGATTACCCGGGGAACCGCTTAAGTGCACCTCAGCCGAGCCGCTCTGAAATGAAGATATCACAAGTTTCGACGACTTGAACTGCAGTTGACATTCAAATAACTTTTGATTTATCTAATCTATTCTCATTGTATTTCTACCTATCCTTCTGTTCGGTGGTAATTTGTTAACTGACAATATTTCCGGAGGGAGTGTTGAAGTTATATCTAATGTTATAACATATACATATACTATTGACCCCGCCTCAACTTTCCAAGTGGATTTAATTATAAGCTAAATGTATAAGTAATATTATACATAGATAAAAAACTTGCTCATTGATTCTGAATAAATTGAAAAATTTTGAATCTGTTCATTTGATACTCCTCACGATGTCTTCCAAGGACTTTTTAAAGTTTTCTCTCAGCCCTTAAAACTGAGCTGAAAGTGAAAACTCAACTTATGGAGTTTATATCCGTGTTTGGGCCACTACTTCCTCAATTGTTTGTATCAAATAGTCTGTGAGAAAAACGAATAAGATAAACAAAAACGAGTTTTGACCATCTCGAAGGCACAGTGATTTAGGCATCGTGTCTAAGCGTGGAAGGTTCCGGGTGCGAGTCCGGGTCGGGTCGATTTAGGAAACTAACTTTTCTAGATTGTCTCGGGTCTGGGTGTACTGGGAGTTCTGGGTGACTCTTAGTAGACGTCGTTCGGTTCTTATAGCACAGGGAATGCCTAGTTTTAGACCAGATAACTGGTGTGTATTGTCCGCACATTTATTAGTAATTTTATTTTTAAAAGACAGACGGCCATCGAGTGAAATCCTAACTGTTCCTTTTGCACTAAATAAAATATGTGAGTCCATTGCGATTTCTATTCGCTCAACACGCTGACATAGGGTTCTGTATGGTAGTTAAAATGTATTATATTTAAAAGTCGTTTCTTAAGATCAATGAGAGCTAGGACTCTCGTATTTCATGCAAACTTTAAGTTAGTAAAGTGCATACATTAATAATATATACATTTAGAATGTTAATTACCGATAACACTCTTTAACTCTCCTATAAATATTTCGTGGGTTTAGCAACAAGTTACAATGCCTTTATATATTGTACGTCGCATACTTTTCAAGAAACTTGATTGTGACAGACGATCGGATACGTGATATTGTATAAACTCCATTCTTCCTTTCGAGATACGGAACCTGTTCGAAATAGCTGTCATTTTATTTTATTTTTATTGTTACGCACGTACGTATATGAGGGTAGTCATAATGTCTTTGTCATTTATTACTTCATGGAGCACATAACCTATAGAGTGGTAAATTTATTTTGTTCGAAAATAATTTACGTCTAAACACTGCTGCAGTTACTGCATGCCGATTGGTCAGCCTAAAAACAAGCAAAACCTGTGTCCTCGTGCGTATGAATAGGCTGAGATAACGTAGTAGAGGATGCACCGAGTGAAAGCGAGACGCGTAGATATACGTCATCGAGCACGAAAATTGATAATCCAGTTTTACTTGACTCGTGATAAAATGAATGCAAATTGTATTTTCTTGTTACGTACCGATGAAGTGAGATTATGTCTGTTTTATAGTTTGATTTTTTGCTGTTTTTGTCACACTGTCGTAAGCTATAATATAAGTATTTAAATATCTGTCGATATATACAGTGATGTATACACGGATCCAGTATTGATCAGGTTTTAAAGCGAGCGATAGTTGATATTCATTACTGTCAAAAAACTGAACAGTTGTGTGAGTACCATGGTTCGATATTTCGACTCTATAGGTTAAGTGCTCCCTGTATTACCATTATTAAGGAGCAGGGATTGTATTTACCTTATGGGAATGGAAAAAACATAGCTTGATTTTAATGTGTATATCTAAAATAATAAGAACTAAGTTACAAACACTACCATCTACAATCACAGCAAATTTAATATCGCAGAATGACAATGTCAAAACGAATGAAATTGAAAAATTACAAATGTTAAAAAAGGAATTATAATTTATAAAAAAGGAGTTCCGCAGCCAGTTTCACTAACAACCATCATTACATAACATCGAAAGTTGGTCAACGATTGTCAACAGAACTTATTACTGTTTCCTCTTTAATTGAATTCAAGTGTTCTTTTTCATTAAAACTGTTCACAGTTGAGCCTGTTTTTTTAATCTGATATGAAAAACCAGCTACCTTTACATTAATATAATCCATTACAAATTTTACAGAACCCAAAAACAATTTTTAAAAATTCGAGCCTACCTACCAGGTGTCGTTGTCGGTAAAAAAAACCATTTTCCAAAGGAAATCTTCGAAATCTGTTCTAAGTTTATCGTTCATCGAGTGTAGACTGATTAGTGCCGCTCTTGTGACGGTATACTGAATTGTCATTCGCGGCACAAACGTACCGTACTTATCTGTTTGTGCGAGACGAGGGGTACGAAGGGGTGCGGGCGCGGGGTGGACACTCGCCCTTAAACTCCTATATACATCCCGATTCGATTTTCTCTGCCGATTTGTGACCAATCACTAAATCAGAAAAAGTCAACGAATTTTTATCTAAGTCGGACGGTGTATGTGATTGTTTTTCTTAATCACTGTCAGAAATAGTGGTTTTACAAGTTTGACGCTATTGTTTTTTTATATATGACAACATAATGAGTATCGTAGCTAGAGTACCTGCTATAGCCGAAATGGCAAAAACGGTGAAACTGTGTTGTTACATGTCCGACGCGAACTATAAGATTTTCGCTTGAATGTTGCGTTATTTGAGACCCTTCTTAGCTACATTTGATGGAAATTGGTCTAGATTATTTTTCGTGTCTGAGGTTTTAGCTAATTTCTTTTTGTTTGAACATTTGAAATACACACACACATACACGTTTGAAATATATTCGCACTAGTGAAAGTGAAAAGAGAATCATTGCGATTTAGAATAACGTTGTATTTAGAAAGTTTTCTTCAGATAGTCCCATTTAGTCGTCCGATTTAATCCGATAATGTAAAGCGCTCATTATCCTCATCGTTTAATAGGAAAAATTTAAAGATTAAACGTAAGCATGAGTAACCCTTACAAGATCACTCATGTTTACGTTTGTCTGTCCGTCTGTCCGTCCGTGCGTGCGTCCGTCACAGTCGATTTCCTCAGAAACAACAGAAGGCAACAGAATAAGCAATGATATTTTAATTCCCCCATTTCCCAACTTACTGGACCTACAATTTTAAAAAAATTCAGGAATTGAAATGAAAATTTACAAGAAAAATATAATAAAAGTCCTAGATCTTCTACAGAACTCCAGAATTTAAGTTTAAAAGTTAATCATTTTTTAATTATTGTACGATATTCTCTGTGCGGGAATGGAGCTCGTGCTTGACTGATTTTATATTTAATTGTTGGATTTAAACGCCCGAGTTGATGATGTTGGATGTAGGCGTTAGATTTAGGTTTAATTCAACGACAGTATTTTGCGGATGGTTGGATTTTGTGCAGGTTGGATCCTCATTAAACCTACCGTCAAACAGCAGTGCTCAAGACGCACAATATTTTAGTATTCAGGGTTGCCAAAGCATTATTGTCTGCAATGCTTTTTTAGCTTTGGTATTGTTAATGTACATAGGTATCAATTCACTTACTATCGGCAAGACTTTCGCCAGCTATCGGGCTCGATTGTTTTCTTTATAGCACAAAAGTGGCAAACAAACATACGGCCCGCTAGATGTTAAACGGTTTCCGTAGACTATGTACACCTGCGACACCAGGACAATCACTTGTGCATTGCCCACCCTGTAAAAATCTTTTCACGCCATTTTTGAAGAACCCCATGCTGTAGTCTCTTGGGAACACCTCAGTCTGCAGCTCATAACCTCAACTCGACAGCTCCTTCCACAACCTCAATGTCTTTCTATCCCGCGGTATAAAAAACTTCGTTTGCCCGATTTAATAAATTTGATATTTATGAATTAGGTAGGATCGGAATGTGTAGAGCGCCCCTTATACCCTCGTCTAGTTGTCTAGTTTCGTATTCGCGGTGCGCGGCCGACGTTTATTGACACTTGCTGGCTTTTTGCGGTCAAGAAAATGGAGTAATTTTGTGTTGTTCATAGGCTTGAGTTGGAAAAATTAGTCAAGGGCGAGTTCGGTCGCACGCAGGGTTTCGTGCAATATACATACTACTTATATATTTTATTTCATTATTCATGAATATACACACACGTAAAACAGACATGAAATGTAACTTATACACAGTGCTTACTGCTTATTTTAAAATGAAATTTCTTCCATTGTATTGTACGGTAGTGAGGGCTGGATATGGCCGAAATCGAGTGAAAGTAAGATAAATGCAGCGGAAATGCGATCTCTTAGAAATATGCGCGGAGTCATCCTTGCGGACAAAATAAGCAATGAAGAGATACGCAGTATGACAGGGTCGCATGACAGTGTTATTGTAAAAATGAAGAAAGAAATAATAAAATGGTTCGGGCACATGGAAAGAATGAGTCATGAAATAATGACGAAGAAAATTTACAGAGCAAAAGTGAGTAGCAAAAGGATACAAGGCAGACCAAGGCTGACTTATGAAGATCAAATAGCTACAGTGTTAGACGTCGGAAATGTCAAAAACACTCGCATACCTAGGCGAAAATGTGTGAGAAGAATGATGAGATTTGAGGAAGCGAAAGAGGTATGTAAAGACCGCGACGCTCGGCGCTCCGTCTTTTCTTACTGACGTCATAAATTCTGTTAAGTTTTTAGCCGACTCGCATGATGAACAAAAAGATTCAAATTCTGAATTTCAAGTAAACATTATTAAACTGCAAACCGATTACAACAGTCTTCGTACTCACCTAAACGAACTAAATGCTAAGATGACACAGTTTGAACAACAAGCTAGAGAATCAAATCTAGAAATTCAGTGTGTACCGGAACATAAGACTGAAAACTTACTTACAATTATTCACCAATTGGCCAATACAGTATCTTACAATATATCCGCAGTGATTTAATGAATTATCACAGATTAGCGAAATTGAATAATGCATCCAGTCGTCCTCGTAATATTGTTGTCAGGCTAGCTAGTCCTCGTATTCGGGACGGTTTTCTTGCGGCCGTCAAGACTTTTAATAGAGGTAACATTGAGAAACTCAATTCATCGCACTTGGGCATCAGCGGAGACAAGAAATCTATTTACGTAACGGAACATTTGTCTCCGGGTAATAAGAAGCTGCATGCTATGGCGAGAGCAGTAGCCAAGGACAAGAATTATCAATTTATGTGGATACGTAATGGACATGTTTTTGTGCGCAAGGATAGTAAATCTAGATCAGTAATAATTAAAAATTTAGACTCCCTAAATTCTCTGTAATTGTCGAATTACCTTTTGTATATTTTATAATATTTTTAAAATAATAATGTTTCAAATATTATATTATCAAAATGTAAGAGGCCTCAGAACGAAAACTGAAAATTTATTTACTTCGGCTCTCGGCAACCATTACGATATAATCATATTTACTGAAACATGGCTAAACACTGCAGTATTTGATCATGAAATTCTGGATCAGAGGTACAATATATTTAGGAGAGACAGGTATTCAACATCGTCTTTTAATACTAAAAGAGAGGGTGGCGGTGTTATGGTTGCCATCCGTAAAAAATATGAGTGTCTTAGAAAGGTTCACTGGGAATCATCAGGTGAAGATTTGTGGGTTACTATTAAACTAGGTACTAACAAATATCTAAACATATGCGTTACGTATTTCCCTCCACCTGTAAAAAGAAACTATATGGAAGAATTCCTAAGCAAACTAACACACACGTTACATAACGATTTTTCCCAGAATTCCATTAATATCATAATCGGAGATTTTAATTTGGGAAATATTTCATGGCAACACCGTGACGACTCAAATATATTGTTGCCATTGCCTAGAACCAGTGATTTAGAATTTTTTTTATTGATGCTATTTCTTTTAACAATCTTAATCAGTGTAGTAATGTGAGTAATTATAATCATCGTGTATTAGACTTAGTACTATCTAATATGCCATCCAAACTATCAGTTTCCAGGGCTGAAGTGTCACTGTTGCCAATTGATCTGCATCACCCTTCTCTCGAGATAACAATTAATAACATTACAAGCCCTACGCTTAAGCCGAAAAATAAATTCTTCCACAATTTTTATCATTGCAATTATGACGCTTTAAATAATGAACTAAAATCTATATATTGGCATACTTTGTGGAAAAACACTGCAGATGTAAATGACATGATGTGCATATTTTATGATACTATTATGCCTCTCATTTATAAGCATACTCCAATTCGTAAATTGCGAAATGAGAAATACCCGGTATGGTTTAGTCATTTCTTGATCAAAGCTTTAAAAGAAAAAGCGAAGGTTCATTGCCGACATAAGAAGTATGGAAACCCCATGGACAAATTAACTTACGATCTCTTGCACAGACGCTGTAACACACTAATAAAGGAATGCTATGCTAATTTTGAAAGAAATACCGCAGATTACATGCGCAAGAATCCTAAATTGTTTTGGAGGTATTTCAATAGTGAAAAGAGTAACAGTTCTTCTATTCCTAACGTAATCAGGCTTGATAATAAAACAGCAGCAAACGGACAAGAAATTTGCGACTTATTCATGGACCACTTTCAATCAGTATATAAAGAAAGTAATAATGCTTTTATACGAACTGTGGCACACAGGCTTCACAAATCTCACAAATATCAACATGATCTACCACTTAGCACTTGTTGTGTTTCTGAAAGTGACATATTAAAATACTTACATTCATTAGATAGCAATAAAGGTGCAGGCCCTGATTCACTACCACCAATATTTTTTTTAAATGTGCAAAATACTTATGCGTGCCCCTTTCAATAATATATAATACCTCTTTATGCAAAGGCGTTTTTCCTACTTTATGGAAGACTGCACATATCACGCTAATTCATAAAGCAGGTGAGCTTGACAAAATTAATAACTATCGTCCCATATCATTATTATCAGTTTGTGGTAAAGTTTTGGAATCTTTTGTGCATAAAAACATCCTTGTGCATGTCAAAAATCACATTGATCCAAACCAACATGGCTTTTTACCTCGGAAATCAACGACTACTAATTTAATGGAATTTATTTCTGATACCACAGATGCTTTAGACAAAACTCAAGAAGTTCATGCTATTTACACAGATTTTTGAAAGGCTTTTGATTTAGTTCAACACGACCTACTCCTTGATAAAATTGCACGTTTAGGCATACATGGATCTTTGCTAAGATGGTGTGAATCCTACTTACTAAATCGCTCTCAGTTAGTTGCACTTCGTGGCTATAGATCAATGGAGCGTGGAGTCCCATCCGGTATTCCTCAAGGGTCACATTTGGGTCCCCTGTTCTTCCTGATATTCATTAACGACATAGGAGAACACATTACTTCCAAATACAAATTATTTGCTGATGACTTCAAATTATATCGAGTAATAAATACTCCATACGATATTAAAGCATTGCAACAGGATCTGGACGTTATACAAAAATGGTGTGAATCAAATCGTATGTCATTAAATTTGGACAAATGCTATCACATAAACTTTACCAGAAAAAATAAACCATTCACTACAACCTATTATTTCAACGGGGTACCTCTCGGAACTATTTCAAGTATTCGGGATCTAGGTGTTATAGTCGACTGCACCCTTTCTTTTAGGTTCCATATAGACGATATTATTAAAAGAGCATCTAAATTGGCGGGTTTTATTACAAGAAGTCCGACATTACAATCTTAATATTTAACACACAAGTACGGAGCATACTCGAATATTGCAGTCCTATTTGGAGTCCCGGTTATCAAGTACATTCGGACAGACTTGAACGGGTGCTTAAAAGATTTCTGCACAGTCTTGTTTATATCGATCATAATGTCAATAAATTACATTCATACGTCGAACGCTTGTCATATTATAATATGTCATCACTACAGATGCGTAGGAAATGTTTAGATATATTGTTTCGAGTAAAATTGCTGCAGGGTGAAATTGATTCTGCAGATATCCTAGAACGTTTAGAAATAGCAATCCCTCGTCAAGGTAGTAGGATCCAGAACCGTATTACATTCAGATTACCGCATTGTAAATCCGCACTTGGTCAACACTCTTCCATTTATCGCATGTGCAGCTACGCGAATACCATTCGATCACAAGTGGATATTTTTTCGGATTCTGTAGCCTCAATTAATAATAATATCTTTATTGCATTCCATAATTATATTACAATAATTGAATGGACCTTGAAATAGGTATTGCAATTCAAGAGAGAGGAAGCCTTTTTTTTTTTTTTATCCGACTGCCAATATATATATTATGTAATTAATTATATTTATTATGTCTGTATTATTATTTATATTTATTTATTTGTAAATGTATATTATTAACTATCTTGTATTTATATTTATTTATTTATAAATTTGTTACTATTCATTTATTAATTTATAAATAATTTTTTTTTTTTTTCTTTTATATATTATATATTTGATGTTAATATTTAATGTTGTTTTAATATTATATTATAATCTATCAGTTATGTATTCATTTATGGTATAGTAGCATTTTTTGTTTAGTAGTTCTTTTAGTAATTTTATGAAAATTCTATCTTTACTTTCATTTTTTAAGGTTTCTGGCAAATGGTTATATATCTTTATTGACGTGGATAGAGGTCCCGATGAATGCATTTTTAAATTTGACTTAGGCTGTATTAATTGTTTTTTCCGTGTTGGTCTCAATGAGTAATTTAGTAAGTAAAAAATGTAGGTAGAATGAATGATTTCATTATATCTATGTAATAATATACATCTATATAATACATCATCATCTAACACGTTCGTAACATTCATTCTCGAAGAGAACGAATGGCATTCATTCCACTAAAATTATTTTTTTTACTCACCAACGCTCACTCGACTTTTACGACTCGAGTTGTTCTAAGTACAAATATTAATAGAAAAACTATTCAGCTATTATAATATACCTAATATTTGTAATTTGCTCCAACGTACTATCGTTTTGGTGACAATCTTTCTAAATTTGTAATAAGCGTAAAATTCTAAATAATACAATATGATTGTGAATCGAGTGTGATCCCGTACCGGGAACTCCGTTGGGATTGGTCTCTGTCCCTTCTATTTACATTGCAAACACCAACATGAATCACCAACCAACAAGCAACAACAATCTACCTACAGCGCGGCTGTACGGTTTGCAACATCCGGCCAGACCCAGACTAAGAGGACAAGGGGAGTACGATGTCGCGAAAGGACGGTGACCGCAGTAGATCCAAACTCATCGCTAGCCTGATCCACGACCCGCTCATTTTTATTTCTAAATTATGACTAATTCTTCTTAAATAAATGAACTAATTTTTGTCTTGACTTAATTTTTTTTTTAATTTCATTTTTTTTAACTTAATTTTTCTTAATATGCTTATTTTGTTCCCCAAGCTCCCTTAAGGAGTAGGAGGTGACAGTATACTCTAGTATAACTTCTTTGTTTATGAATTGATTTTAATGTTCTTTTTTGCTGTTGGGTTCAGTATAAACCTAAGATAATTCCATTTAAATTTCATTGGTATTGGACCACATACTTCGAAGATACACCAAATACTCCAAACGGTTTATATCATTTTTTCATTTTTTTATGTATTTAATTCCAGTGATTACAATGAAATGAAAAGAGTACATTATAATAATGTAAATGTGTTTTAATGACAACAAGTGAGTTTCTGAGTCAAAGCCATTTATATTCGAGTGTCGTCGCAAATTGAAATTAATTTTCATAAACATTCTTTCTTCAGAGGTTACATTTTCTTTCTAGTAGTGTTATTGAAATGTTTACATAGGGCTTGCTAGTTCGAGCTATAATAGGGGAACAAACAGGGCCGTCACCGGGCTCTCGCCGGCCCCGCAGACCCGCGGGGGTGCGGCGGGGGTGGTGGTGGGGTGGGGGGGGAGACTAACCGGTTAAGACGACACTTGGTACGAATTTTCAATATTTCTGGGTCCACATTCTACTTCAATGCGTACGTATATATTTACTCAATAAAATATATCACGTTAGCCGAAAATAACATTCCGTTAGTAGATAGTAAATGAAAACGAAAACGAACATTGGGAACTCTACATAACTCGCGTTTCTATGCTGACTGGCCCGTTGGCGCAGTGGCATATGCATCTTATTTTTAAAACTAGGGTCCCGGGTTCGATCCCCGGTCAGGTCAATTTCGGAAACGAACTTTTCTAAATTGGCTTGGAGTCCGGGTGTTACTGGGAACTCCCCCAGAGTTCGTTGTGTGGTACCCATAGTACAAGCTTGCTGCTTAGTTTGGGGTCACACAATTTGTGTAATTGTCTGGAGTATTTTTTATTTATTTATTTATTATACACTTTCGCCGAGGTACGTGAGGAATTTCGACATATCCGCCAGGTAACACTTTGACTATTTGATCTTCATGAGATGGCCTTAATTTTTTCTCGTTTGTATTAGTTCACGTTTGCTCCGTACTATTTCTCGTTCATCATTCATTCTCTCTACGCGCTGTAACCATTTGAACATTTTTTTCCTAATTTTCACATTAACAGTCTCAACCAACTTTCCCTTGTTGTGTATCACATCATTGAGGATTCTATCCATAAAAGCGGCATCGCATATCCTTTTGAAAGATCATATTCCACAGCTTTAATCTTTCTTTCTCTCGATTTCGGGAGTATTCAGGCTTTACCACCGAACAATTGACAATTACAAGTTGGTACCAACACCGCATCGTAGACGGCCGTTTGGGCAAATTTAGATATATTGATATTGCTACCACAGATATAATAAAAATACCTATACACACGTCACGTCGCGTACTTCAAAATCGACGATGAAACATTAAGTAACCCGATCCTTTTAGCCGCCATTTTGCTAGTGAAAGGCGCAGCTATGATCGCAATACTCGTGAGGCCATCTTGAATGATGTCATAATAATAATTAGAAGTTATAGTGGGCTGCACTTTATCTTGGTTGCTTCACTTTTGAAGAACGAGACACGGAGTTCAAAAGTAACGCCATTTGCTTTATTGGCAGCTGCTACACCTCTTTGCACGTACAACTTAAGGCTCTATCTATCGTAAAAACTCAATTTCTTTCACCTATTTCCAATATCCATTTACCTATACTCGCTTATAACAATAATACTAATTTTTATTACAAATAAATGAGTACACACATTGCTTCAAAGTTATTTATGGTTAAAATTTATGTCAATCATGCTATAAATTAAAATAATAAGAACCACAATAAGAACGACAACAAATCTTCACGCTGTATCCCCAACGGGGTAGTCAGAGAAAACGGAGCGCCAAGCGTCGCGGTCCTTACATAGTTCTTTCGCTTCCTCAAATCTCAGCATTCTCCTCACACATTTTCCGCTAGATATGCGAGTGCTTTTGACATTTCCGTCAGCTAACACTCTGGCTATTTGATCTTCATAAGTCAGCCTTGGTCTTCCTTGGATTCTTTTACCACTTCTTTTACTAAGAATGTTTACTAAATAGTACAAAGTCAATAGCAGTCAATCATCATACTAACTAATAATGTCAAAATGAAATAATAGTAAGAATGTTAACGGTTAAAAATAATTATATTAACATAATAATGTGTAACATGAAAATGAAGAAAAGAATGCTTAGATGGTTCGGGTACAGAACGAATGAATGATGAAAGACTGACGCATAAAATCGAGAGCGACAGTGAGTGGTAGCAGAAGCCAAGGAAGACCAAGGCTGACTTACGAAGATAAAATAGCCAGGGTGTTAGCTGACGGAAATGTTAAAACCGCCCGCAAACTCACATCGCATGATATTTGAAGAAGCAAAAGAAATATGTAAGGACCGCGACGCTCGGCGCTCCGTCCTCTCTGACTACACCGTTAAGGATATAGCGCAAAGATATGTGTGCATGCATAAAAATGTGTAAATGAAAACGAATTCACAGTTCGCCATGAACAATAATTTCCAGGAATTATGTAACTTATGAAGATAATATTTCATAACCGTCACATCACTGCCACGCATTCATGTCATTTAAGTAGTCATTTATTTTGCAATATCCTTTTTCAAAGAGGGCGCTTTAAGTTTTTTCTCTGTCGAACTTAACCTTTCCTTAACTTGTCATTTGGTATGTTATTACAAAAAAGAAAACGCACACAATCACAGACTAACGTTTTGTTAATTTTTGACAAGTCTATGGAAACAAAACGAGCTATTTTTTTTACTATGATGTGTATTAAATACATGACCATTAGATATTTTGTTGAACTTAGCTAAGTTCTTCCTTACGTAGGTGCATAATATATTCGTTATACATAATGAAGTGAAGTTTAACATATTTTTGTTTTTTTTTAAATAAATAATAAATAAATAAATACGCCAGACAATACACACCCATCGTCTGGTCTCTAATTAGGGTATTCCCTATGCTATGAGAACCAGACGACAACTCATCAGTTATCAGCACTCTGCTACTTCTTGCGGAAATGACGTCATCAAGACAACGTGTATATTATATAAGCCACTACAAGCCGATTATCGAGACACTAGAAAAGTTTATTTCCTAAATTGACCCTACCGGGAATCGAACCCAGAACCTTCCGTACTTGGATGCAACACTGAAACGCGAAATCGAGGTCGTCGAATAAATCCTTCAAACGTGTTTTATGTTCGAGATTATAAATGCCCCTACAGCTTTTGAAGTATGAAAATAACATAGATTTCTGCGCCTCTGCATCACAGCAAGACAACATACGCCATGACGCTATGGAAGTAGCTATAATAAACGATTCTAGCCGTCGATAAATTAGTCAATTGATGAATTCTGCAAACTGTAAAGACTGCTGAATTTAATCTAGTTGAATGTCAAGTTGTTGTTGAATAAATTTCGATTAATTCACGATATTGAGAGGCTTTTGAACCACCCCCAGAAAGTACCTCTTCATTTCTGATTTTATTCATTAATAAACTATGTGTTGATAGTTCTTGAAGTATGAAAATAATATTAATTTTGTTTAATTATAAACCGTTGCCTCGGTGTCTTTGATGTCGACGTTTAAATCGAAACACAATTTGACGCCAAAACAACCGTTCCGTATAGTACAAAGGTTCCGTATAATCAATCCAAGCTTTAATTATTCGCTTACGAGCGAGACGTTATTTCGTGGAGTTCATTACTTCTAACAAGCTTAACGAATATACCTATAAAATGAAAGTAAAGACATACTCAATGCCAAAGAGTACGAACCTATGTACCTACATAGCGATGGGTAGATTTGTATTTTGAAAGATACGGATCCGACTGAAAATCTATCGTCGCGGACACATCCAGTTATTAAGGCGTAGTATTAAGGCGACACATTGAAAATTTTGACGGCAGGGAACTTAATTTTTCTAAGTGACTACAAAACGTATGATAGTCATATTTGGTAACCTGATTCTTTATTTCGTTGACTTCATTTTGACAGTTGGTTAACTTTTGTAACACAAAAAGAAATATCAAAGAAATCTCTTTTAAAACAGAGGTTTTAAACTATATTCTATGAGCAAACTATGTTTTTCAATTTTCTACATAGTTCAATATAAACATATACTTCAAAATGACAGATTTTTTAAAATTTATAATAGTTTTTAAAATAAACGAAAATAACTGTTTGTATTTTTTGTAAGCTAGCACGCGCACGGTTGCATCAGCAGAAGGTCTATTTTAGATTAAATAATTGTTTATCAATGCCTCGCCTTAACTATCAATCCGCGTGATTCGTGTCTCGCCTTTTACACGCCATTCCATTCTGCTTACAAAAAAGAAATAAATTGTATACGTGTTTGATTTACACTTGGACATTTTATCAGTACCGCAAAGAATACGGGCCCACGGACACTTATCCATCCCCGACTATACCAATCTCTGAGACATATTATATTCAAAGGTTTACCTTCTCACGGCGCGGAGGTTGTATGTCACCTAAAGGCTTATTTTAAATAATAAGAAACGCGTCAAAATAATGAAACATTATGAAAACATATAAACTTTTAAACTTTCGCGTTGAATTATAGAATATATCTAAAACGGGAAATTTAACGCGATTACCTTTTTATTCTGGCTTGACATTTCGCCCGAGTTTATCCAAGTGTAGTGCATGAAGCGATTGAGATCAAGAGACATAAAAATTTTAATCGGGAAAACGGGTACAATTTATCGACGATGTGGAATCCTGCGATTCAACGAACAAAACCTCGTGTTTCACATTCGGTTAAACGCGTGGACACTGTGAGTGTTGTGTGTAAGTCTGCCGAAAACTATTTACAAATATCAGGGGTAGATGACAAAACATCTACCTCAGACACGGAGTGAAACTTGCTGCGACAGTTTGCTTGAGACCACAGCCGATGCAACTCGGTCGAAACATCAAGCCAGAATAAAAAGCTAATGGCGTTAAATTTTCCGTTTTAGATATATTCTATTATTAAAACATTACGTAACAACAAAAACAAACAACAACAAACGTTATGAAAAGTAAGACGTTGTATAAAAAAATTTTTTTTTTTATAGAAAAAAAATATTTTATCTTATTTTAAATTATTCGTGTAATACTTTTCATATTATTGTGTACTAAATTATGTGTTTTGACTTTTATATTTGACATATTCATGCGTTTACTTTTTAAAATATTATGTCAAAACTCTCTTGATATAAAAGAGGTTTGTATAATAATAATAATAATACTCCAGACAATTAAATAATAAACTCGTGATATAAGTCTGGATTTTGAAATTTCGAAGAGGGAAGGCCACGGGAAGGCGGAGATAAGAAAAAGTGGATGACAAGTGCCAGATCAGGGGATGGTATGGAGAAAAGTGAAAATTCTTACGCTTCCATTCAAAAAATTAAATTAAATTTAAATAATGAAGATATAGACATATATATATATATATATATATATATATATATATATATATATATATATATATATATATATATATATATATATATATATATATATATATATATATATATATATATAACAGAAGAACTCTGCGGAGAAATAGGTAAAGATTTTAGGAAAACCTATGAATAGTATTCTTTTAGATATTTCAATTGACTGTTTTTTATACATGATTACAACACTAAATAAAAGTAAATGACGGTCTTTGAATTATACGTTATACTAGAATAGTACAATAACCGAGTGCTATCGTGTCGTCACTCGCTCCGAATGGGCAAGACCTGCTCACGACAGTTTAATATTACATACATACATACATACATATCTTCACGCTATATTCCTAATGGGGTAGTCAGAGAGGACGGAGCGCCAAGCGTCGCGGTCCTTACATACTTCTATTGCTTCCTCAAATATCATCATTCTCCTGACACAGTTTCGCCTAGGTATGCGAGTGCTTTTGACATTTCTGTCGGCTAACACTAGCTATTTGATATTCATAAGTCAGCCTTGGTCTTTTTTGGCTTCCTTTACCACTCACTTTCGCTCTATAGATTTTCTTCGTCAGTCTTTCATCACTCATTCTTCCCATGTGCCCGAACCATCTTAGCATTCATTATCTCACTCAGGTCTCACTACCGTACAATAAAATTGGAACCAACACTATCGTGTGTGGCCATTTTGATTGAGTTAGATATAGTCACACTGTATGAGCATAAGTAAAGGAACAATAATTATTATTTATAACATTCAGTAGAAATTGTGTATTTTGAGAAGAAACGCAATGATTTTTGTTAATTGCACTAATTAAATAATATTTTAAATAAATGTCGTTATTCAGAAATCACATTTTCTTCACGGGCCCGGTAATAATATAGTAAGTATACAATGTAGGCACATGTAAATTATTATAGATTTATCAGCCATATCTTATAGGGTATCGTAACACAACACAACACCTTTCCTCGATCACAGCCTAACAAAAAGCTATGGAATTGAGTTATAAGTCCCCAACGACTTCGCAACTATTTTCTTTACAGTCGTCACAGACGCTCGATACTCCCAGCTCGCCGCTGCCGCTCTTTGCCGCGAACTGCTCGACTGAATTCACGAAGAAAAGACACGTCTTTTGGGGATACCACGATTTATGTGCGCAAACAAATAAACTTTCGTCGCTACGACACAATATGCAAGCGAATGAAGTCTGTATTGAGAAAACGAGTCTGTAAATCTGTTTATCTCTGTAAGTAATCTGTATGTAATCTTAACAATTCCTTAACAACCTAAAGGGTCATTATGCAATGCTGGTTCTTTCAAAGGTTTTGATATCTCAAGAGATTAATAAATGGACTATATTTTTAGCGAACTTAAAAAACCATAGGTATTAAAGAATAATATAAAACTATCTTTGAGCACTTGTAAATCACGTACAGCTGCACTGGCTTTGAAACAAAACTGCAAAGGGCTAGTATTTGAGAGAAAAAACAGTTCTGTAAGGATTAAAATAATGCACATTTATAAGTAATATAAAATAAAATAGTCCTTTATTTCCTGCAGAAAAAATAATAGTGCAATATCTATGTTATATCTAAATACTTTTAAATTTTAGATTACTTGTAATAATATAACTTATACTTGAATTTTAGTACGATATATATAGGTACATAATATTAATATAAGTACATACATACATACCTTCACGCTGTATCGCCAACGGGGTAGTCAGAGAGGACGGAGCGCCAAGCGTCGCGGTCCTTACATACTTCTTTCGCTTCCTCAAATCATCATTCTCCTCACACATTTTCGACTAGGTATGCGAATGCGTTTGACATTTCCGTTGGCTTACACTGGCTATTTGATCTTCATAAGTCAGCCTTGGTCTTCTTTGGCTTCTTTTACCTCTCACTTTCGCTCTGTAGGTTTTCTTCGTCAGTCTTTCATCACTCATTCTTTCTAAGTGCCCTAACCACAACTTCGGACCACGGGGCAATCCTGTTCGATATACAAATTGAAAAACGGAAAAGGGCAATGGAGCTACAAAGGTATACAACACAAGGAAGGCCAAGTGGAGCCAGCTCAGAGAGGAGCTGGCCCAACTGTGAGAAGGAAAGCATATAAATGCTAACGAGGTAAATAAAATAAATAAAGAACAAGATCTTGAGGAAATGGTAGAAGAAATAACCAGCACCATTACCGAAGTATGTAACGGTTGTATACCCAAAGTGGCCGGGGGAAAACGAGTAGGTTTGCCCTGGTGGAGTGAGGAACTATCCACCCTAAAGCATGACGTGCTGAGGAAGAAAAGAAGAATTAGGTGGGCAGCGCAGACGCGTAGGGCATGGGTAGTGGAGCAGTATCTAAAAGCAAAGGAAGAGTACTTAACGGTGGGAAGTACGGCTCGGATCTCAAGTTGGAATTTTTTTTGTAGTGAACAGGAGGTAGAAACCATGTGGGGCGGGATCTACCGGGTAATCCGCCGCACGAGAGAAAGGGAAGAGGATGCGCCTATGATTGTGGATGGAAAAGAGATGAGGTCCGAGGAGTCAGCCAGTCTATTGGCGGAAACATTCTATCCAGCAGACGACAAAGATTGAGACAACACGGAGCACAAAATGATACGCCTAATGGCAGAGCGGGTGAACGATGGAAAACATAATGAATTATGTGATCCACCCTTCACCATGCACGAGATGAAGTGCTCCGTGTCTCAATTTAAGCCCAAAAAGGCGCCTGGGCTGGATGACTTCACGGCGGATATATGTGGAGCGGCGGTTGCCTTGGATCCTGCCAGGTTTCTGGCCCTTTATAACAGGTGTCTTGCTTTCTCCTACTTCCCCAACAGATGGAAGGTTGCAGCAGTAGTCATTCTGAGGAAACCGAGTAGAGAGTCGTACAGGCCAATCGGACTGTTGCCGATATTTGGGAAAATTTTAGAAAGAATGCTAGTCAATAGAATAAGATTTTACACATTGCCCAAGGCCAGTCCGAACCAGTACGGCTTCACACCTCAGAGGGGGACAGAGGACTCTCTTTATGTCATGCTGCGCTATATCAGAGGGGAATTAAATAAAAAGAAAATAGTGCTTCTAGTATCGCTTAACATAGAGTGGGCCTTTGATAATGCATGGTGGCCCGCGATGAGGTGTGAACTGGCGAAGACCGACTGCCCGGTAAACCTCAGAAGGCTAGTAGACGACTACCTTCGGAATAGAACGCTAAGAGTGAGATATGCAGGGGCAAATTGCACCAGAGAAACGACAAATGGCTGTATACAAGGGTCAATAGGGGGTCCAACCTTTTGGAATCTCTGGAAGTGTGGGTGATCACTGCCAAGCGTTTGCGGACGACGTGGTCCTGGTCTTCTCCGCCGAAGTCAGTCTCGTGCCGGGAGTGTAACGGAGCGCGCATGCGCGCACTGTATTATTCTCTCGGTGAACGAATAACTATATTACATACGTACTAAATACGGTTTTTACTCCATAGTAAGCTATGGAGTGCTAAAAATGCAAAAAGGTGCTTTCAAGGAAGGGTGCTCACTTTGTGTGTCAGGGACTGTGCCAAGGAACTTTCCATAGGAATTGTGTCAAGGGATTAGCAGCCGATATGAAAGCAGGAAAGTCTCGTGTATTTTGCAACAACTGCGAAGAGGACGAGTCCGATTACGAAGAACAAGAAGAGCATGACCAGGATCTAAATAAAATACTCAGAGATATACAGAGAAAGGTGAGCGTCATACCTACTTTCAAAAATCAGCTGGACTCGATCAAGCAGAGCATGGGTGTATTATCCGATAAATATGATACATTGTTAATAGACATAAAACAGTCGAAGGATAAAATACACAAGCTAGAAAAGACAGTTACTGCAATGAATAACAAGTGCATCTACCTGGAAAAATATAACCTCGCGTTGGACCAAAAAATGGAGGAGCTGGAACAAAATACCCGCAAATGTAATATTGAAATTGTAGGCATTGAACAGATGCCGGGTGAGAACGTGTTGGATTGTGTAACCAAGGTCGGAAATATTATGCAGGTAAACGTCAAAGATATTGATTACGTTAGGCGGATTCCGCCAAGTAAAACCAGCACGAGCACGAAACCAACCCCTATTATTGTGGTATTCAAGTCTTCTGGAAGAGGAACTCGCGACACCTGGCTCGCGCAGCGGTGAAAGTTGGCTGATATCACGAGCGCTAAAATAACGGGCGGAGCGGGTACTAGCAAAGTATACATCAACGAAGACTTGACAAAGTCGACGCGTACCTTATTACGGAATACCAAAAAGAAGCTATATGGAGTATATAAGTATATCTGGGTGGTAAACGGTAAAATACTGGTGAAGAAGGCCGAAGGTGATAAAGCTGTATGGGTGAAGTCTCAAAGTCAAAGTCAAATCAATTTATTCAAGTAAACCCAATTACATTGTATTTTTGAACGTCAAATCTACTTTAGTTCGGTTCAAATAGAAAACCTGGACACTGAGAAGAACCGACAAGAAACTCAGAAACAAGTCTGAAAGTGATGTTAACGACTTACTTAAAATAAAGTGATTATTGTGTTGGTATGTTGGTGATAAAGTGTTGTTATAACTTTACTTTCAAAATTCACGCCATTAGACTGTATTGATTCCATAACCGAGGACTCAATCAATTGTGTCAATATCGACAGTATTGATAATTGGTTTTTATCAGGTATTTCTAAAAAAGACCTCTGTCTGCTGCATGTAAATATTCGGTCTCTAAAAAAGAACTTCGCAGTTACTTGTTACCTTGAGTTCATACTTAAAGCAGCTCGATATATTAGTTATAACGGAACCAAATATCAACTTTTCCTCCCTATATTTGTATAAAATAAATGGTTTTAACATAAATAGTGTAACTCGTGCGAGCCGCCGTGGCGGAGGAGTGTTGGTGTATACGCGCTCGTCCCTAGCGGTGAGTGTGTGCGAGACAACCTGCGCTGCATTGACCAGCACAGCGGAGTGCGTCTCCATTGTACTTGCTTATAATAACGAGCCGGTTTATATAATATCCATATATAGACCTCCTAGAATAAATAAGCAAAATAAAGTTATACAATTTCTGTTAGAACTCCGAGCTATGCTAGAAAAATTACCACCAGCTTCAAAAATAATACTCTGTGGAGATATAAATATTAGCCTCCATAATAGGCAGGATAATCATGTTATAGAGTACGCTCAATTACTATCAGAGATGGTCTCAATAAGTGCATTAACCAAGTAACACGTAGAGAACTACTAATGGGTGAAATAGTGGAATCGTGTCTAGATCATATCTACATTCGTGCTCCTATGTCAATAATAAAATGAGCCGTCTTACATCAAAAATATCTGACCATTACTTCATAGCTGCCTCGGTGCAATGGACACGCGCTTCGTCATCTGGGCACAGTGAGCCAGGTAGTAAACAAGTAGGCATGAACTCTCAGACGAGTCGCCGAGTGCTCGATCGTCGTATGGTGAGGGAGAGGTTGCTTGCTACCGACTTTAACACTATGCTATCTATAAATTGTCCTATAAAACTGTATAATGCACTCAGGCAATCATTCACTGACACGTACGACGAATGTTATAGATACATATCGCTTAAAAGGGGAAACAGACATAAAAATAGTTGGGTAAGTGAAAAATTAAAATGTATGATTAAAGAGAGGGATAGATTGTTCAAAGTGTAGGCAAATGATCCTAAAAATATGCTAAAACGATTAATTTATACTAGATACAGAAACAAATGTACAAAAACAATAAATAAATGTAGTAATGATTACAATAAACAGTGTATATTGGACTGTAACAATAATATTAAAAAAATTTGGGATAAATTAAACGAACTGATGGGAAAGGATAAACAATGCTTGGATAGCATTATCTTATCAAACTGAGGGGGAACAGGGGAAAATAGGAACATATGTAATAATTTTGCGGACACTTTTTCTAAAGAAATTGAGCACATAAAACATATTTGTAGCGATACGTGGCTTGACAGAGTTATGTATGTCAAATCATCGGAGGTGAGCATGAGGTGGCAGCCCGTAACCAGTAATTATGTGGCAAAAGTAATTAAAGGCATGAATGCAAAAAAATTGCCGGGTAGTGACCTCATCCGCATGTCTGATATAAAAGAAATTGTAGAAAAAGTGAGTCCTGTTATTGCAAAACTAATTAACTTGTCAGTTGAAAAGCACAAATTTCCTAATAAGCTAAAAGAGGCAATTGTGCGTCCTATACACAAAAAAGGTAGCCGGAAAGATTACTGTATTTATAGACCTATATCTATACTATCTAGTATCGATAAAATAATGGAAAAATGTATTGTTAACCAGTTAGGAAACTATCTACAGAAAAATAATATTCTAAATTATTGCCAACACGGATTTCAAAAAAAGAAAAGTACTAACACTTTATTATCTAATTTTACGGATGAGATAAATTTGATGAGATAAGTTCGTGTTGGCAATATTTTTTGATTATAAAAAAGCCTTCGATACCCTACAAACAGAGACTCTGCTGAAAGCTATGGAGGAGTGTGGAGTGAGGGAGCCGCTCCACCAGTGGTTCCGCGACTACCTCACTTCACGCTCCTACCGCGTGAGGGTGGGCGATGAGTACAGTGACGTGAGGGAGGTCCGGTGCGGCGTGCCCCAGGGTTCCGGATGCGGACTTGTGTGCTACCTGCTGCATGTTAATAGCCGTTAATAGCCTATGTGGAGTCTTGCAGCATTGCTCAGCGTACATGTTCGCGGACGACTTGTGCGCGCTGCTGGCTGGTACCGATCTCACTGAAACCTGTCGCTTAGTTCAGCAAGATATAGATGCGGTAGTCAAATGGTCACATGACAACGGCATAGTACTCAATTCCGAGAAAACTAAACTCATGCTTATACATTCACCTTATTTAAACATAACGGAATCTCATCCCTCTCTCTTCACACATTCATATGAATGTATACCTAATAATTTAGACAACTGTATCTAACATAACATAACATAACATAACATGCCTATAGAAAGGGTACCTTGTGTAAGTTATCTGGGCATGAAAATTGATGAGAACTTTTCATGGTCGCACCATATAGATTTCATTTGTAATAAATTAAGAATATTGTTGGGAAAATTTTATCACCTCAGCTTTAGAGTGCCTCCTAGCACACTGAAATGCATATATATGGCTTTGGCTGATTCGATGATGAGTTACGCACTCGATTGTTATGGGCTCACTTTAAAAATCAACATTGAAAAATTAGAAAAAATACAGATTAGTTTTATAAAGTTACTAGTAAATAAAAAAACAAAAGAGAAATGTAAAAATGACTATAGACAATTATTTAAAATATGTAACATCCTTCCTATTAGCTTGAAACACAAATATCTTCTTGCAGTTAATAACTATGGCAATCGGGAGCGTGACTCATTGCTGAATAAAGTAGACAATAGATTTAACACGAGAACAATGACAGCGGGCAAATTTGACGTACCAAAGATAAATAATTATTACGGCGACAGAACACTTAAAAAACGCGTTCCATATCTATTGAATAGCTTGCCCGCTGACATTCGCCTTGAATCTAATACAAAAAAATTTCAAAATTCTTTAAAAAAGTACTTAATGAACAACGTGTAGCTCCGTTCATTTATTCATATGAAATGATATTGTGACACTTGTCCTGACCCCACAGACAAACCGTTGAGATGGTTTTGTGGGGCTATGTATTGTGAAACATGTAAAACTTTACTTTAATAAATAAATAAATAAATAAAATAAAAATAAATCCACTGGGGGCTTGATCCGGCGATCATCAGGACCATATACTTAGCAGTGATCGAACCAATAATACTGTACGCAGCGTCCGCCTGGGCACTCGCATCCAACAAATTAGGAGTTAGGAAGCGGTTGAACAGGGTACAGAGAAGTATGGCTCTCAAGATAACGAGGGCGTACAGGACGGTCTCTCTAAACTCGGCGCTACTGCTCGCCGGGATCCTTCCCTTGGACATGAGGGTCCTCAAAGCGGCCCTCCTTTATGAGACAAGGAAAGGATATTCTAGGAGGGTGGTGGTAGACCGGGTGGTGAAGAGACCGGTTCAGTACGCGGAATTACCTCATCCAGCGGATTGTGTGGAGCTGGAGCTCCGGGGCGTGGGGGACGGTGCAGCAATGGGACAAGATGAGCTTTCCGAGAAAAAATGTTACACGGAAGGGAGCAAAATTGAGGCGAAGGTTGGCGCCGCTATATCTGTTTGGGATGGTGCGGCGGAAACCGGAATCAAAAAATTTAAACTGGACCATTGTTGCACCGTCTTCCAGGCTGAGCTCCTGGCCCTATCGGCGGCCGTAGAGAGGGTGCTTCTTTGTGGCTCGGTCAACTGCGGAATCTATAGTGATTCTAGATCGGCGTTGGATGCGGTAGTAGGGTATAGATCCCTCCACCCCTCGCAGTCAAGACCCGGAATAATATTCGTAAAATATTATAAGAGAAGCGATTTATTAAATTGTACTGGGTCAAGGCGCACGTGGGGGTGGAAGGAAATGAAGCGGACGAGTTAGCTAAGGATGCAGCTCATTATAAAAAGACAAAACCCGATTATGACATGTGCCCGGTCTCATTCGTCAAGCGTCAAATCAGACAAGAGACGATTGACGAATGGGACATGAGGTATAGAACGGAAACAACTCTTTCTTTCTCCTTTTTCCCCGAAGTCACCGGGGCATTTAAGGTGATACGCGCAATTGGCCTGGACCCAGTATTTACGCAAATTTTCAAAGGACATGGCGAGTTCTCCGAATACTTGAACCGGTTCAAGCGTAAGGAGAGCCCGGCATGCCCTTGTGACCCTAGATACCAGGAAACTGTGGTACACATTATTGTGAAGTGCCACAGATTCGTAAAAGAAAGGAATGATATTGAAATGGAATTGGGTATAAAACTAGAACAGGAAATAATATGTGAAGTAATGAAAGATAAAACGAAAAGTAAATAATTCTTAAGCTATTGCAAAAACATTGTGTGCAGAGTTATAAAAAACAACAGAACAGATAAAAGTAGCTAATAAATTAGTATAATAGGTTATATGAACTGTTATAAATAGGAATAGGAAGCTAATTAGTAAAATACTGTGATATAATAATGTAATAAGTATATAATAATATAATAGTGAATAAGTAGAGTAAGACAATATAAGAAAAGAAAGTACCATGTGTAATTAGAAATACAAAAATAGGAGAATTGGAATATTGTAAAACAATTAGAAACATAAAAATATAAATAAGCATAATAGAAATAAGCACAAATATTATTAGAACAAGACAATAAAAGAAAAATTGTAAATAGAAAATAAGCAATAGCTCTAGGAAATGTATTAGAAGTATAAGAAAACTGTATTTATTATTATCAATAAATAAAGAAAAAAAAAAGAGTAGGAAGCAATAATGGAAAGATTATGTAAACCAGGCAATGAAACGGAAGGAAGAAATACCGCAATAGAAATGAATGAGAGGAATAACTAATAAGAATAAATATAAAATAAAAAATGACAATCTTTTGGACAAAGTATGAAGAAGGTTACTGCTGAAAACGAAATACCTAGAGATAGAATGAAAGATGAGAAAAATTTATGTAAACAAAGTCCCTAAGTTAAATATGTTAAGGGAGCAGATAAAAAAAAAAAGTACCTGAACCATCTAAGCATTCCTTTCTTCATTTTTACAATAACACTCGTGCAACCCTGTTATACTGCTTACATACATATATTAAGATATGTGTTTTAATAATATCAGTATATATTATATAGTGAAATAAATAAGCTCATTAACAAAAAGTACATACATATGTTAATATTTACAAACTTATATAGTTACATACTTACTATTGATTTTTTGTTTTCATTTTATAATGATAATAATAAACTGGTAACGATATACAGTTTAATCTGCAAGAACCCTTCCTCAAGTCAAGGCCTCCTCCAAAGAAGTCCATAAGTCTCTATCTTTGGCCATTTGCATTTATTTTGCACCCGCTATTCTTGTCAAGTCGTCCTGCCATCTCGCATAAGGTCTTCCTCTATAACGTTTTTCTTTTGGTCCGTTTCACAAAGTAATTTTTACACTTATACCTATTCGTAATCCGGTGCTAGCAGCCTTGGTGATTAAGTCTTCGGTCAGGCTCAATTGCCTGCAGTTTTACATAGAGTATAACATGAGAAAACAATTTAATAATGTAGTAAAGTAATGAAGTCACTTTGCGATTAAGAACAGTTTACGCAACGGTTTATATTGGCATCACTTAGCACGGTGCTGTCGTTGCGAGTTATAAACAGATAGTTAGTTAAATTATTAAAACTTTCGTGAGACATTATTAACGCACTAATTATAAATAGATAGTTAGTTTTTGACGATTTACCTTCATGAGTCCAAGTTCAAGATTGGCGAATCACATACTATACATACATACATACATATTCATACGTATATAACACTAGCGTATTAGATGTATACGAACGAGCTACAAGAACGCATACGAGTGTGCATTATAGGAAAAGGATAGATGTGGAATAGGACGTACAGTACCATGATTTACAAGTACATTACGAGTTAAATATAAAATTATTCATTTTAAATCCACCATTAAGTTAGGTTTAATAATTTTGAACAAAATCCCAAAAACGTTCGAAATACTCATAATAAATTAAATACTTTGTAACAGAACGAGATGACATCGATGTCAGCCTAGCTGACGTCACGTCCTGCCGCCACATCTACTGTTACCTAGTCTTGGGGGAAGTGACGTCAAGCAAGTTTATATAAGCCGATGCCGCCAGGATTTGGATCATTCTTCAGGATGCCTTGTTCGTCATTCGTATTTCACTATCGAGAAAGTTTTTTTATTGCTGCAACAATTCAAACACTTAAATAAGAGTTATTCGATTTTAAACTCAAACAATGGGAATAAGCTCGCTCTCTGTCGCTCACAGCGCTGGGCGATGATACTGCGAGTTTCTGACGCCACAGTTCTGTAACACTATCTCCTTCTCACATATTTCCATTCTATTTCCACCACTGAAATTTAAAACCCAATAATACCTACCTAGTTTTATAAATACATATCTCCACGTTGTATCCCTAACGGGATGGTCAGAGAGGACGGAGAGCCAAGTGTCGCAGTCCTTATATACTTCTTTCGCTTCCTCAAATCTCATCATTCTCCTCACACATTTTCGCCTACGTATGCGAGTGCTTTTGATATTTCCGTCGGTTATCACAATTGTATTCAAACTTTTAAATTATGTTAATAAAGTGTATAAACGGTATTACGTTTTAAAAGTAGGCAACTATTCCACTGGAAAGAAGTAATACTTATGGAATCATCTGTCTGTCTGTATCAGTCTTTTCTCTCGGAGACAAATGTAGATTCCTGTTTGTAACAGTTATAGCATAGTTACAGTGGAGGCTTAAAAACTGACGTTAATTTCAAACATCGGATTTCACTTTTAGGTTAACTTTAAGGACTTAAACAACAAAAAAGACATTTTTTTGGGTCGCAGTGAGGGATATAAAAAAGCTATTCAGTTCCACAAATTAAAAAAATGTAATCGCATCTAATAGTTACTTGTGATCACTGCGCGATATTTCAAGCGTTTCAACCGCCTCGCCGAAAGTGTAAAAGGAAACCGAGAGGCGAAAGAAGTATTTAAGGATACCTGTCACTTAATCCTCTCCGTCTACTCCGTTAGGAATACATCGTGAGGATATGTTTGTATTTATACATGTCAATAATAAGAGCGGTAACAAAATAGGTTGACCACTTGATCCTAAGCTGTATATAAGAAACTGACTTTAGTCGATGTATTCAGAACAGAAATACGGCGGGACAAATATCCTTGTACGCAATGATGTTATAATACAAAAGAGGTAGATAGGTTACATGCACTCGAAAAGTGGCTCCCCAAAACTTTGCTAATTAGCCAACTCGGACTTGGTCAAAGAATATGAAAAGTAATGTGACAGAATCAACAATGTCATGCAATGCCTACTGCGCATTCAAAATTCTAAAATCTCTTAATAATCCTAACGTTTTTTATAATATATACGATCATGTGATGACGCAGCTACCCAGTTTTAATCATCGTTTACATTTATTAAAAGTAATAAATATATAATTCATCACTTTTAAATTTATAATAAATAATGTTGGCTATCTTTTAAAAAAAAAAATGTTCTCATGTACATGATTCAAGAAAAACGAAATTGGAAAAAAGCAAACACCATTTTCTACTTTCTAATCCCATTAGGTATCAATCATATTTTTTTTAAATGTCTGTTCTGTGACATTAACAACTAATATTCTATGAAATAGTCACGGATTCGCTTAAAATGTAGTAAGAAATTGAAATTGACCAATCACAATGATTTAGAGAGCTGTGTGATTTGTTAATTTGAAATGCAATTATGTTTTACATTGCATAGCGACGCAGTGCAATGTATATTTGTCTCATTTTGTAACGTTGTAACTGGGACAATATTTTACTTGGATTAGTACTAAGGTAACCCATCTACCTCTTTTGTATTATAATGTCATTGCTTGTACGTCTGTATTTCAGCTCTTTTGTATTATAAAGTCATTGCTTGTACGTCTGTATTTCAATAACAAGAGGGTTAAAAGGCGGTTCTTATTTTTAAAATATTTTGGCTATTTTTAATGGGACAGCATATGTACAATAACTGCCTTTAGTCTTTGTATTCGGAATTATCTAACAATAGCATGTTCATATACGTTATTTGAATCAACATCTCTAATACAAATACAACACGTGTATCACAAATAAAATATTATTTGATTTGATTTACACTTATGTATTTCTGTAATTTTATCCGTAAAATCGTATATGTAATAGTTGGGTTTTCTAAGTAATGAAATAATACTGTGATCGAGAAACGGACCGAGAAAAATGTGTTACTATATGAAAATATATTCAATTTGAAATCACAGGAAAAAAGCGTCCATATATGTTATTATTACGAAAATAGTATTAGGTTTCTGAAGAAATTTCTTTTTTTTTTATAAAAAGAGGAGGTAAATGAGCTAGCGAGTCACCTAATGGAAAGTGATCACCGCCGGAGTCCAGAGAATCACGAGTGCGTTGCCGCTATTTAAGGAAAGAATATGCTCGTTTCTTGAAGGTCTCTAAGTCATAACAGTCCGCGAATACCGTCGCTATTTGGTATTTATTATATAAAATATTCAAACATTTGGACGACGTATAATTTATTAAAATGGTTTTGTAATTTAGAGACAATAATAAACCTAATAAAAATATAAATCAATTAATGCAATATTCATAATTACATTTAAAAAACCGTGTAGTAATCAAAATTAAATTAACGAGAACTTTGAAAGTATACTTTATTTGAAATGTATACTTTATTTCTAATTTAATATTGTGTTTTTGTAAATCCTGCTCAATAAAATCTTAAATCGTGTATTTTTTCTGTGCGAGTGTTTTTTTCTGACTTTGAGTCTGAGCGAAAAGCGTAGTCCGAAAAGAATAGTAGCAGACGTAACCCGTACAACATCATACACACAGATTAAGTATTTGTAGCAAGCTACAAATGCGACAGTCACTTCGCCGTAATTGTTATGTATTTCGTTTTGGCGCTACTGTCGCCTACTTTTTTGACAACCGTACGTACGTACCAATGCTTTTTATATATCCTTATGTAGGTATATCCTAGTGATTACGAAAAACTACCAACGCAGCGGTTTAGGGGATTATTTACATTAAACAACAGAGGAGAGGGATTTCAAGGTTCTCAACTCAATCATGAAATCGAAGAAAACACAAGGTAAACCAAAACTTAAATCGACATAGAAAAGTAGCCAAACTCTGAGTCAGACTGACAGCACACTGGCAAGCAATCGACTTTTAAGGCGGATAGTTAAGACGGCAGAAGCGATTACAGCGCCAATACAACTCGTTCGGAGCTAAAACTGTCACAGGCCTGATCATACCACCCGCAAAATTAGCAAATTTTAGTAATAGATTGCCAGAGACAACAGGATTCGTGATGCCACCTACCAGAATAATCTCTGACATATTTTCCAACATATTGCAATCAATATAGTATATCAATATATACACAAAGAATTTTATGATATACTAGCGGAGCCGACAGACGTAGTCTTGCCCGAACGTTGGCTTGCCTGATATTAGCGGGTTGAAATAAAAAAAAGTCTTAGATTGCCCCGATTGCAGCTCCACCTACCGTGTTCAATTGTGAATCTAAACCATCCAAAAACCCACAAGAACACACAAAATTATATGTCAAAATTGCTCTAACCGTTTAGGAGAAGTTCAGTGATATACGCACGTACAGAATAATTATATGCATAAAGATATGAAGCATTCACGACTATGTGATAAATATGTGCGGTCCTAGCGGCGCGGTGCCGCTGTACTGCAACCCGCGCGCCGCCACACGCCTCCCTTTGCGGTTCACGAACAACGTACACGGGAATTTAAATTTATGGAGTCCACAGATGACATAAAAACCTGTACAAATCTGTGTATTAATACGTGAAGAGGTAACTGTGCCCTTTTTAAACGATATTTCGCGCACGGAGTAACGCGAGATTTAGAAACAATTACAAAACAAGAAAGAAGCTGCAGTGATCTTTCTCGCGTTCGATCTGCGAACTAATGAATAAAAAAGTGATCTAGTTCACCAAGGAGCTGCAAACTAAAGTGATCACTCTCAGACGCGGCCTACATATAATGCGCAAGTCCAACATAAATTCATATATTTTTCAAATTAAGATTTAATAACTTGGCTCCATTACCGGGTGAATATATAGTTACTTCCTCTACCTCCCGGCGCTCTTCGGCCATGAATGTTGCGGTTTGCAGTTGTTCTTGCGATAATAAATAATAAAACACCGTTGTTAGTTAAACGAGAAGTGAGGTCAGCGTTACCTGGGCATTCTTTCTCGGTCCCCAGATGAAATAGGAGCTCGTTTTAAAGTCGCCGTCTCGGGACAACTTCGACATACTTTACAACTCTCATCTATTTCTTATTGAGGTTGCTTTGTCTCAAAGGAAACTTAAAAGGGTGTTTTAGAATGTACAAACAAAAGTGAATGGAAATAATTTATAATAAGTTTCATTTCTTAAGGCATTTATCGCTTGTGTTTGTTAAAAAGAAATTGCGTGTGTAAAGAAAGTAGCATCGAAATTAAACTTGAATTTGTATTTAGAAAAAACATATGTGTGAAGTTGTTTTATCTACGCATATACTCATGAACTTTTTGTGCATATCTAAGGCACGGTATGAGATGTTCTACGCTACGAAGCTGTCAAGTGACCATGTGTGTGTGGAATATAACAAATACGAACACTTGAGGAGAAGAGGTTGTAACGTTGGCATGCTCAGATGTTAATTTTGTAATGATATTTATCGGTAGATATGAGATACTAAGGGTATCGGGTTTCTTTAGGGCCACCCTGGAGAGAAATATAGATTAAATTTTTATTAGGGCGCCTTCACTGTATTACTACAATCGATTGCAATATTTATTGATTTTCCTTGAGAAGAAATGAAGTAATACTAGGTAATCGCCCCGAACAAATTTCCGAACGCGTTACCTATCAATCATGGTATCGTAGACAATTGTCATCTGTCACACACTAACCTCTACAGTATTATTGTGGAATGCAAATAAAATCTCCGATAGAAGCAAAAAAAAAAATGTGATTGAGTAATTTGTATGTAATTAAACCGTAAGTATATACCTATAAAAAAAATGCGTTACAAGGTGCTAGTGGAGTTAATAAACAAGCGACGACTTTACATACTATGATAAATGTTTTGGAATGTATGAAATCAACATACGCGTTATTACACTAGTCAATATTACCCTAAACTCAGTACTACGTTCCCCTTCACCACGATATCACGTTTACATTGCAATTATTCGCTTAATAAATCATTTTTTTTATTTAATTACGCTATAAAAATATTTAATTTCACGATGACTGCCCGAATACCGCTGTGATTGTATTACGCGATGCTAAAAATCCAATTTGTTGTTAAAATATTTTTTGATACACGGAAGTGCTTCGTCACCCTCGTCACACGGCGCACAGACGCAGGACCGCGCTGGAGCTGCCGACGTCGTATTTATACAGTTTATTAGTCCAGAAGAGGAGAACGATGAGGTTGGTGGAGACGAAAAGTGTGCAAGGATCGCGACACTTGACGCTCCATCCTCTCTAGCCCATCAGGGGCACAGTGTGAGGATATGTATGTATGTATCCACAAATAACACAAATAAGAGTTGTCATTGAAATTTCACTCACACAGCTGATATTTTACTAAGGTAATGCTTACAAATATTTTATAAATGTACAAGTGGATTTTTATTTTTTCGGATTCACTTGGAAATAGAAGGGAAGGAAAAGAGCCGTCTAAATACTGCCCGTTGTTAGCAACCGCCACAACCGTAGAGATTTTTATCTTTATCAAAGGGAATAAAAACGAGAAAACAGTCCGTCCTATAAATGGACTGAGGCCATTCAGATTGCAAATGCATTGGCAACCCTGAGGAGTAAAATGTGTCCTTTGTGACATACATTTCACCGGCTGTCTTACCCTCGACACCTGACCACAACAGTGCAAGCACCGCTCTTTGGTGGCAGAATTAGCGAGTAACATGGCGGTAGTGAACCGATCTCTGCACAATGTCCTAGAATCGGTTATTGTAAAGGACAGTGTGAGAATAGAGTTAGGGATGATGGAAGAAAATGCAAAAGAACCAGACATGATCGATTTATTTCGTAGTTACCAAAAGAATATATAATAAAAGCGTGGTAAAAAAATGACAAATATTTTGAACTATAATTCTAAATTAAGAATAATATAAAAGAGAAAAGTAATATAAAAAATAGGTGCATCTTGCACAGTTATTATTTGCAATATTTTCAAACTATACTTTTGTCTGTAAATAAACCGTTTATCATATATCAAAGAACAAAATGCACTCAAATTATTGAATTAAAATCGATTAAAATAGACTTTTATAGAATAATTGTACAAGAGAGTGCATTTGCTGTGATAAATTTATTCGCGAGTGCGGTCGTGAGCTGCTCTCGGTTCGCGCTGTAATCTCATGACCGCGCACATTCTTAAACAATACGCTTTTGTACGCCGGCTTTAAGTTTGATGAAAGACTATGCTGAAATATATTTACTACGTATACATAGAGTAACCTCGATTTAATTTTTGAAAAACTTAACATGATTACGTCGCATTTTGGAGACAATAGACATACGTATGATTCCGAGGTACTGTTGATGTGTAAACTTAAAGGGAACGCGGAACAATCAAACGAATGTCTAAAATGTTTATTTTCGTATGGCAAGAAGTTGAGCCTGTTCAAGATTTTCAATTTGATAAATTGAAATCTTGGACAGACTCAACTAAAGTCTGTCAATTTAGAATACTCTCGGTAATTGGTCTTCGTTTTGCTCGGGCGTTCTATAGATCAATTTCAATATTATTTATGTATTATTAAGATCGAGAATCATTAATTATGGAAAAAAATTTAATCGTTACGTAACGACAAAGTGGGGGAGCAGAAAAACTTGTTTCGTTGGGGAATAAGTGCTCCGCGATCAATCAATCAAAACTCAAGACGTGGATGAAATGAGGGGACGGCTTCGCACTTAAAATATTAATGAAGGACTCAGCGCGACATGCGCTCAGTCGCTCACCGGCTCACCCGTCATAACTCTCGCATGGCGCCTTTGATATATCACACCACTGATAACAAAAACATCCGTAACGTGGAATGTATTGGTGTTACATTTTGTTTGTACATAATAGCACGATAATGATCCTCCCTGCCATATTCGGTGACGACAACTCCACGGATGGTAAAATATTAGCCCCCTTTATGAGCCCTTAGACAGCTCGTGTAAGCAAAGGAATTGCTACGAGCACATAACGTACAGCAAAGATTTTGTCAGTTTTTAATCATATTTATACTCGTAGGAGGGCTTTGATTAAGATTCATCGACGTCTTGACGCGTCTCTTTCATGCTTTCATTGACATCACTGGACATATTCTATTCTGAACATCAACGCCTCCATTTTACGCTAGTATCTAAATAATCTGTAAACCCAGTATATGAATATTATATATTATATAACGTTATGCCATTCTCTAATCGGGATAATTTCAGCATCAAGGCTAATAAAATGGAAAAATCAACCATACAGTGACAGGTGGCTGGACCATCGCCTACATGTTCTTTGTAATGAACCCAGCTTTAGCTAACTGTTACAATCTCCTTAGGAAAATAACTGACACATGCTATAGTTTCGTACCACTTTTGGTGACTGCTATGCGAGAACTTCGAAGGATGATTACGCAGACTAAGAACCGCTGCAACTGTCTTCGTCAATATGTACCTGTACTATCTGAGTTTGTGTACGCAAGGTTTCTCAAAGTGGGGTACGCGTACCACTTGGAGTGCACCAGTAAATCGTAGGGCGACGAAACTGACGTAATGACGGCTGTTTAGCCGACTCACACGTGTAACACGGGCCGTGATCTTTTGGAAATCGACTGAACTCCGAATTTGAATTAAGGTTGAAATTTAACAAAATTGCTCTTAGATAAGACTCAATTTGCGACAAGAAACAAGTCCGCCCATCACATTAATTAATAACACATATCTGTTGCTCTTTTGTAACTATATTTATTTTTTAATAAAATGTCTTTATTTGGTGTCATATAGTCGATTTTATTAAAAGGCTTCGCCGTTGTCGTGAAAGTAAGCGTTTGAGAAACGCTATTGTATGGCAATGAACTTTTTACACCCTGAAGCTCTTAATTATCTGTAGATCGTAACAATACATTTAATGTCGTGTTTTCTAAAAGCAAATAAATCGATATTATGATAATATTATGACCAATTGTCGTTTTTGGTAAAGATGTGCTCGCTACCACCGCTCAAACTAGTTTCGAAGTCTCGTTATTATTTGATATAGCTGTGAACGTCCAAAGATAAAGGCATCGTAACACTATACATTTCTCAGTCTTACCTAACATTATCTGCGGGCTATGGAGTCGATTGCGCAACTTAGGACTGACTAATGCACTGGATTTTATACGAATCGACGAACGTTAGACTTGCGCCAGCCATAAGTTAAATAAAAGAAATATATTTTTTTGGGACTCCTTCGTTTCTTTTATTGTATTCTATGTTATACGTGGTTTGCGACTTCTTTAATGCCTTTTATAACTTATGTCACAATAAAGTGGTTAAATATGAAGCATCTTAGTGAATTTGAGTACATTCCTACCTGATTCAGTGACTTCGTCTACAGCCCATAATTAATCCGTTGTTGGGCATATGCCTCTCTTAATGCACGCCACTGAGCACGATCTTCGGCTCTCCCCATCCAATGACTGGCAGCCACTCGACATCGACATCAAAAATCGGTTGTGGAAATGATTTGACAGATAGACAGACAGAAGAACAGTTGGACAGACCTAAGAGTAATTTCATAACGGTTTGGTATTTCCTTTTAGGGTACAGAACTCTATAAAAGTAGACTGTGTACGTAATTTGAATAATTTAATTAATTAATTTTTACAAAGCGTCGTCATGCGAAAGATTTGCAGGCAATATTGCACGATAAATACGTGCGTCACCATAAATGGAGTTCATAATAGTTTAATTTGTAGTTATGCGTAGTGATCCCCTACAGATGAAAAAAACCCCTGCTTCTGATAAGTGTTGCTGTTATAAAAAGTAATTTAAAAATTGCTAACAACTTATGGACATTTTAATGTTTATTCGTGCAAGCACCGTTCTATGTAAACAAATAGATAGAATTATCACAGCGTGTCCGCCGCAACCTTGGATCTTAGCGGTTTAGGGAGCACACGGGAGCCAGTTTATTCCCGCGGTGATAAGTCCAACGAGTTCATTTCGTCAGTAATTGCGGGTTCATTTTTTAATCTCGCTTCGGCCGCGCCGCTGGGCCGAGGACGAAGGGTCGTCGCGGAGCTGCGTTGTTTATTTAAATACCTACACACTTTAACTCATTTACACAAGACACACGTGCGCGCAGTTTATTATTCTGACCGCAATACTTGTACAACCTGTTTATGGCTAAATGTTCCAGACACCTAATCATGAACACAGAGATCGGAATTAAAAATTGATGTGGAATCCTAAGTCAATGTCTGATTAGCGCACGTTTTTGCATGAGAGGACATGGAAGAGATCTGTTTTTTTATGTAATATTTATTAATAACAAAAAAGCACAAACGGTAATATTTACCGTAAACTTAAAACTGAAACATTATTTTAAATAATAGACTTCCTCAAAAATGCCACTTAGAAGGCTGTCATTGCTTAAGGTGCCCAGCAGACTGGCAGCTTTGCCTCTTTGAATAGCGATTGAATAGATTTCTGTTTTTATTTTTAGCGATCGGAACATATTTTTGACCCAACTGACATCCCTTCAAAATTACTTTAACGAAACTAAAATAGATTTGTTGGAGGTCCTCCCACACCCCTAGGGCGTGTTTTAATGAGGACGAAAGGGGAAATCCATGCGAAGTCATTAAATTGTAATGATGGTTATGTTGTGACAATCAGAAATTTATTTGACGGCGCTGTCGTCTCGCTGACAATATGCAGATTGAATACAATTGATTATCGCAAACTGAATAATGCAAGAGTGATATCTGATGGCGAATTAGACATGAAATATGGGTTGGTGGAAAACATTATTGACTGGTCTATTGGCGTAGTTGGTACTCTCTATCTATCTCTATCTATTTTTTAAGTTAAGGGTCTCGCATTTAATTTTCAAACAGATCAATATAGTTCAAACTTCCTTGTTAAAAATGATTTTAAACATTAAATAGCGGCCGATTACTCGATGTAAAAGTGTGTCATATTTACAGGTCTTTGTCAGGCTTTATAGGTTTTCGTTTTTTCTTCTTATCGTAAAACTCCTCCAGTAAAGTGATAGTAGACTTTACTGAAGTTATATAGGATTTTTGGAAGAGCGCGAGAACTGCAGCTACACATGTTGTTTTAGACCTACTCCATTCTTTTCACTTATACAGAACTTTAAAACACAATATACTATCACTTTTGTATTTTAAAATTCTCAAAAATGTAAAAAATAGAAAATCTAAATAAAACGACAACCTCACTTCTCCCGTTCCCGCCAAAAAGTCTATTTTACTTTTGAAGTGACGTGACGTGAGGTTTTTTTTTACTATACTGGTAATAGTGTATAACATTAGGCAAAAGGAATTTGGACTCATTTACTGAATGTTTCGTATTACAAAAAGGTATTCCTGGATATTTACAAGACCTGAAACTTTCTTTGTCTAACTACATTAGTGCCGTAAATCCTTTACAATGAATCCGTATCGTATGCTCTAGATTATATCAACCAATGTCATACTAACTATTGTCTTATCCGTACCGCCCGATTTATATTGGTCAAGGACAGTGGCGAGCGGCATGTGCATGTACAGTGGCGAGTGGTGAACGCCGGGACAGTGACCGTTTACACTACAGCATGTCAAGTGACATTACTCCGTCGAAATGGACGAGCAACATCGAAAAATACGTGCAATTTAGCGCGCAATCTTTTCATTACAATAGAGCAAATAAAGAGAAAATGTTGTCTTCTCACATGTAGAATGAATACAATTTACATGTCATTTTATACAACAGCACACGCGGACCGTCTTGTTGCCGGTCACTGATACTCTCTACTAAATTTGATCGTTTACACTACGCCAAGAGACGAATAAAGAACCGTGCGGAGGAAAAGAGCGCGCGCGAGGGGCGTCACTTACCCAAAAAATAGAAAGCAAATCCATTCTATTTGGGTCAACTTGCAAGGCAGCTTGCAACCCAAGTTGACTCACCACTGTCTAATCGGTTTACACCACTGTACTTACGTGCTGTACTTATCTACTTCGCTAAACGCTTGACCACTGTAAATCGGGTGTACCAGTGTCATTATGTCAATTATAGTAAAATACTTAATTTCATTACACAACTCAAAACAATTTCACAATGTTTTTTTAATTATCTCTCTTGCTACGAATTGGCTATATACTTAATAAAATATTTTAAAATTACGCACGCGTGCACGAACACAATGACAGACCAAGAATCGAAATAGACCGAGCATTTTCTCTCAGAGCGTGTCCGTTTTTTGTTGACCGACTTTCTGGACTTGTACTAATGTTACGTGACTAGAAAAGTCACAGTACAACAATACACAGCTGAACTTGCTGTATTTTTATTTTTTTGATTACTAGTAGCCATTGAATACTAGTAGCCAGATTTAAGATTATTTTGCAAATGATTGTTTCATTCGGTCGGTCATGAGCTTACACTGACGGCGCGAGGTTGCCATACTTACCATAGCTAACTGTTTTGCTCGTGGTTACGCTCAATTAGATGGAAAGAGAGACGAAAATTCGTTCGACGCACGGCGATAAGAGCAGTAACTTATTGTAGGCTCTGTTCAATATGTTTCCTGCTCCGAGGACCCAATACTACATCTCTTGGGTGTAGATAAAGTTGTGTTTGTAACATTACATAATTAGATACTAAAACACTTATGTGATGCTGATTTCAAACTAGTGTTGCAGTACCCCTCATTATGCGATTGTTAGTTAAATAACTATTGTATTTTGTCGGTAAACTAATAATATTCATTACACAAAAATACATTTACAATTTACAATTTTATTGTCGAATTCCTTCTATACCTCGCAAATATATACATACTATAATATGAAGGTGCCTACTCTTCAATAATAGGAACACAGCACAATCGTATACACGAGTGATAATCTCAGGGAGCACATGAGAGAGAGCTTACCATAAAATAAAATAACTGCGGATTTGCTGGCAAATATGAATTATTATTATTATTGTCCGGGAAAAGTCAAATTATAAATGGAATATTACAAAATGTTAATGGCGTGATAAGCCGTTGTTTCACCTTCATTTATTAAAAGATAGAGGCTCTTAAAATAATGTTTAAATGTACGTAAGTAAATATGTAACAGCGCTACTGTGAGCAATACTACAAATGGTTTGCTGTTTCAGTCTCGTGGTACGAGCTCTGTGAAGTTGGGTGTTCAAGCAAAACGGTAAAATGTTAAAATAACATGAACCACGTTTTGTTTTGATTAATTTAATTGGCAAAACTTTACATTAGAACCAACACACGGCGTACAGTTAAGACTTCTACTACGATATCAATAGAAATTTTAATCGCCCGTATATCGCCTGCGATATAATAATGTTAGGAATATATTAGTGTTTTATGACTTACTAATATTTGAATAATTCCTTCTGCTTGCTGCAATGAGATTTGTTGTACACCCTGTTAAAACAATACTTATTCTTAGTGTGACTTTGGAGCTCTCTCATTTGTCGCACGAGTTTCGTTCTACAAGTTGTTAGAATAATGCGGTCACAATGAATAAATGATGCATGAACAGTACGTATTGTAAAATAAATACTTTTTTATTTTATGAACGAATTTTTATGCATGTTAATGATTTGCGGGGTAATTTTCCGACTTTAAGGAATTTCGTATTAATTTTATTGCGTAACTAGCTGATTCCCCCGACTTCGTCCGCGTTCTCAGGGTTCAAGTTATCTCCGTACCAAATGACCTTGCCCAAATTCGCTAACACTGGTTCCAGAGTAACTATTCTATTTAAAAATATGTTTATTTCATTTTATTGCACACAAACAAAAATTACATATAAACAAAATTGGAAGCAGTAATCTACAAAAGGCAATGCTTGTCTCTTTAAGAGATCTCTACCATATATGTTTTAATTTCTTTTGATTTTCTGTGGGGTTTTAACTTCCTTAAGCTAGCGCAAGCAATGATCAAAATAAAAAGAATTTTTTGTAACTATACATTAGGGTGTCCCTTAAATTTCAAGTTCATTTTTTTTACGCATACCTTCTAAAAACTTTCGTAATAACCCAATATAGTCTAGAAAAAAATATTAGCCCGTTTTATGAACGATAACCCGTGCCGACTTGCGATTTAAACTTGTTCATACAGGCTGTGCGGCTACCGCACTGCGAGCTACGTGTTAGATTACGTACGCTGTTGTTAATTGTGTAAAGATGTCGGTTGAATTACGGAGTGATAAACAAATTATTTTCCTTATTGCACTGCCTAGCCATCAAATAAATAGTGCAAAATTACCATCTAATCGACAAGTTCTCGCTGTCTTATTTTATAATATTCGAGAAGTCAAGCTGACTGTCAGTGAAAGTGCAAATCTAGTGATTAGGGAGTGCATTATATTTTGGGAAAAAGCAAGAATTCCCACAAAGGCATTTCCTAACTGCGTAAAGAAACTTGTTGATATATATCACATATGGAGAGAGCTGCAAAAAAATTGTAAAAATTCTCAGAACGCTTTTAAGAAACGTGAAAATAATTTTGAAAAAGACCCTGACAACTTATTTGATATAGCACATGCAGTATTTTTGAAAAAACAGAGAGCGCCAGGTCGACCAGGATGCTTAGCTGGTGTAGACAAAAAGTAGGCGGACAAAGAAGAAAGAATTAGACAAAGACGATTAGACGAACAGGAAAGAAAACTAAGACAAACAAGCGCTTGGCTGTTACATCTACTTCTACCATACAAAACTTGGAACATTCCGAAGATTCGGACGGCGAACAGATTCCGTATTCTGAAATCAACTTTCCAGTGGTTCCCAGCTCTAAAACAAGTTCGAAAAGAGGTAGAAAGAATCTGATAACACCTAAACTTGTCGCAGCTTTAGACCGCTGTCAGTTAAGCATAAGAGACTCCGTTTACATTCTTCATGCGGTTGTAGAAGCACTTGGTCTGAACAGTGATGATTTTCCAATTAATAAAGCCTCGATTCAGTGAATTCGTATTCAGATGAGAAAATCTAGGGCAGAAGCAATAAAAACTGATTTTCAAAACAATGTACCTGACGTAGTCACAGTCCATTGGGATGAAAAACTATTTATTACCAGGACTGTATGTACGAGACTCAAAAGAAGAACGCTTGCTACTTATAGTTTCATTTGACGACAAAGAACAGATTCTTGCAGTACCAAAACTGGAGAGTTTTTCTGGTAAACATCAAGCAAAAGCCGTCTCAACTGCCCTTTTTGACTGTGATCTCAATGACAAGATACAAATAATGTGCTGCGACACCATATCTTCCAATACAGGTCGTTACAATGGAGCTTGCGCTCTTTTAGAGCACGCTTTAGAAAGAGAATTGTTACTGTTCGCTTGTCGTCATCATGTTTATGAGTTGGTCCTAAAAACTGTCTTCGAAACCACGATAAAGCACATTACTAACAGCCCAGATATTCCGATCTTCAAGAAGTTCAGAGATAATTGGAAAAACATCTATTCAAATAAAATTGAACTATGCCTTGATTTCGTAAAAGAACATGTTGCTGAGACAAATATTACATCTTTGATGATGTTTTATAAAGCGGAACTGAAAAAACCTTTTATAAGAGACGATTATCGTGAATTAGTTGAACTTTGCTTAGTGTTTCTGGGAGGAGATACAAAGAAGAAAATAAAAATCAGGCCCCCTGGAGCTATGTATCAGGCACGGTGGATGGCAAGAGCGATTTACTCTTTAAAAATATGTTTGCTCCAATCTCAACTCAAAATGATCGTGAAGGACAAAAAGGCCTTACAAGATGTTTGCTTATTTATCGTTATATTGTATGTAAAGCTTTGGCTTGAATGCTCAGTAGCGATTAAAGCACCTAACCAAGATTTGTACTTCTTGAAGGCTTTAAAAGGGTACGAAAAAGTTGATGCAAAATTTCTAAAGTTGCTATAAGCAAGTTTAGTTACCACCTATGGTACTTGTGTGAAGAGACAGTTATTTTATCACTTTTTGATAATGACATTGATAACCAAACCAAAATGATTAAAAACTTAAACAGGGACAAAAGGATGTTGGCAAACGCTATATCCCATCAGAAGAAGAAATGTCCCATATTTTTTGTGTGTGTTTTTTTTATATTTTACGTTGTTTTCTTTTTGTTAATTAACTCGTTTTTTGTTTCAGATAAAACGCTGGATGATTTTGTATCGGAGAAAAGCAAACAATTTCTAACTCGACTGCAGATTGACGACAGTTTTCTTCAGGAAGATATGTCTCCTTGGGATGATAATGCTGCTTTTCTGGAAGCTAAAAGAAGGATAAGTCGATTGAAAGTTGTAAATGACACTGCTGAGAGGGCTGCCAAATTAATGCAAGATTTTCAGAGACTTATCACGACTGAAGAAGAACAAAAACAATACCTCTTGCGCTATGTCAATGAACATAGAAATTTGTATCCGGACTGTAAAAAAACCACACTAAAGAAAAGTTACCTTCCTGCCTGATTGTTATTATTTTATGTGTTTAAATAAAGATAAATGTTATAATAATGTCATTTTGCCTTATATTCACTTTATTTCATTTTTATTAATTTTATAGAAGATTGAAATAATAGGACAAAACACAATTTTTTAAAAACTTTGAAGCTCGGTCGGCACGGGTTGCAATCATGCTAGAAAGATCAAGTTTCATATTTGTGTATGGTTTTACATTTATAAAAGATACAGAGGATATGCATTTCAAAATTGGAAAAAAATTTTTTTTTTGTCTTATAAGGGACACCATAGTAGCGTATACTATACATACATTATGGCCAAACACGGCCGTAAACATAGTCATTTTTATTATTTATATTACGTTATATGCAGTTTTTTAATAAAAAGTAACCATATCCTAGAATTAAATAGCGCTAGATTTTTTAAACTATTACTGAAGACCTGTAAAAATGAAATTACTTCTTTCGTAAATGAAATGACTATCAACAACGCTGTGCGAGCTTGACTTATGAAAATGACACGACACACCTAACTTCACTGACATTGACATTTTAAATTTTTACTTGCCTAAGGAAGAACGTGTGAATTTGTTTTCCTGGCGATTTAATTAGATTGTATGTAAATAACGGTCCGTGCTGTGTTTCTGGGTGCTTTCTTTGTCTGTATGATTATGTTAGGCTGTATTTAACTCGACTTCAGTAGTTGTTTTAAAAAATGTCGCGATGCGCATACTATTTTTTGGCAGGTGCTTCAAATTTTTTTATAATATCTTTAGAATCGCTAGCTATTTCGCTTCAGTTACTAAACAATTTCGAAGTGCTTTTAATAGCCCATACAATAAAATAAATATTAATCGTAGGCATGCAAATTTGTGGATGGGCAAACTTCCGTAGCTTTTGGGCATTGGCATTTTAGCATTTTTATTATAATATTCTCTTTAACTAGGCCATTGAGTCTAGTAGTACTGATGCACATTCCATTATCACATATATTTCAGCCTGAAATACGCTAGCCAACTTTCTCTCTTTTTCAGCAGGAAATAAAAATTCTAGCACCTGCCATTTTGGATGATTTTCTTCTAGAGCCATCCGTGTAACATTATTTGGTCGTGTCTTTCCCTATCTTTAATTCCTAGTCTTCTCTGGGTCCTATATGTACTCTATATTTCTTGTCAAAGATTCTTCCTTTCCTAATTACGTCATTATTCTATAGCATTCCTAGCTTCTGTCTCCGTCTGTATCCTTGGCCTTTGTCGGATTTGTCGTTACACTCCCCATAATTTCTTCATTCTGAACCATTGTTCCACGGTTTTCTTTTTGAGTTCTAAGTGCATGGGGTTAAGATTTAGAATGATTTCTAGGAGGCGGTTGGGGTAGATCTTTTCGCTCCGGTAATCATCAAGCACACTAACTTTTATACCTTGCTTAATTCTGCTTTTATTTCCTTTATTGTTCTATGCCACGAGATTAACGCTCCATAAGTTATCCTAGGTTTAATAACAGCTGCATAAATCCACAGTACTATTGTGTTAACCCCATTTGTTTCCTATAGCCTTTCGGCATTGATATAGTGCAACCCTTGCTTTTTTGCATACTTCTTTAACATTCTTTGTAAATTGTAGAGAAAGTTCTAGCATTATACCTATATATTTAACTTTTTTGTCTGGTTTCACTTCGAGACCTTTGATTGTAATAGGTCTCATATCCAGTCCTTTCCTTTTATTTGTGAAAATAAGTATTTGTGTTTTCAGAGGATTCAGATCAAATCCTCTTGGATTACACCACTCTAAGGCTGTTTTAATGGTCATATTTTGTATTAAAAAAATTAGAAGATAGGGAATTGGTCACAAGTTTCTCACGATATGTGTTGTCATAGCAGATATCTCAACCAATATAAAAAAAAATGAAGGGGTCCTCACGTAAAAAACGTGTATTCTCTTCAATTTTTTTATTGTTTTTACTGTTTTTTTGATGTTTTTATTGTTTTTTTGATGAAGCATAGTAAAATTATACCAATATTTAAATCGGGTTGATCCTACAAACTACCGCCCAGTGTCGATATTGCCAGCGTTGAGTAAAATATTCGAAAAAATAATGCTCAACCAAATGCTGGCACATTTTAACATTTGCAGGATTTTTCATGGTCAACAGTACGGTTTCACGAGAGGGCGGTCAAGCAAACTTGGTCAAAAATATACTAGAGGCTTGGGAGGGGTCACGAGATGCCATTGGCGTGTTTTGTGATCTTTCCAAGGCTTTTGATTGTGTTTGTCACAAAACTTTAATTTACAAGCTGAAATACTATGGAATACGTGATAAAGCTCTCGATCTCGTGATTTCATGTCTGGCTGACCGAGAACAAAAAGTGAGTGTAAATGGGGTTACATCTGACGGTTCTAAATTAAAGATGGGCGTTCCCCAAGAATCAATTTTGGGACCGTTCCTATTTTTGGTTTACATTAATGATCTTCCATTTATGCTTAAAGACCTTTGTGAAATAATATTATTTGCTGATGACACATCATTATTATTTAAAATTAACAGAAAAAACATAGATATTAGTGGACAGAATAGGACCTTGGCGGATGTCTCGAGATGGTTCGCTGCCAATAATTTACTACTGAATGCACAAAAAACCAATTGTGTTTAGTTTTCCCTATCCAATGTACCCAAAATCCATAATGGACTGGAACTGGATGGGAACCAATTAGAATTAATGAAATCAGCTACTTTTCTTGGTTTAACAGTAGACAATAAGTTACAGTGGGTGGACCATATCGGGACTTTATCTAATAAGCTCAGTTCGGCAATATATGTTAATAGGCGCATTAGACAGTTGACAGATGTAGCTACGGCTAGGCTGGTGTATTTCGCATATTTCCATAGCCTTATGTCTTATGGTCAGCGGCGCATATGAAATCTATCTTTATTTTACAAAAGAGGGCAATACGTACCATCTACAGTATGAACGCACGAGAGTCGCTGAGAGATCATTTTAAAGACATTGATGTACTCACCTAACCCTCGTTATACATCTATGAAAACATAATGTACACTAGAAAAAATTTAGATCTATTTCAAAAGAAAGGCGTTGTTAATGGTATGGAAACTCGTGGTCGTGATCAGCTAGTTATTCCTAAATTTAAATTACAAAAGTCAAGTGGTTCATTTTTGGGTAACTGTGTTCGTTTTTATAATAAAATTCCTCAAGAAATTACTCAATTAACGGAAAACAGATTTAAACTTGTCATTAAACGCACACTGATTGGAAAAGCATACTATAAAATCAGCGATTTCATTGAAGACACAACAATAGACTGGAAGTGATCCTCTCTGCGTATGCATTTACTGGCTTTATAGATATTGTATTTTTAAATAACTATTGTACAATGATGGTGAAAAAATGATACCTGACTGAGTTTCTTGTCGGTTCTTCTCAGTATTCAGGTTTTCTTTTCGAACCGAACTAAAGTAGATTTGACGTTCAAAAATACCTTGCATTTGGGTTTACTTGAATAAATTGATTTGACTTTGACTTTGACTTTGACTTAATTCCATCGTAAAAAGAATAATAGATACAAGCGTCAAGCTTGGTGTGATTATTGTGCAAAATGCAAAGTAAAATAACAAATAATACTTATTAGTCAAGTGTGTTTCGGGCTTGCGTTAAGGTTCCCGAACTTAATAAAAGAAGAAAGAAAACATTTTCATTATAAATACATATAATACAAATATGTATGCACTGTGGCACGGAACCCTCGACGCGCGAGTCAACTCATACTCGGGCGGCTATTTGTTAGCAAACTTTATACTGAATCCAATTTAAAACTCGTATTTTTATCTGATGTCCAACACAGAGGCAAAGACCTTGGAACAAAACGAAACATGAAGCTCTCATTTGACACCCAAATGATAACCTTGGATAAAATATATTTCGTTTTCCTCTACTGGGCTGTAAATAACATCGACTTTTTGTAAATTATATCCGTATTGAATTTAACAATCCCGTCACAAACAGAGACCAATTCAGTGCTAATAGCGTTCTATTTTATCAATTCCGTTACGATTACGAATTACGATCTGTAGCGGGGAGCTAAACGTGTAAACTAGATTTACTGAATATGAATATTAATTAGACATTTTAGGTCCACTGATGCATTTCCGACATTTTTGGTTATTCGTTCATGTGAATGAGACTGTTAAGTCGCTTATAGAAAACTTGTACACACAGTTTGTGTGTAATTATTAAAAATAATACGCCACGCCATGCAAGCAAAATAAAGGCCTGTATTTCATAAGATTACAAACAAACTGCACGCCAGTGTTGCCGTTATAACAATACAAAAATTGAAAGATTGAAATATTTACAGAAGTCGTTGGTTGTATGGGCATAGTACCCCTTGCCTCCCAAAATTAGGAAAGATAAACAAAATAAAAATAGTAATTTATAGAATCAGGTTTTTTGGCGGGATTTTATGGAGAGCCATTTGGCATTTATTTTAATTGTTTGCAAATGGTTTTTAGTGGATATTGTGATGTAAAATTGGCGTGGTTTTGCGTCCCAAGTATCTACGCTGTTGTGCTGTTATGTGAAATTGTTGTAATCAGTGCTTATTTAGTAGAGAGATATTGAGATTTTTTTAGTGGCTTAGTTTGCCTCAGCGGATCCTATTAGAAAGACTGCCTCAATATATCTGTCGTTGACATCTTGATGAAATAATATGAAAAATTCATATATTTATTACTAAATACGTCGGTTCTATTAGCTGAGATCCTTTTACCTTCCCTCCTTAGGGAGAATCGTACTACATTTATGGAATCAGTTTTGTACAATTTACAGTATAGTGTGTGTCTGTACCGTTGTAATAAATTGTGGCATAAAAACCGACGTAAACTTTTTGAAGTTGGATTTTGATGTTTGGGTTTCATTTTGAGTGCGGTTATGGTCAATGATAAAAATGAATTGCTTGTTTGGGTCGTCGTGTGAGATGTCATACGAAAGATCTTTAAATTAGGAATTTAAAATTGTACTCAATTGCAATTTGTGCCATTTTTTCAACAATACGTATTTCTTTCGGGAAGTCTGGTTCTCATGTGCAAGAAACGCTCAGAAAAACATAAAAACTGATAATATTAAATGTTAAAAGAATGAGATGATCTCATAAGCACCTATTAATTAGATGAAAGGCAAGAAAATGGAAATTAAAAAAATAAAATAAAAATAAGGTAATAAATGTACAAAAAAGGAAAAATAAACCAAGGAATGCGTAAAACTGTAGAAATTAAAAAAATAATATCTTAAAAATTTAAACTTACGAAGCGACCCTATAAATCTTAAATACTTATAGTACTTGTACTGTGTTTATAGCGAATGCCTTGTGTTATATAGTCAAGTTGCAAAAAAAAAATGCAATATTTTACCCAATGTGAAACAATCTAAACCTGATCATGTATTTGTCCTCACGATTTCCTCCCAAGCATCTTATTCAAGATTTAGTGATTAAAGTTGTAACCAAAATGTTATTGCGAAAATTGGTAATTTTAAAGTTTAAATAGAAAATCATTAATTTTAAATATTGCTCTATTATATACATCTCAAATTAAAAGAATCGTAATAAAACATGTATTTTTATTATCCTGCCCAATAGGTGACAGACATCATTTATAAGGCCCAGCCGATTTAATTATTTCAATAGTTATTATCATGTTGCCCTCTTATATTGGGTATTTTTCACAATGCCCGGGCATTATGTATAATGTCTAATTAATCACTTAGTCCATAACATATACATGCATGACATTAATAATTATTTTTTCTGTTTGAAATTTTATAAATATATTTGACATTCATTTGACATTTAATATGTATATCATTGTGACTAATTATGTTTAACATTCAATAATTATTTTTTCTGTTTGATATTTTATAGATTTATTATTGTCTAACTTAATTAAATATTTGCATGCTATTTTGTTAGCAGAATGTGAAGAGTGCCTCATTTTTGTATACAATATCAATTGCTATACTCATGTTCATGCAAATAAAATTGTAATATTATTAATTGTTAAAAACAAAAGAGAACTATAAATCAAAGAGGTTTTAACAAAAATATTGTAACGATGTTGACATTACACGAAAATTATTATTGCATTATTTGAATATATTTTTATTACTTAAAAAGCTCTACGACAACTTTCGTTTTGCTGTTGGAGGTTGATAACAATGGACAGTAGACGCCACTAACAACACAAACTAGACTCGCATTTGGCCGGTTTATACAGCTGGAAATTGGAACACTGAAATGAATGAAGTAGTTATTATGCCCCTTACAAATCAATGTACACAAGTAGTTTCCTGCTTGCTTCACATCAATAAACAAATCTCTTACTACAGTGTTCTAAGAAAATCTGCGATCTATTAGAAGTTCAATATGCCAAAAAGCAGTGGCGGTATCTTCATACAAGCCCAAAAGCCCGGCTTGCCTTACTAAAATGTTCAGTCAAGAACATAGAATACTAAAATGTCAAGAATGAATAATAAATATCAACTTAAAATTATATCAAACCGTTTTAAAAATTCCCGCGAAGTACTTGTCAAACAAAAACAGTATAGGAAACTTAAAGAAATAAAACAGTTTTAGACCGCAAGTCGCGACTGATCAGTTCGTCTGTCGATCTACAATAACGACCTCTCAAAGCATAATCAGAGCAAAAATCAGAGTAATCAATCGTCTCACTCTCACGCGTTGACTTGCAACGGTGCTTGCAACCGTTCTTTCTCTCTCATGGCAAAATTTGTTACAGTTGTAGCTTTTTTACTAAGCTTTATATAGGAATTATATGTAGCGAAAAGCCCGGCTTTCATACTGAACTTCATACAGATTAACAGATACGATACGAATACAATTCCACGTAATTCAACGTCATCGTTTTTACAAAATATTTATTTGTTCGAACCGGTGGACGAGTATTGTGATAAGTATTTTTTTAATTTCCATCAAAAGTGAGTTAATTTGTAATAAAAAATCCTAATAACTTGTTCATTGTGAGGTGTACAAAACTAGTTATACTCATGAATGTGTTTCTCTGACTAGTAATTCGCATAAAAGACAATTTTATCAGTTTACGAAACTGATTGGACTTTTGTTTGTTCTCCTGGTTCAACCATCAAGTTATAATAGGTGGTATAAATAGGTACTACTGATTATTATTAACGCTGTATATTTTATTCAAATGACGAAAATATTTAGAATCGTTCTGGTTATGATAATGTAAAAACTATACCGGCGCCATAAAAGACACATGTATTCAAAAAACACATGAATACAGTGATTTATTTTAGTAATTTGGATAAACAACCAATTGAGGCACATTATTATGTTAAGTATTGATTTACGCCTGTACATTTTTAACAGCAAAATATTACACAAACCGTTTTGTTGAATTATAACGCGGGGAGCGATCTCTTTTCTCTCTTCTTGTCCACCGATTGTACCAAAGTCATGATTAATTTGTAGCAGTCATATTGAGTCTCCATCGACGTGGGGAACAATAACATAATATTTATAGAGGCACTTAATTACTTAAAAGATAAATTAACTTTTAACTTCTGTTATCTAGAAAAATAAAACATTCCTTGGTTGACCTAATTGTTTACAAACAACATACACTTTGACAGACGAACATGGACAACGTAGACCCGTTGAGCTTTCTTAAATATCGTTTGAAGCATTGACCGTAAGTCTTTCAGCAGGAATAAATTTGTCATAAATATAGTATCTTTGAGTATTGAGTATTATTAATGTAAAAATAATAACCTACTAATTATCTAGACCTCCTTTAGTAATATTATTGTTAATAATTCGTTTGTAAATAGAACTTTCTGTAACATTCTAGAACACGCACACGGCTTCGATAACAAATGTACCGTTGGTCTAGATTATCTATACTTAGAAGTATGGATGCAAGGATATGTTCGATAAACATATCGATAGACTCTAAATATGTAGCCTTTGTTGTTAGATAGAATAAGCTCTAAATCGATGAAATATTAGGTCTCTAGTTCATAAACTTATTAGTACGAACGAATAATACTAAAACTATAGTTGACATAAACGTCATACACTTAGAAAAAATTAATGAATTTTATCGACTCGCTAGGTAGATGTAATTTTAGATAGGGTTTGTCGACCACTGTCTCTACACTAGTTGTTCCAGGAGTAGGAGCATAGGTGACCTTCGTCGTGGGGTATAAAAAGCGTCTCGTATCCGATAGCTTCCTTTTTCTTTTCTCTCTGCTGCGGGACAAGCTGCCTCAACAAAGTCTCATGAAGAAACTTAAAGTTAGGCCACATGTCGCCTAGGATAGTCTTAGCTGTATTTGTTTGGGAGTAGCAACCCCAATTAGATTAAATGAGTTAGTTAATAATATGTTAAAGTAGTTTAGGTAATCTCATGGTGGATCCCATGAGTTCAAAGGACACCTATAGAAACCAGGTGGACCTCCTGTCCCTATAAGTAATGAATACTTAGGAATAGTAGTTAAAATCTATTCAACATTCAGCTAAACTTCAGTATGAACTAATCATAATAGTTCTTAGAATGGTTTGGTGCACTACTCTGACTATCAAGAAGTCTAAGTCTTCTTCACTTGGGTGCTATATCGCGTGGCCAGGCCGCAGTTCCTATTAAAGGGGAATCTTTGAGGGCCGGGGCATGTGGGTGCTGTGATGCTAGTAGATGTTCGACAAAGGGGAAGACTGAGGAGTAGGTGCAGTTGGTGGATGACCACCTCCTTCTTAAGATTGATCAGTGATAAAACTGATAACACTCTGCTGGTAACTAATAAATGAGTCTCTGTTAGATATTAGCTCCACATAAAGGTATTGTGTATCTAATAAATATTTTTCTCTGCGAAATAAAATACTGGATAATAAGGTATAAAATGTACTTGGGTTTATGTATCTGTAACACTAAGAATTTAAATGCAGTACATAAACAAGGAAAGGGTGTCTAAGTCTTTATAACTAGGTATACTTCCCTTTAATTTAAGATAACATTAATAAATTATGTTGTTGTAACTATAACAAGTAATAACTTTAATACTAATGAATAATTATGTAAACTAATTAATATCTAAGTGCTGTTAGATAATAGGTGACCTTATTTAATACATATAGAATAATAAACAGTATAATGTTGTTTAACCATAGCATTTAATCTTTTTAAATTGTTACTAACTTTTAATAATAAATACATAGTGAACTGATTGTATCCACCATAGAGATTAAGTTAGAAGAAATAAATGTTTTCTTTGTGTGATGTTTTTCTGATGTCTATTTAATTAACTTTCTATAATTATCCCATTAGATGTCGATTGCAGAGGTGTACTAGGCGCCCTTAAACAAATTAGGTACACCACTCTTCAGGTGACAGTAATAATAACATCATCAATTACTCAACCCACACCTCACTCTACCGGCCTGAGCAAGCCACGTTGCAAATTAGTAATCTATAATATTTTAGCCTTCCCTTTACTTTTACAAAAACAATGAAGAACATGTATGTCGGGCTTACCGTATCCTGAAGCCCTGGGCACGCCACTACCAAAAAGGTAAACCATGGTATTAGATATTTTTAGATGAAAAGGGTTATTAAAATAAGGCAATGCTTCATATGAAAATTTATAAAATATCTCAAATTTATGTCCACAACTATTTTGTTTTTTTTATGCCATAAAGGTGGCAAACAAGTATACGGTCCGTCTGATGCTAATCGGTTAATGGCAATAACAATGAGCACCGGTGCTCAGAAATACGCAAAATTTCGTTCACATGGTGTTTACGTAGTGTTCCCGACGGCCGATATGCTTTCTTTTGTACTGTTGTTGTCTTTTCATATATCACTTTCTAATTAAGCTTACGTAAATATTGTTCGTATGTATGCGTAATATTGTCATCGCGTTATTTCGAGAATTGCATAAAAATGGTTGTTATCTAAGTAGGGTCTGCTTCAGTTCATATAGTTTTTGGAGTGAACCGCGCGCCGCCTGCGCGTTGTTAGCGAGCGATTCACGTGATATTTGGCAAAAAGTTTTTAACAATTTTTACCAGGTGCCATCTGTTTTTTGGTCGCGGAGTGTGTGGACCACTCGTTGGTAACGAGTAGACGCCGAGCGGTGAGGAGCTGGTCGAGTCCCAGCGAAGTAAATGAGCATTGATCTTAATTCTTATTTACGTTTTTGGCAAATCTAATTGACACGGACTATATACAGCCACTTAATGTAAACTTAAGATCACTTTCCGGAGAATGTTTCACACACGCTACCACATACTCGTAGAACTTTGCGTGAAGTGTGCGCCGTGTACAAACTTGTTACTTGCACCACTGCTGGCGAGAACATCGTTTCCAGCCGCCCGGAGCGACACAGTGGCCGCAATCTGTCGCGGTTTTGTATAATTTTTGTTTCAGATTTTGCCGAGACACTTCAGAATGTCTCGTTCTTTTTATGCAGTATTCGTGGGCGCGTGCGGCGTGAGGTTATTTGCATTGTTTTAAACAACTTAACAAACTTTTACATAAAAGATATGAACAAAGTTTACTTCCTAGTTCAGCCAGTATTTTCTGTATAAAGTGGAGATTCAATACATTACATTCCTGCAACTGCTAAGAGCAGTGAGACTTGGTGGTTGGAATGTAGAATTGGCGATTATAATATTGTATTTAGATATATTATATTTATGCTGTATTCCTAACAGGTAGGCAAAGAGTACGGAGCACCAAGCGTCGCCGTCTATGCATTTTGCTTCCTCAAAACTCATTATTCTCCTTGCAGACGTTCACTAAGAAATGTTACTGTTTGTGACATTTAGACAAGTTCATTTTCTGGCTTCCGCTATTACTCACCAATGTTTTTTAAATTTTTGTTCTTACTGGTTCTTTATTCATTTTAGAGGTCTTTACTAAGGTATGAAAGCTTAAAAATGAGTTAATGACCATTTAAAGGAAAACGCAACCCTTATGAGAACAATCATAAGTCTATCACGATCGATCTTCACAAAAAGAGTGTATCTTGATGACTCGTTCTTTAAATTTCATCTTTGATACCATGAAAGTCGTGAAACGACGCTAATAACGGCGCTGTAATTAAACGTTAATAAGTTCCGACCCTATTACACTTCCAGGAAGTAATTCCAACTTTAATACAACTTTGCAAATGCATTAACCTCGAGATTGTAAATATGCTAGATTTGTGCAAAGACTAAAATAACATTCGCGTCAAAGACATTATCATAAATAAATAATTACGCCAGATAATAAACATCGATCAGCAAACTGGGGCATTCCCTGTTCTATGAGAACCAGACGACGACTACCAGGGGCGTTCAATACACCCAGACCCGAGACAATCTAGAAAGTTCGTTTCCTAAATTGACCCAACTGGGAATCGAATCCGGAACCTTCCGCCCTTGGCTGCAATGTCTTAACCACTGCGCCATGAAGGTTGTCGTACTGGTATTGATATAGAATATTGACAAACATAGAATTTAACTTTGTATAGTATTAATTTGTATAAATGAATATTTGAGTGCATTTTGGTCTTAATAGTATTCCAAAACGCTAACAGTAAACACGTCAAAGAATTCCTTCAAAAATTGTAAAAACGACACGTCGAGAACGCTAAAAGGAATGGCGATTTTTATTTTCATTAAATAAATAAAATAATTTTATTTACGAGTTCATTATTTCATTATAATAATAACATTATATAGAATGATGAGATTTGAGGAAGCGCAAGAGGTATGTAAGGGCCGCGACGCTTGGCGCTCTGTTCTCTCTGACTACCCCGTTGGGGATACAGCGTGAAGATATGTATGTATGTATGTTGTATTATATAGCTCTTCTTTATGATATTAAATTCGTAAACAAATTTTTTAAATATTGCCTGACGACATAATATATGTCTTATCTTTGTCACTTTCACGTAACGAATCAAAATGACATGAATAGCGATGCAAATATATTACGTGAATTATATTTTAAATATTTTTTTAACACACTTCCTTACAATGCCTCGCAAGGATCATTTACCAATTTCTACGATCTTATACCTTGATTGTAAGGTCTACTTTAAATTAACACAATATTACCGACACTACTATACGATATCAGAAATAAATAGGTTAATTCGGACAATAATTTGTTTAGAATCCAGTTATTTATTTGAGATCGAAAGGACTTGTGGTCAATGAAATTCTATCCAACGATCGCCACTTTTATCCTAGAGTCGTGCGTGAAGCAATTGAAATCAAGAGATAAAAATTTCAATCGAGGAAACAGATACAGTTTATTAACAGCGTGGAATCCTGTGATTCAAATGACAACACCTCGCAAAACCTCGTTTTTCATATCCGGTTAAGTGTGCGTACACCGTGAGTGTTGTGTGTAGAAACTCTAATAATTATTTACAAATAGGGGGTAGACGGACGATTCCAAATCTGCCTCGGACACGGAGTGAAACTTGCTGGGATAGTTTACTTGAGACCACGGTCGAAATGTCAAGCTAAAATAGAAGGTAATCGCGTTAATTCCATTTGTTTTAGCACATTTTACCTATTAAAACTGGTTATAGAGATTTGAGATATTATAATTACCTATCCATTTTAGAAAAAAAATTTAAAATTGTCGATAATTTCTGAGATGCAGCAGAATCTTTGTGCGAAATAGGGTTGTTCTGGAATTTTTTAATGAGATTTTTTTATCTAAATATCTACGTTTAAGGATGTCAAGATAAAGAGTTGAAGTATGTGTCCAAATATCTAACTTGAAGTCTTCTTAGATATCGAGATCCAAGTCACCAAACACACCAAAGTCTGCGTAGGTAGACTCTTAAGGAGTAAAAGCTAAGGTAGAATAGTGTATCGACCTAGATGACGGCAAGAGAGAGAAATGAGAAAGAATAAACTGACAGACAAAGACGGACTTATATAGAATATTAGAATGGAAAGGAACGTATGAAAGGATTGTAAATCTGAATAATAAATAAGAAACCGACTTTTTGGCGGGAACGGGAGATGTGAGGTTGTTATTATATTTAGATTTTCTATTTTGTACATTTTTTGGAGTTTTATAGTATAAAAGTGATAGTATATTGTGTTTTGAAGTTCTGTGTAAGTGAAAAGAATGGAGTATGTTGAAATAAAAATGTGTAGCTGAAGTTCTTGCGCTCTTCCAAGAAGTCCTACAAAACCAATAACGTCTACTATCGCTTTACTGGAAGAGTTTTACGATAACGATTCTACTTATTTATACGTGACATTGACAAATGCGCTAATCTGTGCGGCATGCCATGAAGAAAGTAAAAAAAAAATAAGAAAAAAAGAAGTGGAAATATTCGAATGGTAAGGACCGTGTGGAAGGATGTAAATGAGTAAGAAATCAAGAAGTAAATAATTACAAATTGACCAATAAAGGCCCTGACATTGCCCACGCCAGGGGAATTAAGAAAAAAAGAAACCTTTGTATGGAACGGAATACGACTGTGAATTCAAGTATAAATATTGTTTTTTACACATAATGAGATACGTGTTTCACATTTTTGTAAAATTCCATTCGTAAAACAAGGAAGCTCTTTCTTATTTCAAACTGTGCACTTGTACATATATACATATCTTCACGCTGTTTCTCTACGAAGTAATAGAGAGGACAGAGCGCCAAGCGTCGCGGTCCTTACACACTTCTTATGCTTCTTCCAATCTCATCATTCTCCTCATACATTTTCGCCTAGGTATGCAAGTGATTTTGATATTTCCGTCGGCTAATACTATTCATGAGTCAGCATAGGACATCCTTGGCTTATTTTACCCCTCACTTTCGCTCTGTAGATTTTCTACGTCAATCTTTCATCACTCATTCTGTCTATGTGCCCGAACGATCGAAGCAACCATCGAACCATACATATAAAATTGTATTAGGTAATTTACAGCATACAATATTATAAATGCCAAATATCTCTGTCCGTTTGTCTGTTACGTTTTTACGGCAAAGCCGCTAGACCAATTTAAGCCTTGGGGAAGGACATAGGCCATTTTTTTTAATTTCACTCGGACAAAGTCGCGAGTAACAACTATTACATAATATATACATCTGTATATTTAACAACACTTATTTTGGCGTATGCTTACGGGGATATCAAAACAAAAATAACATAGAACTTGTATGTAATACATACATACATATTTTCACGCCGTATCCCTAACGGGGTAGTCGGTGAAGACGGAGCGCCAAGTGTCGCGGTCCTTACATAATTCTTTCCCATTTGTAATAAATTATGTAAATCTGTAATTGGCCTTACTAAAACCACATATTCTATTACACTGTTATTTAATTTTTGTTGTATTGTATACACTGTTGATTTCATTTAAGAAATAAAATAAAAAAAGAAAATAAAAAAATGAGTCGTCGCGGGACGCCTGGCAGATGTCAAACATCGAAACTATTTTGTATAGGAAATATGCATGAAAGGAAATAATTATGGTATAATCGAAAACAAATGATTCCTAATTTTTTCAGAAGAAAACAATTATTATTTATTTATAAAACACAGGCAACGTGTTCTTGAAGAAACAAATTACAAGACGAACTCAAAGTTAATTACTAACTACATAATTTTCTCTATGATTAACTGTAGTCACAGACTACTATACAACAAGCAATAAGTTAAAAGTAAAAATAAGTTACGAAATTATATCAAAATTAAGCAATTTATTAAAAAAACCGAAAAAGTAATAAAAAAACATAAATTCTTTCATAATAATATCAAGTTGAGGAAAGATCGCAGGGATCTGTTAGACCAGCTGGAAAACTGCACATATCAATTACATGAGAGTAGGGAAAGGTATGATGTGGAGACCACAGAGCTGCATGGGTTCATAGATAGATTAAAAGAAAACATATCCGATATCAACAATAAGTACATATTAGCTCAAAAAATATATAATGATCTTAGACTTTTATCTGAAAGATTGGAAAGGGAAATGTTATTATATAGAAATTTAAATACACCTAAATCATCACTCAGCTCAGATATGTCGTACTCACAGATTATAACTAAGAGGTATGGTGACTCCAACCCACATAATAAAAAACTGACTGACTATAGTAATGTAAAAAGTAGTGTTGCAATTTTTTCTGATAGACTGGGATTAGGGTTGGGTAGTTTTATTAATAATAATGTCAGTCAGTGCATCACTAATTACTGTTATCCAGATGCACCCGTCTCACAGATATTTAAATTAATTGTAAACAAAAAGTTTAATGTGAACAATACCATAGTACTTATATTAGGAAATTCTATAAACATATCAGAACAGGAATTAACTGATAATATAGATTCTTTGGCTAAATTAGCAAACGTGAACAAAATTATATTATGTGCGTTCCCTTATTCGTCATGGTTGCCAAAGAATAGCAATAATCATATTAAAAATTTAAATAATGTAATGAGTAGGGTGACACTTTGTCATAGTAATTATTTTAATTTTTTGGACACTAATAGGTATATTAGTAATATTTTACTCAAATTTAGACTGACAAGAAGTACTTTGTACTTGTCTAAAAAAACAAAAAGTAAACTCGCTACGTTAGTAGCTAAATGTATTAACTCAGTTATAGGTACTATAACTAATGACATAATTAGAGACGACGCAAGTTTTAGTAGTAATACTAATAGTAATGCGGATAATATTTTTTTAAATTAAGTAATAAGACAACAGAGAAACAACATTGTAATTTTATTATGTTAGCACACCAAAATATTAATAGTTTCTCTGGCAAAATATTAGATACCGAATTATTAGTAGACAAATATAATATAGACATCTTGTGCCTCACCGAGACGTGGTTGAGGGCTGATAAGATGTCTTTTAATGTAAATAATTTTAAGGTGGCCAGTGTGTTCAATCGAGCGTCGACAGATGGCGGCGGTAGTATGATTTTGGTTAAAAATTCTCTCAAAATAAAAAAATCGCAAAGACATAGTTGCTCGCTCGGTTGAACGTGTATGTGAAATGTCGTGTGCGGAGACGGATCATTACATATTCTTATGTGTTTACAGACCTCCCTCGTCCGATTATTCTCAATTTTTAATTTCTGTAGAGGAGAGTCTTACCATGCTTAGCAAATGTAACAAATCAATCATAGCATGTGGTGACTTCAATGTGGACATAAGAAATAGCTCTAAGGAAAGGGAGATGCTAATTTCAATCTTTCTTTCATTTGATCTTGTGCACATTTTTGATGAACCGACCAGGATTACATACCATTCGGCGACGTGCATTGATAATGTTTTTATGCATAAGAGCAGGATTAGAGAGCACAAAATTATTAGTGGTATTCGATCAGATCATCAAGCTTAATTAATTAAAATAGATTGCATGAAAAATAAATTAGAAAGAATAATTGAGTTTAGACCATTAGGCGGGAATCAGTTAAAACGTTTTACCAACGAAGTAACAAAATTAACAAACATCGTTCCCTCTGTTGGCGATCCAAATATCATGTATAAGAGTTTTTTGAAAAATTTAACCTACATATTTAATAAAAACTGCCCAAAGAAGAAAAAAATAATTACTGACAACAAGTTACATTTCTCTGATTGGGCAACAAAAAGTATTAGAAAAAGTAGCGACAGACTTTATGAGTTGTATGACGAAAAATCATACACATCGGATGAAAACTTTCATAGCTATGTCCGCAATTACTCAAAAATATTTAAAAAGGTATCAAAGCACGCGAAATCAATTCATATCGCCAATAAAATTAGTAAGGCAGATAACACAGTAAAAGCGATATGGAACACTATTAACACAGAAGTAGGGAAACAAAATAAGAAAAACGAAGACCTCTCAATATACATTAATAATAAAATCGCTACTAATAAAAAACAGGTTGCTGATGGTTTGCTAAATTTTTTTCAAATGCACCTGTACACATTACTAGGGGTCTAGCATCCTCTGCACATACAGCACGGGCACTATTAAGCTAAAATATAGGAAAGTGGTTCCCTAGTTTTCAGTTCAGGCACACGTTTTCATTTGAGATAGAGAAAACTTTCAAAGAATTAAAAAAAAAGAAAAGTGAAGATTTGTGGGGATTATCTGTTCATGTACTGGCTAATATAATGCCAATAGTAACACCGATTTTAGTAAATATATTTAATAAATGTGTTGATCAAGGTGTGTTTCCCGATTTGATGAAGCATAGTAAAATTATACCAATATTTAAATAGGGTTGTAAGTCAGATCTTACAAACTACCGCCCAGTGTCGATATTGCCAGCGTTGAGTAAAATATTCGAAAAAATAATGCTCAACCAAATGCTGGCACATTTTAACATTTGCAGGATTTTTCATGGTCAACAGTACGGTTTCACGAGAGGGCGGTCAAGCAAACTTGGTCAAAAATATACTAGAGGCTTGGGAGGGGTCACGAGATGCCATTGGCGTGTTTTGTGATCTTTCCAAGGCTTTTGATTGTGTTTGTCACAAAACTTTAATTTACAAGCTGAAATACTATGGAATACGTGATAAAGCTCTCGATCTCGTGATTTCATGTCTGGCTGACCGAGAACAAAAAGTGAGTGTTACATCTGACGGTTCTAAATTAAAGATGGGCGTTCCCCAAGAATCAATTTTGGGACCGTTCCTATTTTTGGTTTACATTAATGATCTTCCATTTATGCTTAAAGACCTTTGTGAAATAATATTATTTGCTGATGACACATCATTATTATTTAAAATTAACAGAAAAAACATAGATATTAGTGGACAGAATAGGACCTTGGCGGATGTCTCGAGATGGTTCGCTGCCAATAATTTACTACTGAATGCACAAAAAACCAATTGTGTTTAGTTTTCCCTATCCAATGTACCCAAAATCCATAATGGACTGGAACTGGATGGGAAACAATTAGAATTAATGAAATCAGCTACTTTTCTTGGTTTAACAGTAGACAATAAGTTACAGTGGGTGGACCATATCGGGACTTTATCTAATAAGCTCAGTTCGGCAATATATGTTAATAGGCGCATTAGACAGTTGACAGATGTAGCTACGGCTAGGCTGGTGTATTTCGCATATTTCCATAGCCTTATGTCTTATGGTCAGCGGCGCATATGAAATCTATCTTTATTTTACAAAAGAGGGCAATACGTACCATCTACAGTATGAACGCACGAGAGTCGCTGAGAGATCATTTTAAAGACATTGATGTACTCACCTAACCCTCGTTATACATCTATGAAAACATAATGTACACTAGAAAAAATTTAGATCTATTTCAAAAGAAAGGCGTTGTTAATGGTATGGAAACTCGTGGTCGTGATCAGCTAGTTATTCCTAAATTTAAATTACAAAAGTCAAGTGGTTCATTTTTGGGTAACTGTGTTCGTTTTTATAATAAAATTCCTCAAGAAATTACTCAATTAACGGAAAACAGATTTAAACTTGTCATTAAACGCACACTGATTGGAAAAGCATACTATAAAATCAGCGATTTCATTGAAGACACAACAATAGACTGGAAGTGATCCTCTCTGCGTATGCATTTACTGGCTTTATAGATATTGTATTTTTAAATAACTATTGTACAATGATGGTGAAAAAATGATACCTGACTGAGTTTCTTGTCGGTTCTTCTCAGTATTCAGGTTTTCTTTTCGAACCGAACTAAAGTAGATTTGACGTTCAAAAATACCTTGCATTTGGGTTTACTTGAATAAATTGATTTGACTTTGACTTTGACTTTGAATAACAACTAACCAAAGAATATATTACAGGCATGACAGATGACAAGACGAGGTAGGATTGCATTCATATTCCAATAGTTCTGAAGTGAATAATAACAAGGGACTTCTTGGCGGTAACGAGAGGTGAGGTTGTCATTTTATTTAGATTTTCTATTTTTGACATTTTTGAGTTTTAAAAAGCGAAAGCGATAGTATTTTAATATTCGTTGTCTCATTCATTAAATGAATCGCCAAATCTTATTTACCTTGTTGGCAAATTGATTTGAAACGGATTGTACGTACCTATGTTGCATTTGTAAGTAAATGAGGTCTACTTTAGATAACTTGGATCTAATAATTTTCAACGTATCTGGCATATCTTGTTATATAAAACGAATAAAACATTACATTCTTTTTGCTTCCTTGTTTAACTATTGAACATCTTTTTAAGAATTCTTCTTTAGTACACAACTTGAGATGTAGGGTTCTCAAAAGCTCTCATTTTCTCCACTCGCTAGTGGCAAATAAGTTCCTGAATATTGAAGTCAAAACACTACTTCATGCTTCGAAAGTAGCACAAATAAGTTGTTTCTAAGTGGTACCTAAGTAGAAACTTAACGGAATCTAATATGTTTATTAGGGCGCGTATAAGATTATCATATTATTGGAACGTATAAATTGTTTCTATTAAACCTCGACATATTAAAATACTTATATTACTAAAGCACAAATAACTAACACAATTTTATGATAGATTTTATTTCATGTAAATATTGCTATATTTTGTAATAAGTTTTATTTAAACACTCAAGAAAATTGTTTAAGTTTCAGGAAAATTGATTTGAAACAGACTATACCTACGTACGTCTTTTTAATACCTTTTTATGAGAACTTATGATACGCGCTACTTTATAATTCTGCAATTAGACTTTTTGGCGGGAACGGGAAAAGTGAGGTTGTCATTTAATAAAATGACAACCTCACTTCTCACAAAAATAGAAAAGCTAAATAAAATAATAAATAAAAACAGCTTTTCTATTTTTTACATTTTTGGGTGTTTTAAAGTACAAAAATGATAGTACATTGTGTTTTAAAGTTCTGTATAAGTGAAAACAATGGAGTAGGTCTAAATAAACATGTGTAGCTGAAGTTTTTAGCGCTCTTCCAAAAGTTCTTCATAACTTCCGTAAGGCCTACTACTACTTTACTGGAGGAATTGTACGATAAGAATAAAAAACGAATTTACTATATGTCGATTCTACTTATTGTAAAAAAAACAAAAGTTTTCACAAATAGTGATAGAATATACATACAAGTTAAGAAAAAGTGAGAAATACTAACACACATATTGTATGCATATAATAATAAAAACAAATACAGTAGTTAAAGTGAACAAAAACAATAAAATCTAACAAGTCTACATAAAAATAGAAATTAATCAAAGAATAAGCAACTGAGTTTTCTTCTCATTTTTGGTAGACTATCGTTAAAAACATATATTTCTGCGATAACTGATAAGGTGTTGTAATAGTTGCGAGCTCGCCACAAATACGAATTCTGTCTATAATTCGTGGAGACACTGGGAACGTAAAAGGTGGGGGTGTGTCTTAACTGTTTTGGTGTAGCAAAGAAATTCAATTTAGACAAAATTTCAGGACAGTCAACTATCTTGTGTAGCAGAAGTAGGTCTGCAATATCTCGTCTTCGACTAATGGGTAACAAATGGAATCTACGGCATGAGTCAAAATAATCAACGGCATTAGATCTAGTACGAAAATGAAGGTACCTTACGAACTTCATCTGTATTCTTTCAAGCCGATCTATATATGTACTACATCTAGGGATCCATATCTGTGATGCATACTCGAGTATACTCCTAACAATGGAGTCATAAAGCAACAGTATGATTTTGACACTATAAAATTTTTTTGACATAAAAAATATATAATAAAACCTAGTCGCTAAGTGGCGCTTTTAACAACGCTGTCAATATGCTCATCAAATAATAGTTTGGAATCATGAGTGACCCCTAAGTCCTTAACATGCGTAAGTTTATTTAGGTTATGGTTTTTTTAACTGTAGTTGTAATTAATATTCTTAGATTTTCTACTAAATGTCATAGAGAAACACTTAAGAGGATTCAGATCCAACTTATTCACTGCACAGTAATCATCAAGTCGCTGTAGGTCATCCTGCAACGCCTTTGCATCGGCCAAGGAAGAAATAGTTTTTCAGACTTTCATGTCATCAGCAAAGCATACAAGGCCAACCAATATTTACAAGCTTGCTGATTTCACAATTCCAAAATTGTGAAAACAATTGTCTATGTCACTAATAAAGATGAGAAACAGCAAAGGTCCCAACAAAGAACCCTGTGGGACCCCACTAGGTATCGTTACCCATCCAGACACGAAATTACTAACTGTTACTGCCTGATATCGTCTATCAATGTAAGAGGAAAACCACCGGAATAAATTACCTCTAATACCTGCCCTTTGTAACTTTAATAACAGAATACTGTGATCGACTCGGTCGAAGGTTTTACTGTAGTCGGTATATATTACATCTGTTTGAAAACCATTTTCCATACTGTCTGTTAGTCTCTCAATAAGAAGTATTAAATTAGTAACTGTAGAACGACCCCTGAGGAAATCGTGCTGTGTTAAACTGAAGGATCCATTCAAAGCTGAATATACCTGATTATAGACTAACCTTTCCAGCACTTTGGAAATAATATACAACTTAGAAGTGGGTCTGTAATTATTAACAACATCCTTAGCATCTTTTTTTGTGTATGGGTGAAATAAATGCCGACTTCCAGATACTCGGTACGCTGCCCTCACAAATAGACTTGGCAAACAATAAAGCGAGAGGCTTAGCTAATACATTTGCACACTTTACTAGAAAGATGGGTGGGACTTCGTCCGGACCAGCTGATTTAGACATATCAAGATTACGGAGCTCCTTAAGTATAATATCGGCACTAATTTCTACATTAGAAATATCAACACAATTTTCGTCAGAATCGTTGCAAATTGATGGTAATGTGGTATTTTCTGGTTTTAGGAACATAGAATAAAAATAATCAGCAAGTAGTTGGCCGCCTCTGTTCCCGACTTACTAATCTCTCCATTATAAGTCTTATTAGATGGCATGGAATTTGAGTTAGATAAGTTTTTAACATATGACCAAAAACGTTTAGGATTACTTTTTATTATGATTAGACGACCTCCGTGGCGCAACGGTTTAGCGCGTCGGAAAGTAAAACGGGGGTTGCGGGTTCGATTCCCGTCCCGAGTCTGGGTGTTTATGTATAATATGTATATATTTACAAAAGAAAAGTATATAAGTAGTATATCAGTTGTCTAGTACCCATAACACAAGCGCTAGTCAGCTTACTTTGGGACTAGATGGCGCTGTGTGAAATGTCTGAGTATTATTATTATTATTATTACTACTTACCGCACTCTCAATTACAGATATATATCGTTTATAACATTCTGATTCCAAGCCTTTAGCCCTTCTACTTAGCATATCAACTGTTAATTTATCGCTTTTCATACCATATTTTTTAAACTTGCGCCAAAACTTATACTTTTCTCTCAGTACTCTTCTTAATGCAAAAGAGTTCCAAGGAGGGAACTGATTGGGTCAAATAAATTTTTTTGGTAAATACTTGTCGCGAAGACGATATAAAATTTTGTAAAAGAACTCTGCGGAGCGCTCACATGACTGGAAAGAAAACACCTGTACTCAATTTATGCTAGCAATCTCTTGTCAAATTTCCTCATAATTAGCTTTAGAGTAATTACAATTTGTGAACGGTGCAGGTTGAAGATTTTTTACAACTGTCATATTCATATTCACACAGAACGCTTTGTGAGCTGGATCTAACGGAACCACAGGATTTTCGGAGTTAATTATTTTAACATCTTCATTACAGAGAACGAGATATAATATATTGCCAAAAGCATTATTTAAAAAGTTGTACTGATGCAATTTACAAGTGTTCAACTCGTCCAATAAAAGGAGCCCATTAGTAGTGCGAGCATTTGTATAAACTTTACTCCTCATAAAATTTCCATACCGGGGGCCTTATATGAAAATTGATTCTTAAGGAGTAAACTCCAAAAATAACACTGCAAACGTTATAGGTATACGAGCTCAGTACAAGCGTGTGGCGATGGGTCGCCACGTCGCCACGCCAACAGCCGGTTTGATCTGCCGCATGTTTCACATCAATAAAAATATCACATTCTTTTAACATTGGTTTCATGTCTGAAATATTATTTAAGTATTTATTTAATAGTTTTGACGGTCGGTTGGTGTTTAAAGACCGGCATCTCGCTTATACGGTGACTGAGAGTTGTTAAAATCTTTAGACGTAGAAACAAGATTGGAAAAAATCTCGATAAAAAACTCGATAAAGAAATGTGTTTCATAGAAGAATGCGGTTGAGTGTCCGAAATACTACAGAATTCCAAAATTATTTTGCCAACTGATTGGTAATCATAATATTTAAAATGGCTCAAACCAATTTTTAATTACTTCTATAATTTTTTGCGAAAACAAATTTTGAAACTTTGCAATTGTAAAATTCAACCTTATAGCTCAGAGAGCGTGAGGACGAAGAGATTCTCTTGCGTTGTACTGCATAGGCAGGCCCTTATCTGAATCGTCTGCAGCTTTATGAGTGTGCCCGAGCTCTGCCTAGTGCAATTTGCTAGATCTGCGTAATTAGTTCGCAGTGAACGAGGCAAGGCTGCAGCCCGCGGGCCTTCGGGGGTTGCAGGGGTGAGCAAGGGAGGACGTCGCTGGCGGCGACTGATATCCAATATGCCTCAATATGGTATTGTCAAACACATCGGATGCTCGCCGGGTGCGATCACGTCGTAATATTACGTTATTGGTTGAGTATAGCGGCTACATTTGCATATGTACATACATGTATGCTTTTTTAGGATTAGTATCTCCAAAAAGGAAAAGAAACCCTTTATAAGGTCACTCCCTCACTCAATTTTATGTAGAAACGTAAAATTATAGCACGATGACATGTCTCGCTTAGTCATATATTTTGCGCTAATTAACACATTAGAATATTCATAGAAGAAACAAGGCTGAGGCAAATAGAATACTAGAACTCGATTTTCGCCGCAATAATTCTTTAAAAATTACCTAAACTTATTGATGAATTTTGAAATCTGAGAATATACAGCCTTTTTTGATCTTTACAGAAAAATACTTTCTAAGAAAAAAAGAAACCGATTTCAAAATACACACATCAAAAGTGCCTAGGGATCAAGTACATTTTTAACTATAAAAAATTATCCAATTAATATTTATCAAATCTAGTCTTCCAGACTGGCTTCTTACTTTAATTCCTATGTTTAAGTTAACAAGTTATCCCTATAGTTTGTAAAAATAAAGAAAAATTTCAATTTTTGCAAATTGTGGGAAATTAACCTAAGTTAATGTCGTCAATTAAATGGCAAAAAAAGGCAAAAATGAGGATTTTTAAAATTTTTATTGTAAAGATAAAAAAATTAATAATCTGTGTTTCCACCGTTGACACGAATTACACAATCACAGCGATTTGGCATGCTTAAAATCAGTTCATCAAAATCAGTTAAAGGAATGGCCGCCCACATTCTAACAAGTCAAAAAGTTGTTGTGGGGTATGCACGGCATCTATACTCGGCAGAGCTCTTCTTTGAAGCATATCCCATGCGTGTTCAATTGGGTTGAGGTCGGGCGATTGAGCAGGCCACGGCAGAACGTTGATGCGAGCGTCGGCAAGAGCGCGTGTTACGACTCTAGCCGTGTGTGGACGTGCATCGTCGTGCATTAGTCGAAACGAATCATCCAACCGGCTTCGCAGAGGGATGATCACGTCTAAAACAATCTTCTCCGCATAAATCTGAGCATTGAGGTTGCCCCTGATCGAAATGAGATCGGTTCTTCCACCGATCCAAATACCGGCCCAAAAGCATTATTGTTCCCCCTCCATATGAATGAACTTCTTGACAAAATTTCAAACGTTCTTGACGTCTAGAGGTCCTCCAAACTCGAGTCTTATATCCGACCTCAAACCGAAACGAAATTCATCGGAAAAGCAAACACAACGCCAGTCTTCTTCCTTCAAATTTCTGTGTTCGCGAGCCCATTGTAAACGGGCCCTACGATTGCACGGTGCTATAGGCAGAACTCTCAGCGGCCTTCGGGAACGCCGACTCACTTCACGTAAACAATTTCGGATGGTTTGGTCACTTATCAGCAAGCCTAAAGAGCTGTGGGGCCTCATAGCCAACATCATGGCGGTCATAGTACGATTCCATCGAGCAATATTTTGGATGTACCGGTCCTGTCTGTGAGTGATGATGCGAGATAGTCCTCTATGTCGCTCTGCCACGCTGCCCGTGATACGATAGCGTGTACAGATATGGCTTATGATGCTCTGTGTAGTGCCAAGAGCGACAGCTACAGTACGTTGCCTGGAACTAGCTTGCAACATTCCGACGGCTCTCATGATCTCCTGTCAAATGATGTCGTCGCTTCATATCGATGCAATTTTTTTCAGTTCCGATGCAGAAATTGTAATGGTTTTGTAAAAACGCTATTACACACTTTTATAGGAATCCTGATTGACAGTTCATTTTCTATTTTTAATCAAAATTTAAAGAAAATTATTTATTCAAATAGTGAAAATCACTAAAAAGAATCCATTACAATCCAAAAAAGTTAACATAATAATTCTCAATTGCAGCGATACTCTAAAACGTACGTGATCCCTAGACACTTTTGATGAGTGTATAATAAAAATACTGAAAAGTATAAAAGATTTATTCTTCACTAATCAGAACTAGAGTATAATAGGAACTTCGTATTGCGATACAAATATCTGTAATAATTATTATAGACAGCAGTCAAAGTCTAAATAAATATACATAAATTTCATAATTCAAGAGAGCCTGGCTGGAAATACAAAGCGAAGCGGAGCTAATAAAATGAAATAAAACGTACTTCTGTGGTTGCTGTTTTCTAACAAAATGGCGGCCGATCACCTTATCTGATATTGTGTGTCGTATGTACATGTGAGACAGCTAATCTGATTTATCTCGCCGTTCCTGCTCGCACACTGCGTCTAGAGACCTTTAAATTCTATGACTATACGTAAGACTAGTTTGTGTCATTTATTTATCAAATAACACGTATTTCATAATATATACACTGATATACACAATAGTGAGACTTTTTAGAAAAAACGTATCGAAATAATCTCCATCTCTTTTCCAAAAGCATCACTCGGAAAAATTTGTTGAACCTTTGGAACAAGGTGTACATTTTGTTCTAATGTTGCTCTAATGTTAAGTGTTGAAGGACAATTATTGGGACTGCATTATATTAATTACATTTTTTTTTATATGAAATTAAAAGTTAACAACAAACTTTGTTTTGCCATTGGCGGTTGATCAGAGCTGACACCACGGAACCCTAAATGCTTAAGTGCGATTCGTGCAGGATCGGTCGTTTTAAAATCTCCACTTTATTCAAAGTCGCTATGGGACCCTACTCGTACCCGGCACGCTCTTAACCGGTTTCTTCAATACAAACGACGGCTTTTCTTCCAAATGAAATAAAAGCCTGTAAACGTGTTTTAATAGAAATATATGCCTTCAGTAACAGTTGTATAAAAAGGTCTCCAAAGTAAAGAATTACCGGATAATTTCAGTGGATTACCGCAGTCCATGCATCACCCAAGACACACCTTAAATTCTCGTAATAGCCGCCACGAGGAATAATGACCGACTTAATGGCATCTTCTGTGGTTCAGACCGCTGGTATAGTGTCTGCAGGGGCGGGCGCGGGCACGCGAGACGTATCAGTAAGCTAATTAAATTAAAATCATTCAAATTTATCCACACAACTACTACGAATGAAGTATACCGTCGCGAGACGCCTTGCAGATGCGAAATCTCGAACATATTTTGAACAGAGAATATGCATAAAAGGAGGGTTTATTAAAGGAAATAAATATGACACAATCAATAACAAAATATTCAGATTAAAAAAAAAAAAAAATTATTTAAATAACACAGGCAACTTGTTCCGAAATGAATAATAACACTGCATACGCTATAGGTATATGAGCTCAGTGCAAGCACGTGTCACCTCGTCGCCACGCCAACAGCTGGTCTGAACCGCCACATAAGATTTTTTTTAAATTTCTTTATGGCATGGCGCACAGATTAGCGCATTTGCCAATTTGTCACGTATTAATAAGTAGAATCACAAGTAAATTAGCTTTTTCTTATCGTAAAACTTTTCCAGTAAAGTGATAGTAGACTTTACTGAAGTTATAAAGAACTTCTTGGAAGAGCACGAGAACTTCAGCTACACATGTTTCTTTAGACCTACTCCATTCTTTTCACTTATACAGAACTTTAAAACACCATATACTATCACTTTTGTACTTTAAAACTTTCAAGAATGTAAAAAATAGAAAATCTAAATAAAATGAGAACCTCACTTCTCCCGTTCTCGCAAAAAAGTCCGCATAAGATGTTTCACATCAAAAAATGGTTAAGTATATTCAAATACGAGTGACTCCAGCCTAGAGGGTTCGTTAGATATGTATAAAATGATTTTCCAAACTTCATTGCTGAAAATCTAATCCAAGCACCAGATAAGATGAAGCATGCGTAACTCAGCAATATTCATTACATCGACTCGATAACTCAGGCGTACCTCACTGCGGTGGCGTATTGAGTTAACTAAAGGTTGCGCCATGGCGCAGCAAAACAATAATGAACACAAAGCGCGTGCCACCGACACTCTGCGCACGCTAAGTTGTAGCGCAAGCAGCGTACTTTAGCTCAGCAATAGCTTAGCTAATGAGGGACAGAATGAGTAATAACGAGTCGGCTGACCGGTGTGTTGTCTTGTGACGCGCCGTGCTGCTGTAATTATGGATTTATTTATTATATAATTATGGATCGATGGTAAATTAAGTGAGATTATTTATTCTTTATATTGATTTATGATATGTTGTATTTTTCATTTGAATAATGTTTTATGCGCTGACGAATTCATGTGTCAACACAATTGCAATAAGAGAATCAACACATCCGGCATAATGAACTGAGTTGGCGTATTTGGACGGTGTAGCGCAGTGTCACTAATGTCGAGATGGGACATTCTTTCCTATAAACTTTATATTTCCTGACATTTAAAAAGTTTGAGTTCAGTACTTTTAGAAATAAGGGTAGGAACTCGTTAAGTTGAGATCAAGCACATTATTCTGTAATCTTTGATTCTCCTTCTAATATTTCAAAATATGAAATGTATATTGTGCCTAGCTATTTGAAATGCGTAGGTTTAATAGATGTATCATTACGCCAAATTTGTACGTAATCCACAAAACTTTTGAAAAAATGGAATTAATTCCTTGTTTTAATAGTTTTGTCTCCGATGTTTATAGTTTCAGTTTGAAGTTTACAGTATAATTTTCAAATCAGTGCGAAATATTATTTGTAAATCGATCGAAAGTGTTACGTCCTTTAAGAGATATCGGTTCTCAAAGTACTATATCCGCAGTCTGTGAGCAGCGCGCAGTCGCCGCATCGCGCCTTTAAAATAATATTATAGGTTATTTTTTTACGCTCGTTACGAGGATTTTGCATGCATAATCCGAAGAGTTAATTTATCACTGCCAATTTATATGCCAATACTGTAGCGGATACGCGACGCACAATATTTTGTAATATGTATATTGTATAATAAGATATTACCTAGCTATATTTCATGGCATATTACGAGTATTAGGAACGTTCAATATAATATTACAAAGTCAAGGGTGTTATTACTGACAATATAACTGTCTATAATACTTACTGATACTCTTGACATTATTATTACATATATAGTTTCTTTAAGCATTGTGTTTTCATTGGCTCAGACAAAAATCTAATAAATAATATTTCTATACAGTACACTTATAACATTTTTTTGTATTTTCCCGTTTTTCACTAATATCACTAATATCGTGATCGAGGACACGAAAATAAAATGTGTCTGGCTGCGTACGTGTGTATCACTATTCTAGGTATCTAGCTCTCAAATAGGACATCGATTTCAATGAAAAATGTTAAGGAACTTTTATTAAGGATTCGGAGCTTTTATGTTATTTTAACTTAAAAATGTCGTTAATAAAATGAATTTAAAATACCTCAAGCATTTTTCTTTTTACGACAAATTATACGACTGAGCTGTCGAGACGCGCGTCAAATATTACAATTTAATTATTAAATTATTAAACCTTTCGTTACTCGACATTATTAACAAACTAATTATTAAAAACGGTTGTACTCACGTCTAATCGGTATAGGTACCGACTAGTTTCGGACTTATTGGAGGTCCTTCATAATCGGTACGTATACCAATTGGACGTGGGTATAGCGGTGTTCAATAATTAGTTAAATTAATTATTATTATATAAAAACTAGTCAAATGCGAATTCGGTTCGCACGCAAATTGTTCCTTATGACATTTGTAAGATAATAATTGAAAAAAAAATAAGCCTTTCCTTTCTATTTTCCTTTCTTTATCCATCTCTGTATGTTGTATTGTGTGGAGACATCTTAAGAATATTGCTACTAAATTTTTCAAGTTTGATCTCGTTTGGCAACGTAGTCTGATTTAAGCTTTGTTTCATTGAGTTCGGATAACAGTGAAAACAGTTATAGTTTAAAGATAATTTTAATGTAATAACGCAGTTGATACCGTATATGTACACGCTAATCTATGAAACTACTGAACGGATTGTCTTGCGGTATTCACAAGTAGCTGAAGCTCAACTTGGAGCAACATTTAGGCTCTTTTAACTGAAATCGGATAACAGTGAAAAAAGTAATTGTCATTTAAAGATAATTTTAAATTCACCGCTCGCCTGTTACAGGTAGGGCTGCCACCTTTCAAAAAGAGAAAACCCGGAAATTTCGGAAAAATAGCTATTTTCATTCAATAAAACAATTTTATTTGAGATAGGTATTATTAATATAATGACCGACGTGGGTATTGACCCGAGAGTCCCGAGACCGACATAAATTTCATAATTTTTTTTTTTTCTGTTTTATTGATTAGGTATTTGTTCGATTATTTATTGATATTAAACAAGTAGGTATTCACAAACTCAAATAGAGCTGCTAGCGCTGGGAGTCGCAGCACTAGCAGCTCTATTTGAGTTGAGTCCTAGCCTGGGACCAGCTAGATTTTTGAAACTATAATTTTTAAAAGAAATTCTCTTAACATTTTTTCGTCGTGCGTCGCCCGGAGATATCAATGTTAAACCTGTAGTCTGGATATGAACTGTTCACCCCCGGAGACTCCGGGTCAAACCCGGAGGGATGGCAGCCCTAGTAACAGGGTGTGTAAGAAAAGTAATTTTTACGCGGACGAAGTCGCGGGCACCAGCAGCTACGAATATGTAGATATAAGGATTTATTGTTTACTGTTTCTTCTGTAGAGGGTTTATACATTTTCAATTTTACTTTTAACTAAACTTAATGAACAACACGAGTAAATAATTACTTACTTTGTTTTGTCATGAAGCAGCCGAATTGTTTGTTTTTCCGACGTTCTCTGAGAAGTCGCTAAATTAACGAAAATAGTTTTAAGGCTTGTTTTTGAACTAACTAAATAATAATAGTACTAAAAGATAAATGGTTTTCTTAAAGTTAGAGAAAATATACTGTTGCGGGGTCATTATCTTTGTATTTGAATATTAGCTTGTCAGTTTACGACAGAATTATAAGTTAGAGGTCGTATGTCTCTGTATGAGTCTGTGACATCGTACTGTTGAACGGATGAACCTCATATATTTCTTTAGGGTTCTTAAGATCTAAAACAAAGTAACGAAACCCGTATAAGATATCACAAAACATATTTCAGCTTTTTTATAGTGTTACTATACATACTAAAAAATATGTATGGGGTTTTGATAATGTGGTATATTAAACATTTTTATACCTAAATAATTATATTCTGCTTTTTAGTCTGCAAACTTTTGCAATCGATTTTGCACATCTTGGTGACATTAGGTATTACAGAAATATATGGTAAGTTTGATTTAAAATCGATTGCATCATTTTAACTAACATACAAACAGATTGGCAAAATAGCGAGAGAACATTCCATTGTCATCTAGCACTGAACTATGCTTAAAGTTTCAAGTCTCTAGCTTATCAGGAAGTTATTTTAAAAACAGACAGACAGACAAGAAAGCAAGTTAATTCAAAGTTGGTAATATTCAAGGACTAGTAAGGCTGAAATGGCAATAAGGGAAATATGGTTCTTTCGGAGCAACCCTGGACTGGAAGACGCAGCGTTGGACGGTCTTCCACGAAATGGACCGAAGACCTTGTCAAAGTCGCAGGGAGTCGATAGAACCAAATGTACGGAACCACAGTTCCGTGAGATTTGGCGACATATGAGGGAGCCTATCTAACAGTGGACGTCTTCTGGCTGAAAATGATTGTGATGATAAATATACAAGGGCACTTTGGACACGATTTTTTTTAAGTTCAACTTTACGGCGGTAAAAAGCAGCATCTATTGTTGTTGTGTTACGTTCGGCGAGTAAGAGTGTCGAAGGCCCAACACCCTCTCCATGTTGCGGGTGTTCATGGGCGGCGGCGGTTACTCTTCATCAGGTGACCCGCTTGCTCGTTTGCCCCCTCTTTTTATTAAAAAAAAAACTTATTTGTTCCAAATTGCTTTATTTTAACCGGTTTCTTGCCACTTTGGTTATAGAATCCTACAAAGTACGACACTAAAGTATAAAGTTTCAAAACGCTTGATTCAGTAGCAGTGGCGTCTATTGCTTGGACGAAATCCAAGTTATATCACAGGTTCAGCGCTGCCACATACGACTAGACTGTTTGCCTTAGAAATTGTTATAAATTGCGTCAATGCGTCTCCACTCATAACTTTGGATGAGACTTATAATGACACAGTTTAACTCAGGCTCAACTTTTAAAACTTTTTACATAACTGTTCTCATTCGTTTTCTTCCCACATGCGAAATGTATTAAAGGCATTATAGATATTATTTCAACAGGACTTAACTGGAAATACAGGAATTCAATTTCTATTCCACTTTGCTCTAAAATGGTGCATTCTAGAACTGACTTTGTGCAGTAGCAGCTTTGGCGTGTGATTTCTTTTTTGGGAAGGTAGCTAAAATGGCAATAATGTGAAACCTTATTCTTCGTCATGTCTGTCTGTACGTATGTCATAGCAGATTTATTCGTTATCATTAAAAGTACTAAATTAAGATTCGAGGAGGCGAAAGAAGTATGTAAGGACCGCGACGCTTGGCGCTCCGTCCTCTCTGACTACCGCGTTAAGGATACAGCGTGAAGATATGTATGTACTTATGTAATATTATGGCACAAAGATGTACAACAGACCAATAAATCCATAGATCACGATCACGTTCTGGAAAAAGTGAACCGTTTTCCATACTGTTTTCTTTTTTTTAAAGTTAGTGTTTCCGAGAATGCTTTTAACTATGTTTGGTGAAATCGATCCAGTTATTCTTAGAATATTCAGCTTTGAGTCGCCTATGCACAGGCGATGTTGCTACTAATATTTTTAGTTTCATTAGCGAAATAATAAATGCGTCGGGGATAACTATAAAAACAGAAGAAAACAAAATTATAAGAAACCTTAGCGGTCCTTGACGTATAATTTAACTTTTTAACTTTACTGTTACGTGCGCGTCTTCCAAAGCGGAGATAATAGAGAAATATAATTACCTACCTATTTATTGTTCTTTGTGTCGCGGCTTTATACATTTTTTAATTTATTTACTTAAGTCAACTTCTAAACTGCTGTCTTAAGACAGCACTTTAGAGAATCATATCTGTTACATATATGCATAGACATCAGCTATAACGCCATAACCACTGGAATCAGATACCCTTCAATTTTGTTACCTTAGAATTTAGATGACTATATTTTTAACTACACATGACAAATAAAAATATAATTTCGACACTGTTACAGCGCTCGAATGGATGAACCGATATGCATGCGGTTGTGTTGTTCAAAAGTTGCCGTTTTTGATAGTGCTCTTTTTGAGATATGTTTGTGGGTATTGGTCCAGCCACTATCACGATATTTAGCTATGAATTTTATATATAACTAGCTGATACCCGTGACTTCGTTCGCGTGGATAGTCAGTCTTAATGTAGAGGTTTTTGGTTGGAAAATTTAAAAAAAATTTGATCCCAACAACAGCGCCAAATACCAGGTCTAGAGAATGCAATCCCGCAAGATAGTCTCAATCCCGGTATTTGCGGGACTGAACGTTATGTATCCCGCGGGATCCGGGTATTTGCGAGATCCCGCAGGTTGTCGTGAGACTTCGTAAATAAATCGATATGTAGTACCATATTTGAAGGTTTTTTTAGCAAATTTTTTTTTTAATTTTTTTTACCACTTTTCTTAATTTCTTTAATAACTTCTGCGTACTCTACAGCCAGGTTTATTTATTTTTTTTACTTTACTGAAGTTTTATAGGACTTCTTGGAAGAGCGCGAGAACTTCAGCTACTCATGTGTATTTAGACCCACTTCATTCTTTTCACTTATACAGAACTTTAAAACACAATGTACTATCACTTTTGTACTTTAAAACACCCAAAAATGTAGCTATATTTAGCTTTTCTAATTTTGTGAGAAGTAAGGTTGTCATTTTATTAAATGACAACCTCACTTTTCCCGTTCCCGCCAAAAAGTCTAATTGCAGAATTATAAAGTAGCGCGTATCATAAGTTCTCATAAAAAGGTATTAAAAAGACGTACGTAGGTATAGTCTGTTTCAAATCAATTTTCCTGAAACTTAAACAATTTTCTTGAGCCTGTTTAAATAAAACATATTACAAAATATAGCAACATTTACATGAAATAAAATCTATCATAAAATTGTGTTAATTATTTGTGTCTTAAGTAATATAAGTATTTTAATATGTCGAGGTTTAATAGAAACAATTTATAGGTTCCAATAATATCATAATCTTATACGCGCCCTAATAAACATATTATATTCCGTTAAGTTTCTACTTAGGTACCACTTAGAAACGACTTATTTGTGCTACTTTCGAAGCATGAAGTAGTGTTTTGACTTAAATATTCAGGAACTTATTTGCAACTCGCGAGTGGAGAAAATGAAAGCTTTTGAGAACCCTACATCTCAAGTTGTGTACTAAAGAAGAATTCTTAAAAAAAAGAACACTGAAAAGTAGGAAATAACTATCCCTTACGGATCGAAACTTAAGTACAAAAATAACTTTATAAAAATACGATACAAATACCCATATAATTAAATTTGACAGTTACTGAAGTCGGTGCCAAATCAATGTTCGACAACGGAAAGTCTATTAGTTTAGTAGGCTTGGCACCGACTTCAGTAACTGTCAAATTTAATTATATGGGTATTTGTATCGTATTTTTATAAAGTTATTTTTGTACTTAAGTTTCGATCCGTAAGGGATAGTTATTTCATACTTTTCAGTGTTCTTTTTTGAAGTCGGTTTAATTTTTTTATAAAAGTTTTTTTATTTCTTCCTTTTGAGTGACCTTGACCTAAATAAATATCTAGAGCAGGTCTAAATTTAGTTTATTTTCTAATTCTGGAGCGCAATGTGTTAACTCGCATTCTATTGAGGAGCACAAACCGTGAGCTTTCACAATAAAGGATGCGAACAGATCGAACATGGGATATTATTGCCCATTATGGCCATTATGAATTGCGTAGATTAATTAACATACATACATATCCTCACGCTGTATCCCTAAGGGGGTAGTCAGAGGCCGGGACGCCAAGCGTCGCGGTTCTTACATACTTCTTTCGCTTCCTCAAATCTCATCATTCTCCTCACACATTTTCGCCTAGGTATGCGAGAGCTTTTGACATTTCCGTCTGCTAACACTCTGGCTATTTGATCTTCATAAGTCAGCCTTTGTCTTCCTTACCTTCTTTTACCACTCACTTTCGCTCTGTATCGTCAGTCTTTCATCACTCATTCTTTCTATGTGCCCGAACCATCTAAGCATTCCTTTCTTCATTTTTACAATAACACTGTCGTGCGACCCTATCATACTGCATATCTCTTCATTGCATATCCTGTCCGCAAGGGTGACACCGCACATCTTTCTAAGAGATCGCATTTCTACTGCATTTATCATACTTTCACTCGATTTCGGGCATATCCAGGCCTCACTACCGTACAATAAAGTTGACACCAACACCGCATTGTGGATCGCCATTTTGGCAGTGTTAGATATATTCACACTATCTGCTAATGCGGACAGAGCACCATTCACTTTATTGCCAGCTGTTACCCGTCTCTCCACATCCAAGTCACATCTTCCATCCCTCGAAAACGCACTCCCCAGATACACAATTTCATTCACTTGTTCTAGACATTTTCCATTTACCCAAATATCACATTTCGTTTGTACCTCTTCCCTTTCAAACACCAGAACCTTAGTTTTGTTCACATTCATATTCAATCCTTTTACTTCACATTCTTCTTTCATGCACGTGACTAGTGCCTGCAACTCGGCTTCTGATGGTGCTATAAGCACAGCATCGTCAGCGTACAATAGGCAGTTTACCACTGTGTCAACACATAACATACCACTCATACTACCTTTCATTTTCTGGAGGCAACTGTCCAAATACAGCACGAACAGCCAGGCAGACATCACGCAGCCCTGTCTGACGCCTGAACAGACATCAAACCAGGGCGACGTGTCACACTCTATCCTTACACAGGCTCTGTGGCCGCTATATAATGACCTCACAGTCCGTAGTAAGGAGCCCCCCACGCCATACTCAGGCAGAAGACTCCACAATTTCTGTCGCACTACTCTATCGAATGCTTTTTCTAGATCCACGAAAGCGCAGAAAACTTTCTGACCTATAGCCAGAAAATTCCCCACGATAACGCGAAGCGAGAAAATCTGATCCATACAACCTCTACCGTTCCTAAAACCACCTTGCGCCTCCCACAAATATCTTTCTGAAACGCCTTTCATACGTTCAGTCAATACCTTAGTATAGACTTCACTTGCTAAGCTGACCAAGCTGATGGCCCTGTAGCACGCGCAGTCCAAATGAGAACCCTTCCCTTTATAGAGAGATACTATGACTGCGGTGCGCCAGTCCTCTGGAACTTCCCCCTTCTGCAAACAAAGGTTGCAGAGTGCACAGAAGGCATCCCAGACCCTAGGACCACCATACTTGATCATCTCAGCAGTCACGTCATCAATTCCCGCAGCCTTTCCACTTTTCAAACTTCTTATCACTTTCTCGATCTCTTTCATAGTAATGACATCCTCCAGTCCCTGACCCGAGTGTGGCAATTCATTAGAATCGCTCTCAGTATCAGAGACGAAGTCGCCACTCTCATACAGTTCTCCATAGTATTCACTCCATCGCTGCAGAACATCTTTTTTATCTGCTAGCAAGTTGTTTTCTTTCAATTATCAATATCATCAATATAATATCATATCAATATCAATCAGTTATAAAAGAACAGTGTAAAGGTTGCATCATAATAACACCCTAGCAGTATTCTTACAATCCGAAGACGACAGCCACCAGCCGTATTCTGTGTCCGCCACAAGACTGACTCTACTGACTGAATTTATTATATCACAGCCAATTTATATCTTCTCCCTACTTTACCATTATACCATACTACCATTATACCATGTGGGGACAACGATAGTTAACAAATGACATACAAGAGAATCGTCAATATAAATAACCAGGCCGCGTTATTTGGTGTATCTTCGAAACCAAAGCTTCAATACCAGTGAAATTTCAATGGGACCAATCTGGAAGTGTATCCTTTTGAACAAAAAAAGAATTTTCTAAATCGGTTCATAAATGACGGAGTTATGAGGTAACAAACATAAAAAAAAAACATACAACCGAATTGAGAACCTCCTTCTTTTTTGGAAGTCGGTTGAAAAGATGTTCAATCTTTAAACAAGGAAGCAAAAAAGAATGTAATGTTTTATTCGTTTTATATAACAAGATATGCCCAGATACGTTGAAATTATTAGATCCAAGTTATCTAAAGTAGACCTCATTTACTTACAAATGCAACATAGGTACGTACAATCCGTTTCAAATCAATTTGCCAACAAGGTAAATAAGATTTAGCGATTCATTTAATGAATGAAACAACGAATATTTAAAGACATGTTTCGATAAATTTTACTTCAAAAAATATTGCTTTTTTATACTTAGCACAATTTTTATTTTAATAAAACATTATTTTGTTGCACAACAGAATTTTTATTTCACAAAAGCATTGCAGTATTTCATAATACAAATTTTATTTAGAAATAGGTACTCGAAAATATTGTTTACCGTTTTAGCAAATTATATTGAAATGGGTTATATTAAATAATATTTACGTTTGTTACAAATATATATGTCTTGTATTATTTTATAACACGTGTACGCAAACATTCATTAAATTTACATTTATTTTTCGGATGTAATGTATTTTGTGTTCATGTATACATATGTTTTAAATATTTTGAATATTTCATAACTTTTATATTACATTTGCATATAAAATAAAAGTCACTAAATATTTAAAACAACTAAATTATTCATAAAATTGGAAATTTTAATTTTACAGAAATATTCCTAAATATTCCCGATAAAACTTTACTATACTTTTCATCCCCTTTGGGAATTGTCTCAGAGATACATTAGTAAATTATTTTACTGGATTTCTGATAATAAATGACTTATAATTTTCTCCCATTGCCTTTCTGTATATCTTGATATTTGATATTTTATTATGTGTTAGCCAACGGAAATGTCAAAAGGCGTACCTAGGCGATAATGTGTGAAGAGAACGATGAGATTTGAGGAAGCGAAAGAAGTATATAAGGACCGCAAAGCTTGGTGCTCCGTCCTCTCTGACTACCCTGTTAGGGATACAGCGTGAAGTTATATTATGTATTAATGTAAAATAAACAAAATTCTTAAGCAATTTTAGCGAGTAACGGTACAAACCAGATTGATAATTATTAATGAACACTAATTTCGTCTTTGAATGCCACCTGCCTAAAGCGTCAGTGCTAGTTCGAATTTCTAGTGGTAAAAAAAATTTCAAAGTAACAAAAAAAATTGCATCCGGAAAAAAGTAATGTCGAATAAAGTAATACTTATTTTTCCTTTTTTGTACTTCATTTTTTCGCTACAGAAAAGTGAATATACTTTATTTTCTAGACGAAAAAGTGAAAAGTGGCAACCCTAGCCGTAGGTGCCATCATAAATGTCGCCTAGATCTTACTCGTCTGTGGTTAACAATATGTATGTATGTAAATGAACAAAAATTCAGACTGCAGTGTTTTGCGGTCCTTCTTTTGTGACTACTTCATTAACGATACAGCGTGAAGATATGTATGTATGTTGTTGTGTCACTTGCAAATCTAATTGCCATTTCACCAAGTTTTTATTTTAATATGTGAACTCTACTAGTTTCAACTTTCAATATTAGCGTAGCTATGCAGCTCTTTCATGACTGCAATTTGTGCACTGTTAATTAGTTCCAGTTTTTGCGAACCAGTTCCGCCGAGCTGACGTCGCCGACTGAGAGACTGGCGACAGGGCAGGACAGAGCCCATGGCTCAGAACGGCGCGGCTTTCGTACACGTATAAACCGATCGAAACCGGACAAAAACGTAACGTACAAGCTTTAATTTAATGTGCCATTATCATTTTGGACCAAGTATAAGTGTAATGTAAATTCATCGATCAATTCGTATATGACTTAGCTATTTTCTACCCAAGGTTTCAAATTAATAGGTACCTAATTCGATTCTCTACAAATTTAAAAATGAAAATTAAAAGCAAAACCGGTCGCATATAAAAAAATTAAAACTGGCCTCTTGAAACTAATGAAATAATAATAAATACCGGTCACTTATAAAGAAAATCAATTCTCTACGTTGCTAACTTCATGTTGTGTTACACCGATGACGTAACTTACGTTCCCTGTTGACATTACACTCGATCTTTTCCGCCTAAAGCGCCAAAAGACGTAACAGCTTAAAAAATTAAAATTGGGTTTAAAAGCACACATCTTCTTTCGTTTCCCTGGTTTATTAACTTAAGTCTATGTAATTTTAAGTTCTAGGCGTAAAAGTAACAGAATAATTCATTGATGATACATTTAGCTACATACAGACGTTGTAAAACTATGAGACTATATTTTCATTCTGGCTACGGAACTCTAAAAACCTTCGTAGATTTTCGATGCGTTCTGTAATCCGTACGTGGATATTTTTAATTAAAAAGCCTCCGAAGTATGCACTTTTACAATTACTGTCCCGTACAGTCAGCCGTTACCGAAGCGAAGTCGTAAAACAAAGTTTGTCGAAAAATCTCTCTACGTAAAAAAGGTATCCAACAAAATGCGATCCTTGACTTTTTTGCCTCACATGTGCAGATGACATCGTCTGATAAGGAATCTACCTCCCACGCCATTTGTTGAGTGGTGCATCACTTCTCAATATTATTGAAATTTTTACATGTAAAAACTTTGTACACATCGTGGTTTCTCACGATGTGCTGGCAAGGAACGGACAAGTCGTTTACATGATGCGTTTCCCACTTAAAAAGGGTAGTGCTTCTAATTAAATAGCTAATTAGATTGGCGTTTGATTTATTACTCGAAGTTTTTAAAACCGAATAACGTTGGAAACGAGACGAACGAGAGCATGGCCAAATATTCGGTATTCTACCAAATCACTATTTGTGCCGTGATTCGCGGCATCTCCGGTGGTTATTATAATAAAGAACTTACTAAGGCGAAAGTTATTCGCTTTTTAGTTTCAAAACAACTAGACGCTTCTAATATTTTTGCAACAAGTGGTGCTGTCGACCTACTAAGTGAGGTGCGAGGGTTCATCACACTGCACGAATTGATGAGTTTGAAAAAGTCGGCAACGTCACGTTAATCGAAATTACAGACTTGATCACTGTGATTAACTGTCTTATCCTATGCTAGCAAGCTTTTCAATGCTAACTAAAGCTAACAACTAGTTTCGTGTGAATTCTGGCGCATTTGGTAAAATTGGCCTTATGGCAGAAATACCAACCGAAGCTAATCTAATCAAAAAGTGTCTTACAAGGCAGATTGTGATATATGACGCTTCAACATTCGCTTTGAAACCTTCCCACACATTAAATTTTCCCAGATTGAGGAAGCTTAATTCTAAATGGGAGCCTAAATAAATAACATTATGTTAATTTAAGCGTACAGAGTCGTTGCTGTTCCAGAAAGATCTTATTTTTATTTTAACGAGTAGGTATGTGCAGAATACCTAGGTAATGTAAGATGAAATAATTAACTGCAATTTAACATATCACCTTAGTTGATCTGCACATTACCTACAAAATTTGTAAAGCAACTGATGGTTGCACTTTAGCAGTAACATGGATATAATGCTAGCAAGTCACTAGATCACCCGAGTTAGAACCCATTTTTTCGGACTTAGGTATTTTCACTTAGATGTTTTTAATCGACTTCAAACAAAGGAGGTGGTTCTATGTTCGTTTATGTATATACATGCTATATATGCGTATGTATGTTCTTTTGTATGTTTACTTCGTCAATTGTGGAGCGATTTTGAAAATTTTAATTTTTTATTCAAGTAAAATAGAAGACAGTTAAAAGTGAACTCGTATCGTACAACACTGGAGAACGGAAGGTGATTTCCTTGAATCATAGTAAACGCTTTCTACATATATGTTTTGTAAGATTTTCACGGACCCTAAAACAGCGTCGCATACTTCGACAGCCTCGCAGCTCGTTTGAAGTGACGCCGAAACGGATATTAGGAAAAAAGGATTTTCCGGAAGTTCGTGCCGATGACTCGCGAAATTGAAATTTGCAACGAGATATAATTTGTCAACGAGTTCGCGGATAGCGGACGGTTAGCTTCGTAACGGTGACGTAATTAGTTTGAATTCATTCAATTTACGAAGAGCCAACAAACTTTACACTATTGATGCGTAGGAAGACATTATTTATTGATGATTGATGATATACAGGATATATTGATGTACGATGTACAGTATCAATAAGTAAGTATTATTACGCATACATACATATCGTCTCGCTGTATCCCCAATGGGGTAGGAGAGGACGGATCGCTAAGGAACAAATAATATAATTATTTATCTTCTTTCATTTTAATTTATAATTACAATCATTTTAAATTTCGTATGTAGCATAACTTTTTATTATTTTTTATTATTGTATTGTGTATTTCTCAAATTAGGTACGCTTTCCGACATGTAACGATCCAGAGAAGACACTGTCTCCTGAAATACAGTATTTCCTAGTTTAGGAGGCAGAGCCCCACTAAAGCTGTTATATGTAATAACTTTTGTCAATAAAGCATTATTAAAAAACATTATTATTACAACAAAAACCACATCGCGGTTCTTATATTATATACGTCTTTCGCCTCCTCAAATTTCAACATTCTACTCACACAGTTTGCCCGAGATATTTATGTGAGTGTTTATGATATTTCTGTTAGTTATGCTGGCTATTAGATCTTCAACTCAGTCAAGTCAGTCAGTCAGTCAATAAGTCAGCCTTGATCTTTTGCTATCACTCACTTTCGCTCTGCACATTTTCTTCGTCAGTCTTTCATCACTCATTTTTTCAATGTGCCCGAACCATTTAAGCATTTCTTCCTTCATTTAGTTTACAATAGTAAATTGATAAAATCAATAAGTTCATAACGGAAACTATTAGTTTTTATTATAATAAATTGAAGAAGTTACTAAATCTGTTATTCATAATGTACTTTAGGGTTCTTTAACAATAAGGTGCTGACTTTTAAATTAATATTTTGTTTTCATAATGAAGTTCCTCAAGAAGTCACTCAATTAACAGAAAATATATTTAGATTAGCTAAAAACGTACATTGATTACACAATCATACTATAAAATAAACGATTTCGTTGAAGATAAAACAATAGTCTGGAAATGATCTTCTCTGCACATGCATTTACTGGCTCTCTGAACATTGTATTTTAATAAACCTTTTGTAAAATGATGTTGAAAAATTATACCTGGCTGAGTTTCTTGTCGGTTCTTCTTCTTCAGGTTTTCTTTTCTCTTCTCTTTGAACCGAACCAAAGTAGATTTAACGTTCTTAAATTGTAATAGGGTTTACTTGAATAAATTGATTTGCCTTTGACTTTGACTTTGATGACGTGTTCGTCTTGACAGACTCGACGTAGAAAATTATTAATCAGAAACTAATTTTATTGGCAAATCCAAAACTTTACTAATTACAAAAATGTACATACATACGTTAAAATTAACAAACTGCAAACTATACATTATTTTATCATTCGACTCTCTCTGAGAGTTTCATATTTGCGCCCTTTGCAGTCGAAACTTTCCCTGGGGCCCTGAAGGCCATCGACTGGTTTCTGATATTTGTAAGCGACTGGTCGAGGTTTCGAGAGACCGCCGGGCTGGCAGCTTCTTCCGCCAACGAATCAATTTGGCTATTCAAAGAGGTAATGCTGTTAGTCTGCTGGGCACCTTAAGCAATGACCGCTTTCTCAGCGGAAACTTTGAGGAAGTCTATTATTTAAGATAATGTATAGTTTTAAGTTTGTAATTATTAATCTGTAATGGCAATATACTACAGTTTATTTATATATTCACTTCTCGTTTGTTCAAAAACCTGTGTAGTCGATGGGGTCGCAAATTGTCGTTATATATTTGCGCTTTGTCCTGTATAAATTCAAATACTTATTTGTGATAAATTCCTAAAATCTCTAGCTATAGCCGAATCCTATCTCTGGTATTTACTGAGGATGTTTCGTTGAGAGGCGAGACACGTGTCGATTGGCTGTTTTTAGAGTTTGAGCGGAAAATAGCTAGAGATTTTAGGAATTTATCACATGCGATGGATTTCCGCAAAGTAACACCTGAATCTACACAATATCTCAAATACTTGTTGTTAAAAATGACGTCGAGTGTATGATTTTGATGTATACTTTCGAAAACGGCATCAAATATTTAGTAAATCGCAATAAAATGGTCTGTACTGCCCTTTTTTTGTAACGCAAGTCAAACTTGGACACAGACCAAGCCCTGTAGGGGAGAGCCCGGGTTATTTGTGGGACTTTTACCCAAGCCACTTTTTAACAGCTCCTGCAGTGGTCGTTTTGAGCACGCTGTTGAGGGATTCCGAGATCTAATATAAAACGCATTAGAGTCCCTTAAGCATTGCGCCAAAGCACTTCTCAGGATTGGGCAGTAACAGAACCCCGCTCACACGACTTGAAAAAAGTCGCTCTCAAATCTCTATACCATTTCATTTTTGAAGAGTGTCTAAAGATATTTCACATGCATAAGTACATTGGAATTCTTTATTTATCCCTCAGTTATATGTATATAGTGTACGTAATTTTTTTTAAAATTTCACTTCATTGCGTAGTGGTTTAAAGAACACACCTATTGTCCAAATTTCATGTATATAGTGTCAACGGTCTCCGAGAAAATGGCTGTGTCATACGAACAGACAGAGACAGGACGAAATTATAAGGGTTCTGTATTTTGACATTTGGCTGCAGAACTCTGAAAATATTATAAAGAGAATATCTCCTATACAAAACTCGAGTAAATTGTATACGCTTGTTCGCCAATCTCCGCGCGAGGGCTGCGGCGCGACGCCGTAACGTTTATTGTTTTTGAACTAAATCCCCGCAGCGGAGATTACCTTGACATAAAATAATAAATATTGTTTATTTTAGCAGACTCTTTTAGACTTATTTTCGGAAAATTATGAAAAGAAATGAGATAGATCGAAAGCAAATAATTACTCGGTTCGACTGAAAAATGGGTGATTACTAAGCGAAAAGGATCGCGTGTCAAGCGACGCGAACGGTGGCTCCGCTTAGAGATGGGTTGTTGAAGTTTTTCATCGTTGAAAAACGCAACGGTTAATTTTTATTTATTATGTAATTGAACGATGTTAATTGTTAGTGTTTCGTTTTAAAATTTAAAAAAGACACTTATGGATCCATCTCGGTGTTGGATCAAAGTCCTTTTCTAATAGACTGGTGTAAATGGCTGAAATTTTGAGTATTGATAGCCTAAAAACAGAAATTAAGTTCGAAACTATTAAGAGTATTGTAGTATATGTGTAAACGGGTCTAAGCTCTTTATGTATAATCTGTGGAACCATACTGTCTATTGCAAAATCTACTCTCTATGTTCACTACATGACTTGTACAATGAACATAAGGAATATCTGTGTACTCTTAAATTAATATAAAATAAATAATACAAAACAAGATATAAAATACTTAAAGATATAAAAGATATAAAGATATACAAGATATAAAATATTAAAAAAATGTGCATATCATGTGAGTTATCAAATAAAAGGCCATGTACGTACATCACAAATTAAAAAGATTCACAAATTATTTCGAGTAACTTTTTATACTTTTTAAAAAATACGCCTCAAGATTACTCTGCCCTTATTACCTAAAGTAAACCTAGTTTAGAAAAATCTAAAAAATTACAAACATTGAGAATAGCTGGATATTATTAATATTGCATTACATTAGATACTTTTTAACTGACTTAAAAAAAAGGAGGAGGTTCTCAATTCGGTTGTATTTTTTTTGTTGTTTGTTACCTTTCAACTTCGTCATTCATGAATCGATTCGAAAATGTCTTTTTTTATTTGATAGGATGTACTTCTAGATTAGGTCCATTTAAATTTGGACCTTAAATTTTGAAGATAACACTAAATAACGCGAACTGATTAGGTATAACCTTTAAAAATGTATATTCATGATTCTCTTGTATGTCATTGTGCTCCAAAATTAGAAAAGAAGTTAATTGTAGATCTGCTCTAGATATTTATTTAGGCTAACGTCACTCAAAAGGGGGAATTAAAAAAAATTAGACCGACTTAAAAAAAGATCACTCAAAAAATTTTAAGAAAATAAAATAAACCGCCTTCAAAAAACACTGAAAATACAAAACAACTAAACTACAACTTAACAAAATCCTTTACTAATCAAAATTCAAGTACAATAAAAGTAACTTTATAAGTACGATACACATACCTATATAATTAAAGTCGTGAGTTACTGAAGTCGGTGCCAAGCCTACCAGAATAATACACTTTCTGTTGTTGCACATTGATTTGGCACCAACTTCAATTTAACTATATAGGTATGTGTGTCGTACCTATAAAGTTATTTTTATTGTACTTGAGTTTTGTTAAATATAAGATAGTTATTTTGTACATTTCAGTGTATTTTTTTGAAGGCGGTTTAATTTTTTGAATGAATAGCAGGGCATGTTTTTTTTTAATTAAGTTATCAACTCAATAAATCAACTCGTTAACGACCGAAGCGATCAACAAATTAACGACAGTGTCTTCGTTTCGTTGCAAGAACAAGTTACTTTTGATGACGTTTTCGTAATTGCATTAAAGAAAACAGTTAAATCCTCGACAAACGATAATTCGTTGATTAAACTCGTTCATTGAAACAATGCACATCTCTAGCTCCGCCCGCATTATGATAAATGGCGGCCGCGATATACGTCGTGGGACAAACACAAGATGTTTACTTATTGTCCCAAAAACATTCGCAGAGATAACTTAAACTCACTTTGATGTTTGATTTGGACGCTTTTATCTCGAACACCGCTGCGTTTTATATTTGCTGCCTACTCTGATTTTCTTGAAATATTTGTATGAAATAAAGTTACATCAAAAATTCAACGTAGGTATTATCTTATACCTATGTATATAAAAAAAGTAATTATTATTGTTATTGTTATTGCAATAATTATTATTGTTATTACTATTGCTAAATTTATTATTTTAATTAATTAATGAAACAAATTATACACTTTAATTGTGCAATATTTTATTTTTAATATTGAATAAATGAATGTAATTTATTATTTTATTGGTTAGAAGTAATGGATATTTACTAAATAAGAATATGAAAATTTTTGTGTTAATATTTACAAACATAAAAATAAGTCATATCATAAATAATAGACTTCCTCGAAATTGCATGAAAGATTGAATTGTAAATATTTTTTTATTAAGGGAATAAAAAAGACTTTATTATTAATATTATTACATAAAAAGTGCGAGTAAGTTTTTAGTGTTATGTGAACAAAATGTCTAAAACAAAATTAATCCTTATAATGTCGTAATAATAATAATAATACTCCAGACAATTACACAGATTGTGTAACCCCAAACTAAGCAGTAAGCTTGTACTATGGGTACCACCACACAATGAACTCTGGGGGAGTTCCTAGTAACATCCAGACTCCAAGCCAATTTAGAAAAGTTTGTTTCCTAAATTGACCTGACCGGGGATCGAACCCGGGACCCTAGTTTAGAAAGCAGATGCATATGTCACTGCACCAACGGACCAGTCTTCATGTCTGTCTGTTTGTGTGTCCGCATATCACAGTCGGTTTATACCGTCATCTCTGTACTTAGAGCGTAGTCACATTGGCAAGCTGTTAACTAGTAGACAGTGTGATAGCTGGAGATAGCAAACTTAATATTAGGGAATGGCGGTCATACTGGTGAGCTAGATAATGAGAGATGTAGCAGACTTGTATCTGGTGTCGCTGAGCTTTCCTAAAATACACAGTGAAGTAAACTGGCATCCTAAAACTCAAATCTTATAAAAAAAAAATTAAATAAAGAGATTTTGGACCCATTTTTATTTCTTATATTTGACCTTAACTTATGAAGTCTAATATGCAATTTGACTAATTGCTACAGGAACCTAAATGAATGGATGTTCGACATGCTTTTGATCTTCTTTTAGTTAATACACTAGTATACACTGGCGTATAGACGTACAATGAGAGCGAGTACGAAAGGGACAGCGAACAGGACGCTATTGTAACCCATTTTGAACGACAGGTCGTCACAAGTCGTCACACTGTGGAGAACGCTGTCGACTTATTTTATTATTTTGCATTGTTCCTGTTTTACTTCAAACAAGAACGGTGTTTTTCAATAATGGTTACGTGTTTTGTATGTATTTGTTATATACATATCCCAATAATCAAGGGAATCATTCATTTCATAGGTGACATTGACAAATTAAAAATCGTCACGCGTCAACGAGCTCTATGTCCGTCTATACGTCAGTATGTGCTAAGTTTATGCACATTATGTGTATTCGAATTTAGAATCGATTTTACAGTAACGATACTTTGAGGTCCTTATTCATATAAACGTTGTTTAAGCTCTAATTTGTTATATCTTCATTTTCATATTGATTTCTGTTTTGAATTATAAGTGACGAAATATATTTTAGCTAGAATAGGTTTAATAATCGTTTATTAACACGGAGTAAATGTGTAATTTTCGTAACGATATTTAAGTCATTATTTTCATAATTCAATCTCAAGTTAAGCAGTAAAATTTAATAATAACAAACCTTTTTCCAAAACATATCTAAATTGAATATTTTCTCTCTTTTCACAAATGTAAATACAATAGCTATTGAAACAAAATTTTACGAAAAATTCCATAACGAAAGAAAATTAATACGTATATTTTGCCAGTGATTAAAACTTTTTACGGACTTTTAAATTCAAACAGAACTTTGTACAAGTGGAAACAAATTAAAGCTTTTCAATTTATAAACCTTTAGAAAAACTGGCTTTGTGCGTAACATGACAAAAAGTTACGCTTTGAGAACTCCCCCAAGAGCAAGTCGTGTCTGTGCTATAACTGCTCCGTACACAACCGCCAATCGTTTTTTTTTAAGTTATAGTTTTATTATAATTTTTTTAATATTTTTGTAAAAGAAATATTTTCTGATAGTTTTTCTTTAATATACACCCATTTCTCAATTTTACTCCTTTTTCCTTTTACTTTCTGATTGATCCTTTTGGAGTACAGATAGGTGGACAGCAATTATTAAGCATTTTTTCGAAAATGTGTAAATAAAAGTAAATCAGTGAAGTCTTCTGCCTGAATATGGCGTGGAGGGCCTCTTACTGCAGGCTGTGAGGTCATTATATCGAGGCCACAGAGCCTGTGGAAGGATAGATGGTGGCATGTTGCCCTGGTTCGAAGTCTGTTCAGGCGTCAGACACGACTGCGTGATGTATGCCTGGCTATTCGTACTGTATTTGGACAGTTGCCTCCAGACATTGAAAAGCAGTATGAGTGGTATGACATGTGACAGCAGAGGAAACTGTCTTTTGTACGCTTGCTGTGCTTATAGCACCATCAGAATCCGAGTTGTAGACACTAGTTAAGTGTTGCTTAGCTGAAAAGGTCGACAGCACGTGTGGTTCGCACCGTCATGATATTCGGACGGTACTGGGGGCTCTGTTGTTTCCCTTTTACCCTCGCGAAATCGCGATAAAGCGCGAAGGGGACTCCGGCGCGTTCTGTCGGGGACCGGAAGGGCTCGACAACGTAGCGAAGACAACAATCGCAGAAGTTTTAGAGGAAGAAGCCTCCAAATAACTCAATCTCTCCCTCAGGCGGCTCGGTAACTGTAATCAGGTTTCTCTTGCGATAAAAATATAATGGCCTATTATAAGAAAGTAGTATAGGGTAAGTTAGCAAGCTGCCTTGCTATGGTTCCTTTCAACATGTACCCTTTATTAGAAGGTGTATTGGGGTATTGGTTGTTCCATCTAATACGTACACACTGTTTTCTAAATACGAACAATTTTTTTTTAAAAGGGGTGTGGCCGCATTTTATGGCTATATGCGACCAAAATACCTTACCAAAATATTACAATAAGAAAATATGCAACATTGAATCTCTCGTGACTCGTTTGAAACCCATATTTTATAATTCAAACATCGAATAAGCTAATATACATTTACATAAATGTGATTGTAACTTGTTTGTTGAGATTCTGAAACCTTTGAAATGTAATGGGCAAACGAAATAAACGAAATGTTATTGTATTACAAACTTTAATACTGTTAGTTTGTTGTGACGTGTATAAAACAGCATCTTATGGAACCCCTGGTGAATACAAAATAAGGGTCAGCGGTTAGGTACAGGAGAGTTCGGGACGAGTTCAACTAATTGAAATGGTGTTTTAATGACGTAGCCACAAATAGGGTCTAGTCACATCGATGCTGCGTATGATGCGTGACGGCTACGAAACAGAGAGCTGACATTGGCTATAGAACCATATGATACGAGATAAGGACACATTACGCATAATTACATAAATATAGGTTCAGCTGGACATAAGCCTCTTCCAAAACGTGTCACTGATTGCAATCTTTGGCTTTACTTACATGAAAGTATAAATTATAGCATGCAATCAAAATTTCTGTCTTATCTGTAGTTTCTAGTCATACATATAAAATTATGGCGTCCTGTTGCATAGTATTATTTGATTATTTGCAAGGTGCTGTAATAAGTAACTTCATTATTAAGCAACTGTAACGAGTGATGGTGAATTAAATGAAAAGGAACTGAAAGACTTTCTTTTATTTCAATCTGTAATTACTTATCCAGCGACTACCAGCTCAGTTTATTGCTTCATCTCAATTTTGAATTTTCATTTGGATAATAACCCAATATAAATTAAAAACAAATTAAATCAAGCACATATCTTACGTAAACATGAAAACACTAGGGTCTTCCATTTTTTGTAGTTAACTGGTAGCAAAAAATTAACTGAAAAAAATCGTGTACACTGAGCATACAGTTTATTAGTGAGATAGATAATTTAGATCAAAATTTATCAATTTTGGACCTTCAAAAAATGTGTTCCGCGCTAAGCAACCGAATAAAATAGAGTGCAAATAGTGCGCAAAACAGTTGTCTTTGTAATGAAAATAGCAATAATTGTTGAAACATTTAAAAATTTTAAGTTTTTGTTTACTTATTACAGTTTTTATATTTTATTTTTGACTACACCTTTGGTTATATTTAAGGATACGCATTTATTTCAAACGAGTTATCACAATTAATGAATTATGGAAGAGAATGATGAATTGAGGAAGTAAAAGAAGTATGTAAGGACTGCGACATTTGGCGCTCCGTTCTCTCTAACTACCCATTTAAGGCACAAGTGTGATGATATGTATGTAATAAATTATTTATTATAAATAAAACTTTATAACCGATGTGCAAGCTCGTTGCATCAATTTTACTAGTGTGACGAAATTGACAGGGTCTCCTTATAAAATAAAATACGTAACACCACATTAGGTCAATCTGCTGGGACCTTTATCATGCCATTACCCATCACATCCCCTATCCAGGTGGTTTTGATCACGTTTTCTATTAAAACTTATAAATTAACAAACTATTAGACTAATTATTGTTACATAATTGGAAAAAATAAACACTTGTGGAATCACCTCGGTGTTTGTCTCTCTCTCACAGCCATTTTTCTCAGAAACAATTTAACTTAAATGGGTTGTAATGGATGCTCCAAACACAGATTTTCACAGAGTTTTCACTTCGTAAGTTAGTTTGAAGGAATTCAAAACAATTTATTTAGGGTCATCGTGTGACGCATCAAATAAAAAACTCTTTTATCCACAAATTCGAAATGTATAACGCGTTATGTTAGCTTTTAAGGTTATGCAGTCAGCAAAGAAGCCTAATAGTTTCGCAATGTCTGTCTGTTTGTTCGTGGTTAAACTCGAAAACTCTTGGTACTAAAAAGCTGAATTTGACATAGTTGTGAAACATAATGTTGAAAAAATCTTATTTTTGGTTATTTCCATACACGTTCGCCCGTTCGTTCATTTATTTATTTATGTACTTTCACTTTCATATAGGCGTATATTTATCATTTGATTGTAATATTATCTATACTAATATTATAAAGAGGTAAACTTTGTTTGCATGTAATGAACAAACTCAAAGACTACTCAAGCGCCTCCTTTCACATATAGAAAGCTACATCATCAGCGAGTAACGTTAGCCGTATTTTTTTTTCAATTTCACCTAGTGTAATGCCGAGGTGGGTTGCTAGTCTCATATAATATTGATGTATCAGAATTGATTCCATTATTACAATCCAATAGAGCAGTAAACAGTAATATTGATATTAGCTACAGATGATAGTATAAAATAAGTTGTTGAAGTTGACGGTTATTTTTATACAAACACACTTGAATAAATATTGGTAATAAAATCGGTAGGTACTCACGTTATATCATAATTTAGGTGAAGCTCTACCGTTTTAGTGCCATAAAGTGTATCGCGTTGTATTGTTATATCCGCTACACAGCAGATACGAACATAAACAAATAGACACTAGACATGTACCGTTTGAGTAAACAAGACAATATGTCAGAGATATCTCACGCGGCGCGGCTCATGAATACAATCGGAAGATTGGCTCGATATAATGTCGCAATAAATTTACTACCATACTGCAGGTACGAACACTCATTCACAGGCTTCTATAGCAGTTTTAGGATAATGTTGCAACAATAAGAAAACATGCACAACTTGTAGTCAATTATACGTTTAATTTCTCGTTAACTAATGATTTGAAAGTAAATTTGACGTTCAAAGATATCTTGCAATTGGGTTTACTTGAATTAATTGATTTGACTTTGACTATGAAAGCAATTTGAAGACGCAATTATAACACTCTTCAAGAAAGACACAATTAAGATTGTTGAATGTACACAAAGAGTGGTGTATTTAGAAGATGAAAAGGAACAAAGGGAGATAGTTATGAAATATCGCATAGGGAAGATTTGCCACCAAAGAATAAAGGAGACAGTTATGTATTTAAAAAGAACTTACTTCTGGAATAATATTATGGATATTACAGTTGTTGCAACTATCACAAATGCTTGCGAAAGTTGTAAGGCAATGAAATATGACTGGAAACTGATATAACCTGAACTTCAGCTTACACAAACACATACAAAATCCCTTCAAGAACATTTCATCGATGTTTTTATCATAGAAATAAGATCGTATTTGACGCTTGTGGATGCTTTTAGTAAACTGAGTCAAGCGATTGGAATAAACAATAAAACAACACTTGAAGAGATAAGGGCGCTATTAAGGTATTTTTCCACGTATGGAGTACCGTGTCGAATCAGCGCAGATTCAGGGATGGAATTTAACAAAGTCCTCATGAAAGAGATTCTAAGCTTCTATAAAATTGATTTACACATAGGCACTCCACATAATCCACACTCTAAGAGGCTTATCGAATGCTTCCATTCAACTATAACAGAAATTTATCGACAGGCCAAATATGAACACAAAATTACTGATAGCGCTACAACAATAACGTACGCGCTAGTGGTCTATATCCAATCAATTCATTCAACTACAGACCTTACTACTTTTGAGTTCGTACTTTGTCACACAGACTCAACTAGTCCCTTTATCGTAGAGTTCAGTAAATAATACACACAAAAATTGGTACAGGATCACAAGAAGCGTACAAAATACTTATATGAGTACTTAACTAATAAAGCATAGCTAAGATGTAGCATTGGAATCGTGTATCTCCACCTACATAGGGGCAGATAGCTCACAACACTAGTTGAAACAAGTTATTGTTCAGCAAATAAATTCACATTTAACTTCTTTTATCCTGAAAAATAATTATAATAAACTATTTCTTATTTAGGTTAAATATTTACAAACATCATTCACTTGACAGACTGACAATGACAACATAAAGTAGTATAACTTTCTTAACTACGTTGAAGCATTGGCCGTAAGCCATCAGCAAGAGTAAAGGTATAGATAAATACAATATCTTTGAATATTAGGTAATGTTAATATGAAAATAAAAACCTACGAATTACGTAGGCTTACTTTAGAAATGTTATTTTTAATAATTCGTTTATATAAAGAACTTTCTATAACTTTCTAGAACGTCACACGGCGTTGATGACAAATGTACCGGAGATCTAGATTACCTATGCTTAGAATTGTAGAGGTAAGGGTACGTTCGATAAACATATCGATAGACCATGATTAAGTATCCTCTGTTTTCAGATAGAATGAGTTCTAAATTAATGAAGCATTAGGTCTTAAGTTCATTAATTTAGTAGTACCTACTAATGATTAGTAACTTAACTATAGGTGACCTAAACGTCATACACTTATATATTATTAATTAATCTTATCGACTCGCTAGGTAGGTGTAATTTTAGATAGGGTTTATCGACCACTGTCTCTTCACTAGTTGTTCCAGGAGTAGGAGCATAGGTGACCTTCGTCGTGGAGGTATACAAAGCGTTTCGTGTCTGGATAGTTCCTTTTCTTTCTGCTGCGGAACGAGCTGACTTATCTATCAAGAACAAGAGTTAGGCCACATGTCGCCTAGTCTCAAGTCTAGTTTTATTTGTGTGGGATTAGCAGCCCATTTAAAATTAATGTTTTAATTTAATAATGTTAGTGTAGAATAGGTAATCTCATGGTGGATACCATGGTGAGTATTTTATCTGTTGAGAAGGGTGAGCATTATAACGATAGGGAATAGGATCCTAATGTCTACGTGTGCTTGTTACAGAGTTCTAAGGACACCTAACAAAATCAGGTGGGCCTCCTGTCCCTGTATTCAATGAATACTTAGGAATAGTACTAAAAAACTATTCCAAATCATCTAAAGCTCAGTATAACTTAAATATCCAATTAGAACCTAGAATGGTTTGGTACACAGCTCTATGTGCCTATCAAGAAGTCTGAATCCTCTTCGCTCTGGGTGGAAGAACGCGTGGCCAGGTCGCAGATCCTTTTAAAAGGGGCATTCCAGAGGACCGGGGCACGTGGGTGTTATAATTCAAGTAGATGTTCTACAAAGGGGAAGGCTGAGGAATAGGTACAGTTGGTGGATGACCAACTTCTTCTTTTGGTTTATAAGAGATAAGATTGATAACCCTTTGTATTTGAAACTAACAAATGATTCTCCGTTAGATATTAGCTCCACGTAATAATATTGTGAATATACTATGTTTTTCTCTTTAAATTTAATATTTAATTCTAATTTATAAAATATACTTTTGTGTAGCCTTTGGAAACATATTGACAACATTTAAAACAGATAAAGAATTAAAAACATATCTTTCGAACTTGGAAACTAACATCATAGACTTATCAAATTTTGATAAAGAGGACGTACAAGAAACTTATAATAGATTCAAACTCTATATAAAAGAGCCAAAAACAAGAAACAATAAATAAGAAGAAAGAACACAACTATTTTTTCAGTGAACCAACGAAACTCTTGATCCAAAGACGCACCGAACTTATTAAAACCAACAATAAAATGCAAGAAATGAAAAAAACTAACAAAGCAATTAAAAATGACTACAAGGAACAGAGGAAGAAAATAATAGAAACAAACTTAACACATTACAGGACTGCAAAAAGAGCGTACAAAAAACTAACCACTCATACGGACTGGATTAAGAGCCTAAAAGATGGACTTAACGAAACAAAATCGAGAAAAAATCTAATATCCTGTGCTACGAACTTTTACAAGAATCTGTATGCCACTAAACCGCGAGACACGACAACAATCACAAAAACAAACATCTGGGACGCAATTATGAACGATGCAATTACCATAAAAGAAGTTTATGAAAAGCATCAAGAGACTGAAGCGAGAAAAGAGTCCCGGCCCCGATGGCATAAAGAACGAGGCGCTGATGACAGGAGCGACTACTTACCGGGCCGCTGACATGCATATTCAATAAGGTTCTAAGTACAGGAAAAATACTCGAACAATGGTATAAATCGGACGTTATACTACTGTATAAAAAAGGAGATCCACTTGACATCGCCAACTATCGTCCGATTAGTCTGCTGTCGAGTATATACAAACTGTTCACTTCTATCATGTGCGACAAAATTAGCCCTCAAATAGACAGCATGCAACCGGTAGAACAAGCAGGATTCTGCTCCGGCTTTTCGACTATGGACCACATCACCAATTAAACCAATTAAACAAACCGATATTAAATATTAGAAAGAAGTTGAATGACACGAACAGTAATGAAAACGGTTCAAAACCAACTGTCGAAATCACGAATAAATGATGAATGATGACAATGAACGAATGAAGTGCAACACTCACAAACGACAGTGCTGCCATCTATTTACGATTACGAATGTAACAACTAATCATGAATATTAACAGTGGCTAACAGATACATCGAGATAGTAATTATAAAATAAAATTGTTAATGTTGTAACCTGACTACGTACTATATGTTATTTTCATAACAATGTTAATATCACGTCAATTAGCCACCTGTTGTAACATTTCAGTAACTAGAACGGGGATAAATAGATTGCCTATGTGTTAATGGAGCTGTTCATAAGAGATTGATTTTAGCCTTATATACCTTGTATTAAATTAAGTAGTTTAGTTGTCAAGTCGCCGTTAAATAGTCACGTATGATCAGTCTGGCAAGCGCAGTCGTGTATAGCGCCGTCGGATGGGAGTAGTCGAGTTATATCCCATACATTTTATTTTCAGTTTACGGCATCCTCGGTGCATGAGTTCAACCAGCACTTGGTAGACTTTTATCAATGTCTCGACACTTTAACATCAGAGCATATGTCGAAAAGAAGGCAGACTTCCGCTTCTTGCGTAACGGAAATGCCTGCTCTAAGCCGGGATACGTAGGGTTCTTTCGTTGGGTGTGAGATGAGGAGAGCATTTCGTTTAGTTACACATTTAGGATATAATAACAAAAAACATCGCATACGCATAAATTTATCATTTTAGTCAAATTTAATTTTTTGTAATCATTTCGAAGAATGATAACTCTGGATTCGAATATTTAAAGTTATTTAGGTATCTAAGGACATTATAATACGTTTGTTTAAGCTATTTATACACATTTCTATTTGTAACGATGTGAAGAACAAATTAAAGCCAAATGGAAACGGTTACACCGTTGCGTCGCGTGCGACCCTGATTGACGTTACAATAATTGCCCATATTCACCCAAAATATTGCCGTTGTGTGCGTGTCACGGTGCATACATATTAGCGCGCACACATACAAACCGCTTACGCTGGCTTACTATGAAGAAGTCCTACTGTTATATGTTATACTGTGTCCAAATAGTACACAAGTACCTACACAACTACAATCATATGTAACGGTGACAGTCCGCGTGGGCCATTAGTTAAGTTGTAATCAAAACGGACGCTAAATTCACATGTTTCATGTATTAATAACTCGTCCGACCTCACTTATATCAAAGGTCTATTCTGCAATGGAATGAAAATTTATAGGTATAGATGTAATAGGTATATAGCTAAATAAATAATTGAGCGGAAATTCACGACATTTATTATTCTTGTTCGTTTCACATGAAAAACACTAGACACAAGTAACTTAGGTTATTACGATAATTACAATAAAGCGTGGAAGTAGAATGACGAGATTTGAGGAAGCGAAGGAGTTATCCAAGGACTGCAATGGCTTTCTGGTCTCTCTGACTTGTCAGGGTACGTACAGTATGAGAATATGCATGTATGTATATCCATATTTTATTGCTCTTGTAGTTGATAGTAGACTTGGGATTATTCATTCCAGAGATACTCATTCGCGTATTCATTACTCACTCATATTCATCATTGACTCATTTAGATATTTATTCCGACAATTACCCATCCGGACTTATCCAGTTCGGATATAACTGTCTGTGGAGCCGTGTCCACTGCGGTACTGATGGATATACATACAAGTGTAAATCAGACACGTAGGTACTGTTTCTTTATAATGTATGTAATTACTATGGCGTAAATGAAAGCGTGACCATGGGATATCTGTGAGTTTACAAAACTGGCTGTACATCGCCAGAAACAGCAGCAATTTGTAGTCAAGATTTTTTTTTTATTTTATTTATTGTAGTTTACTTTTTCTGATTAAATGCTCTATGGTCGGACTCATACAGTTCTGCGGGCAGGGAACGCGGCGCTGGATCCGCATCCACATCCGTATTCTTTACAATAACGGATCAATAGTTTATTCACTAATCTGATTCGTTTGGTTCAGTTACTGATCGCAATGAATTAGATTGTTCGCTTAGTTACTCACTCCCTATACTAGTATCGATAATCTAACGAGCACGAGCTCGAGTCGCGCACAAAGGGTTCTTAAATGTGATTTCTGAGAATCTATGCACGTAGAACTTTAGATATACTTTTCTTCTAAACTTTAAGTAATGCTTTCTACACTATATTCCCTGAAATCCTTAAAATTCTAGATTCAGTAGTTTCTCAATAGAGATGGGTATTGCAAATCGAGTCCGAATACTCAATTTTCTTCTTTTTTAGTCTGCCTATGATTATTTCAAAATGTTAATTATTGCAAAATATGTGGTTATCATAACAAATCAATATGCTTCTCAAATTTGTATGATCACTATAGTTTTTGAGAAAATCGACTGTGACAGACAGACAGACGAACGATATTATGACGGATCTATTTTTCCTTTTAAGATGCGGAAACTCAAAAACATTAATTTATATAAATAATTAATTTATATGTAACAATTAATTAATGATACCATAGCAGTGAAACTACGTACCCAAACTAAATGATAAAAATGCAGCAAGCAAAATTCATCGAAGAACACCAAGATCATCTATCGTAACGATGGATCATTTGTCGAATCTACTGCGTTCTTCGTTCAGAAGCGCCGAGCGAGCCAATCCGCTCGTGGTATTTGTAGTTCGTTCAATCATACGTTTTACGCGAACGATAAATCTGCGTAACTATCTTGAGGAGCGAATTTGAACTAGTTCAAATTCACTACAACTCAATTCTATTTCAAATGAACTACATCGTTGAAGTTATAATTAAAGTTGACAGTTTAAACTTCTTGTTTAGTTAACCAAACTAATAACGATGACATAAATTCCCACTGGCAAACGTCTCGCCGTTATGATGTTTCAAACGAACGGCAACCTCGTGTCGGTTTGTTTGAGTAACGACACTCTTAATCTAATAGTCATTGTTGTAATTTGAGATTAAAAATGGTTCTTGTTCACCACGATAGTCTACAATTTAATGAAGTTGCTGATACTAGATGCACAAAGACTGAAGTTGTTTGTGCCCCTAGTATTATAACTAGTAGTAGTAGACCTTAGTCCTCAGGGTTGCTAACGCATTTTCAATCTGAACTGCTTTTTAAGCTTTGTAATTGTCTATGCGTCTCATTCCACTTACCATGTGATAGATTGTTTGCTTCTTTGTCTTTTACATTGTATAAAAAAATAACTCATTGTTTGTTATTTATAATTATTATGTCACCCTTCTTGTGGACGAAATAAGCAAAAAGAGATACGCAGTATAGCATGGTTGGACGACAGTGTTGTTGTAAAAATGAAGAAAGGAATGAATAGATGGCTAGGACACATTAGAAAGAATGAGTGATGAAAGTTTGATGATGAAAATCTACAGAGCGAAAGTCAGTGGTAGACGAAGCTAAGTAAGACCAAGGCTGTCATACGAAGTGCGAATAGCCAGAACGTTAGCTGACGGAAAGGCTCAAATATCAAAAGTACTCGCATACCTAGGCGAAAGTGTGTAAGAAGTACTGATGGGATTTGAAGACGGTTTGACGGTTTAGAAAAGTTCATTATTTAAATTTTACAATTTTACAATTTACACAATTTTAATTTAATTTTACACAAATATATAACATATAACCGAAACCGAAAGAACCGAAAGAAGTATGTAAGGACCGCGACACTTGGCGCTCCGTCCTCTCTGACTACCCCGGTAGGGGTACAGCGTGAAGATATTATATATGAAAACAATTTACGTCTAAACACTGCTGCAGTTACTGCGCGGCCATTGGTCAGCCTACAATCAAACAAAAAGTGGGCGTACGTGCGTATGAATAGACTGAGATAACGTAATAGAGATTGCACCAAGGTGAAAACGAGACGCGTAGATATACGTCATCGAGCACGTTCAGTTTAAGTTAACTAGTGATAAAATGAATGTAAATTTGAAAATTGTGTATTAACTGTTACTTAACGATAAAATGACATTGTGTCTGTTTTATACTTTGATTTTTTGCTGTTTTTGTCACACCACCGAACAGAAGAAAAAGCCATCATATAAGTATTAAATTTCTGTCAGAATATACAGAGATGTACAAAGGTCCAGTATTAGTTATGTACTTTTTTAATGCAAGCGAAATTTGTTGATATTTGTTAGTGTCGAAAAACTGAGCAGCGGTGACTACGATGGTCCGATATTTCGACTCTATAGTTTAAGTGCTCCACGGCGACAACTAATACTTTCATAGCTGTTTTTATCAATTTTAAATTGCGGTTAAATGTAGCTCTCTGTATAATATAAATAAAGATTTTTGATACATAATATTACTGTTAATAACACCATGTATTTTAAACTCAATAGACTCAATGGAACGTATTGTTTACGCTTCAATAGTGGCGAGGGGTAGAAGCTCTCTCAATTTGCAGTATGACTGTATTATTACATATTGAATTACGGTTTACTGTGACATCATGTTATCGGCCTCCCCGCGTATTAATAATGTTGTAACTTCGAAACCGTGATTATTGACAGAGCTCCCAATTTATAATTTATGTACATGGTGGAATACGATCGCATAATAGGCTACGCGACTGCTATTAAAACTGGTATATTTTATAAATTGTATGAAATAATCAAACTTTTTGAATATGATTGCGAAAAAACTGCTTGAAATTTAAAAACAGAGATTGAGTTATTGGATTTTGAACTTCAGTAGTAAAAATAGAGAGGAGTTAAGATAGAGGAAGATAGCACTATATAGCTGTAGCGTCACAATGTCGTGGCGACATTGCTCAGCGTGTGCCAGAGACGGAACTTATCTTCACTCTGTTCCCGCTACTTGAGTTTAAAAACGAATAACTTTCATATTGCATAGACTTAGGTCTGACATGTAAATCCAATACACTGTAAGTTAAGATACAGTGTTTTGATTTAACAGTGCTTATTACATTTCTCTTACTGTGTTTCATACCCCTATATTTTTTTATTCATATTTTTTTGCTCTAGACGAAGTTATTGCCTTCAGGGATACAGGTCTCCCCTAGTTTGGAAGGCAAAATAACCCTAAATTATTGTATAGCCTCAACTTATAAAATATTGTAATTAGTTTTAAGTTATAAGTTGTAATTGGTGAAATAAATTATTATTATTCTTATTATTGCAAATACAAAAATACTGTATCGAAAAACTTATGGGAACTGCAGTGTCTTGTTACAGCGTTAATGGCAGTTACTAGATATAGTGTTTAGGTAAAACGTGCGTCAAATGAACGCGTTTCCAAAAAGATAGAATTTCAAAGCAACTTAGCATGTTACTTTGCGGAAATCCATTTTGTGTGGTGAATTCTTATAATTTTTAGCAATTTTTCGTTCAAAATCTAATTCGGTGCTAGTTATCTGATACAGTCTGATCTCTTGGAATTTCTTGATAATGCTTCGTAGACAAGTGAAATTAACAAGATTGAAATTTTGGCCGCAAGATTACTAAACATTGTAAGAATTTTATCATATATTCACACCGAACTTTTAGGAGTAATATGTAGTCCGCTCCAAGATTTATCTATAAATTCCTGTGATTTTTTATCAGCAAATATAAGATCCAAAATTAAAGAAACATCCAAGTTAACAGAGAAGGAGCAGTAATTTCTGGTGACATATTATATCAGCTGCCTCGCAATTTAAATCTCGGTTTCAATTAAAAAGTAGTGACGATTTTTCAATCACAGCCCTGAAAGACACGTCAGAGACCTAACAAATTGAGTCTCAACCTCCTGAAAAAAATCAAAATTAAGCAGTCTGTCCTTGACTCCGTTGTTAGTAACGATCTCCGAAGTTGTTACGCAACACATTAGCCCGGACGGTCACGTCGACCAACTCGCAAATTGTCTATCTCCTGTAAAAATAGTTAAAAGGAAGAAGGACGTGCACACCACCAATGGAATGTTGATTTCCCGAGTCATTCACACGATATATTAGCTACATTGAAAATTGAGCTTACATCTCTTTCAAAAATACAGAAAATCATTACGCGAATGTAATGATAGCGACGATATTCCGAGTCATACATGCGACACAACAACCACTTCGCAAAACAAATCTTCACTTCCTACTATAAAAATAAGAACAAAAGTTGTCTGCATCTCTTCAGATACTGACGATATCCCGAATCACACATTGCCACACATCAGCCAAAGCAGTCACATCGACCACCTCACCAGTGGAACCGCAATCTAAAGCTAAATAATCAAAAGGCAAAAGAAGTAGATAAGAATAACCAAGAAAAAAAGAATAAGCGTCACCATGTGCTTGTAAAAGATGTCCCTGTGCCTATCATGTGCTTGACTAGTACTTGATCTTCATAAGTCAGCCTTGGTCTTCCTTGGCTTCTTTTATCACTCACTTCCGCTCTGCAGATTTTCTTAGTCAGTCTTTCATCACTCATTCTTTCTATATGCCCAAACCATCTAAGCATTCCTTTCTTCATTTTTACAATGACACTATCATGAAACCCTGTCATACTCCATATCTCTTCATTGCTTTTTTTGTCCGCAAGGGTGACACCGCACATATTACTAAGAGATCGCATATCTACTGCATTTATCTTACTTTCACTCGATTTGGGGCATATCCAGCCCTCACCACCGTACTATAAAGTTGGAAAACAACACTGCTTCGTGTAAGAGCATTTTGAGTGAGTTAGATATATTCACACTGCCTACTAATGCAGACAGAGCACCGTTCACTTTATTGTCAGTTGCTATCCGTCTCTCCACATCCAACTCTCATCTTCCTTTCATCGAAAACGCACTCCCCAGATATACAATTTCGTTCATTTGTTCTAGACATTTTCCATTTACCCATATTTCGCACTTCGTCTGTGCGTCTACCCTTTCAAACACCAGAACCTTAGGTTTGTTCACATTCATATTCAATCCTTTCACTTCACATTCTTCTTTCATGCACTAGTGTCAGCAACTCCGTTTCTGATAGTGCTATAAGCATATAAAATAAAAATAAATAAAATAAAATTAAATTAAAAAGCCTTTTATTTCTTGTAATGTAGAAAATTATAGAGATAAGTGAAAAAGAAAAAAAAGATTAGCATACAATGCTTACATGCATTTTTGATATATATGTCGGAAAAGACATGGGGAAATTCGTGTTTTTGCAACTCAGCCATGAGAAATAGGTACCTAATCTTACAAGAGGCGAACTACTCTATAAAATATAACGTTAAGACAAAGTTAATGTACAAACGACAGAAAACTCTTCATAACAATTATTACGTACCTAGGTAATTGCAAATTTAATAATGGCAAACGATCCGTCGGAAAAATGCTATCGCACCGGCCGCCGTAGTCTAACAGACTCTCAGCGCCGGCCCCGACGTTCTGTTAGCGCGTCATCGGAAGTCGCGCTTTGCCATAGTATAGTCAAATGAGTGCCTTTTATTATTTCCACCGACATATATATATATATTTTTTTCTCAATATGAGCTTAGCTTAGTTATACATTTCAACATGTTTTATTTAATGTACAAGAACACCTCCTCAAGTGAAGGTGAAGGCCTCCTCCGAAGAATTATTCCATATGTCTCTGTCTTGAGCTGCTTGTGACCAGCAGGGACCAGCTATTTTTATAATTTCGTCTTCCCATCTAGTGTGAGGTCTTCCATTGAGACGTTTTGCTTGTGGGCCCTTCCATTTTGTTACCTTGTTAGTCCATCTCCTATCACGTAGTCTCGCTACGTGCCCTGCCCACTTCCAATTTAATTTCTTAGCATGGCTTAACGCGTCTGTGGCTTTGGTGATATTTCTAATTTTTGTGTGACGAATTTTCTGCATTTTCTTTATATTAAGCATGCTACGTTCTATTCCGCGTTGGCAGGTAATAATTTTGTTTTTTATTTTCGAAGTATATTTACAAGTTTGGTATGCGTAGGTAAGGCACGGTAGGAGGCATGTTGACATAACTTTTGTTTTGATGTTTGTTGGCATGTTACTTTTAAATATTTCTTCTAGAGACCAGTATTTGTTCCAAGTGTTTTGTGTTCTTCGTTCCACTTCTAGGTCGTTGTTTTTTCTATCGAAGCCTATTTGTTTTCCTAGGTAAACGTATTTTATTGTATATGCTAATATTTCGTTGTCTACTGATATTTTTCTATTCGTGCTATTTGTCATGACCATTGTTTTGGAAAGGTTCATTTCTAGTCCTACCTGTTTACTAACAGCATTTAATGAATCAATCATAGATTGTAGCTGTTGGCTTGATTCTGATAAAAGTACCAAGTCGTCTGCGAAGCGTAGGTGACTTAAGTATTTGCTGTTAATATCGATTCCTATTTTTTTCCAGTCTAAACTTTTTATTATTGACTCTAGAACAGATATAAATAATTTTGGTGACAGTGGGTCTCCTTGTTTAACTCCTCTTTCGATAGGGAATAAATATCTTATAAATATTTTTGATTATTTGTATATCTTTTTCAACATCCTGGGTCTTTAAAGCTTCCCAGATGCTTGCAAGCGATATGGTATCGAAAGCCTTTTTGTAATCGATGTACGCGATATAAAGAGCTCTTTGTTTTTCCTGGTATTTTTCCATTATTAGTTCCAGCGTGTGTATATGATCGATTGTTGAAAAACATTTTCGAAAACCCCCTTGCTCTATTGGTTGCTTTGCTTCTAGCGTAACACTTATGCATTTATTTATACTGGTACAAAAAAGTTTGTAGATACATGGAAACAAGTTTATATAGTTTGTAATGTCTTAATTCGTAATGTCTTTTGAGTCCCCTTTTTTATATATTAAAATTATTTCTGATTCTCACCATTGAGATGGTATTTCGGCGGTTTCGAGTATGTGGTTAAATAAATGGGTTAGGGGTAGAATCAATGATGTGTGGGCGACCTTGATGGCCTCATTCGTGATTCCGTCTGGGCCTGGACTTTTATCTAATTTTAACCCATTTATTGCCTGTATGACTTCGTTTTCTGAAATTGGTATTATAACTCCTTTCGTGTTTTCGTTCATAGAGTTTTCATTTTTGTGGCTTATACTCTCTTTTGTCTGGACGCTGTATAGAGTTTTGTAGAAATCGGTAGGTATCTGTATAATTTCTTTACGGTTACTTACAGTTTTGCCTTCTCGGTTCAGATCATCTATCCAGCATTTGCTTGTTCGTAGTTCTTTAAGAGCTTTTTTTTTGAAGATTGTTTACCAATTAATTTTAAGGTCATTAGTAAGGAGACAAAAAAAGATGTCATACTAAGTAAAATTATGGGCTATGTATTATTTGGCTGGCCATCGTCACCGAGTTGCGAGGAGAAAATGGCTTATTTTGCGAGGAAAGAGGAAGTAATAACAGATTTAGGTTGTTTAATATATAAATATAGAGTAATCGTGCCGACTAGCTTACGTGAAAAAGTATTAGGGGAAATACATGAAGGACATTTAGGGGTAAACAAACTGAAAAATCTATCTCGTAATTATGTTTATTGGCCTAGTCTAGATAGGGACATTGAACGTATAGGTCTGACATGTGTAGCCTGTAACGCAGTACGAGACGCACCACCGCATGCCATCTTACATCCATGGGAATTTCTAAACCATCCGTGGCAACGGTTACATGCAGATTTTGCGGAATGTGCGGGTAGAGTATACCTGGTAGTAGTGGACGCGTATTCTAAATGGATCGAGGTGGTATGCATGAATAGGACGGACGCAGTCTCGACCATTTCGGTTTTTAGAACGATTTTCGCAAGGTTTGGCTTACCCTCGCAACTCGTCACAGACAATGGCCCGCCATTCTTTGCACAAGAATTTAAGAATTATTGTCAGAAAAATGGTATTAAACATGTGACGTCGGCACCGTATAGGCCACAGGGTAATGGAGCGGCGGAAAACGCGGTGAAAATAGTAAAGAAAGTGATTAAAAGAGCGTTGGTGGAGAACGAAAATATGTCACAAGCGTTGAATAAATTCTTATTTCAATATCGCAACTGCGAGCACTCAACGACGCGAGTGTCGCCGGCAATGGCATTGTTTGGCAGACGGCTGCGCGGGCGGCTCGACGCGCTCGCGCTGAGACCCGACCGCGCCGCCGCCGCTGTGGTGCAGGAGGCGCAGCGCCGCCAGGTGGCCAATGCGTGAGCTTGGGGGACACCGTACTAGCTCGAGATTACACAGCGCGGGGAGATAAGTGGACTGAAGGGAAGGTGGTAAAGCAAACAGGACCGGTGTCGTTTAAAATGGATATAGGCAAGGGAATTGAATGGCGACGACACCAAGATCAAGTCATACCTATAAATAACCGCCATTCCCTTACACGCGTTAAACCCGAGGCACCGTTACGAAGTAACACGGAAAACGGGTCCGATGAAATAGTATCCACCGACACCGACGGCACATGTGTAGACATACCGAATTCAGCGGGGTTGGAGATCCCCGGGACACCAGAAATGGCACAGCCATGTCCGAATGTGTCGACACCGCTGATGTCGGAGTCATCTGCTCGCGCTTTGCGCGCGCATAACAGAGCACAACGAAAAGGTTTCGATAAATAGAATAACTGATAGTAGATGTAAGAATGGGTTACTGGATTTTGTATTTAAACGGTTTTAAAAAAAGGGAGAAATGTGTTATATGCTTGTATTAAGAATTTTAGTAAATAGAAGGTATTTGTGATTTACAATAAAACAGTTGTCAGCCACCGCCTTTTATTGACGTTACAGTTATATTTACTCGTTTACAGCGAAGCAAAATAGAGGGTTATGTTTTAGCAGCGTTTCTCCATATAAACTTTAACTGTGCCAAATTTCACTCTCCTCCGCTCGCGCATTACGCTAAAAAAGGGGCCACTCTTGACCTATTAATACATAGATTTCTCCCTGTTTGCAAGTTTAATAACCGACTTTTAAAAAAGGTGAGGAGGTTCTCAATTCGTCTGCATGTATATAGTTCTGTGTGTTTGGACATAACTTCTTTGTTTATGTACCCATGGTCCCATTTAAATTTCACTGACATGAAGCTTCGAAGATACATCAAATAATCAAAACTGATCGTAAGCTTTATTTGTATTCATGATTCTATTGTACATTATTCCGTTGCAGAATTAGAAAAAAAGTTATTTCTAGAGCTACTTTAGATGTTTATTTAAGCCAAGGTCACTAAAAAGAAAAATGAAAACTTTTTAAGAAAAAGATAAAATCAAATTAAAAATATAAAACAAATAGTTCACCTTTTCCGATCAAAACTCAGGTACAAAAATAACTTTATAAATACCTTTACAAATACCTATGTCATTCAGTTCCACAGTTATTGAAGTTGGTGCCAAATCAATGTGTAACAACCATGAGCGTATTATTAGTTTGGTATGTTTGGTAACTTCAGTAACGTCAAATTTAATTATATAGGTTTGATTTGTGTTGTATCATATTTATAAAGTTATTTTTGTATCCTAGTTTTGATGAGAAAAGGATAGTCATTTTGTACTTTTCAGTGTTTCATTTTTTGAAGTCGGTTTAATATTTTGTGAAATATCGTAATTTTAAAGGAAGTCGACGCTTACGAAATCGCTATCAGGCGTCAGACGTGAAACAAACTTCGTTACAACACGTGTCGAGTTCATAATTCGTTTCGAAGCGTGTTGCCATTATAATGTAATGCAAATTAACGTTTAAAATGTGCGTTTCCGCCGGCCGCGGCGCGGAGCCGTCTCCGGCGTTACACTTTATAATGTTTCCAATTGAATCGCTGCGATTACGCGTTCCTGTCTCCTTAATGTTTCAATAAAGACTTCATTTACTTTAATGGTGTTCTTAATACCTTTCTGGATTTACTTCGGACACATTTTGAGTATTAGGTACTAATTAATGTACTTAGGTACTTTTAAGGTTTCCATTTTAATTGCGAAATTGTGAAAACTGGTCAAGTGCGAGAGTGTCTTGCATGTAGGAATTATGTACCATGTTTGTTAAATGATAACTGGGTACCATATATGTTCAAATATAAACCGATCCACGGGGTAGCTACTGTATATAATATGATAACTAATAAGTTCGTAACAGTAGATTGTATAACAAGGGAGTGAAATAATATTTTTATGACGATTTTGAGTTCAGAGCGGAGCAAATGATTCTGGAGTAGAATCCCAAGCGTAGCGAGAGATTCTAAAGTAGAATCCTGAGCATAGTGAGGGATTCAATGTACGTCGCCCGAGGTAAAAAATTAATTTTACTATTGAGTGATGCACTCTACTTTTCATTTCCTTCTATGAGAAAAATAAATAAATGAGAGATGCTATTCTATATGTAAAAGTACAGAGTTTTTAAATTTTAAATTTTTTTCTTGACGATTAAGGACGAATGCGTGTTCCTTGTTCAAAGTAATTTCTGCCCTCTGTGAAAGTATTTAAAAAAAAAACTATTGTGATCGCGCTTATCGACGAACCAATCATCGTTTAATGGAATGAGAAATAAATTTCTGTATATATATATAACAACTTTTTTGCTACCGTAGGGGACACCTGAGGCCCACACAGCCCTCTGGAGGAGACTGGGTTATGATGTGCGTCTTTTACTCACTAAAATTCTTGCAATGATCGCCCTTGACGCGTAGTCCAGGGGCATTGGGATCTCTACGGAATGTACGGGACAGAACCCTATAACACATGCTTTTGCTGTATTTTTACTAATTCTTTTAATTTAATCTTAGACTGATTAAAATAGTAAAGATGTAACTTTCGGCGTTTTGTATTTAAAGGTAAAAAGGAATACGATTTAGTCATACTGCTACGATCACTTATTAATTCATCGCTTGAATATCATGAGGAAATCTTAAATAATATTTTGCGTCGTGCTTGCGTTCTAGTGATGAAAAAATAATTCAAACGTACATATACAAGAAGATTACACTTATTCTCTAAATGAGAAAATATTCTTTATTTGTTTAGTTCGTGTAGAAACACAAAATAAAATTTTAATGTATCTTGCAATCCAAAACTTCGATGTTGGTTTATCATAGTGCCAAGTAAATTTTGCATTATTTTTTTACAAATGTTAAGAGTGCTGTTCATGTAATAATTTAATTCTAAGAAAAGCTAATAACTAATGATATTCTGTTCTTTAAATATTTCTTTCTTTACTTATTACTCCAGTTAGCACTTTAACTTACTTACTAACTTTGATAATGTTACTTTACAAATGTATTGTTTGTGATGTTTTTATTTGCATGGTGCATAATTATTTTTTGTTGTAACACTGCTGTCACAGAGTAGTACCTTGTTAACTTAGTTCTATTAGTCAATAGCAAGATACAATCATTAGAAATAATACAATAATTAGAACTACAACCAACTGGGAACATCGCTCCGTCCTTATCAAAGGCAAAGTCATGCACACGTCGCTGATAACTGGCTTCATCAAAGTAGCGACGTTTTTTTGTTTCTTTTCTCTGTTCTTATACGTTTTTTTATCCAAGACCTTAACCAAATTGTAAAACATAAAATATATAAATAAGTCTTCATTTCTCTCACTAATATAACCATTAAACTATTAAGTATACCTACACTACAGGTATACTTTTTTACAGGTATGCTATTATATAGATAGCATTAGGAACAGACTTTCCGAAATATAGGCCTCCTCCAAAGAACTCCACTTTGTCACGTCGTGATCGCCTTTCAATCCATTGAAAAGTTACGTGCAAATCGGAATCGCATTTGACTAAATTTGTTGAATCAAACATACAAATAACCTCGTCAAAACATCAAAGGTTATAGCCAACAGCTGCGCTCATAAAGACGAGGATTGTAAAGAAAGATGTCGTCTTTATAATGCAAGGGATTTCTCTGAATATTTCTCACCTTCGCAGCGGTCGATTCAATTATTTTTCCATTAGGCCTTTGTTCGGGCCAGCGAGCGCGGCGCGGCCCGCTACCGCCTACATTTTTTATCACCCGTTTAGATAAAACGCCTACTTGTTATTGCCTTTATTCCTTCTATATTAGCTAAATCGAAGTGTATTCAAAAGTGTATTATCTACTTTTCAATATTGCGCATGCCACGGTTGATTTAGCTGTAAAAAGTTTTGGTGTTATTCTTATTCATTAAGTGCTATGTATAATATACATATGCAATTATGTATATTTTATTTTACTTTCTTTTTTATTTTTTTATTCAAGTAATCAACAGCCCACGTTGCTTTAGCTTCCACATGGCGGAAGGGGTAGAGGAAAACTAGTTTTTATCTGTGAACTCACGGCATAAAAAGACAAAAGTTCTAAACGCCAATAAAACTAATCAATTGGAAATTACATAAACATATCCAATTGTGCAACATTGCTAAACAACTTCAAAAAAAGGAGGAGGTTCTCGTCTCACCTGTACACATGTTTTTTTAAAGAAGTTAGTTGTAGACTCATCCTAGATATGTATTTAGGTCAATGTTACTCAAAAGGGAGAGATAAAAAATTTTTTAAGAAAAAATTAAACCGACTTAAAAAAAAACACTGAAAAGTACAAAATAACTATCCTTTTCTAATCAAACCTATGTATATAATTATATTTGACAGTTATTGAAGTCGATGCCAAATCAATGTGCAACAACAGAAAGTCTACTAGTTTGGTAGGCTTGGCACCGACTTCAGTTAAACTTCACTTCAGCCAGATTAAAGGATTACTAATTAACTAAAGGATTAATTTTGTACTTTTTAGTGTTATTTTTTGACGTCAATTTAATTCTTTGTTAGAATAAGCTAAGGGAGTGTCCGGAGTTCCGGACTTTTGAAGGATTTTTGAAAATTTACATCTTTAGGGAAAATGAGGAGAGAATTGAACTTTGTACGAAATCATAAGGCCTTGGTGGCGCAGTTTTAGACGTTGCATCTAAGCGCGGAAGGTTCCGGTTTGATTCTCAGTCAAGTCAATTTAGTAAACGAAATTTTCTAGATTGTCTCTGGTCTGGGTATACTGGGAGATGACTCCAGTAGTCATATAGTTCTCATAGCACAGGAAATGGCCTAGTTCGAGGTCAGATAATGATATGTATTGTTTGGCGCATTATTATATGGAACGAAATACATTGTGAAAATGAGTACTACGAATATTCTTTATTACCCGACTGTTCAAAAAGGAGGGTAATGTTTTTCGGATGTATGTATATATGTATGTCCGTTTCTTGGTGACCTTCTGTTGGCTAAACGGTTTGGCGGAAGGTATCGTTGGATTGGTCTTAATCCAAGGACTGTCATAAGCTATATTTTAATATGTGATCTTCTTGGCGCTCCGTCCTCTCTGACTACCCTGTTAGGAATACAGCATGAGATATGTATGCATGTATTTTTGAATTCCGAGAACTAAAAATTTGGAAATAAGAAAAGTTATTTAAAAAAAGATTTGAGGAAGCGGAAGAAGTATGTAAGGATCGCGACGCTTGGAGCTCCGTCCTCTCTGACTACCCCGTTAGGGATACAGCGTGAAGATATGTATGTATATGTATGTAATTAAAAAAATCAAAAACCCGACTGCAAAAACTGTAAAAAAATTTTTAAAAAAGGTGTTAAAAGTGATATTAAGAAGATGGGTTTATAACAAAATTTTAAAATTGTATTTGGTAAGTATGAATTCTTAAAATTTTATTTTGAATCCGTCTTGTTAATAACATTGTTACCGACTTTTTGAAATTTCTTTTACTGTTTTAACAGTCACATTTTTAATTTTTTTAATTATCTCTTTAAAAATAATGAGACACGTGTTTCATATTTTTGTTCCACTCGCAAAAGGGGGTTAGAGGAGGAAAAGGTTTATAACTTATTAAACGCGGACCGCGGCGTGGCGGGCGAGGCTTGCACTTTTTGTAAAATTCTACTTGCAAAAGGGTGGGGGGTTGTACTTCGTATGAAACTAAGAAACTTAAACTTTTATACGGACAGCGGTATGGCGGGCAAGATGCGATTGGGTAGGTGCGCTGACCCGAACGTCGATGGAGTGGAGATCGATGATGCAGAAAATTATCCCTTATGATTGTAATTGTTGTTGTTCATTGATTCGGTGCTGGTTAGCTGACCGAGTCCGATCTCTGGTATATCCTGAGAATGCTGTGTTGAGAAGCGAAACACGTGTCGATTGGTAGTTCTTGGAGTTTGAGCGAAAAATAACTAAAGATTTTAGGAATTCATCACATTAAATGGATTTCCGCAAAGTAACACCTGAGTCTATGCAATTGTAATTGTATATTTTTTTAAACTTCCATACAAAGTTCAATATTGCGAATATATGATGTTTCATTTTAAACGCCTAGGAGTTAAAATTTGTTTTTTAATAAAGTACCTGGGTGACCGAGCTTTACTCGGTGTCTTACAAAAAAAATAACAAAAAGAAGTCTGATTGCAGGATTCGAACCCGTGTATTTCAGTTTGGTAGATCTACGCTCTAGACACAAATGAGAAAGTAAACCCTGTTGTAAAATCAGAAGAGTTTAGAGGTTTTAAGAGCGTGAAAGACATAGAAAATGACTTTTCCCAGAGTTGAGACTTGGCTAGATCGATTTCTCACCCCCTTCAACCCATGTATTACGTTACAGCCGTTTCACCGAAACCGATATCCAATATAGATGTATATATACATACACATACATATATATACACAAATATTGCTCGTTTAATATAATAGTGGATATGAACATTTGAACCACTATCTTCTATACAAAGTTTTTGTGAAAGGGAGTATAAATCCGCCGTGATTTCCTGTCGCTGTTGACTGTTGCAAATGTTATAATTACGGGATGATGATGATGTATTTTGTTTTCAATAAAAAAAAATATTTATTTTATCGAAAAAAAATGTACATCCCTATCATTGTGCCCTATATTCCACAGGTTTGCTAAAGACATAAAAACGCTAATATTAGGGTTGCCTCGTCTTTACTTTTTTTAAACTTTGGTGTTTTACACTAGAACTATTGATTTTTGGCGAAGATGTAGATCGCAAGTTTTCCGTTGTCATGGGTACGCATTTACCCATCCGTTTGAAATAACCATGTATACATAAAAATCAATAGCCGTGAGTTAATCACGCATAAATTCGAAAACGGGTCGACTGATTTCATTATTTTTTGTTGTTTTGTTCATTTTAATACTGGGGTGATTTAGGAAAAAAAAAATTAGGAAAAATCCAAAGAAACAGCTCAAAAATCGAAATAGTCGAAATTGTTAATTTCGACTATTTCGAAAAACTATTTGGAAAAAATTTCCACGTGGATGAAGTCGCGGGTATTGATATTGATTTAAGCACAGATACGATTGTACAAAAAAAAACACTATAACTTTGGAACTGTCAGAGAGAAAATAGGCATTCACATGTAGAGGGCTGTATAAGACACTATTAAAAACAATATCATACTTTATTTTCTCCAAAAATACCGATTTTTGTTCGATTAAAATGAAGCATCCAAAATTCTGATTTTGACACCGTCCCTAAAATATTAGTACCTATCTAAAATTCCAGTCATGAAATTAATTTAAATGAAAAATAACATTAAAAATATTGTTTTTTCTCCAAAATACCGTTCATTCTCGTTTTTCGACATTATTACATTATATAAGCCAAGAAAGACCAAGGCTGACTTGTGAAGATTAAATAGCCAGTGTAAGCAGACGGAAATGTCAAAAGCACTCACATATATAGGCGAAAATGTGTGAAGAGAATGATGAGATTTGAGGAAACGAAAGAGGTGCGTAAGGACCGCGACGCTTGGCGCTCCGTCCTCTCTGACTACCCCGTTGGGGATGCAGCGTGAAGATATGTATGTATGTATGTATTATATTATATTGTATTAAGAAAAAAGTGAAAAGTTATCTTATTCGTAGGTCTTTAATCGTAGATAACCTCCCTGTTTGTTCCTGTCCGATTTATCCATGTTTATACTTATACCTTGTACTCACTGGTACTATTTCAGCTGATATCTGATATTTTCTAAAAGGTTTACAAAATCTCGTGTTTCGTGGCCCCACTATCCTAATTATGAGCGTCGCGGGTTTTCTTAGCGACCGTCGGTACCTACTTAGCATTTTAATTGGGAACACATTTCTGACGGTTTAGTCCGCTGCGATAGACGATGCGACGAACTGACATTTATTAAATATTCAAGTTATCAATTATATTCTAAATGGGTTATTCAACTTCGAGTATCTTTCTGCTTTGTTTTTAAGAAAGCAAAAGCAACGAGACATTTTAATGCATTTTTAATTCATTCCAAAAAATAACTTAGAAACAGATTTCGTGACATTTTCCTACAAAAGAAAAGATTTTTTTTAATTTATTCAATCTCACATTTTACAAATGCAGAATTAATTATTTCTGTTTACTCTATAAATACAATTTACTTTTAAATCGCTAACTCAGGTGTACAAATCAAAGAATTATTATAACCTCTTCAAAAAACTTATGCCACGCGCTACGCCACGAGAGAGCGCACCCGCCATTATGATTTTACGTCCCCCTCTTTCTGGGGTGCGAAAGGTGAGAGAACCGTAGCAGCCGAACAGGATCGGAATTGGCCGATGTCTCACAAATGTGAGCCCCTTCGAGTGAGTGCGGTTTGATGGTGGCGACGTTACACAAAGTTTTTCACTTGACCTAGGGCAGATTGCTCCTGTGCTGTTTGGTATGCATCAGCAGTCTACCATACTTTACAAAGTCAGTTTTGTTTATAAATAGATAAGAAAAAGAGAAAGAAAGGAGATAAATAAAAAAAATTGGAACCTAAATACACACTACTTAAATTTTATTATTTATTTTGGGTCTCGTTTTAGTTTATATCGCCGTGTGTTTCCATACGTGATCAAACCACTAGAATTCCGTTTTAGTCACATTGTTAATTAACCCTAAAAAACTGTATTCACGTGTTAAGTGGGTTATTATAAGAAAGGTCTAAAAGGTAGATTTGCCTGCACCTTAATTGTTAGACCTCTTATCATAAAATATTCTACGAAAATATTTCGTAATACCTACTGCTAATAAAATGAATAATAATACATGACGGACTTGTTATGTTTTGCCAGACGATAATTCGATTTCTTCATACTTTTTTATCAGTCTCGTTAATACAAAAGAAATGTTACTAATGAGGCGCCTAAAGAATCAAATCATTATATCTGTATTTATTAAAAAACATATGTACATCGCTCAAAACAAAAACTCATACAGAACGTACGTAATTAAGGACAAAGAAAATTTTCGTTTCATTACGCAAATGTTAAATTAAAAAAAAACAAAAAAAAAGTTGTCGAACAGACAGACAGTCATGACGAAACTTTATAGATTCCATTTTAGCCAATTTGGCGACAGGACTTTAAAAATAGGTCCAAGATGTGAGTATATCATTTATATCATTTTTGGTTTTAGATTACTATACACACGTATGATATATTTTAGCTCAATGCGTGTAAAGATAACAAAATAAATATGTTATGACATACAGGCAGACACACGGATAGACAGGCAAACAAACGCATGTGTATAAATTAGCCTTTAATAGTTATTAGTAGGCTAAAAAGGTTAATTTGCTAAAAGCGTTTTTATTACGACTTTATCTATCTGTTAATTACATTACATGTGTTCACGCTGTATTCCAAACAGGGTAGTCTGTGAGGACGGAGCGCCAAACATCACAGTCCTTATATATTTCTTTCGCTTCCTCAAATGTCATCATTGTTTTTACAATACTCTTTCACGGGTCTTTGTCGCTTTTATACTTTAAGGCTAAATAGTTCTTTATCCTGACGTTTCGACCGGATTGGATCGATCGTGGTCACGGGCAGACTGATGAGGATGAATGTCGTCTTCGTAGTGTGCGGTTTCTGGCAACTACCCGCACTCATTCAACATATTATTTAATTTGTATTATTGTCACTGTCGGTACTTTGACACATTACACTAACGAAATCTACACACTGGTGACGTCCAGTCTTCCGGCTCCGGACACACTCACTGACGATAGGATTTTATGACGTTGATAAGGTGATTAATCTTCCACGTTGAAATTATGATATTTCTTGATTTCAACCGCATCTCGTGCTATTCTGGAATAACAGTGTCGATCGGTGGAAAGGACCTGTGGCTGATGCAGTTAAATCCAGTGATTGGGTCCTGACTCCACCAAGTGCTCGGCAATGGTTGACCACATCATTGTTATCATCAATGTCGATGATTGTGATTTATAATTATAAGAAGGTTGTTCTCAATTCAGACTCGTTGCAATAACTATAATACTCAAGTCAAGATAATCTCAGATCGGATATTTCACGACTTATTTAATCGAACAGACGAGACAGGAGCGTGTGTCAAATTTAAATGTTTCAATTTCAGGAATGATCTGTTTTTGCCGTCACTAGCACAAACGATACTCGTAAGTACGTGGTCTATAGTGAAAACGTCGCTGAACGCTGGAAATAAATTTGAACGGTAATGTCTACACCGGCCCATGAATACAAATGACGGGCAACTTGCTGTTGTCGCTAAGAATATTCGAAGAGCATAATATTAACAGAGAGGTATCGTTAAAGATTGTTCTGACGAAGTGAGAAGTTAAATGTAGCAGAAGGATTTATTTTAGCATGAAAGAGAAAAGATGTTACGTAGGTATAAAGTTCTGATTCCGTTTAGACGCTTTATGACTTCAGCTTCTGTGTTGTATATGTCGTGGTACAATTGTAGACTTGGGCAGATCACGAATTATCTGGGCATTTAGTGCAATAGTGTTATTTTATGAAATGACCTTATTGTTTAATTGTTTACTATGAATTCACTGAAAAGTCGAGCGGATACACGAGAGAAATAATTGTGTTCATTTCATTCCAAGTTGATAATGCTTCTCTACAATGTGATCTGGCAGCGCTTAATGTAAAACAAAATTTCACACCGCCAGCGTCGTATTTTCTGTAGTTTACATACACACTAGACGGCAGCGTCCAAGAAAATGGAATATTATAACACCAGTAATTGTAATAATAAAGTAATAGAATAAAACTGTGTTTTGTTTGTCATCAGAATCCTTCGAGAGACATTGGCAGACTTTTTACCAGCAAATACGGAAGCTGTTATTATTTTCTTACATAGACATACATTGGGAAAATGCTTAATTTTATATGTTTGCATGGATGTGTATGTATGTGTGCATGTTTAATTTCTTTATTTCGTGTATATTTAATAACTCGCTTATTTATCTATTTTTTATGTATTCTTTCTCTAATTCATTTAAATATATTACTATTTCAGATTATATATGTGTACATATTGTTTGTAAACCGCCTGTGACGGTCGTTACTTTAATATATTTTAATTCCACATATGTAGTGGATCTTGAGTAAATAAATAAATAAATAAAATAAATAAAAATGCATTGTGCTATGCTCGCAGTATCGCTGAAGCCGTGGGCAGAAGTTACAAGAATTTGTATCCAAGTCGTTTGACGATTCCCTCAATTATAATGCCAAATTATAATTGAGCCTCAAATGATTTGGTATGGTAGGTACGTACGTGTATTAGTAAACTATCTAAATCAACAATCATGCTACGACATGTTACATGTTACATACAAGTAAGATATTATGTATAACTGAAGAAACTGACTCATTTGCTAATTCATCAATATATAGCGTAAACCATTAGATATGTAATTTGAAACTTTGATATTTTGAGACTCCTTATATACCTCTAATGTAGGTCAGCATAAAAAACAGTTAGGAGTATTAACTCCTAAAGGGTGTCGAATTCCCAAAATGTTAGCGTAGAGTGGATCATCGAATATTGAATAAAAGGTTTTTAGTTACATACATGAAACTTTGTGTATAAATAATTATTTCTGTTCACGTCAAGTCTGTCATGAGCTGACGCGAATTACACTGACAGTGCGAGGTCGCCATACTCATAGCTAACTGTTTTACTCATGGTTACTATCAATGAGATAGAAAGAGACGAATAGTTTGACACACTGCGATAAGAGTAGCAACTTATTATTGGTCCGTCCATTGTTTCTTGATTCCAGGATTTTTCTAAAAACGAACCCTTAACCATAAACCTGTAATAGTTTAAATCCAATTTTAATTTTCGCCACTGTGACGTTAATTATTATGATCGATATTCTATTACATTAATATGTTTAATTCATTGCAAGAATTCCTTATTGCGTTATATTCGAAGTAATATAATCAAAATCAATGGCAATAATACGTTAAACACTCAATAATTAATTAATTGTAAAATCACTTTGACGAGAAGTCAGCTGTCTACAACTTCTGTTCTGTTTCTCAGTAATAGCTAATTGTTGCTTGATTGACGCTTGTTTTGTTACGGACAGTCATAATATTTGTTTTAATGCTGGCAATTAGCAACCTTATAGTAGTAGATGCCACTTATTGCTAGTGTCAAAAGAACTATTACTGTCATATATACTTATCTACGCGCTGTATCCTTAACGAGGTAGTCCACAGAACACATATACTCCAAGGAGAAGAACTACAACTCCATACAAAAAAAGTGTAGACTATGCGTCATCTGGTAATGCTTCCATAAACTAAAATTACGGGGATTTAAATAGTACTCTGAGCGTATTTTCTTAGATGACTAAACTAATATGTTCAGTGGATAACAAGGTAATGGAATTTGGAAAGTTAATAAAACAAAAAGAATTAGTGATTTTTTTTTTATTTTAAATCACGAGTTCTGATTACAATTAAACGTGGATATAATAACAACAATTTCTAATAATTTATTATGGAGAACAAATGTCTATATACTTTTTCTGTACTTTCAAAAGTCACTGTCTTGATCCACAAGTCTCAACCACACCGATTCGAGTTTCCTCAAGCGATCAGGGGGAGAATAGCTCGTGCGAAACACAGAAAAGCTAAAAACAAATAGAAAAAATAATCGATGGTTATGAAGAAAATTTTTCGAAGTTTTTGACATTTTATCAAACAGGGTTGCTATATTATTGAATTCAATTAGTAGTTTATTCGATTATTAATATCGATAACAAAATGTGTTATTTTTGTTCAAATTATTTATAAACATCTTTGTTCAATGAAGTAAAATATTTTATTATTGTCATTTTTATATGTAGTACTCAAATAATTATAATAAATTAAGGAAATAAATGAAATTTCAGTATCAATAATCGATATCAGTACATTGATAAATAATATCAATAAATTATATTTTGTAATGATATCCCTGGTATTTTCTATCTTCTTTCTTTCTACATCTCTTGTCACTTTCATTTTGTTTCCATATAAAGTCTGCAATGGCTCCATACAAAGTTGACACCCCCTGGGGTAGTCGGAGAGAACGGAGCGCCAAGCGTCGCGGTCCTTACATACTTCTTTCGCTTTCTCAAATCTCATCATTCTCCGCACACACTTTCGCCTAGGTATGCGCGTGCTTTTGAAATTACTGTTATATTCAATGAAAAAATCAATGTTTCACGTATTCATAAAGAAACGGGTCGTTGTGCTTATTCTCACCGCCAAGAAAGGTGATTTTTCGAGGTCATATTATGTAATACACCTAAATAGAGTTAGTATCGGATTTAGTTTGACACTAGAAGAACGCGAAATTTCTAGAACACCTGTTTATAAAGTTGACACTACCTGTTATATTAGATAATATCATTTACGTTAATTGATTACATACACATCTGTTATATTTGCCTTATATTTCCTAAGTCGTTCATTACTAGCTACCCACATTCATTACGAGCTACCTACGGAGCTACATGTAGCGCCCTACAATTATTTGATTACGAGCACGAAGCTATTAAATTTAATAGGGATTTTATTCAAAATAAACGCGCATTTATTATTGGCGTAGGTGTCCTGTTTCGCAGAAAATGTTAGACCAGGAATACCGAAGCATACTCTCATTTAGCGAATTAGTACAGTATGAGTATTTGACTCCTCTTAAAACTAATATATTATTGCATTAAAATTAATTTTCCAAATCAGTCAAGTCACTCTCAAGCTTTGCGCTTAGCAACGAACATTTAGTTTTAATTTATGTTAGAGGTCGCCCTGAGGTCGAAATTCGATCGTAAATATAAACTGTTAATATAAAGACTTTGGTGACAATCTCTACTCTGTGTGACTGTTTGGTCCAAGAAGGTTACGTATATGTGATCACAAAGTATTATGAGCTTGAAATGAACAGTCTTTTTGACATTAGCAGTATGAACCTAAACAATGAGTTTATTTGATTTAATGTATTTTTAATGCATATTATAAAAATATTAGCTTTCTCCTCTCCTTCTCCATACTTTAAGTGTACAAAATTTCACACTCCTCCGTCCGTGGTATTTTCTTAAAAAAGAAACCAAAGTTTTCGCTTCACGTATTAATATGTAGGTATAATATAGATTATACTTTGTCTCAGAAATTATAAATTAATGGTAGACAGTCTAGCTTTTTACTGGGAGTTAGTTTTAGAGCTGTCAATAAAAAGTCTGTAGACATTTTTTGTAGTCGTCGTGAGATGTATCATGAAATGACTTGAAAGATCTACATTATGAATTCGTAATTGTATAAAGAAAATGAGCCGTCACGGGACGTCTGGCAGATGTAAGACATCGAAACTAGTTTGTACAGAAAATATGCATGAAAGGATGGTATATTAAAAGAAATAAATATGGCATGATTAAAAACAAAATATTCAGATTTTTTTTTAAAGAAAAAAACATGATTCTTTATTTAAAAAACACAGGCAACGTGATCCAAAGTCAAAGTCAAATCAATTTTTTCAAGTAAACCCAATTACAAGGTATTTTTGAACGTCAAATCTACTAAAGAGAAAACCTGGACATTGAGAAGAACCGACAAGAAACTCAGACAGGAATCATTTTTTCGACATCATTTTACAAAAGGTTTATTCAGATGATGCTCTTATACGGTATCATTCATAATGAATTCAATAGTATTTGGTCTTCGTAGTAAATTAGATTTCGCAGTACCTAGAAATATCCATTGTCGAAGGGGGCGCGGGCGGCGTTTGTTTGCTACAGGATCATATCGAGCGAACGCCGGTGCCGCGTACCTATGCTTCGCCTTCAATTGATTTATAATAGTCATTTCTCGGTCTTGGATATTTTTAGTTTAAAAAAGTTAAGTTTTAAGACGGCTGCCATTGAGCTCCTCCAAAGTTAATGTTAGTATACTTTAATAATTTTAAATTATTAAAGTGTTAATAATAATGATGTAAAAAAAAATCCAACTGCTATTTTGAGGAATATGTTGAAAGTAAACTATACAGAAAATTTGGAAACATAAATTAGTCCCGTTGCTCCGAAAAATGTAAATCTCTGTTTTAAAAGAGGCTTCTTTGATATTTTTTTTGTGTTACAAAAGTTAACCAACTGGTAAAATGAAGTCAACGAAATAAAGAATCAGAATACTAAATATCACTGTCATACGTTTTGTAGTCGCTTAGAAAAATTGAGATCTCTGGCGTCAAAATTTCCAATGCGTTGCTTTTACGTTCTATGTAACATATATACGAGTAAATAGCTCCAACATTCCGTATTTCATGAATAAAATTCATGTCTATTTTCAACGTAAAGGAAGTTACACAAATCAAATTCAAAATTTAAATTCTACATGTAAAATGTTATTTAACTGAACATTACGAGATTGTTGAAAGGGAAATTTATTTTTTTGGAAAACCTTATACTTAGCGTGAACATATTATGTAGATATACATAAAAATATTTAGTAATGTTTGGATACATACGCTTACCTTCACGCTTCAGCTTATCCTTAACAGGGTAAACAGAGGGTCGCGGTCCTGACATCCTCATCGCGGTCCTTCTCAAATCCCGTCTTTACCTTAACACATTTTCGCCGAGATATGGGAGTGCTTTTAACATGACATGACAACGTGGGTACTTTTACATATAAATATAATGTAACAATTGACAAAATATGGCAGTTATTTTATTTACACGTATTTTGTATACGCTTTGGACTTTTTTGCAGTTATAACATTTCCTAGTACCCAAATTTCTTCTATTAACTAAATTTCAATGAAATTGAAAAATGGAAAGTGCCCGAATCAGATCTTACGTACTGATACAGATACTTTAGACAACTTTGTTAGACTTCTTAGAATAATATATAAGATTGTGTCTCCGGAGATGTGTTCAGGGCTTGGCAGCGGGAAAGTGATTACAGGTATTATTCCAAGATTCAATCACTTTGTCTTTTAATCTTAGTTAAAGGAATTTAATCATATCTTGGACTTGGACCCACTGGTCCAATTCCACTGAATACCACCCTAATTAACGTCTGTAAATTCATAAAAAAATCAACTTAATTAAATACGAACTTAAAATTGATTATAGTGATAACCGCGGACCAAGGAATATAACGGTCGGAGTCATAATAAGTTGCCACTCTTACCATTGTGTGTCAAACGAATATTCCTGTCTCTTTCTATCTCATTAAGCGTAACCACGAGTAAAACAGTTAGCTGTAGTCAGTACGGCGACCTCGCACTGTCAGTGTATTTTGTGTTAGCTTATAAATCGGTCACGAAATAATTATTTGCACAATACTCGTAAATCTTAAGTGTTTTGGTTATTAGTAATTACAAAAATAAAAACATGTCATGTTCAGCTCTGTATTATTGTACTGTGACCTTCCTTAGTCACGCACACTAGTAAAGATCTAGAAAGTTAGTCAACAAAAAGGGACATGCTCTTAGAGTCAAAGCTTCGTCCATTTCGATTTTTGATCCGAACTCACAATAAACACTCGAGAAGCCGTCAGAAAAAACATTAGTTCCACACAAGAATACCTCTACAACAGTGCAAACGAATATATTATCTTCTTAGCAGTAAAATAAATATATTAACTTCTTTGCTATTGGGATAACTTAACATACATACATAGATAAATCCATTAGTAGACAACTGGAACACATCGCATCTCGTATCGGTGCTCGAGGCACGATCCGACCAGAGAGCTTGTCTTAACTAATTATATCTTCCAACGATGTGGGTATAGTGGAGAATACTTTCCCAATTTTCACGCTATTCTTACGTCGTTAAGGTTTATTTTCTATTGATTCAGTTTTATTTGGATAATAAGGCGTAATCGTCTAGTGTCAAGATAATGCGTACTTTGGACAGCATTGTTCAGGATATTGATCTCTTTCACGGAAGTCGTAAAGGTCATGTTGGTCTGCATATAGGCAAGAATTAGGGATAGGTACATAGTGTCTAGTTGGTATGTTTATTTTAGTAATTGCAGGTAATTATATATATGTACGTTTCTGCTAATTGTTTGTTGATTTAATCAATCCCAGTTGCGTGTTGCTTTGATTTAGGCGTATTTATTTTTCAGTGAAAGTGGCGACACAGATACACTAATGTCGTAATGTCTTGAAGATATATAAACATAGCAGTGGCTAAATCATTTGTTAAATAGTACAATGTAATATGTGATTAAAAAGATGTATATCAATGAGTATGTATGTATGACGTGATTTATACATAGTGATACTTTTGTTATTTTTTGGCATTTGAGTACCTACAATGAGAGTCGCGATGTACAGGCATTCCCCTCTGTCAAGGTATAAGCACAATAATAGTCATCGCACAATAAAAACTAGTTTTGGATCGATTTGTTACCATTTCTATAATAGAATTCACTGCGTCAAGTGCTCCGCAAAATTGTCGTCTCATATCGTCAGGAGGTGCAACGAAAAACCCGCCACATCTAATCTAGCCAAAGACGGAATTATATTCCATAAATAGATATATTTTTATAACATTGGTTTCCAATTTATTACACTTTTTTCAGAAACCTTTCACTAAATCGATTTACTGATCTCGTCATAACTTCGATTCATTCGAATATGTTGCATTAACTTGTTCATCATTCTACAAAGTCATATCGTAACGTTTGTCATACAATAATGAACCTTGTATTGCCTTAAATTCGTACCTTACGGTATTTAATTGGCGAATTGTACAAAATGTGACGTAAACGCACTCCCTAGCGAGATTATATTTTTAGCTAACATTTATTTCTAGACCATAACGCATTACAATCAAAATTACAATTAAGTTGTCAAAGAAAGAAAATATTTCGTGATAGCATTTCATTTCAGATCTTAACGGCTCACAAACAAAATTTCAATCCAGTTATTTCTACGTATTTGTTAAATTGGGGCAATGTTGTCAAGTTGTGTGTGCGTAAGCGTAAAGACACAACTCGTCATTGTATTTGAGTGCTCTCATTTACTTATGGTAGTATCTCTCCTCCTGCAAAAAATGCCAGAAAGTTTTGTATAAGAAATAGCGCGCGTGTCGCCTGCCGTTGTAGGTACTCAATATTTTTTGGTAACTCGACAAAAATTCTGTTCATCGTAATTTTTATAATGAGCTAGCCGATACCCGCGACTGCGTCCCCGTTTTTTATTTTTAAAATAGCCAATGCCCTTCCTCAGGATGCAATCTATCTCCATACCACATTCCACCGCATCGGATGAATGATATCGTCATCATCATCATCATCGTCAGTCCGTGTTCGTCCACTGCTGGACATAAGCCTTTCCAATATTGTGCCACCATATGAATGATATGGCAGCACATAAAATGCGAACAAACAGACAAACATTTATATGTATTGGATTGTACTTCTAATAATAGTATTAGAGCTAATGTGTTAATGCTACTGATAGCAGTAGCATTAACAGATTAGCTTTTTTTTCATTTTTTATTAGCCTACATTTGCGTCTCACTGCCGAGCAAAGGCTTCCCTCAATTTCTTCCATTCCCTTCCATCCATTATGTCTTGCCATCCTCGCAAATACCTATCCAGGGCCACTTCCTTCAAGGCCTAGCTATTAAATTAATTGTTATAGAATTGTAGTGTACTATCAATGTAGTTTTTTTTGTTAATCTTTTGCTTACAGAATGCAGATAAATTAAATTTTGACAACCCTGTCCTCATTTCAAACGCACTTGAGTCACTTAGGTACTCACATGTAATTTTTATTCACTGTAATTTACTTTTTGCTTGTCAGTTCCAGAACCCTTCCCTTTTTTCGCTGTAGCCAAAGAAGATTAGAACCAATGTGGAGTTAGCGGTATTAATATTCCCTTACGGAAAGAAAACTTGAACTGATAATTTAAAAAACCCTGACTCAAAAAATCTTCCAAAACATAAAAAATAAAATGTACCTTTTGAAGTTCTTCTTTCAGCTCTTTAAGCTTATGATAACTTTTAATATAAATAGTAGTATATCCAAGAGTGATCGCGTCAGGGGACCGTTAAGTAAACTACTACTATCTATTTAAATTTCATACCTACTTTGTAATTTCTAGTTGTTTTCTGTTTTTACTTCATTTACTTAGTGATTCCTCGATACGATCCAAATACACAGACTGACACACAGATACAGACACACACGTTAAACTTATCCCTCTTTTTGCGTTGGGGGTTACAAAATGAACTCATTATACATTTTGGAGTTTCATACCTCAAAAGGAAAAAACAGAACCCTTATAAGAGTACTTTATTGTCCGTCTGTTTGTTTATTTGTCAAGACTTTTTATCTCAAGAACGCGTGGAGGTATCAGTTTGAAATTAATATTAAATGTGTATGCCTGCAGTCCCTTGGAGCTGTAAAAAATCAAGCTTCTAAGTAAACTCAATAAAAAAAAAAGGCCACTTATATATTTTGACATCGCAAGTAAATCAAAACGTATAATAGGATACTTCCCTTTGACCTAGAAACATTAAATTTGGCAAGAAGCAAGGTCTTACAGGACAAGTAAAGGAAAAATTGTTAATTTGTAGTTTTGTCATTACAAACTTATGTTTACAGCTGGGTAGTATGGGAGAACGTGTCTATCAATAGTCAAGTTAAGATTGTTTTTGAAACCAACTTATATGAACCCACTAGCGATCCCCCCCGGCTTCGCACGGATATAATAAAAAAAAAATACAGCCTATGTTGCTCGCTGATAATATAACTTTCAATGGGTGAAAAAATTTTTGAAATCGGTCTAGTAGTTTTTGGTTTTATTCATTACATACAAACAAAGTTTACCTCTCTATGATATTAATATAGATAAATAATACAAGTGATTGTACGGAACCCTCGGTGCACGGTACGACTCGCACTTAGCCTGTTTTATTGATCATTTCTGTCTATCTTATTTGTTAAGTCGACAAACTGACAATAATTGCGTTTATTTCGGACTAGAATTAAATTAGAATACTATTAAGCTATTAACCATCGAAAAAGGAACAATAATACTCCAGACAAACTACATGACTCCAATCAAAGGGCTAGGCTTGTAACGAGGTTATCAAATAACGAAATAGGAGAGTTTCCAGTAACATCTTAACTTCAAGCCAGCTTTAAAAAGTCCTTTTCCTATCTGACCTGACCGGAATCAAACACAGGACCTTGGCTTGGAAAGCATTTGTTCTGCCACCGCGCCAACGGGCCAAAGCCGAAAGGACAGATAAAGGTCTTGCCAAAAGGCAAGAAGATCAAAATTAAATGAAAGATATATTAATAAAGATGACTGACCCTTTTCTCTACTCGATGACGCGCTCTATAGTTAAAACTTCACATCATCATGTCTTTATTCTTCTTGCTATATCCTTTAAATTATTTTTTCTTTTATGTAATAACACTAGGTATATGGTATACTACATGTGTTTGACTATATAATATTTTTTTCTATTTAGGTTTATCAACAACTGTTTACATTAATACATTCTATAGTATACATGATTCTTAAGATAATTACTAAACATAACAGTCTCTTACAGATAAGCTCCACATGCAACACTGTTATAGGTTAATATAACATTTCGGCTTTCGATAACAAATAAGGAACTAGATTCACAATCTCCTGTAAAATCAAAACAATTTCGAATTGACGTATACATTTTTAATATCGTATATATTATCGGTAATAATAATATTATTATCGGTAATATTGTGTTAATCTAAAGTAGACCTTACTGTCAAACCGTAAGGTTATAAAAGCTCGTAAACGATTCTTGCATGACATTGAAACGAAGTTTGTAAAAAAATATATATTGTATAATGCTTACGGTTCGTACGTAAAGTTCACATAATCTATTTGCATTGTTATTTACGTCATTTTAACTTATTACGTGAAAGTGACAAGGATAAGACGTATATCGATAGGCAAGGTTTAAAAATATGATTACGAATTAAATTAAATTATGAGTTCTCAGAGTTGTTGCAAAACCATGGGTTAAAATTTCACATTCTTCAACTAACTCGACAGCTGACATGTATTGATAACATTTTGAGTAATGTTACAGATGTTACAGGGAATACATTGAGGTCAGGTTGCCGTGTTTGGAGACTTAACGATGCGTAAAAGTGTTAAATACTTTTTTCATCACATTCATGATATGTGTAAGGAAATACGTATAAATTTGTCGACTGTATAAGTGGCCTCAGTTTCTCTGATATCTATGAAACTAATAATACCAATGAATCGTTTGATCTGTTCCATAACCGTTTAATTTTATTTCATAAACTCTGAGCCCTATCATTAAATTAAAAAGAACTATAAAAGTAGATAAATCTAAAAATACTTCTAAAGGTCTTAAAATAAGTTTCAAAATAAAAAGAACCACCTTTTTGTTTTACAGTCTAAGTATTATAAAAATAAAACTAAACAAAATAAAACCCAGTTAAGAGACTATTCGAATATACTTAAAAAATGTTTACATAAACTGCAATTAATTACTAATGGAAATCATATTCTCAACTCAAACAATAGGGCTAGAGCAACATGGGATGTCGTTAATCGGGAAACTAACAACTCAAAAGCCGCAGTGTCATCAATCGATCGAATTTTAGATAATGGAGTAGTGATTGAATCAAGTCCTGACATTGCTAATTTATTTAATGACTTTTTTATAAATATAACCTCTACGACTTCAATACCTTCTCAAGGGTTGCCAAGCTCATACAGAGCTTGTGATGTTTATTCTTCCTGCGACAGCTTATTTTTAGACCCTACTACCTCCGACGAAATATCCAAAATAATTTTAACTTTAAAAAATACTGTCAGCAGGCTACGACGGCATTAACACATTTCTTATTAAACTTATTTGCCGATATATATCGGAGCCTTTCACATATATTATCAATCTTTCAATGAAACAGGCGTGTTTTCCTGAAGGACTTAAATTGTCCATTATAAAACCACTTCACAAGAAAGGTTCCAAACTCAACAAAGATAACTACCGACCTATAGCTTTAATTCCCGTACTTTCAAAAATTTTTGAAAAAGTTTTGTACAAAAGATTGATATCTTTTCTTAATAAACATGACATCTTAGCAGAGGAACAGTATGGGTTCAGAAGGGGTAGATTGACGACATCAGCAACTTCCAACTTAGTCAAAGGAATAATGGATTGTCTTAATAACAAAATCTCTTGCTCGGCCTTGTTCCTTGACTTAAGCAGGGCGTTCGATTTTGTGGATCACACGATTCTTTTGAATAAATTGGAAAAATGTGGAGTGAGAGACCTATCACTGCAATGGATTAAATCTTATCTGGCGTCTAGAAAACAATCAACTAGAGTCACTAAACTGGACAAGACTTCAAACTGCTTGGTACACTATCAGTCTGATATTAAATTGAATTGCTTTGGAGTTCCTCAGGGAAGTGTTTTAGGACCCCTACTGTTCCTTACGACGTTCCATAAACGACCTGTCACTGGCTATAAATCACAGCAGTATTCTGTTTGCAGATGACACCACGATTGTTGTAAAATGTAAAGACAATGCAAGATACGAAGATGATGTAAATGACTGCCTGCATAATGTAATTGATTGGCTTAAATCAAACAATTTACAAATATATATTCATAAAACAAAAATTATAAACTTTAAGACATAGAAAGGAAAATGTACTAATTTGAACATCAACTATAAAAATGACACTATAGAATAAGTGACAAATACGAAATTTTTAGTTGTTATCGATGCACATCTATCTTGGAAGGATCACATAGACTCTATTTGTACTAAGTTAAACAAATTCGTATTTGCATTAAAAAAAACTAAAACAATGTACGTCAACATCATCTGTCTTAATGGTGTATCATGCTTATGTATGCTCTATTATTAGATATGGTATCATCGTCTGGGGCAACTCCACTGATATACTTCGAGTTTTCATAGCACAGAAGAAATTTATTCGTGCAATCTTTGGAATGCAGTGGACAGAATCATGTAGAACAGTATTCAAAGAAAAGAAACTGTTAACAGTCCCGTGTACGTATATCTACGAAATGGCTAAGTTTGTTAGGAGTAATATGACTCTTTTTGAATACAATCAAAATATGGGTAAAAGAGCAGTCACTCATGTCACGTTAAGAATGCCAGTGCCGTGTTTGCAATTATTTCGAAAAAACTGTACCTATATGGCTCCTTTAATATTTAATTCCTTACCAAAAAACATGATTAACTTACCTTTCAATACATTTTGCCTAGAGCTGAAGACGTGGCTGGTCGAGGAGAGCTTTTATACAATTGAAGATTTTAAAAAAAAGAGTTCATGTCCATTCTACATTTACGGAAGTGCATTGTAGTTTGTGTTGTTGATTATCGATTTTTACTTTAAATTGACATATTATCTATATTAATTAATAATGATAATATTAACAGATTGGAATAGCTAAATAGATTAAAATTACATCATTTTCTAACATAAAATTATAATTAATCGATGTTATTGTGAATTTGATCTAAGGTTGCCTGGAGGAGATCGCTTAAAGATAGCGATAAGGCCGCCTTTTGTACCGCATTCTTTTTAAATTGTTTGTATTTTTGGTATTTTTTGTAGTTTGAGATTTGGTACAATAAAGTGTACAATAAATAAATAAAATAAAATAAAATTAAAATATGGTGTGTAACGTTGTTACTTTAATGAAATAATGAACACGTAAATATTATTATTAAATTTATTAACCGAAAATAAGAAACTCCGTCTTTTTTTAGCGTTCTAGATGTGTTGTTTCTACAATTTTGAAAGGAGCACTTTGACATGTCGCTGTTAGCATTTTCGAATACTATTAAAAAGAAGTGCACTCAATTACTCATTTGAGTGGACCTTTGGTTCGTGCATTTTTGTTGCGTTGATTGTGTATCTAGTTTTTTATTTGTGATCGAAGATTTCAGCTTATGTTATAGGTTAACATAATATTTCAGTTTATGTAGTGTAAACTGTAAACTTAACTATGCAATATTAGCTATACTGACGTAGCAAATGTATGTAGTATGTAGTAATACAGTCCGTTACAATTTGATCACAGGGTGAGCAGTTTTTCTTTTTAGATAAACCAGGTGTATATATAAATGTTTATGTAACGTAACATGTTTTCCCGTTGTATCCCTTAACGAGGTAGTCACAGACAGAGAATATGTATTAAAAAAGGCGGCCCCCCGCCATGCTCTTAGGGTTGTTATACGTCGGGTGTGAGGCGCGGACACCGTCGTTAGTTAGATATTTATATCCATTTAGATATTTTGTATTTGTGACGATATGACGAACAAATTAAAGACAAAGGGAAGCGAGCGTATGTTTGACGGTGACCGTGCGGTATAGCGGCGATTAGTGCATGACCAGTTGCAGTTACGCTGTGACCCTGACTGGAGCTATAATAATCACCCATAATTTACCTAACTGTTTTCGTTGTGTGCGTGCAACAGTGCGAGCGTATTAGCGCGCGGAAGTGTGTAATATGTTCGAAAAGATGAGCGCCAAGCATCGTTAGATACTTTTTTCGTCTCCTGATATCTCGTCATTCTCCTCACACGCTTTCGCCTAGGTATGTGAGTGCTTTTCACATTTCTGTTAGCTAACGCTCTGACTATTTGATCTTCATGAGTCAATCTTCTGCTGCCATTCGCTTTTGCTCTGTAGATTATTTTCCTCTGTCTTTCATCACTTTTTCCATGTGCTCGAATCATTTAAGCATTTCTTTCTTCATTTTTACAATAAGACCGTTCTGCAACCTTGTCACAGCGCGTATCTCTTCATTGCCACGGATGACACAGTAAAAATGTTTACACGAAATCATTTTTATTACAAATTGTCTTGATGTTCAGTCATTTATGTTAAAAACCATTTATATTAAACTAGCGAACCGCCCCGGTTTTGCACGAGTAGAAATTTTTTGAAAATAAAATACAGCCCATGTTACTTGCTGATATTGTAGCTTTCTATAGACGAAAGAATATTTGAAATCGGTTGAGTAGGTTTTGAGTTTATCCATTACATACAAAGTTTACCTTTTTATAATATTAGTATTAAATACAACACTAAGTCTTGCTTTCTTTCTTAGTAATTGGATAGAAATGGATTGTACACAGATCTGAAATACAGTCCCCTCTTCTAAAATTCGACATAGCAATTATAAAGGTTAATACCCATTTATCACCCCGGGACCAACATCGCCTCGTCGCTCGCGCTTCGCCGTTCGGTTTGACTCGTTGTCAACGAGTAGTCAATTAGGCGACGAAGAATTGATGCTTCGCTGTTAATTTGTGGACGACACATGGTCGGATAGTGGACCATAAATTGTGGAGAATTCGTTATCACACTCCACGGGAAACACTCGCGGATGGCGCGCTGATAATACATGGAGTAAACGTTTTCGATTTGAGCCGATCACTATGTAATTCGACAGATATATTGTGTCCTTACATATGAAATTAGCGTTTTGTCGTACTGACCACTTTGATCTGAAATATCTCCTCTTTGGTTAAGAATTCCAAATTCAAATTTATAAATTCATTTAGCTGGTACATTTGAGTTTTGAAAACAGTCATTCATTTGTTTTTTCCTCCTTATTTTTTTCTTTGGCGTCACTTATTACCGCACAATGGAAAACATGAAATATCGGTATATTTACGAGTACGAGTTCTACCGTGGCACCAGTGCTGCAGAAACAGCTCGAAGGATTAATGATGTGTACGGCACTGGTGTCGCAAAAGAAAGCACGGTACGTTTTTGGTTTCAACGTTTTCGTTCTGGAAATTTCGACCTTCAGAACCAACCCCGTGGACGGCCGGAGACCAAAGTGGAAAATGAAGAATTAAAGGCTATTGTGGAAGCGGATCCATCACAAAGCACTTCAGAGATAGCTGCAGGCTTCGGGGTAAATGACAAAACTGTATTAATCCACTTGAAGCAAATCGGGAAAGTAAAAAAACTTGAACGATGGGTACCTCATGAATTGAATGAATCGAACTTGCAAACACGCGTCGGCTGTTGTGTTACTTTGCTCAACCGACACAATATTGAAGGGATTTTAAATCGAATCATTACTTGTGATGAAAAGTGGATACTGTACGATAATCGGAAGCGCTCGTCGCAATGGCTGAACCCTGGAGACCCAGCCAAATCCTACCCTAAACGAAAATTGACTCAGAAAAAGTTACTTGTGAGTGTTTGGTGGACTAGCGCCGGTGTCGTTCACTACAGCTTTCTAAAATCTGGCCAAACGATTACGGCAGATATGTATTGTCAGCAACTGCAAACCATGAAGGAAGAACTAGCTGCTAAACAACCGAGATTGGTCAATCGTTCTAGACCACTGCTGCTTCACGACAATGCAAGACCACACACTGCACAACAAACAACCACTAAGTTAGATGAGCTACAATTGGATTGTCTGAGACATCCACCGGACTCCCCGGACCTTGCTCCAACAGATTACCATTTTTTCCGGAATTTGGACAATTTCTTACAAGGAAAAAAATTCAACTCCGATGCGGCAGTCCAAACCGCCTTCAAAGAGTTTATTGATTCTCGCCCCCATGGTTTTTTTAGTAAAGGGATCAGTGAACTACCTATGAGATGGCAAAAGTGCATAGATAACAACGATGCATACTTTGATTAATTAAATATATTTTACATAAAAAAAATTGACTTTATATTCCTCCCGTACAAAACGCCAATTTCATATGTAAGGACCCAATATATACGCCATCTTCTCTTTGTTGTATCTGTGCTATTCACCACTTAGGTGTTTTCCAAATTGATGGTGGATTCTGGATTGTCGCCGCGCGGTATACTCGCCATCTGCATTCGAACCGCTTGCGTTACGGCGACGATACGGAGTTGTTTAGTGTTTATGTAAGAAAAGTACACAAAATAAAACTCAACCAATAAAGAAGAGGCGGTGTTGATTGCGCGCGTTGAACTTAATAGTACTTCAATGTATTTTCAATACAAAGGATAGCGTAGTAGATACCTAATACTTTTACTGCTTTGAAAAAGTTGACCAAACTTTCCTAAGATAAACCTTTGAAGAACTTAAAGTAACCTTTTTTATTTTTTATCTTTATTTATTCTATAATATTTATTTAAATTGTCCAGTATTTTACTCATTTTTAATTATATATATATATTTACATAGATATATAAACATGTAATCTATGTATATATATTTATATAGATAGATTACATGTTTTCACGCTGTATCCCTAACGGGGTAGTCAGAGAGGTTGGAGCGCCATGCTTCGCCGTCCTTACATATTTCTTTCGCTTCCTCAAATCTCATCATTCTCTTCACACATTTTCACCTAGGTATACGAGTGCTTTTGACAATTCCGTCGGCTAATACTCTGGCTATTTGCTCTTCATAAGTCAGTCTTGATCTTCCTTGGCTTCTTTTACCACTCACTTTCGCTCCGTAGATTTTCTTCGTCAGTCTTTCATCGCTCATTCTTTCTATATGCCCGAACCATCTAAGCATTCCTTTCTATATTTTTACAATAACATTGTTGCGTAACTATTTCTTACATAATTATAAGTTCAATACGTGTTCAAAAGAAATACCTCTAATCCTAACGGCTCATATTGCTCGTAGTTAGCTGAGCGGTCTACCTCATGTATAATTAAACGTTAACGTATGCGTTTCTCCTGCAATGCACTCAAGTACCGAGACGTGCTCTCCGCCTGTTAGTCGCATCTATTCTCGCAGACTACGGAAATCATATTACTGGATCTATTTCATCGTCATTCAAGTGGCGTTGTGTGACGACGTGTGCGGAACTCTCGCTCGTTGGATAACGTAGCTACGTGGTCGGTTGTGAGAGGAGTTCGTTGGCAGTTAACAAGAAAAATCTAGTAGACTGCTCCGCTTGTACGATTAGTATATTTGGCGTCCATGTAATCTATGAATGTTTTAAAATACATTTATACACTATTGAATATAAAATTTACAATAATAAAATTTTGAGATTTCATACAAAAGCGAACTTATCTCTATAAGAGATTTCTTCCGGATAACCCCACAAAGCGGTGCGAATACTCTAGAAAGTATGTAAATAAAGAAATAAAATTTTGATTTGTTCTATTAAAATTTGAACAAAAAAAAATACTATTTAAAAAAACGGACAAGTTGAACGAAACAAAAATACATAAATAAATGAAAGACAGTTACAGTTATATAAACATAAAAAATATATATTATAAATACATATAAAAATAGAAATACAAGAAAAGCACAAATATCTAATGAACTGATAAGTAGTGGTCTTTTAAACGTTAAATATTAATACATTAGCTAATGCAAAATGTGTGTTGTTAACAAGATTAACTGAAGATATTAACTTTATAGGATATAATAGGATATTAACTGAGGTTAAATGTAAGTTTGTTCGCAGTAAAGTTTCTGACAATAACTGTGATAGACACGTGGATGATCAAAATTTTCTTTTCATACGGTAATTTCTAAATTGAATTTCTGGAGATTTCTAACCCTAAGGATTTTTCTTATGTGGAAACTTCATATTCCCTGAAATCTTTAAATTCCTAGGCATAGACTTTATATAGCTCCAGACGCCGTGTTCTGTACATCAACGGTGAGGAAAATGAGATCAGCTGACTCTTCTGTACGTACAACACATATTTAATATCAGATAAGCTGATCAGCCGCCATTTCGTTAGAAAGCACCACCCACACTTCTTATATTTAATTGAATTTAATTTAATTTGCTTCACTAAGAAGTTCGGGACAGGCTGTCTGGAGTTATAATGTCTATGTTTCATAGATGGCAAACAAGCTCTCGGCCCGCCAGATGTTAAACGGTTACTGTTGCCTATGGACGCCTACTTGACACCAGGAGTATCGACCTTTGCCTCGGCACATTGCCGGCTCTGTAAAAATCTTTTTACGTTCTTTTTGAAGAACCCCGTCTAAGGAAAATCTCGACAGGGAGCTCATACCATCACCTCAAAGTTTGAGGGAAAACACTCTTTTGAAATCGAATGGTGCGTGACCATTTCGGTTCCGAAGTGTGAGGATGAAATCTCTGCCGGTGGCGAGCACTGTGATGGTAGAAGGTGGTCGTGGCCATCATGGAGCTTTCCTGAGTGTAGTCTACATAAATGATCTCCCATTTATGTTCAGGGCCTTATGCGAAATAGTATTATTTGCAGATGACACTTCATTGTTATTTAAACTGGACAGAAAGGGCCTAGATATTACCTGGGTGAACAGGATCCCAACAGACGTCTCGAGATGGTTTGCTGTTAATAATTTACTACTGAATGCACACAAAACCAAATGTACTAAATTTTCCCTTTCTAATGTACCCAGAATCCATGTTAAAATAGAACTTGGTGGGAAAAAATTAGGATTAGTTAAGTCTGCCAGTTTTCTTGGTTTAACGATAAACCAAGATAAGATATTAAATCGCAGTGGGCGGACTATGTCGGGGCATTAACAAGTAAGCTCGGTGTCGCGAAATATGCCATTACACGCATTAAGCTATTGACGGATGTGGAAACGGCTAAGTTAGTGTACTTTGCATATTTTTAACCGACTTCAAAAAAAGGAGGAGGTTCTAAGTTCGACTGTATGTTATTTCTTTTTTTTTTGTATGTTTGTTATCTCATAACTCGTCATTTATGAACCGATTTTGAAAATATTTTTTTGTTTCGTAGATAATACTTCAGAGGTGGTCTCATTTAAATTTCATTGGTATTTGAGTTTAAACTTCGAAGATACACCAGATAACGAAACCTGGTGATAACATTTATTTATATTGATGATTCTCTTGTATATCATTACGTTGTGGAATTGGAAAGAAGTTAATTGCAGACCTGCCTTAGATATTTATTTAGGGCAAGATCACTCAAAAGGGAAAAATAAACAATTTTAATGAAAAAAAATTAAACCGCCTTCAAAAAAAAACTCAAATGTACAAAATAACTATCCTTTACTAATCAAAACTCAAGTACAATTAAAATAACTTCTTAAATAACAGATACCTATATAATTAAATGTTATTGAAGTCGGTGCCAAATCATTTTGCAACAACAGAAAGTCTATTAGTTTGGTGGGCTTTGCACCGACTTCAGTAACTGTCAAATTTAATTATATAGATATGTGTATCGTATTTAAGAAGTTAATTTATATTTACTTGAGTTTCGGTTAGTAAAGGATAGTTATTTTGTACTTTAGACTTTTTTTGAAGGCGGTTTAATTTTTTTTCATAAAAATTGTTTTCGTAGCCTAATGTTTTATGGCTTTTTCCTATGGAGATCATTGGCGCGTATTAACTCCATTTTTATTCTACAAAAGCGATACACGCTATCTATAGTATGAATGCACGAGAATCATTTTGAAAACATTGATGGACTCACCTTGCCGACCTTATGCATTTTTGAAATTATCATGTATACGAGGAAAAATATAGATCTGTTAATAAAGAAAGGCGATATTGGTGGCATGGAACCCCGAGCTAGTGATAAATTGGTTATTCCAAAATTTAAATTACATAAGTCAAACGTTTCGATTTTGGGTTTCATTTTTCATTCGTTTTTATAATAAATTTCTTCTAGGAGTCACTCAATTAACAGCAAATAGATTTAGATTAGTTATAAAACGTACATTTATTAGACAATAATACTATAAAATACACGATTCCTTTGAAGCAAAAAATAACAGTCTGGAAATGATCTTCTCTGCACACGCATTTACTGAATTTCTGAACATTGTATTTTAATAAACCTTTTGTAAAATGATGTTAAAAAAATGCTGACTGAGTTTCTTGTGGGTTATTCCCAGTGTCCAGGTCTTCATTTCTCTTCTCTAGTGTAGTGTAGATTTGACGTTCAAAAATACCTTGTAATTGGGTTTACTTGAATAAATTGATTTGATTTTGACTTTGAAAACAAACGAACATTGATTTTTATACATTAGATTACGTATTTACATTACATGTGAATCACAGGTATTGATTGTGTTATAACTTATAAATATAATACATAATTTTCGTTATATAAATAATATGCATACGCATGTATGTATTATCTTCGTCGTTATTAGATATAAGATGTAATTTATATATCTACAATTTTGTATATACTAATATTACAAACTCTTTCACTAATATTTGGAATGGACCTTCAGAGTGAACATAGACTGTATATAACGGCTTAACCGATATTGATGAAAATGGGTATATAGTAAGAACATTAGATTGCGTAAATGATGGGCCATAATATATGACATCGGAAACCATTAAGAAATAAGTTCTGAGATTTTCTCTGAAACTTTCTAATTTACTCAAATTTCTGAGAAACCGCCTGACCAATTTAGATAAAATTTGGCATAGAGACAGTTCGACACCAGGGGACAAAATCTACACCTGAGGGGGTGAAAATTAAAATTTGTGTGGGAAATGCTAAATCGCTGAACCGATTACGACTACTTTAGACTACATAGGCTACATTTATAAACTTTTATACTTTCGCGTTGCATTATAAAATATCTAAACACACGGGAAATTAACGCGATTACATTTTATTTTCGCTTGGCGTTTCGGCCGAGTTGCATCTTTTACTTACCAACTGTGACGAAATTTGGTACAGAGATAGTATGCGCCTGGAGACAGACGTAGGCTTTTTTTTGTATATATTTTTGTATATATTTGTAAATATATACGTTGCATATAAGTGTACAATTGTAGTACATGTAACCTAACTTAATTCGAGAAGGCATAAGAAAAAAATTCCATGCAGAAGTCATCGAGTACAGTTAGTCTAATGTAAATATATATATTTCAATAAAATCGATGTTTTCATTTGAGTTAAGAAACTATAACGACTGGAACTGCATCGCTACCAAAGTGATTATCGCGCCGTCCCTAGTTCAGTAAGTGTTGTCATCACAGCGCCTATTGTAACTTAATGTTATTTACGCTCATTCCCATAGCTATTGTCGCGTAATGGATTTTCGTTTGTCAGATTCATGCGTGTCGTAATGTAAAAGGCGCTTTTCACGATTTTCTCACAGACGGCTGCGCGCGAGCGAACTCCGGTGAGCGCGCCGTTGGTAAATTGTAAACTGCCTTGAACTCAAAAAGGTGAAAAATATTTTGGAACAATCGTGAGATATTTGAAGGATTTAACAAAATTCTAGATATGGTATGTTATAATTTAGGTACTCTAATAAATGTCACACCAACCAAAACTTGAAACGAGACAATAACTGCCATGGTCATTTAGAGCTTTCCACTCAATCATTCTTTTTGTAAATATCAATGGATAAAAGTGCAAATACCCTAATAAATTTCTAAATACATTTTTATAATTTGAACAGATGAAGCTTAGGGAAAAGCTAGTATTATGCAAGGATAGTACCTAATGTTACCATTCGTTAAAATACAACTCACTCCTAAGTGTGTTAAGCGCAAATTCAGCTCCATTAAACACTAATTAATTATTGATATATTGCCTCAGTATAATGAGTTTACTGCAGATACAGCAAATTGTATACCCGTTTATATCTATAACGACCTACATAATATTATGTATGCCGTGCTAAACTGAGGAAATTTTAGAAGTCAAACGGCGATGTCAGCAATCTTCCATGTTAATCTGGGAAAGAAATATTTGTAGAAACATAGAATGCTTCAATTCACAGTAAGATCGGCCGCGACCCTGAACATCCTCTTTAGTTTCTCAAATCTTATCTCTTGGCCGATTTTTATGACCTACTCGAGAAGTTAAGCAGGAAAAAGATGTTTTCAAATTAATTTAAAAATATCTCTTGAGAGTAATATCGACTGGCCCGTTGGCGCAGTGGCATAGCATCTGATTTCCAAACTAGAGTCCCGGGTTTGATCTCCGGTTAGGTCAATTTAGGAAATAAAACTTTTGTAAATTGGCTTGGAGTCTGTGTGTTACTGGAAACTGACCCAGAGTTCGTTGTGTGGTACCCATAGTACAAGCTTACTGTTTAGTTTGGGGTCACACAATCTGTGTAATTGTCTGGAGTATTATTATTATTATTATTATATAATTTACGACAATCGATTGTAATTTAATATTTCACGAACTCTTCATTAGTTTTACAATTCTTTCTGATTTGTACCTTCAGGTGTATTCTATTTGAAATTCCGTGCACGTCTGTACTTCTGTGTTGGAATTAAATTTCTCCATGTTTTTGTCGGCACGCTTCCATGTATTTGTGTCCTTAATTTCGTTGAATTTATCTAAGTCTAAACGTAAGAATTATTTCATGAAATTACACATTTTCATTTTAAAAGTTAAGAAAAAGAAAAAAAATGGTAAGAAACCTTCACAGAGGTGTTCAATCCCTACTTGCTAAAACTTATGTGGTAATCGTTCTCAATGCATTGTTAGAGTTTCTGGAATTTTCAAACAACGCTCTAAAGCCCTCTCATCCTGTGCTGAAACATGGTCCGAGGGTGCAAAGTTGCACACGCTGCCTCCACACCTTTGTCTTCCTTGGAGTCGCTCGGTAGGACAAATAGGTACCCATTCTCTCCACCAAACAAATCAACACAAAAAGCAGCACTTTATTCACCTCGTATGACAGGCGGCTGATAACGTAATCGTAATTTCTTGGTCGGGCTAAAGGGTTGACCATTCGGGCCATATTTTCCTACTGCCTCAGTATCATCAACTCCATCTCAACGTCCTTCTTCCATCATTGCATACTCACAGAAAGCGATTCTTCTCTTGTCAGCATAGCCGGTATTTCTGCTGGCAGAGACAGTTAATGACCAATTTGGAAGACCAGGACATGTCACTTAGAAATGTAAACGGGACATTACTCCAGAATGTGTTAGACGATGACCTGGTCTCAAGAGAGACAGTGTCTGTGTGAGAGCAAAGTGTACATGCACAAATAAATAAAACTGAAATAAAAGCTTTTCTTTAGCCCATATTATTGTAAAGTTAATAAAATTCAAAACGTGTTTTTTAAATTGTTGTCTATCTGTCGGTTTATTCCAGCCTAATTTCCAAAAGCTCTTAATCGATTTAAATGCGACTTACATTGGCTTTCATTGGCGGAGGGCTTTTCAGAGTAATCTAAGGTAGTACTTTTTATCCCAAAAAAAAAGATTCACTTGCAATTCGACTTTACTTTGTCACCTGTAAGCCAAATATTTAATAAAATATTTAGTAGTGGAAGTAGCTTCAAATTGTAATTCTGTTTTGTCTTGATACTATGCCCATTCAGGAATAGGAATGTCATGAATATTTTGAAATGTATTACTATAAATGAAATCCGAGTGATGAATTTTGTAATAAACTTCACAGTACTCATAATTGACCTCATACTCAGCGTGCCAACACCAAAAAACATACAGGTAATAATAAAATTATCCGATACTAAACAACACTATTAAAAACGATGTTCTTTGGTTCATAAATGTCGCAACAGATGTCCCCACGAAATGGTTGCTCAAGGAATGCTTATAAAAAAGAATAATTTAAATCGGTTCATAAACAAAAAGTTATGCTCGAGCATACATAAAAATCTATACATATACACGTAGACGAATTGACAACCTTCTACTTTTTTGTACTAAGTTAAAAAAGTAAAATCTCGTCTGACAAAAAATGGTTATGATTATATTATTTATTATGTGTATTGCAAGCAATAATATAACAACACGTTAACATAACAGCACATAATATATAAGTATAACAACACAACAGGCAAAGTTGCGAAAAAAGTCTTGATTGGATGCAAATATACTTATATTACCATTGAAATGAAGATATTGAAAAGATATTTAATATGGATTTATTGGCGACTGCGTCGTAATTGTCCTCAAGGCTTGAACACTCTTTTCCTTTAGCGAGTTTCTTTAAATGGAATTTCTCATGTTAAATGGGAGATTGGAGATTAAATATGCCATTAATAAGGGAAAAAACCTTCGAGGGATTGACAATATGAGGAAAGCCGCCCTTAGAAATGTAACATAAATAATTTATGTGGAAATTTACGAGTTTTTAATAGACAATGTTGAACCTGTAAAATTGGGTTACGTTGTAACAATATTCGCGGGAGCGCGGTGTATGTGTCATGACTCCATCTAAATTCATGTCGACAATTTAACTCTGTAACAACAATAAATGCATTATCGTTGTTAGAGTGATGAGTTTAGAGGCCGTAACAATTTCTATCTCTATGAGTCTTTATTTTCTTTTTCTCACTTCATGTCATGGCGCACAGATTAGCGCATTTGCCAATGTCACGTGTTGTTTTATGTAGAATCGTTATCGTAAAACTCCTCCAGTAAAGTGATAGTAGGTTTTACTGAAGTTTTATAGGGCTTCTTGGAAGAGCGCGAGAACTTCAGCTACACATGTTTATTTAGACCTACTCAATTCTTTTCACTTATACAGAACTTTAAAACACAATATACTATCACTTTTGTACTTCAAAAACTCCCAAAAACGTAAAAAATTGAAAATTTAAATAAAATGACAACCTCACTTCTCCCGTTCTCGCCAAAAAGTCATGTCCCTTTATGTGCACATAATAAACACAATAAGCTTAAAATATGCTCAAATGCAAAACAGGCGCATTAGACGTCGAGTTGTAGAAAATAGCCCCTCATCAAATTCATATCAATGCACAAATAGTTTAAAAACGGAATTTAAATTGTGACTATGAAATTATGACTTTTAGAAATTTGCTCCAAAAAGCGGAGTCATAACGCCTCGCCTCGCGGGGGTTCCCCTGGAAGTTGGCAAGTCGCGGCTGCTCGGCGAGTTAGTTCAACTTTCTCTGTTCAGTTGTCGAAATATATAATTAAATATTTCCAACATTATTTTTTATACATCAACCTTAAGAACCTTAGGAACCTCGGTCAGGTAACTAACGCCGAACTCGGTGCCAGTTAGGTTTAGTTTCGGTGTTACTTAGCTGACCAAATCTGATTCTCAGAATTTCCTAAATATGTTTCGTTGAGAATCGAAACACGTGTCGATTTACAAGTTTGCGATTTTGGGCGGACTATAGCTAAAAATTGTAAAAATTCATTATATTTTAGATATAAATATATATGTCGGCGGAAATAATAAAAGGCACTCATTTGACTATACTAAGGCAAAGCACGACTTCCGGTTTGGAAGGGATTACGCGCTAATGGAACGTCGGGGCCGGCGCTGGCAGTCTGTTGGATTATGGCCACAAAACACATATACTCCAAGGAGAAGAATTACAACTCCATACAAAAAAATTGTAGACTATGCGCCATCTGATGATGCTTCCATAAACTAAAATGGTGGGGATTTAAATTGTACTTCGAGCGTATTTTCTTAGATGACTTAACTAAATAAAAATTAGCGAAAACTTTACTTGATAAAGTTAATGTTTCAAGTACAAAGTTTTCGCTCATTTTTATTTAGTTCAGCGGATAACAAGGTAATGGAACTTGGAAAGTTAATTAAACAAATAGAGTTAGTGATAATTTTTTTAGTATATTTTCATTTTTTGACGTCTTTGCTCGCAGAATATACAGGTGAATTCGTCTTATTCAAAGACATTTCTGCCCTAGACCTATTTTGGTAGCACTTATCGAAGAACCACATCGTTTTTCGAATACATAGATGGAATGAAAATGAATTTCCTAACTAGCTTATCCCCTTACTAGTATTTAGTACCGATAGTATTAATCACATCCGTACATTGTAACGGAATAATTGGTGTCGTTCTCTATAGACAATTTAAGAAATATTTCTGTTAGTCTTCTTATGGCGCTCCCCCAGGCAAGCAGGCAAAAGTATAGGGCACCTCGCACTAGAATTCGTAAAATTCTTCATGTATTCTAGTAATTATTGATTTTACTTATGAAAAAAGGGTCGTTTGAAAAAATTAAAATGGTCAAGTTTTATATCATAAAATTATCTATACATGCGTGTATATCACAAGTAAATATAACTTCTATTTATGAAGTAGATGCACGTATTTCTAATTTTTATATTTTCTTTTGAATACAGATTTTATATGTATTTTATATATAACTGAAAAATATGAGACTGCAAAAGTGTTGTTAAAATGTCGAAGATTATTACAATATTTTTATTACTTTTTATATATTTTCAAATAACGAGAAGATAGCCTCTAAAACTAACAAAAAAACAGTATTTGACTAGGGGAAGCGCGTTAATTGGCAATCTGAATATTTTCTTTACTAATCTGCTTTTAGATGTTTCATAACTAAAGGCCTTTGTTAACTCAAGTAAGTAAACAACAACAACACCAGTTACGTTGGTAATTCAAGATAACTTTCATGTTGATTCCTTTAATTAGTGGACTTATATTAGTGTAGTTAATATTGATTTATCTCCTGTGAGAGTATTAAAAATTACCTAAAATCGAACCAAAGTCCTTTTGTCCAAGTATTATTACGGTATTATGTACAATTTTATATTTTTCCTTTCAAATGAAACCTTAAAATCTTAGATTAATAGAAGTAATAAAATAAAAATGAAAGAAATAAAATAAAGTAAAATAAAGTGAAGTGAAGCGGAGTGAAATGGAGCAAAACGGAGTGGAGTGGAATGAGGTGGAGTGAAGTAAAGTGAAGTAAAGTGAAGTAAAATAAAAATGTTTACTAGTGCAACATCATGTATCTATAATCCTACATAATAAATATATAAATTAAAAAAAACAATTAGATCGTATACATGTCTTAACAATAATATTTACAAAATTTAAACTAACAATTATCTAAGGTTTAAATATTTATTAATAACAAAAAAGTACATACATACGTTAATATTTACAAACTTAAAACTACACATTATCTTAAATAATAGACTTCCTCAAAATTGCCGCTTAGAAAGCTGTCATTGCTCAAGGTACCCAGCAGACTGGGAGCATTGCTCCTTTGAATAGCAAAATTGAGTCGTTGGCGGAAGAAGCTGCCAGCCCGGCGGTCTCCCGAAGCATCGACCAGTCTCTTACAAATCAAAAACCAGTCGATGGGCTTCGGGGCCCCAGGGACCCAAAGTTTCGACTGCAAGGGCGCAATTATGAAACTCTCAGAGAGAGTCGCATACTTACGCCTGCGCCGTTTCAAGTTCTCGGCAGTGCTGGCCGCGGCACCTGCTGACTTGCAAGTCGCCAGTACATGGGAAAACATTATCTTAAATAATAGACTTCCACAAAGTTGCCGCTTAGAAAGCTGTGATTGCTCATGGCGCTCAGTAGACTGGCAGCATTACCACTTTAAATATATTTGTACCTACTGTACCTACATATTGATTTCTATCAATAAAGATTCCATAGAAACAATGAAGAATTTATCGAAATTCATGCAGTAAAACTGAATATATTAGCACATAATATGCTGATTCTAAGATTTCCATTTAGGCGTCGAAATGCCACGGAAAAATCTTGGATATCGCAAGCCCTCCTATCCCGGGAATGCGCGAGAAATGTAAACAATCTCGCAATATGGTGCGCGCCTAAACCCGTGTCACTCACAATAAAAATATTTTCTCATACGCATTATGAGCTGTAAGCTCGTCTATAGATATTTAGTCAATTCTTATTAGCAGTGTCGCACAGTATATTCATACGGGGTTTTCCACGCCTATTGTAATGTAACAGATATCTACTTTTTTGTAAATAAAAATGATATATTGTTCGTTGCTAAGCGCAAAATTTGAGAACGGTTGTATCTATTTGGAAACGTTTTTCTTTACACGCTCATAATAGTCCGAGTAAGGTTTATATAAAAAAATTGGAAAAGAAGCCCGGATAGTTCAAAAATTATAAAAAATTTAAAGGGTTTTTTTTTGTGGGAATTTTGGGTACCTGCTGAGGCACAGCAATGTGTGGCCGGACAGAGCTAGTCATAAATGATACAAACTTGTATTCATATGTACTGAATCTTTCACAATTTCTTTTTATTTACATATTTATTTTTAACATGACATTACCACTGTATTACATCCTAAGTTCTGCCAAACTGCAATACCATTTATCGTCAGACACTGAATCTCGTGTTATTTAGCAGTACTTTTGAGCAACGCTGTTAATATTAAAAATTACAACTACCTCGTTTTAATTATGAACTAATAAAATATCTTACGGGTACATTGAATGAAGTGCGCGTTATGCCGGCAGGTGTACCATTTTCATTGATTACATACAGACAGACTGCCAAGCGTCACTATTTTTACATACTTCTTTTGATCTTCAAATCTCTGATTTCCCTCACACATTTTAGACCAGGTATGCGTGTGCTTTTGACATTTCCGTCGGCTAACCTCTGGCTATTTGATCTTCATAAGTCAGCTTTGGTCTTCTTTAGCTTCTTTTACCACTCGCTTTCGTTCTGTAAATTTTCTTATCATTGATTACATGCATACATATCTTTTCGCTGTATCCCGAACCAGGTAGTCGGAGAAGACTGAGCGCCAAGCGTCGCGGTCCTTACATACTTCTTTCGCTTCCTCAACTCTCATCATTCTCGTCACAGTGATTACATGTTTAGTAATAATAAATATAGATTAGAACAGCCTGAATGTCCCTTCAACTATATACATTTTCTTCCACAGTACGCAACTATCAGTGACCAAGTCCTACTGGAAAATTGCGGTTTTCGTTTTTTTTTTGGTAGAATTTAGTTAACTTATTGTTTATCAATTGAAGTATCTATAACAAATCGGATAAGTGTAAACTATCAAGATGACAAAACAAATCGACTAAGACTAAAGCACACAGATGTGAACACGCTGTGGGGAATTCTTTTTGTAACTAGATAATCCTAAAAAGTACGTTTATTTATGCTAGGCCATAGACTATAAATCCAGGCAGCCTGTCTCGTACTACGAAGTGAGACAAATAAAATCAAATAAAATGAAGACGTGTGGATGTGTCTCTTAAGGAAATGGTGGCTAATCTGGGGGCCTAGACACGTGACTTAATTGTCGTAAACGCTAGTAGATTAGAATGACAAATACCACGTGATCTAGCGTAACGAATTTTAAATTGGCAGTCAAACGTTACTGACTTTGTTATACGTAAAATCGTATGAAAATGGCCGTATAAAATGTAATCAATTGGCACTTTTGTCGGGAAATAACACCAGCAAGCGATTGTACGAATCCTTTGCCACTTGTCTAGCCGCTCAGCTTATTTAGTAATAAATGTGTGTCGTATGTACAGGTGAGTCGGCTTATCTGATTTATCTCACCGTTACTGCTTGGGCACGGCGTTTGGAGTTACTTACGAAGTCTACGGCGTCAGCCATATTTTATGGGATAGATGTGGACACACAGACATACTGACGAATATAAATAAGTACAAGAATTCGTACAGAAAATAGTTTTATACTGCACCTTTATATGTATATAAATATATATTTTACGTGTTAAAATGTCTACAAACAAAACAGAATAATATTTGATGTCGGTACACAATGACAAGTTTCGAAAGCGCTGTAAAGATTTCATCTGAGTTATTAGTTATGACAGACTTTCCGCTGCGTACGTGATCAGTCTTAAGCTGACGGAACAGAGATCAAATTTGATTATCGTAAACCACGTGGAATAATGTGAACATAAAGCTTGATATATCGTCAAGGCGTCTAAGGTATGGTTTTTTCAAGGGCTCTCGTTAAGCGATTCTTTCAAGGAAGCCGTAAGAGGATTTACGACAGGTGACCTCTCTCGGGGCTGTGGAATTTTTATTGGGAAACTATTTTTATTGATAAAAAATATTCGATAACAGTTCTGAAAAAACCTAATAACTGACTATGAATTTAAAGTTGATCGCATTTTCTTATGTCAAGAATTTCCTTATGATCAGGAATTGAAATAGGTGCCTAGAGCTATTTTATTTACTTATAACGAAGTTTAGATATTATTATGGATATTATTGAAAGCTCACAATTAGGAATTCAAAGTAGAAACAGATTTTATAATATACATATAGAAAACTCATAATACTTTAGATTTCACGTCAGAAACGTGCCAATAGACTTTTTAGCGACAAAATCAGTGTTTCATGTGCTATTCTTATGACAACTATTATGAAACACCAGTATTTTAAAAACGACCCATGGGGTTATTACGGTAAAATTTGCAGACAGCGACAGCCATGCGAGCACTGCGCGACCGGTGACTAATTATAACACCAAATTGGTATTGTGTATGACGGATTATGTGTCTATCGTAAAATGCACTTTTCACGGCAAATTTAGTGCCACTATACAAATTACATTGCACAAATTCTCGTTCTGATAGCAAATAACTCAGGATATTTGGCTGTCGCATGCTGACTGCAAATTAAGGTGATAAGCGTTCCGGAAGAATTCCGAAAAGCTGAAATTTGCTCGTGACTTAGAGTTGTATCCATGTCATGAAAGACGTTCTAATTCCTCCTTTGATACAGACTACATTAGTCATTAGGCTTGTGGTTACAGATTAAATAACGTTCGATGACTTGAGTATGTAGAATAATGGGTGGCGAACGAGTAACCATGAATATCTACAGAGCGAAAGTGAATGATAAAAATCAAATATGTAATGGAAAATTAAATACTGTTGCTGACGGAAAGGTCAAAACATCCGCATACCTCGGTCGGAGTATGTGGGGAGAATGATGAGATTTGAGAAAGTGAAAGATACCCTCGGTTTTGTATTTAACTTCATGAGTTGGTAAAATTTTTTTGAAAATAAAACAGCCCATGTAACTAGCTGATAATGTAGCTTTCTATAAGTGAATTAGAATTTTTGAAATCAGTTGAGTAGGTTTTGAGTTTACCCATTACATACAAACAAACAAAGTTTACCTCTTCGTAATATTATTCTATGATATGTGATATGTGAGTATAGATATAGATAGAATGAAATTTACGTACATGTGTATGTAGGTGCTCATGTATTATGACTATTGTCTTACTGATACATAGAAAGAAAAGTAGGACAAAATAATATGTTTTGTGTTATTTGTAAAAAAGAAATTGTCACCCAAAGGGCTAATACGGAGAATTTATTGGCCAAATTTTTATATTACTCTGAAAACTTATTTCCCTCGAGTATTTTTATAGCGAAAGCCAAGCCTCCCGCCACTCGATATGTACCAATAATACAGTAGTTTTTTTCTATTCGTTGGACCCCTTTAAGTGGGAAAGTTTACGAACCACGTTACGTACATCTTTTGGGAATCACTTCTGCTACCTAAGTGCTACCAACCTACATAAACATAATACAATTCATTAAACCTTCAGCACATGGGAGATTGTTAAAGTAATATCCAACCAGCAAAAAGGCTATAGTTATATTGGAAGTTTATGCAACTTTTTTCATAACTCTTATATAGGTGTGTTATATGTTATAAAAGTGTTCCCGTAACCGTGACCAGTAGAATAGAATAGAGATGGGTAGGTCTGGCTTTTTTGAGCATACGGGTCCGGATGTGGATCCAGCTCTGCGGATACGGGTCCAGGTTTCATGTCCGCGGACCTGCATTGGCAATTTGGAAATTTAGTATTAACTCCCGAATCGGAGTTACGGAGTGTGCGAAGCTAGATCTGATCTGATCTGATGACTGATGTAGTAAAAAAAAATATCGTTCCAGCTCCTTTAAGTTCCGTGTCCGTTACCATTTACTAACTCCTTGTGTGCGCGATCCGTCTTTGACGCGTTCCATTCCACTCCGCTGGAAAATATTTGTATTCGAAAGGATACGTGTCCAATTTTTGTTTAAATGTACATCCAACAATGCCATTAGGGATATGGGTCCGCGGACACGTATCCATCCGGTCCTACCCATTTCTAGTATACAACTATTGTGACTGAAACGTGTAACGAAAAGTTAAATTTCCTGGGTTCTTTTCCGAGTCCGCTGTTCATTACTTCATTGTCCATTTGTCCCTCTGTTCGACCAATCAACCCCTTGTCTCAAGAACGGTTTACGGATATGTAGTTGATTTCTATCAAACACTGAAGACTGGTAGTCTCTTGGAGGTCTATAAAATTCAAACTTTTTAGTCATCGCAATTAAAAGAGGCGGCCATTGATGTATTAAAAAGATCTAAAGAGTACTTTCCGTTGATTAAGAGTCATGAAACTGGGCAAAAACTAAGGTCTTACAGTAGGTAGGTCCAATAAAATTTGTGTGGTAGAGCCATGCTGTATTACAGCACGAGTTGGACCGGCTCGCCTGGTGAAATACAATCCTCTCACAAAATATCGGCGTGAAATAACAGAATGTATTGCTGTTGGGTTTCATTCGGTAAGTGAGAGTGCCGGTGGCCCATCTCCCCCCTTCCCCTCCTTTCAGTCTTTCCTTAAAGGCCGGCAATGTATCCATGATTCCCCGGATGTTGCAGGTGTCTATGGGAGGCGGTGATCACTTTCCACCAGATGACTCGCTTGCTCGTTTGCCCCCTCTTTTATAAAAAAAACATCCAAAAAATGCGAATTTGTAATTCTATCACACTCTTTTGTCATTAGAAACTTATATTTGCAGTTGCAGAGTACAGGAGAACGTGCCCTTCAACTGCATAGTGAAGTTTGTTTCTGAACCCGACTGATATTTTTATGGTAACTACATCGCAAAAATACATTGTATGGTGGTAAGAAACCCTAGGTGGGCGAGTTCGATTCGCAATTTGATTGACTTTTAATTTTTATCATTACAATTTGTAGCAAGTTTTTTTAATGAATACTAATTGTACTTACGGTTAAATTACATTCGAAACACATTTTACATTTCACGATATTACTACAGAGGTTATGAATTATGATATACGTCAATTGTCAACTGTCAAGGAGACAGTGATTACGGGGGAACTCGTTCTTAAATTGTTCAGAATCGAATATTTTGGCCTAATCTATTACTTTTCAAATAAACTTAAAAATATTGCAAGTTTAATACATTTTCATTAAAATTGCGATTTAATATAAAATACTAAATAACCTAATTTGTTTTTCATTTGTGAATGTTCTTCGAAATTTTATTTAATTTACATTTACCTACGTGCGAAATAATGATCTTTGTGATATTGAATTGTAATTGTTATTATTCGGTATGTATAAGACATACCAAATAATAATAATTCCATTTACAAATAACACACACAAATATACACCTAGCCAACGTTACAAATAGTTTTTTTATTTTCCTACTTTTTAATTTATTTAATTTTGTTACTACAAATAAAAAAAAAAGAACATACATATCGTAACGTTAATATTTACAAACTTAAAACTACACATTATCTTCAATAATAGACTTCCTCAAAGTTGCCGCTTAGATAGCTGTCATTGCTCAAGGTATCCAGCAGACTGCCAGTCTGCTGGATACCATATACAACATTGCCTCATTGAATAGCCAAACTGATTCGTTGGCAGAGGAACGAATATATATTTATATTATTATAACATTCATATAATTAATTTTTATGTTTGAAATGTTATAAAATTGATAGCAGAATTTGTAGAGCTCATTATATTTTTGTATACATCTGTTACCGTTGTATCATGTTCACGCCAATAAAATAATTATGAAATAATATTATGAAAGGGGTGCAAAATGTCTGTCCAAGGTAATAGCGACGGGGAGATGGACTGTATTTTTATTAATATCTAGTTTAGACACATAATATTTAATAAATTATCCTGTTATTATTTACACGTACACCAAAAAACAAAGAACGACTTACAAACTAAAGGTGACAATTACTGTCAAAATGAATAATATAAAAAAATATAAAATATAAACGTTACTATTGTTACGAGCTGAGGGTAATAAGATGCCGGTTAAGGGTGCAAAGCGTTTATTTTCCTTCGTACAAGTAGATGTCAAGAACACGCGAACTTAATTACGGCGATCTCTAGTCTTCGTAGTCGCCCTAGACGTAGGTACTAGCGTAGTAGTCACCGAAGGTACACGTTTCACTCAATAAAAACGTTCCTGAATCGCAGAGTTCTTCTATCCAAGGTCGTCGCAGTAGTCGTCGTAGTGGTCTATGTAATTCGCCTTGATGTCGCCTCGATCGCTAGTTGAGAAACACTGACTCGGCGGCGGACACGGAACTCTATTTATAGTCGGATAAAACGAGGGTGGAACTTTCTAGTTAATTACGCTCGTTAACGGTAATTCGACATTGTTCTCGACGCCGCCTGTTTGCATGAGTCATAGGTACATGACACGTCATCGCTCGGGAATATTCGAGGTGCAACTTGGTTTTTCTTTCTTAATTTGACTTATACCATTCGATAGTAAGCCTTAAACCTAGCAATGCGTTTTTAGGTCATAATTCTGCAAAGCCTAGGTCTCGAGATATAAGCACTAAAAGTTACGTTTTCAGTTCCATTAAAAATCGACCTTATTCCTTACGCGTGAGGTCCAACTGTAACACTATCAAAAGATGTCTGTCGCCAACACAAGGGCTTCTGTATTCGACGGTCCTAAATGTCATCGCGACTCTTGGAGATAAAATCACGACTAAAAGCTAGTTTAACACAAGATCACGTTTAACAAGACGATTATGGAACAAACCAAAGAGATATCAAACTGGCGCGAGACGCGCCGTCGTCGGCCACATTTGTTGGAGTAATAAAAGTAAAGATTAGGAAACACACGTTCGTCCATATTTTGTGCGCGAACAGCTCTAACTCTAAAGAGGTTGTCGTAATAAAACTACTTCGACGAATGAAGATGGATTAACTACGCTTATAGTCAAGTGAACGTAACCGAGCGGTCTCACGCAGCCTTCTGGGACACATACATACGTTTGTCTAAGTAGATACCTCTTATTTGGAAAATGTTCCGTCAGTAATGCGGGTGGATTTGATTTTTATGGAAGGATTGTAGAAGAAAATATTTTATTAGCTGGAATGTGAGTATAACGGATAAATATTTAATTTTAAACATTCCGCTAACCACATAGCTTACCTTTAGTACAATTGTAAGTTATTAATAAAATCAAATATTAATTATTTTATATGAACTTATGTAGTCAGATGTACTTAATTAATTACGTCACAACATTCATACGTATATACATATCGTCACGCTGTATTCCTAACGGGGTAGTCTAAGGACGAAACGCCAAGCTTCGCGGTTCTTATATACTTCTTTCACTTCCTCAAATCTCATCATTCTCCTCACACGTTTTCGTCTAGGTATGTGCTTTTGACATTTCCGTCGTCTACAAAAAATGAAAATTTTGATTATCGTACGCACGTATATACTCGTATGTAACAGAAAGACAGAAAAATTGCTGTGAATTGATGTATAGAGCTAACGAAACGCGCCGTGCAACGCGCGTGTAACGACCCACGTAACGCTTTTTCCTTACGTGACGATGGCTACCACCTCAAACCTCCTGCAAGCCGCGTAAAAGAACTTCGTTCTAAAAAACAAAAAAGGTCTGACTACATTGCAGGATTCCAACCTGCGTACTTTGGCGTGGTAAACCTACGCTCTAGCGTCTGTGCTATTGAGAAGGTAGCTGTTACGAAATGTAAAGAGTTCAGAAGTTTAGAGTTTAAAAGTATTAAGTGTGTCAAAAGACGGAGAAAACAATTTTTCTCAGAACTGACACCTAGCTAGATTGAATTTTCACCCCCGTAAATGCCTATATTGTAAATTTCATCGAAATCGTTAGAGCCATTTTCGAGAACTCAAATTACAATTATATATAGATATATACCAATATTCCTCGTATAATATTATAGTAATTAGTCTTTATATTGAACACTTAAAGTTGTACATTGAACGGCTGAACCGATTTCGATGGGACTTTATAAGCAGGTAGAAGACATTTCAAAAAGTATGTTAGGATACTTTGTATCTTGGAAAAAACCAATACGCCTTAAAAAAATAAGTCACTGCTAGTGATTATTATCAATTTATAAATGAAGTAATAAATAATCGGAATGATCATTATTTGGACAATATTATTTTACAATAATCGTAGTTTGAATCTGGTATAATCATTTGAGCTTAGGAAGCCCTTAAAATTACATGCGTATTTTTAGGTTGCGAATATCAAAGAAAACGTTCTTTGAAAATAACATGGGATTTATATTGTTTTATTATACTCTTTGTGGAAACTCTTACGAGTTTCCATGCGGAAATTAGCATCATGCATACATATACTTCTCTCAAAGTTCCCTGCAAAACGAAATTACCGGTCTAAAGTCACAAAACCGTACGAGATGTAATAAATTAACAAATAATTACTTTACAGATTAAACTCGACTTCCTTTTTATATAAAATAAGGTTCTTGTTAAACATGTAATTAATACATTCACATCGTTTGTATGGTATATAAGTGGCTTGTTTGTAATCAGGGCCTTTCCAAAGGTTAATCCTTTTAAAAATACCTAATTGCCTTACATCATGGAGCATTCATCCTGCAGAGAAATATCGGACGGACATCTTATTCACTACTGCTCAGTTTATTTACACTAACAAATATAAACTATCGCTCGCATTAAGCAGTACGTAACCAATACTGGACCTATGTGTACATCTCTGTATATTTCGACAGATATTTCAGTATTTATGTAATGGCTTATTGTTCTATTCGGTAGTGTGGCAAATACAATAAAAAATCAAAGTAAACAGAACGCAGTAACCCCAACAGTGACGTAAATTGTTTTCATACAAAATAAATGATATTGCCACTCTATAGGTTGAGTGCTCCATGCATTATTATATTTATATAAATATATATTTTTCCCCGTTAGGGTTGTAGCGTGAAGACATGTATGTATGTATGTTTTTCTACACTGCACTGAAAAGTACTTTAGTCGGTTTTACAAAAGTTTCACTAAACTCGCGAGTTAATTCCGGACTAACACATGAAAATCGTTGATTTATTTAGAAATATTTACAAAACAGTTTTGTATAATTAACAAATTTGTTAAGTAATATTAACTAAAGTAAGTCCGGTACACACTATCAAAATGGTCTTAAAGTAAACTCTTTAGTAAATTCAACACAAAATTTTGTAAGTTTTATTATGTCAGAACGTGTAACTTCAGTCTTTTTTATTTTGTAAATTGAAGATCCGTGATATTGTAAAAATAATTAATACTTTAGTGGACTTTGGTGGGTTTCACGAAACAACAGGTCAACTCTCGGAATTAAGAATTTTTTCAGTGAAATCATTTCAAGTGCAAGAAATTTATTATTATGCACATATTTTAATTCATTGTAAATGGCCTTAAAACTCGCTGTGCCGGTCCAAGCAAACGCAGCGCCCTAAGCCTAAATGACTCGAATGGAAAGAAAAATGTCACAACAGTATAAAACAAACGTGAAATGGTCATGTAATTTTTAATCAAATTATTTACTAGGATTATTCAAGATGAGGATGGATGATGGATTTACTTAAAGCTGTGTAAATCGCAACGCATAATATTCTCTATCGTCTGAAGAGCGGCCCGATAACGTACATTTTTTTGCCATTTACGTAATTTGGAAGTCGCAAAAGTTAATTATCCTTTAATTGAAAATAATTTGTATTTTTTTTTAGAACAGCACTCACACCATATTTTACTTAATTTTATTTGCCTCATTTTATAGTGGCTGTCTGAAGTTATGAAGTTCAAAATCTTAATCATTGTGATATTTTTATTGTTTATGATATGTTCTTATTACGTATATGTATTAAATCAATTTATTTAAGTAAATCAATTACAATGTGTGTTTGAACATTAGTTCAATTGAAATTGAATCTACCTAGATAAGGGGCTTCATAATAATAATAATAACATATTTTGTTCATTATGTAACTACGTATCCTCTCATAACACCCTCGTCAAGTCGCCCGCACTCTCTAAATTCGAGCGCTTTTTCTAGGTTGATGCCTAATGGCCTAAATGGACGGGTCAGCCTACAGAACTCAGATTTTTTTTTTGGTAATTATTATATTTCAATTTATTGTAACATTTATTTATTTAATTATATTATTTACTTAGTGAAAGTGTGCTTCTTATATTAAATTAAAATAGTTTAAAATCAAGTGCATAACTATGAAGAAATAGTTGAAATGAGTTTAAAATATAGAAGGTTATGAGAAAGAGATGACACTATTGAAGTATGACATCACAAACTCGTGGTAGTGTAGCGCTAGGAATAACAGGGGCAGTTTATGACCACTATGATAGTCTTTATTTCTACTTTTACTTACTGTACAATATATTACTTTTTTTTACGTGTCTACATTACGTATTTGTGTATATGAAATACATTATATACATACAACATATACATATAATATTATATATATATATATATATATATATACATTGCATACACCTTATATATAGCAATTTTTTTCTTTTCTTTCTCATCTTTCGTTAAGTAGTCATCTCTTCAGCGTAGGCCTCCCCCAGTTTCCTCTATTCTTCCCTGTCTTTTCTCATCCAAACCGGCCCACATTTATGTTTAAATACATCCTCTCAGCGTTTTTTGGGTCTTGCTATGTTTGTTTGTCCGTCACGAGGTATCCATTCCATTACTTTCTTTCTCCATCGATCGTTTTCCACTCTACACACATGTCCTGACCATTTCCATTTCAAATTTCTAAATACTTTTATTATATCTCTGACTTTCGTCCTTTTCCTTATTGCCTCTCTCGATATTCTGTCCGATAATTTATTTCCTAGCATGTTTCTTTTCATTTTTCGTTATTGTATGACCACTACTTAAATTTAATATCCAATAATTCTATATTTTAACTAACTCCAACCATTTCATTACAATTACTTTCAGAATTAATAAGTCTACCTTCATTTGTTTCTTTTAGAATTTCTTTTAGCTTTAAAACAAATAAGATAATTGAGATTTACAACCAATATTCCAAAAAAATTTTCCTTTTTCTTATCACAAAGCCACCGAACCTTTTTAAGACTTCTCCATTACAACTTTCAATTCACACACTAAGTTACCCGCATACCAAAAAAGAATAAACTAAACCAGCGCTGACAACAACTGGCGCCATCTCTTGCTATCGTGATACAATAGGAACAATAATATTATGTTTTATGCCTAACATATATACAATACATAATACATATACAACCATTGGTGCGTTTGTTACGTTATCGTGTTCTGAACTTCTGAACGACTTGACCGATTGTAGTCATATTCCCACAATAGGTTTTGGAATCGCAAGGTAATTTATATACATACATAATAACGAATGTTTGTTTGTCGTCTATGCGTCCCTAAAACATTCACTAGATTGCGATGAAACAATGGTGAGTCGTTCTGCTTACATCCGCGAAGGTTTCTGAATTATTTATTTAGTAAATAAAATGCTTCGCGAACGAAGTCGCGGCCATCAGTCAGTAGTCTATAAAATAGTGAAATAATAACATATTCCATAGCGTACAACACCATACAGAACCGTCGTTGGCGCAGTCTAGTGTCTGCGTCTGTCTGACGTAATATGTATGTCTGTGCTAGAGATTATATTTTATTATAAACAAGCTGTGTCTCGCAGTATCACCCCTGTTAAGTTTTGTATTTTTCAGTAATTAAAAAGTAACCTAGGTTACTCTCTGTAAAGTCCTCTATGTACTAAGGAATGTTCCATAAAAATCGGTTCAGTCATTTTATCTATTAACCCCTTTAAAAACACATTTAAAAACTCGTTTGGGTATTGGTAACGTACAAATAACTTTATATAAGAGTTTAAGAAGTCTTTATTGTGAAATCGTAGACAAACTAGAGAATATGTATAAAGGAAGCTCCGCACTGCGCGTTATTGAATTGCCTACTCTCGGCCGGATAAGTAGGGTTGTCTCTATCTAACTATATTTTCCGAAAATTTTTTGACAGGAATTCGGAAAAAGAAGTGAAGCAAAAATAATTATTGATCGATTTAAGCTCCAAAAATCAAAACTTAACTTTAAAGTTGACATTATTCGTATTTGAGATTCTACTTATCTGTTTTTTAGCTAAGTTAAATAGTCCATGACAAAAAACACACGTATATTATGTGTTTTAGAACGTACTATATTTAAGAAATATATGCATAAAATATTGTACATTCGAATAATAGAAACGACAGTGGAAAATATATGTATATTTAAACAATAACAATGACCTACAAAATGATTTCACCAAATACATACTTTACGAAGTACGTATTTTTGGGAAATATGTATAAATAAGTGGCAGCTTTCATTTAAAGTACAACTTATTGTGTTTAAGATTAATCTTTTTTAATCACATGGAATTTAGAAGTTTCTACAATACATTGACTACTGTTAACCACTTAACTATTGCCAATTTTAAAATTGACGCTTAAACAATTTTTTTTTAACCAATTTTTTTTTAATTGTAATCTTTCTTAAGGATGATAACATATTATATTAGACAAAGCAAGATATTATATTGGACAAATTGTATATAGAATTCTGTTTTAATAGAATAGAATTGAATATATTTTTTTACAACTTACAATTGTAAGCTGTAATACAATTATTTTACAGCGCCATTGTATTTTTTTTAGGTTAGGTTAGTGAGTTTTTAAGGCGACGCATTGAAAATTTTGACGGCAGGAATCTCAATTTTTCTAAGTGACTACAAAACGTATGAAAATGATATTTGGTAACCTGATTTTCCATTTCATTGACTTGATTTTGCCAGTTGCGTTACACGACTGGTTAACTTTTGTAACACAAAAAAAATATCAAAGAAACCTCTTTTAAAACAGAGATTTACATTTTTTGCAGTAACGGGACAGATTTATGTTTCTAAATTTTCTGTATAATTTAATCTAAGCTTATTCTTCAAAATGAAAGTTGTTTTTTTTTTAAATGAATTACAGTTTTTAAAATAAACGAAAATAATCATTTTTTCGTATTTTCCGTAAGCTAGCGCGCGCACGGTTGCATCAGCTGAAGGTCTATTTTAGATTAAATTATTGTTAATCATTGTGTCGCCTTAATAAAGTAATTTTTAAAAAAGTAAAGTGCAAACAAACTAAACGTTCGTATATTCAACGCATGCCCCTGCAACGCGTGGCCGAAAACGGCTAGTTTGTAAATCTATATCCATATAAGCGAAATACCTCTCACTGACTGACTGACTCATCACGAGATCTCCGAAACTATAGGTCTGATTGACTTGAAGTTAGCGTAGTTACTCTTTTTGCGGTGTAGACGCTCACTAAGAACGGATTTTACAAAAGTTCTGTCCAATATGGCTCTGCTACCCATGCGAAGCCGGGCGGGTCCATAGTGAAACATATTATAGATATTCTATTTTCAACTCGTACGTATGTCATATATGGCCTTCTTTCCATATTGCTATTAGAAGCAATATGACAGATCGAAGAAGACGTAATATTAGCGAAAGTATCTCCGTAAGTGGGAGTTGTTGGAAAACATTACGGTGAACCGCCGTAACTAGGTGGCTCTCGCAGTGTTGCCTTCCCAATACAGATGAATGTAACTGACAATTTTATTACTGCTCCGTTCTGAAATTGGAAAATGAAACAATAATGGAATCACTTCGGTGCCTGTGTATCAGTGTCTTTTCTCAGGAATAATGTGATTTTTTTGTTATTATTTGTACTCATTTTACCGTATTAATTAACGTGTCTATGTCGCGTTTATTCTTTAAAGCTAAATACCATTTCTATCTCGACGTTTCGACCGGATTGCACCGATCGTGGTCACGGGCAGTCTAATAAGGATGAGTGATGTCTTCGTAGTGTGTGGTTTCTTACACACTTCTTTTTCTTACACGTTTCTTACACACAACTTTAGTTTCTCCATTCAAAATCGAATTGATACTTTTGCATAACGTTACGACGTACGTTTACGAGACGTTAACAGCTGTCTTTTGCAACAGTTATAGTAAATATTGGTTCGAATTCCGACGTGAACTTCAAAAGTTGAGTTTTGGGTTCGGGGGTTAGTTGTGGCAACTCAAATACAAAGTAAATTTTTTTGTTATTATCATGTTAACTATAAAGTATAACTCTCCCTTAATTACTAACTTCAGAACGTTTTTTACTTTACCGTGTGTTATTTAACTGTGTGTTACTTTCCTAACTTTTATCGAAGAAACGTTTAAAAATTTCTATTGGAGATAAGGTGGCGGGGACTTTATCTCCAAAAGGATAGCTGAAAAACCTGAAGAAATATGAATAGAACTTGCACATGGCTGTTGTCGATTACTAATATAATTTGAAAGCAGTTGGTAAGGATAGAATCGAATGAGGACAGTTTCTATAATAAGAGGTGGTTCGGACAGGCAGTGTGTAGCGCGTGACAGTGATTTTTACGACTGACTATGCAACGGTTTTATTTACTACAAAACTAGCGTAACACCCCGCGGACCCCGCACTCCCCTCATGTGTCCACGGCCGCCTCTCCTAACCATGAATAAATGTACGGTCATTTATTCAAATAGACATTCACAATAAACTACATTACAAGTACAAGCAAATTACAAACATACATACATATCCTAACGCTACATTCTAACGGGTAAGATAATAAAGCGTGTCGTTAACAGCAGTAATTAATTCTTTGGCATTATTGTATAACCGACATGTTTAGACAGTTTTTTTTTATTTTTTTATTTATTTAAATTCAATTTATTAAATTAAACTTTCATTTTTTCCTAATTCGATAACGAATCTTAATTTATAACGTGTCTAATACACTGTTACCTTTTTATAAATAGGCCGGTCATATTTCACCTAAAAATGTAGACCCCTCTTCCTCATTATTTCTTAAGATAACTGACCTAATAAGGAAGACTTATAGCTTTTTTTAAATCAGTAGTTTTCGGTAAGCATTTATATTGATTTTTAGGGTTCCATTACTTGACATGAAAAAGGAAATGCTAACAAAATCGTCTGTCACTGAAGTTTGTCTCAGAAACTATGAAATGTATAGTGAAATATTTTGTTAACTCGTGTACCTACCGATCTATGTTGCGGTTGTTATCATCTATTTAAAAAAAATGTATGTTTCATTATACGTTTGTCCTCTATGAGTTTGTGCGTTCCTAAATAATTCATCTGGTTGTGACGAAACTATGACGTGTTATTCTGCCTACACCTGCAACCTGCCTGGTATCTGAATTATTGCATTTAGTGAATAAAAGACTATACGAGCAAATTCGCGAGCAACAGGTGGTCGTTAAAGTTAAGAGAGTGAACCCCTTCTCTAAGGGGTTCACTCGAACTTGTATTGATAGTTCTCCATCCCCTTCTCCCTTCACGATCTTTGAAACTACGGGACCTACAGTTTTAGAAGATTTAAGGAACAAAGCTTCACCTAAACTTTACATACATATATTGGGTCCTTACATATGAAATTAGCGTTTTGTCGTACTGACCACTTTGATCTGAAATATCTCCTCTTTGGTTAAGAATTCCAAATTCAAATTTATGAATTCATTTAGCTGGTATATTTGAGTTTTTAAAACAGTCATTCATTTATTTTTTCCTCATTATTTTTTTCTTTGGCGTCACTTATTACCGCACAATGGAAAACATGAAATATCGGTATATTTACGAGTACGAGTTCTACCGTGGCACCAGTGCTGCAGAAACAGCTCGAAGGATTAATGATGTGTACGGCACTGGTGTCGCAAAAGAAAGCACGGTACGTTTTTGGTTTCAACGTTTTCGTTCTGGAAATTTCGACCTTCAGAACCAACCCCGTGGACGGCCGGAGACCAAAGTGGAAAATGAAGAATTAAAGGCTATTGTGGAAGCGGATCCATCACAAAGCACTTCAGAGATAGCTGCAGGCTTCGGGGTAAGCGACAAAACTGTATTAATCCACTTGAAGCAAATCGGGAAAGTAAAAAAACTTGAACGATGGGTACCTCATGAATTGAATGAATCGAACTTGCAAACACGCGTCGACTGTTGTGTTACTTTGCTCAACCGACACAATAATGAAGGGATTTTAAATCGAATCATTACTTGTGATGAAAAGTGGATACTGTACGATAATCGGAAGCGCTCGTCGCAATGGCTGAACCCTGGAGACCCAGCCAAATCCTACCCTAAACGAAAATTGACTCAGAAAAAGTTACTTGTGAGTGTTTGGTGGACTAGCGCCGGTGTCGTTCACTACAGCTTTCTAAAATCTGGCCAAACGATTACGGCAGATATGTATTGTCAGCAACGGAGCAGCAATGAAGGAAGAACTAGCTGCTAAACAACCGAGATTGGTCAATCGTTCTAGACCACTGCTGCTTCACGACAATGCAAGACCACACACTGCACAACAAACAACCACTAAGTTAGATGAGCTACAATTGGAATGTCTGCGACATCCGCCGTACTCCCCGGACCTTGCTCCAACAGATTACCATTTTTTCCGGAATTTGGACAACTTCTTACAAGGAAAAAAATTCAACTCCGATGCGGCAGTCCAAACCGCCTTCAAAGAGTTTATTGATTCTCGCCCCCATGGTTTTTTTAGTAAAGGCATCAATGAACTACCTATGAGATGGCAAAAGTGCATAGATAACAACGATGCATACTTTGATTAATTAAATATATTTTACATAAAAAAAATTGACTTTATATTCCTCCCGTACAAAACGCCAATTTCATATGTAAGGACCCAATACATACATAACCTAACGGGGTAGTCAGAGAGGAAGGAGCGCCAAGCTTCGCGGTCCTTACATACTTCTTTCGCCTCTCATCATTTTCCTCACGGATTTTCGCTTAGGTATGCGGGTGCTTTTGATATTTCCATCAGTTAACACTCTGGCTATTAATAATCTTCGTAAGTCAGCCTTGGCTTCTACTACCACTCACTATCGATCTGTAGATTTTTTTCGTCTTTCATCACTCATTCTTTCCATGTGCCCGAACCATTTAAGTATTAACGCTGTCGTGCAATGCTGTCATTTACAAGAGACTTACAAATGCACTTTACTAAGGCAAATATAACCAAAGCCCTTGGTATTACAGATCTTAGTGGAATTTGAGATTAGTATAACGAATTCTTATAATTTTTAGCAATCCCACGCCCAAAATTGAAAGACACGTGTTTTTCGAAATTGAACGAAAGAAAATCGACATGTGTTTCGCTGATTAACAAAGCATCGTCAGAATATCCCAGAGATTCCAGAGATCAGATTCGATCAGTTAACTAGCACCAAATCAAAGAACGAATAAGCTACACTGCTCTTTATATCCATCCTATGACTACATTTCGTTAAGAGGCAAAATACAATTAGTGGGTTTGGAAGCTAAAAGCTGTTAAAATTAAAACACGAATATTGTTTATTTTAATATATTTGTTAATTTCATTCTGAATAATATGTTTTTGTGTTGCTTGAGCTCAATACAAGACGTCAGTAAATGTTTGTGTAGTTTTCAATTACAGCCGTCTCCATCATGGCGGCCAACACCATCGAGGGGTTGTTCGTAACTCGTTTATTGTACCTACGCACTGCGTACATGACGACGCCCGACACTGACTTACTAGTCAACTTTGTTTATTGTAAGAACATGAACAAACAACTTATCTCGCTGCTACAGTTCAGACTCCACTCATCGAAGACTCACGAGTGACAGTGACGACTCCAGGCCGAGCTGACGTGACAATGTTCAGTTCTAGTAACAACAACATTAAATTTACAGGCAAGTATGTAAACTTAGTACTTAAAGATGAATTCCTAAAATCTTTAGTTATTTTCCGCTCAAACTCCAAAACCATCAATCGACAGCATCGAAACCAGCATCGAATCCAAAGGATTCGGTGCTGGTTGGCTATCCAAGTCCGGTCTCTTGTATATCCTAGGGATGCTTCGTTAACAGGCAAACACGTGTCGATTGGTGGTTTTTGGAGTTCGAGTCGAAAATAGCTAAAGATTTTAGGAATTCGTCACATGAAACGGACTTCCACAGGGTGAGACCTGAGTCTATACCAGCCATTCCCAAAGTGGGCGACAACGCCCCCTTGTGGGCGCTGCAGGCCTAAAGGGGGGCGGTAAGAGACCCAGAAAAAAAATGGGGGCGTTGTGTAGAGCCCTGGGGGGTGATTTGTAATTTTATTTAGCTAGGAGGCATCTTAGACAACGACTGCATGAGCTCTCGACTCAGTAGACAAAATAAGTTTGGGAACCAGTGGTCTATACGATATCTTTGTGCTTTGTATTAGTGCTGTGATAACAGAGTAAATATTAACAAACACTCAATTTACAAATACATATCAATATGGCTATATTACTATACCTACAACATTTTATTTACTTTTATTTTATTTATAGAAAAAAACACGCTATCGACGTATTTACAAACACATTTATACACAATAAATTTAACATAACATATACAGTTTCAGACATTAGTCACGTGCATGAAAGAAGAATATGAAGTGAAAGGATCGAATATGAATGTAAACAAAACTAAGGTTCTGGCGTTTGAAAGGGAAACAGTACAGATGAAATGTGAGATTTGGGTACATGGAAAATGCTAGAACAAGTGAATGAAATTATGTATCTAGGGAGTGCGTTTTGGAGAGACGGAAGATGTGAGTTAAATGTGGAGAGACGGGTAGCAGCCGGCAATAAAGGGAAAGTGCTTTGTCCGCATTCATAGGCAGTGTGAATATATCTAACACTGCCAAAATGGCCATCCACAATGCGCTGTCGGTGCCAGCTTTATTGTACGGTAGTGAGGCCTGGATATGCCCGAAATCAAGTAAAAGTAAGATAGATGCAGTAGAAATGCGATCTCTTAGAAATATGTGCGGTGTCACCCTTGCGGACAGAATAAGCAATGAAGAGATACGCAGTGTGACAGGGTTGCACGATAGTATTATTGTAAAAATGAAGAAAGGAATGCTAAGATGGTTCGGCAGATAGAAAGAATGAGTGATGAAAAATTAACGAAGAAAATCTACAGAGCGAAAGCGAGTGGTACAAGAAGCCAACGAAGACCAAGATGGACTCACGAAGCCAAATAGCCAGACTGTTAGCTGATAGAAATGTCAAAAGCACTCTCATACCTGGGCGAAAATGTACGAGGAGAATAATGAGATTTTAGGTAGCGAAACAAGTATGTAAGAACTGCGATGCTTGGCGCTCCGTCCTCTCTGACTACCCCCTTAAGGATACTGCGTGAAGATATGTATGTGCAATAAATTTAACATAATAACTTATATATTATAAATTACAGTTGAGTGTGAATATTCACTACAAGCTGAACAAGCGGACAGCGGTCATTAAATTGACGTCTAAAAAGGCGAGTGAACTCTGAAAGATATCGATGTCACTGGCGTCTTTAGCGTTATTTAAAGGAGATGATAACTTTGTTCTAAACATTGTCTTTTCAAAAACTCTCCGTGTCGGGTATCTGAGTATTCTTTTTGGTACATTAAGGTTTATTTCAACGCATAAATTACGCACAACGGTGGTTCCAAGAACAGATCCAAGGAGGAGGTCATTGGGGTCATAACCCCCAGGGCTGGGTCTAGGTTGATTAGTGATAATTTTATCTAATCTTATTGTAATCGAATTGGAGTCTGTCTTAACTAGATGTCTACTATATGATCCCTTCTGACTTGAAAGTTAGATCCACCCTAGCGTGGTTCCGTTAACAATTTTATGTAATAGTAGGAGATCTGCAATTTTACGTCGGCATTCTAATGATTTAAATTTAAAATGTTCCAATTTGCCCAAAATAATTAAGCACGATACGGACAACTTGGATCCTTACACGCAAGGAATCTAGTAAAAGCGCGTTGAATACGCTCTAAACGGGTAATATGAATTTGATATTTTGGGTTCCATACTGGTGCTGCATATTCTAGGACACTACAGACTAAGGCCCTGTATAGGTTTACTATTGCTTTGATATTTTTGTAAATATGACAACAATATACTACATCACTTTATCAATATAACTATATTGATGTATAACATTTGAAAAGGCGAAAGAAATATGTTAAGATCACGATACAAACATTTATCCTCTCTAACTACTCCATTGAGGATTACGCGTGAGGATATTATGTGGAGTTTTTGCAAATAAAACTTATCGAGGCCACATACGTTTCGAAAAAGCAATACAAATTAAATATAAATTTCTTTTATTCATGCAATAAGTCCTACAGAACGACTTTTGCGAGCTTTATCTTGGAAATAACAAATGTATGAGGCACTCAAAAACTCATCAATATCGTCGACACGCGTTATGTTCAATAAACTGTATTATGTACTGACATGACGTCGCCGCGAGGAAACACCACTTACACGTAACGTGTGTGGGACGCATTGAATGTTATTTACGAATATTTGTAAAATAATTGAGTCGTAGATCACACAAATAAATATCTTACAGAACAGAGAGAGTGGTCACATCACATCGTATCTCATGTGGGCTGAGCTATCAAAATTAATACGTATCTAATATAACATACGTTAAGCATTATTTGGTAATATTACAAAATAGTTCAAGTAATGTAATAAAATATATATATAGAAATGAATTTTGTGATAATGAATGGAAACAGAGGATATGAAGCAAAGATACTCACGGCCCTGTTTTTCGTTGAGTGATTTTTTTTCGAGGTTCCTTATTTACTTACCACGAATGCGAGGAGTCACCGTCACGTATATACAAATTTTTATCAATCGTCCGCGCGCACTCGTAGTTCGATTTATTCTCTTCTCCCCTTGGACCCCGTAATATACCCTATCCCCGAACCGCTAGATATTCTCTAAGAGGACAGTTGGAGAATCAGATGATGGGTAGGAGTAACTCTTTTTCACAATCCAACTGAAATAACAATATAGGTCTCTCACAAATATAATGTTTAAATGTGATATTCCTAAAACCTTTAGTTATTTTCCGCTCAAACTCCAAAAACCACCAATCGGTAGTTTAGCACCATCACCCACCACCGAATCGGTGCTGGTTAGCTGATCGAGTCTGATCTCTGGTATATCCTGAGGATGCTTCGTTGAGAGGCGAAACACGTGTCGATTGGTGGTTTTTGGAGTTTGAGCGGAAAATAGGTAAAGATTTTAGGAATTCATCACATATTAAATTGTCTAGTTGTCTGTCTGTTGTCCGCTTGTCGTAAGAGCCTGTTGCGTCGATAGGAGTGTTAGTTTTGGTCGACCATTCATCATGCAACCCCGAGGAGGTCGACAACGACAGCTCGTGTGGTCTATACCTGTGTGGTATATACTCGTTTACACTACGCCAAGTGGCGAGTGAAGAACCGTGCGGGGGAAAAGAGCGCGCGAGAGGCGTCACTTACCCAAAAAATAGAAAACGATTCTATTTTGATCAATTTCGAATGGCAGCTTGCAAGCCAAGTTGACTCGCCACTGTCCGATCGGTTTACACCACTGTACTTACGTACTGTACTTGTCTACTTCGATAAACACTTGACCAATGTAAATCGGGAGTAACAGTGTAAAGATGCGAGGCGGTTCTGTCACTGCTCCTCGAGAAATGCTTCGGCGCAGCGCAAGAGGGACTTTGGTGCGTTAAACGTAACTCAACAGTCTCTCCCCTAGGGGCCAGGTATCTGTGTGCGCATATCTCATGCATAACCAAAAAAAGGCCTTATTCAGCTGCCGCTATTCTTTTCACTCTCTCAGCGAATGGAAACGTGCTTCCAGTTCTATCCAGCCAGCATACCTACTAATATGATACTATACAAACATACATATACGTACATATCTTCACGCTGTATTTCCAACCTACATACTTCTTTCACTTCTTCAAATCTCATCATCATCCCCACACTTTTTCTCCTAGGCATCCGTACATAATACGTACATACATACATATCTTCACGCCGTATCCCAACGGGGTAGTCAGAGAGGACGGAGCGCCAAGCATCGCGGTCCTTACATACTTCTTTCGCTTCCTCAAATCTCATCATTCTCCTCACACATTTTCGCCTAGGTATGCGAGTGCTTTTGACTTTTCCGTCGGCTAACACTCTAGCTATTTGATCTTCATAAATCAGCCTTAGTCTTCCTTGGCGTCTTTTATCACTTACTTTTGCTCTATAGATTTTCTTCGTCAGTCTTTCATCACTCATTCTTTCCATGTGCCCGAACTATCTTAGAATTACTTTCTTCATTTTTACAATAACACTGTCGTGCAACCCTGTCATACCGCGTATCTCTTCATTACTTATTTTGTCCGCAAGTGTGACACCGCACATACTTCTTACATAATAATATACGTACATAATAATATAATTAATAATAATAAACTATATTATAATAGTTATTAAGACAAATGATACCTCGTATATCAAATCGGTTTTGTGGTTTAGTCTTCGTAAGGTAGCAACAAACATATATGCCGTAGACAACATGTCGTCAGTTCGTAAAATTAGGCAGGCGCGTGTGTCTGGGGATTTCGTAGAACGCCACAAAATAATGAAATGGCCAAATAATACTCGTCATATCGTTCAATGCAAAGCGTTTGACGAGTCGTCCGGCCATAGTTGAACACGTCATATCCGTGGGGTGTTCAACCTATTCTGTATAATCTATATATATAAAAGGCGATGTATATATGTATGTTCCTTATGGACTCCGAAACGGCTAGACCGATTTCGATGAAATTTTCAGGGAATCTTTAGATTGGCCTAGCGGGTGATCCTGTAAAGTTTGGTAGCAATCGGTAAAATTTTTTTTTTGTTTTTTGCGCCCAGTGAAACTAACGCCCAGTGAAACGGGCCGGGGTTGCTAGTATTTAATAAAACAAAAATTAGTATGATCAAGTGACTTGCACAAAACATCACTTTTTACCTTTTTTGCACTTTTATTGTCTAACTATTTATGTACTTTTAGAATTATCCGGTGAATAGAAGAATAGAGAACAACGAATAGCCAGAGTGTTAGCTGTCGGAAATATCGAAAGTACTCACTTACCTAGGCGAAAATGTGTGAGAAGAATAATGAGATATGAGGAAGCGAAAGTATATAAGGACCGCGACCCTTGGCGCTCCGTGCTCTCTGACTACCCTGTTAGGAATATAGCATTAAGAAATGTATGTCTGTATTTTTAGAATTCCGTAGTAAATCAAAAACCCTAGTTTTATCAATTCCTTTTGTCTGCCTGTTCGTTCGTCTATATCTATACGCGGTTTATGGTAAAAAAGTGAAATTTGCCAGATTATACATATTGACCACGTCTACAAATCTGGGAATATAAAATCTCCCTTCTTCATATGTATGGGAGGTTATGGAGATACTTTAAAAGTAAAGAGAGAATAATATTGTTTTAACTTGCCTATACCTTTGTGTGCGGTGTCATTGGTTAGGTCTTCCATAAATACCGAGAGCGTGTGATGAAAATGCTCTTTCGATTCAGAGATCTGTTTAGGAACATTAAGCTTCGAAGTGGTCATTTTTGTTGGAGTCACGTGTCTCCCCCTACCAGCTAAACCGTTGTTGTAGATATGTGAAAAGTATTCACGATAATTCAGTCAGTGGAGGATTTATCAGCAGGCTGGAGCCTAGGGCGGCAAATTTTGGCCCAATATTTGTTTTATGTGTTACAGAAATTAAAAAGGTTAATATTTATATACCTAAATGTTATTAGCTAAAACTATTTCTTATGCAATCTCAACTAAATTGGTTGTAAAAATAATCTAGGAACTAACAATCATACTATGTACGAGAAAAGGGTGGAGTAATTAGACGATAGTGCACAAATCTAGTTACAACTTCATTGACAAAAAAATGGTAACTAATATGAATGTGAACTGTAGAGGTCGGTATCGAATTGTAGAGGTCGGTAGGGGCGGCAAAATTTGTCAAAGTCAAATCAATTTATTCAAGTAAACCCAATCACGAGGTATTTTTGAAAGTCAAATCTACTGTAGTTCGGTTCAAAGAGATGAGAAAAGAAAACCTGGACACTGAGAAGAACCGACAAGAAACTCAGTCAGGTATAATTTTTTCAACATCATTTTACAAAAGGTTTATTAAAATACAATATTCAGAGCCAGTAAATGCATGTGCAGAGAAAATCATTTCCAGACTATTGTTTTATCTTCAACGAAATCGTTTATTTTATAGTATGATTGTCTAATCAATGTACGTCCCACAACTAATCTAAATATATCCTCCGTTAATTGAGCGACTTCTTGAGGAACTTTGTTATAAAAACGAACGCAGTTACCCAAAAATGAAACATTTGACTTATGTAATTTAAATTTTGGAACAACCAATTTATCACGACCTCGGGTTTCCATACCACCAATATCGCCTTTTTTTGTAAATTGATCTATATTTTTTCTCGTATACATAATAATTTCAAAGATGTATAAGGACGGCAAGGTCAGTACATCAATGTCTTTAAAACGATCTCTTAATGATTCTCGTGCATTCTATTATTGCATTGCATTATATAAATAAATGCTGGTTCATATGCGATTTTAAAGAAAATGGAAGCTAGGACTAACCTGGATTATGAATGGATAATAACACAGGTATACCAGGCCTCTGCGTCCGTTCTGTGATCCGTGCACAAGTCCCCTGGTGGCGCCTCTTCTCGGGGTTTTTGGTCTAACTCACACACAATTCACAGTCCGGTGACAACACATGGACCACAGGGTCAAGGAAAGCGTGGGAAAGGTTTAACGAAGAGTAATAGCGTATTAATAGAAATAAATTTGTACTATGGAAAAGCGATTAAGGGAGCGAAAAAGAAGCGGTAAGATATAAATTCTCTCTCTATGACGGTAAGTAAATCACTTTTTGTGATTAGCACACGAACAGCGACGAAAACCAACGAAGAAAGCCGAATGTATTAGCGGCAAAATAAAATATATATATGGCGTGAACAGCTGATTAATAACGTTTGCAAGATAATAAGAAAAACAAGATAAGTTTATATTTAAAATGTTCACAAGGGATTGTTGTGATGTCTTAACACTCTCTTTAATAGTTTTTTTGCAAAGCCTTTCTTGACCTTTAATGATTTCTTTAAAACCCTTAGTTACCCAACTTTGATATATAATTGTGTCCTTTCCGCTTACTATTGTAAAATTTGGGAGGTTTTCCAAACATTCTGAACATTTGCGTTCCAAACAAGGAATATTTAGTGTATTGTTACAGCAAAGTGACTTGACGAGGTCAGTGGCTGAAGAATAACTAATTATTTTTGCTTGGTGTAAAGCGCGAACAACATAATCATTATTGGTGTGAACAGAGCATCAGCAAGTATTTCGCGAAGCTGCTTTAGGGAATATTACCCAGAAAGGACGATATCGGCAGAATGTCTCGTAGGAGATATTTAAGCCAGTTTATTGTTGAACTTCTTGTGAAGGTTAAGAAGCGTATCATTTAAAAGACGTATTTGTTTTTTAACTATTCTGCGCGTGATAGTTTCTTTTTTTCCGGCTGTTAGTCTACTATTTGCGTCATCAATTAAGAACTCGTATATCTTTTGTTTTAAACTAAAGCTTAGAATATTGCCCCGTTCCTTATTTTTCTTTATTCTTGCTAATCGCATCCTGTATTTCGCTAACCTTCGTTCTAAAATATTTAATCTATTAATTAAATACTGATTTTGGGCCTTCAATTGACGTCTATTACGTGCGCTTACTGCTTTACCCACGGTGACTCGCGAAAACGATGAATGAGAAGAACATGATGATGGAGGTGGCGTATTCTCATTTAATATATGATCTGTCCGTTTTTTTATTTTTTCTTTTTCGCGTCTTCTTAGACTACACACGCCACATTTTTCTAATTTGGCGCTGCTGCCTAGGTGTAAAATCTTTAATAGTCTTTATCAAACCATCTTGTTTCTTCCGATAATATCTTTCTCTGTCTTTTCTACATCTTTCTTCTATAGCAAAACCATCTAATTTATATCTAGCTCTTTGCATGCTTAATTTCTTTTGTTCACGTCGCCATTTTTTCCTCTCTTCTTCGCTCAGTTGTGACTTAGACCTACTTGAACGAGACATCGTGTCTAAAACAAAACAAACTTTATGCGAAATTGCACATACCACGTAATATAATAGATTAATAGATTCGTTTATTTTATACACCGTTATTACAGAAAAAAGACATACCAAAGTTGTTTACTAAGTAGGAAAAGTAAAGAAAAACTGACTTTATACTACAATGTATGGTAAGTAATAAAACTTGATTAGCACTATTACTTTTGCATACATCTAAAATTCAGTAATTTATTCGATAAACAACATTTCATATATCAGTCAAGAGTTTGTATTACTTTAATGTTACATCGGCTCAGGTCTTTTAATGTAAAGCTATTGTTATATGAAATCTTAGGTGCGAACCGACTTATGCAAATCGACGGTTATTTTTCAAACCAAAAACTAGAAAGATTAGTTCAAGTATAAGCATACGACGAATAATAACAATAAATAACATTTTTATTATGAAAAACCTTTTCCGTGGACATATGTCCTTCGTGTGGACATTCCTGTTCACAGAAAAGTTGTCCACAGAAAGGACATTCAAGCCTAAGGTCAACGTCGCTCTTCTGTTTTTAAGGTTAGAAAAATGACAAAGAGGATTTCGAAAATACTCCTTAAAAGGCACTATAGCCATATATTTAACAGTATAATAAACGCTTACCTACCAAAGTACACCAAGAACAGAAAAGTCGCACTGATCTTTTATAAAATTACTAATATCTAATTAAAATATTCTTAAACAACAAAATTGGACACTGCACTTTCAAAATGAACGCCGGCGAATGACTTCTTTTTAATGTTATTACTGTAAAAAATTATTTCTATGTGGTAGCTTTTTTAGAAATTTTTAATAGGTTGATTTTTTGGTCCACAGAAAAGTCATTTATCCATATAACCATATGTTTATTCGATATTGGTCAAAAAATATAGAGTATTTTTAGCAATTTTTTTATCAAATATAACTAGTGTTCATTTAAACACTCATAACATTTGTCCTTTTAATTATATATTCATCAAAAAGTTAATTAGAACTATTCAAACGCGTGTACTACGAATCTGAACAGTCCACAGAAGGGGATAATTGGAAACATTTTGTTTTTTTTAAATTAATAGATATTTTACAGTTTTAAATACTTCTGTATATATGCATAAATGTAGCTTATAGTTTAATTAAGAAATAAAAGTCTTCACATTTTGTCGAAATAATTCAAATTATTATATCTGAACCTCGCTATGTGTATGACCCATTTAGTAGAATCGTTATCGTAAAACTCCTCCAGTAAAGTGATAGTAGACTTTACTGAAGTTTTGTAGAACTTCTTGGAAGAGCACGAGAACTTCAGCTACACACATTTATTTACACCTACTCCATTCTTTTCACTTACAAAGAACTTTAAAACACAATATACTTATGTACTTTAAAACTAACAAAAATATAAAAATAGAAAATCTAAATAAAATGACAACCTCACTTCTCCCGTTCCCGCCAAAAAGTCCATTTCGGTTACTATTAACTGAAAGCGCGGAGATAATTAGGGGTTGCCAACATATCTTCGGCTGATTATATTATAGTATTTTTCAGAATAAGCTACAAAAAAATACGGTACACTTCAATAAATGTAGTATTTTATGGAAAGAGTAGAAAATAAAAAGATATTAAGTGCAAAAAATATAGTTTTATAAAAAATATATTTTTTTGCATTTTTTGCATTTTTTGCAATCTTTTAACAATTTTTGATCTACGATAAAGTGTTATCGTCTTCCATTTTTAAATTAGTATAGGTCAAAAGCTAATTCAAATAAATAAGGTACAATAAGAGTTCGTTAATTTTAAAAAGTGAGGAATTTCTTTGTTATTAGTTCCGGTGTTGCAAAATAAAGATTGAACTATCCAATTGAAATATAGTATTTTTGTGTACTATAATTTATTCAACATACATAGTACGCACATTTGAAATACAGTACAGTACTGTATATTATAGTGGTGGGTAACCCTAGAGATAACGCCACTGGGGACGAAAATATTACGTTAGTATCGACAAACTTAATTTCATCGATGCACCCAACATTTTAAATTATTAAAACTTTCGTGAGACATTGTTAACGCACTAATTATTGAATACGGCTTTACACACGTGAGTAAAGCCGTATTCAATAATTAGTGTGACCCAACATTTTATTGAGTTCACCATAATATAACAACTAGACATAAATCATTTTGTGTAATTGGCGACGTTTCACAAAATACTTGCGCGACAAACATTGCCAAAATATTTAACGCTCCTTTTTGTTTAGAATTAATCGGTTAAATACCTTTGCATTGCATTTGAAGGTCAGGCTCTTACTCAAAGATTCTTGTCGTCAATCTCTAATCAGTCTAACAGCTATATTAATATCGGACAGGTTCTCATTAGCGAAATGAGCGCGAGTCAACGCCACGCGCGACGGCACATTACACCGGCTTGTCAATTAGCAGCTGTCGTCTGGAGCGGTAATATTAGTACATTTAACTGTTGGCGATGTGTACGACCTCGCTGTCACCACAGATGAGTGACATTTAACATTTATACCGTGTAAGGTTCCGTAGGCAACAAAAGAAAAACCACAGAATTACAACGAGATAAGTAATTTTTACGAATTTCTAAACAAACTAAGGAGATGGGACGTAAGCGGGTGGTGCAAATAACAGATGTTTTTCGTTTATCTTAAATTTAATTTCTTGCAGTTACCCTCTCCCACCTCAGCAGTTTTATTTACTGTTTTAAACAAACAAAGGCTGAATGATTGTAATTTATAAATCACTTTATTTAATAATTCTACCACACATCGATGCAGCAAAACGAAAAGCTATAGGACATACTAGCAACAAGAGAAAGTAGAAAAAAAGGTGTCGGATCCACTTACAAACGATACCAAAAACCATAGACACAAATAAAATGTATGTTTGTACCAATCACGCTTGATGAAACGAAGTCTTCATCGCATGGAATTTCCTGCCTTCAGTATTTAAATTACTTTCGCTTCGTGTCTCATAGGTGTGGAACCTGTATTTTCACAGAAATCCCCACTGAAACTCAGTAGCTGTGTTAGCGTACTATCTCACGTGCGATGTTGAGCGAAGCTGACTCAGTCGAGCGATTAATTGGCTTGATAGGACTGAGGTGAACTATTTGGAAACATAAGGACATGGAATGGGTTTATATCTTGTACTTTATAACGTCGAATAAAGAACCAACTGAGCGACTGTACATTTACTTGTACCCTTACTTGACCTTATAAATAATGTATATATAGGTGTATAATGTATCTGCAGCAAAATGTGTACATGTTGGTGCGGGAGAAATGATTCGGAAAACCTTAAATTATTTTCAACTAGTGGCCCGCTTCGAGTTTGCCTGGATGGGATCTTGAATGTTTGTAACATACATTTGTTGTTTGAGATTTAACATTTAATTTAAGATAATAATATGTCTAGATTTCCAACTTTTTTTTTATTTTCCTAAAATTTTCTTTCATACAGACCTTGTCCTATTTATTAAGAACACAACAAAAAAATCACCATCGGCGAAGCTGTTCTCGAGTTATGATCTTTCATACATGCGGCAATTGATTTTTATAACATTAATTATTAAAATTAAATGTTGATTCTAAAGTTGGTCTTAGGACCTTAGGTTGTTACGTTCTGAGTTCTTGACGACCTCTATGCGCAGAGGTTTAGGTGTTGAATCCAAGCGTGGAAGGTTCCCGGTTCGTTTCTTGATCGGGTAAATTTAGGAAACGAACTTTTCTAGGATGTGGGTGTACTAGGAGACGCCCCTAATAGTAGTCGTCTGAGTTTTATAGACAGGAATACCCTGGCATGAGACCAGATGAGTAATGCGTATTATTTAGGGTATTTATTTATTTAAGGAATAACTCTATAATTATCTTTTGTCTTTTAAAGTTTAGTTTACATTTGGTGAGAGAATGAGTATTAATTATTATTGCTGCTTGAAACAGTTGGTGATTGCTATTCGCGATTGCTTAAACACAGAAAGTTTGTTTATTTTGTTATTCTGAAATTAACATCTTAATTTATGAATTATTTTAAAGTACACAGCTTTACGAATTTGTTAAATAGATAGAAAAAGATAAAAAGTTTATTTATACAGTCACACACATGCGATTACATGCGAAAATAAAAATAAATGAAATAAAAATCCTTTTATTTCTTGTAATGTAAAATTATAAAATTTAATGAAAAAGAAAAAAGAATAACACACAATGTTTACAATTCATTTTTGAATTAATTATTGTATATTATATATATGAGCTTAGTTGGACTATACATTTCAACATGTTTTATTTAATAATGATAATACTCCAGACAATTACAAAGATTGTGTGACCCCAAACTAAGCAGTAAGCTTGTACTATGGGTACCACACAACGAACTCTGGGGGAGTTCCCAGTAACACCCAGACTCCAAGCCAATTTAGAAAAGTTCGTTTCCTAAATTGACCTGACCGGGGATCGAACCCGGGACCCTAACCTTGGAAAGTAGATGCATATGCCACTGCGCCAACGGGCAAGTCAAGCAGTTTTATTTTATGTACAAAAACCCCTCCTCGAGTGAAGGTGAAGGCCTTCTCCAAAGAGTTCTATAGGTCTCTGTCTTGAGCTCCTTGTGACCAGCAGGGTAAAGCTATTTTTATAATTTCGTCTTCTATAGCACAGATTAATTAGGTACTACCTTAAATAATAAAAAATAAATAAAACAAAAGTATATACACTAAAATTGCACATGTGTGTGTTGCAGCTGTACGAAAAGGTGATGGCTCAGAGTATAGCTTTGCTCATAGGAGTAATACTCTAATATTCTGTCACAACCTAGAAACCGATAAGCGATTGACAAGTGATTCATATTGTGCTTATCCGAAGAAAAATAATAGCATAATAAACCAGGTTACATACTATAGATATAATTTCACACACTTCACACAGCGCCATCTAGTCCCAAAGTAAGCTGCACAGCGCTTGTGTTATGGGTACTAGACAACTGATATACTATTTATAAACTTTTCCATTGTAAATATATACATATTATACATAAACACCCAGACTCGGGACGGGAATCGAACCCGCAACCCCCGTTTTACTTTCCGACGCGCTAAACCGTTGCGCCACGGAGGTCGTATATATATATATATATATATATTCAAAACATTTATAATCAACTATTCACGTATTACTGCAAGTGCGCGATCAAAGAACAGGCAAAAAATTAAGTGATTTAAAAGAAATGAGGTTATGTAAAAAATTAAGTAGGTATCTTGCAAGTTATGTAATAAAGTTGTCTTAATAAAAAGATGCCAGATCGAGTCACTCTAATGTTATTCAATAAAGTAATAGAAAAGGGATAGTATGAATGAGAATTAGCTAATTTAGAAAGAGATAAATAAAGTAATAGCGAAGGCCGTCTTGGCATTGATAAGTGTTTTATTATATCTCACTTGGTCTTCGTATTTTCATTATTAAAGGTAATATACATTACATACTCGTAATATTTATGGGTCAGTTGTGTTTGTTGCGCGTGTTTTTTTTTATTATGTCAGAGCGGGCAAACGAGCAAGCGAGTCACATGATGGAAAGTGATCACCGCCGCCCACGGACACCCGCGACGTCCGTAGGATCACGGGTGCGTTGCCGGTCTTTAAATACATGTACATACAATGTTTGAACTGTTGAAGTTCTAAAGTTGAAAAAAAAAGTAATCTATTTGTAATTAAAATCTTGTATAATATATAATCAATTATTGATTGCTAAAAAAATATAAGAATTTTGAGAAACATAATTTTAAAAATGTAACGTAATTTAAATTAATTGTTATTATGGTACTCGTATTACAGGACTACATGACAGTGTTGTTGTAAATACGACGAAAGGAATGCTTAGATTGTTTGGGCACATAGAAAGAACGAGTGATGAAAGAGTGTCTAAGAAAACCTACAGAGAGAAAATGAGTGGTAGCAGAAGCCAAGGAAGACCAAGGCTGACTTACGAAGATCAAATAGCCAGGGTTTTAGCTGACGGAAATACACTCGGATGCTTAGACGAAAATGTGTGAGGAGAATGATGACTTGAGGTAGCGAAAGAAGTATGTAAGGACCGCGACGGTTGGCGCTCCGTCCTCTCTGATTACCGCGTTATGGATACAGTTTATTATAGCACCGACTCAAGTGTTATGAAGTAAGTGCAAAAAATGGTACGCAATGTTAGGACGCTGTTCTTCAAAGCACTCGTGGATCGCTTCTTTTTGGGATTCGAGAATTGTAGCCAAGTTAGAAACTAGTAATTTACAAAATCTAGTTATAGTTTTAATCCTTGCTATAATTGTTAATGTTATAAACATTGCTGATAATAATTTTTACCAAGCTGCTGATAAATTTTGTGGTTAATAAATACCTGAGTGAATAGTATTTTATCATTTGCAATGAGTGACTGAAAAACAGCTCAGCTGACGTCACTGTTTCTAAAAGGTCTTATTGTGTTCATGCATTATATAAGTATAAATACATTACCTTATATACGAATACCAGCAAACCCGGCCCGTTTCACTGGGCGTTAGTTGAAGTTAAAATAAATTAAACAGTTTTTATAATTACTTAATATTAATATATGATGATTTTATTTTCAAATCGGTCCAGCCGTTTCGGAGTCCATAAGAAACATACACCCATACATTGTCTTTTATATATATATATATAGATTGATACTGCAAAAAAAAAAAAATTAACTGATCCGATCGCTAACAAACTTTACAGGATCACCCACTTGGCCAATCTGAAGATTCCCTAAAAATTTCATCGAAATCGGTCCAGCCGTTTCGGAGTCCATAAGAAACATACATACACACATTGTCTTTTAAATATATAGATAATATATCTAGACATACTGTTACTCTCTAATTCGCGTTCGTGTGGAATTTATTTTATTTTTCATTCTAACTTTGACGGCCCATTTTACCCTCTTATCAGCCAAATACAGTTTACAGTTCTGTAACTAATTTTGCTGGTTCAGTTATCTTTAAACTTTTGACTCACAGGACAAGTCTGAGACTCACAAAAATACTGCCACGATTGTCGATGATGATTATGTTCTATATTATTTCATAATCATCATGTCCTCCAAATCGTCGCCTTAATCGTTGTATACGAAATCGAAGAGTGAAATCAAAGTGCTTGTGACCTAGTCGTGGTTCCCGAATCTCAAGTGGAACATAGAGATGCTTTAAACATTTAATTATTTCATGTAAGTGGCTATGCAGGTCCTACCAGACCCGTATCACTGCGACCAACTTGATCTATTGTGAAAACATTTAATTAATAGTACTACATTGATGTCACTGTTGTTTCCCCTCAGTTGAGTAGAATATGTGAGGCTTTATTCAGTCTAGTATACATAGATACCGTTGTTGTTTGCAGTTCGACTTGATGTTGTTTAAAGACGGCAGCGGGCGCGGCGCGGCGCTAGTGGCTGCGGTGGCGTGTCGCCAAAGCCAGCAGGGGTTGGCGTAAGGGCGCGCCCGGGTACTGACTGACACACCACACACAAACACACACACCGACATACGACACCCATACGTATACAAGCGATCATTACATTGGTGTTGTGTTGCCAGCTTTTTAATTATAATAATCTCAAATCAATTTATTGGGCAGTTTCTTGCGTGTATTAAAGTAGATGGCAGTATTCATATAATAAATTCTCAAGCCTCAATATTAAAATTATTTACAATTAAAATCACTTTTGATTGACGTTATCGTGTCTTGTATTTCCTTATTAATGCACCACAGACTTACATACATACATATTGTTTAAAGTAATCGTTTTAATTTTCCGTGTACTACTTAGATATTGTAATTTGTTTTGTCTAGTACAAAGATTACTACACTACTGCAGTGTGCTTTCCTAATAGCGATACTGATATTGAACCAATCTTTTTCTACTGTTATACAGGTTTATAGCATACATACATAACATACATTTGAGGAGGCGAAAGAAGAAAAAAGACTGCAACAATGGGCGTTTTATCCTCTCGGCTTACCCCATTAGAGATACGGCGTGAAGATTTGTAATCAGCGACAATTTTTTATATATACATCTTACATACATACATGTGTTTATATAATGTTCCTTTCAAGATGAACAGCGTCAGCATAAAAAATTAGCTTTGAGAGCAGAGCATTATTAATTTGTGACGCAGCGTTAGTCAATTGCCTATAAAAGTTCCTCATAATGAGTCCCTTGGTAGAATTACGGCGTGCGTAGTAAGGAAATTCAATGTTTTCTTTTCCTCATGTTATATAGTTTTATAGGGTTCCCCATACACAAATTATATTTTAGGTATATTTTATATTGCTATGTTTTACAGAATAATGTAATGTATAAGTATTATATTTTACAGACAGTTATTGCACGTATTAAACATATAGTTTTAAAAAAAATCCTGTCAGATCCGAAGGGGCACATAGGTATCCCAACGACATTACCGAAAAAAATAAGAAATTTTTTTTTACGTATTATCTGAAAAAGATTACATCTCGATAACTATATCTCGATAACTCTGAGTGCTAGAGCCATGCCGCATTGCAGCACGAATTCGGCCGGCTCGCCCGGTGAAATACCACCATCTCACAGAATATTGGCGTGAAATAACAGCATTTATTGCTGTTGTGTTTCGTTCGGTGATTGAGAGTGCCGGTGGCCCATCACCCTTCCCCGTCCTTTCCCTCCTTTCCTTATTTCCCTAAAGACCGGCAACGCACCCGTGACTCTCCGGACATTACGGGTGTCCATGGGCGGCGTCGGTCACTCTCTATCAAGTGACCCGCTTGCTCGTTTTCCCCCTCTTTTATAAAAAAAAAAACTAATCATACCTGCACGGATCGAACAGGGTTTTTTTACATACTGTATATTGTGTATCTTTCTACGTTGCAGAATTTGCCGATGTAAAGAAACCATCATTTCACGCACATTCAAAAAACTGTTGCAAGATAAAATTTTAAAGTTTCGTGTTGCATTATAAAATATCTAAAAACACAGGAAATTAACGCGACCACCTTTTATTTTCGCTTGATGTTTCGGCCGAGTTGCATCGGCCGTTGCAAGCTATAGAGGAAACTATAATATATTGAATTCAGTAATATTAGTAAATATTTGTAAGCTACGTAGGTATCGACCGATATCAGCAGTCTGTGTGCCTCTTCTGCGTGCACTACTACTGCATCCTAAGTACCATGTTTAGTTCATTTTTTATTATGGTTACCTGATAAGAAATGAATGTCAAAAGCACTCATATACCTCGATGAGTGTGTGGGGCGAATGAAAAGATTCAAAAAAGCGAAAGAAGTATGCGAAGATCTTGATGCTCGGCACTTCATCTTCTCTGACTATCCCTTCAGGGATACAGCATTAGGATATGTATGTAATAAAAAATTACAATCTGTACCTGTTATTGTTTTCATTAAGGTCCGTGTCAATAAAAGAGGATATGTATGTAAAATGTTATATTTTATTGTATAACAAATACTGTCCAAACCAACAAACCTATATCTACTCGTGTTGCGCGTCGTTGTCACATGAAAACGTCGTCAGCGAGCGGCTTGCCCGCGCCCCCCGCGGCCCCCGCGCCCCCTCCCGCGCCCCCGCCCGCGGCGCGGTCGTCCTCGAACGTCACCATCTTGTCTTTACCCTTCACTTGCCCCTTGCTATCGTGTCCTTTGCCTCTGTCGGTGAATGTCGACAAATTGTACAGATCGCCCGACGTGCCGCTCAAGTTAAACTCGGAAAGGCTCCTCGGGACGAAATACTCGACGCACTTCTCGGCGTGTCCGGCCGAGCGTCTAGCAGGAATGTTTCTTTGAAAACTTTCCTCGCCGTAGTTCGAGGATTTCCGCCTTGGGAGACTGTTGAATTTGGTCGGGTTCGAAGTGTCTATTTTAAACGTCACTTGCTGACGTTTTTCCTGACAGTTGGTGAAAGTAACAGACGGCCCGGAGTCGGCCGTCGGCCGATGTCAGGAGACTACCGACATGGCGATTCGATCGTCGCAAACTTTGTCGGCGCTGTGAACCGCCCGTGATTTGGAGCTGCCCGTACATAGTGCGGTGAAACTTCTGAGCGCTGTGCTCGTATCCTCTTGAATGAGATTAAAACACATGGCTATTACTACTATACCCACTAAAATATAAATACAACACACGCCAACAGCGATGTCCTCTGATTTTGCGGACACTGTGCTCGCGTAAAGTCCTGGTTTCAAATCACCGAACCCTATCGTGGCAAGACTAGAAAACGAAAAGTAACATCCGTCGATCAAGCTCCATTTTTCGGTTCTATGAAACACAATGGTACCCAGCGCTATATATAAAGCGATGAGTAACAGACTAAGTATGATTGGTACTCTTGTGTGGTCCCGGCACGTCCAGTGGTAGCCGCCACTGAAACTGTCTAAATTCAGTGCAGCTTGGAAAGGAGTCCGCTTCTGCCTTTCCTGCGTTTCCTCCACTTTATCACAGTCTACGTACTGCTTACACTCGATACCAGATAGTGAATATCTACTGAGACAGTCCGCTTTGGGGTGGAAGTTGCCACTTTTGAGAGTTGACGGACAAATCTTTGAATAAAGCACACGAAAGTTTCTAGCGAGTGCTTCACCGATTGTAGAGAGGTATAACATGATGATCGGGATACCGATGCACGCGTACGCTACAGCCACCAGCTTGCCTACTGACGATTTGGGGGTGACGTTGCCATGACCTGCATGAAAACAGAAAGAGCAAGATTTATTTTGTGTGGTAAGAATGCAATCTTTCGAAAATTTATTACGATTTAAGTTCAACGATGAAGACTCATTCACCACCCGGCCATCGAAACAGCACAGCCTCGCCGTTTTGTTATTAAATTTCACGTGAACAACTTGCGAGTGGCGCGCGTTGTATCACTTCACTCGCCTTCCGCATATGGAATCTTGTGAGCAAGGCATTCCGATGCCGATACGGAATTGTTAAGTCAGCAGTTTGCATAAAGCGGAGTTTGCATCGAGTAAACTTGATCATATGTGGCCGTCCAACGGGCCGTTTCTGCGTCATTTAAAACTACACTTCAGAACAGACTGAATGGGCTGGATCAAGTATACTTGATTGTCAGTGTCCGGCGTATGGAAAATCCGCATAACAAATCCCGACCACTCGAGGAGACGCGGTGCTGGTCAGAGGCTTACTTTATAATTTAGAATCGACCATTACTTTTACGGGTTTTTAGTTTACTAATAATAATTAGATAAAAAGGTATTCAAATTCTTATTTCAAACGAGATCTCATTTCACATTTCACATTTCACATTTTAAGTTTTGCACTTTACTGTACAATCTAACTGTAGTTAGATCGTCATAAAAGGTCGGGTTTGACGTTCTCACTGTGCACGCCGCGATAACTTTGTACGAGCGGTTACGCAAGAAACCGAAAAATTAAACTTATAATGTCAAATAATTATTACATTATCTCTATTATATAATACATTGAGTATCATTTATAAGTACCAATTTTCACGATATATTGTAAAAATGCACTGAAATATATGAATTAATTGTGTACTCTTATACGACTCAACATATAGGATCTTAGGCTCGGTATAGTGCTGTGACCGCTTCGGAACCAAACGTAGTCGATTATTTCGAAATATTGAATAATATGCGTAATAAAGCATATTAAATTATAGATTTGTTATTCCAATTAATAACGTTTTTCTCATTTAAAAAAAATGAATCAAGTAAATAAAAAAAATATTATTATGGTGTTAGATCAAAATTTGATTAAAAAGTTAAAAAACTACGTGAAAATTGAAAAAAATATACGTCATGTCATGCCGTATTTAATTATTATAACACTATTTGTATTAATATAATATAAGAAATAATATTACTGCAATACAAAAAACGTTAAAATTAAATTATTTACAAAATTAATATATTTTTAAAACTTGTTCTTATGCTAAATTAACCTGAATTAAACTAAGCGATTATAAAAATATATCTCGAAAATTGGTTTTCATAGCTGTTAATTTTTTATTTCATCCTTACACATGAAAATTTCGACAGCTGTCAAATTCGACCTATTAGAATGACCCAAATACAAACAAAAGTTTCAATCTTCACGTCATTATGTATCTCCTGTTATTTTCGTCTTCAAAATGAACTCAAACCTTAGGAGTTTCTTAAATTAATAACTGTGAATTAGAAAGTCTTTTGAAGTCAAAATTTGTCTAAGATATCATTTTCAATAACAACTTACCAATGGTCGTAATTAATGTGAGTGCGTACAAAAAACTGCTGGAGAACGTCCACCTATAATCCGTTTCATGGTCATAAGATAGATGGTTCTCAAGAGCAACTCCCCCGCGCATACTTTTTATCAGTACTTTCTGGAAGTCCATTAACTCCTTCGCGGCCAACTTCGTCCAATTTTCTTTATACAAAATATTCAGATCTTCGGTTATAGACCACAGTCGCTCCACTGTTCTTGAACGCAAATCACTGCTTGCTGTCTGCGACTGGCTGAGATTAGGTTTAGAAGCTGCGACTGATGTCTCCTCTGTCGTCGTGTTTCCTTCTATGGCAAGAAAGAGGAAGCCACCGAGGAGGTTGTATGTTAGAACCAGAAAGCATATCGCTAAGCAAGTGAGTGGCGACGCTCGTCTTTTGTGAGCGCATTTGCAGCAGAATAGTCTGGAGTCGTCGAATGTTCTGGGCGAAGTAAAGCAACACTTGGAGTCTTCGACGTAGCCCACGTCGTTTCTGCAGTAGGCTCGCTTGGAGAGGTCCCGACTACCGTTTTCTAGCATGTTTCAGTCCTGTGTCATCTCTCTACCGCGCTTTGTATTTCTTGTGATGCCTTCTTTCCTTTATTATGAGCATTCTATGTTGCGTCTCGAGTTAATGTTGTGTACCTGAAACAATATATTTAATTCCAGTTAAATTTGTAACATCGCGACATATCCAACAATTTCCTACAATCAACGGACGTAATTAGAACTTAATAATGATTAGTGTCTTAAGTATCTGACGGAAATGTCAAAAGCACTCGCACTTCCGTTTAAGCAATACTTTATTGCTGTGAAACACCCTTGATGTATGTCCTTTTAATTAAAAAAGAAACATCAAAGACAGTGTATAAATACCGAAGACATAGCGTATCATACACATAAAAAAATCAAAAAAGAGACTTCTTTTTTTAAAAGTCGGTTATAAAAAAAAAGTTTGCGTCAAAGAAAATAAAGCAATAATATTGGCTTTTACGGCCTGAAAAAAAATCATCAGCTGGAATATTTGATTATTTTTAAAAGAAAAGTCAAGAATAGTGACAGATTTTTTACAACCGAAAAGTTGCTTGCTGAAATTGATACGGAAATTTCCTTTTAAAGTAAGTCATTCTTTTGTAATTTATTAATTTATCTGTTCTTTTCAGCTAATTTTAAATATGCTTGTGTTGAAAGAAGTGCAGTTATTTGATAAATTAGTACTTTTATCGACGTTACTCGACGGGACTCGTATTTTCTTTTACGATAGAGAGGAAACGAGCAATTGAGTCTACCTGATAGACACCGATCACCGCCGCCGATGGACTCCTGCAACGGCCAGGGACTCACGGGTGCGTTACCGGCCTTCAAGGGAAGGGAGAGGAAGGGGAAGGGGGAAGTTGGGCTGCCGGCATTCTCACTCACCGAATGAAACACAACAGCAATAGATGCTGTTATTTCACGCCGATATTCTGTGACAGGGTAGTATTTCACCGGGCGAGTCGGCCCAGTTCGTTCTGCGATGCAGCATGGTTCTACCACTCTATTCTATATATCTATTATATGTATTTTGGCATTTGAAGCACTTTATACTGTACGTAAGAGGTGAGATGACGTAGCGCTATCGGCACCGAAGGCAGCGCGACAATTCCTATTTTTATTTCAGTCATAGTTTCTCAGTGCTGTATTTTGGCAGGTTTGCTCTGAAATCAATACAGTCGAAATCCTAATATTTAAATCTTAGGTATTTGTATCGTGTTTATAAAGTTATTTTTGTACTTGAGTTTTGATTAGTAAAGAATACTTATTTTGTACTTTTCAGCGTTTTTTTGAATTCGCTTTAATTTTTTTCGTAATAAGTTTTTATTTCTTCCTTTTTAGTGACTTTGGGTTAAATAAATATCACGGGTACAACTAACTTCTTTTTAACCTTGGAACATGATAAAATAATCATCAATATAAATAAACGCTAAATAAACCGAAAAAGATCGGTCTCGCCTCCTAGCTGTTTCTGAGAAGGAGTCAGGACACTGGTTGAAGGTAATACCTTCAAAAAACTTAGGAACCTTAATCGACAATACCACGCTTTCTCTCATAGTATCCCTTCGTCTGGGGGCCAGGACTAACCTTCTTCACCGTTGCCGCTGTGGTGATGTCGTCGGTGTACTAGGTCACCACGGTTTATCCTGTTTACGTAGTGCGGGCCGCATGTCACGACATGCTGCCTTGAATGACGTCATTCGGCGGGCTCTTGTCGCCGCTGGCGTTCCTGCAGTCTTAGAGCCTGTAGGTATTGTGCGCAGCGACGGCAGGAGACCGGATGGTTTGACGCTCATTCCTTGGAAACTTGGAAGATCGCTGGTGTGGGATGCCACTTGTGTCGATACACTTGCTGTTTCCCATGTGCCGGCGACTTCCAAGTCAGCAGGTGCCGCGGCCAGCACTGCCGAGAACTTGAAGCGGCGTAAGTATGCGACTCTCTCTGAGAGTTTCATATTTACGCCCTTTGCAGTCGAAACTTTGGGTCCCTGGGGCCCCGAAGCCCATCGACTGGTTTCTGATATTTGTAAGAGACTGGTCGAGGCTTCGGGAGACCGCCGGGCTGGCAGCTTCTTCCGCCAACGAATCAGTTTGGCTATTCAAAGAGGCAATGCTGCCAGTCTGCTAGGTACCTTGAGCAATGACAGCTTTCTAAGCGGCAACTTTGAGGAAGTTTATTATTTAAGATAATGTGTAGTTTTAAGTTTGTAAATATTAACATATGTATGTACTTTTTGTTAATAAATCGTTTTTTAAATTTAAAAAAAAAATAAACGCTTATGAGCCATTGGGATTATTTGGTGTTTTTTCGAAGTCCAAGCTTCGTTATCAGTGAAATATAAATGGAATTAACTTGGAGCCGTACTGAAACTAACGGAAAAAGAATAAATGAAATTGGTTCGTAGACAAAGAAATTATTAGCGAACATTAAAACAATGTTAACTCTGGGTTGTCTTAACTTTTACACCGCAAAAATATCTTTTATTCATTTATAAACCGCTTCAAATAGATGTAAAGAAACTCTCTCGGTATACACTCCTTTGAAATTTAAACGTAGGTATGTTTTGAGAGTCAAAATATATTATGAGAAATTTTATGAGCAAAAGAAAATGGTTTACGTTAATTACGTTGTACGAACAAGTAATTGCTAGCTTTCCGCAAACAAATTAAAACCTCACAGTGTAATGGGCAAAACGTGCGATGAACCCTTTTGAGAGCCTCGAACCGAAAGTAATGAACAAAAACAGAACCGTGGCCGAACGTGTAAATGTGAAAAGTTTGCCTTCTGGGACTCTTGCCCGGCGTATGTTTCTCCCATACTCCATACCTGTGAGAGTTGGGAAGACATAATTACGTATTCTCATTATTGCCATATTTATCAAGATGACGCGAGTAACTGGCAGTGAATTAGTTTGAATAAAAGACCTGTTTGTTAGAAATTTCTCACAAACTACTCAAGTTACAATATTACCATCAAAGAATTCACTAATTCATGACTCATTTGTGGGAGATTGTTCATTATTTTACACAAACAACTAATTTATTATTTAGAAACACGTGTATTATTCCCACTACGCTATCTGCTGTTCGTTTATTGGTATAAAAATACCAGACAAATTAACGACAGATCAGTTCCGCCCTCCATACGAGGTATCCCTCGGCTGGAGGAACCCACATGCAGTCGACCATCTGACAGGGCGCTTTAGCGCTCGCCCCAACGCGACTGGTGACTAACAGCAAAAAAGGGGGTTTTTTAGTCGGTTCGAGTCCGACACTACTCAGTCGGCGTAGAGTCCGGCTGGGTGTCCGTGCAGATTTATTTCGCCTCTCAGAAACCAAAAAAACGACAGATCAGACGGAGTTCAACTGCGAACACGGTATACGGCAGGTCATTTGACTCTGAAGTGTCTTCACCGCTAGCTTTGTCTAAACTTCTTATTGAATAATTGTCAATATGGACAAGCTTAGGGGGTCAACTGAGAAAGCGTGCTCGTCGCCACTACTGCCAGCCCTTTTCAGGGCTGCAATTCCTCTACTATGCTTACCATGCGGGACAACGCAGATTTAAATGCTAGGGCGTGCCCCAAAAGCGACGGACACCAGTGTGTCCCCGCTGGAGTAAGCAAAGTGCAGTTCAGCGTTGGGGACCGCCACCCAATACGCTGTGCACCAAGCGGCGGGAAGTGGAGGGAGGAGTGCAGAATAGCTGCGTGGAAGATGAATGAAGTGATTGATATTATGGAAGAGAAAAGATTGGATGTGTTATGTTTGAGTGAAACCAAGCGAAGGGGCACTGAACTTGCTGACTTGCCCGGAGGGGGCATCGCTCTGTGGTCAGGGATACCACTTGGAGTTAGACGATGGCAGGGGTTGGGCGTTTTGCTGTCCTATCGTTTGGTTAACTGTATGACTGAGTATAAATGTGGAAATCCTAGATTGCTCTGGGTGCGCCTCAAGATGGAGTTGACGAGAATTTTTATTTTGGCGGTGTATGCTCCAGTGTCCTCCGTCGGCGTGGGTGAGCTAGAGTTTTGGGACAATGTTAGAGAAGTTCTAGCGACGGTTGAAGAGAATGAGAGAATTGTTTTGTGTGGAGACATGAATGGATGGGTCGGGACAGCTCGAACTGGATTTGAGACTGTCCTAGTCCAAAGAGTGTCCAAATATGGAGATAGGAGCCTATGGGAGAGTGAATGATGCTGGTAGGATTCTGTTGCGTGTGCGTATGGAAAAGGATGTTTTTGTTGCTAATACCGTATTTAAGCATAAAAGGATCCATCAGTACACTTGGGAAAGAAAGCATGAGAGAAATATGATTGATTTATTCCTGGTAGATAACAGGTTCTCAAGAAGCAGGTTATGGACACAAGAGCGCATAGAGGAGCCGATCTGGGAACGGACCACTTTCTGGTGATAACCAGAATACGGGGTCTGTTTGCAGCATGGCGACATCGCGTAGTGTCCAAACCTGCAGCGGTTTGTCGCATCAAAAGCTGAAAACTGCAAGATGCGACTACCAGGAATGAATATGAAAGGGTAGTATCCGGTAAGCTTGATGATAGATTGAAAGTGATGAGCGAGGATGTTGAAGAATGTTGGCAGAACCTTAGGGATAGTATGATCGAGGCTGCAAAAGAAGTGTGTGGAACGAATAAGATTGGGAACGGTAAAAAGCGTGATGTGTGGTGGGATGATGAGGTGAAAGAGTCTGTGTATAAGAAGAAGAAAGCATGGCGAGACTACCTTGCTACAAAAAATGACTGTGGTATGAAGAATTTGATGAAAGATAGATATAAGCTGCAGAAAGCAGAAACGAAAGCACTAGTGAAAGAGAAGCGTGAAAGGTGTAGGATGTTAGACGAAAACAGGATGTCGGACAACTTCGAGGAAAATTCCAAATTATTTTAGAAAGAAGTACGTAAGTACCGAAGCGGTCTGACACCTTGCAGAATGAATAAAGTCCGTTCGAAAGAAAACAACTTGCTAACAGATAAAAAAGATGTTCTGCAGCGATGGAGTGAATACTATGGAGAACTGTATGAGAGTGGCGACTCCGTCTCTGATACTGAGAGCGATTCTAATGAATTGCCACACTCGGGTCAGGGACTGGAGGATGTCATTAATATGAAAGAGATCGAGAAAGTGATAATTAAGGTAGGTAAGGAAGGTAAGGAACTAAGGTATTGATTGAACGTATGAAAGGCGTTTCAGAAAGATATTTGTGGGAGGCGCAAGGTGGTTTTAGGAACGGTAGAGGTTGTATGGATCAGATTTTCTCGCTTCGCGTTATCGTGGGGAAGTTTCTGGCTATAGGTCAGAAAGTTTTCTGCGCTTTCGTGGATCTAGAAAAAGCATTCGATAGAGTAGTGCGACAGAAATAGTGGAGTCTTCTGCCTGAGTATAGCGTAGGGGGCTCCTTACTACGGGCTGTGAAGTCATTATATAGCGGCCACAGAGCCTGTGTAAGGATAGAGGGTGATACGTCGCCCTGGTTTGATGTCTGTTCAGGCGTCAGACAGATCCTCACGCCGTATCCCTAACGGGGTAGTCAGAGAGGATGGAGCGCCAAGCGTCGCGGTCCTTACATACTTCTTTCGCTTCCTCAAATCTCATCATTTTCCTCACACATTTACGCCTAGGTATGCGAGTGCTTTTGACATTTCCGTCGGCTAACACTAGCTATTTGATCTTCATAAGTCAGCCTTGGTCTTCCTTGGCTTCTTTTACCACTCCTTTATAAGTATTCTTTTGCATGAATGCATTTATTGCGTTGTTCATTAGAATACGGTGCTTAACTCGTTTTTTTTGCTTTCATTCTCTCACACGTTATTCGATCGTTTCCTTTACATTTCTTAGAATTCCGTGTTTCGAAAGAAAAACGGAATGCTTACAAAATCACGCAGGCATTTGTCGGTCTTCCATCCGACTTAGTCGTTTTACGTAGAAATTACATTAAATAGAATTTTACATAGTAATGCATTTTAATGTACCTTCAATGTATACTGTAACTAGCTTTTGGCCGCGACTTACCACGTGGTATTAAAGAAATTACCTGTCCTTCCCATGGGTTTAATCTATGTCCATTCTAAATGTCATCAAAAACGGTTCAGCGGTTTAGCCGCGAAAGCCTACTAGACAAACAGTTTTTGTACTTACAATGTTAGCTTAGATTAGTATGGATAATATTTGCTCTAATTTGTTTATAACGTTCACAAAGCGAAGAGAATCCCTATTTTATTCATGCCAATACTGAAATGTTCAGCTATTTTCTGCTCAAACTCCAAAAACCACCAATCGACACGTGTTTCGCCTCTCGACGAAGCATTCTCAGGATATACCGGAGATTGGACTCGGTCAGCTTACCAGCACCGAATCCAAGCTGACCGAGTCAGATCTCTGGTATATCCTGAGGACGCTTCGTTTAGAGGAGGTTTTGGGAGTTTGAGCGGATAAGAGCTAAAGATTTCAGTAATTTATCACGTGAAATGAATTTCCGCAAAGTAACACCTGAGTTTATACGATGCCAATGATGTCAATTTCACCTATAAGAGTAGAAAAGATATATTTATTGACTCTTATAGACTCTTATAGAGTCAATCAATATATCTTCTTACATAATCAACTCTTTTAGAGTCAATCAATATACTTACTCTACTCTTATAGAGATATATATTCTATAAGAGTAGAGAAATATTGATGTTTTGTAACCAAATCGCCGTAAAAGGCCAGAGAGGATATTTATAAATAAATACAAGTGACTTTAAATAAATATAAATGCAGTTAATTCATATCACGAATGTTAAATGTCTAAAGGAATAATGAATTGAATAATTATTTAAACAAGTAAAACTGAAAAACTAATTTAAATTTTCTGAATAGACTTTAAAATATTCTCAGTAAATATTTTTTTACGTAGGATTTCTTTAAATTAATGTCATTTAAAAGTAAATCGGGTTTACTCGAGGATTTAACAAATTATTATATTTAACAGATATTCAAATTATATAGTCTAGAACTTAATTCGCTTAACATGTACTAGAAACATGGAGTACTCAGCCTGTAGAGTGGATATGTCGTTTATTTTGTATGAAAACAATTTACGTCTAAATACTGCTACGGTCATACGTTCTGTTTCATAGTTTGATTCTGTTGTTGCCACACCACCGAATACAACAATAAGCCATTACATAAATATTTAAATATCTGTCGGAATATACAGAGATGTACACACAGGTCCAGTATTGGTTATATACTGCTTAATGCGAGCGAGAGTTGATATTTGTTATTGTAAATAAACTGAGCAGTGGTGAATAATTAGTCCGATATTTCGTCTCTATATGTTGAGTGCTCCATGACTGGAAAGAATTAATTGAAATGTAGAGGTTTCACTCTTGAAAATGATTAACTACTTTTGTGTATTAAATCCACATTTAAGAGCATTATTACAATGAGGATGAAGAAAAACCGGAACCTTTGTAAGGTTGCTCAAGCGTCTATCAGTTTGTCCGTCTATCTGTTTCTCATTTTGGATTTAATCAGAAAATATGTGACACACAAAATATTGGCATAGTGGCACATCTTATTAACTTGTTAATGTAAGATTTGTCGTAAAATTACAAGAGATTTTACAAAGAAACTTTGGAAATTGTTCATGAATACACAGAAAATTAATTTCAAGAAATGTCACGGTGAAAGGATGAACGTTGACACTTTTGACAACTCGTGACCTTTATTTTTCCTTTTCTGACTGGTTGTTATTTTATACCATGACTAGTTTTTGCCCGCGACTTCAGCCTCGTGAAATTAGAACTACGCAATTTAGATGAAGATATAGTGTAACGGAGAGGTCATGAGGTGCAGAACAAGACGAGACGAGACAGGCGCGTGGCAGAGGAGAGGTGCGGTGTGAGAGAGTGGAGAGGAGCGATGAGTGGTAGAGGAGAGGAGGAGAGGAGGGAAAAGGAGAGGTGATAAAACGAGATATCGAGACAGCGCGTGGCGCATTCTCACTTCATAATTCTGTAAAGCTAAATCTTAATCTACAACAATAAAAATAGTTAACAAGTGCTTATAAGTACAAGTGATGCGGTATATTATTTCCTCACAAAACCCTTTATAGAGATTTTTTTTACCTTATGAACTTTGCCACCCCTTTTCACTCTTTTAGTGGTAGATCTTCGGTAAATCAATTCTTAATGAGTTTTTGAGTCATAAAAATAAGCTACTGTCCACAATTCATGTTAGTTTTAATAATCTCGGTTGAGCGATGTTGGATCAGTCATACTTTTCACCTCTTATTGTACCTTTTAGGGTATGAAATTTGATAAATGTTGAAACAGAAAACACATTTAAGTCAGTATATAACGAATTTTTTCTTTCCCCATACAAACTTTGCCCTCTTTTCACCTTCTCAGAGGTTGATTTTCAGAAAGTACTTTCTCATTTTCACACTACGTTTTCAAAGTCAAAGTCAAATCAAGTTTTTCAAGTAAACCCAATTGCAAGGTATTTTTGAACGTCAAATCTACTTTAGCTCGGTACGAAAAGAAAATCTGAACACTGAGAAGAACCGACAAGAAAGTCAGGTATCATTTTTTTAACATCATTCTACAACAATTACTTAAAGTACAATATTCATAAAGCCAGTAAATGCGTGTGCAGAGAAGATTATTTCCAGACTATTGTTCTTCCTTCAATGAAATCGCTAACTTTGTAGTATGCTTTTCCAATTAGTGTGCGTAATAACAAGTTTAAATTGCTTTTCCGTTAATTAAGTAATTTCTTGAGATTTTTTTTTAAAAAACCAACACAGTTGCCCAAAAATGACCCACTTGACTTCTGTAATTTAAATTAAGCAGTAACAAGCTGATCACCACCACGAGTTTCCATACCATTAATAACACCTTTCCTTTGAAATAGATCTATATTTTTTCTAGTATACATTATATTTTTATAAATATATAACGAGAGTAAGGTGAGTATATCAATGTCTTTAAAACGATCTCTCAGCGACTCTCGTGCATTGATACTGTAGATGGTACGTTTTGCCCTCTTTTTTAAAATAAAGATAATGGATCAGTCAGGGCATCTTTTATATGGGTAGATAAAATACAAAATTGCATAAAAATATTTTGTGTAGGACTTCGACAATAAAGACTATCATAGCGCTTTAATACATTGGAAACGACTTCTTTATGACAGCATACAATAATCGAACGCCGTGCTATAACTGTCAAAACGAGCGATACAACAGTCGGAGAGTACTTTTTTAGTCTTCTATTAGATATGCCCAAGTTCCTCAGTTTGACAGTAGGAATTGTTTGCTCGTTTTCCTCCGCAATATAAAAAATAAGCGTTTAGTTTTCCAATTTTGGAACAGAACAGTAACATTCACAATTGTGAAGCAAATAGGAAACACACAAATCGGAGCAGTGATATGTCTGTATGGATACCGCGCCTCAGTTATTAGAGCGACGTGAGCTGAATTCAGAACGGCATCGTGCGTAATAAGGCACGATGAGATTATAGATAAAGGAAGGTTCCCTTTATCATTTGTCGAGTGGGATAACGCCGCTTGTGGACGCCGCGTTATTAATGATATCGCTGATGTATCGCATAATGAGATTTTTACAGAAATAGAGTTGAGGAAAATATGGGAGTGACATAAGAAGTGACAGAACCAGTAAAATTTAAATATTTTTATATTTCTATACATATTTATTTCTGTTTTCATATAGCAATACAATAAAAATTCTTACTTGTGGTCCCCGCATTAGGACACGCCTGTCTCAAGAACCTCACCTTTTTTATTAAATATTCGGTCCTTACATATGAAATTGGCGTTTTGTACGGGAGGAATATAAAGTCAATTTTTTTATTGTAAAATATATTTAATTAATCAAAGTATGCACCGTTGTTATCTATGCACTTTTGCCATCTCATAGGTAGTTCATTGATCCCTTTACAAAAAAAACCATGGGAGCAAGAATCAGTAAACTCTTTGAAGGCAGTTTGGACTGCCGCATCGGAGTTGAATTTTTTTCCTTGTAAGAAGTTGTCCAAATTCCGGAAAAAATGGTAATCTGTTGGAGCAAGGTCCGGGGAGTACGGTGGATGTCGCAGACATTCCAATTGTAGCTCATCTAACTTAGTGGTTGTTTGTTGTGCAGTGTGTGGTCTTGCGTTGTCATGAAGCAGCAGTGGCCTAGAGCGATTGACCAATCTCGGTAGTTTAGCAGCTAGTTCTTCCTTCATGGTTTGCAGTTGCTGGCAATAGATATCTGCCGTAATCGTTTGGATAGATTTTAGAAAGCTGTAGTGAACGACACCAGCGCTAGTCCACCAAACACTCACAAGTAACTTTTTCTGAGTCAATTTTCGTTTAGGGCAGGATTTGGCTGGGTCTCCAGGTTTCAGCCATTGCGACGAGCGCTTCCGATTATCGTACAGTATCCACTTTTCATCACAAGTAATGATTCGATTTAAAATCTCTTCATTATTGTGTCGGTTGAGCAAAGTAACACAGCAGTCGACGCGTGTTTGCAAGTTCGATTCACTCAATTCATACATACCATCATACCCATCGTTGAAGTTTTTTTACTTTCCCGATTTGCTTCAAGTGGATTAATAAAGTTTTGTCACTTACCCCGAAGCCTGCAGCTATCTCTGAAGTGCTTTGTGATGGATCCGCTTTCACAATAGTTTTTAATTCTTCATTTTCCACTTTGGTCTCCGGCCGTCTACGGGGTTGGTTCTGAAGGTCGAAATTTCCAGGACGAAAACGTTGAAACCAAAAACGTGCTTTCTTTTGCGACACCAGCGCCGTAGACATCATTAATCCTTCGAGCTGTTTCTGCAGCACTGGTGCCACGGTAGAACTCGTACTCGTAAATATACCGATATTTCATGTTTTCCATTGTGCGGTAATAACCGACGCCGAAGAAAAAAATAATGAGGAAAAAAACAAATAAATGACTGTTTTAAAAACTCAAATGTACCAGCTAAATGAATTTATAAATTTGAATTTGGAATTCTTAACCAAAGAGGAGATATTTCAGATCAAAGTGGTCAGTACGACATAACGCTAATTTCATATGTAAGGACCCAATAATATGAAATATATTATAATGGATCTATAGAATTTGTAATTTTATTTACAAATCTCAATATTTAGAATTGACAGTTTTCTGTATAAATTTGCTACTATTGATGTAAATCACATCTTTTTAAAAATTAATGGTCTTTGGTATAAAAAAATTGTAAACTCCAAAACTAACAGTTTTAACAATAAAATTTTGGTTACAACTTCAATCACTGAAACTTTAATGAGGTGTGGTTGCCCGTTGGCGCAGTGGCATATGCATCTGCTTTCCAAACTAGGGTCCTGGGTTCGATACTCGGACAAGTCAATTTAGGAAACGAATTTTTCTAAATTGGCTTGGAGTCTGGGTGTTACTGGGAACTCCCCAGAGTTCGTTGTGTGGTACTCATAGTACAAGCTTACTGCTTAGTTTGGGGTCACCCAATCTGTGTAATTGTCTGGAGTATTATTATTATTATTTATAACACTTTTTTTTGGTTAGGTTAGGTGCTTTTACCACAACGCGCGAGCCGAGCGAGCGAAGCGAGTGTGCTGGGGTAGGGGCACGGCAAGTAGGTGTATTTTTGAGTTATTTCCAAGAGCAGTATTGCAACAAGAGTCCGCAATCTACAGAGATAGTTGAAGTCGAGAAATTTAATCTCGTAATATCTCTGTAATCCTCCATGTCTTTTCATCTTTTGCTGTTGATATATCTATATATAGCAATCTCATATAGAGCCGAGCGAGCAAAGCGAGCGTGCCGGGGTAGCGGCACGGCAAGTAGGTGTGTTTCCGAGTTATTTCCAGGAGCAGTATTGAAATAGGAGTCCGCACTCTAACGAGATAGTTGAAGTCGAGAAATTTAATTTTGAAACATCTCTAGACCCTGTCACTTCTGTTCGTCTTTTGCTGTTGGTGTGCTGTATAGCAATATATACACATACCAATAAATTGCACCAACTCCATTCACTGTGCCGGATGTGTCGGCATTGTCAGGGTAACAGCTTGGCAAGTTTATTTATTTAGTTTTTAGAAACTGTTATTTTTCATAACACAATTTATTATTTTACAGCGTCTTATATTGTTTAAAGCTTATATCTTTTTAATGAAGCAATAATATTTTATTGTATTGTATAAATTCACGCCAAATAATATTACCATGTTATTATTACATAGGCACGACAGAAGTTAGAAACAGGTACCTAATACATATACATATTATATTATATATTATTCGTAATGTTTGCGTCAAGCTGTGAAAGTATACGTATTGTTCGCGTGTATGTGTACGCGTGTTCGTGTGTGTGCCTGCGTATGTCTGTGTGTGTGTAGATGTGTATCTGCACGTACATAAAATAAAATCGCTATTACTTTCCCTTTTTTTTCTTTACATAATAGAGGTAAGCTTTGATTTACACCACTAGTTCTATCGATGGGTTCTATCGATGGTTCGACGGGTCCTACGTGTACGGGTACAACCCCCAAGGTTTGGTGGTTTTTGGGTAGAAACGACTTCGAAATTAAAAATTTCGAATACAATATGAATCATACTCTAGTATCAATAAAAGGATTTTTATAGATAATGGAGTTGTAGTTTAGTAAAAATCACACCCTTAGAATGAAACTGACCTAATTCAAAATTTGAGAATTTTGATAAACTTAACCGACTCACTATCTAGATATAGTATGATTTACCCATCTGTCCGTTGTGTTAGCTACATATCGTGAGTATATTTCAACATTGTATAGACTCAGGTGTTACTTTGCGGAAATCCATTTCATGTGATGAATTCCTAAAATCTTTAGCTATTTTCCGCTCAAACTTCAAAAACCACCAATCGACACGTGTTTCGCCTCTCGACGAAGCATCCTCAGAATATACCAGAGATCAGACTCGGTCAGCTAACCAGCACCGATTCGGTGGTGGGTGATGGTGCTAAACTACCGATTGGTGGTTTTTGGAGTTTGAGCGGAAAATAACTAAAGGTTTTAGGAATATCACATTTAAACATTATATTTGTGAGAGACCTATATTGTTATTTCAGTTGGATTGTGAAAAAGAGTTACTCCTACCCATCATCTGATTCTCCAACTGTCCTCTTAGAGAATATCTAGCGGTTCGGGGATAGGGTATATTACGGGGTCCAAGGGGAGAAGAGAATAAATCGAACTACGAGTGCGCGCGGACGATTGATAAAAATTTGTATATAAGTGACGGTGACTGCTCGCATTCGTGGTAAGTAAATAAGGAACCTCGAAAAAAATCACTCAACGAAAAACAGGGCCGTGAGTATCTTTGCTTCATATCCTCTGTTTCCATTCATTATCACAAAATTCATTTCTATATATATATATTTTATTACATTACTTGAACTAATCGTCGTAACTCACCAAAACGAAATCTCAAAATGTTGAATTAAGGCAGTTTGATTCTGAAGGTACGAAATTGTTATTATTGCCTTATTTTTTTATTTGTTGTAATTACTTTATTCATTCAATTGCATTCATTCAATTTATTGTATTAAAAAAAAAGTAGTTTAAAACATTTTATTGTAGTGCATTTTGTTTTTATAGCGATAAATATCATTTTTATTGTTATTTCTGGCAATTATAAAGTGCCTTTAAGCGCATGTCATTTGAGTAATAATACCTTCCGGCTACGAGTGCCCTATTTAAGTTATTGTTTGTTTGAGTAGACCTTTTTGTCGGCGTGGGTCGCTTAGCTTTTTCGCTATGTATAATTTAAAGTTTCCAACATCCCCGGTGACACTCTAATACCATTTGAGTGATTCCCCGTTGTCGGTAGTATTAATAGTTTGGGTAAGCCATCGTTAGAATATCGATTATACCCTCTCGACACTTTGTATTCTTTATAAACAATGGCCCGGCGAAGTGCCTCTCTATTGTCGCTGTCGTTAAATAGAAAATGTAAATTTGAAACTGTTGTGAGTTGCCAATAAATCCTAAGGCTCCGGTCTGACCACAGACGCGAACGAGAAGCGATCAGCTAAATAGCTTACCCAATTATGTATAAATGTGAGCATATAAATAAATATGTGAGGAGAACTATGAGATTAGAAGAGGCGAAAAAAGTATGTAAGGACCGCGAATTTTGGCGCTACGTCCTCACTGACTGCCCCGTTAGGGATAAAGCGCGAAGGTATGTACGTATGTATAAATGTGAGTAATGGCTTAGCAGCATATACATGAGTCGCGGTCACTTAATTGATATAACGTACGCGGTCACACTGGATCTGTCTCAATTCCGCGAATGTGTGGTCGTATATTCAAAAATTCGATATGGAGTCAATGCTACGAAAAATCAGACCAAAAAGATATCATGGGGTCATCTACGACAGGTATCAAATTTAAGGCTTTAAAAAGACCATTGACAAATAAAAACCTCTTTACAACAACAATAAACAGGTACCCTTATAAAACGAAAAATTATTCAATTTTCACTGTTAATTTCCTTTTGTAAGATTCATACTTCAAACACAGATTGATTATTATTATTGTTATTGATGTACTACGTTTAACAATGGAGTCAGCAAATTAATAATATGTGGGCGTCCAAGCAAAAAGGATCCAACGATCGGCATTTAGTTTCCAGGATATACGCAGTTTTATAAAGTTAGTTGAAAATTATTTATTAATGCTCAATTGTCTAAAAGTTCATATAGTAAATGACTTTATATGATGTTTCTAAGTAGAAACAAACAAGCAGAAGGGGGGATTTTTTCCATCAAACTTTAAAAATGCTTTTTCTCAAAACAAGTTTTTTCAGTTTTAACTTTAAATATCTGATAAAAAAATATTTGCCGGTTTTTGAATATTTTCTTGATCCTTATTATCAATTGACTATTTTAAATTCCGAATCTAGTCTTAACTCAATACCCTACGACTGGACTCTTTTTGCTTGGACGCACACATATATTAGCAAAGTGGTCAAAATTCGTCCACAAATGTGAAATAAACAGCTTTTCACCCTTGAAATACGCTCCACAGACTTGAAACAGGTCACAGCAAAAAAACATGCAAAATTCACAGCTCGCAACTCGTTCAGTCAATCTGTCAGTAATTATTTGTTCGCGACGTTAAAAAATTTTTTGGCGACAATCTCTAATCTATGCAACTATTTGAGTTTTACATTGGCAGTATGACTGTAAACATTGAATGATTTATTATTTTATTATATTGTATTATTTATAATTTAAAGTATTCGTTACACATATTTTTTTTATTTTTATTTTTATTTAATAGGTTTACCAACGACGGTTAACATTAATAATTACATTTTATACTTAGAAACTAGTAAGAGTGAATGTTACAGTCACTTATAGGTAAACACCGCTTGCATTAATAGAATATTAGTGGCGTGACAGTTTTAAACTATCCTAACAATTATTAAGGAGTAATAGTTTTATTACATTATTGAAAATAGAAGAGAACTATAAAGCGACAACATGCAAAACAACGAGTCAAACAACAGACAGTATCCTTGTATACATTGAAGCTTTACAAAGCAATAATAATAATTAGTGAGTAGATAAATTAGAGCGGAGCAATATTCGCAATCTAGGTAGCGAGCATGAGTGGATATCTATCAAGTCACTATGTTCATTTAGTAAATTACATAATCTTGGGACAATAGAGTTTGCACCAAAGACTGTCCTACGCAGAGGCGGGCATAGAGGTGTGATAGGATTACGGGGATATCTGGCAGGAGCCCTAAACCTGAAAAAACTTAGTAGGTGTGGGCTATCAATGTGTTGGTTCAAAATTTTAAAGAGGAATGAAAAATCCAAAAACGCTCTACGACTTACTAAAGGGTCAATTTTAAAATGTATTAGCCTATCAGTGTATGAAAAACTTCTTCTAGCTTTTCCTATTGAATAAGTTAAGTGCCATAGGAAACGTTTTTGAATCCTTTCTATCCTCAATGAGTGACAGCTATAATGAGGACGCCAGATCACACTGCAATATTCAAGTATACTTCGCACCAAAGTATAATATAAAGTAATTTTTGTCTTATGTGACCTAAAGGACTTGCCAGTGCGTATTACAAAACCCAACATTCTAGAAGACCTTTCAATTACATTTTCAATGTGAGGTGAAAACGTTAGCTTCTTGTCAAATATAACTCCCAAATCTCTAATTTGATCAACTTCCTCCAATTGTTCTCCATTGACTTTATACTCAGATTCTATCAATTTCAAGTTACGAGTGAATTTTATGTGGTGACATTTTTTTACATTTAGTTGCATATTGTTTCTATTGCACCATTGCACCACATTATCCAAGTCCTTTTGTAGCAAATGGATATCCGTGGGTGATTCTATAACTCGCGCAAATTTTAAATCGTCAGCATACAATAACGGTAAGGAATATTTGAAACAGTCCGCAATATCGTTTATAAAAATGTTAAAAAGTATTGGCCCTAAATGAGATCCCTGGGGGACTCCTGAAGCTATGCTGAACTTCTGCGACTGGAAACCGTTAAGAGCGACAAAGAAATCTCTATCTGTTAAGTACGTTTCAATCCATTCCAGCAGTGTTCCGACAAATCCATAAGCCGACAATTTACTAAGAAGGATTGTGTGTGAGACGCGGTCAAAGGCCTTACTGAAGTCTGTATATATTACGTCAGTTTGTTTGCCTGAGTCTACTGCCACGGCTAGGGTTTCCGTAAATATTGCCAAATTGCTACATGTAGACCTAGTTTTTACAAAACCATGCTGGTGCTCAGTCAAGTAGAGTTTCATATGTTTCTGAATGAACTCACAAACAATTGCCTCAAAAATTTTTCCGAATGTTGACAATATAGAGATTGGCCTGTAATTGCTCACTAAGCTCGCGTCATTCGACTTATAAATTGGTACTACTTTTGCTGACTTCCAGACTGCAGGAAAACTTCCAGACTTTAAGGATTTATTGAAAATTATACGCAAGGGTTCTACCAGACTAGAGGAACATTCCGCAATAAAAAGAGATGGAATGCCATCAGGCCCCGCTCCCTTTGTGCGATCAATGCTATTAAGTTTCCTCAGGACAGTATGAGATGAAATGCAATCTAATATCAGGCTTTGGCTGTAATTTTCTAAATACTGTAAGTTATCAGAAGCATGTATTTGATGTTGATATGCACCACCATCAGACGTGTAAACCGAAGAAAAATAAGAACCGAATAAGTTACATATTTCATAACCATCCGACACTGTCTGTGAACCGTTTTTCATAGTAGTAGGGTATGGACTAGAACCACCCCTTTTAGCTTTCACAAAGGACCAAAATAATTTAGGGTTACTTAAAATGTCTTCTTCAATTTTATTCATGTAGCGATTGTAGCACGCAGTGGTCAACTTTGTGCAACGCTGACTTATTAATTTCAACTCAAGTGCATCTCTAGGATTGTTATACTTTTTATAACGACACCTAATGTTATATTTTTCTTTTAAAGCTCTGGTTAGCTTCCTATCAAACCAGGGAGGATAGGGTTTAGTTCTAATCTGAGAATACGGCACATATTCCTGAATGACTTTCCTAATGTTGTCGTAAAATGTCTTTACCATGCAATTTACATCCTGGTGGCTGCCAAGCTCCTTCATCCATTGTATTTCACTAAGCCTTCTGCGAATGTTTACGTAGTCTGCTTTATAAAAATTATACCTATAGTTTTTAGTATTATATGGTAGCCTAGAGTCCGTTGTTCGGGATATGGAAATCTCTATAGGGGGGTGCAAGGGGTCCACTACGCTCAAGACGCTGACCGCCTTCTCAATCCTACAGGCTGGCGCAGGTAAGTCAGTCAAAACCAAGTCCAATAATCTATCCATGTTATTCGTTATATTATTTAATTGGGTTAGCTTATTAAGAATTGTGAAGTCGATAAGCGACCGAGCTAGTGCAGGGACCGAGTAGTCACTCAACGAATCGCAAACCAAATTCCAGTTCAATGTACCCAAATTAAAGTCTCCAACTATACAAGTATGGACGTCACTCGACTCGAAAATTGAGTTACAGTTTTTAATAAATATGTCCAAACTAGATGGCTTAACAGGCGGTGGGAAATATATTGAGCAGAGAGCCAATCGTCGGCAAGTTCCAGAGATATTAATATCAATTACTACCCAGACGTCTTCGCATGACGTCTCCCACTGATGCATTCTTTTGGAATTTAATCTTTTAGATACAGCTATTAAGACACCTCCGCCATCTTTTTTGCTGCTGCTTGTGGTATCTCTATCTCTTCTATAAACCGTGTAACCGTCGTCGAATAGCTCACCACTCAGTACGCTGTCGTTTAACCATGTTTCGCTTAAAATTATGACATCGTAATTACACGAGCAGACATTTCTATAGAAAACACATGTTTTAGTGCGTAGACCACGCACATTCTGATAATATATATTAAATCTAGAGAATTTTAGTAAGGAATATAATAATTACATGCATTTTAAAAACAATAGAGATAAAGATATAAATTTTAAGTTAATTTTGCTAAAGTGTCCATGTCCTTAATAAAAATAAATGGGGACTCATCACTTTTACGCATAAAAACACGTCCATTTCTGACCCAGACAAATTTAAAATTCTTTTCCTTTGCCTTCAATCTAGCCGCAGCATGTAAGGCCTTGTTTGCAGGTGACAGATGTTCCACGACGTAGATTGGTGATTTATTTCCTGCTATTCCGAGGTGTGAGGTATTAAGTTTCTCCTGTTGTTGGTTAGCCTGGGATTTATTAAATTGACTCGTTGATGCTATCATTAGATCACGTAGTTTTTGCGATGTGAACTGCACTACTATTGAGCGAGGGCGATTATTATCACGATTCATTTTAGCTAGGCGAGTGCAATGCAGAATATCATTAGCTCCAATATCACATTTCACGACATTAGCCAGTTGACATACCACGTTTACAATATTTTCCTGCTTGTTTTCAGGCACGCATTGAATTTCTACATTATTATTGCGAGCTTGTTGTTCAACTTGGTTTACGCGCAGTTCCAAATCGTTGACATTCTTTTTCAATGCAATATTCTCCTGCTGTAAATTATGTGTAACCTCTTTCACCGCCTTGTTGTCTTTAATGATGTCTTCATACTGATGGTTCATGAAATCCATTGAGTCTTTCATCTGAGATATTTCGTCCCTAATCGGTTTTAAATACTCATTAAATATACCATTCATGTTGCTAGTTAAACGTGACAACAACTCTTTCATCTCACTTTGCAACACGTCCTGAACGATTTCGCGTACGTCATCACGGGTAACTGAAGTGCTTTCAGAAGCTTCCACAGGCGAGTTTAGAGCTATCCTCTTATTTCCTCTAGTTGTATTAATATTCCGGGCCCCTGGTGTAACCGATGCAGTAACAGTACTCGGATTCTTGGAACGACCCATATATTCGTTGACCAAAGGGCTTGTACTGGCTATTTCATTTGTAATGCGATTCTCAATGCTCGGTTTGTCGAGATCAGACTTTGATTTATTAGATGGTGGTGTGCGCTGAGTCTTAGACATTATAGACGTTAATTATACTGGAACTCACTGCCAATTTAAAAATGGAGAGAAAAAAAAAAAAAAAAAAAAAAAAAAAAAAAAAAAGGTAAAAAAGAGTAAAGCCTTTGCGCGGATTCGATCCTAGTGCTTCGGTTTCAGCGTCCCGCACTTACTCCGCTGCGCTAACAGAGCTTCCGACTAGTTTATCCAAATACCTCACTGCTTACTGTGCGATGATTGATGAAGTCAAAGGTATTGTTTGTATATCGACCAAGGTAGGTAACAGCACTGCTCACTGCTCCTGCATACTCCCCTCTTCTCATTCAAACTTCTCACTATGAATATGCCAAAGTAACTTCACATAGAACTTCGAAATTTACACTACTGTAAAGATTAGGTCCTGGTGAATTCGCTGTTGTAAAATTTATCGCAGAATATAAATGTATTGCACTAATAAGTATTTAGTTAACACGATTTAAACTAAATTGTCACGAAAAATACACTGTAAGCAATCCATTTTAATATTTCATTAAGAGTCTCAAAAACAAGTATCATTTTTGTGCAGGTAGATTTAGAATTACATATAAATTTTACCTTTCTGCACTCCTACTCCATATAAACTTTAATTATACCAAATCTCACACTCCTTCGTGCGCGCAATATGCTTGAAAATGGGTACAAAGTTTTCTCCTCACGTATTAATATCTAAGACTACCAAGATTTCTTGTAGGTAATATTGTAAATTTCCGTTTTTTTAGAGTTTTCATAACTGAAAACTAGTAACAACAAAGTATTGTAGATATTAGACCCGTTTTTATACAAGTTTCATTTTATAATTCTAAACAAACCGGCGGGTTTATTACCTAAAAATTTGCAGACGACGACAATCACGCGATCATTGCGCGACTGATGACTAATTATAATAAAAAATTGGTGTCATGTATGACGGCTGCGTGTCTATTGTGCCATGACCGTAAAATGCTCTTGTGGTGGTAGACTTAGCGCCACAGACGCCACTATACAAATTACATTACACAAATCCTTGACAGCAGATATCGCGCGATATTTAGCTGTCGCTGGCTGACTGCAAGTTAGATAATGAGCGTGCGGGTCTATGTCGTTAAAATACTATAGGATAAACCTTTAAGTTTCATTTAGACTGGCCCGTTGGCGCAGTGGCATATGCATCTGCTTTCCAAGCTAGGGTCCCGGGTTCGACCCCCGGTCAGGTCAATTTAGGAAATGAACTTTTCTAAATTAGCCTGGAGTCTGGGTGTTACTGGGAAGTACCCCTGAGTTCGTTGTGTGGTACCCATAGTACAAGCTTACTGCTTACTTTGGGGTCACACAATCTGTGTAATTGTCTGGAGTATTATATTATAATTATTATTTTGCGTCAAATTCTGATCTGGGCTGATTTTTTCATTTAAGAATGATTTGTAAATGACAACATGTGTAAAGACAGACCTTTTATTGGATTGAAATGTAGACTACACGTAGGCATATAACATGTAACGTAAGTAAATACAAGATAATTTGACTGCGAAATGCGACGAGTATCCAGATTTACCTCCAATTATTATACCCGAAGTAATTAAGATTCATTAATTTCGATGGTAGATAATTGATTGGAACCATTTTAGAGACGTTAATTATCACAGGTCTGTAAGCCACGAGGTATCGTGTTGACACAGAATAATTGAATGTTTAACTCAAACAGAGATCTCGAAGGATGTTGGAGGTGCGATGATATCATATTTGTCTGACGGAGGTTATAATTGTTTATAACCTCAATTAACCAAATACAATATAATTGCTAACTATGTATGTGATTAATGTAAACTTGACAAAAATCGATTAAGTGCGCACTCGAATCGCGCAGTTTCTTACGAATATTTATTAAAAAATAGTAATCGAAATTCATGTGCATACATGTCTTCAATCTACGCACAGAGCACTAAGTATCGCGGTGCTTACATATTATGTACTTCTTTTACTTACGAAATGATGAAATCGGTTCATGAACAAGGTACTAATGAGAACTCCTCTGGAAAAATTGCGATATTTCATCATCATAGCTTTGTTAACCGCCAAACAAGTTAGCGTTTTTGAAAAATATTACTGCGATAAACGGGCATATGGACAAAGAGAAGCGTCAAAGTCAAATTAATTTATTCAAGTAAACCCAATTACAAGGTATTTTTGAACGTCAAATCTATTTTAGTTCGGTTCAAATAGAAATGCGTTAAATAGCGCGACTAATGGCTAGAGTTGATTGGTAACCTTGACAATTTGACTTTCAAAAATACCTTGCATTTGGGTTTACTTGAATAAATTGATTTGACTTTGACTAATCTGGATTTCCGTAACTAAAAAGACAGATTTAGATGGTGTACTGAGTTAGGGTCCCAGTATGGTATAATTTGCACAGGAATACTTCCGGCTTCCGCGTAACAGATGCGTACATGTCTGTCCGTTATCGTTTTTTATTAACGAACTAAGATGGCAGGGGACGATTATATAGTTAGATTAGATAGAGACAGTAGTTTAACTCTTCATCTTAAAATCCTGAAATGTTGAAACACGATTGGAGGAAAAAATCTCGATAAATAACATAACTTCACTTAAAATAACATATCTTCACGCTGTATCCCTAACGGAGTAGTCAGAGAGGTCGGAGCGCCAGGAGTCGCGGTCCTTACACACCACTTTCGCTTCCTCAAATCTCATCATTCTCTTCACACATTTTCGCCTAGATAAGCGAGTGCTTTTGACATTTCCGTCTGCTAACACTCTGGCTATTTGATCTTCATAAGTCAGCCTTGGTCTTCCTTGGCTTCTTTTACCACTCACTTTCGCGCCGTAGATTTTCTTCGTCAGTCTTTCATCGCTCAATCTTTCCAAGTGCCCGAACCGTCTAAGCATTCCTTTCTTCATTTTTACAATAACACTGTTGTGCAACACTGTCATATTGCGTATCTCATCATTGCTTATCCTGTCCGCAAGCGTGACACCGCACATATTTCTGAGAGACCGCATCTCCACAGCATCTCGATAAATAAATCAGGAAAAAACATTTTTTCACAAAAATATTCTTTTATTTTAATTGGTATAGTAGTAGATCAAATCGTAAACGAAAAGAAAAATTGCAACGGAGAAGAAGAAATGAATTTGTGCTGCGGTGTATAGTGTATAGTGTACTTTTAATCTGAAAGCGTTATTTTTCTTTAAGGTTTTTTTCTTTCTTTCTTTTTTTATGGGATGAAGCACAGATTAGCGCATTTGCCAATGTCACGTATTAATAAGTAGAATCACAAGTAAATTACTTATGTCTTATCGGAAAGCTTCTCCAGTAAAGTAATAGTAGGCTTTACTGAAGTTAAAAAGGATTCCTTGGAAGAGCGCGAGAACTTCAGCTACACATGTTTATTTACACCTACTCCATTGTTTTCACTTACATAGAACTTTAAAACACAATATACTATCACATTTGTACTTTAAAACTCCTAAAAATGTAAAAAATAGACAATCTAAATATAATGACAATCTCACTTCTCCCGTTCCCGCCAAAAAGTCTTTCTTTAAGGTTCAAAAGTATAAAAATATTAAATTAACACTTTCATGTAGACTGAAAATTATAAGCCACACTCACGAGGCGCACAGATATCAAAAGGTTGATAGATGTGGGCGTCAACATAATTGTATATTAATTGCCTAGTATTAATAGAAAGACGCAATTCACACACGTTTCAAGCAAGGCTGATCACCTCGCAAATATCAAGATCACGTGTATTCGTTCTTCTGCATAATTAATGCCAGAAGGATAAGTAGTCTCTTAAACCCTAGCATGCCTTGTAAGGTCCAATAGACCCAATACTTCTTAAAAAGATTGACATCTTTAATTTAATTCTATGTGCGCCGTGTTTTTTAATAGCTTCCTAGCTTAGATTAGTAGTCATTTTTTAGCCGTAGATGTAAGGTGTATGCGAGTCTGAAAAACCTGAAGACATACATCGTTTTCATTTTATCGGTGAGACGATTTTTAATGTTTCAAAGCCAAAAATAGTAAACGGTGGACGGGTATGTCAATGTCAAATCAATTTATTCAAGTAAAGCCAATTACAAGGTGTACTTGAACGTTTCTACTTCCACTTTAGTTCGGTTCGAACAGAAAACCTAGACACTGAGAAGAACCAACAAGAAACTAAGTCAGGTATAACTTTTTCAACATCATTTTACAATAGGTTTTTTAAAATACAATCTTCGCAAAGCCAGTAAATGCAAGTATAGAGAAGATTACTTACATACTATTGTTTTGTATTCAACGAAATTGTTTATTTTATGGTATGATTGTCTAATCACGTTTTATAACCAATCTAAATCTATTTTCTGTTAATTGAGTGACTTCTTGAGGAACTTTGTTATAAAAACGAATGCAGTTACCCAAAATTGAAATATTTGACTCTGTAATTTAAATTTTGGAATTACCAATATAAGGTGAGTACATCAATGTCTTTAAAACGATATCTAAGTGATTTTCGTGCATTTATACTGCAGATAATACGTATTGCTCCTTTTTGTAAAATAAAAATGGAGTTAATACGCGCCGCTGATCCTCGCAGCAGAATAACGAAAGACATTAGGCTATGGAAATAAGGGAAGTACACTACCTAGGCGTATCCACATCCGTCAATTGCCTAATGTGTCTAATGGCACACATCACAGAATCAAAACTAGCCAAAATTCCAATATGGATCACCTGCTGTAACTTGTTATCTACTAATAAACCAAGTAAACTGGCTGCCTTAACTATTATAATTCTAATTATTTCCCACTCAATTTTATTTAATCATGTATTCTGGGTATATAAGGAAGGAAAAATGAAATACATTTGGTTTTTTGTGCATTCAGCACCTAAGAAGTTATTAGCGGCGAACCATCTCAAGACGTCTGATTCTGATCACCCAGGTAATATTTAGGTTTATTCTGTCTAGTTTAATAACAATGAAGTGTCATCAGCAAATAATACTGTTTCGCATAAGACTCTGAGCATTAATGTGAGATCATTAATGTAGACCAAAAACAGGAAAGGTCTCAAAATTGATCCTTGGGGAACGCCCATATTTTTGAACTGACAGGCAAAATCCTACTCACACTCACTTTTTTCTCCTGGCCAGAAAAATACGAGACCACGAGATCGAGACCACATTCCAAATTATTTACACACACAGATGCACACACACATATCTTTACGCTGAATCCCTAACGGGATCGTCAGAGAGGACGGAGCGTCAAGCTCTGCGTTTCTTACATACTTCTTTTGCTTCCTCAAATCTCATTATTCTCCTCACAGATTTTCGTCTAGGTACGCGGGTGCTTTTCGCAATTCCGTCAGCTAACACCCTGGCTATTTGATAGCCATAGCATTTAAGCTCGCAAATTGAAGTTTCTTGACCGACACAATTAAAAACCTGGGAAAGATCACAAAAATCGCCAATGGTATCCTCGGATTACTCTCAAGCCTGAAATACAGTCTAGATCGAGCTTACTCTCGCATGAGTTATTGACTGCCCTCTCATGAACCTGTACTGATGATTGTGAAATACCCCGTGAATGTTAAAATATGCCAGCATTTGGTTGAGTAATATTTTTTCATATGTTTTACTTTACGCTGGACATATTGACAGAGCGATATGATTACGTCATGTCAAGGAAAAGATGTTATATGTACCTGAGCAGGACTGTTTTCATATTTTTATTATCAAAGATGCCATGAAGAATACTAATCGCAAGTTTCGGAACGAGGGGCGAAATACTTCGATCGAATATGCATTTTCAGGTATATTTAATTAATAAAAGCTAAAAGATTTTTGAAGTTTGTTTTTCATTTAATTTTACTTCTAAATATTGGAAAATATGAATACGTGTATGAATTCCTAGTACATGACACAACATTAAAGCATGGCAATTAGATACAAATGTGTCACACCTATAAGGAATGTCGTATAATTTCTATTCACGAGGCATGTCAAGGGTTAAATACTTCTGAGTTCCCGTAGGGTAATATATTGTCTTTCCAATTTGAGGGTTCGGCTCACAATCTCGGTTACGTATATTCAGGAAATGAACCATTCTAAATCAGGTTAGAGTTTAAGCTTCGCTGCTCCTCAGTTCGGGTGTGTTATGTATTGTGATTATAAAGTGCATTTGAGAGTCATACTATTGGCATCATTCGTATTGATAGTGTATCGGTGATTGGTAAACGATTAATTTGAAATTGTATTCGTAGAATTTTAATCAGGGACAGAAAATTTATAGAAGAAACCTTTTTAAAAAGAAAAAGTTGTATTTATATGTATTAATTATCTTCTCTTCGTCGCCTTCCTCTTTTCATTATCTATATCCTATAATCCAAAGGTTGCCTGGAAAAAATTGCTATTCAGCAATAAGGCCGCCTTTTGTACTATATTTTTATGTTTTTGATAATTTGTTTTTTTGTATATGGTGTAATGGTAATGGTGCAATAAAGTATATTGTATTGTATTGTAATTCTGTTGCGTTAAATTCGTTATTTTTCTGAAATGACAAATAACTTAGATTACTTTATAAAGAATTCTCTACTGGTCAATAAAATTTGCGTCAATTCGATTGAACCATTTCACAGGTTAGTCAGGACAAACAAACAGTCAGACAGACAACAATTTTAAAACGCGTGTTTGGATTTTGGTACCTAACTTGCACGTAATTGTTCAAACCATTATTTCGAAATTACAAATAGAAACTTTAATTGTATTTATTTGTACAGATGTATAAATTAACCAGAGTGTTAACTGACGGAAATTTCGAAAGCACTTGCACATCTAGACGAAAATGTGTGAGGAGTATCACACATTCACATACTCCTCACACATTTCGCCTAGATGTGCAAGTGCTTTTGAAATTTTGCCTCCTCAAACCTCAGCAGATTTGAGGAGGCGAAAAAAGTATGTAAGGACCGCGACGCTTGGCGCTCCGTCCTCTTTGACTACCCCGTTGGGGATACAGCGTGAAGAGATACATGAGTGTGTATGTCAACATTTCAAGTAGCCGCTTTTAATTGTCTTCTTCTTTTTTTCCTTTAAATACAACTCGCTTCATATATTCAGAAACCTTTCCGCCATTCTCAAGTAAAAAAATGGTGTATCTCTTATGTAAAATGTCTCTCTTCTTATTACTAAGTCTCCAACACTCCCTAGTAAAGTGATAGTAGGCTTTACTGGTGTTAAAAAGAACTATTTGCATGAATGCGAAAACTGCAATTACACATATTTATTCAAACTTGCTAATTCTTAACACTTGCACAGAACTTTAACGCAGAATATACTATCACTTTTGTACTTTAGACTTCCCAAAAACGCAAAAAAGAGAAAATCTAAATAAAATGTTTTTTTTTCTTCTTTCTTCATGCCATGGCGCATAGATTAGAGCATTTGCCAATGTGACGTATTGTACTAATAAGTAGAATCGTTACCGTAAAACTCCTCCAATATAGTGACAGTAGACTTTACTGAAGTTAAAAAGGACTTCTTGGAAGAGCGCGAAAACTTCAGCTACACATGTTAATTTAGATCTCCTCCATTATTTTGACTTACACAGAACTTTAACACAATATAGTATCACTGTTGTACTTTAAAACTCCTAAAAATGTAAAAAATTAAAAATTAAATAAAATGACAACTTCACTTTCCCTGTTCCCGCCAAAAAGTCAAAAAATAAAATGTTAACTTCTCCCGCTCCCGTCAAAAAGTCCAAAGATCTTCGTGGTCTGTTTTACGATTCTCCCTTAGAAGGGAAGGTAAAGAGATCTTAGCCCATACAAATGATGTCTTCAAAGATAATTAGATAAATTGTTCATATTATTTTATTAAAATGTAGGCGTAATACATTTTTATTGTTTCTTAGGTTTTCTGGCGACAAACATATTGAAGCAGTCTTTCTAATAGGATCCGATGACTAAGCCGTTAAAAAAATCTCAACATCACACTACTAAATAAACAGTTATTTCAACAATTCCACATAACAGTGTAGACACTTTGGGACGAAAAGATACGCAAATTTTACATCACAAATTCCACTAGAAACAATTTGCGAATAATTAAAATAATCGCCCAACCGCTCCTCATAAAATCCCGCCTTAAACTCTAAGGTCTTCGTTCTTTGTATGTGTCTAGGTTCTTTTTTTAATTCATTCATTTTGAACATGTGACCAGTTTTAATTGTCTTCGTTCTTCATATATGTCAATTTTTTTTTTCATTCGTTCCAAACGGCCAGTTCTAATTTTCTTCGTTCTACACATGTGACTAGCTTTTTTATTTTATTCAATTCAAGCAGCCAGTTTTAATTTCCTATTCACACCAAAGAATTAGAAGAAAAGGTTTTATATAAAAATTACAGTTGGATACCTTCTCAATTTTATTTATTTATACAGGTAAGCATAGTCTTATTGTATAAAAACCGTGTTATCTAAAAATAATCAAAAAGGTATCTTCTTTGAAAAATTGAATTAAAATGGATACATGTACTCATTCATTACTGAAATCATTCTCCTTTTACTTCGTCGTAGTCGGATGACAAAAATATAAATATTTCCGTTACACACGACAAGTAGGTTAGCTTTCCACCCATATTAACACTGTCGAAATTTGTCGACGCGTGAACTATCCATTGGATTGTCAAGTCCCCCGCCCGCCACGCACCTCCCACGATATCTCATGTTCTGTGACCGACGCGACTCCAGAATCATGTGATTTGTGAGGAGGGTTTGTGATGAAATTGCTTAGGACCACATTCCATGATGTTATCCCGATTTATAATTCTCTGTTGCTGGGATTTTAAAGAAGACAGTTGAATATTATAATTCCAAGCTTGTATAGACCGGTAATCGTAAAGTAAATTCTAACGCTACATAGATCCGGTTATTTAGAAGTATTGTTATGTAATTTTATGATTATTTCATTATTAATTGACACAATTATATTAACTATCGAATATAGTTTTTTCTTAATTTAAAGCTTAGGTACAGCCCTAATTACAGCTAATTTTTTCATATATATTATGTGGATTTTTATAGATCGAAACTTTACATTGTAACACTCGACTGAACAATTTATCATCAAAACTTTATATTTGAGAATTGAAATTGTTCAAGTTAAAAATGTTATTATTTATTCAAGTAAACCCAATTACAAGGTATTTTTGAACGTCAAATCTACTTTAGTTCGGTTCAAATAGAAAACCTGGACACTGAGAAGAACCGGCAAGAAACTCAGTCAGTTATCATTTTTTTGAACTTCATTTTACAAAAGGTTTATTAAAATACAAAATTTTTATTAAGCCAGTAAATGCATGTGCAGAGAACATCATTTCCAGACTATTGTTTTATCTTCAATTAAATCGTTTATTTTATAGTATGATTGTCTAGTCAATGTACGTTTTATAACCAATCTAAATTTATTCTCTGTTAATGGAGTAATTTCTTGAGGAACTTTATTATAAAAACGAATGCAGTTACCTAAAAATGAAACATTTGACTTATGTAATTTAAATTTTGGAATAACCAATTTTAAAAATTATTTCATAATACAAGATGATGAAGACAAGTGTAACGATTTCTCATTTATTTTTGTTAGTTGGTTCCTTTGGTACATCTTGCGAAATACCCTCACGTGTACATATCCTCACGCTGTATCCCCAACGGGGTACTGAGGTAGATGGGATGGAGCGTCAAGTATCGCGGGCCCCACATCCTTCTTTCGTCTCCTAAATAATCATATGTGAAGATAAATACATACATACATACATACTCACACACATATACATACATACTCACACACATATACATACATACACACATATATACATACATATCTTCTCGCTGTATTTTTAACAGGGTAATCAGACAGAACAGAGAATAAATACATATATAATACATAAAACCAAAAAAGTTTATTATTCTCCTGAGGCAGTCGGATAAAAATTTGCGCTTGTAGTGCTTCGTGGTTTACACTTAGACTAAAACGATATGTTAAATTATCCATTCGGTTACATAATTTCATCAGCGCCCAATCTTAAGATGGTTTGGTTTGATATAAATTGGATTCCTCTGTCTTTCCAAGCTAATCGCTTATCTTCAGTCATGGTTAGCTCGTGCTGTTGATTTGCCCAACAAATATTTCAATTCGAACCCGTTGCCGTCTGCCATTGTACCATTTTATTCATTTGTCAGTGTTAGACATAGTTAGGCAATTTAGTTAATTACGTATTTGATTTGGATACAAACCCGTAGACGAATATCGTTCGGAGTTTATGCATTTTTGAAAGTGAAATCTATCTTCAACTTGGGAAATATTGGTTCTAAGAGAAAGTAAGAAGACTGAATTATTTTTAAAATTATACTACAATTACTTTAAATAAGTAAGTTACAATTATTATTAACAACAAAAAAGTACATACATACGTTAATATTTACAAACTTAAAACTACACATTATCTTAAATAATAAGCCCATCGACTGGTTTCAGATATTTGTAAGAGACTGGTCGAGGGCTTCGGGAAAACGCCGGGCTGGCAGCTTCTACCGCCAACGAATCAGTTTGGCTATTCAAAGAGGCAATGCTGTCAGTCTGCTGGGCACCTTAAGCAATGACAGCTTTCTAAGCGGCAACTTTGAGGAAGTCTATAATTTAAGATAATGTGTAGTTTTAAGTTTGTAAATATTAACGTATGTATGTACTTTTTTTAGTTAAAATTATAATTTATTTATAATTTATATAAATAAGCTAAGGCCTGTTTAAATAAAAATTTAATGTAATCCTCTGTTTGTCAACCGTTATTCTTTTTTTGTTTAGTAGCTAATTACGAAGACTGCGGTCGGCAGACCCAAAAAAACCAAAGTTGAATTTAAAAATAAAATATATTACAAAAATTATAAAAGTATTACAACAAAATTACGACTAAACTACTCCAGCTCGAAGCTGATTTAATTCTAACATAAATTATATTATAAAAATGGAACATTCCTCAACAGCGTAAACCGCCTGATCAAAGTTCACTTGCAATGATTTCGACATCAATAGTTATTATTGCTGACGCGGTTGCTAAGACGGCTCCATGTTATTTAGGCCGGACCTACACAGCACTTAACATATTATTATATACTATAACAAGCTATTGGCGAGCTTTAGTGTTATCACTTATCAATAACAAAAATCTGGAAACAGTTATATTAATACGTGAAGCGAATACTTAGGATTTTTTAAGAGTATTGTATTATAATCTCATAGTCCTCCGTTCGCTGGGAGGAGTATGAGATCTGGGAAAGTAAAAAAAAAAGTTTGTCAATGTCTAACTCATAGTAGTTGGTGATTATATGCCAGGTTTTATTGTAACTGGCATCAGTACGACGGATATCACTATTTCCACAATGCGACTGGTAAGGTGAAATAATTCACAGCTGCTCTGCTGTATCCTCTATTGGCGAGAAAAATATTTTTTAAAATGAATTATCAAGAAATAGTAATTTAATGAAAGGATAAAAGATTAATTGATTGGGTAATTGAAATACAGTACAAAATAAATGCATATCGCTAAAGAATCTACTGGTTTTAGTTTGACATATCGTTTCGAAATCGCCTAATGTTAAAATATTTTAATTAAACATACATACATATCTTCACGCTGTATCTCTAACGGGGTAGTCAGAGAGGTCGGCGTCTTTAGCTTCCTTAAATATTATTAATATTCTCCTCACACGTTTTCGCCTAGGTATGCAAGTGCTTTTAACATTTCCGTCAGCTAACACTCTGGCTATTATTTGATCTTCGTAAGTCAGCCTTGGTCTTAATTAGTAACTATACTAATTATCGTCAGACGACATTGTACTTATTATATACTTAAATCGAGAGATTGAACATCAATTTCGCAGCGACATCTATGTTTTTATTGGTTGATTTTCTTAGCTGCGTTTTTGGTGACTCGTTTTTGATAAGGAGGACAAATCGTAAATACTGTTAAATTAATTTAAATTAGGGTTATAGAGATAAATGTTGATCTTGTATTTCATATTTAATAACGAAGTAAGCAGAAATTAAGTAAGTTTTTCAGCGATAACACCTGTTCTAGATAAACTTGAAAATTAAACGTTATCTAAATACAATATTTCTTCCAAACCGTTACGAGTTTTTCCGAGAAATAGACATCTGAGTATACAAAAATAATAATAAAAATCTTTAACTGACGTCCCTTGAGAGCAAAGGAAGTGCGTTAGAAACAACTGAATCAATATTGAGTGAACACAACTAAGAACCTTCGTGACAATACCCTGGCAAACAGACGATGTCCTTTGTTTGCACTGCTTTATTGTACTGTGTGCAGAGCAGAAAAATACCGACAGCTTTTTGACGGTTCCATGACACGTTACAATAAATCTTTAAAGTGATTTTTATTGCGGGTTCGATTCCCGTCCCGAGTCTGGGTGTTTATGTATAATATGTATATATTTACAAAAGAAAAGTATATAAGTAGTATATCAGTTGTCTAGTACCCATAACACAAGCGCTATGCAGCTTACTTTGGGACTAGATGGCGCTGTGTGAGATGTCTGAGTATTATTATTATTATTATTATTCATTAAAGTAGTCTTTGATTATTTATTTGCCTAATAATAGAAAGATAATAATGATAATAATAATAAATTACGGTAGAGATACTCACCGATCTAAAAATTCACCAAAATAGACTCGACATTACCCTCATAGACAAGAGTAATAAAACACAACTATATTCTAGACATTAACCGTTTGAAAATCAACTAACGCGGAGATTTAAGGCTGCCACTCACCAATATTGAACCAGATTTAGCTAGATTGGTAAAAAGTCACCAGGTTCATTCAGTACACTGAATTTTCTATTGTTTTGTCTTTACTTTGCGATTTTAATGTTGTTTTCAAAAAATAATTATCTACTTATGTATTTCGTAATTATTAATAATAATAGTGTAATTAATTACACTTGATATTTACTGAATTTTATGCTTAAATTTTGATGAGAAAATGATGTCAAGTTTACTCACTTCACCAACCGCAAAGTTTTTAAATTGATAAGTATTTTGTATCAATAGAAAAAAACCAGAGATAGGATTTTTAAAGTAATTTGGCTATGGGGGTCTGAGGTATCAGTTCATTTTGGAAAAGGGGTTTCTTGCGCAAAATAGTTGGGAAATCCCTGTTCTAGACATTGCAATACCTAACTCCCATAATTTACAGAGCGCTTTCTTCCTTCCTTCCTTTCAGCCATAGGACGTCCACTGCTGCACATAGGCCTCCCCTAAAGATCTCCAGTAAGACCGATTTTTAGCGGCTTGCATCCAGCGCGATCCTGCGGTCCTAATGAGGTATTGCTACAGAGTACTATAGCAGAAAAAATATCTAAATACATAGAACTTAAGGATAAAATAATTAGAATTTGGAATTCACAAAACGTCACATATACCCATACAAATTAAATTCATCAATCCATAAAAACATTAAAAAAGGCGACGCATTGGAAATTTTGACAGTAGGGATCTTAATTTTTCTAAGTGACTACAAAACATGTGAAAATTATATTTGGTAACCTGATTGTTTATTTCATTAACTTCATTTTGCCAGTTCCGTTACACGACTGGCCAACTTTTGTAACACAAAATAAAATATCAAAGAAACCTCTTTAAAACAGAGATTTACATTTTTCGCGGCAACGGGACCGATTTATGTTTCTAAATTCTCTGTATACTTACAATAAGTACAGTATTAGCATATATTACGCACACACATTGAAGATACAAACTAATACTGCTAGGAAATTCACTAAACTGTGCACACATTTCAAATTAATACCGATAGGAAATAGGAAGGATAAAATTAATACTGATAATAAATAAAATTAATACTGAAAGAAAATAGACAAAAAGGAAATAAAAAGAGCGAATGTGAGAAGACCAAGGAGTGTTAGCTGACGGAAATGTTAAAAGTACTCGCATTTGAAGAAGTGAAAGAAGTAAGGAATGCTACGCTTAGCGCTCCGTCCTCTCTGACTACCCTGTTAGGGATACAGCAAGAAAATTTGTATGTATGTAAATTTTTAAACACACACAACACACATTTAGCATACATGAGAGAAACCGTGAGAAAATTTACTCAACTATAAACACACTGAACAGTGAACATACAAATTTACACCATTAGGGAATTTGCAAATTAAGCTGCAGACTGAATCAAACCAATGCGTACGAGTTACCGTCGCGTCAAAAGTTTTGAGGGAAGATTAGCGCGAGTGCCGCATGGCGGCCGCTAATCCGTTGCGAGCGGAATGCGCCGTGCCGGAATTGCGGCCATAATTGAGAGTTGCCGGAACTTTGTAACCGCAGTGCGAAGCCGCGTAGTGTATTGTAACAAGCGACACGATTACAGAGTGCAGTGAAATGACGTCAAACGAATGATGATGAAAACCAATTGTTTAAGTTATCGCACCTAAAAATAAAAAGTAAATAATTAGAATTATATTTAAATATATTTTTTTTTACAATTCTCCCTTGAGAGGGAAGCTCAAGGGATCTATGCCCATAACAGCCGACGTCTTAAGTAATAAAGTGATATATTCTTCATGTCATTTCATTAAAATGTCGACGAAATACATTATAATGTTTCTTGACAAATATATTGGGGCAGTCTTTCTAGTAGGATCCACTGAGGCGGACTTTTTAAAAAAATCTCAATATCACACTCTAAATAAGCACTTATTTCAACAATTTCACATAATGTACAACAGGGTAGATAATTGGGACGGAAAACTACGCCAATTTTACATCACAATATCCACTAGAAACACTTTGCAAATAATTAAAAAAAACGTCCAACCACTCTCCATAAAATCATGCCAAAAACTCCATTTAAATATCATTATGTACAATTCCAAATTTAAAAACATTATTCTTAAATAATAATATTTCAAGTATCTAGCGAAATACAGCGCCAGCACACGCAACTGTGTAACAATACCAATTTAGTTCGAGGTTATAAGCAATGTACTGCAAGAAAATTAATTAATTTACTTAACCTAGGTACAGCATTATTATACATATTGACAGGAACTACTAACATGATTTAGCCATGTGAATTCAAATTCACTTGTATTAGTTACTAGCTGATGGCCACGAATTCGTCCGCGTCTTTTATTTTTGAAATAGCCTATGTTCTTCCTCAGAATTTAAGTTCTCCATATTAAATTTCTTCGCGATCGGATTAACGGTAACGCAGTCTATAAAATGCGAACAAACAAACATTGATTATACATTTGCGGGTCTGCTGACACGAAACTTGGATGTAGGTCCACATAACTCTTTGTGCATCGTCAGAAGCAAAAGTACTCTGCTGTTGGGAGTTATAATATGTACTCTGTAGTCAGGAGTTATAAAAAGTACTCTATGGTCGGAAGTTATAATAAGTATACTTTTTGGCGGGAACGGGAGAAGTAAGGTTGTCGTTTTATTTAAATTTTCTATTTTTTACATTTTTAGGAGTTTTAAAGTACAACACTGATAGTATATTATGTTTTTAAGTTCTGTGTAAGTGTAAAGAATGGAGAAGATCTAAATAAACATGTGTAGCTGAAGTTTTCACGCTCTTCCACGAAGTCCTTACATGCGAGGGGTAACGGATCAAATTGGACACCTGTTACGCCGTAGCATCAGGACAATTTTCCGCCCCATGACACAGATTAGAAGTCTTCTACGATCGCCTAGGGAGCGGGACCCTCTAGATAGCCCTGGCGTCTATGAAATTCCATGCGATTGCGGCAAAAGCTACATTGGAGAAACAGGACGCAATATCAACACGAAGCTCACCGAGCACATCCGCAGTATGCGTAAAATGGACATCAACACCTCGGCGGTGGCAGAGCATGCCCTCAACTCCGATACCTCACATTATATTAGGTTCGATAAGATGAAAGTGTTCGCTCGCGAAAAGAACTTTGTATCACGCAAGCTCCTTGAAGCCATTGAAATCGGCCTAATTTTAATAGAGATAAGGGATGGGCCGTGGCGCTTACTTGGAAACCCGTGTTGTTAAACGCGACGCGGAATAGAAATGATAGTGCTGACGAGTATGTAGTGGAGATCGTGAGTACATCTTGTGCGCCCGTAAACACCAATATTGACGTAGACGCATCGGTCTCGCGGAGTTCGTCACCATCGCCGGCGCACCCCGCGCCCCCCACCCTGTCGCGCCGCACCCCGCACGTTGCGAGCTCAGGCGTGCAGTGCGAGACGGGGCGCGGCCGCGAACTCATCCCACTCACCCTGATGATGGACCTCCAATAGGTCCGAAACTAGTCGGTACTTATACCGATTACACGTGAGTAAAGCCGTATTCAGTAATTAGTGCGTTAATAATGTCTCACGAAAGTTTTAATAATTTAAGCCTACTATCACTTTACTGGAGGAGTGTTAGGGACAATGTTTCCCCAGAAGTTACGTCATTAGGCTGATGGTCTTGTTACCAATGTCTTAAAAAATATAAATAATAAATAAAATAATAAGTATTCTGTGGTTGGGAGCTATAATAAATACTCTGTGGTCGGGATTTATAATAAAGTACCATGTGATTGGGAGTTTTTTTTCTATGAAAGAGGAGGCAAACGAGCACCTGATGTAGAGTTTGGGGAGTCGCGGGTCCGTTGCCGGTTTTTAGAGAAATAATGAAACGAGGGGAAGAGAGTGATGGGCCACCGGCACTTTCACTCATGTAACGAGACACGACAGCAATAGATGCTGTTTTTTCATTCCGATATTCTGTGAGAGGGTAGTATTTCACCGGGCGAGCCAGGCCAATGCCTAAATCGTGCTGCAATGCAGAATGGCCTTACCACTCTTAGTTACAATAAGTACTAGTTATAATAAGTTGTAATAAGTAAATAAATAAATAAATACTCTGTGGTTGGAAGCTACAATAAATACTTTGTGGTCAGAATTTACAGTATGGTAATCTGTGGTCGGCAGTCATAATAAATACTGTGTGGTCGTACCCATACAGTTACGCAGACACGAAACCTGGATTTATGTCCACGAAGGTGAAAATAAAGCCGGATCCTTTAAAATGTCGTATATAACCATCACAAAACATAAAGAAGAGAACTTCAGCGAGTACTGGTATGAAGCATTTATTAGTGCGCATCTGACACGGCCTCTTCCGAAATTCGTTTTAATTAGAAGACTAGTAATGCTGTTAATCCATTATTAATTTTCTTGTTAATTCCTCCAATGGAGAGCCTAAGCTAGTGTCTAGAGCTTTTACTACTAGCGATAATTAAATTCTGCTCTGTTGTTATATAGAGTCTGTAAAAGTACGGTTCAAATTGAACAGAACATTGGATATGAATGTTGGTTTTGTCTTTGAACATTCAAAAGCTATGATCAGTTTTTAACTTTTTCACAAGCTATTATGAAAAATTTCAGTGCTTATACGAATAAAGATAAAAAAATTAGCATTGCCTGAAAAAATTAAGCTGATGATAAAGTTGCTAATTCACAAACACAGATGTGAACTTCAAAAGCATTTTAAGTTTCAAGAGAAAATAAAAAAATAACATTTTGTAGAAAGTTCAAAAATGATAAACTAATTCAAAAATGTACCATAAGACATTAGTACTTTGAGCAACTTTTTAAAGATATATTAAAAAATATGCTTCATAATTGTTGTCTTTATCTTAGAAAATTTCTCAGGAAAAAACATGTAAATTGACAATAAACTGTAGATTGGAGGAAAATTATAGGGATTGGATTATATTATATATAAGATGTGTTTCATATATAAAAATAATTCCCAATGACAAACTTTTCTTTTAAAGTTGGTAGTTTTTTTTTTAATAAAGAGAAAAAGTTCTACGACAAATTTTCTTTTGCTTTTGGCGGTTACTAACAACAAACAACATGGGAAACTAATTGGGCAAATACAACTTTTAGTTGGTTGATTTTTGAGCACTCATGAGACTCATGAAAAAAGTCAGTAGTTTATTTTTGATTTTCACTTTTAGACCATATCAAATACAAAACGGCATTCCTAGGTTTAGGTTTCCGGAAATGATCTCCCCCGGTTTAATTAATCTATATCATTAGGGACATCCTGTATAACGGTAATCTAAACGATCGAATGACAATTGAGTTTTTGAGGATGTTTAGTTGAGAGAAGGGAAACATCAGTCAAAAACATTTTCTTGAACAGTTTCTAAATGAAAACCTATAATATTTTATTTCTACAAAGTATATGTGGCTTTACAAAATATCTAATATATAAAAATCAATATGTGTTTGTCCGTTTGTTTATTCGTATTTTATGGGCCATATCGTTAATTCGATTGCGATGAAATTTCGTATGGAGATAGATTAAACCCCGGAGAAGGCCATACGTCATTTTAAAAATAAAGAACGCGTACGAAACGCGGCCATCAGCCAGTTTAAAATAGAATTCAATATTCTACTGCTACAGAATATTTTACTTTTTGGCAGATCATTTTAATACAATATTAAAACATTTCGAACTACGTTAAATTTTATTAGGTTATTTCAATTGTAAGGTAGTAAAACGACTCTTTACGTCTTCTCGTCGTAACGGATTCATATCGTATAGAATAGGTGTTATATTGCAGAAAGTCATCGCATTATTTAATTTATAAATAAGAACATATTTTCATTAAAAATCTTCCGCTAAAAGTTTTCGATCAATACGTGTTTCGCTTTCGAAAGTACCTTTCGATGGTGACAGAGTCTGAGCTCTGAAATTTTCTGATGATGCTTCGTTGGGAAGCAAAACAGATGTCTTAGACAAACTTAAACTTAATAGTTTAAGTTTGAGCGGAATGTTGCTGAGGACACATATGAATTAATTACTTTACAGATTTCTTAATTTGTATGTTACAATTTAAACAATTTTTTTATACTTTTTGCGATTGATGTTTAGAACGTTTCGATGTTGAGTAATCGCGTTCATTTTTATAATACATTATCTGAAGAAAACAGTCAAGAAAGAAAAGAGATTTAAAGTTGTTACAATACATAATTGAAAAAATCATAACATAAAATTAATGATTATATCGAAGACCAAACTGTAGTATTAGAATAAACATCTCTGTGCATGCAAATTCAAAGCAGTTAATCGATATGTGTTTCGCCTCTCCGCGAAGCATCCTCAGGAAATAGAGTGTAAACTTAGCCAGCTATTCCGCACTGATAAGCCGTACTTGATGTGAGGTAGCACATAGCAACAGAAAGCGGTTGAAATCACTTCTTAGATTTGTTTACAAGCTGAGCTCCACACAAGTCTAGCCAGGTATGTTAAAATCAATTCCTGTAAATAGAATCGGATTGGATAAGCTCAGAATATGTATAGCTTCCTTAAAATATCCCTTACTTAGCCACTCAGTATCACATAAAATGTGGAACCCAACAAAAGCGTAAAAAGTATCGTTTTGCATCCGCGCCGGTTCTAATACGCTCGTAGAATTGCAAAACGGAGACATTTTCACGAGACTGGAGCGCGATATGCGTAGATAATATTTTTGGTTTTTAGAAATTCTTAACCAAAGTGGCAAAAACAAACCCCTCATACTTTCGTCATGTTTGTCTATACGTCATAGCCAACTTATTCCATAATCATTACACCTATTCCTATGAGCGGTTTGATCCAGAGACCGTACCTAACTTGGTAAACCCAAACCAAGAAATGAAAACAAAAAAAATTGCAACGGAGATAAGAGAAGTAGGAAGATCCGACGCGAGTCAGGTGTGAAGCAGAGGAGAGGAGCGGTAAAGAACAGAAGAGAGGAGGAGAGGAGGGAAGAAGAGAGACGATAATTATTGATTAGATGAACTTACCTGTACGTGAAGTTCTACTATAATTATATTCGTGCTTCGTCCTCGAGATTAGTGTATTAACCACATATAGTAATGCATATCGTGTCGCCATATACACTGTATTTTAGATAAATTTTACCGGTGTTTATTTATTTTTTGACAACGCACCTCCTCTCAGGCAACTACCGTCAGAGCGGTCAAGCTCATTCGTATTTTAATGCTCCACCATTTCACACTCATTGTTTGGTTTCATTTTAAGACAAAACATTGAAAATGCCAAAATGAAATCTTTCTGATAACGACTACAAGTATTATAGAAATAAAAAAAAAAAAAATTAAAGCTTAACAATAGGTCAGAAGACGACGATACTTCATGTTCGTGCAAGGTCATTTTTTTCCTGTAATATTATTTTACTGTAATGGTTTTTTATAATTTTCGGACAGAATTATGTGTACTAATGAATGGGTTTCACAATTAAATCCCTTTTTGTTTCATATACAAAGGAATTTTTTAAACTTGTCTTGAGATTGAAAAAAACTATATCTATACTGTGAAACGGTCTCGGTCTTGACGAATATACCAAATGTTCAATCGAGACAACGCGTGAACATTATTACTAGATGATTCTATAAAAATAAACCTTAATATGTAATGTGTGAGGAGAATGATGAGATTTGAGGAAGCGAAACAGGTGTGTAAGGACCGCGACTCCTGGCGCTCCCGTCCTCTCTGACTACCCCGTTAGGGATACAGCGTGAAGATATGTATGTATGTATGTAATATGTAATAAAAGCAGTGATAATTAAAATAAAAAATTGACTACTGATTATATCTCCGTGATTTTATTTCATCAAGTTTTAAATTTAATATTTTGCAAATCAAACTGGACTTATAAAATATAATTCCTTTCTTCTCCTTTGATTCTTCTTCATTTGATTCCTTCTTTCTCAGTCACTGACCGTAATGAACAACGTTGTTCAATTACTTCAGGCTTTCATGAACAAGTATTGAGTGAACTACTTTAACGAATTAAAAAAATCACCAAATCTTGTACTGACTTATTAAAATCACTCAAAGAAATGTGAGGAATAGATTAATTTGATTTACCACTTAAAAATATTAACCATGTTTCCAAAAAGTGATTTTCGAATTTAAAATACTTTAAGAATGAGAATGGACGTTGAATTTTTTAAATGTCTTGAAGGTTAGGCGTTACTTATTGCCCTAGTTTTTGCGTACGGAACCCACAGTACGAATCCTTTTTGTTGGTAACGTAAGAGAAAACTGCACACAAATATCCAACCCCCTGGAGGTGGGACCGTGTTATGGTTTTGCGGGTTTTTTCACAAAAACTCCTGCGATGATTGTTTACGGCGTGTTCTTGAGCGGCTTCAGGATCTCTACGAAATGCACCGGAACCTCTCTCCTGCTATGCCGTAGTACTTCTCAGGGAGATAGTGGCAGAACCCTCTGTTGCATCCTAGCAATGCCTCGACAGCATGGACCATACGCGCATGTCATCCTTTTCGGAGTCGTGTAATTTTTTGCGAGATTATTTCGGCCAAACAAACAGACAGACAAACATTTAAAATAACCCGTACTACGCAATGAGTCAAATAAAGTCTAATAACATATATAGTATGGGTATTGCTTTCTAACGAAATGATAGCCGATCATACTTGATAATATTGTGTGTCGCATTTGCAGGTGATTTAGTTTATCCTATTTACCTCACAATTGCTTGGGCACGGCTTCTGGTGTTAAATATAAAGACTATTAGTTTCAGTTACGTGCAAATAACCACATAAGTTTAAGGAAAAGTCTTTATTTTCAAAATCACAGATAGATACCTCTATTTTATTTATATGTGTAATTGTATAAATTAAAATACGAAAATCAAATAGCCAGAGTGTAAGCTGACGGAAATGTGAAAAGCGCTCACATACCTAGACGGAAATGTGTGAGGTGAGTGATGAGATTTGAGGAAGCGAAAGAAGTATGTAAGGGCCGCGAAGCTTGGCGCTCCGTCCTCTCTAACTAACCTGTTAAGGTTACAGATATATATGTATAGTTTAATTCTGGATTATATGGTAAACATTTCAAACTGGCATTATATAGATGAAGTCACTACTTACAGCGCTTCAATTACATTACAAGTGCAAGAAAGAATGTGTCAGGTATTTAGACTAATGCATCGCCTAGTAAACCTGCAAAGAAACCCCATTGTATTAAGTATTTATATAAATATATTTATAGCTACGCAACGGCACAGGCAAGAAAAGGTATGATATTTTTGATGTTTACGACGCCTTTAACACGATATCGCTATGTTGCGGTGGAATCTAGAACCGCCATTCTGGCTACGTGGGTGGATATCGCCAAATGTAATTTACGTAATGCTGCATTAGCATAGAGGCTGCCGGTGGGCTCGGTGCCAGCGAGTGACGGATGTGTGCGACTCAACCGGCGAGCGGCCGACGGGGAGATGGATGTTTTATCGTATTTGGAATTTCAGAGAAGTTTACGACCATTGCGAATTATGCCGCGCTTATCTCAACTCCGAACAAGTCTGATTTGACTGATCTTTGTTTGCACTGACTATGGCGAGCCAAAAGTGTCATGTATTTCACCGTTTTAAAATCGAAATCAAATGTTTTTATTTAAATAAATTTAGTTTCAATAAGGTGTTATTAATATATAACAAATAACAAAAAAACTCGGTCAGATATCATTTTTGGGTGTTGCGTTCTAAAATAAAAAAAAAACACGTAATAACAGTTAAAACAATTAAAACAGGATAAAACAATGATACATTGTGTATTTTCAGAGATAATAAAAAACAGATTTCCCAAAAATAGAATATTTAGTTACCGTTACGACTTAGGGACCTTCAAGAAACTACTCTTTCCTTAAAGGCCGGCAACACACCCGTGATTCCCTGGACGTTGCGGGTGTCCGTGAGCGGCGGTGATCATTTTCCATCAGGTGACTCGTTGCTCGTTAGCCCCCTCTGATATATATAAAAAAAAAGTCCCTTGATTTTTTTCTTTTAGTGGATACCTATCTGTATATATAAAATTCCGGTGTGTGTATTCGTAATCTTTTCCTCCTAAACGGCTTAATAGCTTTTGATGAATATGCTGATGATGAATGATACTTTTTTTTTTGTACTGATGATTTCACCTGGAAGGTTCTTAGCTACTGCTGAACCCTGTAAGTGGCGCTGTTGTCGAGATCGTGAGAATTTTCAGTTTTTTGATCAAATGTTTTTAAATTCTTTAGTGGATTTCTCACACAAAAAACATATAATCCCATTACCACGTGGACGAGGCCGCGGGCAAAACCTAGTAATTATAAAAACCGGTTCAAATCTATAGTACGATTTTTTTATCAAAAATATATTTTTGTTGCCAAAAATTTTGTTATGTACCTACATAAATAATAATTGACTGTGTTTTTCCGGAGATTATTTGAACCATCGAACTTCCTAGAAAGCACGATTAAGCCTCTGTTTTTAAATTTTTTTTATTTTTAGATTTGCTTTTTTTTAAAGATATCAATAGTTTATATAAAACGTTTCAAATGTACACAGAAATACTTAATAATTGTTATTACAAAAAAAATTGTAGAATCCCGGTTTTTCAAGCTCTATGACTTTTGACCTTTGACATATTTCCATGAAATTCTACGTAGGACAGAGTCATTTTTGCTGACTTGGAAATATAACGATAAAGACCATTTCAATTACAATTATGATCTGTAAAAACCATTCCACGAAATAAGGTATTACTTTTTTTTATTTTTGCTGAACTAACAATTATAATAAATATTACAAATGGGTCAAAAATCTTTTTTATTTTTTCTCATGACCGTTTATGGGTTACTAATTCACGTCTGCCTACCAATCTGATTAGTAGGTGGAATTAATTAAGTATTTCGTAAGAACAGACAGACAGGTAATAAATTCAACATCATACATATGTAACTACGTAAATACTATGCTGACTCACCAACGGTCAGGACTTTGCCTATATATTGATTCTCTCGAAACTTCCAATGCAAGAAAGAACAAGACCGCCTCTCTTTCGTTTGTTAATTTAATGAATTTTACTAGCGACTTCACACCGGCTTCCGGCTTCGCACAGTAACTTGATTAAGAAATGTCAATATTCTCTAATTTTATAGTTTGGTTATGTATTTATAGATATCATGAATATAATCTTGGTGTTCAAATATACATACAATTTGCACATACCAATTTTCATGACGATCGGTGATGATTTGAATTAAAGATGATATGCATCAGCGCCATCTGGCGGTAACTAACAATAAAGTGGATGGCGGGAAAACATTTTCTATACTTCAATACCTATTTATACCCATTCTCATGGTGATCAGTTGAACGGTACAGAAGTCGATATACTGCAGCGCCATCTTCTCCACAACCTTCTCCACAACGAATTCCCGAATTGCAACTTTTAATGGAAATCGGTCAAACTGTGTTGAAGTTTAGCGATTACATAGATATGCACATCTGTTTTTATTATGATATACAAGATTTTACTCTGACATATTATGATTTTATATGTGACGTCACAAATTAATTTCAAAACCATTATTATAATACAGTATCCATTTATAAGTAAGTTTATAAATAAAGCATGGGTGTACTCATGTATGCACGTAAGAAGTTATACTTCTTGGAAGTGAATAAAAATAAAAAAACAACATAACTGGCCACATATAAAAAAATAAAACTGGCTGCTTAGTATGAATGAAATAAAAATTAATTAATTATGTGTTACATCGGCGCGCACAACTTCGTTACATGCTAAAAATACACTCTGATCCTATAACTGTGATCTGGACTTTTTGGCGGGAACGGGCAAAGCGAGGTTGTCAATTTATTTAGATTTTCTATTATTGACATTTTTGGGAGTTTTAAAGTACAAAAGTGATAGTAATATTGTGTTTTAAAGTTCTGTTTAAGTGAAAAGAATGGAGTAGGCCTAAATAAACATGTGTAGCTGAAGTTCTCGTGCTCTCCCAAGAAGTCCTATAAAGCTTCAGTAAAGTATACTATCACTTTACTGAAGGAGTTCTACTATAACGATTCTACCAAATATAATAAGTGACATTGGCAAATGCGTTAATCTGTGCGCCATGCCATGAATAAAATAAAAAAAAACTGATCTATTTTTCCAAACGCGCCAAAAGAAGTATAACTTCAACAAATGTGTATAGTTATACAGTACATAAATATTAATTAGTGATTTTATTATGTTTTCGTTTATCGGTTTATTTAGTAAATAATTCATATTTCGATTGCAATTTTTTTCCAAATTGCACGCCATTAAAAAAGCCATGTAGAAATGGCGCCCATATTTATAAATCTAAGACAAAACAGTAGTCTGGAAATAATCTTGTCTGCACATGCATTGATTGACTGTTTACAAATACTTTATCGTAATTTCAATACTGTAGTTATTGTAAAAAAAACCTGTCAAGTGCAAGTTATGAACGCGTTAGTAGTTTTCCGTATTATCAATGTCAGTTATTACCGATCGTCTTTTTATGGAGAAAATTCTACCAACCGTTAAAGAAATGTAGTGCATTTTTATACGTAAAAATTATTCTCAGAGAACTGACAGATCCGTTGGCGTGGTGGCAGAGTATTTGTCTTCCAAGTTAAGGCTTGGATTCGTTGCCCGATCAGGACAATTTAGGAAAACACCCAGTTCCCCAGTTCGTTGCGTGCTTAGTTTGGGTCTAACAATTTGTGTTAATTTTCCGAAATATTATTGTTGTGATTTTCTTGGAATTAACTACTGCAATTATGTCACCTCAACCTGACCGGGATGACGTATGACACAACAAACTAGCTAATTTCGAATAACTCGTATTTTAAATCGATTTGACTGGGAATCGAACCTGTTGCCCCGGCTTTGGAGGTTAATGTCCTATCACTATGCCAATGGACCAATTCAATGTATCTAACATAATATGTGAAGCAAATCATTTAATTTCTCTTCAACGGACGACTTATTCTTAATATTAATGATTTTTTCAAATTTCTCCGAGTTAACAGTGACAGCAATTTTAACGAGTACATTTGGTAAATTGTTAAAGAAATTAGCCGAACCTATACTTACTTACTTATACACTTATAAAGTCGTGATTTAACGCTAAAGAACCCTTTTAATGCGAGACAAATTTGCTGTTCACCGTTTTTTATAATTTTCGAGCGCAACGCTGAAGTTTCCATGTGGATTTCATTTTCTACGAAGTATGTTCAACACTGATACATATTTACCTTCCACTTACAAGGCCTAAAAAGCGTCATAAATTAAAGACAGAGATGGCACCGTGACATTTTGAATTACGCACTTACAAACTAAACACGACGCGACTCTAGCGGATTTGTATCGAAAAGCAAACATGGCTGACGTGAAAGGACCGCCCCGAGTGATAAATACTGCTACATTACCCCAGAGATTGTCGCCCTGCCAAATAATTCCCCAGGTCTCGGAATCTTACTGTATTTTAGAGATAGGTACAAATAAATGTAATAAAAACTACACGCGTTAGGATTCCGTATCAGATTCCGTTCAGAAGAACTAAAAGTTTAATTTAGTAAATTAACGTTAAACAAAAAAAAAACATAATGGCGTCAAAATGATAACAAAATGAACGTTGACTTTTAATAAAAAACTGGAATTTTGGGCGGGAAAGATAAATAATTTTCTGTGCTTTTGGGAATTTCAAAGTACAAAATTAATGACGAAGAAATTCTACAAAGCATGACATTTTATATCAATGTGCTTACAAGACATTCACATATCCATGTAATGTCGTCTAACTAAGAACCCGAAGGCCTGATTCCTTCGGTGCTGTTCTGATATGGATTCGTAACACACAAGTAATTTCATGTCTATAACAGAAGTCAAGAAAATCCAAGACTGACTTATGAAGATCAAATAGCCAGTGTTAGCTGACGAAAATGTCAAAAGCACTCGCATACCTATAGGCGAAAATGTGTGAGGAGGATGATGAGATTTGGAGAGGCAAAAAAAGTATGTAAAGACCGCGAAGTTTGGCGCTGCGTCCTTTCTGTCTACCTAGTTAGGGATATAGTATGAAGATGAAGATACGTTATATTTACAAAATTAATAATATTAAAGCTGTTCGGAAGTGTTGAAAAATTTGTAAGTTTGAATAAATATGAGCAAAAGAAATTTTGTCTTGTTCCGAGAAGTCCCTTTTTAACTCCAGTAAAACAGTGTTAGGGGCTCAGTTATGAAAAAACAGACATTTTATATCAGAGTATAGTTACATGAAAATGACAGGAGTGTTTCTAACAAGTATGAAACAAGTTTTCATGCCATTATGCAAAAGAGAAAGAGAGAACATGAAACAACAAATTAAAAAAAAACAATGTCATTAAATCGAATCTATCTATTGAAAGCTCTTTAAGCTAATGTATTCGACAATGTACTCGACAATGTACAACAAATTACTTTTCACTAATTTCTTTAAACATTTTTTTTATAAATTATAAATTCACGAAAAGATAAGCTAGCTCTCACACAAATAATCACATACAAGTTGGGAATACTAAAAATAAGCAATCTGTTTGTGCAAATGAAGGAGAAGCACAATATTCATTTAATTGACAGCAAAATTAAGTTTGTGTTTTATAGTAGGGACTTCTCAAAGACACTGAAGGACAAAGTTATTTATACGGTAGCTTAGCGCGTAGCCGAAGGTATATTCCGTATCCCAAAAACTACGCAATATTTCTTATTCAAACCAAATTCCGTTGAAAGTGATTTTACCTTGCCATAAATGTTAAAGTTATACTTCTTTTGGCGCGTTTGGGAAAACAGATCGGAGTTATAGGACCAGAGCGTATTTTTTAGCGTGTAACGAAGTTAGGCGCGCCGATGTAATACATAATTTATTAATTTTTATTTCATTCATTTCAAGCAGCCAGTTTTTTTTTATATGTTGCCACTTTTGTTTTTTTTTTAACTGTAGCCAGTTTTCTTCTTTTTTATTAACCGACTTCAAAAAAAGGAGGAGGTTTTCAATTCGTCTGTATGTTTTTCTTTTTTTTTTTGTATGTTTGTTATTTTATTTATTTTTATTTTTTATTTATTATTACCTCATAACTCCGTCATTTATGAACCGATTTCGAAATTTTTAATTTCGTTTGGTAGGTAATACTTCAGAGGTGGTATCGTTTAAATTTCACCGATATTGGAGTTTGGACTTCGAAGATACACTAAATAACGCGAACTGGTTATAACCTTTATTTATATTGATGATTCTCTTGTATATCGTTGCGCTCCGGAATTAGAAAGAAGTTAATTGCAGACCTGCCCTAGATAAAAAACTTTTATTTAAAAAAATTAAACCGCCTTCAAAAAAAACACTGAAAAAATGTTTTCAAATGAAGTCGGTGGCAAATTAATGTGCAACGACAGAAAGTTTATTAGTTTGGCAGGCTTGGCACCGACTTCAGTAACTGTCAAATTTAATTATATGGGTATGTGTATCGTGTTTATAGTTATTTTAATTGTACTTGAGTTTTGATTAGTAAAGGCTAATTATTTTACACTTTTCAGTGTTTTTTTTTTGAAGGTGGTTTCATTTTTTTAAATAAAATTTTTTTCATTTCAAAGAAGTACAACTTCTTACGTGCGTACATAAGTACATATATTTTTTTTTCAAAATTTTCTGCCCCATAGTTGAGAACATAAAGGGGCGCACTTTTTGCGACTTTAGACGTACATATTTCTACCAAATATCGACTTAGTGTATAAAAAATCAACTCGAAGACTCAAAATGTTTATAAAATATAATAGAAACTTACATAAAGATACCTGACTTGCTTATATGCACTGGAATATTTTTTCCTCTCTCAGTTTCACCATTTTATAGCAGTTCATAGAAAATACCTACCTTCCAACCTCCCTCTATATGTGTGCGTGTACCTATAGTTCCATAGTCTCTGAATAAAATACCTATGAGATAACGACAAAAGTACGGACATATGATACGGACGAAAAAAGGCTTCCATTTTTTGGCATTTTAAATAACTGTAAAAAGGCATGTAAGTTGGTCCTATTGTACGAAAACGACATCGAAGACAAATAGGTAATAATAATATAACTGTCGCCAACTCACCAGCTAAGTCTGACGAATGCTATGGGTGAGACTATCTTCACCTTGAGATATGTATATAGGGGGTTTGAATAGTACCTACAGAGTAAATGAATAGGCACAGTATGGGTCTATAAACCATACAACTGTGAGCATGTCAATAATACAATACAGTATCATTCTCAGACACCTTGGTATGATCAGATTCATTCTGATACGCTCCTGAGCTACTGTTGTATCTAAGGTATAATGGGTTTAATCCCCTTAGTGACCTCCTCCATCCCGTTACAGCCACCCCGGACCTCACAACTAATATCTGGTAATTGATATAATAATAATAATATAATAATAATAATTCTTTATTGACAAATTTCACAATATTAATAAAATCTCTAACTACTGAACTAGGCATATGGCCTGTATCTCAGTAGCTAGCTTCTTCTCCAAAGTTATTACAAAATGTCAATATAAGTAAAGTAACATGCAGTAAAAAATATAAAACAAAATAAAACTTATGGTTAAACTTAAGTAAAACGCGAAAAACAAAAACGCGATGAGTGTGTGTGTGTGTATGTTAATGTGTGTTGTGAATGAAAATTGTGAATGTGTGTAATGTATGGTGTACATATACATATATACTGTGTAATGTATAAGTATTTATGCATGAGACAGATAGGGATATATCTCTTCTGTCTCAATATATGTAAGAGACAGAAGCCAGTTACGGGTCTTATCCTGACACTCACTAAGTGAAAGTGGATAGATGTTCAGTTTTTTATTTATTTTGTTATATTAGTACTCAGCAAGATATGCCTCTTGTCTTTTAGCAAATGCAGTTCGTCTTGTTGTTGGGTTAATTGCATTTGGAATATTTCGTTTATTGCGGCAAATTTCAGGATCAAATGGTGTACAACAGTGTTGAATAGAGACTAGTCTGTAAATGTGCAACTGTCTCACTGTCAACATATTCAACATTGATCCATTATCAATGTGCTTACAAGACATTCACATATTCATATAATGTCGTCTAACTGAGAACCCGAAGGTCTGATTCCTTCGGTGCTGTTCTGATATTCAACTTTGATCCATTAACAATGTGCTTACAAGACATTCACATATCCATGTAATGTCGTCTAACTAAGAATCCGAAGGCCTGATTCCTTCGGTGCTGTTCTGATAGTCAACATTGATCCATTATCAATGTGCTTACAAGACATTCACATATCCATGTAATGTCGTCTAACTGAGAACCCGAAGGCCTGATTCCTTCGGTGCTGTTCTGATATCGATTCGTAACACACAAGTAATTTCATGTCTATACCCACATTGCTCTGTTAGCAATATTATCAATACACAACTAATATACACGTGAACATCATGTTGATATGCAGTATATCAACATGATATAGTTTAATGTGAAATGTAGTATATTAATATAGGTAAGGCTTGATCTTTGTCTGATGACGGTGGAACACACACAATAGTCCGCGACAATCGAAGAAGTGCCTCACCTATTCGTGTTAGCTACTAACTGTCAAATTTCTATGTGATAATTTTAGGTCTGCCCGAAATTATTTTATCTTGTAACTGAGTTATTTATAATTTAGGTAAATATTTATAGTAATTCGCGATTCAAAGTCAAATTCGCGACAATAACGACGTCAAACTTATAACACCACTTTTTTACAATATCAGAAGACACAATATGTTGAAGGAAGGAAGGAAACTATAACTACTCATTGATTACATTACATATATCGAAAGTTATAAGTTGTAAAAGCTATTTTTGGCCAAAGACAGTACTTACCTAAAATCTAGGCGACATGTCTCGATCGTTAACTGTTTTGTCGCAAGCCAAATATCGTTATAACTTTATTGACAGATACCAATGCCAAGAGCCAATATTATCACAATGAATTTATAGTAGCAACAGCCTATAACATGCGTTTAAAATAAGAATAGAACTCTCAAGACGCCATTTTGTCTCGCATTTTGTGTGAAACGTCAGATCATGTTGTAAGGTCAACAAAGAAATATACCAACAATATAATATATAGCATTACAACAATTTTTAAAATAATATCAACATATTTTTACTTACTATAGTATATAGTATAGTAACTATTATAGTACACTATTACTAACAGTTTTTTTAAGACATACGAGTAATGCATTCTAATTTCCACTTTTATAGGATTTTTGCTCCTTACATATTTAAAAAAAATTAGCGGTCGCAGGACCCCTGGCAGATATAAAACATCGAAATTATTTTGTATAGAAAATATGCATGAAAGGATGATTTAGTAAAGGGAATAAATATGGCATAATTAAAAACAAATTACTCAGATTTGTTTTAAGAAAAAATGATTCTCTATTTAAAAATAGATTATTAATTGATTCGAAATTAAAATAATTTCCTAGAAATTGGGACGGATCCGGCAATGACACAGGGTTATCGTCGAGCCGAGTAGGAAAAACATTGAAAAAAAAACAACATGCATAATGATATGTTTTAGAATTACGCTGTTAAACCAACGACACCGCTTATCTGTTTGATCTATCTGTTTCAGTACAGATCAATTCTTTTCATTAAAAACTTTTTTGCTGGCAATACAATAATGTCAAAAAGTGAGCAGTAGTGAGTGAAGTTATCTGTTCTTATTTCAAAGGCACAGTACATGTGCCAACTGATTACCTTACCGCGTGGATTGTGTACCGATTTCTATTGGATTTATAACAAAACATTGTTTCATCACATTTGGTTAAACTATATCTACGAATGTATGGTAAGCTTTGTCATTAAAGTTTTGATCCGCCTCTGTTAATAATAACAGACCATTTCATCAGGCGACGTCACGCTACTAGATAAGCATCGGTATAGTAAGTAGATAGTAATTCCATTTGGGGTGGTTGTCTTTGAGTGCGTTCCTTTGATAGTGGAGGTAATTCAATGAATAGCGTCGTCCTTCCTCTTAAAGGCTCGTGCACACTATACGCTTCCTTAGCCAAAATATAATAGCAATACTTGATGTAAGATAACGGAGTCTTAAACCTGTATAAAGTCAGCGGTTACTTTGCGGAAATATATCTTAGTAATTAATTTACGAGCGACATTTGTGTGTATCAAGATATGTAAAACAAATGTGTGGCATCTTTTCAATGCTTTGACTAAAAAGCTTAATTTTACATATCCAAGGGACCGTAAACATTAGTATTAGGTAAAGTTACTTTCAAATTGATACTCTACTTGATTCTGAGAAAAAGAGTCTTAACAGACGGATAAAAAGTGATACCAAAGATTCCACATTTTTCAGGTACAAGATCTTAAAGAAGTGGATCACTTGTTATCCATTTCTCTTCATTGACTTTGTAAGTTGCGAACCAACTCCGGTGTCAAATATTTTATATTATAATATGCAATTGAAAGTATTGACAGTGCTATATGTTTGCGTCAGCTCTAACATTATTGTATCGGCCCCTCCTGCTCGCGGCTGCGCCTGTTTTCCTTCTCTAAGGCCGACCACAGTCCATCAAGGCTTGTTTTGTCGCATTACGGTAATAGTATAACGTGTGCTTACTTTAAATGTACAAATGTATCTGTGTTTGTAGTGTTCTGTAACACTAAGGGTGGCTTGCATCTATTTAAATTCGATTTAAGGATTTGACATCTCGCTTGCGCGAACTATTAAATCGTTGGTGCAAGCGAAACGTCAAAGCCTTACATCGCGTTTAATAGTTGGTGAAACCACCCTAAGTGTGCACGACATTAAAAAGTTATGCACGAGAATATCGAATAAGTTTGTTTAAAATTTAGAACGGAACATGAAATAAATGTATCATAAATAAATATGAAAGTATATGCAATCGAGAAGCTTTTTTGTTTAAGCAATACTCCAACATTAGATCTAATTTCTTTGAGATAACCCTGAACGTACACCCCTTAAAATTAAAAAACAATCATCAAAAACAACACTGCGTTAATGGCGAAGGTATCGCGTAACATACGTAAAGAACGGCAAAAATTTACCGACGAATTAAGAACCGAGAGAAAGAGGAAGAAAGTCTGTTAAAAATATTTCGTTGGTACGTTTTTTAAAAGCAATGAGTTTTAAAACAATGAACTTAAATCAGCTTTTTTTGATTGAAGCGAGTTTCTGGGAATTTTATTATTAAAACGAAAAGCACCCGTTGTAGAAACCTGTCATATGCCATTTTATAACAAGAGAAAAGTACGGGGCAAATATTGTTTTGTTTTTATATTTTTCGCAGATATATTTGATAGATTGATGCGTGGGAGGAACCTCTCATATTCAACTCACTCGAAATGTAGACAGTGAAAATATTGACTCAGTTTTGTGTTTATCTGAAGAACACTCCGCTTTTATTTCTATTTCTTTTAGATTTATGAGTCTACCGGAGGCTGCTTCGTGTTTCACGAAATCTTGTAGACCAAAAGATGAGGTCAAACTTCTTTCAGCTCACAATTGTCTATACTTTCTAATAATATTACATACGTATCTATGTCTGAAAGACCTGAGTCATACAAACTTTGTATAGCTTCACGATTAATGATAAAAAATAATTGTTGTTCTACAAATTGAATGATATCTTTTGCTCAACAAGACTGTATTTTGATGTCCTTGCAATAAAGCGTGAAATAGGACGTCGAGGTCACGATCCATTATTTTCTCCAATTTGCGATCTACGTATACATTGTACAAAGTCCAGTCTGCATAAGTACTAGAAATAATGTAGAATAGTTTAAAAGAAAGCAGAGCCTGTGCAATCTTTTTTTTGTGAAGTGAGCTAAAAGCTAATACAAATTGACTACTTGAGACGAATTTAGTGACATCTAAGTCTATATTACATGTAATTGCTATTTGGACTACGGCACTTTAACACAATTGACTCAATGTCGAATTAACCTAACTATCGGGAATGCTGCGAGTAAGAGCACTATTTACACTTATATGTGAAGAAAAGAGACAGAATTAGCGGGCGCGCTTTATTTTCTGCAACATTTTTAACCGCCATTATAATAAAATGGCTGTAAAATTAAAAGGAATGAATAAATTAATTCTTTGTTTTACCAAATATTTCTAATCTTCGTAATATGTCAAAAAGCAAAAAAGATATACCTAAAACTATTAGCATTTCGAAATACCAAGCCAAAGTTTGTAAAAATACAGTCTAATTTGATGAAAAATTCTATCGAGAAAATTTAATCTAATTCTGTTTAACTTTTAACAGAATGTACAAAATGATCAAAATTCAAAATTAAATTGCTAGCATATCTACAATTATCATACAACGATAGAATAGATCTCGCTTTCTGCTCTCGTTGGCCCTTAACTCCGTCCTTTTGCTATAAAGATAGGGCCTAAAAATTTCCCTTATTTCATAACATAACATAAACATAACATATCTTCACGCTGTATCCCCAATGGGGTAGTCAGAGAGGACGGAGCGCCAGGAGTCGCGGTCCTTACACACCTCTTTCGCTTCCTCAAATCTCATCATTCTCCTCACACATTTTCGCCTAGGTATGCGAGTGCTCTTGACATTTCCGTCTGCTAACACTCTGGCTATTTGATCTTCATAAGTCAGCCTTGGTCTTCCTTGGCTTCTTTTACCACTCACTTTCGCTTATTTATTAAAATAAATCACCTTATTTCATCATTAATATAATTCCTTTATAATAAAAAAATAATAATAATCTTTCTACAATACGATTAATATTCATGGAAAAATCTATACGTAATCGCACGCACTCAGCCATGCGCCATAAATATGTATTAGATATACGCATAGATATAAATTATGTAAGTAGACATTAATAACTCGATCTTTCCATTACGGCCGTACCTGCCGTCTAATTACCATACGTTTTCATAAGTCTACTATTCTAGGTATTTGCGTGACTCCCGAATTTGTACCCTCATTAATTCAATTTATTCCATTCAATGTGCGTTCCAGCCATTTGCTTTACATAGGGCAGTTTGCCGTGCGAGCGGCGTTGTGTAAGGAACGCTATTCCTTTGAAGGAATTCCTTGGTATGGATTTCTATAATAATGTTTTTATGAATATATTATAATCTTCACACAATGCATTGTTTGCTGGAAACTGGCTCGCTAGATGACGTCTGGTATCCATCGCGTACTATCAGGTACTTAACTTGAAGAAGTAAAGTGATTGAAGCCTGATACTGACTTGTGACACTAATGTTTTATAACTTCTACAACTTGCACACATCATACAATCCTAACTAAACGGGCTTATGTCCTGTTTATGTACTTATTATTTACGATACGTCGTTATTTAAAGCGTCTAAAGTGCAATATATGTAGATACACAACCGTACTGTATGTAAAATATCTGTGTGTATGTAAAATACTAAATACTGTGTATGTATAAGATATATATCATATATATGATAATATATGTGCATGTGTATATATATATATATACATACATATATATATTATCGTTTATGTACGGGTTTATGTATTCTAAGGCTGAATACCGAAACCGCACACTACGAAGATGACACTTATCCTCATCAGTGTATCAGTGACCACGATCGGTGCAATCCGGTCGAAACTTCGAGATAAAAAAGGTATTTAGCCTTAAACGTTTAGATATAATTGTAAGATGAGTTGTGACAGCTGAGTTGTGAATTCAGGTTTAAAATGACAAGAAAAGGTGCTAGGATTCGTGTAAAACTCCAGCAGCGATCATCCTCGGCGCTTTAGCAAGGGGTTCAGTATTTCCTATGGATCGCGCCAGAATCCCTCTCGTACAGTGCAAAAGCGCTTTTCAGAATGGAGATAGTTACAGAGTCCCCTTGTACCTTCACGCAGCCATAACAGTATATACAACACACCCTATTATCCTCCTCGGGGTCGCACGATGAACGATCGGAACCCTCTCCCCAATCGGCCGTGACTACGTAAGATTCTTTAGGTGTCGCATACAACAGGCGGGAATAACCGTTAACTTAATCTGTGACTCGGTCTCGTCTCGGCATCGTCGTCTCCGAGCGGACTCAACTCTCTCCAGTTCCCAATTGGCGTTAGCCTTCTGTACCATTATGGCCTTCCCAACATTGAATATCTACTAAGTACGAGAACCGCGGGTACCTACCCTAATTCATTCACCTTGTTTTCTTAGCGGAGTCGCCGCTCGTTTTCAGCACAGATGGATTGATAGCGGCATCAAATTTATAGCGTCTTTTTTTTCCTTTAAGAGTTATAAAGTATGTATATTTTTGTGTTTCTATTTAAGTCTCGCCTGCTTTCGTTCATGGTCCTCAAACTGAGTTCCCAGAGCCCCCTACATAAGTAAAAGTGTACTGGTTAGCAGTCTATATTATCTTGCGGGCGTTAAACAACGAGATGGCACCTAAGGTCATGATTTATGCTTTGGATGTCAACAAACACAGCTGGCAAACAGGTTTTGTCACCATTATTGTTATAAATAATAAGTATATTAATATTTCGCAGTTTTTCAACGACTATTTTTTAAACACGATTACAATACTAAAACTAGGCCACGGTCAGTGACCTCAAAACATAGTCATTTAAGTAACGTAAATAAATAATTTATTTTCGTAACATTTAGTAGAAATTACATAATTAAAAGAAAAACGCAATGAATTTTGTCCGTTAAGTAACTTACGAAGTTTAGTCATTAAAGCGACTTAAAAAAATCACTGAAAAGTACGAAATAACTGTCCTTTACTAATCAAAACTTAAGTACAAAAATAACTTTATAAATACGATACAAATACTCATATAAATAAATTTGACAGTTACTGAAGTCGGCATCAAGCCTATTAAATTAATAGACTTTCTCTTGTTGCCCATTGATTTGGCACCGCCTTCAATAACTGTGAAATTTAATTATATGGGTATTTGTATCGTATTTATAAAGTTATTTTTGTACTTAAGTTTTGACTGATAAAGGACAGTTATTTCGTACTTTTCAGTGATTTTTGAAGTAGGTATAATTTTTTTATTAATTGCTTTTATTTCGCCCTTTTGAGTGACCTTGACCTAAATAAATATCTAGGGCAGATATATAATTAAGTTATTTTCTAATTCTGGAGCGCAATGACATACAAGAAAATCATTAATATAAATAAATAAACCTTTATTTGTGTGTGTGTGTGTGTGTGTGCTATATGTGTTATGAATATCAGTGCATAGGTGTGCACTGATATTCATAACACATATAGCATGTACTTTTAAACTTTAGCGTTGCATTATAAAATATCTTATACATACACAGTATTTAGTATTTTACATACACACAGATATTTTACATACAGTACGGTTGTGTATCTACATATATTGCACTTTAGACGCTTTAAATAACGACGTATCGTAAATAAACTTAAATTTGATTTATTAAGGTAATATCGCATGGCGTGAGCTGAGAAAGGGTGGGTTGTATTTTAAATTGTGTTTGGGTTCAGCCAAAATAGTTGCCTGTTAAGCACTGTTGTTGTGAGATAAAGTCCAACTATAATACACAGGCTCTAAACATACAAAGATACTATTAAAACACTGTAACAAATCGTATTTCTACATGAAAATGTTTCAGAAAAATGATTTGGAATCAGCTCGTTGCGTTCAACACTGTAAGCCAGGCCAAACAATAAGGCTATGATATCGTCACCTGGTATTTTACGTAGGAAATAAAAGACATAGGAGGGAGCCACTTTTAAAGTACCGAGGACGACTACTGCAGACCTTTTAGTGACTTACATAATCCACTCTTACCGCAGAGAGTTGGGATTCTGTGTTCAGATTTCTCCTGCGTTACTAAAAGACATACATAATTTTCTATACTCCGTCCGAAATTGGAATATCAGCTCAGTCAATTTACAGTTGGACAGCATAGTGGTAGAGGGGAAGTGGGAATAAATTGAAATTGGATGAAATATTTATGTGGTATGAAAATCGATGACACGAGTGGGCAATCAGTGTGAGAGGCAGTGCGTGTTGAACGATCGGAACGAATGATAGTATTATTGTCTATAATGTTTTTTAAATAACACAGTATCGTCTTATTTACTCCAAACCCACATTTATATATGTTGGAGTAAATGAAATCCCGAGTACGTATGTATGTTTATCACTAGGCTTCGCAAGGGTAGAAATTTTTTTGGTAATAAAATACAGCATATGCTACTTGCTGATAAGTAGCTTTTTATAGGTGAAAGAATTTTTGAAATGGGTTGAGTAGTTTTTGAGTTTGTCCATTACAGAAAAACAAACAAAATTTATCTCTTTGAAATATCAGTGTAGATATTTATACGGACTTCTGATGATAGGAAAACACACTGAAAAGGTATTGCATGGAAATAATAATTGAAATTTAAAAATTTCTCGAAAGAAATCGAAGTAGTGAATCGAGAAACTAAAAATTAGAAAAAATTGAAACACTTATCCTTCGATTACTTCGATGTCTTTCTGTCTCTGTAATTTTTCTATTTGAAGTAAACAGCATTAGGAGCAGTAAAGTAAGTATTGGCTTATTATAGACGTGAACTTTGTATATTGAGTTGTAATTTTAGGTTTCAGTTTTGAGAGCTTAAAAAGAGAGTTAAAAATTTTGTTTTTAGGCTATATACGTCAAAACTTTTAATATTTATAATATGTGTTATCTAATTAAATGAAACGTTGAATCTAATTTAACTTTTTGGAATATTAGATTGAAACGAACTTCATATGATATTCCAACTTAAAGTGTCCAAATTTATGATTTGTAATGTATAATTCTAGAAAATATAGTCTGCTGTTTAGAAATATGAGAACAAGAATCTAAACTCCGACTACATATTTCAACAAAAAATGTAAAAAAGATATAAAGAACTGCAAATTCATGAATTCATTACTAGATTCCAAGATCTACCTAATATAGTTATTTATGCGAATGTCGCATAATGAGGGGCATTAAAACACGAGTGTGAGTTTATGGGACGGATCGAGCGAAGCTAAGGCAAATTCTTAAAATCACAAATATAATTTTTAATATAGCCTCCGATCGTGCTGTGATTTATCTACGTATTTGAAAAAAAAAATTATAAAAATACACATTTGCGTAGTTTGAATAATTTTATTGTACTATTTATACTGTTAATTATTACAATAAATAATTAAATAATGCTGTTTTCTTTAGTATATAGTATTTATAAAGTTATTTTTATTGTACTTGAGTTTTGATTAGAAAAGGATAGTTACTTTTCAGTGTTTTTTTAAAGGCGGTTTTTTGTCATTTTTTGTCTAGTTTTTTGACTAAATCGATTTCATTGTCAAAAAAGATTTTTCAAGTGATCTGGGCTATGTTTTATTCTAAAGAAATATCAAATATAACGTGGGTAAAACCATGCGGCACAACTAGTCTTAAATTTTTTTTTTGCCGAAAAGGAAGCTTATCACAAATTTATTTTATAGTTTGTAACAGTTGATGATTTTCACTTGATCTCGGCACTGAGTCGTATTTTGCATTTGGCTGGTTTTAGATTTAAAATAGGTTTCATTTAATTGTCTACACTGGACCCTAGAGACCTCGTCTAATTAAATAGACGATATTAGCTTAGCATGAGATCCTGTATGGCAAATTAGATTCAACTCGCGTCCTATACGCACCAGGTGATGTAATTTGTGATGGATTACTGCCCTCTCGCGGGAGGAGCCGTGCGGCAAAAAATAAAGATAAGAATTTAAAAGAAATCACTGGAAACCATCATGATGGGTATTAAAAGCTTGAAAAGACGTTTCGAAAACAAATATAATAATATGAAAATATGATGAAAAACAAAATTGTTCACAATCCTTAAAATGATTGATAATGATGAAAATTATGGCTGCATTAGTAGGCAGTGTGAATATAACTAACTTCGCCAAAATGGCCATCCGCAATGCGGTGTTAGTGCCGATTTTCATGTACGGTAACGATACCTGATTACGCCATAAATTAAATGCAAGTGAGATAAATGCAATAGAAATGCGATCTCTTAGAAATGTGTACAATGTCACCTTTGTAGACAAGATAAGTAACGAAGAGATACGCAATATGACAAAGTTGGACGTGGACGACAGTGTTGTTGTAAAAATGAAGAAAATAATATTTAGAGGGTTATAATAAAGTTTGTCAGTTAGTGAAGTCGGTACCAAGCGTACCAAACTATGTAATAAACTTTCTGTTGTTGCACATTGATTTGGCACCGACTTCAATAACCATCAAATTTAATTATATGGGCATGTGTATCGTACTTGTTAAGAATAAAACATGTTATTATTTCTATTGTCCCTCGATATCAAGAGGTAGCGCTAGTTGCCCCATCAGCGCCGCCGGTTTAGTTTTTTGTTTGGTATGTGGGTAATTTTGGCTGAAGTAAAGTTTGTGAAGAAATCTTGATAATGGTCAGTGGCTTTGTGATAAAAAAGGGCAAGTTTTTGGGATATTGTTGGTTAATATTGATTAACTTTTGGTTTGAAGCTAAAAAATACTGCCGTGTTGTGTTTATCAACTAGAATTATTAGTGTGTAATTGTTTTGTATTATACTGTTAGCATATGATTCTTGTAGTGGTAGGGGGGGGGGGGGGGGGGGCAATACATTGGCCAAACGAAGCGGACTATTGCTGACTAATTGGGATTAAGGAACACATTGCAGCTGTAAAAACCAACAGACAACCAAATCAGCGATAACGAAACATCTTCTCCAAACGGATACGAAACTTAATATAACATAATAGATATAAACTAAAAATAAAATAAAAATAATATAATAAAAATATAAATAAAATAAACATAATAGAATTTCATTGCCCACAAGTCCTTTCCACCGATCGCCACTTTTATCCAAAAGTCGTGCGTGAAGCAATTGAAATCAAGAGACAAAAATTTCAATCGGGAAAACGAGTACAATTTATCAACAGCGTGGAATCCTGTGATTCAAAAGACAAAATCTCGTTTTTCACGTCCTGTTAAGTGTGTGGACACCGTGAGTATTGTGTGTAGGAACCCTAATAATTATTTACAAATATCGGGGGTAGATGAAATAAAATCTGCCTCGGACACGGAGTGAAGCTTGCTGCGACAGTTTGGGGGTGTCAACTTTGCATGGAGCTATTGCAGACTTTATATGAAACAAAATGAAAATGACAAAAGATGTAGAAAGAAAGAAGACAGAAATACCAGGGATATCATTACAAAATACAATTTATTGATATTATTTATCAATGTACTGATATCGTTATTGATACTGAAATTTCATTTATTTCGTTAATTTATTATAATTATTTGAGTACTACATATTAAAATGACAATAGTAAAATATTTTACTTCATTAAATAATTTTTATAAATAATTTGAAGAAAAATAACACATTTTAATATAGATATTAATAATCGAATATACTACTAACTGAATTCAATAATATAGCAACCCTGTTTGATGAAATCTCAAAGACTTTACAAATCGAAAAATTTTCTTCATAACTGTCAATTATTTTTTCTATTTGTTTTTGGCTTTCTGTTTCGCACGAGCTGAACACTTGTGGATCAAGACAGTGACTTTTGAAAGGATTGCTGTTATTACCTATGTCCACATTTAATTGTAATCAGAATTCGTGATTTAAAATTAAAAAAATTATCACTAATTCTGTTTGTTTTATTAACTTTCCAATTTCCATTACCTTGTTATCCGCTGAACTAAATAAAAATAAGCGAAAACTTTATAGTTGAAACATTAACTTTATCAAGTAAAGTTTTCGGTAATTTTTATTTAGTTCAGTCATCTAAGAAAATACGCTCAGAGTACAATTTAAATCCCCGCCATTTTAGTTTATGGAAGCATTACCAGATGGCGCATAGTCCACACTTTTTTGTATGGAGTTGTAATTCTTCTCCTTGGAGTGTATGTGTTCTGTGGACAGTTTACTTGAGACCACGGCCGATGCAACTCGGGCCGAAACGTCATCGTGTTAATTTCCCGTGTTTTTAGATATTCTTATCGCTTTTTCAATCCCTTGTTTGTTCGTCATCACTAACATTTAAAGCACTCGCATATCTCGTCTCAGAAATGTGTAAATAATGAGCTTTTAGGTGCTTGGCATTCCATTCTCCCTCATCATCTCTTCATAGACTGAGAATATGTATGTATACATTTAATAGTAGCAAAATACTTGTTAGTAAACAATGCAGAGGAACGGTTATTATTTGCGGGAATCGCTTTTATTCTATTTAATCATAACGTCAGAAACAGTCGATTATATTATTTTCCTCGGATCATAATCGTGCAACACTTCGCGTAATTCCAAAACATAACAAAACTATCGAGATTTGATTTTTTTGCTATAAACAATGAGGAACAATGAGGTCAACTTTATTTAATTTAAAAATAAATTACAATTAAATTATATCATAACTTTGTTAGAAAAGAAGCACATGTTTTTACGACGTGAGTCGATGCTAGACTGCCATCTGAGGGCTCTTCTTCTGCTTTATGCTAAATGCTGGCTATGCACTCGTCGTCCTCTGTAAAGCTGAAGAAGCATTTGAAGAAAAAGAAACATTCAAATTAATATAAATCTGACATATTTTCATTTTTTGTTAGCTAAATATATTTGTAAAAAGTCAACGCTTATTTGTCAACCCGGCACCCGATCGGCGCCTCCTTTCCTCGAATGGTTAGGCTTTGTTCATGAGTTTTTCAAACATGCGCGCTCGCTTAACTATTTCGTATTGTAACTAAAACACCTCCCTTGCAAGCTATCCCTATGTGGATGGCAAGTGAATCACTCGGTGATGATCCAAATTCACCGTCCACTAATTCTGAATTAATTGTCTGTAGTGTGAGTAGTATGAGTAGTTCACGTGTGGTTTATAACAAATTCTAGGCAATTTTTTAACCGCTTGGTGTCCACTCGGTTACCCAGTAGACATCACCTAACATACATACATACACTTTGAAATTTGGCACACCGGTTCAGAAGCCAAAATAAAGTTACTTATACGAATATTGTGCAATTCCAACGATGTTACATACTTATGGATCGACTTGATAATCTCCAAATTTGAAGTTGGTAAAAAACTGCTAATTGTGTGAGACAGTGGAAAATTTAGTTATATCATCTTAGTAATACCAATAAGTACCAATAGTACAAAGCTCAACTCAGAGCGATAAAATTGATTCGGGGACATTTCATTCTTTTCTTGTCCTCGTTTACTAAACAGATTCAAAGCGATACATAAATATTTATGTTAAAACAATCCCTACACACCAGCAAGCCACGAGTATTGATTTGTACGCAAATCCTATACGGCGAGAGAGCAGCGCTCAATGGGGTATGACATTGCGACGGCTGCCGACATAGAAAAATAACACAGCACAGCGTCGAGCCGGGGGTTATTTTCATTCAGATTGCCTTGAAAATATTCAGATGTCGAGAGATCCGAGCGTTTCCGGAAAACTCGTATTGCATTAATCTTACAGCGACTGAATGATGACTTACGGATTGATATTACTCTCATTTATTGTATAGATTAGCTCACGGAAAGAATGAGTTAGGAATAACTGACGAAGGAAAAATATAGAGAATGTTTAATAAGTTTTGTTGTACACGCACAATTTGAAGGTAGGAAAACAGCAATTATTTTGATCATGAAGTGTTATCAATTAAGCGATATATACATGCATCGATCTGCGAATAGTATTTGAGTGACCTAGAATTTTTATTAGTAACACTAGACTAAAGTTCAAAAAGTGTCCAGCCCCAGAAGTGAGACCGGTTTTGGCTTTGACCCACAAGAAATTATCGTTCTCTGCGCTTATCGTGGGGCTTCGAATTTCTCACGGAACGCACTGGATCTCCTCTAATGCTATGCCACAACACTTTTCATGAAGCAGGTGTCTCGCACCTTCGCAGTACTATGACAGAGCGGACGAACGCTGCGTCGTCTTTCTCGAAGTCACATAAAGTGGACAATCGGAATCCCCGCCCCAATTGCTCGCAATTGTTGGGTTCGCAATACTTCATACTTACTCTGTTCCTTGGGCTACACAGAAGTTAATGTTACATTATCTATGTGAGACTGTCGCGCAATTTATAATTTTAAGCGAAATTTTATCATCAAAGAATAGCGAAATGTTGTTATGAATTTTGTGTTTGTTCAGCAAACCGCTTCTTTATGGACTGTGGAACATTGGTTTCAACAAATTAATCGTTAAAATTTCTGGCTGACTGACGATCGACATTCAGTGCGATCCGCGAGGTTATTACCTAAAAATTTGCAGACAACGACAGCCACGCGATCAATGTGCGACCCGTGACTAATTGTATGTGAATAATTATGTATGACGATTGCGTGTCTACTGCGCCATTACCGAAAAATACACTATTCGCGGCAGATTTAGCGCCACTATAAAAATTACATTATACAAATTCTCGTCTTGACAGCAGATATCGCGCGATATTTGGCTGTCGCATGCTTACTGCAAGTTAGGTAATAAGCGTGCCCACGTGTCTATGCCGAAAAATGTGAACCGTGTGGAAAAAAATCATTAAAGAAAATGGCCTAATAACGTATCGGTATTTAGAAGAATTCTTCAATGTTCCTGTGTACATTGGATAAAGCTGTTGCAGAATATTTACACGTAAATGATACGCTTTGTCTGCTGTGGGTACCACATACGTAGCATGTGGTATGTGGTAGCTTTTAAACGTGTTCATTTAAGAATAAACTGCAAAACTTCAAATGAAGTAGTAAAAAATATATCATTACGCCAAAAAATTTGGTAATGGTTAGTCAAACCACAATCAATATGGTTTCCGTAATTATGGATTATGAAACCTGAATATATACATATAAACAATGTAAAATATAGAATAAGCTTACACGTGGCAAAGCAGAGGCCGTCAAAGCACATAACACGTTTGTTAAGCTTTCCCTGAGCTTATTTTAATTTTTGCTAGAAGCAATGACCTTTCGCAGTTATATATAACGCCTTATGACAAATTCTATCTGATAGCACGTGGTGGCAGTTATATTAAGCTATATCTGACTACGCTATATAAGACTGCAAATACTTGACTGTTGACACGAACTACTTCTACATGACTGCTTTAAAACTATTATGTTTACGTCATATATGCTGAATATTCGTACACCATTTTGGGTATGCCTCTTTTCATATTTTTCATATAGATCTATTATGACCAGTTTGGATCCAGGTTATATCCCTCCCCTAACGATGTCGTATTTCCATCTACTAACTTGTCTTCTAACTTACAATTCTCTCAAGGTCTCTATTTCAAGAAAGATTTGCGCCATGACTCCGTTATGCTCGTGATACACTCTTGATTCTCGAGATATGGCCAGCTCATTGTACGGCTGAAATCAGGCACTAGTATATGTTGACTTTTACTCTGCACTCAACTCTGAGCATTTACTGGCTTTATGAATATTGTATTATAAACAACAATTGTAGAATGATGTTAAAAAATGATACCTAACTGAGTTTCTTGTCACTTCTTCTCACTGTTCAGGTTTTCTTTTCGAATTGAACTAAAGAACATTTGATGTTCAAAAATACCTTGCAACTGGGTTCACTTAAATAAATTGATTTGACTTTGATTTTTATGGCTTCCCGTATTTATTTTTCTGTATCTCCCAAAACCACCACGAAAGCTGTACCCTACCCTTATCAAAGTGATAATACCCCAATGACATTCACTAATCCTTATTACTTAACTGGGATTCTACTCACTGAAACAGTGGAATTTGTATGGGAATCTATTCCAGTGTTTATTTTCTCAAGCATTCACACATGCTCATATCATAACTCCTATTCCGCCTTTGGTCCTCCGTCACTCTCTAACACATCAATTGCATTCTTCGCTCTCCGTCACACATTTCTTGTAGGTATACATTTAATTTCATGCATCTACATTATCTATTCCGCATTTATGAATATTAACTAATGACTCGCCCAGCTTTGCTCGAGTGGATACATATATCTGAAACCTTATCGAAGAACCAGACTATCTATCTAACTGTGACTGTCGTCCACAATGTCTCGAGTAATTTTATTTTTTTCTACACCAACCTGGACACTCTTACACTTATGTAAATAGGTAGGTATTTCAATTAGTTATTTGTGATGAATTCCTAAAATCTTTAGCTATTTTCCGCTCAAACTCCAAAAACCACGGTGCTGGTTAGCTGGCCGAGTCTGATTTCTGGTATATCCTGAAGATGCTTCGTTGAGAGGCGAAACACGTGTCGATTGGTGGTTTTTGAAGTTTGAGCGAAAAATAGCTAAAGATTTTAGGAATTCATCACATGAATTGGATTTCTGCAAAGTAACACCTGAGTCTTACAATTAGTTATTTAATAATTTATTTTTACAAAGTTTTTGAACAATCATAAGCTATACTTTCATATTTTTAAATATTCGCTTCAACTTTTTTAAGTCTTTATTTTTACGAGCGTCGAGGTACGAGAAGATTATTACTCTTAGCTGTAGAAATATGAAAAACCTTCGGAAATCGAGTGGAACGTCCGCTGACTCTTAAGTTTTAACAATGTATTAGACCAACATATACTAAATCATAAAAACGAATGTGGCTTGAATATGGATGTAATAAGCACATAATATATTGCTTTGTTCTATAGATGGTTATTAAATCTTAGACACCCATGAAATAGTTTGTGTTCATATGTATTAATTCCTATATAATCGTAGGTACGAAATTATTATGCATACATGTGAGAGGATTTTTCTAGACTAATTTAATAGGTAGATTTAAAATAGCTAAGTGTGTCGGATCCGCAACAACAAGTCCCGTTGTATAGTTAATACGTGAAATGAAAGTTTCTATTAAATTTTGTGAAAACTATATTCATAAATGAATGTGACGTGAGTTTACTTGCAAGTGAGTTCGCCATTACATGAAATTGTTACCAACAAAACAAAAAAAAATAGAAAAATGACAACATCGCAAAAAGTGAAGTTCAAAAACCCAAACACCCGTTTAAGAACTAATTTAACATTGTATTTGAAAGACACGTTCTCCCATACTCTCCATATGCAAATATAAGTATATAAATGAAAATATGTGACATAAGCAGTTTTATTATTTAATTGCCAAATTTCTTAATTTTAGGTAAACGGGATGTACCCTATAGATTTCTGTTTGAGTATGTAAAATAAAATTTATTCGATTCGCAGCAAGGTAAATTTGGTCAAAACGGTTTCGGTGTGGATGCGTGTATGTGTGTGTGTGTCGACTGGTGTTCCTTTATAGTCCAAGCAATCATACTAGTACTACTCTGTACATGTGGATGGCATCAAAGAAATAACACAATAGAGATAAAATTTATTTGTAGCAGAAGATAAACTACACTATTCCCAGAGTTATAAAAATTATTATCGGTTGCCGATAGTTAAAAAGTTATTGACTTAAACTTCGTTCGAATCAAGCTGAAAGCTTCGATGCAACAATGTGCCTCTTGTAAATACTCCATTACGACAGCAAGTTACTCAGGAATTCATAAATCGCCTCCACTTCTTTGGCCAACGGCATCCAACCTCGGAAGCTTTGACCTTTTGTAATACCAAATTATTCAAGTAATCAATTCAAACTGGAGCTCGAAAAACAACTGTTGAAATTCTTAAAACAAAAGACGTCTGAACATGAAAGAAGCGCTCAGATTGTACGAGAACGAAATTAGTGCTGTTTTTAGGAGATTACTGTATTTATTTTGAAGGTAGTAATGCTTCAAATTAAACAAACTACGTGGTTATTATTAGATGAATGATTTAATGCCAATCACATATATAATATGGTGAAAATAAGTGAGGAGAATGGTGAGATTTGAGGATACGAAAGAAGTATGTAAGGATAACGACGCTTGACGCTCCGTCCTCTCTGACTACCCCGTTTGAGATACAGCGTGAAGATGTGTACGTATGTATGCGTTGTTTCTACCTAATTTGCCAAGTAAATGAACAGTTCTTTTCCAATGATTCTTACTTCATATGAAATATTTAGTGAGAAAAATATTTATGGTAAGTACTTGTGTCAAAAATATTCTTAAGTTTTTATTGTGTTATTAACGTATGAAGCGTTGGTTCCACCTGCTGTTTGATGATAGTAGTTGTGTCATTTCAAAGGACTTTTAAGTTGCTTGATAACACTGACATTAATCAATGTCGATTAACTAATCTACTTTATTATTGGCAACACGCGGAAGTAACCTTTAGAACAGCGGTATCCAAAATTTTACGGCAACGAAACCCTTTTGGAACATTGAAATATTTTATGGAGCCCTAAAATAAAAAATCCTGGTTTCGTGATTATTCTAAGTTTAATAAAAATCATACAAAAATAATATTTTATACAAGTTATGGAGTATTTTATACAGTATTGATGCCACTAAATAATTAAATTCTTTTTTTAATGGGAAGTATGAAATAATTTTTTATTTGTCATCTCATTTTCGGCCATTAGGTGATAAAACTTGATGCGATCTATTCGTAATGATGTTGAAGTTTCTTTTTACGGTATTTTGATGATATTTAGTGGTTTTTATTATATGCGATATTATTTTGGCGGAGCCCTCGCACAGGCCTCTCGGTTTTCTCGGGGCTCTGCGGAGCACACTTTGAGTATGGCTGCTTTAGAAGGCATCCTGTACCCTGAGCTTTAAATAAAATACACCCTGAAATTTAAATAAAATGCGATACTCGTCCTCGGTATACAGAAGGGTGCCTGCTGGAATCATTGCCTATCTTGTATTGTACTGTCGATCTATTGTGGTTCGATCGGCCGAGTTCGGCCAACGTCGCTAAAGCTCAGTTCAGCTGATAACGGATTATATGTATACAAGCCGTAAATATACCATTTGTGTTATTAATTATTATTATTATAAATAGCTTCGAAGTACACGATCTTCCTTTCGTTAGTGATAACTAGGTCAACGGAACTATTACGGTAATGTTGTGTTAGGATTGCTTTCGTTGGCGCGTAGTTGTTTTGTTCAGAAAATTAGTTCATTCGAACTTCTTTAGAACGAAATAATAATAAATTTACGAAGTTTTATGAAATCTTTAGTTAATATTACCTACTCAGTATTTAAGTTGACCTTTTGGTACTGACAAGGAGTTTAATGAAACTGCTTATTTCTCTTTTATTTTGTTTACAAAAAAGAGCGACACGTGCCATCTACAGTATGAATGCACGAGAATCACTAAGAGATCGTTTCAGAGACATTGATGTACTCACCTTGCCGTCCTTGTGCATCTTTGAAATTATTATATACACGAGAATGAAAAAAAAAATGTAGTTCTGTTTATAAAAAAGACGATATTGGTGGTATGGAAGCCCGAGGTCGTGAAATTGGTTAAATGTTTCATTTTTGGATAACTGCGTCTGTTTTGTAATAAAGTTCCTCAAGAAGTCACTCAATTACCAGAAAATAGATTTAGATTAGTTATAAAACTTACATTGATCAGACAATCATACTGTAAAATAAACGATTTCGTTAAAAATAAAACAATAGTCTGGAAATGATCTTCTCTGCACATGCATTAAGTGGCTTTCTGAATATTGTATTTTAATAAACCTTTTTTAAAATGATGCTAAAAAAATAATACCTGACTTGTCGCTTCTTCTCAGTGTCCAGGTTTTCTCTTTGAGCCGAACTAAAGTAGATTTGACGTTAAAAATACCTTGTAATTGGGTTTACTTGAATAAATTGATTGACTTAAACTTTGACTTTAGCTTCGACAGAAAAAAGTATTGCTAGTTTAATACCATGGACTGTTTTTCTATTAATGGTTTTGTAGTTCTTGAATGTCTCAACTGATGAATTGGTTTTCACGCGGTTTTACGATAGCTGCAATTTTCTGGAATGTTCTGGGTCATGCCATGTATGGTGGAAATCGGTGCAGTTTATTTATCCTATTAAGAATTTACAACAACAACATATCCTTACACTCTATCCCTAACGGGGTAGTCAGAAAGGACGGAGCGACAAGAGTCGCGGTCCTTACATTAGGAATTTAAAGATTTATTTATTTATTTGTTTCACATGGACCAACGACAAGAAAAACAGTAGAAACGATTCATACTGCACTAGTTGTAAACTGTGTTACTGTTGACAACGCCCACCTCCCAGCAAAAAATGCATTTTATAAAAGAAAATAATGCATATAAAACGAATAAAAATTTGTATGGATGTACGTTGCACGTGGATGTGTAATAATAAGTGTATGAGTGTGTGTGTGTATTTATGCATGCGCGTATATCACGATCAAGAATTATTAGACTGGCGAAATATTTTTGGAATATCACGTTCCATTATCTTGTTTTCAGTTTTATTGTGGTTAGAAGACTTTTTACGATAGACAAAGACGCGCGCAAAAGCAAAGGAATCGGATTCGGAATACCGTGGGAGATGTTGCCAATTTGACGCGTGTTCCATTAGAAACACGCTCGTCATAGCGGAAAAATATTTTGCAATATTTAATAAACATTTTCACGAATATTGTGGCAAAGGTTTTGAGACAGCCTTTCAGTAGAGATTTGAATTTGTTACACATTTGAGAAATGAAATTTCAGACCTCTCAATATTCACATATAGTTTTTTTTTTTTTTTTTTTTTATACTCCTTCCCCCTAGCATGGGCAAAGCCAGGGCCCTTTTATTTCTCATTCACTCCAGTTCTCGCTATCACTAATCATCTGGGTTTAAATTCCCTTCTATTCCAGCCTATCCGTTGGTTAACTAAGCTGTCTTTACTGCATGAAAAATTTTCTTACTCTAGTACAATTACTTTCTTATTTACTATTTACATTTTTATTTAACCTACTTACAATTTTTACTTGTTATATTTCACATGATGTCACTTAATAACCAGTTTGTTTTAACATTTCCATTATTCAACATTTAGTTTTATAACTTTTCGGTTTGTCCACTATACTATTTTTATTTCTAAATATCCTTACAATCTATTTAATTCTATTATCACTTTACATAATCACAGTTCAAGTTTTCAACATCACATTATTTATTTTTCACAATCATTTACATTGCATGTAGGTAAATTCACACTGTAGCATTTGTCATAGTTATATAATAATTATACCTTTACTGCACTTAACCATTAGGATTCTATGTTTCACTATTATCTAGAGCTTATTTTGTTTTATTCCTATAAATGACCTTTTTCGTTATTGCCTTACAGTATTCCAAAAATTTCTCTCTAATTTTCTTATCTTGTACTATTTCCTTAATATTTTCCTCTGTTATAACGTGGTTAATTTCTATTTCCGCTTCATTTCTTTCCCTGCTGTAGGCGGGGCATTCACACAAAACATGCATCACGCTCTCACTCACATTCTCGTCACAGACACACGCCGGGCTCTCCTTGCACCTGAAACGATGCAGGTACTCGGAGAACCCCCCATGGCCTGTGAGCACTTGCACTATCACGCTATCCATGTTAATCTTCCTCACTACCGTATGAGCTTTAATGACGTCCGGGAAAAACACTTTGGTGCCAGAGGCCGTTGTCTCACTTACGTACCTCCTATCCCATTCATCAATCGACTCCAATCGGATCTGTCGCTTGATGAATGAGACGGGGCACTTATCGTAATCCGGCCTCGTCTTCCTATTGAGTGCCGCATCCTTCGCCAGCTCATCGGCCCTTTCATTGCCCTGCATCCCTGCATGCGCACGAATCCAGTGCAGTCTTACAGATCTGCCTGTCTTTATCATCTCACCGATGTTTGTCCTGCATGATATAACTAAGGGATGCAGAGATCTACTTCCAACCACGGCGTCCAAAGCAGATCTGGAGTCGGTGAATATGCAGCAGCTCGGGGTGTCACAGCTGAGCACGTATTCCACTGCCTTAGATAGAGCCAGGAGTTCCGCCTGGAAGACAGTGCAGTAACGTTCCAAACGTAGCTTCTTCTTTCCAACCTCAGCGGCGTTATCCCAAATGGACAACGCCGCTCCCACCTTTCCATCTATCTTACTTCCGTCGGTGTAAATATTACACCGACTATCCTTACAAAGTTCCAGTTCCGCACTGTCCTCCACACGTTTATACTCCAGCTCCATCAGGCACGCTGGATGCGGCATTTCTGTGTAAGGTACCGGCCTCTCCACATCCCGGTCAGCTACCACTCGCCGGGAGTACCCCCTCTTGACCTCGTAAAGAAGGGCGGTTTCCCGCACCCTCACGTCAAGAGGCAGCATCCCCGCCAGCAGCAGCACCGAGTTGAGGGAGACCGTCCTATATGCCTTGGCGATCTTCTGCCCGATACCCCGCTGTACCACCCCCAACCGCTTGCGTATCCCCAGTCTGTTGGACGCCGGTGCCCATACATTAGCCGCGTACAAAACAATCGGTTCGACCACTGCCATATATATGGTCCTAATGATCTCCGATTCTAACCCCCAGTTGACCCTGGCAGCTCTCGACACCTGCTTATATACGTTCAGCGCTTTGCGGCATACGTTGTCCACGTGGGCGCTGAACGTAAGCTTCCGGTCAATCGTGAGCCCCAGGATCTTGATCTCATCCGAAAGCCCGATGCGCTCCCCGCCCATGTCCAACACTAGGGGATCGTACTTCAGTTTGTTCGTGACTAGCATGGCCTTGGTCTTGCTAGGCGCGAATCTCAACTTATTCCGAATCCCCCAGTCCCGAACACAGGCAAGCGCTGCATCAGCCTTCCTTTTGAGCCTCTGGGTGTCTTCCTCGGAGAAAATCAGAACCACATCGTCTGCGAATGCTTGACAGTGGTCTCCCCTTTCATCCATCTGTTTCAATAGGGGGTCCAGCAATAAATTCCAAAATGTTGGTCCCCCTATCGACCCTTGCACGCATCCTTTCGTCGTCTTCCTCACATACTCCTCACCTGCATATCTAAGTCTAACCTTTCGGTCGGACAGATACGAGTCCACAAGTCGTCTTAAGTTTGCCGGACAATTTGTTTTTGCGAGTTCGCATCGTATTATCGGCCACCACGCGCTATCGAAGGCTCCCTCTATGTCCAAGGACACCAGTAGTACCATCTTTTTGTTTTGTACCTGGGTCCTTATGTGGTTCACCATGACATAGAGGGAGTCCTCGGTTCCGCGCTGTGGTGTGAAACCGTATTGATGCGGACTCTGGTCCGGCAACACATACCACTTTATCCGATTTATGAGTATTTTTTCCAATATCTTGCCCATCACGGGCAGCAAACCTATTGGTCTATACGACTTGGGACTCGCATAGTCCGACCTACCGGGTTTCCTTAAAATCACTGTCACGGCCTCCTTCCATATGGTGGGGAAACACGCAAGTTCCAAACACCTATTATACATCTTAACAAACATATCGGGTTGTAGGGTGATAGCTGCCCTGCAAATGTCGGCGGTGAGGCCGTCCAGTCCCGGCGCCTTCTTTGCGCTGAAGCTCGACGCAGCCCACACGAGTTCTTCCTTTGTGAACGGTGGATCGCATGATCCATCCATATTAATCTTATTGATTGTTTTAGCTCTATTTCTAATTCTCGTGTGTTCTGCGTCGTCGCTGTCAGCGCTATCTTCTGGATAGAAGGTTTCTGCCAGGAACCTGGCCGACTCCACCCCTTCAAGCGCAACGCCGTTCCGGACGAGGGGTATATCCTCCTCCTTCGCGGCTGTGCTGCGTATCACCCTATAAATCCCATCCCACATACTTTCCCTGTCTTGCTTCTCACAAAAACTTTTCCAGCAGGTGGTCCGAGCCCTCCTCGCAGCAGTCAGGTACTCTTGCTTTGACTCAAGGTACTGCTCCACCACCCATGCTCTCCGCACTGGTGCTGCGTAGGAAATCCTACGCTTACGGCGATTCACCTCCTTCTTAAGGCGGGTGAGTTCCGCGGTCCACCAAGGCAATCCTGGTCGCCTGCTGACCCCGACTTTGGGTATACACTTGTCACACACTTCCCTTATGGAGTCCGTGAGCTCTCCCACCCTCTCTTCTAGCTCACGGACATCACCTGCCATGCTAAACGTCTCGACGCCGAAGCGCCTCTCCTCCCATATTTGGCCCAGCTCCTGTCTGAGCTGGGTCCAATTGGCCTTTCGCGTATTGTATACCCTAGTCGTGGTCATTTTTACCCCGACCCCCCGTGCCAAATGTAGGTTGAACAGGATTGCCCTATGGTCCGAAGTCGTCACATCCGCCTCCACACGCCAGTTCCGCACAGCAGGTAGCATGTCGGTGGAGCAGACCGTGACGTCCACACAACTCGTGTACCTCTTATTGCCTCTGACTGTGTCGAATGTTGGCTCGGACCCTCTGTTGAGGATCTCAAGATCCTTCCTATCAAACATACATCCCAATAACTCTCCCCTCTCATCCATCCTTTTGCTACCCCACCATGGGTTCCACGCATTAATATCCCCGCCCATGAGCAGCTTCGTTGTTCCTATATTTTCTACTATATGCTCCATACACTGGGTGTACGGGTCGAGCGGTTGGTCTCCTTCCAGGTAGATCGACACCACCCCCACATCCCCGAGTCCGGTTTTCACCTTGGCGACCATGATGTTATTTGTCGCCAATGTCGGGCATTGGGCGATGTCGATCCCCCTGTCGAAGACCATTATGGCAGCCTTTACCAGGCCTCCGGGGGTTCCCTGATGTTGTAGGACTCTGACCCCCGGGTATGGCCTCACTCTCCCTATACACCCAGTGTACGGCTCCTGCACTAACGCCAACTGGAAACCTCTAATTTGTGCGGCCATTATCAACTCAGCCGTGACCTGTTGGCTGCGTTGGAGGTTGGCCTGCACTATCTTAATTTTCATGTCCTGATTATCCCGTGGGACGCCCTTAGCAATACGCTATTGTGGCCCTCGCCAGGGCGTCCCACTTTTTTCTAATGGGGCACTCGCTATCGAAGGCATTGTGCCCTCTGCCCATTATGTTGTTGCTCGTGCAGTTCTTACATTTGGGTACTTCGCCACGCCGGCTTTCCGGACACTCAATTTTAAGGTGATCCCCCCCGCAGTGACTACATAAATCCTTGGCTTCCCTGCAGAACCTGCGGGTGTGCCCAAATCCCAAGCACCTTGTACATTGTACAAGGGGGGACTGGTCCTCCACCCGCACGTTCTGCAGGTCCACTCTCAAACTTCCAAGACTTGTCGCCCTCTGCCATATAGTGGGCGAAACACAAAGAATGACATCACTGCAGAGGGGGTTCCTAGTCCTCCTTCTGAATTTGACCATCACTCTGTCCTGTTCTTTCCTCAGGTCCCGGAAGACACCCCCATTCTGGTTCCGCAGGGCTTTGATTACCTCTTCGTCCGTGTGTACCTTAATCACGTCCTTTAGAACCAGAAGGGGGTCCCTGTTTTGTACCTCTTCTATCACAAGTCCCTTTCCTTTACCTTTCAGTCTCTTGATTATCTTCTGTCTTTCTTCATCATTTTTACACCCTACTACTACCTTTCTTTCCTTCACCTTTCTCACTTTCTCTACCTGCACCCATCCCTCTTTCGCGTCCACTGCCTTCCTTATCCTCTCTAATACCTGTTCTCCCGTCTCCTCTTCTTTCTCTGAGGACACAATCACCGAGTGCAGTGCTGTGCGCGCCAACGGGTTTGCCTTGGCGGCCCCAGCAACCGCCCCGGCATATGTGACCGGTCCTCTCTTTCTTTCTTCCCTTTCTTTCTGAATTTCTTCTGTCAGTTCTCTCATCCTTTCACTGCTTTCTTTAACCATTTTTGCGTACTCGTCCATTCTTTCCTTATTTTCTTCCAAAACCTTTATTCGCTCATCCCACTTTTTCATAATCTCATTATTGTATCTGTCTTCCTTCCCACTTTCTTCCTCATACTCTTTTATCTCTCCTTCCTTCCTTCTTTCTTTCATACTTCTCTTCCTTTCCTCCTCTGCCTCTTTTACCAATTCGTATAATCTTTCAATAGCATTCAATACATCAGCCTTGATGTCTGTCTTCAAGTTTCGGCTGTTGTTCAACTGCAGCTTCGCCTTCATGAGGCAGCTTTTCGCCTCCACCGTCCGACTTCTGACACCAAGGCTGTCCTCTGCCACCCTCGCCTTTTGACCATCCATTTTCGCTCCATCACTCTCACTTACTTGCTCTTCTCCTTTATTCTCACTCTCGTTTTTCGCTTTATTTTGGTTCATTTTGCCTTCTACGGGGAATTTCGTTTTAAGTTTGACTTTTTCTATTTTTCTTTCTGTGTCCATTCTCTTTATAATCGCTGGAGGTGGTCCACTCCTCGCCTCAATTTCCCCGATGCTTTTTCTCACTATCCTTGTTTTATCCAGATCTTCCCTTCTATTCGTCCTTTCTTTCTCCATTCCTCCCTCTCTCATTCCATCATTTCTTTCACTCGTCCTCTCTGTTATTTCTATCACCTTTCCCTCACTCATTCCATCATCTCTTGTTTCCATCCTCTCCACGGACCTTTCCTTTATTTCCCTTTCTGTTGCTTTTGCCGGCGTGCGGTACCCAAACATTCTAGGGGGAATGCGTCTATGATATTAATAACTATTTCTAAGCCTCCCGGTCAATAAACTCGGGATGCGTTGATAATCAATATATATCCTAGGTCCACTGGTCAAAAGACACAGTGGACTTCAAAACTAAGTTTATGCCTATTTGTTAAAAAACAAAATAGGCGTCGACAATACAACACACAATAATAATAATTCAATAATAGTCGAATCACTACAACTAAGTCCACTGGTCAATAGACACAGTGGACGTCAATAACACTAATTAAAGCTAAGCCTATCGGTCAATAGACACGATAGGCTCAACAACACAACACACAATTATAATAATCCTAATAATAATAATTATAACAATAAATAATTATGTCAATTTTTTAAAATAATCAATATTAAACTACTGCCTAGATACTCTGGACAGCGGTGTAGAGGGCCGACTGACTCAGTGTTACCAGGTCCTTATAAATATATTCAAGTTTTACAAATCCTCTTATAATTTGACAACCGTTTGACTTCAAGGTTTCAAAGTTCCCAATTAGAGAGTAGGATAACCAAGCATTAATATTGCACTGTTTCTGGAATTTTTCTATTTATACTTTCTATTATATTTCCATCTAAATTTTGTAAATAGTCCGATTAAAGCTTCCTTTAGTAATTTACGTAATTTTATTTTTATTTACAAGTATCTTATTCTTGATGTTTTCAAAATGTTTCTTTCACAGTACTATTTCTAATTGTCCAAAATTATGTACTCTAATTTTAATTTATAATAATGTGTGCTATTTACCGATTTTTGACAAAATTTATTTATTTCTACCGACAAGTTTTTCTCAATTTAGGAACTTTAACCTTCTATATCTTTGGTTTCCTTATAAAATTTTTGTAGCTTACAATTTAAAGTTTTTCTCTTAGTGTCCTATCTTCTTCCAGTGGGTTGATGACCTCCCGGCCGCTCCAAAGGCCGTTTAGCCTTTCGCCGTAGGCCGCAAATCCGCAATTCTGCGGTTTACAGCCAAACCACCAGCACTTTATTAGTGCTGATGGTAATTATGTTTTTCTATTGCACTATTTCACTTAGCCACACTATTCGCCACTTCCTAATTATATTATTTTGGGAGATAGCCCCACGTGGTTTCTGTATTTCTTTATATATTTCCTAATTTACCGTATAACGATTTTTTCCAATTACACTAATGTGTAGGGGGCCCCTAGGCACACCCTTCCACACTGAAGGTTTCTCCCTACACGTCCTAATTTAGGAGTTTTTCCACAGTATCACTCCTAATTTTGGATTTACTCCGAAACCACTTAACACAAAAATCCCAAATTTTAGGGATAGGTAGAGGGCTATCTTATCTCACTAATCACAATTGAAAAACGGTATGTCACCGCTCAAAATCGAGCGGCGCACGCACTTTTGTGTTTAGGCGGTCGGTTTTTCGTCAATAACTTTTGAAGTTTTTAACCGATTTTCAAAATTTTTACACTGTTAGGTAGCTTTTATCACTGCGCATTCAACGATATATCACACTTTATTTTTACTTTCAACTTTGTATTTTTACCGAATTTTTGTACGCGGAGCGACTTAAAAGTGCTGTTGCTCGGTCTCGTTATCGCCCACTTTTTTTTTTCACATATAGTTGAAAGGTGTCATACTTATAACTTCAATCATCCATTCTATTCCTCAGTAAGTAGGCGATTGAAAGCTTTTCACTCTTCTAGGATATCTAAGAAACGTAGGATATACGGAGATACAATGAAACATGCTTTGGCTAGCTCATGTAATTCTCGACTGTCCATTTTTAAAACTGCCCCTCAAAAATACCAACTGTTAAATCACGAATAACATTACAGATTATCGTTAAGTAGCAACGCTCACAAATGACGGTGTCGCCATCTATTAATGATCACGATTACTAATATTTGTAATAGTTAACACGATACATACTTGAAGGCCTAAACCTAACCCAAGTGATACAGCTTAATAATGTTTATAGGAAATTTAAATTCAGCACTAGAATTCGACTGTATACTCATTTGATATCTCTGAAGTTACTAATGTTAGCAACACCGACGAATAAAGAATAAGACAACACTGGCGTCCTCTGTTAGACCGCAACGGTGTTCGTGACGTCATCAAGAAGAACGACCGATGGCTTGCTCCCCACTACCACTGCAAAATTATACAAATCACAACTCAAAGGCGCCACGGCTCTCTTTTTGCTTTTTCCCTTTTCGGTTGTAGCATGAAGTGTTTAAATACAAATTAATTAATTATTATTCGAAGTAAAGTTTTGGCTGTTCCAGTTCTACCGGTATCTAACATATTTAATTCTATTGTAGATATTACTGAAGTAAGAATTTGAAAAATATCAGTGAACATAAAGTCTCATTTAAAGATTTAAAATATAAAAAGTCCTTTACGCCCTTTGCAGTCGAAAGTTTGAGTCCCTGTGGCCCGAAGCCCATCAACGAGTTTCTGATATGTGTAAAAGACTGGCCTCGGAAGACCGTCGGGCTGGCAGCTTTTTCTACCAAAGAATCGGTTTGGGTATTCAAAGAGACAACGCTGCCAGTCTGCTGGGCACCTTAAGCAATGACAACTTTCTAAGCGGCAACTTCGAGGAAGTCTATTATTATTTAAGATAATGTGTAGTTTTAAGTTTGTAAATACTAACGTTAAGATGTATATGTACTTTTTTGTTATTAATAAATATTATAAAAAGAAAAAGAAGCCAAGGAAGGCCAAGGCTGAGTTATGAAAATCAAATAGCCAGAGTGTTAGCCGACGGAAATCACAAAAGCACTCGCATACCTGGGCGAAAATGTGTAAGGAGAATGATGAGATTTGAGGAAGCAAAAGAAGTATGTAAGGACCGCAATGCTTGGCGCTTCGTCCTCTCTGACTACCCCGTTAGGGATATGGCGTGAAGATATGTATGTATGTAATAGATATAATGTACATAAAAAGTCTTCAGAAATTAATATTACAAAATCGGTTTAATAGTACACGACTTTTTTTGTGTAAGTTGTTCGGAGTGATAGACCTTGTGCAGGTCGATCGGGATCGTTACCACCAGTGCTCACATTGTAGTGCTCCAGTGTGGAGGATAATATAGACTGCGACACGTTTGGCACAAGAGATATATTAGTTCTCAGGGTGCCAACGCATTTGCAATCTGAAGCGCTTTCTTATCCTTAATATTGTAAAAGTTCTGAGTATCACTCGACTTACTGCCAAGAGGAGTGTTAATTTCCTTGTTTGTCTTTTCTGTAATCAATACTGCATACTGCTTTTTTAATAAAAAGGGTTAATTGAAGATATTGTATAGACTCAGATGTTACTTTGCGGAAATCCATTTCATGTGATGAATTACTAAAATCTTTAGCAGATAAATAGTCGTTGCAGCAGATTCTTTTGTTGATTTGGCGCTGGTAAGCTGACCGCTAATGCTTCGTTGAGAGGCGAAACACGTGTCGATTGGTGGTTTTTGGAGATTGAGCGGAAAATAGCTAAAGGGTCAGGGTCAATTTAGTTTGTGATAAGTTGTTATAAACGACTTTAATTAAATTGATTTAAAATTGTCTTCATTTTTGTAGTTATTACCTTATGTTAATTTCAATGTTTTAAAGCAAAAAGGGTTACTTCATTGCGGGTATGTCAACGATTATTGAAGGGAAGCTAACGAAACACTGTACAGAAACATGATACTGCGGTACTCAGCTACAAATTGGAGTGTAAAGTATCTCAAGATAACAATAGTTTTACAAAGACAATTGAGTTTATGTAACTCTATATAACATTGAAAACAAACAGACACGCCTTTTGAGTAACGATACCATTTCCTCGGATATCTTTTAATAACGTGGTAGATTATGTTTCGATAAAAAATAAAAACATTCACGTTATATTTATGAATATTAAATGAAACGTACTTGAATAAATTGATTTAATTTTGACTTTGACTAAAGACTAAGGCTGACTTACGAAGATCAAATAGCCAGAGAGTTAGCGAATAAAATGTCAAAAGCACCCGTATACTTAGGCGAAAACGTGTGAGGAGAATGATGAGATTCGAAGAAGTATGTAAGGACCGCAACACTTGGCACTATACATTCTGACTAGGCATACAGCGTGAAGATATGTGTATGTGTTAAAAGAGAAAAAAATATATAAATCCTGAGTATTTTGGATACAATATGTTTTTTCTATAATTCTACTTTCACCGTTTTTGTGAACACCATTATTCTAAAATTAACTATGGTCCGTGAGATTTAATAGGTCAGATTTGACGTTTCTCAATTTTCATGCCGCTATAACTTTGTATCAACGTTCCTGATACCTAATACAAATTTAATAAGTAAATACTAAATAAAAAAACGTTATTTATTTTGCCCACGACTGATCATTACACAAAACTACTAACTTTGATTTCTTTTAGTTAAAAACACAGATATTTCCTTATATATCTTCAAAAGAATTTTCTAAATGGACGTTGTTACAATGTTATGTCACGAGGCGTATTTCTCTAGTACTGCTACCATTTGCAATCGTTTCGTTACCAGACAAAATCGATAATCGATTGAAATGTCATAATAATCGAATAATTTAAAATTAAGATATCATTATATTTTTTAAATAATTTTAGTTCTGTATTCTTTTTTTGTGTTTGCGTTTTAGTAAAAATGTATATAACAAAATCATTTTTGAAACCAAGTAAATTTGATTATTGATCTTTCGTTCAAAAATAAACCACAATAATAACATCAGAATTAATGTTGAATGATTTTCAAGTTTAATTCTTTTACTTTTTTCGTCGAGCATCGGCGACGAAGCTCCGACATGGATCCAAGCTCAAAAATGATTAAATATATATTTTTCACTAATATTTTTTATTACAGTCTGCCTTTATTTACTACAAATACGTAGTGTGCTTATTATAGTCTTAAATAATGAAATTTTTTATACATTAGTCCCAAAAAATAACTATATCCAATTAAGTTTATTCATTTACTTAAATATGTTTTACTGTGTCTGGTATACAAATACTATATCTCAACAAACGTACTATGTGGCTAACAAACTAATAATTATAAGTGAAATATTATGATGTTATTATGAACATCAAACAATGATATCGATTTTCTTTAGAATCGAAAAGGAATCGAGACATATTTGTTTGATCCCATAACTAGACACAGCCATGTGACAGATGTCAAATCCGACCTATTAAATCTCACGGACTATAGTCAGTCAATATTTTGTTTTCATTCTTGACTACCTCCGTGGCGCAACGGCTTAGCGCGTCGGAAAATAAACGGGGGTTGCTAGTTCGATTCCCGCCCCGAGTCTGGGTGTTTATGTATAATATGTATTTATTTACAAAAGAAAATTATATAAGGAAGTATATCAGTTGCCTAGTACCCATAACACAAACGCTGTGCTGCTTACATTGGGACTAGATGACGCTGTGTGACATGTCTGAGTTAATTGTAAAAAAAAAGACCATGATTTTTAACGGAATTAATTCAATATATCGACACCTCCTAACTCTTAATATGGGAACTATCGGATGCAATCATTAAAATATCAGTATATCGAACATAAAGCCTTGATAACCAGACTGCATAATATCGTATCTTATTTATGTCCGACGTACGAAATCGTATCGTGTACAACAGATACAATACGCAGAGGCGGGGAGACGCTTGCGACGCGCGAGCGCATCGTATCTATTAGTAACGATAGAGTACGCTGGGGAGTAGTACTTATGTCTTGGCGCATTTTCAAAACTTAAACTACTTACTGTTTTGAGTTATTGTTATTATTTTACGTAGATTATAACTATTTTAGTGTCATCTAAAACAAGAAGAATTCTTGGATAAACAAAAAATATGATAATTTAAACAAGACATCACAGCAGTCAGAAATGCAAACAGTTGAAAATTCTAATATAACGTTTAAACCCGTATCTTTAGTAGATGAATATGAAAGTATGTATTAATTTTTTTTCTTATTTGTAGTAAAATCAGAACTCTTTTTTCATATCCATAGTGTTTCGAAATTCATCCAACGTAATAATAAAATAATAAATAATTCTTTATTTCTAAAAATGTTTTTTTACAAGATATTTGTGGAGACCGCCCAGTAAGTAGTTGAAAACACTTGTGTTGGGAGAAAGCTGTCGTAAATATAACTTACTATATTATTCGTTGTTTTCGGCAATAAGAAAAATATCGTAAATGCCAGATACGATTTTGTACACTGGCAAAATATCAAAATTTAGGCCCTCATTATTACTTACGATACTTTACTTGGGCATTTCTTGTATTTTTTTTTATTGTATGTATTACTTAATACGACATACATCGACAGAAAGAACAACTTAAAATTATATACGTCTTAAAAAATCTTGTTATTCACCATATTTGATTTTCTTTTTATAGAATCACTTATGTATCCTGAAGCTTATATGAATACAATGAATCAAATTATGAATTATCTATCCGATTCCGAATTAAATGGCGATTACTTTCATCACGATAGTCTAGTCACAGAATTGAAAAAACTAAGTATTTTCATTAAGTAGTATATAGCCCAATTGCTATATATTTATTATTATATCACTTCAGTAATTTGTAAAATATGTTTATATTTTTTTAAGCACAGCTGGCGATATGAACAGATTGGATGAAAATTTAAACCATTTAGATTACGACTGTGATAGCTACTTTTGTTCTCGCTATATTGAAAATGCCATACAGCATTCTGTCATTGCATTTATACCAATTCACAGTCAACACCTCAAGCAAAATTCCTTTGTCGTCATTTTTCGAAAACACGCCACATCGTTCTAGAAAACGAAAAAAAATTTAACGGAAGGCTAAAGATTATAATAGAAGGAAGAGATTAGTAAACGTATGTTAGGCGAAGATTATAAGAGTCGTGGCGGTAAGACTATACTTAACAGGCGATTCATCATTAGGGCCGATATGTTCTGATAATTGCTGATAGAATTATTCAATAAAAATTTCCTAATCAATTTTGGAATCTAGGTAATCTAGAGAAGCATTAAACTTTAGTAGCTCATTTGGTTGTGAAACAAAAAAACGTAGGTGTTTTACAGATACGGCGTAAACGCGTAAAATAGACTACTTTACTTTATAGACTAAAAGTGAATACTGAAGACGAAGATGGATTTATAACAATTTGTAAGAAGATGTTTTAAATAATTTCTCCATTAGTGAGCAATTTGTAAAAACTGTTTATGAAAAAGTGGATGCACCTAGTGGTGTGGAAGAAACGGACCAGCGAAGACACCACGATAATTATAGAAAGATGATAACTGATGATGTTGTTAAAAATGTATGTGAACATATGAACCCGTAGAATTTCCTTACACACGCAGGAGAAGTGATAGCTTTATTTAAACTGTGACTTGAATTTTCATTGCTTATTTGATCTATAGTTCGATGAACAATTATACTCGTCTAATGCTTGTACTGAAAGACTATATCGTAATATTGTTAACGAACAATTTAAGCTAAATTTTTGTCTTTGTAAGAAGGAACAATTTGATAATGGTGACACTTTTAAACTGTCCCGACTTTTAAACACAGATTTGGAGTCACATGTTCTTAATAAAGACTTAGCTCGTAAGAGAAAGTCGTCTGATAACAGACAGCTTTAACAAAACACAGCAAAATCTTCAAACAGGAAATTATTAGCAGAGTAATCTGCAAAAAATAAACGTATTTACTCTCCACTTTAGTGGTACTGTTTAGTGCATTGGTCTACACAAAATGAAAAATCGTACTTAGTGGAAGAAATGCAGCATACAGTATTTTAAAATTATAAACCGTTACTACAAGGTAATTGAGTTATGAACAACCATTGAGACAGAGTACAATAGAACAAAACTAAAGAAATATTTGTAAAATCATGAGATCTCAATAAATTGTACTATAAATATGATATGCCCAGTTAAAGGTTAAATTGAGTACAAGAAAGCAGTGTTCTTCTGTATCAATAGAATTATTATACCAAAGTAAGCTCTTAATTTCCGAAGCCAAAAAAGACGACTTGGTATCTATGTGTCTCTGGAATTATTCCTAGTACATATCACGGTTCTATAGGAACCTTCCATCGGTGAATAATAGCGATACTGATCGCGATTCGGATCTCGATTAATTTTAAGAACTCGGTATTATTAATCGTAACCAGAAGTTAACCATAATAAACCATAAGCTATTGTTATTACATACTTAAGTAATTACTATTGTTCATATTGTGTTATGTGAAACTTCATGTCAGGTTTATATTATGATTATTATTATGATTATACACACAAAACAATATACTCAAAAATTCTATGGTTGCCTAAAATAAGACTGTGTTATGTTTAATTATGTAGATCTAAGAATTAGATGATTTTTATGTTTTGTTTAAATCTATGTTATATGAATGAACTCAAAGTAAAAAATATGAAAATTATTTAATAATTTTATTTTTTAACATACACACCTACATATTTTCACGTCGTATCCCTAACGGGGTAGTCAGAGAGTACGGAGCGCCAAACGTCGCAGTCCTTACATACTTTTTTCGCTTCCTCAAATGTCATCATTCTCCCCACACATTAACGCTTCATATTATTTACGTATGAACTATTATTTACATCGTGGGACCTACACCTGTGGAGATTTTATTAATAAAACTTTCGAATTTATATTCTTTTTTATTATTCCCTTAACATGATTCTTATTTGTGGTTATTACCCTGAGTTTAGTAATGTTACAATATGTATTTATAAAAGTTTGTCATGGTATATAGTCGTAAATATTACTTGCAATACAATTTTTTAGTTTTTTTGCGAAGTAAAAAGTAGTATCTATTACATACCTTACTTTTTTCTGAGTAATGTTCAACGTATAGTATGGTAAGTTCAACATACGACAATATACGCCTTGTGGCATACAACGTAAAACATTTTAAGTGACTTTTTTAGAAAACAAGGAAAAATAGCAAGTAATCCAGTACACGGTATTGTTTCTTACCTATTTCATTATTGGTTTGCCAATTTTTATATTAATTGATTTTCATTCGACTGAACAATTATCAATAATCTATCAGTGAATTTTTAAACGGCTGTCCTGTAAAATAGCCAAAATGCACTTACGATACTATACGTAGGAGGTGTCGATATGATACAATAAATAGAAAAAAACTTCCCAGCTATAATCGCTTGCGTCGAGCGACAATCTTCGTTCCACGGCGGCACGATAAGTCATTAGAATTCTCCGATCAGCCTACAAGGTGATTTCGGAATATTGAGCCGATTAAATTAGACGGCCGCCATTTGTCGCGAGGTGTCGCCAGTCGCCGGCGCCGTGACGTGCCGCCGCCGCGTGCCATACGTGAGCGGAATACCCCCGCCAATTTGAACGTCAAACATGTCGAATTGTTTTAGCGCCGCTCGAGACGCGTTCATTTATTGACACTTCGTTCTTACCGTAGTGACATCTTAATTTTTAATTTTTTAGGTTCCGTAGGACAAATGGAACCAATATAACTTCGAAAATAGCGAAAATTGAGCCTTAATTAAGCAACTGAAGCGCCATGCATTAGGGAAGATAGAGCTATGCTCTGTCAGCGCGTGGCGCTATAATAATTGTTTTGATTTACCATTCTAGATTAGTGTATAATTCAAAGGACGCAGGAGTGATATTAAAACGGTTCCGTTTCTCTTTTAATATACGGAACCTTAAAAAATATATTTGATGTGCAAAACGCAATACTGTTTATGCTTTGAATGATACAATATACACATGTATAATAAAAACCCAATCAATCTCGGGCCCCTATTGCGAGCCATTATCCAGATTCGCCTTTCAAACATCTATTGACGGGGTTAATAATTAGTCATCTTTTGCGAGGTCGCGGGGGTGGCTTTGTAATAGCAGCGCCCTCTCGCGGATATCATTAATATTTCGTAAGCCGTTGTAGGTCATTACTCAGATCGGATTATGTTCGTCGATGGGATGATTACGTCATTATTGTCGGAAATAACGTAATTGATTTCTATTAAGCCGTCTCAGTCAGTACATGTAACTTCATAATTATATTACGAGGAATCGACTTCGTTTGGATAATAAAAGAATGATACCTTATTAATAGCAGCAATATACTTTCAAAGGTGAGGTGAATGAACTCATCCATTTTTAGCATGAAAACTAACTGTTGTTTATGGATTTCAAAGAGATGTCACTAGAAGTTTCACACATCTTTCTAACAATAACGCAGATAACAGAGCTGAATGCGGCCTATCACTATTGAACATTGACACTACAATGTTCGAGTATATTATACTTCGTGAAAAATATACAAAGCAAAGGAATAGGGACGTCAAGCTTTTTTTTCATAAAAACTTTCGAGATTCTTTGTGATTTTTCACAAAAACCGAAACTGAAATCTTAAAAAGCTTACGTCCGAATTTCATATTTAACTGCACTGCTGTAACTGCTCGTTCCCGTAAAAACAGGAATACTTGGCTATACCCTAACACACTATCTTCAGAAGCCGTAAAAAGGTTAATAAACGAAATATGAGTAAGCTGTGGGAAAGATAATCTTTTATTTATCTTTGTCTTTATGAAAATGAGGAGAGAAAGGAACAAAGAACGATAATAATTCATGAGCATTATTGGCTCGCATTTTTATATTCGACTTGCCACATATTGTATATACGATCCGTCCAATATTTCATGTAACGATGTGTGACTTTCAATCCAGACAAACATTTTTTATATTGTAATATTTATTACATTTTATGTCTCCAGTACTGGTCCTGACATTAAACAAAGAAGTTTTGGACATTTTGGACAATTTATCTGACTCCAGTAAATATCAACTAAAATTCTAAACAAATATTTGTACAATTGTATACAACACTATAAACAATTTTTTTCGTACTACGGTAAAGTTAATCAAGCAAACCGTAAACTTGGTGAAAAGTGGACTCAGGCCAAATATCAAGGCTAGAATGTAAATTCGTTGGCAGCCCTGATGACCAAGGTGTTGTACCTAGAGAGTTTTTGCGGGATGGGGAGCGGTTGGGCATTTATTTCAATTATTCGCAAATTGTTTCTAGTGGATATTGTGATGTAAAATTGGAGCAGTTTTGTGTTCCAAGAATCTAAGCTGTAGTGCAATATGTGGAAGGGTTAAAATAAGTATTTATTTAGTAGTGTGATGTTGAGATTTTTTAGTAACTTAATCTGTCTCAGTGGATCCTACTAGAAAGACTGCCTCAATATATTTGTCAATATGTTTTAGGTCAACATTTTAATGAAATCATGTGAAGAAGCCAAGGAAGACCAAGGCTGACTTATAAAGATCAAATAGCCAGAGTGTTAGCAGACGGAAATGTGAAAAGCATTCGCATACCTAGGCGAAAATGTGTGAGGAGAATGATGAGATTTGAGGAAGCGAAAGAGGTATGTAAGGACCGTGACGCTTGGCGCACTGTCCTCTCTGACTACCCCGTTAGGAATACAGCGTGAAGATATGCATGTGTGTATGTATGTATTTCAAGAATATATCTATCCATTACTAAAGACATCAGGCTGTTATGAGCACAGATCCCTTTGCCTTCCCTCTCAAGGGAGAATCATACCATTCTCTACTGGTGTTGTGGTCTTCTCCCAGTAATAACTTCTTTTCTTTCACCGTCTATCTTACTCCTCGTATATATAAGCAAATATATAAGCACGGTATAAGTACAAGCACTGCTTATACTGTTCTATTTTTTCCTTTCATTGTGCTGTGAGACCTTACTTCTTGGCAAATTTCGTCATTCTAGGTATACAGGTACCCTATAGGTTTATATGTACATACATGGCCATGTCTTTTAATTGCTTGTACCTAGAATCCTGAATTTTTTTACACCTCCAGGAAATCATAAACCTGTGTTGGATACAAACAACTCGATACCTTTACCTGTTCTTGAAATAAAGGGTTTTGACTGGTTGAACAGACGGTAGGTATGTGTATCGCATTTATAAAGTTATTTTAATTGTAGTTTGTTATTTTAATTGTAGTTTTGATTAGTAAAGGATAGTTATTTTATACTTTTCAGTGTTTTTTTAAGGCGGTTTAATTTTTTTAATAATTTTTTTTTTTATTTCTCTCTTTTGATTGATCTTGACCTAAATAAATATCTAGAGCAGATCTGCAATTAACTTCATTCTAATTCCGGAGCGCAACGATATACAAGAGAATCGTCAATATAAATAAAGGTTATAACCAGGTCGTGTTATCTAGTGTATCTTCGAAGTCCAAGCTCTAATATCGGTGAAATTTAAATCCACCTCTGAAGTATTACCTACCAAACGAAAAAACAATTTTGGAAATCGGTTCATAAATGACGGAGTTATGAGGTAACAAACACACAAAAAAAAAACAACATACAGACGAATTGAGAACCTCCTGCTTTTTTTTACTGTTCCCAATTGTATTCGTTCCACATACTTCCCAGTGTAAAATGTTTATTTTTTTTAATTTTAAATAACACTAAATGTTATTTATAACAAGTACAATTTAACCACGAGTTTCTTTGTTCCACAAGCAATTGTGTTACTATTTTAATCGTATAATTTATGAAGTCATCTGATTATCTGAAATTGTTTTCATTCTCGCAACATGAGTGTTGCGTGTGACGGCCCTTGTGAAATACAAAATGAATTTCACGAGATATCTCTGTATCTTCCTCACGACAGCCGCGATACAAGGAGCTTCAATAGGTATCGATTCAGCGGGACGTGATGAAGTATCTATCAATCAGCGCGAAGGGCCTTGAACAGAGAGCGGGCGATAGTCGAGGCATTCGGAACGAGAGCAAGGAAGAAAGCGATAAACTTATTTGCACATGACCATAATATGTTAGATTTTTATTTTTATTTATCCATTACAACAACTTAATCATAAAAGAAGAAAAATTGCAATGATGTTAAATCGATAGTACATGTAAAAATATAGGGAAATAAATCTAAAAAAATATTAAATAAAATATTAATAGAAATAATATTTAAATTTCTTTCCATCCTTTTTTTTACTTTAAAAGATTTAATTGGATTCTAATTATTATATTATTTTTACTTACTTTGAAATACTCATTTTAAAATAATATTAGCATTGTTTGTTTATCCATTGCAATAAAATAAATACATACCTTCACGCCGTACGGGGTAGTCAGAGAGGACAGAGCGCCAAGCGTCGCGGTCCTTACATACTTCTTTCGCTTCCTCAAATCTTATTCTTTTCACACATTTTCGCCAAGGCATGCGAGTGCTTTAATGAAATAAATATTGACCCAGTTGTCACTAGCGTTCAATTACGCGTTGATCCGTAGATCATTGTGTAATTAAAAATACTAAGAACAAAGTAAGTGGTTTCAAGTTACTTTGTTTACATTAAGGGCTAGATGTATGATCCCTTTGTGGGACAGAAATGGTTTGTGCTCGTATAAGGCGACACATTGGAAATTTTGACGCCAGGGATCTTCATTTTTCCAAGAGATTGCAAAACGTATGACAGTGATATTTGGTATCCTGATTATTTATTTCACACGGTTACACGGTTGGTTAATTTTTGTAACACAAAAGAAAATATCAAAGAAACCTCTTTTAAAATAGAGATTTACATTTTTTGGAGCAACGAGACCGACATATATGTCTAAATTTTCCCTATAGTTTACTTTAAACATATTCCAAAAATGACAGTTGGATTTTTTAAAATTAATTACAGTTCTTAAGACAAATGAATTTAACTGTTTTTTTCATATTTTTTGTAAGCTAGCGCGCGCACGTTTACATAGAACAGAAAGTCTATTTTAGATTAAATTTTTGTTTATCAATGCGTCGTCTTAAGTTAGAAGTTTAAATTCTACATGTGTTCATATTTTACTAATTTTTTTCATGAATATTTCGAGGTAAGTACTAACATGTTGCATTTATTTTAAAATGTTTCTTGTATTGTTTCTTGAATTTAAAAGTTTCTACTAATCTTTTCATGGAATAATAATATATTTATCAATTAAAAAAAATAGCAGTAATTCCACAATAAAATTGGTGTTCCGTATATCAAATGCTAGTAACATACACTGCTGTTATGATTTGTTGTTTTAGGTCACATTCCTAATATTAACTCTTGATTTCAATGAAATTATTGAAAAATTACGGTATAATCAGGATGAGTCTGTCTCGACATTATTATGATTTTCCGATTATAATGCTGACGTCACAGATGAGGTTTCCTGTGATGAAAATATAGTAACCTTACAAAATTATTCTGGCTCATAACCATGGGCCCTTGCGGAGATTATCGATATAACGACTTGTCCGATGATGATGATGAAGATTGCTTCGTCTGGTTAGCACAGTTGGCTAAACGTTCAAGACAAGTTGTCTAACTTTCAAGACGTCAAAATCCAACAGAAATCCATGACAACCAATAATTTATAAGGTTCATTCATCGTATTCATTTAATTACAAACCAATCAAGAATTACAAAAGTACACAATGACTAGAAACTAGAAAATGAAATCAGAAAGAAGAACATGAGCATATATTATATTCCGAAGGAGTATTGTTTGAGATTTACATCATTACATACATACATTGACGACCTCCGTGGCGCTACGGCTAAGCGCGTCGGAAAGTAAACGGGGGTTGCGGGTTCGATTCCCGCCCCGAGTCTGGGTGTTTATGTATAATGTATATTTATTTACAAAAGAAAATTATATAAGTAGTATATCAGTTGCCTAGTACCCATAACACAAGCGCTGTGCTGCTTACTTTGGGACTAAATAGCGCTGTGTGAAATGTCTGAGTTTATTATAAAAAAAAGGCATGATTTTTAACGGAATTAATTAAATATATTATACAATAAATAGAAAAAACTTACCAGCTATAATCGCTTGCGCCGAGCGACAATCTTCGTTCCACGGCGGCACGATAAGTCATTAGAATTCTCCGATCAGCCTACAAGGTGATTTCGGAATATTGAGCCAATTAAATTAGACGGCCGCCATTTGACGCGAGGTGTCGCCAGTCGCCGGCTTATATGTATTTATTTACAAAAGAAAAGTATATAAGTAGTATATCAGTTGTCTTACTAGACTGCTATGGCACAGTACAAGTAAGCATACAGTATGCTATCTCGGCAGTGTCTTAGAGATAATTACCTACGGTCGCTCGGTACGTAAACACGCAATAGGGCTACCGACTTGGACTGAATGTTTTTCTTGGGTTACGTATTTGATAATAGGTACTATATTAAATTGTCATATTATCTTTTCATTTTATATTATTGCAAATTTAATAAATTTTTATTTATATAATTCCAGTAGTATTTTATTTCTAGTTTCAAAAGTTTGTGAGTTAGTATGGTGAAAATAGACAAAAAAAATGCATTTTGTGTGCAGTATAATTAAAAATCAGCAATAAATTAACTAGATCATTATGATAATATATTTCCCACAAATTAGCAACAGAGAAATATTTCCGGTTTCGATATAGATGTATTCAAACATCCATACACTGAACATTATGCTCGTAAACTTGGTTGACATAATATTTCGTCAGTAAATGCGCGGGAGCGACTTATACCGTCCGACGACAAGCGCGGCTCACTCGCGACTGTTGTATGGCGAGAAATGTCGAGATTTCGAGCGCGTCGTTTGGGAGCGTTTGTATGAAGATAGAATACTGTATGCTTACTTGTACTGTGGCTATGGTTACTCCCATAACACAAGCGCTGTGCTGCTTACTTTGGGACTAGATGGCGCTATGTGAAATGTCTGAGTGAAAATCTCCGTTAGGGATACAGCGTTAAGATATGTATGTTTGTACGTATGTACATAAATACAGTTTTAATAAAAAGGCAACCGACGTAGATAATCATCAGAAATAAAGCAACGATTTCTGGATTGATCTTGATATCATGATAAACGCTCGTCAAGGCTAATCCAGTCAATCAGTCATTCAATCATTCATTCATAATTATTTCGACAAAAGAATTTAATGATTCATTTAATTTATTAACAACACTTTACCTTTCGCTTTCACTCGTGCCGAAAAATATGAAATCCAATTATTTATCATATCACAGTACCGAGTCGAAAATGATTCAGTACATATGAAACGGTAGGCGGCTTAAGGCATTTTGGAAAGAGGGAAGTTGAACTTATGACACTATTTGCTATTATTTTTGCTGCTTATTTCATTTATTTATTTCCACTCACATTTAAATACCTTCATATGACACAATCGAAAAAAGTATTATCTAAAATCTATTTACTATTATTTATTTATTTAGTATATAGATTTTTATGCCTACATTTGTAACATATGACCATTAAAGCAGTATTTCCGAATTCAATCAGCGGTGTGCAATGGAATATGTCTGTTTAAGTGGCAATAAAGTTGAGAATGCGAAGGGCATGCTTTAGCTGCATCCTTCTTAGTAAGTTAATGCGCATGCGCGGCGCTTCCACCAGCTGTGGTCGCCGCCGCAATGACCGCCGTGTCAAAAGTTGCAGAACTGACTATTTAGTTAATAAAACTTTCTAACAAGACAACGATCATAAGGAGAATGAGTATTAGCGTCTGAAACGAATAATGAATGTTGTTGCTTTCATTGACTAATTCAATTTGTTCTAAGTCATGTAAATCGTAAAGATGACAGAACAAATTTTTCATACCATAAAGTGAATATTTATTTCTCCAATTGGATTTCGATATTATTGAATTGCTGTCTTAGTATAAATTAAAAGTCAACGAGGATACGTTTCATTGCTAATAGCGCTACAATTAATTTTTTATTAACCGATTTCAAAAAAAGGAGGAGGTTCTCAATTCGTCTGTGTTGTTTTTTTTTTGTTTTTCGAGGTGCTCTCATTTAAATTTCACCGATATTGGAGCTTGGACTTCGAAGATATACTAGATAAGCGACTTGGTTATAACCTTTATTTATATTGACGATTCTCTTGTATATCGTTGCGCTCCGGAATTAGAATGAAGTTAATTGCAGACCTGCCCTAGATATTTAATTAGGTCAAGACCACTCAAAACGGAGAAATAAAATTTTTTTATTAAAAAAAATTAAACCGCCTTCAAAAAAAACACTGAAAAGTATAAAATAACTATCCTTTACTAATCAAAACTCAAGTACAATTAAAGCAACTTTATAAATACGATACACATACCTATATAATTAAATTTGACAGTTACTGAAGTCGGTGACAAGCTCACCAAACTAATAGACTTTATATTGTTGCACACTGAAGGCGGTTTAATTTTTTTTAATGAAAATTTTTATGAGGACGGCTCGGATATACTTGTCTGGTACATAAGCCAGTGTTGCCGGATTGATTCCTAGTACCCCAGTTATAACAGAAATAACGTTATCATTAATGATGCTATTCTACTGATAACGTTATTTTATTAGTAACATATTTTTATGATATGACGTTGCGTATTGTACATGTACAGATTCGTTCCCGTACAATATTATAATAGTGTATAATGATTCGCCCCGGCTTTGACCGAATATGATTCTAGATTTTGACTACCAACTACCGGGTCCAACTATAGCTAAGATCCATCCAGGTAACCCCGTGAGTATAAAATAAAATTTCGTTGTAATCGGTGAAGCTGGCTCAATCGAACATACGAACACCGGAATTTTATATACCTAATATAAGATTATAATTTGCCAGTGATTTACTTATGTAGTTGAAAGTTAGAGTAATTTGCTCGTCATCCTTTAAAACAAGCAAGGAAATAAGTAACTTTACTTTGCATGTAACCTTACTTAATCATCGGAATAATTATAACACCTACTAATGGCAGCACCCGTAGAGGTTTTGTGTTCCAAGTATTTTTTTTACATTTATTGAAATTGCGATTTTCTTAGCTTTTTTATGTATGGAACTTGATTCCATTCTACTTTTTATTTTTCCAAAATTTGTTTTTGCACCCTTTAACCACACGATTCGGCGGTTGAGCGGTAAAATGACGTAATTTATAAATACTTTACGCTTTTTTAACCTTCAGTTAGGAGCGCCAAAAACCCGATGTAGTTAGTCGCGCGGGGCGACAGCTACCCCAAAATGATGGGGATTTATTTGTTTCAATTAATAATCAACTTTAATTGTTCTTGAATTATTTATCACTTATTAAAATTTTAGAAATGTTTTCGTGAGAACTAAATTACTTAACAATTATCACAAATTTTCTTTGTGTAGTCACCACAAACAAATTTGGCACATTTATGACACTTCATAGTCGTTTTTCTGTCACTATTTCGTGGGCGAACGTGGCATTTGCATCGTTTTATTGGTTGTCAGCCAGTGCTAGATGTTGAAGGGTTTGAAATTTCGCGATCAGATAAACCCTTTTTCAAACTACTATGAGGAGACGGAACTACTCCTCGCGCTAATCTATGTGCTTTTACTACTTCTGTTAATAATCACTTTTTTATTAATTTTTTTCTCTTTTTTTATGGCATGGCGTACAGTTTAGCGCATTTGGCAATGTCACATTAATAAGTAAAATCACAAGTAAATTAGTTTTTCTTATCGTAAAACTTCTCGAGTAAAGTGATAGTAGGCTTTACTGAAATTATGAAGAACTTCTTGGAAGAGCGCGAGAACTTCATTTGCACATGTTTATTTCACTAATACAGAACTTAAAACACAATATACTATCAACTTTGTACTTGAAAACTCCAAAAAATGTAAAAAATAGAAAATCTAAACAAAATGTCAACCTCACTTCTCCCGTTCCCGCCAAAAAGCAATCACTTTTAAAAAAATCCTCTTCGTGGTAGCTTCATTATTGAAGTCATAACTTACGAAATTATTTATAGCAGGCACATTGAATAAAAGAAAAAAGATAACCATAGACCATTTGCCCACCGAGCCACATTATATGTGGAACACAACGTATCATTGGTGTCTACGACACTTAGTTTTATTAGAGAACAATATCGCCTCCGGCTTCTGATCTCCATCTTCAACGATGTCATAATTTATAGAAACGTCAAGCCAGAATAAAAAAGTAATCGCGTTAAATTTCCCGTTTTAGATATATCGGATAAAAAATGATAATGCTACACAAAAGTTTGAAGAAAGAACAACACTCGAAAACCAATTTAGTATAGAGGCAGCGACGTCGAGTTGATGCCCAAATATGCATGTCATTGAGCGGTCGTTATCACCGAATACCACGCGAAAATGTCGCCGATATGCCGCTAAAATGCCGTCACCGCGCCCGCCATTGTCGTCCCGCCCGCTATTTGAATCCCGACCTCGTATTGAAGGCGGCATCAAAGGATTTATACGCCGATATGTCAATATCCTAACACAAACTTACTATTATTTACACATCGTGAAACAGAAAACATATCGGTATAATAAAAAACTTGATATTTATGGTTCTGTACCTCGAACGCAAAACGGAATTGTGAGAGTATCCACTTTCACACGTACAAGTATGCAAACTTGAAAAGCTTAATATACATACATACATACATATCTTCACGCCGTATCCCTAACGGGTGGTCAGAGAGGACGGAGCGCCAAGCGTCGCGGTCCTTACATACCTTTTTCACTTCCTCAAATCTCATCATTCTCCTCACACATTTGCGCCTAGGTGTGCCAGAGCTTTTGACATTTCCATCCGTTAACACTCTATTTGATCTTCATAAGTCAGCCTTGGTCTTTCTTGGCTTCTTTTACCACTCACTTTCGCTCTGTATATTTTCTTCGTCAGTCTTTCATCACTCATTCTTTCTATGTGCCCGTAAAGCGTTTGTCAATCCACATATTTGACAGTTACCACTTTAAAATATGCATAAATATTAGGAGAATCAAATTATTAATGTGATATTTTGCTATATTTATATTCATGTATTGCATTACTATCAATGTCTATTAATTTTATCGCACATATGAAGTATTATCATTATGAGTAGAGTGTTGTTGTACTTTAAGTAACCTAACCTTTAAGTACTAAGTGGCGTTTATACTTTAAGGGCTAATTACCTATTTTATCCCGACATTTCGACCGATCACTGGATTAATTTGCATCAGCTACAGGTCCTTTCCACTGATCGACACTATTATTCCAGAATAGCACGAGAGGCGGTTGAAATCAAGAAATACCATAATTTCAACCGGGAAGATAGATACCGCTTATCAACATCATGGAATCCTGTCATCAGTGAGTGTGTCCGGAGCCGGAAAACCGGACGTCGCCAGTGTGTAGATGTCGTTAGTGTAGTGTGTTAAGTAACGACAGTGACAATAACAAAAATTAAGAAAAGCATTGAATGAGTGTGGATAGTTGCAAAAAACCGCACGCTACGAAGACGTCATTCATCCTCATCTGTCTGCAAATAATTACCGACAGATTGACTGAATGAGTTTCGAGCTGTTAATTTTGTAATTGATTTGTGAGCTGTGAGCTGTTCGACTTTTCAGAGTGTATGTCAAGAAGCGTTTATTTATTATTTTCAGAGTGACTGCTTGTTCGTATAGATTTAAGTTGGTTCGCTTCGACTCTACGCCGCGCCGCCTAGGTATTACATTGAAAGTTTTTCCCGCACTTGAAAAATATATTCTTCAATTTCATCATGTTATTCATGTCTATTTATACATCTGTTTATCCATATGTCGCAGTCAATTTATTTTTATCTGGAAACCTATAGAGCTTAAAGATACAGAAATGTACTTAAACCGTAATCCAAACGAAGAAATGATAAACAAGAAACTGATGAGTTGTGAGTAAATATATTGTATAGAGATAGAGTCATGTGTTAATTCGCGGAAATCTATTTCGCGTGATATATCCTCCGCCCAAAATTCCACTAAGCGACTCATGTTTCGCCTCTTAACGAAGCATCCTCAGGATATTCCAGAGACCAGACTCAGCTGCGGCCGGTTAGCGGAATCTCTTCAATATACTGAGTATGCTTCGTTATGAGTCGAAACAGCTAACTAGCTGGACCGAGTTTGATTTCTAGATTATCCCGAGGATACTTCGTTAAGAGGCGAAACACGTGTCGAGTATCGGTTTTGTAATTTTTGGCTTAGGATAAATAAAAATTTTATTTATTATTATTATTATTATTATTATTATTATTATTTGTTTATTTCCGCTTGCTTTTGCTTTTAGAAGGTTTACCCCCATACAATAATGTTGACAATCTGTTTACATTTTCACGATCATAACTTATATGACCTTTAGAGCTGTCGTTGTGAATTCACTCAGTGTACAGTGGAATATATTGGTCTCAGTGGCAATAATGTTGAGCGTGAGTTGAAATGTCGAGTTACATACTTACATATCTTCACGCCGTATCCCCAACGGAGTAGTCAGAGAGGACGGAGCGCCAAGCGTCGCGGTCCTTACATACTTCTTTCGCTTCCTCAAATCTCATCATTCTCCTCACACATTTTCGCCTAGGTATGCGAGTGCTTTTGACATTTCCGTTGGCCAACACTAACTATCTTCATATCTTCATAAGTCAGCCTTGGTCTTCCTTGGCTTCCTTTACCACTCACTTTTGCTCTATAGATTTTCTTCGTCAGTCTTTCATCTTTCAGCCTTTACATGCGCCCGAACCATCTAAGCATTCCTCTCTTAATTTTTACAATAACACTATCGAGCAAACCTGTCATACTGTACTCTTCATTGCTTTGTTTGTCCGCGAGGGTGACACCACACATACTTCTAAGAGATCGCATTTCTACTGCATTTATCTTAATTCACTCGATTTCGGGAATATCCAGGCCTCACTACCGTACAATAAAGTTGGCACCAACACCGCATTGTGTATGGCCATTTTGGCTGAGTTAGATATATTTACACTGCCTGCCAATACGGACAGAGCTCACCTTATTGCCGGCTGCTACCCGTCTCTCCACATCCAGCTCTTCCATCCCTCAAAAACGCACTCCCTAGATGTACAATTTCTTTCACTTCGTCGAAATGATGAGTTAAATTATATAAAATCACCACAATTAACAAATGTTTTAAACCCACCTTCAGAAACTGATGTGGAACTCTATTTATCCCATGTCCGACGCCTAGCCGTGTTTTTTTTAGAGACGAAAATGTTAGTATTCTGTCTGGTGTAATTTTGACTCATGCGTAAAGTTTCCATTAGTATGTTTATAATAAGGTTTCGTTAAATTATTTTCTAAAAACGTTTAGGAATTAGGACAAGGTCTGACGGTTTTTTGTTAATATTAAGTTTTACTTGAATAAGCAAGGAGATAAATATAAACAACAGCAGAAAAATAAATGTTTTTATGTCACAACGTAAATGAAGTCAAAGAAACCGAATGAAACCTTCGTTACAACTTCTTAAAACGCACAAACGAATTGAGGTTACAGTAAACAAATCAGTGTAATTACACTGATTTGTTTACTGTAACTGTGTACTTGTTTTGCTCGCAATCAACGTCAAATATCGTTTGATTTTGCCGATGTGTATGTATCAGAGATATTTTAGTCGACTTTAACCTTTCGTTATAAGGCCTATTGTCGCTATTGTTGGTACACCTACAAATTATTGCCGACGTCAAACTGCGCTTTGGTTTTTATTCCTGACAGTCTCGTTACGTGAAATAATTCAAACAAAATGTTTGGATGTCTCCGGATCTATTTAATCAGTAGAACATACAAGGTTGCTTAGGAATTGTAATAATACAGATTTTTTTTCTTAGGGACCCGTATTTAAAATGTCAAAAATTTATTTTGTCGTGATGCTGTAATAACGGATTAAGGAGCTACTTTGATGAGCGGGTTGAATTTACGCTTTGCGCTTGCTGATATGGAAGGTACAGGAACGTTTTGTTAACCAAAGCCACAAATGAAAGACAAAAAATTATGCAAATATGGGTATTTTACGCAATGTTTTTCGAAGTTCATTTTAGAATAAAATACAATTTTTAATTTCTACTTTAATTACGGTATCCTAACTTAATACGTGTCCAACGTGTTCTTAATTGAACTTTTTTATTCGAAGAACGACATTCGATGGGGGAAAATAGCGCTGATGTGGACACCAAGAACGGGGCACAGAGGCGTGGCCAGCACTAGTGAAATGGACCAATAACCTGGTCAAAATAGCGATAAGATCTTGGACGAGACAGCCTTTATATAGAAGGGAATGGCGTGCATTGCAAGGGGCATACGATCATCATTGGGTGGCAATGGGCTGAAGAAGAAGAATAGATTCGGGAAAAAATACGACATTTGATCAAGTACCAGTTTGGCGCAGGCACAAGAGTTTTATACAATATTTATATAATTGTATATTCATAAAAATAATACATGCATACATACATATCTTCACGCTGTATCTCTAACGGGGTAGTCAGAGAGGACGGAGCGCCAAGCGTCGCGGTCCTTACAAACTTCTTTTGCTTCCACAAATCTAATCATTCTCCTCACACATTTTCGCCTAGGTATGCGAGTGCTTTTGACATTTCCGTTGGCTAACACTCTAGCTATTTGATGTCCATAAGTAAGCCTTGGTTTTTCTTGGCTTCTTTTACCACTCACTTCTACTCTATAGATTTTCTTCGTCATTTTTTCATCACTCATTCTTTTCAAGTGCCTGAACCATCTTAGCATTCCTTTCTTCATTTTTACAATATCGTGCAACCCTATCATACTGTGTATCTCTTCATTGCTTATTTTGTCCTCAAGGGTCTCTAAACATATTTACTTGAAAACTTGTTACATTTTTATTTCCTGAAATTATAAAAAATGTGGGCTCAGTACTTCCAAAGATATGGGCGATCGAGTGGGTCAAGCTTTAGCAACTAATTTATCCTTAAATTATATTAATAGTAATAATGCGCCCCAGATGATACACACCAATCATCTGATCTCAAGCTAGGATGTTCTTTGTGCTACGAGAACCAGACGACGACTATTGAGGGCGTCTCCCAGTACAACCAGACCCGACACAATCTAGAAAAGCTCGTTTCCTAAATGGACCCGACCGGTAATCGAACCCGGAACCTTCCACGATTGGATGCACCTCTAAACCACTGTACCATCGAGGTCGTCGAAAAGAAAATGTAGACTCAGTACTTCCAAAGATAACGGAGGAATCTAGTACGTCGAGTCTAATTCTGGTAACCAATTTTTTCGAAATTATAAAAAGTTTAAGCTCGGTAATTCCAAAGATAACAGGGCGGTCGAATGTGTCGAGGCAAGTCTAGTTATCAATTTTTCTTCAATTTAATTTTTGTGTGAAAATTTTACAATTGTAATTATATACGTACCATTTTTCTTTTCGGTGTAAGAAATCCTAATCATTATGGAATAGATATGCATGAATTTTCGTTATATCTATGTAAAAGGCGACGAGAAACGTGATTCAGAACACTCACCGAAGTACATTCTATCGATAATTATACAAAGAGCAACTCAACGTTTTCCTAAACTTTAAAGACTTAAGTTCGCTCGTTCATTAATCTGATTCGCTCGCTCTAGGTTCATAAACATAAACTAGGTAATTCACATAGCTCAGTCGTTCATAAGTCTCTTACAGTAATTTCATTTCTCGTCTTCGAAATGTAATGAAATCGCTACATTTGATATCGACTAATTATCTGCAATCCATGAATAACACAAAATGCTTATAACATTTAAAATATTCTTCATATTCAATCGACTCTATTACATTCTTCGTTCAGGGTCGCTCCCTGTGAATGATGAACTAGCTACATCGAAGAGCAGGTCGGATATATGCTCTTCGTTTACGAGCGCGTCCTGTGACAGACGAAATATGGAACTATGTACTTTGATGAGCGGGTCGGATAAGTGTATTATGCTCTTCGTTCATACGCTCTTCGTTCAGGATTGCTTCCTGCGATCAGTGAACTACGAACTATTTTGAAGATTCTCGAGATTGAAATAGTTCGAACGCTCACTGTAAGGAAACGAATCAGTTAGGTCGGTTGTTTACGAACAACTCTATTTCAAAACTTAGTTTTAATTAATGTGTCGTCGCATAAGAGCCTTCTGGCCTAAAGTCTAGCGTATCCGATTGATTGATGATAGGTGCTCCTATTTTATGTTTCTCAGTTAACTTTATTCGTGCTGACAGTTTGTCACCTCCTACTCCTTAGGGGAGCTTCAGGGAGCAAAATAAGTTTATTAAGAAAATTAAGTTAAAAAAAATTCAATAAAAAAAAATTAAGTCAAGACAAAAATTAGTTACATTTATTTTACGAAATAATTAAGTCATAATTTGAAAATACAAATAAGCGGGTCGTGGATCAGGCTAGCGATGAGTTTAGATCTACTGCGGTAACCGTCCTTCCGCGGCACCGTACTCCCCTTGTCCTCCTTTCCTGGGTATGGCCGGATGTTGCAACCCGTACAGCCGCGCTGTAGGTAAATTGTTGGTTGGTGACTGATGTTGGTGTCTGTGATGTAGATAGAAGGGGCAGAGTCCAATCCCAACGGAGTTCCTAGAACGTGCGTGGATCGAGTTATAACAAGTACTTTCCTCGTTCTGGACTGCCATAGCCGATTATTATATATACAAGGGGGTAGGTTTACAATTAGCAACGAAGCAAACTGGGTGATGCGGCAGTCCAGATAATGAAAATTAGCAGTAATTTACAGCAGTAGATACAAAGCGTTATGTAAACAGTGAATGATACTACACAAGTTTAAAATGTTGTGAAAACAAAATGACGGTTTGCAACCAGTATGATTTAAATAATTGAAAAATATAAGATATTCGGAATGAACTAGTTCTATATATAATCTAGATACATTTATTTAGCATTTAAGTTTTAAATCAAACAGCAATAAACATGAAGATGCTAAAAAAACCAAACCTACAATGTATGAAGCCAAACAATGATTATTAATATAGTGAAAAGTAGGTATGCACATTGCAACAACTTACCCGGTACCGGATCACACTCAATTCACAATTATATTGTATTATTTAGAATTTTACGCTTATTATAAATATAGAAAGATTGTCTCCAAAACTATAGTACGTTGGAGAAAATTACAAATACTAGGTATACTCGTATTATAAAAGCTGAATAGTTTTTCTTTTAATATTTGTACTTAGAACAACTAAGACGAGTGAGCGCTGGTGAGTAAAAAAAACAATTTTAGCAGAATGAATGTAATTCGTTCTCTTCGAGAATGAATGTTACGAACGCATCGCGGTGTAGCTACCGTGCGTCTATTGTTCGAATTCACTATATAAAACTTTTATTAATAAATTTAGAATCTGTCTGTATATCGATTTTTTATATTATATGTTTGTAAATAATGTAATTTTGTTTTAATATTGTTATTAATTAGTTATAGACAACATTTCAAGGATAACAAATTAATTATTTTTCGAAAACATATTTTACTTAACATAAAAAATTTAATTCGTAATCACTAATTCAAAACACCGTTCCTACAAAATAGTGTTACGTTACAAGTTGCAAGAAAGTCCATTACAGTTATGCCTCGTTAAAATAATGCTGACCTTATTGATTAAGATACATAAATATCTTCACGCCATATCCCTAACGGGGTAGTCAGCGAGGACGGAGCGCCAAGTGTCGCGGTCCTTGCATACTTCTTTCGCTTCCTCAAATCTCATCATTCTCCTCGCACATTTTCGCCTCATTGATTAAGATGATGTCGTATAGTGACAACATGATCTTTAAGAAGCATTAACATAAATGCATTGTCTTGCAACTGGACGGCTATCACTTTTTTGTGAGTCCATGTCATGTCACAGCTGATTTATTCAGCTCTCGGACCAAGAAATATAATGGACGAGGCCATAATAAGTTGCCATTCTTATCGCCGTGTGTCAAACGAATTCTCGTGACTCTTTTTATCTCACTGAGCGTAACCACGAGTAAAACGGTTGGCTATAATAAGTATGGCAACCTCGCACTGTCAGTGCATTTCGTGTCAGTTTAAGAGTCGGTCATGAAATAATTTTTTGCAAAGTACCTACTCGTAAATCTTAAATGTTTTGGCTACGAGTATACACGAAAATAAAAATATGTCGTGTTCAGTTGTGTATCGTTGTATGACCTTCCCTAGTCACGCACATTAGTAAAAATCTAGAAAGTCGGTCAATAAAAAATACACTTTTAGGACACGCTCTTAGAGCAAATGCTGTGTCCATTGTGGTACTTGGTCTGAGATTCAGTTATGTGAATAAAGCAACAGAACAAATATAAACAAGAAACAAAAAACGAAATAATAGGCGTCGTAGATACTTTCGATGTAAAACATGTATTGGCGCACTTTGGGGGCAAGAAGGACTCCTCTGCCGTAACGGCAAACGGTATGACGCTCTCTTATACCATCATGTCACCTCTCGGCTGCCTCTCTCTTCTCCCTTGTGCATGCCTGACGCATATACTATAATATACTTTTGGAACAAAGTTCCTTAACACGGCTTGGAGAATGCGGGAATTGTTAGAATCATCACGTAACGAAAACGCGTTATACCTCCTCTATTCGACTCTTGGCTACTATCTCTTTCTCTCTTCTTAAGACACGGTAGTTAATTGAGCAACGCGGAGCGAGACACGCGCGCCGCGCGGCCCTATGTTCGTTAGTTCTATACATAGATTCACAGTGATCTTTCTGTCTCTTTCTATTGTACACGAGTGTGTGTGTGCGCGTATCAAAATTCGACCAGACGAGCAGTTTGCGTGGCCGGCTGTATAACCTGATCACTTTACACAAAGAAATTTTGTTAATAATTATTCGTTTTTGTTTGAAATCATACGTGAGATTTATTCTCATTATTGCTATTAAGTTTTTTTTTTCTTTTATTTGAGAAACTAACGGTCATTCACAATAAATTTACAGAGATATATATATATATACTAGACCTACAGTTTCCTGTATTCGTAAAAGAAACAGTGACATTTTAATGATACTAGTTACAATAACAACACAAAATACATAGATAAATAAATAAAATTACAACCAGAAAATACCGATCCATCATTTACACTTTTTATCATTTTCATTACACTACAATAAAGTTTTTATTTCTTTTTTAATTTAGATAATTTGTTACTAAATAAATCTACACTTGAAAATTTAGAATTATATGTATTACAGGATCGTCTTATGAAATTATTTCGGACATAACATTTTCTTGTCTTTTTTATACAGAATAATGGTTTTCTACAACAACCTCTTTCCTGTCTGCGCGGCACTCTAAAGTTTATGTGTGCCAATAGAGTGGATGAATCAGTGATATTATTTAAAATTTTGTGCAACATGACAACATCAATATAGTCGCGGCGATTACTGAGTTGGTCGATCTTGTAACGAGCTGCGGATTCCTCATAAGTAATGTAGGCATGACCCATTCTACATGCTAGAGCTTTTACAAATTTTTTTTGAAGACGCTCGACTCTGTCTATGTGAAGCTTGTAGAATGGATGCCATACACCACAAGCAAACTCCAAGCGACTGCGTACGTAACTATTAAATAAAAGTTTGTAAATAAATGGGTTCTTGAAAGGTTTAGACGTGCGGAGGATGAAACCGAGTTGTTTGTAGGACTTCGCCAGTATATTATCTATGTCAGACAAAAAGGTTAGCTTCGAGTCCATAGTGACTCCCAGGTCACGAATCTGTGTAACTCTAGTTAAGCTTCTACCACATAGAGCATAGTTAAACACTAATGGGTTTGGCTTCCTAGAGTATGTAATAACAACATTTATCAGAGTTTAAGAATAGGCTGTTAGAGTTACAGAATTCCTCGAAATTATCTAGGTCATTTTGCAATTGTTGACAGTCATCTATATTTCGAACAATTTTGTAAATTTTTGTGTCATCAGCATACGTAAGAATATTAGAATGAGTGGTGATTTTTGAGATATCGTTTATGTAGAGGATAAACAGCAACGGACCGAGATGTGAACCTTGGGGAAGTCCAAAAGTAACGATCCTGTAGCATGAAGTGTACCCACTGAGTGCTACTGCTTGACTTCTCCTCTCAATATACGATTTGATCCAGCGAAGCAGATCGCCATGCACAACGAGGTGCCAGAGCTTTTGTATTAGAATGTAATGGCAAATTTTATCGAAGGCTTTAGCGAAATCGGCGCACACAGCGTCCACCTGAACATTGTCATTCAATTCAATTCAGTGAATCCCAGAAGGTTGGTGTCAACACTACGACCCCTGCAAAAACCATGCTGGGTGGGAGCGATAATTTGGCGCACAGCATTAAAGAACTGTTCCGTGACAATTTTTTCCATAACTTTACCGAACTGGCAAAGCTTTGACATTGGTCGATATTTTTCGATGTCCTGACTGGGTCCTTTTGGGATGGGAGTTATTAGCGCCCGCTTCCAAATATTAGGAACCACTCCATTCTGCATTGAATTCTGAAAAATTATAATCAGAGGTGGTGCCAGAGCCGAGGCGCAGTTCCGAATAAGAATGGGGTGTATTTCGTCAGGACCCGCACCTTTATTCACATTTATGGCCTTAAGTAGCTTAAGAACGTTATCATGGGTGAATTCTATGGAATTTAAGTTGAGTACGGATTGTTGACATAGGTTAAGGTTATCCAGAACAATCGAGTCAGGGTAAGGTGGTTCAAAAACTGAGTGAAAGTGATCACTAAAAAGATTACATATTTGCTGTCCTTCGTTAACTGTGACACCTCTGTATGACATCGATTGTGGTAACTGATTTTTGGGAAAGACAGATTTAACATAAGTCCAAAAGAACTTTGGATGAGTTTTGGTTTTTTGCTCAGACTAGTCTATATAATTGTTATAGCATTCAGTCACCATTTTTGAAGCTCTCCTCCTGAGACACTTGTAACTGTTATAATCAAGAGGATTACCATACAACTTCCAGACCTTGTGAAGCTTTTTCTTTTCTTTTAGTAGTTTTTTTAATGGTCTACTATACCAATTGGGTGTAGAATTTGTGGGATGGTGTGGTCGTTTGGGGACATACTTTGCAATTGTCGAGTTGAGTATTTCATAAAATTTTAGGGTGCTATCTTCGGGATTCAGTGAACTAAGAAGTGTGGACCAATTAATTTAATTAATTTTAATCAACTCGTCGCTAATCGACCGGAAATCCGCTGCTAGATAGTTATAAACAAAATGCGGGGTTGGCTTAAGGGGCGGCACGTGGGTGACGGATAATTCGATTAAAAGGGACGGGTGGTGACTGTCTTCGCCGGTGAGCAGATTGTCGCAACGTGAAACAACGGTGCTGACATTGCACAGCACCAAGTCGAGTATACGATCGTTTACGTTTCGAAAGGAATTTAGTTGTATTAGATTAGAGAAGGATAAGAATTCACTAAGCAATTGAGGTGCAAAGTTGCCACTGGGCGATAATATCAAAATATCGGGAAATGACCCAGTCCACTCTGCCTCAGATATATTAAAGTCACCAGTAATCAGGAAAGCATCATCGGGCCCATCGGCAACGAGCTGACCGGCCGCGTCGAAAAACGAGGAGAGAGCATCGCGATACCCGGGACCGTGCGGTATGTAAAGGTTAGCAATATTAAGATATTTAACCCTGGGGTGAGCGAACGAGGCGCCCCCGGCGCCGCCCGCGCCCCCCAATGGCACCGAGACCCATAAGCACTCTGCGCTCGCGCACGGCGGCCCCGGCCACTCGCGCAGCACAAGGCCGCACAGGGCCGCACAGGGCCGCACAGGGCCGCACAGGGCCGCACGCCGCGCGCACGGCAAGCGCTACTCCACCACCACACTGCGCTCCACTCGCCACCGCCGACCAGTCGCAGCGGTACACTATGTACCTACTGTCAAAATATTCCCGATCGTAAAAATCAGGGGTCAGCCAACTCTCTGTCACAGAAATAAAGTCGTAGTCATTTGAAACGACCTTGGCGAAAAAATCCTGAGATTTTGTTCTCAACCCCCGCACGTTTTGATAATAACCGATTAATTTGTCATGATACACGGTACCAGATTTAGTATATATAGGTATGTATATTAACAGCACAAGATCTACTGATAGAATAGAAATGAAAGGTTATAAGAAACTTATATAGTATTTTAAAGTATTTAAGAGCTACGCAGACATGAATGAGTAAGTTTAAATTATGTTCCTCATAGTAATATGTATCCTCATGTTTTAACTTTAAGAAAATATATAAAGGTAAGCAGACATGAAAGTAGTTATGTACGGTGAGTGAATTATATTGAGCAGTAACCATATATAAGAATGTGGGACACATAAAAATTAAAAAGTCATTTTAGTTGTTTTAAGATAGCACTATTGGCAATATGGAGAACTTTAGATTTGTCAGTCTTACGCATTAGGATTCTGCAGTCTCTAATCCAAAGGTAGGCATAATTCAACTCCGTCTTGACTTCTCGGGCACAACGCAGCAGCAGCTGAGGTGAGGTGGTCGCCGACGTATATGACGGAGGCAGGCCCCGATATACCGAGGTCGGCCGTAGTAAGACCTCGGCGCGCACGCACAGCAGCCAACACTTGGTCCTTGCAGAGTCGCCGAGTGAATCGCACTATAATACTCGGACTGCGTTTAGCTACATTCTCTTGACGGCCGGAGTCCCTTTGCGTCTCGAACCGGCGTACGTGGTGTATACGATCGATGTCTTTTTCATCAATATTTATCCCTACCTTGTTGCAGATCAATTGAAATATAGAATTTAGATTTTCGCCGCTAGTAATAGGTACACCTGAGATTTCCAAGTTGTTTAGTCTGGAGTACTGTTCCCATTGGTTCCAGTCTTCTTGAAGAGTAGTGATTGTCTCGTTAGCGGTTTGAAGGTCAGATTGTAATTTTGAAATGATCGACATTTTGCCTTTGACAGCAACAAGCCGGTCCTCCATGTTACAAAAGCGGGATTCGATCTCATTCCATTTTGTGTTGAGGTTGTTTATACCTATGGTGGTCTCGCGCAGGTCAGCTTTAATGGTGAAAAATTCGGACCTCAGCGACTTGACCTCGTTTAGAACTGCTTGTATCATGTTGTCTGTTGCCGTGGCTGGATTGCGACACTGCTGACATTTCCATGCAACTTTTTTATCGGTTGTCATTTTACGGTAAGTTGTCTCAGCGACACCTGCACATCCATAGTGGAGGTGTCCTCCGCATGAACCGCATACAACAGCGTCTACAGCTTTTCCACAACATTTAATACAATCCATGTTGCTTATAGAATAGCAAGGTTATTACTATAGTCTCGGCACGTCTTAAAACGTCAAGCGAATAGCAATATTTTATTCGGATATCGTAATTTTTAAACAAATTAAATTATTAATGTCAAAGAAATAATTTCTCATGTATAGAAAATGTCAAAGAAATTTGACAATGAAAATAAAATATAAAATGTTTTTCGTGAAGTTGGCCGTATTTTCACTAGATTACACTTATTGACCGGAAAACCACTATTAGTCCTCGTGTTGGTGCAGTTCAAAAGTATTATTCTGTCTTGCGTGATAAAATTAGGGCGAATTTCGCGGAGGTTAGCAATCGTACGTATTGTCACTTTTGACATACATATGAAAAATGGAAACTACAGCTGAGGAACTTTGTTCCTGACGGTGGTCCCCCGACCGCACTCGTTTCTTCATTGCTATTCCTAAATTATAAATTCTGTCCATGACCATCAATTTTGATGTTTCACTTCTGCCGGCCGTCCCGTGTCGACCAGATTTTTGTTTATTTCTTAATTTTACTTCCTTTTTTTTAAATTGCTACGGAAACCAAAATATTAGTATTCATTATATATAATATTATTCATTACAGATAACAATTCTCCATAGTGACAATGCAAATTGTATAATCGATTCACAATCTATCACTTCATTTAAATTGATTAATAGGTCTCTTTGGGTTCGGATGTTCAGCGTCCAACAAATACAATAATTAATTTATTTAACTCATTCGAACTTACATTTATTATCGAGTAATATTCTTTCTCACATTTAGGTATGTTTATATCTAATATATTTTACACAACAATACTATCAGTTATTAAGTTATACATAATGTTTTTCTCTATTAGCCTTATAATTTATTTAATCTTGTTAGTTTCTACACTTATTCATACACATGCAGTCACGCACACACACACACACACATACGTTGTCAAAAATGCACACACATACATACCTACATACCTACGCATACACGTACACATCCATACATTTCCGTTTTTAACTAACATCTATTATTATTATTATCATATATGAAACTATTATTCTGTACTCCCTTACATACATACATATGTACATATACGCTGTATCCCTAACGGGGTAGTCAGGGAGGACGGAGCGCCAAGCATTGCGGTCCTTACATATTTCTTTCGCTTCCTCAAATCTCATCATTTTCCTCACACATTTTCGCCTACGTATGCGAATGCTTTTGACATTTCTGTCGGCTAACACTCTGGTTATTTGATCTTCATAAGTCAGCCTTGGTCTTCCTTGGCTTCATTTAACTCACTTTCGCTCTGATGATTTTCTTCGTCAGTCTTTCATCACTCATTCTTTCTATGTGCCCGAACCATCCAAGCATTCCTTTCCTCTGTAACTGTACCCAGATATGTCTGGCGGCGCGGTGGCCGCAACTAATGGAGGTGCCGCGTGCACGTACCGACTTATTGAAAAAAATCTAGCCGCTAGTAATCCGTATCCCTGTTCGTGTCCGCGGATATACATTTTTAACAATATGTCACATCTTTAATAGTAATATATCCGTTGTAATAATAAAGGATAATTTTGAAAAATATCACAGATGTGAAACATGTTTTACAGGTTTCAGTGTACCTATACAGCAGTGTAATGCCCCTGTCCATATCTTAAAAGCTAAACCTGAACTTATCAACAACTCCCAAGACAATTTCTTCAAATATATAAATCTATTTCAAAGTACTTGAGAAATTACAATCTTTAGCTGTCGAAAATAAATCTGTGAATCTTAATGACAGCGGTATCTCTCAAGTGGCACAGAAACTCGTAATATAACGCTAGCCTTCGGGCGGATGTCGAAAGTTAGAAGTTCAGAATTTCACTGAAGTCTGTGTGAAAAACGGTATTCAAGTTTACAAAATGCACTTGAGGAATGCTCAATATAAATACGAAGGCTTTATATAACAAGCTGTGCCCGCGGATCTGCCCGTGTGGACTACTGAATAATTGTTCTGGTTTTTGTACAAATAAATTAGAATTTTACTTAGATATGTTAATTAGGAGACGAATAAGTCGCCCGCAGATTATTTTACAGACAAAAATGCTTATTGCGGTTGATCCTTAGAATACATACATATCTTCACGCTGTATTCCTAATGGGGTAGTCAGACATTACAGAGCGCTACATCCTCCTTTCGCTTCCTCAAATCTCATCATTCTTCTCACACACTTTCGGCTAGGTATGCGAGTGCTTTGGACATTTCTGTCGGCTAAATATGTGTGGTGGTGACACCACACATATTTAGTCAACCTACCTTGCGGTAATAATAGTGTTTTTTGGACAGGATAAGCAATGAAGAGTTACGCAGTATGACAGAGTTGTACGACAGTTCGATCGTACAGTACGATCAATTCGACCCGTATGTATGTAATATTGCCAGAATTGCACAGTTTTTGTATATGTTAGTTTATACCAGCTTCTAAACATGTGTGCCAAATTTCATAAGTGTAATTGAAGTCGGTGCCAAATCAATGTGCAACAACACAAAGCCTATTAGTTTGGTAGGCTTGGCATCGGCTTCAGTAACTGTCAAATTTAAATATATAGATATGTGTATCTATAAAGCTTATTTTAATTGTACTTGAGTTGTGATTAGTAAAGCATAGTTATTTTGTACTTTTCAGTGTTTTGTTTTTGAAGGCAATTTAATTTTTTAACTTAGTTTTTTTGTGTTGTGTCTCATTAGAATTATTAATCAATTTTTAACATCCTTTTATAATATAGTGTATGTATATGTTTTGATTTAATTATTAATTATTTTTTCTTTGAACAAACCAAGTTACTCACGACATTTGTGTAATATTATTCGTAGTAACTGAAGATAAACTGAAAACTAGCATTGTGTAGGTGAGCTGCTGCGCTGCTGCAAAGCTGGCCACTAGCAGTATTGCTGAGATCGCTCCTTCCGCCACATAGATGTGAATTTTAGAATATTGAAATGGTTGTTCATTTATATTTTATTCCTTATTTAATAATTATATAATGTATATATACAATGTAACCTTGTGCACGTAACTATTGTTAATGTGGCAATAAACCTGTACCCTCATTATGAGTTGTCGTAGTAAACCTACCTGACGTAACTAATGAAGTAAATGTAAAGACGTCACACTTATGGTAAAGTGTAACAACTCTATTATGAATATTTAAAACATAACTATGACGACATAAGTTAATACGTGCGTAAGTATTACTTTGAACGCGTTATGTTGTCGTCTTGACTGCTGTTTTATTTCTTTCTAACTACGTAAAAAAGACAAGGATAAGAGATAGGACAATAGTATTCTATAATCGAGCAAAAATGGGAAGTATATAAAAGTAAGGTGAACTCCATAGAACTTTCGCTTTTTTAAATGTTAATGCTTATTTGTCTTGCTACCGCCGTTTTTCTGTCAATTTCAATTTTCATAGTAATATTACATTCTCTTTGATATTTGGTCTTCGATCACAAATAAAAAACTTGGTAGGTACATGTTTTAACCGGTCAACTCTTTCTGACGATTTCAAATTTGTGTCGTCTCAGTAAATCGCACAAATTATAAAACGCACTTTTAGATAGCCTATATAATTAACGAAATTTGGTTCCGCTGTTCTTTACGAGTGCGTTATTTAATTCTCGTAATTGTGTGTGAAATGCACTTAATGTATGCGTTCGTCACTGCGTTGAGCCTCCTCAATCATGTTCCAAAATAGATAATCTCTAGCCGCCATTATGTATTGGATTTAAAAACAATTCTTAATAAAAATAAATAATTCTTACTGTCTTTACATTAGGTTTTCACCATGAAAAATGGCGTGAATGCCGTAACTACATCGGTTAACGAAAAATACTACAAAAACTATCAATTATGTAACTCGTAATGCCAAATTGTATGGAAAACTTTGACACTGGTTATGTAGTTTACTATACTACAAATTGAACAGTAAACACAAGTACACCATGACAACTCATAATGCCATTTTTAGTTTACGATGTTACCGCCAGAGGCGCTGTATTAAATTTCATACTAATGAATTTAATATAGTCGCTAGCGAGTACAGTTTTGTAAACTCATAATAGAGGTACTGTACCTCTACCATGAGTTAACGACGTCGATACTCGCTATCGACAACGTAAAACTTTGTATGAAGTGAACTAAGAATCGTCATACAAAACTTCGACGCGGTCGCTACCGAGTATCGACTGTGTAAACTTATGGTAAGGCTACTGTTCCTTTCTTTCTTTCGTAACGTTTCTTACTGTAAGATTATCATTCAGGGGGATTTCTTTAACAAAAAATATAATGTTTATTAAGTACCCCAATTGAGAAAAATATCGACTAGGAACGTGTTGGGTATACATAAATTTTGCCGACCGTATTGGCAGCTTACATTTGTTGAGGAACTGATAACAGCCAGGGCAGATGAGTTCTAGAGTGGAGACAGCATATGGACAAACATAGTATAGGGCGTCTTCCAACGAGATGGAGCGATGACCTGCGCAAGGCGAGCGTAACCAATGGATAAGAAATACTGAAGATCACTTTATACATACATACATATCTTCACGCTGTATCCCTAACGGGGTAGTCAGAGAGGACAGAGCGTCAAACGTCGCGTGGTTTTTATATTATTTTAGTCTGACGATTTCCAGTTCATTATATAGCAACGGACTGTTAGCTTCATTAATATTGTAATCACGTCAATTAGCCATCTGCGACAATTTTGTAACATATTTGTGAAATCTGTGTACATTTAATACTCTTTGACTACTCCGTTAGGAATACGGCGTGAAGATATGTGTAGGATATTCCGGCTACCGATGTAGGATACCAATCTCCAGGGTTGTTGCTACTAATTAATACACTGACTCCATATGTTAACTAGTATATTATTAGAAAAGGACACACACCATAATGTTACATTAGTGAAAATAGGTGTTTCAATTATGGAGGACCGAGAGTGACTGGACTACGTGGCGGTCGCCCTGAGGTCCCCGCGCCCCTCACGTGGGTGGGAACAATTTGCTGACATTAATTCGTTATATTGACTGGCTGTGTTCCCACATATTAATAGCAAAAAGTGGGATTAAGACAGGTTACCTATATATTAATGAGGCTTTATATAAGAGTTTGACTTTAGTCTTTGCGTAGCAGTTGTCAAGTAGCAACAAGCGATCGTGAACAGGTTATTCGAATGGACGTAGTCCGAGATAATTTAATTATACCCACGTCAATCTCTGTTAAATAGAAATAGTCCAGTACAATCAGTATTAGTTTATCTTTAGTTGTATCCGTCGTTGTAAGGCGACGCAAAACAATAATTTAATCTAAAATAGACCTTCTGTTCTATGCAAACGTGCGCCGCTAGCTTACGAAGAATACGAAAAAACAGTTATTTTCGTTTATTTTGAAAACAAAAAGGTACATATATATGTTAATATTTACAAACTTAAAACACATTATCTTAAATAATAAACTTCCTCAAAGTAGCCGCTTAGAAAGCTGTCATTGCTTAAGGTACCCAGCAGAAAACTATAATTAATTTTCCAACTGTAATTTTGAGGAATATGTTTAAAGTAAGTTATACAGAAAATTTAGAAATATAAATCGGTCCCATTGCTCCGAAAAATGTAAATCTCGGTTTTGAAAGAGGTTTCGTTGATATTTTTTTTGCATTACGAAAGTTCACAAACCGTGTATCAAAACTGTCAAAATTAAGTCATTGAAATGAAGAATCAGGATACCAAATATGACTATCATATGTTTTGTAGTCACTTAGAAAAATTGAGATCCCTAGCGTCAAAATTTCCAATGCGTCGCATTAAACGTGGTGTTTAATGAGTTTAGGAGTGTATCTAATCTACGCATTAATTAGTGTGCGTTTAGAACAAACACAATCAGGGGCTCTATGTATTATAATCAATGTGTTTTTACAGTCTATTAAACTATTTATAATGACATATACAACTCAATACTGCTATTTATTTGAATGGAATTAGATAATGTGAAAACGACAAAGAAAAGTTTTTCCTAACTTTTGTATGAAATTATTCATAGCACTGTTGTCTGCGGTGAAGAATGATGAAAAATAAACAAGTGCGGGTATGCGCAGATATTGTCAGTTAGAAGCGAGCGACCTGCTTCGTTGTTATTATTCGTAAACACAATAACTGCCCGTTCAGACACCGAGGACTGCAAGAGACAAGACTAGACGATTTTCCAACTACTCGCCGTCGAGAGTCGCATACCGTTAAGATCTCATTGTGAGATCTGAATTAGAAATGAGAAAAGTTATGCACTAGAATCACTAGATTGTCCCGTACAAAGGTTTACATGTCTGTGTTATTGCGTTGTTAGTGTTGATTCGGGTTTAATCTTTAGTAAGATTCCTTGAAACTATTTAATTAACATGATTAGGTTACTTTCTGCCACTAATAACAATAAAACAATAGATCAGTTATTTACGTGGTCAGTCAATTGTTTATGTGATTAGACGACCTGTTATGCTTTTTTCGTCCACTCTGTTTTTAATTTTCAACCCTACCTATCGATAATACACCATGTTAGCAATGTATTTTAGCTTCAAGCTCTGGAAAGTGCAAGTCTCGTGATATGAGACCTGAAGTTGTGCATCATGTATCATTTAAAAAGCGACCTCATTGCTTTCATGTAATTTATATACAATAAGAAGCGTCAATATGTGAATTCAGTATGGTTTATTTTTAACAGACATCAAAAAAGGAGTCGGTGCCAAATCAGTGTGCAACAACGGAAAGTCGATTAGTTTAGTAGGATTGGCACCGACTTCAGTAACTGTCAATTTTAATTATATGGGTTTTCGTATCGTATTTATAAAGTTATTTTTGTTCTTAAGTTTTGATTAGAAAGGATAGTTATTTCGTACTTTTCTATTTTTTTTTGAAGTCGGTTTAATTTTTTTATTTCTCTCTTTTGAGTGCCTTTGGCCTAAATAAATATATAGGGTAGGTCTACAATTCATTTCTTTTCTAATTCTGGAGCGCAATGTGTTAACTTCCATTCTATTAAAGAGCACAAACCGTGGGTTCTCATATTATTACCCATTATCAATATCAATCAGTTACAATATGGTTTTACACCCTAGCCGCAGTCTCTGTCCGCTACACGTACTCGAATTTATTATACCACAGGTAATTTATACCTTCTCCCTACTACCATTATGGCATGTGGGAATAACGGTACTTAACAAATGACATACAAGAGAATCATCAATATAAATAAAGGTTGTAACCAGTTCGCGTTATTTGATGTTTCTTCGAAACTCAAGCTCTAATATTAATAAATTTTAAATGCGACTGATCTAGAAGTGTATCCTTTTGAATAAAAAAATAATTTTGCAAATCGGTTCATAAATGACGGAGTTATGAGGTAACAAACATAAAAAAAAATAAAACAAAAAACTCCTTCCTTTTTCTTTTATTTTATTTATTAAATTGCCACAAACAAAATTACATATTGAGTTTTTGGCGGGAACAGGAGAAGTGTGAGTGTCATTTTATTCGGTTTTTTTTCACATTTTTGGGAGTTTTAAACTACAAAAGTAATGTCATATTATGTTTTAAAATTCTGTGTGAGTGAAAAGAATGGAGTAGGTCTAAATAAGCATGTGTAGCTGAAGTTCTCACGATCTTCCAATAAGTCCTATAAAACTTCAGTGAAGTCTACTATCACGGTACTGGAGGAGTTTTACGATAACGATTCTACTTAAATACAATTAAAAACGTGACATTGGCAAATGTGCTAATCTGTGCGCCATGGCATGAAAAAAAAAATTAAAAAAATTGGAAGCAGTAATCTACAAAAGGCAATGCTTATCTTTTTAAGAGATCTCTACTAGTACACCTCGTTAAAAAAGAAAATGTATGAGGGTCTAATGTGAGCTCACAAAAAAAATATACATGTATACATATATGAACATATATTGTATATATAGTACATTAATACATCCATGTAGAACATAATATAACATATATGGTTTGATGCTCTACCTACTCCAAAAAGTAAAAATTGAAAAAAAAGACATATTTTATGTAAATTATGTGTATAATATATGACGTGATTTTTAAATGAGCTAACCAGCAATTAATTTACAAGTCATATTTATCTGTCCTTCGCCCGTTTCAGTTTTCCGATCGATGCACGTTTCTCTTCTCAACGAAGCATACTCTTACAATTCTAGAACTGTGACTCAGCCCAGCTACCCAGCACCGCCCAAGTTTGAGCTTAGGAACTTCCTCTTTCTTTCGGATGCTTCGTTGCGAAGAGGAAAGTGTCGAAAAAAAGGATTGAACTTTTAGTGAAAAGCAGATAATGTATAAGTAGATTATCGAGATAGATTCCACAAAATATCCAAGGAGTCTACACAATATAATAAATCAGCAGTTATATCTGTTTAATGGTGTCTAGAGATAATAAAAATATGTATATTAAATGAACGATAAAACATTTTTATAGTCAAAAGGCGCCGTTTCCATAAAAATTATCGGTTAGATAAGACAATGAAGGCACATTACATTCCAAAATAATTTAAAATAAGTCAAGCAACAGAGCACGACCATTGAGGTCGATACAGACTGGTGTAACATTGAAAATTCACTTATTTTTTATGAAAAATAAATGGTTGCGATGCTTGACTGCGATAGAGAAATAATCGGCTAACAACAAGTTGATCAATGATCAGGCATTATTTTGTGTTCTGTACCAATTTAGTTAACTAAAAATGGGAATTAATAAATTAAGTCAATTTGCAGACAAATAAGCAAATAAGAAATAAACAGTATGACAGGGTTTCACGACGGCGTTATTGGAACAATGAAGAAAGGAATGTCCAGGTGGTTCGGGCACATAGAACGAATGAGTGATGAAAGACTGACGAAGAAAATCTACAGAGCGAAAGTGAGCGGTAGAAGAAGGCAAGGAAGACCAAGGCTGACATACGAAGATCAAATAGACAGAGTGTTAGCTGATGGAAATGTGAAAGCCACTCGCATAACTAGGCCAAAGAGGGATGAGGAGAATGACGAGTTTTGAGGAGGCGAAAGAAGTATGTAAGGACCGCGAATCTTGGCGCTTCGTCCGCTCTGACTACTCCGTTAGGTATACAGCGTGAAGATATGTATGTATGTATGTATGTAAATTCAAAGAAACGAAAACGATTTCTATGACGCCAACATTGCGCAGGACTCAATATATTGTATTGTCGTACCTTCAATTTTATTGTAAATCATACATACATACATACATATCTTTACGCTGTTTCCCTAATGGGGTAGTCAGAGAGGACGAGCGCCAGCGTCGCGGTCCTTACATACTTCGATCGCATCCTCAAATCTCATCATTCTCCCCATACTTTTTCGCCTAAATCAAAGGGAAAATTAAATATTGTAATATTCTACAACGGATTTTATTATATGCCTGGACATTAATTTCCGTCCTGTGACTAATTTTGACTTATGTTAGTAAATTTGAACACGACAGAATTAATTGTGAGTCCAAAATACTTGTCCTACTCTACTGCCAAAGAAGGAGCATTTTCGGTTCTGGATAATAGATCCGACGTTCAAAATTACCTTATAAATGATTTGAATAAATTTGTTTGTCTTTATATATAAATTGTTTGAATAAGTTAAGACGTTAAAGCTCCAGGCGATCCTCCAGTGGGTGTCAACCCTAAGGCATTATTTCCTCGCGTTGTAATTACTCAAAGGCAAGCAAAAAACAAACAGGGCAATAAATAATTAATGGAAACAAAAGATCCAATTAGCACTCTTTGTGGAGAGGTGCAGCCCGCGTGCTAAATAACGCCTACCTATCTCGACAAGTGTATGACAAATCGTTTATTACATTTCGTGTTTCCATTATATACTATTTATTTCAATTTCATGTTTGTAGTGGAAATGTCTTAATTAATTGATATAAATCAGTACATACAAATATTAACGTTAATATTTACAAACTTAAATCTAAACACTATCTTAAATAATAGACTTCCTCAAAGTCGCTGATTAGAAAGCAGTCATTGCTTAAGGTGCCCAGCATACTGGCAGCATTACCTCTTTGAATAGCCGAACTGATTCGTCGGCGGATGAAGCTGCCAGCCCGGCGGCCTCCTGAAGCCTCGACCAGTCTCTTATAAATACCGGAAACCAGTCAATGGGCTTCAGGGATAATTATGTTAAATAAATACACACAAACATATTCTCACGCTGCATCTTTAATTGGGTAGTCGGAGAGGATACAGTGCCAGAATCGCGGTTCTTGCGTACTTCTTTCGCCTCCTTCAATCCCGTTATTTTTTTACATTTTTGCCTAGGTATTCCAATACTTTTGACATTTCCGTCCGCTAATACTCTGATTATTTGATGTTCATAAGTCAGCATTGGTCTTCCTTGGCTTCTACCACTCACTTTAGCTCTGTAGAATTTTTTCGTCAGTCTTTCATCACTCATTCTCTCTATGTGCCCGAGCCATCTAACCATTCCTTTCTTCATTTTTACAATAACCCTATCATGGCAACCCTGTCATGTTGTGTATTTCGTCGTTGCTTATTTTGTGAATTAGTGTAGCCACCGCACATATTTCTAAGAGATCGTATTTAGAAAAGTGCATACATACATATCTTCACGCTGTATCCCTAACGGGGTAGTCAGAGAGGACGGAGTGCCAAGCGTCGCGGTCCTTACGTACCTCTTTCGCTTCTTCAAATCCTATCATTCTCTTCACACATTTTCGCCTGGGTATGCGAGTGCTTTTAACATTTCCGTTTGCTAACACTCTGGCCATTTGATCTTCATAAGTCAACCTTGGTCTTCCTCGGTTTCTTTTACCTCTTACTTTCGCTCTGTAGATTTTCTTCGTCAGTCTTTCATCACTCATTCTTTCTAAGCATCTGAACCATCTAAGCATTCCTTTCTCATTTTTACAATAGAAAAGTAGGTTTCCCAAATTGACCTGACCGGGAATCAAAGCTGAACCAAAGCTGAGCTTAGAAAGTACTTTTACTAACAACTTCGCCAAAACCTAGCCAATAACAATTGTCTGAAGTCGAAGTCTGAAGAGAGCCGTTGTGTTACAATACGAGAGCTTATAACAGTAAGAATTCTCTTTGCGTTGTACAAGGCGCGTATTTTCTGCGCTATATTGAATTTTCCCGACACGCCTTTTGTCTGTTGTAGCTGGAAAATCTCGTTTACGCACTCATTAGGCTGCTATATCTAGTTATTTACGCATTTACTTCTATAGATAACATGAACCGTACATATAACGTATGTTGATATGTCTATCTCCATACTAAGTATTCCAGAACAGCAAGAGATCTGTGGCTATTCATTGAAGATATTTATAATAGAAGAATGTCGCCCTGTAGTCGAAATTCGACCGGAAATATAAACTACTAGCAAACCCGGCCCGTTTCACTGGACGTTAGTTGAAGTTAAAATGAATTAAACAGTTTTTATAATTATTTTGATACTGCAAAAAAAAAAAAACAAAAAAAAAATTGTACTGATCCGATCGCTACCAAACTTTACAAGAACACCCGCTAGGCCAATCTGAAGATACCCTGAAAATTTCATTGAAAGCGGTCTAGCCGTTTCGGAGTCCATAAGGAACATACATACATCGCCTTTTATATATGTAGACTAGCAACCCGCTTCGGTTCCACAGGGGTAGAAATTTTTTTGAAAATAAAATACCGCCCATGTTCCTTGCTGATAATGTAGCTTTCCATGGGTGAAAGAATTTTTCAAATCGGTCGAGTAGTTTTTGAGTTTATCCATTACATACAAACAAACAAAATTTACCTCGTTCTAATATGTATAGGTAAAACATACATACAAAAACGTTTTCCCTTGACATACACTCCAAAGACTCGAAACAGAAAATTCGTAACTCACAACAACAAAATTCAGTCAGCACTATTTTAAAATTTCTTTGGAGACAATATCTACTCTGTGCGATTGTTTGACCTTAGTTTAATCAGACTTTTGGCGGGAGCGGTAGAAGTGAGGTTATCATTTTATTTAGATTTTCTATTTTTTACATTTTTAGGAGTTTTAAAGTACAACAGTGATAGTATATTGTGTTTTAAAGTTCAGTGTAAGTGAAAAGAATGGAGAGGATCTAAATCAATATCTGTAGCTGAAGTTTTCGCGCACTTCCAAGAATTCCTTTTTAACTTCAGTAAAGCCTACTATCACTTTACTGGAGGAGTTTTACGATTACGATTCTACTTATTAATACAATATGTGACATTGGCAAATGCGCTAATTTGTGCGCCTTGCCATGAAGAAATGAAAAAAAAATATTGGTTTGATTACAACTACTGTGTTTGACATTGACAGTATCATGCGTTTGACATTAGCAAAATATATGTAAGCAATGAATGTATTATTTAATGTGATGTATTTAAGACTCACATTATATATAAATTTTATCTTTCTGCACTCCATCCCTATATTACAAATTTTATCTATGCCAAATATCACACTCCTCGTACGGCGTACTCCGTCTTTAAAAGGGGTACACAATTTTCTCTTCGAGTATTATTGTATTGACTAGTGTTTTATATTGTTAGATGTTACTTACTACCATCCACACTACAGAACTTTCCTTTTATGTATTAGTAGATTGTATAACAAGGGAGTAAAATAATATTTTTACGACGAGGCGCTGGCGCTGTTTTAAGTCCTGAGCGCGGCGAAGGATTCAATGTACGGCGCCCGAGGTACATAAATAATTTTACTACTGAGTGATACACTCTACTTTCATTCCCACCAATGAGAAAAATAAATGAGAGACATTATTCGATATGTAAAAGCACAAAGAATTTTTAAATTTTTAATTTGTTTTTTTTTTTTTGACACGCGGTTCCGCCGCCGGTAATCATCAGCCAGTAACACTTTTCATATAATATTTTCATCTTTTGACGTCTTTGCTCACAGAACGTAAAGAATGAATTCGTATACAAAAAAAAATTAATCAATACATTAAAAAAACACAAACGGTTTAAATCCATATTTTTTTTACAAATTCTGCATCGAACTTTTGATCAAGCTTTTTATGATAAAAACCAGAATGTCATCATAACGCTGCGACGTATAAACATTATACAAACGCCTGAAAATGTGACTATACAAAGCATGGCAGTTATCTAAAAGATACTGTAGTCTGAAAAATCAGCGATTGCCAAATACAATTCTTATAAATTATCATTCTGAGAGCGTACGGCGTCAAGATATTTACGAAAGAAACACAGCTACAGCCGGATAAGTGAATAACGTAACAGTGGGATTATATACCACGCTTTATCTCTGGATATGACAAATTGACGGAGCGAGACACGTCGCTGCCTCGCCCCACTCTGAAACGAACGGAATATCTTCAGAATGTTCAACATGTCTCACGCAAGGCGACGGCATCAGGCTTCGTGTGACGAAAAGCAATTACATATATAATATCTATTTAAAAATAAAGGATAAATTGATCTCGAAGAACTCGCTTTAAATATTTAGATTTTCCGACGAAATTAGTCCTGTCACCACTACTCATACATGCCGTCACAAAAAATATAAGTAACTAGCAAACCCGGCCCGTTTCACTGGGCGTTAGTTGAAGTTAAAATAAATTAAACAGTTTTTATAATTATTTTGATACTGCAAAAAAAAAGCACAAAAAAAAAATTGTACTGATCCGATCGCTACCAAACTTTACAGGAACACCCGCTAGGCCAATCTTCCCTAAAAATTTCATCGAAATCGATCCAGCCGTTTCGGAGTCCATAAGGAACATACATATATGCATACATACATACATCGCCTTTTATATATATCGATAAATCAACCAATAACAATGTATTCTTTGACTCATAACAGATGTCCATACGGTGTTAGTGATCTACTTTTGAACGATGGATTACAAAAAGTAAAATGTCATCTGGCAGTTACTCGTATTTTCAAATAACAATAAAATATATAAAAAAATACAAGGCGTATTTCGAATTATTGCATTTTGAATTATATTAGTGAACTTTTAAATTATAAGGTAAGAACACGAACGAGAAAATGATGATAGATTTACTTTCAAAGAGTGTTTTCTAATTGAGTTTATTTGAATAAATTAATCTGACTTTTACTTTCATTGAAACAATTATCGAGTTTAGTGGAAATAGCTAACAATTTTATTATATTAAATAAACAAATAAATTTGAAATTGTTATTGGCAACTGATCGGAAAATCTTCAAACAGTAACGATTGAATTTAGTCCAGAGAGTTAATTACAAATTGGAATGATGTAATAGATGCAAAACAGCGGGAGGATAAATACATATACATATGCGTATGTATGTACCATAAACTTAGTATATATACTGGCGTATAGACGTACAATGAGTGCGAGTGAGAATGTAATCTTTTACGATAGTGGCACGAGTAAGAAAGGGACAGCGAACGAGATGCTACTGTAACCAGTTTTGAATGACTGGTCGTCACAAGTCGTCACCCTGTGAAGAACACAGTTGACTTATTTTATTATTCTTTGTTATTTCTGTTTTATTTCAAAGAAGTACTGTATTTTTCAATAATGGTTATGTTCTGTATTTGATTGTGTATTACATATCCCAATAATCAAGGGAATCATACATTTCATAGGTGACATTGACAAATTCAAAATCGTCACGCGTCAACAAGTTCTTTGTTTGTTTAAACGTTAATATATACTAAATTTATGGTATAGACCATCGACTGTAGCGTCATCTAAAATTTGCTTTAACTTCCCACATAGACTGTCAACGTTATTGTTGACTATCGAATCTATTGCTTACCCTTCTTACAAGTTTTATATTCTGTCGCCAACTCTACTTAAATATTTATAAACATCATTTGAAGGTATTGGAATAAACGATTCTCGAATTGGAGTTTGACGTTATCGGATGGCTGTGAACCGGAACGAGACTTAAAACTTTTCGGACAAAGAAGTAGGAGGGTAATTGGAAAATGTTCAAATTTTTTATTACGTTTGTAAAATATTTGTAACTAGTTTTTTCCTGTCATTTCGCTCGCGTATAATAAAAAGTGAGCGGCGTGAAAAAGAGGGAGTAAGAATAACAGTTCTTATTGTTTTCTTAATATAATTCTTCAAATATTTTATTTCGTTTGTGGGTTTTGGTTAATCTATTCACTCTTTAAGTAAAATTGAATATAAACGGGCATTTATTTCTTTATTTATTTTACATGAACTAAGTATACATTACACGACATCAGATGTAACGATGACAACTGCACTAGTCCACAGACTGCGTCGCAGTTGACAACGCCCACCCCTAGCTTCAAGGAATACACAATAATTAAGTTCCTAAAAAATTACAGAAAAATTACAAAAAAGAAGAGATCATTAAATACGAACATACTAACAAATAAAAAGAGGGTAGCAATGTAAGAAAACATATACTGTGTATGTGTCTGCGAGTGTAAACGAGAGAGTGAGGATGTGTGTGCGTGTGTGTGTGTATGTGTGTGTGTGTCTGTGTGTGTGTGTGTGTGTGTGTATGTGTACGTGTGTGTATGTGTGCTTGTGAGTGTGTGCGTGCGTGCGTTATATGAACAAGAAGTAATTATTCGCTAACATTTACAAGCTTTTCTGTGTCCTCATATGATAACGACGTTAACCACTTCGAAGTCACTCTTTTACATTGTTTAGCTGTTAATGCATAAATGTCCAGTTTTTTATTTATTACATTGTATAATGTTGAGCTAAGATGGTAAAAACTGCGACCAGCAGCAGCAGTTCTTCTACCGAGAAGTACACACACCCTGTCAGGTCTACGCTTTGTTATGCTAATGTTAGGATCAAAGCCTATCAGAGAATGCTTACGAGTAATAGTCTGAAGTATGTATAATTGACGAACAGAGAGAACATTTAAGTGGTCCAACAAAGCTTTGGTGGGATACCGGGTTGGTTTTAATGTGATAACTTTTAGTAAAGATCTCTGCACTCTCTCCAGACGCAACATTAAAGTTTTCGTACATCCACCCCAAGCAGCTATACAATAAGACAAAACTGATTGAGCTAAGGCATAGTAAACCATCTTTAAGACACTAATGTTAGCAACGTCTTTGAGATTTTTAAAAGTGTAAACTAGTTTACGAATTCGACATACAAGGGATTCCACATGTAAGTGCCAAGAGAGAGTGTGGTCAATTTTTACTCCAAGATATTTAATGGATTCGGAACGAACAATCTGACCACAATTGCAAATCGTGTTGCAGTGGACACAACAACTATGAGCCGTAATAGTAAAAGAAGATGGAGGTTGATTTGATGATTTTAGTGTGAAAGTAATAAATTTGATTTTATCAACATTCAATGTAAGTAAATTTAGATTTAACCAATTCATCACAAATTGAAGTGCACTCTCCGCATAATTTTTTAATTCAGACCAACTGTGACCTGAAATAACAAGTACAGTGTCATCGGCATAGGAAATTATTTTACAATTTGAAAGAGAAAGATCACAGAGCTCATTTATATAGACAAGAAATAGGGTGGGTCCGAGGACGCTACCTTGGGGAACACCACAAGTGAGCGGTTCTTCCTGACTAATATAATCATCGATTATCATACTCTGAGAGCGATTACATAAGTAATCTTTAAAAATATCCCAAGCGGTACCTCTCACACCTATATGTTCCAACTTTGATAGCAATATGGGAATAGATACAGTATCAAATGCCTTAGACAGATCCAAAAAAATACCCATAGTCTTACGTTTAGTGTCAATAGATTTGATTACAGTGTCGGTAAATTCGATTACTGCATCAACGGTAGACCTACCACCACTTCCAAAACCAAACTGATTTTTAGATAAAATATTGTACCGATTGAAAAATTTAGTTATCTATTATTTAAAATTTTTTCAAATATTTTAGATAACGTAGTAAGAACCGAGATAGGTTTGTAATTATTGATGCATTTTACATTCCCAGTTTTATAGATTGGATGAACAATAGCCCTTTTAAAAACCCGAGGGAAAGTACCGGACTCTAAACAAAGATTGAAGACATGAACGAGGATAGGTATGGGGATATGTCTAGCTGCCTTAATTACCGATACAGAAATACCATCTCAGCCTACAGCACAATTGTCCCTTAAACCAAGAACAACGCTTTCCAGTTCCATAGGATCCGTATGAAGTAAGGCCATTGAATTTGGTTGCATTTTAGTGTTATAATTATCACGGAAGGAATTTGGACAGAGGTTGGATCGAATGCGAGAGGCAAAGCTATTCCCCACATTGGCGAAATATGTATTAATAGAGTCAACAGAGGATTTAGGATCACTTGAGAGTGATAGTAAGCTGTGCGAATTAGATGGCTTTTTAGATACAAAAGACAATTGTTTGATTACATTCCAGGTCGATTTCATATTACCATTTGCCATTTGTAACCTGTGCTGTTTAAAATTAATTTTGATTTTTTTTAATAAATTATTACAGAAATTTCTGTAGCGAATATAAGACACTTTCAGAACAACATTTTCAGGATTACGTTTGGCTTTTAATCCCAGCTTGTCTCTGTTTCGATACATCGCAGAAGACCAGGCGTAATCCAGCGTTTGGTCGTACGGTTTTTTGAACAAAGAGTTTTAGTATGCGTATTATTTCTAACCACAGAAGAGATACTTTCCACAACGATAAAAGCAGCCAGCTCTGCATTAGAAGAGGTTAATTGCTGGAAGGTTAATATTTTTTGAGACGCGCTCTGCCATCCGTGTATCAATTCTAAGATCACATGAGAAAACTACTGGAGCATGATGAGTAATAAAATAATCTAGTATGAAGGTTACAGTTTTAATTTGACTCTTAAGTAGGACATGATCAAGACAACTTTTGTGCCTAGTAGGGAAAATATGAGCTGGAAGCAAAGCATGAGATGCTGCAGGATTTAAATACTCGTCAGAATTCGGGTCGTTAGAATTAGAGACAATATTTTTGTTTATATCGCCAACGATAGCGATTGTTTCAAATGAGGACAAGGATGACAGAATGGTGTCTAAATTATTCAAGAAACCAGAGATTTTTTTAAACGAAGGAGATCGATACAAAGCCACAATAGCAATTTTATTAGAAAATTTTAGAACCAGACAGTTTGCGTCATTGAATATAGGTACCTCGCTTGAGAAAACTACACTGCTTTTTATATAAACAACAACGCCATCGTTTTGATTAGTATAGGTCGTCGCATGCGAAGTATAGCCAGCCAAAGTAGGAATGTTAGGGGATTTGCTAAGCCAACATTCCGATAAAATAATAACATCGATAGAAAAATCAAATCGTGCGATCAGAGTCAAGAGATTATTAAAGTTACAATTAATACTACGAACATTTACATGAATGACATTGAACGCCATATTGTTATTTTTCAGATGATAATTACACTGCTCAGGAGAAGCAAGAAAGGAATCAGAAACACTCACATTTTCAATTTCATCAACTACATCCGCAATATTATCCATTGAGAATGGTCGTGATTAACAAAGTTACAAGATAAAGGAAGAAGAAGGTGATATAACGGTTAGCAGTAAAAGAAATGTCAGTCCACAGGCGAATATAAAGGCTATTGGCATAAGTACAGGATATATCTAGATAATTATAGCTCACGATGGTACTACCAGAGAATAAGTAAGAACCCAGGACATTCAAATATTCAGATAAAACTTCCCCACCAAGCAATGCACGCAATATATAAGTATAAATAATTGTGTAATTGAAAAGTGTAAAAGTGTGAGACAAGTGTATAACAATATTACATGCTAATAAAAAGTTAATAAAAAATAAGAACAACATAAAACAAGAAAATTGAACCACAGAGATTAAAAACCCAATATCTCTTAGTAAATAATACAACTTATGAATAAGAAGAAATAGTCATTGTTGACCCCTCAGTTTAGATAAATCATCTTCAGAAGCGATACGAAATAATGTGGAGCCTTCTTTTTTGCTCAGTAAAATTTTTCCATGATACCCAGCAGAATTTAAAATCATTAGAACTTGCAAAATCGCAACTCAGGAAAAGTAATCTTTTCATTTTGGAACTTAAATTTTCAGACAAAAATACAGGTCTTTCAAATGCTAGATCTCCGGTGGTCAGCTTAGGATTTTCCTTATTATATTTTTTTAACGAAGTAATAATTTTCTCTTTCAATAATACACTAGTGAAATCTACTATGATAGTTTTGGAATTTGGATTTTTAGTATTAATGCGAAACACATCCTTAATATTATGCTGTTGAATGGGAACTGCTAGAATATCAGCAATAGTAGTAGTAGTCTTCACTAGGTTGTCCTTGGTTTCAGAATTTACGGACGGTATATTTCTGATTTCCAAACATGTCGACCTAGTGCCGCGCTCAGACTTCTCGATTTTTTCCTCTAATGCAATCATATGTTGGATATTGCTTTGACGTTCCGATTCCGCTCTTTATTATATTGGAGCAAATAGAGCGAAAGTGTTATCTTCTTCTTCTCGTGTATATGAAAATGAATGTGTTCATTTTTATATATACGATATAGATATACAGCTTCACTACATTCTAATCACATCAATTAGTCATCTATGACAATTTTGTGAGATTTTGATAGCAAAAATGGGGTCAAAATACTTTGCCTACGTATTAATGAGGCTTTATTAAAGAATCTTGTGTTAGTCTTTGTGTAGTAGTTATCAAGTAGCAACAGGCGATCGTGTACAGTTTATTTGAATGGAGGTAGCCAGAAATAATTTAATTATACCCTCCGCCATGCGCTATTAACTAGAAGTAGTCTAATTAAATCAGTGTTAGTATATCTTTTGTATCCGCAATGCGTCGATGTCAAAATATAGCTAAAATTAGTGTTCAGTGAGTTTCATACGTACTGTTTTTATGAGTGATTAGTGAGTTTCACAGTCCATTAAATATAAGTATTGATTAGAAAGCTATTAAATAATTACCATTTAGACGTCATTTTGTTTACAATATCGCATAAAAAATCACATGCGTATCGTCCTGTTGCCGGTCACTTATGCACTGTACTAAATTTAACTGTTTACACCACGACATCGTTCAAGTAACTGTCAAAATAATCCATAAATAGTTTGTAAATTTTAACTAAATTCACAGTCTTTGTATACATGATGTGTTACAGAGGCTCGCTAGTGTTAAAACCTAGTCAAATACCTGTTCTCTAGAGAGTAATAAAGCTTTTGTGGTAGAGAATGAATGCAAATCATTTGAGCGTGTGTGTTGAGGTATACCAAAGTTACCGCTCTGTTATTATTTGCAAAGGCCCAGAGAAGACAGTGTAATACCGTTACGTTACCAAATTGGAAAACTTTAGGTTATAAAATACCCGACCACGTACTAATACAGTTTCCAAATAAAAGAAATAACCATAGTCTAACTTTTAATTCGATAGAGTAATTTGACGTTTAGTTTTTGCGATTTTAAATAGTGGCGTTCCCTTATGTCGAGTTCATTATTATGAGCAGACTGTAGCAGTGGTCTCGCGGCGTTATCTGCATGATATCTCCATTCTGTATAGTTCCTTGATGACTGGCCCGTTGGAGCAGTGGCATATGCATCTGCTTTCCAAGCTAGGTCAGGTCAATTTAGGAAACGAACTTTTCTAAATTGTCTTGGAGTCTGGGTGTTACTGGGAACTCCTCAGAGTTCGTTGTGTAGAACACATAGTAAGCTTACTGTTTAGTTTGGGGTCACACAATCTATGTAATTGTCTGGAGTATTATTATTATATAATACTACTATTATATCCCTTCATAAGATAGCGGTAGCATAAAAAATATATATGTTTCGTTCGGTAAGTGAGTGCCGGTGGCCCAACTCCCCTGTCCCCCTTCTTGCCTTCCTTTCCCTAAAGGCCGGCAACGCGCCCGTGATTCCCCGGACGTTGTGGGTGTATATGGGCGGCAGTGGTCACTTTCCGTCAGGTGACTCGGTTGGTCGTTTGCCCCCTATTTCATATATAAAAAAAAGAAAATGTGTAAAATAGTAACACGTGTAGGAAAATGTGATGTTCATTTATTCGAATTATTAACAAATTATGAAATGGTGGCGCTACTGGGACATGTCAACACCAAATTAAATGAATTAAGTGTTAGACTAGTCGATCGATTCAGTTGAATCGATATTGACTTAGTTCTTTCACTTGACAGCACTACTTTAGAGAACATTATTTAAAACCTTGACGGATAAAACGTCAAATCTCTCTATCGAATTAAAAGTTAGACTGTACAGTCATTGCTGAAGTTGAAGACCAATTACTACAGAGATACCATTACATCACCTTTCACACGTGACGAATTGTTAGATTGAAAGAAATATATGGCGTAAGTCTATAATAAAAAGGGATGGAAATACACATATTTTGTTTCTATCACTATCCTATCAGCAGTACAATATAGGCCATATTGTAAGACATACTGTTGCATTTGACAGTCCTATAACAAAAAACAAATCTTTGTTCGTTATTACTTTAAAGAGTTTTTCAATTCTTTTTGAATAGTACAAGTGAAAATTTTTTCGTAAATGTATATGAGATAGAGACTCTTTTGGATGTGCAAAGGCCGATTTGATAGGCAGTTAAAGCAAGAAAGACTATGGCTGTAGCGTTAACGGAATATCTACTAGTCTGTGATTATTACACATTCGTTTCCTTATGGCCTAAGACTCCGATAATGAATGAGACAAGCTCCTGAAATCTTTAGCTAGACTTTTTGACGGGAACGGGAGAAATGAGGTTGACATTTTGTTTATATTCTATTTTTTACATTTTTGGGAGTTTTAAAGTACAATAGTGATAGTATATTGTGTTTTAAAATTCTGTATAAGTCAAAAGAATGGTGTAGGTCTAAATAAACATGTATAGCTGAAGTTTTCGCGCTCTTCCAAGAAGTCCTTTATAACTTCAGTAAAGCCTACTATCACTTTACTGGAGGAGTTTTACGATATGAAGAAACTAATGTACTTGTGATTCTACTTATTAATACGTGACATTGGCAAATGCGTTCAACTGTGTGCCATGCCATAAAAAATGAAAGAAAAAAAATCCATAGGTAGTTAACTATTTCACCAGCACCGATTCGGTGCTGATTAGCTGAACGAATCTGAACTCTGATATATCCTGAGGATGCTTCGTTGAGAAGCGAAATTCGTGTCGATTGGTGGTTTTTGGAGTTTGAGCGGAAAATAGCTAAGGATTTCAGGAGTTTGTCAGGTGAAATGGATTTCCGCAAAGTAACACCGGAGTCTAAACAATATCCGACAATGAATATTAGCGGCGCATATACATAATGTATGTAATATGTAAGTACAAAGACCACTAAAATCATAACTCTCATTTCTGTTTCGCCATATCCGGGTGAAAAAGAACACGTATGGACTAAACTAGGTATTTATGTCTGTCTGTTGCAGCTCATTTGCTTAGAGATGACTCGTCGTAAACAACTGAAATTAGGAAAAGTTATAAGTGGTAGCTCAAAGAAAGACGTTAATTTTACGAGTGGTATCTACTTTCATTGCATATCTCAAGATAAGCAATGAAGTGGTGAAAGACTAACAAAGAAAATTTACAGATCTTAAGCTAGTATTAAAAGAAGCCAAGGAAGACCAAGGCTGAGTTACGAAAATCAAATAGCCAGTGTTAGCTAACGAAAATGTCAAATGCACTCGCAATGAAGATAATAATGAGATTTGAGGAGGCGAAAGAGGTTTGTAAGCACCGCGACGCTTAGCGCTCCGTCCTTTTTGACTACTCTGTTAAGGATACAGCGTGAAGACATGTATGTAAAGATTTTAAGCGTTATTTCTAAACCGTGGTAAATGTAACACAAAATAACTAGTTATACGTTTTAAAATTCGTGGATTAAAGAGTTTCCATTTTATATTCCGTGCAATGATCTAGATTTAGTATGTGGTAGGCCCCAAAACCAATTCTCAAAGTCTATTTATCATATTTTCAGCTATTAACCACAAAATAAAACAGAGAAGCAGAAGACACTGAAGTGATTTAGTCTTTTTAATTTTATGTGTTTTCGTTTGAACACTAATATGAAAATTCTCAAAAGGTTTTTTAATTGTAGCTGAAACAGATTTATAATTTAATTCTAATTTCCTTTTACACCACGCAGGAGAAGGGTTGAGATCCTTTTATGATTTATTTCACTGTATTCATATAATTATAAAAATTCAAATGAGAACTTCGATCACAAATAAATATCATGAGAATTATTATTTCTACCCAAATTGCTTATGCCTATGGATTATCAGATATAACGTCAATGATATGAGTGATACTCATAGTACTAATCCTAACCTCTCAGCAGGTTGAACTCTCACTTGACTAATTTATTATTTTATTAAATATATTCTCACATATTAACACTTGACTAATTTGTTATTTTATTAAATATGTTCTCACATATTTAATAAAATAATAAATTACTCAAGTGAGAGTTCAACCCGCTGAGAGGTCTGTACGAAATAAAATATTGAAATTGTAAAATTAATTACAAGAGATTTTTCAAACCTATGGCTCTCGTTCCAGGAAATTTTAAGAAAGGCTTTACATTTTTTTTATATTAGAGGGGACAAACGAACCAGCGTGTCATTTGATGGAAAGTGATCACCACCGCCTATGGACACCCGCAACGTCAACTAACATTTAACTAGCATTTGCCTGCGACTTCGTTAGTGTGGAATTTGTGGTGCTTTCCGGTGCAAGGACTACCAGACTGCTAGCAGAACTCACTCTGGAACAAGCCACGTTAAACTTTCCGTGTGTGAAACAGTCCTCTCTCAGATTTTATTTTATTACTCCATAAAAACGTTGCCACCCATTTTCACCTCTTTAGGGGTTCATTTTCGGAAAATCTGTTTTTATTAAGTTTCTGCATCATAAAAGCAAGTTACTGTCTAAATTTCATTTTCCTAGCTTCAGTAATGTCGCTTGGGCAATGATGAATCACTCGGTCGATTCATCCCATATTTTTTTTGTTAATTTTTGTCCCCTTAAGATATGAAATTAATGCTGAAATACGTGTTTAGTTATTTTCATTCAAAAGTATTTATGCTAAATTTTAAGTGAATAGACAAACAATTTTTTTTCATAAATAAACTTTGACTCTCCCCCTTTCACCACCATAGAGGTAGATTTTCGGAAAACACATTCTTATTTCGGCACTATGAAATTTTCTTCATATCATTTTTTCTTTTATGTATTTAGACCTATAGAGCAAAAGTGAGTAGTAAAAGAAGACAAGGAAGACCAAGGCTGATTTATGAAGATCAAATAGCTAGAGTGTTAGCCGACGGAAAAGACAAAAGCACTCGCATACCTAGGCGAAAATGTGTGAGGAGAATGATGAAATTTGAAGAAGCGAAAGAAGTATGTAAAGACCGCGACGCTTGGCGCTCCGTCCTCTCTGACTACCCCATTAGGGATACGGCGTGAAGATATGTATGTGTGTATGTATGTGTACATAGATGACTAGTAATATGAAAGTATTTTTGAAATCGGTTGAGTAGTTTTTGACTTTATCCATTACAGACAAACAAACAAAGTTTACGTCTTTACAATATTTGTATAAGTAGCACAATATACTCGTAGTACTCCAGACTATTGCACCAATTGTGTGAGCCCAAACTAAGCAGTAAACTACCTATCCTATGGGTACCATACCTTCTTATGGGTACCGCACAACGAACTCTGAAGGAGCTCCCAATATACCCAGGCTCCAAGCCAATTTCTCATCAACCTGATCGGGATCAAACCCGGAACCCCAGCTTGGATTGCAGTTTCTACCATCGCGCCAACAGGTCAGTCATAATAATAAATATTTTTAAGTTGCTGGTTCCTGTAACTTTAAATGTAAGTGGTAAATTGTAATGGTAGATCAAGTTGAGTCCAAATATCCAGTATCGTTCTTTAATTCTCCTATGATTATTCCAAAAGAGTGTGAAGAGGATCTTACAGGGTCGACAAGACACAGGTGATACCCAGGGGTATAGGGTATGATAACTGTTTACCATCACACGAGCCGTATATATACATTAACATCTTCATGCTGTATCCCCAACGAAGTAGTCAGAGAGGACGAACTGCCAAGCATCGCGGTTCTTTAGCTGGTTCTTTCGCTTCCTCAAATCTCATTATTCTCCTCAGACGTTTTCGCTTAGATATGCGAGTGCTTTTGAAATTTCCGTAGGCTAACACTCTGACTATTTGATCTTCATAAGTCAGCAACTTAATGAGTGCAAAACAATGGGGATTAAAGAGATGAATCATATTAAATTTCAAGTTTGCGCGATGTACAGTCTATATAAATATAAATCAATCGCCACATGTATGACGGAGAACGGCTCCACTGATTTGGCTGATTTCTGTTTTGTTGTGTTCATAATTGTCGGTACAAGATTTGCATGAATAAAAATTTTTGGAAAATCCATACGAAAATCGGAAATTTGGATGGTATTTTTGTATGAAAGTTTCAATACAAAAAATTGGGTGTGTTGCAAACACAACATCTCATCCGCGCGAAACCGGGGCGGGTTGCGAGTTCACAATAAATTTGACCGCAAGACAGACGGACAAACAAATGAATGTAATTAGAACGGCCGTCTACTGGCCGCGAGCTACGATCGGCTTTCTTGCAAAATTGCCCAGTCAACGTAATATGTCTCTACAAAACTTTCAAGCAATATGAGGTTTTACTTATACCTTATTTACAGGAAAAATATAATCTTAGATTTTCAGAAACCAAGTTCAGAAGTTTATCATTTTTCATCGAAGCTTACTTAAAATCATGTGGCCAGAGCGTTAGCTGACGTAAATATTAAAATCATTCGCATGCCTATGTGAGTGTTTGAGGAGAATGACGTGGTTCGTTGAGACAAAAGAAAAATATAAGGATCTCGATGCTTGACACTCCGTCTTCTGTGTCTAACCCATCATGGATGCGGCTTGAGATATATATGTGTATGTTATTTTGTGATAATATGTGCAAAACGTATTTTATTCTCTACGATATGCGGAACCCTCTGTGCTTAAGTCGAACTCATGCTTGATTGACTTTTATCCAATGCTGTATCTCAATAAATACATAGCGTATTTATTTCATGTTTGCTTTTGTTCTGGCTGCAACGATGTCAATAGAAATTCTATTCTATTGGAAAAACGAAAGAATATTTCTAACTCTAAATTGAAACTCGCAAAAAAAAGGATAAAAGACGCTAACAATATCACATAGAAGCCGAGGACACTTGAAATTGATTTACACATAATCCCGCCATAAATCTCGGCACCTCAATGAAATGAAAACACTTTGTCCCAAATCTAAACGTGTTTTTGAAATATCGCAACACTTCGGTCGAAGGAGACACGACATCAAACATTCATAACCGATTTACCATACTCCCTACTCGCGACACCTCCACCTCGCGAAGCTATCATAAGCGCGAACGATAAAGGTTAGTTCACACGTGAGCGCAAAACCGCAACGGAAAAGAGATTTAAAATTATTGGACACTACTTTTAAAACATATATAATAAAAGATTTTATCGAAGACAATTATAGTCTGGAAATAATCTTCTTCACACAAGTGTTTATGTACTGCTTTTTGCATTTAAATACGTTGTTGTTAATTAATATTGAAAACATGATCCATAACTGGCCGTTTCTTATTAGTGCTGATTCGAATAGCAGATTTTACGTTAAAAATATCTTATAGCTTGGTTTATTTTAACAAATTGATTTAACTTTCACTCTAAAACTGCGTGCAGGGCACTGTTATAGCAATCTCGCGAGATGCCATGAATTTTGTCGTAATTTTTGTTGGATTTTATTTTAATTTTTATTACTTTAACGCTTTCAGGCTAAAATTGAATTATTTTGTGTTATAAATACAATGATTTTTAAATAGACAAAAATAAAAATATGATTTATTTCCATTACAACTTAATAATATTATTTCTTATAAGACGTTTAGTCACTTAACATGAGAACATTATAGAAAAATCTAGTTACAACCATTCAAAATATTTTTCAAGCGATCCGTATTACAAATAAGTATGTAACACAAATAGATGCAATGTGATATTTTTACTTAAAGCTAAATAAAAACACTGTTATTTGTTTACATACATACATACATATCTTCACGCCATATCCGTAACGGGGTAATCAGAGAGGACGGAGCGCCAAGCGTCGCGGTCCTTAGATACTTCTTTCGCTTCCTCAAATCTCATCATTCTCCTTACACAATTTCGCCTAGGTATGCGAGTGCTTTTGCATTCCCGTCGGTTAACACTCTGGCTATTTGATCTTCATAAGTCAGCCTTGGTCTTCCTTGGCCTCTTTTACTACTCACTTTCGCTCTGCATATTTTTTTCGTCAGTCTTTCATCACTTATTCTTTCTATGTGCCCGAACCATCTAAGCATTCTTTTCTTAATTTTTGCAATAACTTATTTGTTTAATCTTTTTAAATATAATACCTATTAGTTTTATGTGATGATGATGAGAAGTGAAAAAAGTATGTAAGGACTCTTGGCGCACCGTCCTCTCCGACTACTCCGTTAGAGATATAGGGTGAAGATATGTATATGTATTTAATTACTCAAAATCCAGCTTTTGAAACTTTCTGTAATGCAATGCCGAGTATTAAAAATACAGCCATTTTCAGATTTTATAGATTTAGAACTAAAATATATTAATGTAACAACAATCACAGGAGATTTAGAAATATGCATACATGTGTAATCTGAGTTAGCATGAATGTCTAAATAAATAGTAGAGAAAAAATAATAAAAATAGATAAATGTACGAGTTATTAAATATATAGGAATAAACAAATTCAACTCTCTACTCGATACAGCGTGAAGTTATGTTATGTTATGTAAACAAATTAAACATACATATACATCCACATTTATGTGTATATGTCCACATAATAATCAAACACATATAATTAAGTATTTTCGCAGTATATGTATAAATGAAAAAATATAAAAATAACCGGATCTGTATTAGTAAGCAAGAATTGTACCAATGTCTCTCCTAAAGGATTGCAATGACGAACAAAAAAAGTCTGTAGCAGAGTACTTGTTAAATTCCTTCTGTAAACGACAAATGACAGAATTCTGGGCTATTTGCTATGATTGAAATTGCAATTGAATACATAGTTTTGGGCAAAGTAGTAAACACTAAGACCAAAATCACCCTGACATAAATGATTAGTTAAAGGTAACAGCGTAGCTTTAAAGTATTCGTTTTTTTTATCATTCGCCATCTTTATTCTGTACCACCACTTAGTGACTTAGTGCGAGTTGAACTCCTTTTAACTATTACTTACTTCATTATCTAATTGTATAATTATTGTGTGATAGAAATAAAAACATGTTGTGGATGTCAACGCCTCTATATTTGGGTATTTACTGGTCTTCGAATAATTATAATGGAATTTCTATTTCAAACTAATTATTCTTTTTATATTCAAAATTATTCGAATAAGAAATTTCCCCTTAAAATTTTTTACATTTGCACGCAGTGGTTTTCACTTTCATACGTAAGGCGTATTTGGATAAAGTATTAATTTTCAACTAAATTAAAATATGATGTCATTTCATATTTCTTTGCGTGAACACATGCTATAATTTTATGACAACTCATGACTTATTTTCGCGCTATTCTAGTTTTTAATGTAATTTCTTCTAAATGTTTTTGCCTGTACGTGAGTTTGTACATATATATGTGCGTAAAGGTGGATTAGAGATTTTACTATCATTTCGCAAATGTATCTAACAGTTAACATCGCGGAAAAGTCATCACGTCAGCAGATAATTCAGCAGCAAAACGAGCATTGTATGAGCCTATCTTTAGAGATGATAGTCATTATCTACTCACATAAGGGTCGGTGCACACTGGCGCGGTGCTGGCCTTCCGCCAGCTGCCATCACCCGCGAATACGTACACAAAAAACCTTTCACAACTTTTTTGTAAAAGCATTAGTCACTTCACGATCGGTGATTTACGTCACAGGATGTCGATATCACTTTTGAGTAAAGTCTACTTTGTACAGAAATTCACTTTTCGAACTTACGTCATAAATATTTCACACATTATGATATAAAGATTTATGATTCAATTTAACAACAATATTTACAAGTTGAGATAAGCCGTCAGTAGAACGCTCTATTAAAAAGAAACTATTTTATTCCGTGTATTGTGGTCTTATACAGTATTTGAAGTTTAAAACTTCGAATCCGTCACGTTCTGAATTTGAAATTTGAACGCGTTTCGTTACGTCCGACATCATATCGCGTGAAAGTGCGACAAGGCGCGTGCGGATGGAACGCGCGGGTCTCTAACACTGCTGCGGCCGGTACTATCGCACGTAGTTCGTGAGCCAATGCCAATGCGCGCGCACCTCAACTTTTCACTACAGCTCGCCAAAGACACTTAAAATTGGGGCCAGGATTTTCGAAATTAGCTTATTTTTAATTCATCTATAAACAATCAAATATTTTTTTGTTCTGATCAAATAAAAATATATGTTGTAGAGTAATAAACATTCTGAATTATTTTATGAATCGAAACACGATATTTAAAATTTAACTCGATTTTGCAATGTTATCCTCTATCTCTCTCTCTACTCTCTGACTACCCCGTTGGGGATACAGGGTAGAGATATGTATGTATGTATGAAAACATGGTAAATTTCGATAACTTTTCTAATGGTTTTTAAATTTTATCAAACTTTTACTTCGAAAAATTCAGATGAAAACTTTTTCTCAAAACAATTTTTCTACATGTAAAGAAAATGTTATTTCAAATGTTAAAAATTATTTGGACCTATTTAGTTGTTAAAAGTATGTGTGTGATAAGGGAATGACATTGGTGAAATTATACGCTCTAAATGTTGTTTCTTTGTTTACAGGTGAGAAAAGTTATTATGTGTTATTGTATTTAGTGATGGTTTTAAGTTTGTGAATATATAATAATAAAAACAACTTTGTTTACAGAGAAACACAATTTGGTTTATTTTCTGGTGTCAATATTCCTAAACAATATAAAATATTCTTATATACACAGAAATAGAATTATATCTATGTGAAAAAATAGAATTTTTTTACGTGAAATGTATAAAAAAGTCGAATGATGAAAAATTGAATTCTTTGCAATTATTCAATTTTTCGAGCAATTTTTCCAATTTTTCTTTTCTTTCTTACCGGTTCTTACATACTTCTTTCGCTTCCTCGAATCTCATCATTATCCTCACACATTTTCGCCTAGGGATGCATATTATTATAATAGTTGATAAATGCCAAAACACTTTGATGGTGTTGCTACTTAATATATTATGTGATATGACTATGTCATAAACTTAGTATATACTAGTGTATAGACGTACAACGTTCATGGATTTAGTCGGTTGCTGTTTTTGAATGCTGAAAGATAAGTCAGTCGAGAATTACACAAGTTATATATTTATATATTCTATGTCCCTCCAACATCGATATTCTAGAAGAACGAAAATTATAATATCTAGAATCTGAGAGGGAAACACATAGGCTTATTCTTTGGAATCAGTGATAATGTCGTAGTTTGTCAATTTGTCGTAGTTTGTCGTGTTATTTTTTCATGATGTAATTAGAAAAACATATCAAATACATGTTGCGCATTCACAATGGTTTTCCTTCAAATTACACCCTGTTCTAATTGTTATTTAGTGTTCGTTGTTACATGGCATAGATAGGTTATTTTTATACACACATACATATCTTCACGCTGTATCCCTAACGGGGTAGTCAGAGAGGACCGAGCACCAAGCTTCGCGGTCCTTCTTTCTTTTCTTCACTTCTTTCACCTCGTCAAGTCTCATCATTCTCCTCACATATTTTCACTTAGGTATGCGAGTGCTTTTGACAGTTATTTCAGCTAACACTCTGGCTATTTGATCTTTATAAGTCAGGCTTGGACTTCTTTGGCTTTATTTTGTAATTTTCATAATAATTTTTATTGCAAATAAATGTGTACACACATTTCTACAAAGTTATAAAATTAATGTCAATTACATAAACTATAAATTAATATAATAAGAATTAATATCTATAGTAATCATTTATCACTCTTAATAATAATGTCAAAATAAAATATTACTTGAAATGTAGGTGCATGGCGACCTTTACCTATAACTTACATAAAGACTTCACCTGATCTTCAATAATCTCTATTACAACAATGCAAAGGGGTGGAAGTCTTCAAAGCGAGGAATAAAGTGAATTTGGTTTATAGGCCGTCGTTTGTCCTGTGATTTTAATTAAAATTGTGTTTGACTTTTCTTTGTCCCTTTTATAAGAAACATTGAGATAGAAATGTTACTATTTCTCTATGTTACATTTTGCATTTTCTATTACGTTTTAACCCCGACGGGAAAGATATTATAAGTTTGACGCCGTTCTGTCTGTATTTGTTTGTGGCTCGTAACTCTCGAACAGATAAACCGTTTTATACGATTTTTTTTTTAAAGCTGCAAATTTTCGAGATTATTCTCACAGAATGCATTATTATTCTTTGTTTTGAATGCTCTGAATTTTATATGTTATAGGATCTCAGGCACTATTGCTACAAAAAATATATTTTTATGTCTGTTATGCAGCCAAAAGCCAGATGATGACTAAAATATTTAATTATTATCAAAAATAGATAGTAGTTTATTTGTATCAGACGTTGAGAGGTGCCAGACAAAAGTGAAAAAATAATTGAAAGATCCCGAAAACAAATATTAATGGCGGGACACTCACAACCCGATAAATATATATGTATATATATTTATTTATTTAAGTTCGTCAACAATTGTCACATCAAGTAAAACACAGAATTAACATTAATAGTATTATGCTAAGTGCACAATCACTTACAGGTAAACACAGCATGCATTTTTGATTTCAATGAAACAATACTTACTCGAGACACATATTCAGTTAAAATAATAATTGAATAAAAGCTTTAAATAAATAAAAACTTTAAAGATGACCTTAAAGTGCCAGGTATTTTACGTCATGTTCTTTTTATAATAATTCGCTATGGCATACTTAAATGTCACGTCAGAGTTTTACTATATTTACCATCTAAAAGACTTATTTTAACAATGGAAACAGCAAATTAATAAATATGCCGACCGGTATATTAATAGAAGAGAATAATATAATAATGTTATAAGAAATCTTAGCGGTCTTCGACACATTTATTACTTTTCTAACTTTATTGTTACAATATTAGCCGAGCGCTCTTGAGTTATTATTAATTCACGAGATGAGTTAAAAAATGTAGTCAAGTCCGATTTCGACTTGTGCATAAATGATCCATATTAAACGTATAATGTGATAACTTTGTAAGTCCTAGATATTGCACTTATAAAGTGGTAACTTCGTAAGTTTAGTGTGGTATAGCTATACTGCATTGCAGCACGAATTGGGCCAGCTCGGCCGGTAAAATACCACACTCTCGCAGAATATGAAATAAAAGAATCTATCTATTGCTGTTGTGTTTCGTTCGGTGAGTGAGAGTGCCGGTGGCCCATCTCTTCTTTTCCCCTCCTTTCTCTTTATTCCTATTCCTTAAAGGCCGGCGACACACACGTGATTGTCCGGATGTTGCGGGTGTCGTAGGGCGGCGGTTGGTCACTCTCCATCAGGTGACCTACTTGCTCGTTTGACCCCTCATTTATAAAAAAACAATTAATAAAAAAAAAGTCTTAGAACTCTCTCATTATAGACAAGTGAATTATTCGCTGTAAATTTAAAGTAGAGCCTCATATTTTCTGAAATCTTTTAAGGTATAGTAGGTACATATAATCCTAAAAAAATACGTACATTTCCCGCAATTGTGACTGAGTAAACAAGGTCGAATAGGCAAGATCAAACATACGCCCAATGTACTAGAAAAGACACTAAGTATATTCGGTTAATTTGAAATCTGTTTACAACAAAAACTGGGAGTCGAATAGCTCGTTCAAGCACCCTTAGGCTCGTGAATGTTTAATTGTGCTTCCTATTTCAAGTTGCGCCATCGGATTTTACAAACGCTCCCTATATTTAGATGGCCATTGTATTATTTATAGAGCACTTTCTCGGACATTCCAACTTTAAATACAATATTTTCAACGCTTATTTCTGTAATATCCGCACGAACATTATTACGCAGATTATCATACGAATTTTTATTCGTATATTTAAAAACACGTTATGAAAATAAATGGAAAGTGTAAATACGAGAAATTGTTTCGTTAAAGAAAAGTAAAGTCAAGTAATTCTGAACATCAGACAGAATAATATTACGTGTTCGTTTTAGCTTTGTCTACTTATTTGTCAGTGTGTCTGTATCGCTATAGCTCTCAAATTAATGAACTGAATGATTTTTATTTTTATTTTATAAAAGAGGGGGCAAACGAGCAAGCGAGTCACCTGATGGAGAGTAACCAACCGCCGCCCATGGACACCCGGAACATCCGGAGAATAACGGGCGCGTTGCCGGCCTTTTGGGGAAATAGGGAAAGGAGGAGGAGGTGGAGGAGGTGATGGGCCACCGGCACTCTCGCTCATCGAACAAAACACTACAGCAATAGATGCTGTTATTTCACGCCGATATTCTATGAGAGCGAGGTATTTCACCGGGCGAGCCGGCCCTATTCGTGCTGCAATGCAGCATGGCTCATGGCTCAAACTTAGTACTGTTTTTTAATTATAAGCTGTTATTTGCGAATGACGTTGTTAGTTGTATGGTTAAATTTAGTCCAACCATACTCAATAGGTATATTCAGCTCTGAATCTTAGTAGTTACTGCTGCTATTAAAAACTACCCAGCACAAAATAATAACAAGGTACTTTAAAAAACTCTAAGTAATAGTTATTATGTTTCGCTATTATCTGCCCTCTAGAATATTATTTTATTATTCTATTAAATCACATTACGTGGTAATGTATAATAAATTAAATCTATCACAAATTCAGCAGGAACCTGTATTGAAAAGAGCCTGTTTTATGAAAGGAACGAATGCAGTTGCCGAAAAACATACATACATGCATACATATCTTCACGCTGTATCCCTAACGGGGTAGTCAGAGAGGACAAAGCGCCAAACGTCGCAGTCCTTACATACTTCTTACCCTTTCTCAAATCTCATTACTCTCACTATTCATACATTTTCGCCTAGCTATGCGAGTGTTTTTGACATTTTCTTCGGCTAACACTCTGGCTATTTGATCTTCATAAGTCAGCCTTGGTCTTCCTTGGCCTCTTTTACCACTCGCTTTCGCTCTGTAGATTTTCTTCGTCAGTCTTTCATCACTCAATCTTTGTATGTGTCCGAACCATCTTAGCATTCCTTTCTTCATTTTTACAATAATACTGTCGTGCAACCCTGTCACACTGCGTATCTGTTCATTGCTTATCCTGTCCGAAAAACACTATCATTATCACTTTTTAAACACTTAAATTGTTTAAGAATAAGTTGTTTACCATTACTTAAGGCTTTATTTATAATGTTTATTTTGGTCTTATTGTTTTTGTTATTATGCATTCAGCTATTTTGTGAGCTTTTGCAAAGCAAATGCGTAATTTAAAAATCTCCAACGAACTCGCTAAGGGCAGATTAAAGTATTTCTTTTATATTATCAATTTAGAAATACCGAAATGTTCTTAAAGGCCGCCAACATACAAAACTTTTTACATTTTATACATTTTTAAGCTCTCCCTAATCCTACGTTCGAGAGATTTTCACATTGCTCGCTTGATCAAAATGTTAAGGGAAAAATGTATCAAATATTCATATATATATTCCTAATATAATGTTTTGGATTGGGGCGCTAACGATATAATGATGTTCCGGTGTTTGACACAATCATTGAGGTCAAATAATGTGAAGCTTGGTATGGGGTCGCTCGCGATATAATGGTGTTCCGGTGTTTGATACAATCATTGAGGTCAAATAATATAATGTTTTGGATTGGGGCGCTCGCGATATAATGGTGTTCCGGTGTTTGATACAATCATTGAGGTCAAATAATATAATGTTTTGGATTGGGGTGCTCGCGATATAATGGTGTTCCGGTGTTTGACACAATCATTGAGGTCAAATAATATAATGCTTTGGATTGGGGCGCTCGCGATATAATGGTGTTCCGGTGTTTGATACAATCATTGAGGTCAAAGAATATAATATTTTGGATTGGGGCGCTGGTGATATAATGGTGTTCCGGTGTTTGATACAATCATTGAGGTCAAATAATATTACGCAGGATCATCAGGTAATCTTTTTTTGGGAATAATGCTGTTCGCAAAGGAACTCCTGAGCGGCTGTGGCAAACGCTTCGTGCAATGTAAACGCTTGCTGGCGTTAATGCTAGTCAAAAGCGCCCTTGGCCCTTCTATACGGCGGTTTTTTATATTATATATAACAAAGAAAATAACGTTTGACTGTCAGTTTAAAATTCGTTGCGCTACATTCCGTGGTGTTTGTTAATCTATTCTACTGACTTCCACTTGGGTCTACGACAACTGAGCCACTTGTCTAGGCACTCTGGTTCTAAAAATAAGTACATGATATTTTTACGAATAACGTAACTTGCGAAATGAAACTTCTGGGTCAAAGAAGAACAGTTTTTTTGCGAATAATATTACTTGCAAAAATATTATATCGGGTCAAAAACGAGAATTTTTTTCCGGGTTACGTGGCCAAAAATGGAAAAAAACCCTTACGATTCATGTCAGTCTATCAATTTGTCTGTTGGTATATCACAATTGAATTATTCTGTCGTTTTTATCCATAAATTGAGCTGAAATTTGACGCAGATACGCTCAAATACAGAAAAGAGAAACAAAATGTAAATTTTGAGTATTTTGGATAAAATATATTTTTTCTATAATTCAACTTCCACTTTGACAATTTTTGTGAACACCATTATTCTAAAATTAGGTAGTCAGTCTATCACAATACTTTCTTTTCATCCTTGACGACCTCCGTGGCGCAACGGCTAAGCGCGTGGGAAAGTAAACGGGGGTTGCGGATTCGATTCCCGCTTGAGTCTGGGTGTTTATGTATAATATGTATTTATTTACAATAGAAAAGTATATAAGTAGTATATCAGTTGTCTAGTACCCATAACACAAGCGCTGCGCTGCTTACTTCGGGACTAGATGGCGCTGTGTGAAATGTCTGAGTATATTATTATAATTCTTTTGAATTCAGTAAATCCGTTGTATGTAAATTCAAAAAGCTGAGTCAATTTCAAGTTGAATATCACAGTACATAATTTAAAAATCAATAGGGTATAGTATATGCATGTGATTCAAATAAGGTTCAAAGATTTTTTTAAATAAATTGTATTACTTCAAATTATGCCTGCATTAACATTTGTAATTATTATTTTTTGAGTAAGAAATTAATTTTTAAAAAGTGCAAAAAAATTGCGAAAATTTCAAATAGTTGATACGCGACGCCATCTCTCTCTGCCTACCTATGTCTAGGACTAAGATTCGTAGCTTCGCCCCATTGTCGCGTGCTATTCGATTAATTAACATCGTATCGCGGGATATTGATGTGTTTCACAACAGTCTGCCGAAAAGCATAGAAATAACAAGAAAGCATCTTGAAAATGACAATTATATTTATTAATTAATTTAATTATATCAAATATTGTTACTCGTAGCATCGAATTGGTGTCTTCACTGTAATGATGTTATGTATTATACTATTCCCACCCGGATGCCACAAAAAGGGAATGGATAAAGTAAATTTTGAAATTCATTGGAAATCTTTTTAAATAAAATTCTATTTTAAAAGGAAAATTGTAATATAATTTGAAACAAATAAATCAATACTAATTTTGTAAATAAAATAGAAACAGAAAGATATCAAAAGTGGTTGTGATGGTGTGGTGTAGTTTACAAAAATCAGATATAAATACCTTTCACCTTATAATTTACACATTATGATAAAAAAACACAAACCACTGGCTTAAATTAGATTGTATTGTCCCATACTCCACTCTCGAATGTTATCTCCAAAATTATAAGTCGACTTTATACAATTCTGCAATCAGCATCGTCATTGTAAATATAAGTTCTATAAACTCGTATGAAACTGGTGCGTCACCTTGATTAATGTGCTCTTTATCCGACTGAAGCCATTGCTCCCCCTTATTCTTGTCGAGGGGTCCATTTGCCTTGGAAGTTTGGGCGACATCAGTTTTCTGGTTCGAGCCTCTTTCTTTTTCACTTTGCCAACATCTTCTTTAATATTCTTAACAGATTTTACTTTTACAAACAAATCAAATATCTTTTTGAGGGAAAAAATAGTCTGCTTAGTCCATCACAACCTTTCTTGTTCTCCTACTCACGACCTCGCTCTCTTTCTTTTCTCATTTTTCAAATCCTGTTCTATTCTTCCAAACCTTGCCAGTTCTACAATTATTTTCTCTGACAACCTCTAAGCTCTTAAAAAGAAGGTACAATAGCGAAAAAATGTTACAGTATGTATTTTTGAATAAATAAATAAATAAATAAAAAATCTATCAGAGCGAATGTGATGTCAAAGTCTATGACAGCTGTCACCGAGAGTGTAGTTGTTAGGTTTTTGAGTGTTTGCGATTCAGTCAGATATAATTTTGATATAAAAACAAATAAAAGAACATAGCTTAGAAAAATATCGAATTCCTCATTGAGTTATAGAATATTTTTATACTACAAGGATATTGAAAACGTTTCAGAATTATTTTATGTAATGTAGTCTTGAACACAACGAAATGAGATACTTTTTCGTTATATTTACTGTTATTTTTTTATAGATCAGAGATAGAGTCATATGGTGATTCAGCAGTTAAATATGTCCAAGTTAAAACACTGTAAAATTGCAGCAGAACACAATACTTCTTCAACCTAGCCTCTCCACTTGTTCGTTTGTTGTTATAGACTATGACGTCACACCAAGCGTGCCTAAATGACGGGTGTTTAAAGTGCACGTGTCAATTGGCTATTTTTAACTTTTTTTAAACTACTTTAAGTTACTTTTTTGGCGTTGAATATTTTTTTACTATTATATAATATCGCTATATAGCGATCTTAACAATCTAATAAAAATATTAAAAAAATACATGCACATTCCCTATTGTCGAAATTGAAATTCTCTGCGAATTTCAATATCTTGAAATTATTCTTAGAAACACTAGTTTTCTATTGAATACGTTTAATTTCAACAATGATACAAGTGCTACTGCTGTGTTACGTAACGATCACTTCTAAAAATGTTACGTATGTTACTCTCTGGCATCAATGCTACGCTATGAGTGGAGTAAGTCTTGAATACGAAACAATTAAAAAAGTTTTATTCCTCTACAGCGTTACGAACACAAAGCTACAATTGCTACGGGCACTGTGCTACGGGCTACACTACGAGAGCTACGAGCGCTACGAACAACGAGATCTTTGATATTTTTATAAATGTACAGTTATTTACCACTGAAGCGGCTAATCGCAGGCAACCGCAGCCGCTAGTAGCTAGTTTTGAAGCGACAACGTGCATGACTATTCGACAAAAGAAAAGCTCATTTTCAAAATGGACGTCGTAGAAATAACGTATCTTTACTTGCTATGTTAGTTTCACATTAATTTTAATCAACAAAGAACAAGGGTAGAATGGATTTCCTGCGTGTAGTTGGGCTGTATATAAGTTGATTTTAGTCTGATAAGAGCCCAGTCTGTCGTATAGGTGTCGAGGCACCAAGTACACCGTAGTTGTGATGGAGAATTGATAGTGAGTTTATAGTGGTCAGTTATCCTGTTACATTCCATATTTAACACTATCAAAAAAAAACTGAAAACCTAAATTTTGGATTTGTTATGAGAATGCACTATAAAAGATGTATGATATTCGTTTCATAATGAGTTAAGTACAGGAAAACGACCAAAAATGTTTCAATTACGCATGAATGTCGGTAAATACATTTGATGAGTTGTTATCAAAGCTGAGGCCACTATTAACGGATACCACAACTCAAGTGAGAGAATAATAAATATCTGATGAAGAAAATTACTGGCCGTTCAGACGCGCGGCTGCCGGTTAGTAGGCACGCAGTCTTTGTCAGTAGCAGAAGCATCGTAGTAGATGTTGAGTCGGGTGCTTCTACTTGAGTCGCGTGAATTCAAGTAAACCCAATTGCAAGGTGTTTTTTGAAAATCAAATCTACTTTAGTTCGCTTCGAAAAGAAAACCTGAACACTGAGAAGAACCGAGAAGAAACTCAGTCAGGTATCATTTTTTCAACATAATTCTACAATAGTTATTTAAATAAATAAATTACTTATTTGAATAGTTAGGGATCACACGCGACCAACTGCCCGCGACTAGCCGCTGAGTGGAAAATGCCTGTTTGGGTGGCATACAAGGTTATTGTGTGAGGGGGTACAAATCAACCGGGCCGGGGTATCAACGTGTCGCTGTTGACGGTTATAGTGCAGATGTAATAATTACGGGATACGATTATTCTGTTTTTCATTGAAAAAAAAAAAACATTCATTTAATAGGAAAAAAAAATGTACAACCCCATCATTATGCTCTATATTCCAAAGGTTTGCTAGCGACGTAAAACCGCTGATGTTAGGGTTGCCTCACCTTTATTTTGTTTTAACTTTGAGGTGTTACACTACAACTATTGACTTTTTGCGAAGTTGCAGAAGGCAAGTATATCGTTGTCATAAGTAGTTTATCCTTTTGAAAGAACTAGTATAAACTACGACAGCTCAGCGTCACGTCCAGAGTAAGGAATTTGAGGGAATGTGTTGTTACGCGCGACATAAAATGCCAACATAGCTCAGATTATGTATGTACGACATTATGGTCGCGACAGCGTGTATATGAGCACCGTGTCACTTATTTCTATTCTGCCACATTGTGAGTAGAAAGTCGTAAAAATAAAATACAATCACACGTACTCATAGTCTAGAAACTATTCTTTCGCTTAGTAATAAAAACCCGTTGGCACCCTTCACGTACCTAACAAAACAAAAAGTTAGAAACAAGCTGCAATGACTTGTAATGTATTGAACTGTTTGCCGGAGTCGGAGACCGCAAAAGTAAATAATTTTAGCCTCAGAGTCCAACAACGAAATCGAGAAACTTTATTTTTACTTAATTATTTTATTATGAAAAAATACACTGTATCGTGTTTTAATTCTATGTATGTTTTCGAAATGGCCTTCGTACGTTTTTGAATATGGTACCTGGTCGCTCCCAGAGCTCAACCCAGAGCTCAAGAGAAAGGTTTGGAATTAACAAATCTGTGGCGATAGTTGAGTGTCCTTCTTCTTTGTTTCACAAGCACATACACGCACTCTTTTCACGCATCTTTTCACTCTTTTTATTATTATTTTTTACAATTGAAGGAAAAGACTGAGCCCATTTAAAATCCAAAATAATCCAAATTAATTTTTAATCTTAGACCTGCCACACAGACGTTACATTTAATTTTTAAAGAAAAACCTAGTCTAGGAATTAGACAACCCGCTCCTATGCAAAAGTCTTTCAACGGATATCCATCTGAGTATCTATAAATAATAAATACGCAGTGATCTTGACTACCAAATTCAATCCTTTCAATTTGAACAAACGTTTCTATTGAGTAACCCTAATAATTAAATGCTAACCGCCTCTTAAAAGGAAAAAAAGTTGCTGACTGCTCAAGATGCCAGACATTTAGAGCACCGAACATTTGCTTTGAAATAGAATGGATAAACCCTATTCAAGATTGGGTTATACTTTCGCAATTACAGGTAATAAGCAATTTCAACAGTTGTTGACAGCCAAAAGTTTGGTAAGAAAACTCTATTTGAAAACCCGTTTAAAAGCGTTTGAAGCGTATACCTGACTGATGCTTGACTACTAGCCTATGTCATGAGAGTAAATAACGCAAACCCTACGATACCTCGTACGTTGAGAATAGCATTGTACATAGAAAAAAGCTACGGGTCCAAAAATAAGTACACAATATTGTTGAGAATAATAATGTTACTTGCGTAATGAAAGTACTGGGTAAAAAAGGACAACTTTACACAAATAGTGTTCTTCGCAAAAAGAAAATACTGGGGCAAAATAACAAGTTTTTCAGGGTTCTGTGCCCAGAATTGGAAAAAACGGAGCTCTTACAGTTTTAGTTTTATTGTTTAACAGTTTGACAGCCGAACTAATCCGTTGTTTTTACGCATGCTGATCTGAAAGGAGTTCGTTGAAATCTGTAATATGCTTTTGTGTGAGGGAACAGATGAACATACTACATGCATAAGGTTCTAAAACCATAACTCTCTTTTTTATTCGCTATTATCGGGTAAAAATAGATCATAACTGTGTTAATTTCAATAAACTATTTTGAATTAATGTTATGACGTTATTAATATTTTTATAATTATTTTTGTTTGGAATTGTACGATAGCGACACACCGCAATAAAATTAACTGCTCTATTTAAAAGTGGTAAATAAAGTCTTTCAAGCAATATTTCAGTAATCATTTAAATACGATAACGTCGGTATTACGGGCCTGAGAATTTTACTCCGCAATACCGGGAATACTGGTAACCAAATATTGCAAGCGAGGGCAATTAAGCAATTTTATTTTAATATTTCGTGTAAATCGTTTATTTACACGAAATATTAAAATAAAATTGCTATTATTGCTATAAATTTCAATATCTAAATGTTCTATTATGTTTTTATATTATTGGCAAGAAAATGAGCAAATGGTCCATTTGATGGTAAGTACACTGAGTGGCCTAAGAACATTTGCAATATCAAAGTCAAAGTCAAATCAAGTTATTTAAGTAAACCCAATTACAAGGTATTTTTGAACGTCAAATCTACTTTATTTCGGTTCAAAGAGAAGACCTGGACACTGAGAAGAACCGACAAGAAACTCAGCCAGGTATCATTTTTTAACATCATTTTACAAAAGGTTTATTAATTACAACATTCAGAGAGCCAGTAAATGCATGTGCAGAGAAGATCATTTACAGACTATTGTTTTATCTTTAACGAAATCGTTTATTTTATAGTACGATTGTCTAATCAATGTACGTTTTATAACTAATCATCAAATACGAAGGTCAAGATTCAGTTCAGGTTGTAAATACGTCGGCAACCTTGAGGACTTAGATGTTGTGCCTCTTGTGACAGAAAGAGCAAAGCCCATGCGCCTTCTGGGCCCAAAATTGTTGCTTTATATATTTTCGGGAATCTATGTTCTCGAATTATTTTATTTAAAAATTTTATATTTTAAAATAAAATAATTCTTTAACCACCTAAAACGATACTGTAGCAGTCATATTGAGTCTCCATCGACGTGGAGAACAATAACTTATAATATTTATAGAGGCACGTAATTACTTAAAAGATAAATTAACTTTTAACTTCTGTTATCTAGAAAAATAAAGCATTCCTTGGTTAGCCTAATTGTTTGCAAACGGCATTCACTATGACAGACGGGCATGGACAACGTAGACCAGGAGTGCTATTCACAACACGAAAACATCCTTGCATCGGATGAAACATCCGTGAGCTTTAAATTGTGAATGCGCAAAGGTTGTTTGCATTCGATGATCACATCCGATGTACGAATTTTCCATACTAATTTATGAAATTGGCATTCACAACTTCACGGATGTAAAATTGTGAGAAAGAGAAGTCCGATAACCTCTCGTTCTCAACCTCGACTTTAGCTGTCAAAATGTAATTTTGACACATCGTCGCGTGCAACGTTGAGTACATCCTCGCGCTCGTGAACTGTCAAATTGTATGAAAACATCCACGAGAGAAAAGCTACTTTCTATTAGACGAGTTCTACGATGTTAAGCTATTTTCTCGGTGAACAGTTAAAGTTTTGGATGTTTTTCTTAAAATAATTTAAATATACTCTATTTTCAACGTGTGATACATGTGTCATAAAGTTACGTGCAATTTTATTGAACAAAAAAACTAATTTTGTGAAGGAAGACGCTTAGTATGGAAATTCACATCAAGATGGTAGACTTATAGTAGAAAAGGAGCGAATAAATTTAGCGTTTTTAAATATCTTTTCTATACGCAAAATGTTCATTTTGCTGTTAGTGTTTGCAGACGAAGGTGAGGTTACCATGAATATTGCAATTGTTTTCTTGGATTGAATTTTATTACTAAATTATAATTAATGTTACTTATAAATGATTAATTTCATAAAATTAGTAAGTACATGTAACTGTAGCTGCGATTACATATATGATATAAAGTTATTTTAAGTAAAATTTAAATCTAGCGGTGAAAAATTGTGATAATATTTTTTCGTCCTAGTTTTGGATTGAAGCACACCCAGGCCACAATAAAATATCTCAATAGTCATATGTAAACAAAGTTATGAACAAAAACGAGGTTTTGCCATGTAGTTAACAATTTATATAGGTATTTATTTTGCTCTTGAGTACAAAATACAAATCTTGTCTGGATTATATTTGTGTTAGTGTAGTGATTTTTTAGTTACCCGGTGACACTATATTAATAATAAAGCAACACTAGTCTATTAGTATTTAGTTAGTAATGTGAGATCAAAGATGTAAGATTTAAGTTGATATACAATCAGATAAAATGAAATAAATCTAAACAACAATAGGTAAACCTACAACCTATAGGTACCTCTGAAATTGACTGCTGTTTTCACATTGCTATATGAGCAAACTGATAATGACTTAAATAATCAAAACTTAAAACTGACTCAAATTTACACGCATAGTCCTCCAACAACTTCACTAATCTTGTTTTGAGTTATAAACATTATATCTCTATGTAACCTAGTTAATACTTTTAATATTATTGTATTACAGGTAACTCGGCTAACTAACCTACCTAAAAAACATCATGTCTAAGGTTTGCAAGAAATCTGCCAAGTATATAATGTATTGAATAAGTTAAAAATATTTTAGAGATATTATTTAGCAAAGTAAACATGAGTACTTAATAAAAATAAAACATGAAATACAATAGGAGTTTTAATTACATGAATTAGCTGTAGTGTGATAATTGATAAATATAATATGAATCAGGATAATTACATTACTGAAATAGGTATATTATATAGTTCACAGATAATAACTGGAAACTTCCAGATCGAGGCCATTTTATGTAGGAATTAGCTTTCTTTAAAGGTGTATCCTTTATTGTTTTTAATGTTTATTGAAGTTTAAAGTTCACTTTTAACTTTCATTTTTATCCCTTTTCACATAACTAACTTTCTAGTAGATGATACCTAAGCAGTAATTTTATTCAATATTAATATATTCACAACCTCACAAGTCACAATACCGAAAAATTAGTAAAACATTCAATGTAATAATAGGTAGGTACTCCTAAATCTAATATACTGGGTAATATTATGCAATATCATTACAATGAAGTATATGGTCTTAATATCACAGTAGGTATTTATTATAAATTTATTGTTTTCTGTTTGTGATCGGTCTCTTTAACACCATCATTGCATTATAAATTAAGACTAAAAAGACTAAAGCATAAAAAATCATAGCAACACATGAGCAATACATTTAAACTACATAAGTATAGTAAGTACATAAAATATTTCTATCGCATGGAGGATAAGTAGGTACTTATAGCATGAAGGGATAAGCTATTAGTCTGCCCACTTACATCATGAGTATACCTAAGTATGCATTAAACTGAAAATCGATATTTTAATTTTAAATAGTTTCCAAACACTCTTAGAAAGTAGGCATATAAACCTAATCTCTATAATTTGATTTTAAAATCTGTAATCTAATTACACATTACAAACTATTATACAATAAATTGTAGGTATGTGATAAATTATTAAAATTTCACTTGCCGCCGGTTTTAAATAAGTCCTTATTTCTAGCGGTAAATCATACAATTTAACGTAAGGGCGTTTTTTCATTGGCCGACACGATAACGATAATATCGTAGCCGTCACACGTAGATATTTTATTATCTTGAAACTTTTTGATTCAACGACACGGTACCAATATCGATGGCGACAAAACAAAAACAGAACTTTCATGTCTCAATGACAAACATTACACCTTCGAGATCAGTGCGTTAACTATAAAACTACTTATTCAATATGGCAGACGACAAATTATATTTAGTTATTTAGTATATCTGCTTTACTTACGTCTAACGTATCTAACGTTGAAGGAACTTATTTAAAAGTCATTTTGAATATTTAATCAAACTAAACTGTTCAGTACAATGGAGTAGAGCGAACGACAGATTAGCGGGGAGGTGGGAGGGTGGTGACGTTGAACCCACACATGCACCATTGTGTAATTATGTCATACATCCTTGATTTTATCGGGACGATTCTATGGGGAGCGGACGTAGTACTAACTAGGGAAGGCGATTCTCTTGAAAAAAGATCGATCTTCGAATCGATTCATAGAAAAATCGAAGTCTAAAAAATCGATATCTCGAAAATCAATTTTTCATCGACTTACTATATAAGTTTGTATTGATGACATATATGAATGTAATTATAGAAAACTTGGAAGACGCTAAAATAATCAATCTAATCAGTTTTAATGAATTAAACAATTACAACTGTATTTAAATGTTACATGTTTAAGAACCTCTACTTAAGATAAAAAAAATTATAATATGTAAGTTAAAAAATTATAAAATTCACAGTTCCTACATTCAACTCATTCTAGACAGTTTTATATTTCTTATCATAACAAAAATTATCGAATCTCGATTTTCAACGGTAAAGTATCGATTCACGGAATCGATTCACTACAAAATATCGATTAAAAATCGATTTATTTGGTCGAAATAATCGATTCTTCGATTAATCGATCTCAGATCGCCATCCCTAGTACTGACATGTCATCGCCGATCGCCGGCGACGATAAATCGGGGTCGCGTCGTTTAGTGAAAAAGCGTCGCTCCATAGATTTCTGTGCCCCGATATCAATGAGTCTGCATCTGCGACGATATATCGTTATTGTGTCAGCCAATGAAAAAATGCTCTAACAAATACTACTTATAACATCCGTTCTTTCAAATAGTAAATACCCGTTATTATTATTACAAATAACAGCAATATTAAGAGCACTTGCATAACTTAGGCGAGTGTGTGAGAGGAATAATGCATAGACGGGTAATGAGATTTGATAAGGTGGAAGAAGTATTCAATGACCGCTTTGCTTGGCAACTCCGTCAGCAATACAACGTGAAACTATCGTATAAGTAAGTACGTATGAACAAGAAATACATAAATACCTACCCATTACTATTTACCATAGATTATGAGACCTTATTTGGTCTCATAACTTGTCTCCTTTATTCTGTTATATTTGTTATTTATCTCATTCTCATTAAAAGATTAATCCTTGCTATAAAGAGAGACACCCAGGAATACAGTATTATTATTTTATGAGATTGGTTGCTAGTTATTTTATTGCAGAAAGGTATTTTGTATGTATTGTCATTTTTTTTCTTACTAAAGACATCGGCTTTGTAAGCGTAGATCCCTTTGCCTTCCCTCTCAAATAGAAAGGAAAATCGTACAAAAAACAATTTATGATTTTTGCCTGATTTTTGATAAGAACCATTTCTTCTGTGATGTAATAAATCGAAATCTCTCGTAAGAATTAAGTATTTCAAACGTTTCGATGTCGTGTGTGATAGGTAGATAATATATTTCAAAAACCTCAGGAATTGTGAACAACATATTTCGAATCATAGGGTTACAATGGATACTGTATGCTGTATGTCATCATCATCACTTATGTCATGCACCAGCAGACATACAGCATACGGACTTAAAATATGGATATATCCAGTAAATACAATGTCCACGAAATGTGAGTATGGATACTTTTATTGTAATATGTACATATTCTAAAACTAAATAAGAACTCATAACCATGAAGTTTTAGAACTACACACCTTTGTAAGTATTTATGTATAGGTAAATGAAATCACAACAGTATTGTTTATTTATGATATACAGACAGGAACGTTTTTAAGGAAGTTAGTATTAACATTAATGATATTAATAGAGCTGTAGCTGTATGTAATATAATAAGTATGTATATTTCTAATAAAATGTTGATATGTATGTACATTTTCTGAATTGTATTAGTGGTATAAATCAGAAGGATAACAAATTAATGGTCTTTTTCTTTTAAATATTGACCAGCAATGAATTAAAATTCAGTTGAATTGATTATTAGAAACAGTAACTTTTTCAATAGCTGCACATTAATTTTATTTAGGTAATGAATTTTATGCAACTTTTTTTCTTACAGATACATATGGATATAGCTACTGATTACAATTTTATCATTGTTGTTGAAAAGTAAGAACTGAGAAATCATAGCATTCAACACAGCTTTGTACAAGTTTCCACAACTTTTTTAGTCACAGAAAATTTTGTATAGATTGTTAAATAGTAATTAAAGATTTATTAAAAGCAAGAGTATGTACATACCTACTGTCTTTTAATTTCATTCCTGATATAATTTATAAGTAATTTATTCTATGGCACTGACGATAAGAATGAGTGATAGGAGTAACTACTAATATTTTTAGAATTATTAATACTGATTTACCTACAGAAAGTATAGAAGTACCGAGGTAAGATGTATGAAAACATTGTGTATAATTTTATGGAGATATAATTTGGAGAACTAAAAGAATAAAAAAAATGTACCTTGTTTATAAATTTTACCTTATGAACCTCAATTATGATAAAAGTATGCAGGTACAAAATAAGTAGATCAGTAGATATCATTAGTGTATTTATTTCATAAAGCAAAGTTTAATAGCTACTTATTACATTTATATTAAATAAGATTGATAATAATTGTTTGTAACATGACTTCTATAGTATTTCAAAAATAGCACAAAGTTTTAGAAACCTATTTATATAGATAAAAATATAAATAAATATAACCTATACTAGTTATTATAACTTCTTTGTAATTCATAGGTAGTTTGTAATTCACAGGCACATGATAGGCAGGTACATTATCATTTCTTTTTCTTTTGTTCAAGGTTTACACTTCAAAATACATTTTAACACTTCACTGCATCAACATTTCTCTTTGTAATCATCTCTATTTTTTACATCATGATCTAGCCTTATAATACATAAAATGATAAGTGGATATTGGTTTTTCTTTGTATGAGAACTTGACACTGCCTCTCTTTTCAAACCCATTCCCACTGAAATATTAAAATAAACACCTTTAAGCTGTAGTTTTACAAAAACATGACATATTACAGAGAATGCAGTTTCCCGCACTTTTTGTTTAATGTTTAGTTGGCTATTACAGCAAAATATGAAACACATTTTTGTCCTAACTTCTACAATACTTACTTATAAGTGGCATTAACTCTTCTCTCACATTTATTTATGTTTTTTTACAGAAACAAATGGCTAGTTTGTAGGATTCGTAGGCGTCCTCGATCACCAAAATCACCATAAATGTCCATGAACTGCAGTTTTAGTCACATTAATTCCTTGAGAAATCTTTAACACCATTTATTTCACGAATAATGAGATCACTGTACAACACCGTTGCTTAAATAATATAAAGGTAAGTGACGAGAGTAATGATATTAAGCGGGCATCACGACGCCATTTTGAAAAGTTATTGACAACTGACAAGTTGACGAATGACGTCTCCGTATGTAATAAAATGAATGGACCGGGAGTTGTATTTAGTTTGATTCATATAATTGTAACATTACATACATTAAAATATTTATACGTGTATTTTTGCATTTTAAATAAGCTTTGTATTTAAACATCATCGGAATGATCAGAACAATTTTAAAAACAAATTTGTTTTTTATATTATACTATTAAATTTCATTTTTATCACATGTGTAGGTTGTAAAAAGTTTTTGCTGCCAACTCCTTGGCTGTTACATCATAGGAAAATCCTTGCGAACAACCGATGTAATTTTTCATCGATGTTGTCAACGATGCGTTCATCTGATGTTTCATCCGATGAAATGAAGTTGTGAATAGCACTACAGTTGAGCTTTCTTAAATCACGTTTGAAGCATTGACCGTAAGTCTTTCAGCAGGAATAAATTTGTCATAAATATAGTATCTTTGAGTATTGAGTATTATTAATGTAAAAATAATAACCTACTAATTATCTAGACCTTTAGTAATATTATTGTTAATAATTCATTTGTAAATAGAACTTTCTGCAACATTCTAGAACACGCACACGGCTTCGATAACAAATGTACCGTTGGTCTAGAAGTCTAGATTATCTATACTTAGAAGTATGGATGTAAAGATATCTTCGATAAACATATCGATAGAATCTAAATATGTAGCCTTTGTTGTTAGATAGAATAAGCTCTAAATTGATGAAATATTAGGTCTCTAGTTCATAAACTTATTAGTACGAACGAATAATACTAAAACTATAGTTGACATAAACGTCATACACTTAGAAAAAATTAATGAATTTTATCGACTCGCTAGGTAGGCGTAATTTTAGATAGGGTTTGTCGACCACTGTCTCTACACTAGTTGTTCCAGGAGTAGGAGCGCAGGTGACCTTCGTCGTGCGGTATAAAAAGCGTCTCGTATCCGATAGCTTCCTTTTTCTTTTCTCTCTGCTGCGGGACAAGCTGACTCAACAAAGTCTCATGGAGAAATTTAAAGTTAGGCCACATGTCGCCTAGGATAGTCTTAGCTGTATTTGTTTGGGAGTAGCAACCCCAATTAGAATAAATGAGTTAGTTAATAATATGTTAAAGTAGTAGAGGTAATCTCATGGTGGATCCCATGAGTTCAAAGGACACCTATAGAAACCAGGTGGACCTCCTGTCCCTATATGTAATGAACACTTAGGAATAATAGTAAAATCTATTCAACATTCATCTAAACTTCAATATGAACTAATCAAAATAGTTCTTAGAATGGTTTGGTGCACTACTCTGACTATCAAGAAGTCTAAGTCTTCTTCACTTGGGTGCTATATCGCGTGGCCAGGCCGCAGTTCCTATTAAAGGGGAATCTTTGAGGGCCGGGGCATGTGGGTGCTGTGATGCTAGTAGATGTTCGACAAAGGGGAAGACTGAGGAGTAGGTGCAGTTGGTGGATGACCACCTCCTTCATAAGATTGATCAGGGATAAAACTGATAACACTCTGCTGGTAACTAATAAATGATTCTCTGTTAGATATTAGCTCCACATAAAGGTATTGTGTATCTAATAAATATTTTTCTCTGCGAAATAAAATACTGGATAATAAGGTATAAAATGTACTTGGGTTTATGTATCTGTAACACTAAGAATTTAAATGCAGTACATAAACAAGGAAAGGGTGTCTAAGTCTTTATAACTAGGTATACTTCTCTTTAATTTAAGATAACATAAATAAATTATGTTGTTGTAACTATAACAAGTAATATCTGAGCTCAATACTTGTAAAACTTTAATACTAATGAATTATTCTGTAAACTAATTAATATCTAAGTGCTGTTAGATAATAGGTGATCTTATTTAATACATATATAATAATAAACAGGATAATGTTGTTTAACCATAGCATTTAATCTTTTTAAATTGTTACTAACTTTTAATAATAAATACATAGTGAACTGATTGTATCCACCATAGAGATTAAGTTAGAAGAATTAAATGTTTTCTTTGTGTGATGTTTTTCTGATGTCTAATTAATTAACTTTCTATAAATATCCCATTAGATGTCGATTGCAGAGGTGTACTAGGCGCCCTTAAACAAATTAGGTACACCACTCTCCAGGTGACAGTAATAATAACATCATCAATTACTCAACCCACACCTCACTCTACCGGCCTGAGCAAGCCACGTTGCCAAAGTGGCGCTATACCTACTAAAATTGAAAAATCTAAGGTGTCCGTGTTATTATTATTACTAAAAATATCGAATACTACTTTCATTATCTGCTCAACGTCAAGCACCCTTACAGTTAGCAAGAATAACTAATTACCATTACCTACGTATGAGAAGCCAAAGTCGTCAAATAAATCGAAAAAAAGCGTTCGTAGCGTACACAACACAAAGCGAAAAATGAATGACATACGATCAACTTTTTCTTTCTTTATGACATGGCGCATAGTTTAGCGCATTTGCCAATGTCACGTTTTAATAAGTAGAATCACAAGTAATTAGTTTTTTCTTATCGTAAAACTCCTCCAGTAAAGTCTTACTGAAGTTATAAAGGACTTCTTGGAAGAGCGCGAGAACTTCAGCTACACATGTTTATTTAGACCTACTACATTCTTTTCACTTATATAGAACTTTAAAAAATATACCATCACTTTTGTACTTTAAAACTCCCAAAAATGTAAAAAATAGAAAATCTAAACAAAATATCAACCTCACTTCTCCCGTTACCGCCAAAAAGTCCAATGTCATATAGACCTCAAAAGGTGTTGCAATTTTGAGTAAAGGAGAAAGAAGATATCGATTGATCACTTTAGACAGTAGTCAAAGTCAAAGTCAAATCAATTTATTCAAGTAAACCCAATTACATGGTATTTTTGAACGTCAAATCTACTTTAGTTCGGTTCGAATAGAAACCTGGACACTGAGAAGAACCGACAAGAAACTCAGTCAGGTATCATTTTTTCAACTTCATTTTACAAAAGGCTTATTAAAATACAATATTTTCCTTAAGCCAGTAAACGCATGTGCAGACAACATCATTTCCAGACTATTGTTTTATCTTCAATGAAATCGTTTATTTTATAATATGATTGTCTAGTCAATGTACGTTTTATAACCAATCTAAATTTATTCTCTGTTAATTGAGTAATTTCTTGAGGAACTTTATTATAAAAACGAATGCAGTTACCTAAAAATGAAACATTTGACTTATGTAATTTAAATTTTGGAATAACCAATTTATCACGACCTCGGGTTTCCATACCATTCATATCGCCAATCTTTTTATTTTTTCTCGTATACATAATAATTTCAAAGATGTATAAGGAGGGCAAGGTGAAGACATTAATGTCTTTAAGCGATTCTCGTACATTTATCCTGTAGATGGCACGTATTGCTCTTAGTGAAGTCGTATTTCTTTTACTTAATTACGTAGTTAATTCTAGTATTTACCGAGCTGCAATTATTTATGTAATAAATAAGTAATTATTTTGAGACATACAAAAATTATTAATAACATGGTAGTTATAAAAATAAACCATTTCAAATCAAATAACAATGTTGTTACGACTACGAAATCGATAACATATTGTTGCTGGCTCCTTTTTTCTTTTGCAGCAGTGTAGTTATTAGAGATATAATGAAATGTATAAAAAAAATAACATTACTGCAGGCACACTTAATAATTGCTAAAAATTATATTATTTTAAATCTAATTCAATACATATTTTCTTTAAATTTTATTCTGCTGTCCACGACATGTCCACACGTCCTTTACTGGCACTCACTGATGACTGTCTGGAGCCGGAAAACCAGACGTCGCTAGTGTGTAGATACCGTTAGTTTAGTGTGTCGAAGTACCGACACTGACAATAATAAAAATTAAAAAATGCGTAAATGAGTGTGGGTAGTTGCAAGAAACCGCACACTACGAAGATGACATTCATCCTCATCAGTCTGCCCATGACCACGATCGGTGCAATCCGGTCGAAACGTCGAAATAAAATAGGTAATTAGCCTGAAAGTATAATCGCGACATAGATCCATAATTAAATATTATAAGTTCGTGATTTTAGTTTAAATAAACTGACACATATACACATATACCTTTACTGTTCAAGCGGTTAGACTGTGGAACGCTCTTCCTTCACACATTCGGGAAAGCCAGTTTATTGCTTGTTTCAAGCATGCTGTCAAGGAGCACTATATGAAAGATGTACGTTAAACTTTTATTTATTTATTTATTTACTGCTTTAAATATATTTATCTCTCCCTATGTATATATTTATATTTATGTTGTAGCGACCTGGCGATTCTAAAAGTGCTGATGCAGTGAATATCCCAACAATGTATTTAAAATATAGTATGTATTATAATTGTGTATATTATATATATGTAATTCATATTAGTGTATTTTATTATCATTATAGCGAATGCATACAGTGTCTATCTTTTCTATTTTGAATTTGTTACTCTCGCAGGTCTGCTGGAAGAAATTTCTTTTAGAAATAAGCTGCACCTTTTACTCATCCTTTCTGTATGTATCTTTTTATAATGTTTGTGTGTGCAATAAATATAAATAAATAAATAAATACGCATACACATAAATACACCCTCACGCCGTATTCCTGACGGAGTCCTTACTACATACTTCACTCGCTCTGTTTATATCGACATCTGTGTATTGCACAGCTATGGCATGAAACGCGTTGCTAACATTATTAAAAACAAAGTTCTAATTCGAAAATTCTAGAGCGTGATGTCATAATATCATGTAAGCAATTGACTGGGGGCGTCGAAAACTATGTTCCGTTATTATTAGCGATGGAAATTTTCAAAGAAGTTCCACTCGTTTTTCCCGGGCTATACCATACATAGGGCCGGATGTCCGCCGACCGAGTCAGTTTTCGACTAACGAGCGATAACGAGGACTTTGAGGGGCGACTATAAAAACTAGGAACCGTCGCAATCGAGTTCATGTTCTTGGTACTTGTGTTTGTGTACGGAAATAAACTCTCTGCAACCTTGTGAATGATGAATGAATGAATTCCTACAATCTTTGGTTATTTTCTGCTCAAAACTCCAAAAACCACCAAGCGACGCGTATTTCGCCTCTCAACGAAGCATCCTCAGCATATTCTAGTGCTCAGACTCGGTCAGCTAACTAGCCCTGAATCAAATACAAAACAGCTGTAAAAGAAGAAACTCGCATCAAAATGCACATAATGAGATTTATGTGCATAATTAGTTAATAAAAGTGTTTAATGGAAAGACATTCATAAATTATAAATTTTCTACTTTAGGGACATTGTAAGTTGTGTACGGACATTTTAATGTGTTAGAAAAGACGAATCAGCAGTTTTGTGTGGAAGCGTGAAGTATGCGAGAGTCGACGGCAGTTACTGCGCACTGTCCGATCGGTACGAACGTGACCAATATTGGGGTTCAATTAGAAAAATAAATTTGTACGGAACTATCAAAATTTACTCCTTTATTTCTGTCAGTGACTCCCAGTACTCACACGAACATAGGTATATCGTAAACTACGAACGTCTTAGTTTTTATATAAGTAAAACGGAACGTTATTTCAGTCGTCAAACATTAAGTAGTAACATCACTTCATCGCTAACCCGTTCACAGTCACATATGTTAGCGGAGCAAACAAAATGACGTTAAAAATAGAAAAATATTTAATAAAGTGGATTTGTGAAACCTTTTTGAGGTCGATGTGGACACGGGAAGATATTTTTTTGCGGAAAATACTTTCGCGCTATAAACGAATACGCAGTGACGTCACGTTATATGCTTTCGCTTTTTGGCGCGAATTTTTAATAGTTTAAAATTATTTGTGACAATTTAATTAATCTTTGCGACCTATTGAAAAAAATACATGCATGTTCCCTATTCACGAATCTGTAGAGAATTTACCTTTGACTTAAAGTTATCCTTTCATACAGATATCTTCACAAAACTTGTAGACACGTTCAAATTTTATCGTTTTGTCTCGCTTCTTTTCATTTGCTGTGAAAGAGACTGGAATACGTGCTCGGACGACCAAAGTAAATGGTGTTCTGCTCGGTCAACTGCGAAAAATCTACGACATACCAGTATTTAGAATTAGCAGGTGCACTTTTATATTTCTTTTGCTAAGGAGTCACGTCACGAACGAGAATTCTTATTAAGTTATACATAATAAAATATTTGTCAAATGGTTGTTACAGTTGCATAAATTGACTATTTATGATGCGTTTCCGCAAAGTAACACCTGAGTCTATTCAAAATTATGATTGTTCATTAGCAATATGACCAAGAGCCGACGACTGGCCAACAAATTCCGTGAGACTACGAAGTTGCGAAGCGATATAAAAGGCATTGTGGAACTGTCGGCGTACGTCACTGGGAGTTTGGATGAAAATCTTAGAATAATGACAGCATAGAAACCGGGTTACGATAGCAACAAAACAAGACAGGGTGTTTCATTAGTTTTCACGTCAACGCATTCGGTTCGATCGCGGCGTTTTCTATTCTGCCAGACTAGTAATTTCTGAACGATACGTTTAGATTCAAATTAATTATTTCTGAACGCATCTATTCAGTGACGTAACAGCGATCACTGTAACTGGTGCTCTATGATCATTCTCTTATTGACCACGGGGCGGCTCGCATGTATTACACGTGTTCGGCGGACCATAGATTAGAAGCATTATAATTAATCTTAGATATTTCATGCGCTTCTTAATTACAACTGTTTCTGTTAATTGAAGTGAGATCTCCTCGCACGATTAACCCACATGAGACATAGAATGTTGTACCTCCAGTACTTATATATTTTTATTTACAGCATTACAAAGGGTCAGTTCCCTTTACCGAAAAAAAGCACACACGAGATTCAGTTTAATATTTATAAAATCGTAATTTCTGGGGATTTGTAAGACCTAGAATATTTGTCATTTTTCTTTACAATTTAGGTAGGTAAGGTTTATTATTCATTTAGTCATTTTGTGAGACACAGGTATAAATATGGTGTTAGTGTTACAATATACTATAAGAGCCTCTGTGCTCCGCCTCATGCATGGCGTTACAAACATTAATAACAAAACAATAACTCAGATAAATATGTTAAATGTTATTATTAGGTTAAGCATTCCTAATTTTTAAAATTCTATGTTTAGTAATTTTGGAGATAAGAATGAGTCTACTAGTACTATGATTAATTTAAAATATAAGCTAATTTGGCATAATTAGGTTGATTAATAAGATGAATTATAACGCTATTTCCTGTCGACTCAGAATAATCTTTGGCAAGAAACAAGACCTCACAGCACAACTAAAGGAAAAAAACAGAAAATTGTAACATGTAGACTGTATGTAGACATGCACTTTCCATGCTAATGGAACTTCGTTTTTTTATCTGTATTTATTTGCACATTGGACGAGGAATTTGCTATGAATCATTTAACTTATTTTATACATGAATTCAGGTCGGATTAATTATTTTATTTGTTTTAATAGCAACAGCTTTCATAGACTACATATTGCCTTGAGGACAAATATCTTTTTGAGGCGCAACAGTTATTACTAATTTATTATCTGCTATTTCTTGTTTAGGAACAATACTAGTAAACTGAATCTGAGGGCGCTTTGTAGTTGATAATGCAACACTAACTCGATTTTATACATTTCATTTTCTATTACCATTTATTATTATTTGTTGCGATAATTAAGAACACACACTCGCATAGTCACTTTTACATTTAATTTCTCAATAATTAATAGCAAACTACAAACTATAACACGTTGTCACGAATAGCCGACGACTAACAATCAACAGTTAAAGCCGCAGAGTGATATAGAATGATTCAGATCTTGGCACGCATCGGCTTATATAGACTTGCTGACGTCACTTCTCCCACGCCTTGGCGACAACAGATGTGACAGGCAGGATGTGATGTCAGCGAGGCAGACCCGGTGACGGTGACGTTATATTGTTTCGTTACATATTATAATACTATAATATAAGAAGGCCTTCGGTTCGTGGGTCCGAATATTTCTAAGCTTATTTTCTTATTTTTGCAAGGTTTCTATGCTGTAGTTACTCTGAGACGTAAACTCTCTAATTAAATCAAACTGCGTCTGGACGCGGCTCGGCGCTCCGTCCGTCTCCGTATCCTTTGATACCAATTAAATTATTAGGATGAATTTCGTGAGTTATAAAATAAAGGAAAGTTTTGGGTACACATGTTTCTCATCATTTATAATATGCAACCCTGTTAGAATTTCGAGTTACATTATGAACTCATTTTGTTTATAATTATGTTATTCATATAAGTTTGGGATTAGGGTTGTAACATAATATAAATACGTATCCCAATGCTACGTCTTTGGTCTATAATAATATTATGAAGAGGTAAATTTTGTTTGTATGTAATGGATAAACTCAAAAATTACTCAACCATTTCAAAAATTCCTTTACCTGTTCAAAGCTACATTATCAGCGGTTAACATTGGCTATATTTTAAAAAAAAATTTTTAAAACCTTGCTAATCCGGGGCACGTCGCTAGTACCGTATAAATCAGCCATTCCCAAAGTGAGCGATAACGCCCCTTTGTGGGCGCTGCAGGCCTAAAGGGGGCGGTTAGAGACCCAGAAAAAAATGGGGGCGTTGTGTAGAGGCCTGAGGGGTGATTTGTAATTTCATTTAGCTAGGAGGCATCTTAGACAACGACTGCATGAGCTCTCGACTCAGTAGACAAAATAAGTTTGGGAACCTGTGGTATAAATGAATGAGTTGAAACGGCTGTCAGTGATTTGAAAATATTAAAACTCGTAGAATGATTTGGTGCAAGGAGTGCGCAGCGCATCGAAACTACGAGGTAGAATATATGCATGAAACGATCGTTTATTGAAGGAAATAAATGTGACATAATCAAAAACAAAATAATCAGATTATTTAAAATAAAAAAAAAATCTTTATTTAAAAAATACAGGCAACGCGTTCCGAAGTGAGTAGCAACACTGCATACGCTATAGCTGCGATGGCAAGTGAGTAGCAACACTGCATACGCTATAGCTGCGATGGCAAGCCAATGGCAGCTTTTATAATTTTCCGTTGAACCGTTTTTACCGTCGACGGTACAATGGGGAAGCAAAATATATGCAGTTGTATGGAGACGCTTTTATATTTCCGTACGCGATAACGTCTACTACGTTCTACGTGATAGGATAGCTTTAGGGTAGCTTTTTGCTTATCTATTGTATTTCGGACGGTAAAAACGTTCAACGGAAAATTATAAAAGCAGCCATTGTCATGCGTGCCATTGGTAGCACATGTCAAATTAATAGATACAAAGTCGTACTTAAAGGATTTAGATATCTAATCGAAATAGTTTATTTTTTCACATACATTTGTTGGTTTTTTCCCTTAATCGCTAATTCAAGATTGGTTGATGGCACGTCATGGCCTTGTTAAATATTCCTTAAGGACAAATGGCATGTGAATGGTTTGCATCAGCCGCTCTGACCCGTCGCGTAAGGTGTTACACATCACAATTTAAAACCTGGCCATTTTAGCGCTTGTTCCAACTTCGGATAAAAGTTAATTTACGGGCGAGCTCGGTTGCGTCGTTTGCCCATATTGATAAATGAAATGATTAATTGTAATATTCAATTCGAAAACTTTTGTAATCCCATTGTGATAGTAATTATGTATTAAGGTACCTGCGGGTAATAAGGCCTGTCGTCTAATAAGGCCTATGTGAGTAAAATCGTATTTACAATGGGCGCTCCCGCTCAAGGTAACGCTCACAGACGCTTAACTCACGAAGATTCTTTAGGAGTTTATAAACGCGGAAACTCGTCTTCCCGTCTCCAAGGTTATATCATACATTGCGAGAGACGACCGTGCAGTTCGAATAATAAAAATCGGTCCAAATCAGTCGTTAGTATTGATTATCATGTTTCACTTATCTGTGTAAATTTGCTGTGTGAAGTTCTTAATCCTTTTAAGATTCTATAGTAAATACTTGAATAACATACCGTGATTCAAATACTTTTAATTCTGTTTTTCTTATATACATGGTCGATGACTATTAAGGCCTACTAAATTTAAACATTAGTTTTGTTTTCCTTCTACATCATAAATCACATTTTATTTGTTTCATAACATATTTTATATAACTTTCGAGGTTTTACGAATGTAAGCAAGTAGTACGTAATTTAATGCTAATTGAACAATCGTAAGTTTTAATGTCTAAGACCACGATGCATATAGAACGAGCATTTACTTAAATAGTTGGAAAATTGTAGATTTTTTTTAATAATTTTTAATGTAATTGCTGCGTTTATGCAATTTGATCTCAAGTATCAAATTTATAACGCGTAGTTTGATTATTTAAATATAATATAGCTGTAGGCTTTATTACCCTACCATACTACCATAGTAAAATAAATGCTACTGGCAAGGTTTCCAATAATGTTTAATTTTGTTTTTGTTTATGGCTAAAAATGCCATTTTCCCTTTATATTTTATAGTAATTGAACTTTTAGTCTAATTATTACTAAAGTCTATTGATTATATTGGCTATTTTTCATTTAATTTCAGATCTTCCTTAGCTAGGCCTTAATACCCGCAGGTACCTTACATACTTATATGCATGCTATTTTATCTACCGTAATGTGTAATGTTACAAAATTTCGCAATTTAAATGAATTCCGAGATTCCGAATTCCGTTAGGATAGTTTGGGTTAAATGTGCACATATAAGCGTGTCTGGTAAGTGAGTATTCTTCTTCTTCTTTTTAGCCATAGGACGTCCACTGCTGGACATAGACCTCCCCTAAAAATCTCCAATAAGACCGGTTGGTAGCGGCTTGCATCCAGCGCGATCCTGCGGTCTTAATGAGGTCATCCGTCCACCTTGTGGGTGGACGTCCTACGCTGCGCTTGCCGGTACGTGGTCTCCACTCGAGAACTTTTCGACCCCATCGGTCATCAGTCCTCCGCGCTATGTGCCCTGCCCATTGCCACTTCAACCTGCCAATCCGGTGGGCTATGTCGGTAACCTTGGTTCTTCTACGGATCTCCTCATTACTGATTCGATCTCGCAGAGAAACTCCGAGCATAGCCCTCTCCATGGCTCGTTGGGCTAATTGAAGGTTACTAATAAGGCCCATAGTGAGAGACCACGTTTCTGTGCCATAAGTCATCACTGGCAACACACACTGGTCGAAAACTTTCGACTTGAGGCACTGAGGTATGTCGGACATGAAGACGTTACGCAATTTTCCGAACGCTGCCCAGCCGAGTTGGATTCGGCGATTGGCCTCTTTCTTGAAGTCGGGCCTACCTGACTGGACTACTTGTCCTAGGTAGACGTACGAGTCAACAACTTCAAGAACCGAGTTCCCAACTGAAATAGGGGTGGGTACAACATGGGAATTACACATGACCTTTGTCTTGTCCATGTTCATTTTAAGACCTACCTGTGAGTATTAGGGTGGCAATATTATTTCAACATTTTTTGAACTCACACAAAAAAGGTAAGTTCGAAGTAATTATTTGAAGGGTCCTTATACATTTCGTTCCATATACATTGTTCAGAGACTGCTCAAACTAATTAAAAATTCAAGAAATTTTCTATTCAAGAGTACCTGTTATTAATATTAATAATAAAAAATTAAACTGCTTTCAAAAAAAAACACTGAAAGGTACAAAATAACTATCCTTTACTAATCAAAACTCAAGTACAATTAAAATAACTTTTTAAATACGATACACATATCTATATAATTAAATTTGACCGTTACTGAAATCGGTGCTAAGCCTACCGAACTAATAGACTTTCTGTTGTTGCACATTGGTTGATTGATACCAGCTTCTAAACATGTGTGCCAAATTTCATAAGTGTATGTATGTATATTTATATGTACGTTTGTATGTTTGTCCGCGAAAATCTCAAAAACTATAAGTTGGATTGCAAAAATTGTTTTTAGTTGAACTAGATATAGTTCAACTTCGGGATAATAGACTAACATATACAAAACCTGTGCAAATCTGACAATATTACATACATACGAGTCGAATTGATAACTTCTTTTTTTTTGAAGTTAGTAAAAATATATTTAATTTTTTATTTTTATTAATAATAATACTCGCGTAATCAGGAAAATCAGGGTTTTACATTTTCAATTCGCTTAACTTATCCTAGCACAAAGCTACCACTGAATATTGCTATTCTAATTAAGTTTCGGCACTCCGAGACTCGTCTAACAGAACTTGGACATACTACTTTATCAAGGGAACCTGTTAGCGACATGCAAATGTCCAAAACTTTCCACAGCATATTCATTAAAAACGCTACTCGACTTTGCATAATTGACACAAAAAGCTCAATTTATTGTGAGCACAGTGTTTCTAGTTGCGGCGGGCGTAGTCATTCGGTCAAAAAGCTCAATTGAATAAAGTACCGAATAATCCGCACTCGCTGTATATCAGTGTTGCCAGGTGACAAGAAGAAAGCAGTAGAAAACTGTAATATTTATCAGTAGATTAATAAAAAGTTTTAGATTTTGTAAATTGATAACTTCCACGCAATAATACATACTTTAAATATAAGTAATTTAATTAAATCGTCGTAATATAAATTTTCAAGTAAGCTGAAAAATTTTGCTTATCAGCTCGATATTCATTAGAATCTAAGTCAATAAAAAGGTTTTTTTTTGTGATTAAGGCGACGCATTGATAAACAATAATTGAATCCAAAATAGAACTTCTGGTCTATGCAAAAGTGCGCGCGCTAGCTTACGAAAAATACGAAAAAATAGTTATTTTCGTTTATTTTAAAAACTATAATTAATTTCAAAAAATTCAACTGTCAATTTGGATATATTTGGATTAAACTGTATAGAAATTTAAAAATATAAATCGATCCCGTTACTCCTAAAAATGAAATCTCTGTTTTAAAAGAAGTTTCTTTGATATTTTTTTTGTGTTACAAAAATTAACCAATCGTGTATCGCAACTGTCAAAATAAAGTCAATGAAATGAAGAATCAGGTTCCCAAATATCACTGTCATACGTTTTGTAGTCGGTTTTGTAGAAAAATTGAGATCAATGTCCTCAAAATTTCTAATGCATCGCCTTAAAAACGAAATTTTTCAAATGCCCTTATACTCTTGTGTTCGTGTGTATAAAAACTGCAAATATCTTTGAGCGTACTGCTTTCTGTTCTCCAGTGATGTTCTGATTACATGTACATATTGTACACATATGTCGTGGCACCGAGCGACGGCGGTGCGGCGTACCCGTTATATTTCCTGGCGCTTGAGTCATCTTAGTCGAGCAGAACAAAGAACACGTACTTTTATGTCGAGAATCACTTGATTAAGACCAGGATATCTGAACTATCATATTGCGACTAACTTGTCTATAGATGTACTTCTACAATAGATATAAATTCAGAAAAACATACACAAAAAAATTCAATTAAACGCTTCATCGAATAAAACTTACAAAACATTATATTTAATTAATTTAGAAATAAAATACATAATTTAATAGTTGAAAAAGTTTTCTTTCAAAGTTCTCGTTTGTTTGAGCGATATTATACGTTTTTTGGAATTATGAATTGAATGCTATTTAATTAATTGACGAGAAGACTCGTGCTGCCCCACAGGATTGTGTCGATAATATAATTCAAATATTACGCTCATATATGATGAGTAATTGTAACCTAATCTAAATTGAATACACAAATTTAAAGTCAAGTTAAACATTCACACCTAGCTACCTTCCAACTTAATCAATTTAAGTTGGCAAAAGCTCGAATGAAAGACTCGTTCCAGCGAGTGTTCTTAGACTAAAACGAACCGCGTACCTCAATTAAAACCGGTGATATAAAGAAAGAAAGCTATGCAAACACAAGAATGTACAGAAGGAAATCGCGTTTGAGTATAACTTGAGATGGGTGAAAGTTAGGTGATTTCCAATGCTTGATGAAGAATCTGTTCATCAATACCTTTCATTAAAAAAAAATTAAGTGAATAGGTTGGATAGAATGGTCGGTCGAACTCGTAACAGATTTCATAATTTTTTTAAATATATTGTTTTATCGATTGTATACATTATTTGTTTAATATTAATAACAAAAAAGTACATACATATGTTAATATTTACAAACTTAAAACTACACATTATCTTAAATAATAAACTTCCTCAAAGTTGCCGCTTAGAAAGCTGTCATTGTTTAAGGTACCCAGCAGACTGGCAGCGTTATCTCTTTGAATTATCTATTATATTTCTCCTTTTCTCTATATAAGCAAAAGCGTTTCAATGAAACAAATTATTCTTCGTTCAAATGTTAAAGGCAAACATTTTACTTCAAAAAGGTCAACCCTATTTCTTTGTCTCTGCCTCATCATCCTTTTTTTTTTCTTTTCTTTATGGCATGGCGCACAAATTAGCGCATTTTCTAGTGTCACGTAATACAAGTAGAATCACAAGTAAATTAGTTTTTTCTTATCGTAAAACTTCTCCAGTAAAGTGATAGTAATAGTCGGTTTTACTGAAGTTATAAAGGACTTCTTGGAAGAGCACGAGAACTTCAGCTACACATGTTTATTTAGACCTACTCCATTCTTTTCACTTATACAGAATTTTAAAATACATATCACTTTTGTACTTTAGAACTCCCAAAAATGTAAAAAATAGAAAATCAAAATAAAATGACAATCTCACTTCTCCCGTTCCTGTTAAAAAGTTTCACCCTCTTAACTTGCTCGTTACCAAGGAATACTTGGTCTTAACCATGAGTTTTAACGCACAAAAACTATAGAGTTAGTCTTTGTAGTTAGTGTAGTTTACTTTTAATAAAGTACCTACGTACAAATGCTGTTATCCACTATTATATTAAACGAGCAATATTTGTATATATATATATATATTTGATATCGCTTTCTCAAAAACGGCTCTAGCCATTTTGATAAAATTTACAATATAAGGGTTGAGGGAGGCAAAAAATTGATCTCGCTAGGTCTCAACTCTGGGAAAATCGTTTTCTCCATCTTTTACAAACTTAAAACTTCCAAACTCTAAACTTGAACTTAACTTAAAACTGCTGAGTTTACTTTCTCAATAGCACAGTGGCTAAGTGTATGTCTACCAGGCCGAAGTGCGCAGGTTCGATTCCTGCAATGTGGTTGGGCCTTTTTTTCTTTTTTATTGATAAGTTGAAATAACATGTCTAAGTTCAGTTTGCAACGAGTACCTATTAAAACACGTGTCACTTCTATAATGTATTTATAATAAGGAAATATAATGAAAAATAAAGATAAAAGCATAAACTTCATAACTCCAGCCTTCAGTTATTTATAAGGTCTATGGATAAAAGTCATGGAGAAAAATCTATTATTTATTTTCCTGATCAATGAATTTAATGAAAAATTTCATGGACTTCTTTTATTTTAAGACTTCTTTTCTTCTTTTATTCAAAAACAGCTATAACAATTTCGATGAAATTTATAATATAGAGCCTTACGATGTTCAAAAATCGATCTAGCTAGGGTCCAATCCTGAGAAAATTTGTTTTCTCTATGTTTTCAGAGACTTAAAACTTTAAACTCTCAACTCTTCTGATTTCGCAACAGAGTTTACCTTCTCAATAGTACAGTGGCTAGAGCGTAAAGGTTTCGAATTCTGCAATGTGGTCGAACCTTTTTTATTTTTTTTTGTAAGACACCGAGTAAAACTCGGTCGCCTAGGTACTAATTATTATATGTGCATTTTGCGTTGATTTTCTGGTAACTTATACCTTTAAGATTCCGCGTATGTAGACTTTAGTGTGTTTCGTACCTGGATTTCGCTATCTAAGACTGAGAGACTGAATACTTGGACACACAATATCGACTTTTTATCTTGAAATCCTTAAACGTGGAAACATGATTGGATAAAAAAATCTCGACAAAAGAAATTCCAGAAAAACCCGTTTCGCACAAACATTCAGTTACATCTACGAATTTCTACAGAATTTTAAAACATTTTTTACTAAAACGGATAGGTAATTATAATATTTCTAATCTCAAAAACCAGTTTTTTAATTGGTAAAGTAGTTTTCTTGTAAATTACAATTATGTATAAAAACAAATGTTGACATTTCTCCGCGCTAAAATGTGATCGAACCCCATATGGCACAAGGGTAATGAACGGATTCGGTTGCGCTGGACGACATAGATGGACTCTTAAGAGAAATTCGGATTGAAATTACAATGAACTACAGATCTACTTTAAGGAGTGTAAGAACTGAGAACACTAGAATAAAAAGAATGAGAGGCATACCGCCTCATCGACTGATCAGTAGTCTTGTACTTTCTTTGATATCTAAAGTGGTTGTGAAATAAAATTTATTAAAGTGGGTAACAAAATATTTAACAATTGTTCACAGAAATTCTTTGTATAATTTTATAAGAAGTCCATGAAAGAAAAATTTATTTTCTTTTGAAAAAATAATTTTACTAAACTATTAAGTGACAAGTTATCTCACGGTCGAAAAACTGATTTCTATGTAGTGTGTACTTTTTATCTTATAAAAATAGGTATACTTTTTATCTTATAAAAATAGGTGTATTTTACACGTGGATTCTCTAAAAGATTTTTATCAAATTTTTACAGGAGTGTTTTGTTTTATAACGATTTTCATAACAATTCATTTAGTCAACACTGAAAGGAATTTAAGTTTTTGATTGAGAAACCGACCAAGTGTGCATCTGTGTTGTCAGTTATTATCTCAAAACGAGGGTCGCAGCTATTTTTAATAAAATAACTGGTTAAGTGTGAATCGTACTTGTGCTGTCAGTGTTCTTTAATGTATTTGTCGCAGAGCTTTCCTTTATTAAAAAAAAAATTAATTAAAAAAAGAAAAAAGTAATTGAGTACAATCCGCATTAATCTTAATATTCACGACTTTTTCAAACTTTTCCGAGATACTTTTGGAAATATTATGGTGGGGGACAATGATATATCAAGAGTACAAAATAACGTTAGTAACTAGTGTCTTACCAAAACTGATAACGAAACCTGATATCCCATACACCATCAGATCGATCGTCTTAAAACATACGATTTATCTAAACGGACGAAGTATTTCAAAGTGTATGAACGTTTTCTCAGTCCGATTCTGATTCGATGATCAGACGGTTTGAAGTACACCTTCAGATCGATCGATCGACCCTTTCATGTGGTGTTATAATTTCTCTCAAAATTGCATTTTGGTTTTGTATCATTAGAGCAGCCATTCCCAAAGTGGGCGATAACGCCCCCTTGTGGGCGCTGCAGGCCTAAAGGGAGGCGGTAAGAGACCCAGAAAAAAAATGGGGACGTTGTGTAGAGGCCTGGGGGGTGATTTGTAATTTCATTTAGCTAGGAGGCATCTTAGACAACGACTGCATGAGCTCTCGACTCAGTAGACAAAATAAGTTTGGGAACCAGTGCATTAGAGAAATGAAAGTTATTGCAGATTTTCATTCATTCTCAAGTTATAATCCAATTGTCGAGATAATCTTCAAGTCGTTCAATGTATTGTATGTGAATATTTTTGCATTTTTCCGAGCCAATCTTTTACTCAATATCGCGACTTCTTTTCCTTTTTTTTAATGCCAAAATGAATCCACTTCCCAATCCATTGTGGTACGCACATGTGCCCTTGACGGCTAACACGCCGAACTGAAGCGTAGCCGGTTTGATCGGAGAATGTATGTGTGTTTGTTCAGTTCTGACAGTAGATTTATCGTTTCATCAGTTTGAAGATGTATGGGACCTCTAATCTTCGGTCTCGGCGTCGCTTTTGGCCAAAACCAAAACAGAAACTTATTTAGACCATAGAAATTACCACTATGCATAAATTTTATTCAGAAATTTTAGTCAAAAATACGGCGAATGTGTAGGAACGGCAGTTTAGAATTTTCCAATGATAACACTGAGCTGACACTGAGTTTCTATATTTTGCACATATTTAAGCCAATTTAGAATAGTTCATTTCCTAAATTGACCTGACCGGGGTTCGAACCCGGGACCCTAGCTTGAAACGCAGATGCTACGCCATTGCGCCAACGGGCCAGAGATTTTGATATCTTGTTAAAAATATCGATATTTCGATATCTTGTTGAAAATGTCGATATTTTAATATCTTATTTAAAATATCGATAGGTATGTCGATATACAGAAGTCGTCGTTACCGATATTAAAATATCGACATTTTGAACATCGATATCGTGACCGAAGGTTTGTTTGACTTTTGGTAAAAACCGAAATCGTGGCCAAAAACTAGCCAACATTTTCTGTCGGTCTGTACCTCTAGTTATAAAGTTAGTTACGTTAGTTATACCTTTTTGAATACATAATTGACGAGGTTTATTCCTTGATTTGTCAAGGATCATTAACATCTATAAAAACATACCAGCACGTATCGGCACGAAAACTATAGACGCATAGGTTTTAAATAATTGAACGCTGCGTGATAAATAATTGAACGTTTAAATTGTTATACAATATTATTGCACAATAAATGTATTGCGCAATGATGTTGTATTTCTAGATTAAAGTGTTCACAGAAATAATATGAAAATTGCGAAAAATAATCCGAAAACCTTAAAAATACTAAGTAAAACAAATAACGCATTGTGGAGTGAAGATATTATTAATTTACATGAATTTCTACATCATATCGGCTAACCAATATGGTGGTGTGTAAATATAGAATCTGATTTATATGAACTACACCACACACATAAAAAAGGACACTTAGTAGACTGGCACAAGTAAATGACACGAACACTTCACAGAGGTAACAATCTATTTATGAGCATCACGATTTACATAATTATAATATTAAACAAGCGATACATACGCAGATACAACAATAATTACGAATTACGAAATCAGTTATTAACGATTATAAATAAGGCGAATAAAATTAGTACGAGCACGTCCACTTATAATAGCCGTTCGAACGAACGCAGAATGAATGTGTGTCGTGCACTGTGTTTACTCGCGACAGTTATTTTTGTTAGCACGGGCGTGCTAACAAAAATAATCGTCAGTAATATAGTGTAATATTGTTAAAGTGTAGGTAGGTGTCAAATAAAATACGTGTATAAAATGTTTGTGTGTTCATAAATTATATTTAATTATTTAATATATAAATTTTATTATTGTGTATGTTTGTTAATGAATATGGTTGTAATATGCATAGTTATATGAAATATAAATAAAGCGTATGTGCGGTACAGCTCCAGGCACGACCACTGCGTGTGCTGGGCCCTTTATAATATCGGCAGGGTAACGAACGTGCCGGGAACTGCGCCGACATCGACCGTGATACGCGGCGCTGATCAACAAAGTCGTACAATTAAGAGAGGCTAAATGCCTTTAATGTCCGTTAGTCTTCAGGCTGGTGGAAGTCGGAGGTGGCTTCCGGCGCCGTAAAGCCACATAACAGGAGATATACTAATTTCTCACCTATCTAACCTTTTGGTCTACCGCTTTTGAATTTTAAAGTAACAGTATAATACAATACAATACAATCAACTGCTTTTTTCAGTCGGCGAACACACAACACGATAGAACTTCTTTTTGCTACAAATCAGATTACAGGGATTTACAATCAATTTTCAAATACTTTTTCTCCCTTTTTTGTCAAAAAGCGGCCGACGCCTATTTTAGACTTCTCCATTACAACTTCAATACACAGACTAAATTACCTATATACCAAAAAAACATAGACTAAACCAGCACTGAACGCGACAACCATCGCCATCTCCCGGCATCGTGAGACAACAGTAACAAAAATACGTAATAATACCTTTTATTCCTAACTGTGTATGTATGTAGTGTAGATATGAAGTGTGGTATGTGGCCTACAGTGTTGTTTAGGTATTCGTTATTTAGTGAACTTATTGAGATTTCTGTAACCGAAATATCTATAACAGGATCTTTGTAGTTTTATCGTGTCTGTCTCCCCGGCTGTCTGTCCGCTTGTCTGTCCTTCTATCAGACCGTCTATCAGTTCTTTTGGTGGTCCTTGTCGGTCTGTCTGCGTCTGTCTATTCGTTTGACAAGCGATTATATAAAGCCAAGAAATGAAGAACAAAAATAATGGATATTTTGGATTTATGTTTTGTAGTTCCATACCTCAAAGGAAGAAAGGAACCCTTATAGGATATATTCGTTGTCCGTCTGTCCGCATGTATGACTGCCTGTCTATCGAGACCCTTTTTCTCAGGAACGCGTGGAGATATCATGTTGAAGTGAAACTGTGAAAAAATCAAACTTCTAAGTCAAAAGATACGGCCATTTGTACCGCATATACACTCGCAAGGGAATTAAAACCTATAGGCTACTTCCCATTGACCTAGAATCATGAAATTTGGTTAAAAACAATGTCTTATATCAAAAAATAAAGGGAAAAATTGGAAATCCGTAAATTTTTATTTGGCATTACAAACTTACATTTGCAGTTGGCGAGTATGGGAGGACGTGTCTTTCAACTGCAAAGTTAACTTTCATCAACTTTCATCGGTAAATACACAATATAAATACATTGTAAGGTGATACGGAACTCTCGGTGCGCGGGTACGATTCGTACTTAGACGGTTTTTTTTATTATAAGTCTATAACTATTACTTTGATCGAAATTGTTGCAGAACCGTAAATTAAATCCATACATTCTATACGCTGATGACTTATCCAAGAACTTGAGTTCAAATGATGTTTCTGTGAACGGATCAGTCAAAGTTCTTTAAACCATTAAGATCGGAACTATCTCAAGTTTGTTTTATATTTCTCAAAAGTTATCTAGAATTCTCTCAGCGTAGACTTATCCGACTCAGAGGTATCAGACGTAAGTCTGGCGGGGTGAAAGAGCGGATAAGCGTCTCGACTCAGAAAATCTCTTCAGTAAATACTAAGTTGTACCTTCATTTTCTGAGAGAAGGATGACATAATGCTGAGTCAATGAAGTTTATTCAGTTCGGAAAAAATACGTGTAACAGAATTGAACGGAAAACTCGGAGAACTTAATTAGATTCTTTCATAAAAATGTAAAATTAACTAGACGCAACTCTTACATCATATATTAGTGGAGGTATGCTTATAAATAGCGCGTTAACAGTTGACATACGATACGGCCCCGAGTTCAAAAAAGAAGGAGATTCTTCAGAAAAAAACAATGTACCAACTTCGGAATGAAACATTGAGAAATATGAAATAACTATCCCATACTATTCAAAACTCAAGTACAACACGTAATACAAATACAATAAAAATATTCATGAATACAAAAACATGAGTACAAACGTAATAAAAATATTCATGAATACAAAAAAATACCTATATAACTAAATTTGACAGTTACTGAAGTCGGTGCTAAGCCTACCAAAAACTAAATTTACATATGTACATACATGCATATCTTCACGCTGTATGCCTAATGGGATGCTCAGAGAGAACGGAGCGCCAAGCGTCGCGGTCCTTACATATTTTCTTCACTTCCTCGAATCTCATCATTCTCCTTGTACATTTTCGGCTAGGTATGCGACTGCTTTTGACATGACATTTCCGTCTGCTAACACTCTGGCTATTTCATCTTCATAAGTCAGCCTTGGACTTCCTTGGCTTTTTTACCACTCACTTTCGCTCTGTAGATTTTCTTCGTCAGTCTTCCATCACTCATTCTTTCTATGTGCCCGAACCATCTAAGCATTCCTTCTTCATTTTTACAATAACACTCTCGAGCAAACCTGTCATACTGCGTATCTCAAAATTTAGTTACATATACATATAACTAAATTGATCAATAACTGATATTGAAATTGAAAGCAATAAGCAACTTCAGTAAATCTGTTTGTAATAGTTTTAATTATATAACTAATTTATTTTTATTTATTTAAAGTTATTTTTGTACTTGAGTTTTGGTTATTGAAGGACAACTCTTACCTTACTCGCTAATCCTGCTGTCTAAGAGTAGTGCTTACCCTGTCGTGTTCTAGTATGAAAAGTAAGATTACTGGTCAAACTTCTGCATAAGAGGCACAACTTATTACTCTTCAGAGTCGCCAATGGCTTTGAAGGCTGAAGTGCTTTCCTAACCTTGACAGGGCCTCAGTTTATTTACCATTGAATTATACGTTACAGTAATAGTTAATCAAAACAATAATTATGGGACATATATATTATATATAGCTATAGATTAGTTATTCTATCTACAACTCACGATCTTTAAAATTAATGGTTTTCTCTATAAATTTGCTAGTGTTCATGTGAATTACATGTACTTTAAAATTAATAGTCTCCGCAATAGACTTACTATTTTTATCAAAAAATAAGATAAACTTCAAAATTAACAGCTTCGCTATAAAGTTTTGTTTACAACCTTAATCACTGAAACTTTAATGTTGTCGTGTAATAGTAATAATAAATGTTTGGGAGGCATTTGTGGAGTCAAATACAGGCTAAGTTTAGATTACTTCATGTTGGGTAAAATTTTATGAAATTCTTCTGTAAAATTATGCAATTATTATCTCTAAAGAGATAGTTGACGTCGAGAAATTTAATCTTGAAACATCTCTATTCCTTTCAATTTATTTTAATCTAGTATATATAAGATTGCTATATATAGATATACCAACAGCAACAAATAAAATAGATTGAGAGCAATAGAGATGTTTCAAGGTGTATTTTCGAGTTATTTCCGAGAGTTAGAAAGACAGAAATGAAACGTTAGAGATCAAAGGTAAAAATACTCGAGTTACTCGAGTTTATATAATTTGTCTACAACTACCTCTGCAGAGTACGGTATCCAGCTAGTTTCAAAGATTCTTAGCGGTTACCTAGTTCGAACTGTCGTGAGACGTCAGTAACCTTCCTGGCAGATATCATTCGTCGTCAGGATGACAGCTTGACAGCTTGTCAAGTTTGTTGATTTACTTCTTAGAGAATTTTATACTTTAAATGATTCTTTATTACTTTTATAATTGCTGAGATTATTTTATAGCGTCTATAATTTCTTCAGAGGTAATATTTTTTAATGAAAGAGTAACATTTACCTGTATAACGTTATATTTTTATATAGCAATTAATAGCAATTTTGTAGACATTTTCACCAATTTTGAAGACAGTTTAAATGCATCCCAATAATTATTTCCCTACGCGCTAACAGAGCGGGGCGCGGGAACCGCCGCTTTGCCATAATTAAGAGCGAGAAAGTAGTATTGTGTCATCGCTACGAAAGGGCAAGAGATGTCACGACGTTTTAGTATTGCATGCAATAAAGTAGTTCAATTCATTAAAAATTCATTTAAAATGTATTTAAATGTATATTTCAATTTTTATTGTTGGCGACAGACCTCTTTTGATAGTAATTTTTACATTTTATAATTTTTTATATTATTTTTTTTGACAGTTGTCATCCTTTTTTATTTAGTTAGTCGTTCTTTGTCTTTTGGTGTACGTGTAAATAATAAAAGGATAATTTATTAAATATTATTTAAACCAGCTATTAATAAAATACAGTCCATCTCCCCGTCGCTATTACTTATAATGATCAATTTTTTAATATTCATTGTGAAAGCATTTCATAAGTGCTTGATATGAAATGCTTTTACAATAAATGAAATGAATGAATGAATGAATGAACGAAATATGAAATAAAGTAAAATACGTTACGCTGTTCATTGCACAACCATGGAATTGAAAGTGAGCTAGGTGTGGTCCTCGGAGCCACAGAACACTAATTACCAGTTATCGGAATCATGGTGTGACTATATTACTGACATGGTGTGACACATGGGTGCGATTACTATCTATCAAAAGTATGGATAAGCCCAAAAATTTCCCGGATATTTTATTTGACTGTTGAGTAATAATTGTGAAAATTTGTTTATTTTTGAGAAAAATGTAGATCCAATAATTGTTATGATCCTTTTACTTTGGTAACCAATTTCCTGGCGTTAATTTTTATAAGTGTAACAAAGATTTCGAAGAGAAAGATTTGTATGTTTTTTTTTCCAAAAAATAGATCTAACTTTGGCCACAAACTCAGTTGTTGTTAAGCGACGACGTCTGGCAACCGGCGGTGTCGGTATGCTTGAAAGCAATAGAATCATCCTCGTTTGGATTCCTAGTATTGTATATCCGTTACTGAGGTACCGAATCTCGAGACATACCGAGAATTTTTGGTCATGTCCATAGTTTTGATATTTTGATGACCCATGACCCACGATTCCGATCACTGTTGATCACTGATACTTTAGGATTTAGGGCCGTATTCCAGAACAATACTCAAGTGTGAGAGCAGTTACAAAGAAATGCCGCTATTAATCGCATGTAGTGGCATATTTGTATTCAATCAGATATTCGCACTTGAGTATCGTTCTAAAATACATACCTTGTGTCCGATTTCATCAGTCACACTAAAATTTAGTGAACCCCTAAAAATAATATGAGATCGCTAACAATGATTTTGAGTTTCACCAAATGTTAGGAGCCCCTATGTACTTAAGAGATCCCCTAAATTTGGATACTCGATTTTCGAACCCATAACACTATGTGACAGTTTTTTGTGTTAGTTTTTTTTAATATAGAAACTTAGAATATTTGTTTTATCTATATACGAGTACCTTTGGAAACGAACAGTCACTATGGGAACAATAAAACGTCACGTAACAGTCTGATATTACTAGGGAATCGTTAGATTAGTGAAAACGAATATTATCTAAGAACTGGCTTAGGGGTCCTTTTAATTTAGGAAGTACACAGTTATGTGACGACTTAGCGTTGATGAAATCGAGCATTAGTCTCGCATTGGTAACGATTGAAGTAAGGAACACTAATTATACAAGAACTTCTTCAAGTCTTTGAGATTCAGTTCCAAATTGAGCAAAATCGAGGATTAAAACTAGATTATTTATGAAAGCTAAATGAGATTGATTCAAACTCGAGGAGACTTTTCTAGGAAAACTAAAAGTGAGCACTTTAAAATGTTTCATATACATGGCTAAGAAATGTTAGTTCAAAATTTCTGGAAAAAAATTTAGGAATACCTTTGCCAAAATTAAAGAAATTATTGTCTTAGGAAAATTCTGTTCTTCTGCCTGAAATAATCTTAATTAAAAGCGACCTTGAAATGGCAGGGTTACAATTAAATGCGAAATAGTTTCTAGGATTCATTCTCGATATCTAATATTTATGTTACATGCGCGGAATTACTATAAGTAAAGAAAAAGATTGTGAAAGTAACTTGTACATTTCTTAATACGTGGAAAGCTTTTATTAGATATGCCACTCTATAACCTTTTTTAATAAATTGTTCTATATCTTTTTAAAGATAAAAAACAATCGGATTACTTAATACTATTCAGTCTTGGACCAAATATCAAAATGGACGGAGGACGAGGAGGATGGACGGATTTGCTCTAAAAGCGTCTTTAAAGTGTCCTTTTTGTTGACCGACTTTCTAGGTTTTTACTAATGTGCGTGACTAGGGAAGGTCACAGTACAACGATACGCAATTGAACATGACATATTTTTATTCTTGTGAACAGTGGTAGCCAAAGCACTTAATATTTACGAGTATTTTGCAAATAATTATTTCATGACTGACTCATAAGCTGACATGAAATACACTGGAAGTGCGAGGCTGCCACACTTATTATAGCTAACTGTTTTACTCGTTGTTACGATCAATGAAATAGAAAGAGGCACATAAATTCGTTTGACACACGGTGGTAAGAGCGGCAACTTATTAACTTATGGACTCCGTCCGTAATGTTTCATGGTCCGAGTCGCTACTGTTCACTAATAGCTGTTCCAAATTTTAACTACTTCCGTCGAATTGTTTCCGAAAGAAATGGCTGTATTCCTTGTTTTCCAATTTTGGAACTGGAAAAATAAATATAATTTATATTGCCTATTAATTCAGCCAGTAATTCCGTTGTATATTTGGAATGTCAGCTTGGTGTGAAGTTGGCGTTCCTCAATCAGAGCACAGTACACTGTAATTAAAGCCGACGTCAGATGCTGAGGGGCTGATAAATAAATTATTATGTGTAATGGATTCGGTATTCGAAAGCTGACACGACTGACAAACACTTTTCCTCTACACAAGCTACTTTAAGTATTCCGGTTCTATAACGTATTTGATTAATTGTTTAATGTAAATAACACGTAATCAAATAATTAACCGGCACTATTATTATCGTCTATAATCCTGTATATTATTATATGAGCAATATTTGTATACGTATTATATATGTTTGTAATCACGTTCTCGAAAACGGCTCTAGCGATTTCGATTAAATTTACAATATAGGGGCTTATGGAGGAAAAAAATCGATTAGGCTAGGTCTCGATTAAGGGAAAAATCATGTTCGTGTTTTTACACATTAAAACTTACCCGCGAAATATAAGAAATATGTTTGGTAATTTCGCAACAGTAGAGTGAGTTTACCTTCTCCACAGTACAGTGGCTTGTCTCTTTGTTTAATCGGATTTCGCGCCCAAGCCGCTGCACCGATTTTAACGAAATTTGGCACGATGTTTTGACATCAGCGGAAGCGAACGCGAGCGTTACGTTTTTATTATAATTTACCCATAAGAACGTGAACGGAGGGTTGATACTTCGTAGGGGAAATGAAAAGCGCTAAACAGATAACATAACATATCTTCACGCTGTATCCCCAACGGGGTAGTCAGAGAGGACGGAGCGCCAGGAGTCGCGGTCCTTACACACCTCTTTCGCTTACTCAAAACTTATCATTTTCTTCACACATTTTCGCCTAGATATGCGAGTGCTTTTGATATTTCCATCTGCTAACACTCTGGCTATTTGATCCTCATAAGACAGCCTTGGTCTTCCTTGGCTTCTTTTACCACTCACTTTGGCTCTGTAGATTTTCTTCGTTAGTCTTTCATCACTCATTCTTTCCAAGTGCCCGAACCATCTAAGCATTCCTTTCTTCATTTTTACAATAACACTGTTGTACAACTCTGTCATACTGCGTATCTCATCATTACTTATCCTGTCCGCAAGCGTGACACCGCACATATTTCTGAGAGACCGCATCTCCACAGCATTTATCATATTTTCACTCGATTTCGGGCATATCCAGGCCTCACTACCGTACAACGAAGTTGGCACCAACATCACATTGCGGATGGCCATTTTAGCAGTGTTAGATATATTCACACTACCCACTAATGCGGACAGAGCACCGTTCACTTTATTGCCAGCTGCTACCCGTCTCTCCACATCCAACTCACATCTTCCATCCCTCGAAAACGCACTCCCCAGATACACAATTTCATTCACTTGTTCTAGACATTTTCCATTTACACAAATCACAAATCACGCTAAACAGATAATGATGTGATTTAGAGATGTATGTGCTCTGAGACAGATGTAGGCTATATATTGCGAGAGAGGCACGGAAAAGTTTTCCATACGAAGTCGCATCTACAGCAAGTTTATTTATATATTTAAAGACACGGATTTTTTCCTATTATGCATAAATAAACATTGTAGTTATAAAGTAAAAAATTGTAAGGCGTCACTAGTGACCCTTTCGTCGTTATATTTGCTAAATATATACTCCGTGGAGTAGATAGTTATGGGCCCACGTGAGCTCTACATCGCGGTGACGAGAATTCACCTCAAAAGTACATAAAAGATCGACAGTGACAGTATTGGTTTTTTTTTTGCACTGCGCCGCGAGATTTTTGTATGAAAATATGCTGACATATAAAAAAGTATTATTTTGATAATTCATCGTTTAAAAAACGACACAATACATGCAAAATAACATACAAGGGTGATAAAGACGTATGACGCAAACTGAGTCATACTGAGTTATGCAACGAACCACGCTAGAGCGTACATTTTTCTCCCTTTTCAGACGCCATAACTCGGCAGCAACTTGAATTATCTCAAGGCATAGATGAACATCTCGACGTATTTATATGATAGATAACTTGTAACAGTATAGTTTATGTAACCATCTTTGGTATTGAGGAAAGTTGTATGTATCGATTTCTTTAAGCCTATGTGAAATGTTTTTTCAAATGTTCTCAAAAACTGTTTACAACAAAGCTCATGATCTACGGATGTTTGTAGTCATATGCTAGCTTCACTACATTTTAATCACGTCAATTAGTCATCTATGACAATTTTGTGACGTTTAGATAGCAAAAGTGGGTTCAAAATACTTTGCCTACGTATTAATGAGGCTTTAGATCAGGGGGTGTCAACTTTGTATGGAGCTATTGCATACTTTATATGGAAACAAAATGAGTGACAAGAGATGTAGAAAGAAAGAAGATAGAAAATACCAGGGATGACATTACAAAATATAATTTATTGATATTATTTATCAATGTACTGATATCGATTATTGATACTGAAATTTCATTTATTTCGTTAATTTATTATAATTATTTGAGTACTACATATAAAAATGACAATAATAACTTATTTTACTTCATTGAACAAAAATATTTATAAATAATTTGAACAAAAATAACAGATTTTGTTATCGATATTAACAATCGAATAAACTACTAATTGAATTCAATAACATAGCAACCCTATTTAATGAAATGTCATAAACTACAAATCGAAAAATTTTCTTTGTAATCGTCGATTAGTTTTTCGATTTTAAGCTTGTCTGTGTTTCGCACGAGCTATTCTCCCCCTGGACGCTTGAGGAAACTTGAATCGGTGTGGTTGAGACTTGTGGATCAAGACAGTGACTTTTGAAAGGACAGGAAAAGTAGACTTTTGTTCTTCATAATTAATAATTAGAAATTGTTGTTATTATATCCACTTTTAATTGTAATCAGAACTCGTGATTTAAAATGAAAAAATTATCACATATTCTGTTTGTTTTATTAACTTTCCAAATTCTATTACCTTGTTATCCGCTGAACTAAAAAAAAATAAGCGAAAACTTTATAGTTTTCGCTAATTTTAATTTAGTTTAGTCATCTAAGAAAATATGCTCAGAGTACTATTTAAATCCCCGTCATTTTAGTTTATGGAAGCATTACCAGATGGCCCATAGTCTACACTTTTTTTGTATAGAGTTGTAGTTCTTCTCCTTGGAGTATATGTGTTCTATGCTTTAGATAAGAATCTGGCATTAGTCTTTGTGTAGTAGTTACCAACTAGGAACAAGCGATCGTGTACAGTTTATATGAATGGAGGTAGTCGGAAATAATTTAATTATACCCTCCGCCATGCGCTGTTAAATAGTGTTTAGTCTATTGCAATCAGTGTTAGTATATCTTTAGCTGTATCCGCGAACCGTCGTTGTTAAAGTATAGCCAAAATTATTGTTCAGTGAGTTATTCAGTGAGTTTTATACGTAGTGTTTTAATGAGTCATTAGTGAGTTTTATAGTGCATTAAATTAAACATACGTATTGATTAGTGTGCTTTTACATATAAAATATTTCTTTGTTTTAGATGCCACAGCGATTTCCCTCTGAGAAGGTACCTAAAATATTTTATTGCCGCTATTTTTCGAAAGTTCTTTTTGTTATTTAATAATCAATGAATCATACATACACAAACAAAGTTTTCATTTTATACATATCTTTAATTATAATTCAGAAAGCATAGCAATTTAAGTAGAAATTTTTCTGATTTTGTAGATCTTATACCCACAACCCACCCTTATATGATAATATCATTCATATTATACATTCACTTGACGATGATTTGACTTGACGAACGATTTCATTGAAAACAAAACAATAGTTTGGAAATGATCTTCTCTGCACATGTGTTTATTGGCTTAATGAATTGTATTTTAATAAATCTTTTGTAAAATGAAAATAAATGATACCTGACTGACTTTCTTGTCGGTTCATCTGTGTCCAAGTTTTCTATTTGAACCGAACTAAAGTAGATACGACGTCCAAAAATACCATGTAGTTGAGTTTACTTCAATAAATTGATTTAATTTTGACTATGACTGGTTTTAAGTGTCCAATTCATTATAACTTTTTTTTGTTTAAAGGGTTGAGTCGAAATAAATCTCATAACAATAACCAATATTATAAAATATCGATATATAAAAACCTGTACAGTGATAACTGACATTAATAACTCATAAATACACAGGGATCTCAATTTTTCTAAGTGACTACAAAACGTATGACAGTGATATTCGGTAAACAGATTCTTCATTTCATTGACTTTATTTTGATAGTTGCAATACACGATTGGTTAACTTATGTAACACAAAAAAACTATCAAAGAAACCTCTTTTAAAACAAGAGATTTACATTTTTAGGAGTAACCAACTGATTTATGTTTCTAAATTTTCTGTATAGTTTTAATCTAAACATATTCTTCTAAATGAAGTTGGATTTTTGAAAATTAATTTTAGTTTTTAAAATAAACGAAAATAACCACTTTCTCGTATTTTTCGTAAGCTAGCGCGCGCACTTTTGCATAGACCAGAAGGTTTATTTTGGATTAAATTATTGTTTAACAATGCGTCGCGTTATTAAAAAAGTAATTTGTGACGTCTTATAGAGAGCTGTGTTACAATAAAATTGAATGCAAATTAAGTAACGATCGAAACAGCCTTGTTTCTTTTTCAGTAAAAATAACATTGTGTGGATGACTTCCCTGGTTCTATTGAGCCGCTGATAGAACCGTTCAATCTGTACGGTCACTAAAAATACGATCATTATCAAGTTTTAACAATTGCTTTGAACGCGTTTTCATGTTGATTTAGAAATCAAAGAACATAGAATTAGTTGCAGATCGATAAAATTGGCGAGATAATATGGCTTGGAAATTATGCGGTGGGTTAGTAACCACATCTGATTCTAATTTGCCATCTTTAAGCCGAATTATTATTTTATTGTGATATGTGATTTTGTTGGACATCAATGAAATTATGTTTAGAATGTTTACCACAGAGGCTTATGGCATATGTGTGCCGGTGTATATAAGGACAGTTATACCTACGTCATTATTTTCCTGTGTGTGTCGCATTCAGCGTGAGTACATACAGAATGCATACGATGCAAAAACAACTCGGTCGTGGGGTCACAGACTCGGCTGGCGGTAAGGGAGGTATAAGGGGCGCAGGGACGTGTGGATAGAAGAACTGGGACGCAGTCGCTCGGCTTAGACTCTTTTAAAAGCCAGTGAATAGGGATGCAAACATCGAACAAAGAACAGTCGATGTATTGATACGACTTCGTTTGTAAAAACATAGATGTCAACTAAACATTGCCTTAATATATCGATGTAGGTATCAAAAAATCGTTTTTTTTTATTTTTATTTATTTATTTTATTGTACACAAACAAAAATTGCATGTAATTAAAATTTGTAGCAGTAATCTACAAAAGGCAATGCTTATCTCTTTAAGAGATCTCTACCAGCACACCTCCTAATTTTGTTTTTTTTTTGCATGACGTGCGTGATATGTGTTGGGATGGTGAGGTGAAAGAATCTGTGTATAAGAAGAAGATAGCATGAAGAGACTACCTTGCTGCCAAAAATAGCCGTGTGTGAAGGATTTGATGAAAGAGAGATATAAGCTGCAGAAAGCAAAAACAAAGGCACTAGTGAAAGAAAAGCGTGAAATTTGTAGTGTGTTAGACGAAAATAAACACAACTTGGAGGAAAATTCCAAATTATTTTAGAAAGAAATATGTAAGTACCAAAGCGATCCGGCACCTTGCAGAATGAATAAAGTGCGTTCGAAAGAACATTATCTGCTAACAGATAAAAAAGATTTTCTACAATGATGGACTGATTATTATAGAGAATTGAATGAGACTGAATACGAATGTGAACAAAACTAAGGTTCTGGTGTTTGATAGGGAAGATGTACAGACAAAGTGCGAAATATGGGTAAATGGAAAATGTCTGGAACAAGTGAACGAAATTGTATATCTGGGGAGTGCGTTTTCGAGTTGGATGTGGAAAGACTGGTAGCAGCTGGCAATAAAGTGAACGGTGCTCTGTCCGCATTAGTGAATATATCTAACTCAGCCAAAATGGCATTACAAAATGCGGTGTTGGTTCCAACTTTATTGTACAGTAGTGAGACCTGGATGCCATCTCTTAGAAATATGTAAAGTGCCACTCTTGCGGACAAAATGAGCAATGAAGAGATGTGCAGTATGGCAGTGTTGCACAACAGTGTTATTCTGAAAATGAAGAAAGGAATGCTTAGATGGTTTGGGTACATAGAAAAAATGAGTGATGAAAGACTAACGAATAAAATCTACAGAGCAAAAGTGAGTGGTAAAAGAAGCCAAAGAAACCCAAGGCTAACTTATTAAGATCAAATAACCAGAGCGTTAGCCGACGAAAATGCCAAAAGCACTCTCATACGTAGGCAAAAATATGTGAGGAGAATGATTGATGAGATTTAAGGAAGAGAAAGAAGTATGTAAGGACCGCGACGCTTGGCGCTCCATCTTCTCTGATTACCCCGTAAGGGGTACAGCGTGAATGTATGTATGTATGTATGTAGTTCCTTGTGAACGTTTTTTATTGTATATATCAGCAGATTTATTGGCACTGCGAATGAGATGTTCTCAATTTCTATTTTAAATACTTACTAACTGTAGACGAAAGTCCAAAGAAAAAGAGATAAAAAGTCAGTTTGGTGTCAATTCATTATCAGGTCTTCACTGATCTGATGGTATTTAATTATGTCATTCAAATCGTCAGTCTCTCAGTCAAACGTCATCAGTCTAATGTCAATCTAACCACAATAATGTACTGAACTGACACCAAAGTGTACATCTTACATATGTATATTACATAGCCTCACGTTTCATCCCCAAATGGGGTAATTAAAGAGGACAGAGCGTCAACTATCATGGTCCTCACATACTTCTTTCGCATCCTCAAATGTCACTAAACGCATCGCACACTTTCGCCGAGGTATGATACTTCTGTCAGTTCGCAATTGCTATTTGATATTCTTAAGCCAGTCTGGTCTTCTTTAGCTTCTATTGCCACTTACTTTTACTGTGTAGATTTTTTAGACAATCTTTCATCACTCATTCTTTCTATATGCTGTAACCTAACCACCTAAGAATTTGCACGGTAACGGTATGGTACGAGTAGTAAAGTCTGAATCAAAGAGAATATAATCACTTCTGAACACACCCGAAATCGAGTGAAAGTAAGGTGAATGCTCTATGATAGAATCGCGATCTCTGAGATATGTATGGTGTTACCCTCGCGAATAAAATACGCGATGAAGAGAGACCAAATATGTATGTGAGTGCTAAATGTAACCTTCTTTTCATAATCAAAAAGTAAATGTGATATTTAGTACAATAAGTATAATAAAGCTAACTTGTAATAACACATTTATGTTGCCATGAAAAAATGATTTAGCCCATAAGAGAATTTCGCGTAAAAAATTTATGTGTTGTATGCGCTAAAATGTTAAGTGTTGCTATTTATATAAGGAGTTATGTTGTAGTAAAAAAACGATTTACCATTTTGCCTATAGACAAAAACAATATTATTGCCTCGTTTGTGTTTGCAAGTGACTTTGCGGAATTTTTGCCTGGAACGAGAGGTGAGGTTGTCATTTTATTTAGATTTTCTATTTTTTACATTTATGGGAGTTTTAAAGTACAAATATGATAGAACATGGTGTTTTAAAGTTGTGTATAAGTGAAAAGAATGAAGTAGGTTTAAATGTATAGCTTCAGTTCTCGCGCTCTTCCTAGAAGTACTTTATAATTTCAGTAAAGCCAGTAGTATCACTTTACTGAAAAGAGTTTTACGATAAGAAAAAACTAATTTACTTGTTTTCGTCATGAATTAGAACAATACTGTTACGTGTGCATTGCATTGCCTATTTAACTCATCAAGCGATTCTACTTATTAATATGTGACATTGGCAAATGCGCTTATCTGTGCGCCATGCCATGAAGATAAAAAAAGTGACTTCTATTTACGCAGTCTTCTTGAAAATAAAACTTGCAAACAGCCTGGACAGAATCCACGCTGTGAATAACCTGAAAGAAACCCAGGTATGTAAGGTCTCTTAGTATTTTTATGAGAAAAAGAAAAAGTTATATCCATTTTGTTTTAAATTACTGCAACTGCTATTTTAATATCTCTTCGATTGTGATAATTTCACGTAATTTAAAACTAATGAAAAGTCGTGTGTTTTTTCTGTGTTGTCACTTTGATCACCTTTGATTACGGATATATTTTATAATTTTCCAATTTTTGGCAGACAATGGAACTATGGCCATACAGCCGATGTCTTCGGTATTATTCATAATATTTCAAAAGCACATATGAAAATCTCATTACGAAATTCTATCAAACCGAAAACAACTTCAGTCATTTCTTACGAGTATTTTATTATTAGAATGTATTTATATTCGAAAAACAATTTCTGTCATTTACACCTCTATAAGCTGTAATATATTACAATCGCGTGATTATTTACGAATTTAATCTAGAATAAGTTGATTTAATGTGTAATTTACAAACAATACAGTGTATTTTCAGTTGGTTATGTTTTAGTTTCAGTATGGTTAGGCCGTTAGCCTTAGCAATATAACAATAAAAAAACTAGTGTCTACGGTTAATTATCAAAACACGTAAACAGCAGATGATTTGAATCCTTGGACCAAGAAACATAATGGACGGAGTCATAATAAATTGTCGCTTTAACCTCCGTGTGTCAAAAGAGTTTCCTGTCTCTTTCTATCTCATTGAGCGTAACTACGAGTGAAATAGTTAGCTATAGTATATATGGTAACCTCGCATGATCAGTGTATTTCGTGTCAGCTTATAAATTGGTAATGAAATAATTATTTGCAAAATGCTCGTAAATCTTAAATGTTTTGGGTACCTAGTATTCAAAAAGATAAAAATATGTCATGTTCAGCTGTGCATCGTCGTACTGTGACCTTCCCTAGTCACGTACATTAGTAAAAATCTAGAAAGTCGGTCAACAAAAAAAGGACACTTTAAAGACACGCTTTTACAGAAATTACTCCGTCCATTGATACTTGGTCTGAATCCGAGGTTCCGAGTCCGAGAACCATTTCCTCCGTAAGTTTATTTCTACAACAATGTTGTGTTACAAAGCAGCGAATGCGGTGATAAGTAAATAGAGCGTATACGTGCTTCGAGCGACTGATTTGAGCATATCTCAATTTAAATGTAGTGATGTGTAATTCAAGTGTATAAAATGTTATGCTTTGATCAACTGGTTTTAATGCAACTTTGCAAGTATTTTTTAAGTTGCATTTTAAAATTTGAAAAAAGAACAATTATGGAAACTCTTTGCTGGGAGTTTTCGGCGGGATTTTATGGGAAGCGGTTGGGGGTTTATTTTAATTAATTGCAAATTGTTACTGGCGGATATTGTGATATAAAATTGACGTAGTTTTGCGTCCCACTATTGTGCATTATTGTGGACTTGTTGAAATAAGTGCTAATTTAGTAGCGTGACGTTGAGACTTTTATAGTGGCTTAGTCCGCTTCAATAGAACCTACTAGAAATACTGCCTCAATTTATTTGTCGCCAGAAACACCAAGAGACATTAAAATGCATTACGTCGACGTTTCAATGAAATAATATGAAGAATTTATCTATTTACTACTGAAGACATCGGTTATATGGGCACAGACAGAACCCTTTACCTTCCCTCCTAAGAGAGAACCACACTGTTGCAATTGTTTTATTTGGAATAGAAGTGAACGACTAATATTTGGAACAGCTGTATCAAGCTATATGTACAGGTAGCTTTGTCGGTTTGTAATGGTGAGTCAGCTTATCTGATTTACCTCACCATTGCTGCTGTGACACAACATCTGCATTTATTTATAAAGTCTATGTGTATATGAAGTATTCTTTCAAAGCGCTGCCGACAGTCTACAAAATGCAGACTCTCTTTTGTAAGCTACATTCTATACAGTCTGTGCGCTATCCGTCGTTTATTTTCTCATCGTATTTACCGCTTCTTTTAGAATTCCGTAACTATAAGGCAAAGCTGAACAAATTTTTTTGTCATGTATGTCTGAGTGTCTCCCATCTGTCATACCGTCCATTCACTGGCTATCCGTCATAGCCGATTATTTGGTCATGTCTGTATCTTATAGCTGTAAAGTACCCACCCATAGAGGCACATTCTTATAGTGGTGTCCAAAATTCATAAATAAAACTGAAAAAAAAATATCAAACTTTCTGAGGAGACTATTAGCATTTTAGGGATGACATGTGGAAGGTACTTGTTTTCGATGGTGTGGTGAAAAATAGGGGTAGCACTTCATACATGTAACATGTAACAATCCAGTACACAAGCGTATGGAGTATCTTTAGATTGGTCCTCAAAAATGAAATTTTTAATTAATTTAAAATGACAATATGTTGAATAGTTGGTGAGATATGCGTCTTTGAAATGTTAGCTACACTTATAATTTTCCTTCTCAATTATGCACATTGGACTTTATGAATTAAATAACAAGCAAATGAAACACTTGGTTCAACTTATTTAGGGCTTCTATTACCAATATTCACAGTACTTTTAATGTGTTTACTCGTCACACGCCGTATAATAGTCAAGTAAGACAGACTGTAGATGGTTGCCTGTGTCGTTACGACTTGCGCCTCCCCTCCTACGGTCAGTCCTACTTCCAGAAATACAATAATTCTACACAAATTCATAGTAATCTGTAATCGTACTGTAATTATTTCATCTTATTTACATTTGATTTACATTTATTAGATTTAATTATTGCAAAATTTACTGCAATGTGGAAAACACTAACTATAATATGAATAATATGTTGTTCAAGCAAAATTGGCCTTAAAAGGAGTAAAATTTTATAAATAATATAATATTAATAACATTTATTGCCAAAAATTGTTTAACAATATGATTACTAGAGACCGGATTATATGCATCTGCATATTTGCATATGCAATTGCATATTTAGCCCTTTCTCGGAGGTCGTTGCATATTTTGTCTAATATCTAGTAATGATGCATATTTTCACTATATTCACAATATTTTCCGGTAGGTTTGAAATTTGGAAACATTTTAAACAATAACCCAGGCTTTGAACCTTTGTGTCAAATTAATAGCTTTATTAACGGGGCAGCAGAACTTTTGCCAACAACTATATAAGTGCTAATATAGCACCCAAATTCAAATACTGTCCAGTGACCTCAGTGGATGTGGAACGATCCTTTTCCACTTATCAACATATTTTAAGGGATCGAAGACTCAATCTTACTACTGAACATTTGGAACAGTACCTGATTGTTTACGTTTACAAGAGCGACAAATTGTTACATGATTGATAATTTTGTAAATATCGTCGATCAGGTTGTTCGTTTGTGACGTCGATAATTTATGAATGAATAATTTATCAATTGTATGTTGATTTTGAAGTGATTTTTTTTTATTATGATTTAATGTTGCATATTTCGACAATTTTCATACATCTTTTAAGCATTTTTCATGCATATTTCAAGCTTTTTATGTAGCTTATAATCCGGTCTCTAATGATTACAATACATTAACTAAACGTGACAAAATAAATGTGGCAAAAACAGCTTCCGTTACCGAACTAGGTTCAAACCTGAATTTCAGCTTTCGGCGTCACTCTCCTCTGGAAAGTAATTGAAACAAAATATGTGGACTAGGTTAGCCAGGTTAGCTAGGTTTGATGCTTAGTTTTCTGACAACAAATACTTCATATTTAGTAAAGCTATGCTAAGCTGAGAGTATATAAATGATCCTCTCGTTAATATACGGTGTGTGTGTACGTGAATGTATGTGTCAGGATGTGTAAAAACTTAAGGCGACGCGTTGGAAATTTTGACGCTAGGGATCTTAATTTTTCTAAGTGACTACTAAACATATAACAATGATATTTGGTATCCTGATTTTTCATTTCATTGACTTCGTTTTGACAGTTGCGATATACGGTTGGTGAACTTTTGTAACACAAAAAAAATATCAAAAAACGTCTTTTAAAACAGAGATTAACATTTTTCAGAGCAATGGGACCGATTTACCGATTTATATTTCTCAATTTTCTGTATAGTTTACTTTAAACATATTCCTCAAAATTACAGTTGTATTTTTAAAAATTATTTATAGTTTTTAAAAAAAACGAAAATAATTGTTTTTCGTATTTTTCGTAAGCTAGCGCGCGCACGTTTGCATAGGACAGAAGGTCTATTTTAGATTAAATTATTGTTTATCAATGGGTCGCCTTAAGATACAATTGAATACATAAATAACACAAGTTATAATAAATTAATAAGTAGAGATTCTCTTGAAGCATATTAACCATATATACAACCTATAATCTTAAAATGGTAATTCCGTTTTAAGATGAAAACAAGATTAAAACATATTCAAAAACTTAAGGTGACTTAATAAAACATATTCATAAAATAGCTAATATTTTAATGTCAATAGTTGCGGTGTTACAATAGCAAACATTATAATAATTTTCTAACATAAATTTCTTCCCTCTAACTTTTCAAAAGGGTGGAAATTTTCGACAAAATTTAAGGTACAGAATTTTAAAGAAAATTATAGGGAATAAGACTGTGTTATTTTGAAGTATTAGCAATGTAGCAAGCGCAGAAATAATTTTTTTTTCATAATGTCTTTAAGGAACATCATCATCTGAAGCCATTCTTAACCATATTGGTGTAGGCCTCCTTCAACAGTCTCCATTCCCTTCTATTTTGGACAGTTTTCGTCCAGTTGCTGCCCGCTATCCTTACGATGTCGTCCTTCCATCTCATTTGCGGTCTTCCACTGGTCTCTTTCAGTCCCATGGCCCCCACTCTAAGACTCTTCTACCCCATGACTCTGCTTTTCTGGCTATATGTCCGGCCCATTGCCAGATTGGCATTGCTTGAGGAATACCTACTATGAATTATAAACTTATTTTTAATGCCGATAAAATTAATGTCGATCGTATTTTGAGCACGCCAATATTACCAAGATATATATGACGACACTCTCGATATTTCAATTCATGTAAATAAAAGCTGGTTCATAAGCGATTAAAAGAAAATGGAAGCGAGAACTAACCTGGATTGTCGATGGATAAAGATAGGTATACCAGGCCCCTGCGTCCGTCCCGTGATATGTGCACAAGTCCCCTGGTGGCGCCTCTTCTCGGGAATAAATTTCTTCCAACTTACACACAATTCACAGTCCAGTCACCATAACACATGGACCACAGGGTCGAGGAAAAGTATGGTGGATAGGTTTAACAAAGTGTAACAGATTGAGCGTATTAATTGAATTAAATTTGTTTTATGGAAAGCGATTAAGCGAGCGAAGAGAAAAACGATAAGCAAGTCAAGTCATTGTTCGTGATTAGCACACGAATAGCGACGAAATAAAACGAAGAAAGCCGAATTTATTAGCGACAAAATAAAAATACATAAACGTGAACATATTTAATAATGAAAGACTTGAAAGGCTATTTATTATTATCTAAATTTATAATTTATTTTTAATTTTAACCGTGAACGTTCATCCCAAAGCGGAAGCCTTCACTTAGCAGGTTTCAAATTAAATTTTTACTTCGCTATGAACTACTTAATTTGTTACAGAGCTCGTATGTTAATGAGTTTTCGACACTATTAGACGGTTTTTCCTCAACATCATCTTGTTATAGAAATATGAGAGTGGTAGAGTCATTGCTGCATTGCAGCACGAGTTGGGCCCGCTCGCCCGGTGAAATACCACCCTCTCACAGAATATCGGCGTGAAATAGCAGCATCTTTTGCCGTTGTGTTTCGTTGTGAGTGAGAGTTCCGGTGGCCCATCATCCCCTCCCCCTCCTTTTCTCCTTTTCCTATTTCCCTAAAGGCCGGCAACGCACCGGTGATTCTCCGGATGTTGCGGGTGTCCATGGGCGGCGGTTGGTCATTTTCCATCAGGTGACCCACTTGCTCATTTGCCCCATCTTCTATAAAAAAAAATTCGTTTCGGTCAAAAAACTCTATATTCATACAAAAGTTCCTTTTTTTCTAAGTAATATCTTCCACTTTTTATTATACGGTATTGCCTGACTATCAAAATAGCAATTATTAATTCAACGGATGTCATCTGTTTGTCTAAATTCTCTTTTACTTGTTACAAAGGGAGGGTATACAAACATAACAACTAGCTTACATAATATATGAACTACCTGTTCATTTCGTATGTATCTTTCAACGATTTATTCAGAAACTATTAAAAATGATCTCAGTATTATATATGTAATGTTTCTGAGGAGATCGATAAGTAACAAATTCTTTGAAAAGAGGTTAACACGTATTGTTGAATAAAAATCAGTTAAGTATACGTCATATTATTGCGTTCAGTTTGCCGTAGTGTCAGGTGTTATCGACTTCTAACTATTAAACAAAATTTGTAGACCTTTTAAGTAAAATGCGGTGTGTATGAGTGGTGAGTGGAAACTTAATATACCCAATAAATGAAAGAAAAGGCTTTGTCTGGGGCAAAGACAACAATAGCGATTATTAATTAAAATAATAGTAAGCGAGAGTTACTCGAGTCTAGTGGACTGTTTGGTTTTAGACAACAATTCAGACCTCTTCGCAGGTACACTAGTTGAAGACTATTGCCCCGTGAGTGAAGAACTGACAGACTCGGTTTTTGGTTTTCAGTGTTCAACCACGAGGCGCTCTAAGTCCTAACGAACATGGTTTCCGTTTGGCAGCTTAATATGGATAGTGCCATCAAGAGTCCAAACATTCTGCATGCCAAAGTTCCTACGCACAGACACGAAGGCCGACTGTCTGGTGTCTGGTCTTGGTTAGGAATTCGGCTATCACATACGCAGTTCCTTTAAAGAGAATCTTCTTTTTCCAAACAATTGATCTCACGCTAAGGTCATTGAAATTGATAAAAGTTGGACAAAAGTGACCTTCCACAGCACCACCAACCCTATGGCAATGTCCGACCGAGTTCAGGGAAACATCGGAGTGGCCTAGCCGATCCTTTAACAGCGAAATGACAAATTCGGAAGGCTTCTCATCAGTACTTTCTGGGACATCAGACAGGAGCAAATACGCCTGTGTCTCATTTCAATGTTGTCGATAGATCTTGATAATTCTGCTATCTGCTGTCTGAGTACACCAAGGATACTCCAAGTCAACTCCCTGAATGAGTAGAGTTGCCACACTGTCAGGCTGTGTAGACAGCAGCTGACTTCAGTTGCCTCTCAAACTCCGCCATTCTCTGCATCAAACTTTTCCAGTGTTCTCTGTGTTTCCACAATAGCGTTAAAGTTGGCCATTTCGTGAAATAATGAATATAGATATTATTGTGCAAAATGCAGTTCGCGTTAGAGATTGTAATGGCAGGTTAGTGCAATACTTACACTAATACACTAATTAAACATGGGGGAGTGCTCACTGCAATATATGTTGCTAGATATAGGTACAGTTAGCACTTAATAATAAAGTCTAGTAAAAATATTGACAAAGAATTATTCTTTTGAATTTAGATATTAGAAGCACTGTGTAAATTAGGTCTTTCTGAAATGGAGGGTATTTCTGGACTGAATACTACCTAAAAATGCCGATGCCGAATGCAATGCGAGAATCTCAGATACAGTAAGAACAAAATTTAACAAGAAATTTCATCGTCTGTAATAACTTTTATTGTTGATTGTACTAACAAACAAATGCGCCACAATTAACTAAGATAAATAACGGTAATTTGTCGGCAGCTACGAATTTCAGATGAGCCAGTCTCCTGGCTTCGAAACACTTTTTTGAAAGTCGAAACGATTTGTAAAAGTGATTTGCGGGAACACAGGGTGTATTCTGTTATGCTGCAACAAGTTGTACTTGACGGGACAGCGATTGATATTTTATACGTTAGAACCTTAGAGCAATAACCCTTAGAGCGAGTGTTTACTAACGAGCAATAGCAAATAAATGATGCAGAGTTCCCAACTAACACATTGGTGGAAATAGCAGCTAGTTTTGTAACTTTAAGTTGTATAATAGCCGTGTAATAGTTCAAAAAACTGCTTGAAGTTGTATAACTGCTTCTGCAGTGTCTCTAACTGCAAAAATTACTGTAAGTGCCATAACCCGAAACAAATACCACCCTAACCTTCATATCGGTTCATTCTAGAACCCGCCGCCGCTTATACCTTTAAATGAGAGGTACAAAACGTATATTGGAACTTTGAGCTGTATACGGGCTTCTATTGCCGCTATTACAAGCTGCACACCTACGTAAAAGAGTTAATTAACGTTTAATGCAGCTGGATAAGAGTTAGAATAGTTACTATTTATGCTCTAAAAGTTTCTTATCAGAAGTAATTATATACTCTTATGCCGACTTTGGTTGTAAAATCAAACACAATGTTACAAAAAACCACATTAACCTTTAAAAAAGAAGTAGAAGTTATCTTAAGTAGTACAATAGAATTAGCCTACTCCCTTTAAGTGTATAAGTGATGAAGATATTTAATAAAACAATATTATTTAAATACAATAATTTTTAGTTTCATTAAACACAATACATCAAATATAATCAGATTTTTACAAATACAAATAAAACTTAAAAAAAATTAATCTTTATTGGGTAAACACTCTAGACACATTGTTGTATTTAAATCTTGTACTTTTTCTGGACATTTTTGTCAGTTCGCTATAAGTTTATTAGTTTACTGATCCCTAAAATAACACAGTCAAAACATAAACCTGCAAAACGCATCACATTAGTTCTTATACTTGCAAAACATATGTAATAGCAACTCTTTTCAGCATCTAAACTGCATTAGATAAATAAAATTCACGTAAAGCTTCAGAAGAGTAAAAATTAACGCTTCCACCTGCATAGGAGAAGTATTTGAGCTGAAACTGCAGGTTACAGCTGTTTCCACAGACGCCATGATTATTTTATCAAAGTATTTATTTACTTACAAAATTTAAAGGTTATTCGATGATTTTTAAGCAAAATTAGACGACTTTTACTAACATTTCTTTTAATTAACGAATACACAAATGGCGTTTTGTAGATAGTAAAGCTTATAGAACGTAAAAAAAAAAGAAAATATTTAATTCGAATATCACATAAAATTGTTACATATTTTTTTAATATTTTGATGTAATTTTGAAAGCGCTTTAAAGGTACACAAATAAATTCATCTTTGTGCACAGTAAACTTGACTGCGTTTTAAGCAGCTTGAATATAAAATATTATCAAGTACATAAACATTAACAGTGTATATTAATTTATAAAATATGGCGATCATGTAGCACTTCACTGTCATTTTTGTAACGAAAAAAAGATTTAATAAAATGTAAAGAAAATTTAACGTGTTTAGTTCATTCACTCGTTCAAACTCATTCCAGATGAAGTGGCACAACAACTGTAGTAGGGAGTTAACCATTAGTTGCAGCTGTTGTAGCACTTTTTTGCCACCGTTATGCAGTTGAAATCGAACTGAGAGCTGCATAAAATTGTGCCCAAAAGGGTGCTAAAGCTCCTGCACTAAGTCTGTAGAGCACGCTCTATCGCGTACATCTAGCACCTTAGGGAATAATAGAATAGGCTCCACAGCCCCAGAGCAGCTGCTTTGTGTTACTTGGGTTATGCATGTGTGCGTAAGCAGTGTATCGATAAACACGTATTACTTACCTGTGGAGTGCAGCGTTATCTTTTAATGGTTTTTTGAAATATTATGACATCTTTTGACGTTTCCGTCGGCTAACAATCTAGCTATTTGATTTTCATAAGTCAGCCTTGACCTTCCTTGGCTTCTTTTACCACTCACTTTCGCTCTATAGATCAAAAGCACTCGCATACGTAGGCGAAAATGTGTGAGGCGAATAATGAGATTTGAGGAAGCGAAAGAAGTATGTAAGGATCGTGACGCTTGGCGCTCCGTCCTCTCTGATTACCCAGTTGGGGATACAGCGTGAAGTTATGTATGTATGTATGTTATGACATCTTTTCAAAGTACAGACCGTAATTTTTTCATTTCGATTTGCGGGAATTGCAATCGATAAGAGTTGCCAGGCAAACGGAGCTATTTATGACACCACATAAATTGCTTCAATTTTGTGCGTTACTCTGCTTCTAACCGTTATTATTCTAAGCTTAAAATACATGCAACGGATAATAAATAAAATTTAAATATCCCAACACAAAAAATAATCTGAAGTTTTCACCTAACAGCTAAGAATATTCTCGAAAACTGTAGATTAAAAAAAAATCACATCAGTTCAAGAACTACGATGCTGCAGACACAAATAACAGTCGTCCATATATTACGTCATTGATTATTGCCGACTGATCACCCTCCTAAAGTTACCCTAGCGTTATAATCAAATACTCCTCTCATTCTAAATCGTGTAAATTAAAAAAAAATCTTTGCTACTCTCATCGAGATTTTTTTGTAAACACGATATTGAATTTTGTTTGTGAAAGACTGATGGAGAAAATCTACAGAGCAAAAGCGAGTGGTAAAAGAAGCCAAGGAAGACCAAGGCTGACTTATGAAGATCAAATAGCCAGAGCGTTAGCCGAAGAAATGTCAAAAGCACTCGCATACCCAGGCGAAAATGTGTGAGGAGAATGATAAGATTTGAGGAAGCGAGAGAGCTTGGCGCTTCTATATTTCTTGTAGTTATGTTTGGATTAACTCTGCATTTTAATGACTAAAATTATTTAGGCATCTATTACATTATAATACATTCGTTTATGCAACTTATACAATTACAGGGAATTTAATAACACCACCATTTGTAAAATCCATCACATTCTTTGGGCTGCACATATGCACATATTATAGACACACACAAACATGCACACATGCACACGCAAAGTACGCGCGCATACCCGCCAGCCCCAGCTCCTCCGCCCATCTCAATTTAAACAACACTGTTTGTATGGACGCGTAACGTCTAATGTACAACATTGACAGTGTAGAGCGCACTAATGCTAATTAGCTCCAATTGCGAAGACTTTAGAATTTGGTTTGTTACCTTACTTTATGCAGTCTATGGTTTTAAGAGCAAAACTTTAAATTTATCAAATAACTGCTTCCATGAACACAAACATATAATTAGTCATGAGCTAAAATGAGCAGAAACTCAAAAAATATTGAAGAAACCTTAAAGAAAGTTACAGGTTTTCAGTTTAATTAAAGCTGGAAAGGAATCTGTTCATTTCATCGGTTCGTTTTCTGTCGTAAATTCTAGTTTGGATCGGATGCTACACATATATCTATAAAACATTACGCTGCTGGAGCAGTTGGGTAAAAAAGGTGTGTCCGATCATCTTACAACATGAATACGTTTATACAACAGTAAAGCGGAAAATATTAAGTTTGGTAATCTTTTATGTGAATATGAACGCTGACTCTATTAGGCTTAAAAGTGTCAAATGTCAATAACATAATACCAGTAATTGACATTTCGGCAGACACGTCACAGGCAAATTTTATAACTTATTATGTTGTTCATGTCTACGAAAATATTACATTTCCTCGGTAATAAAGTACATTTTTCACTTGTTATTTTTGTAATAAATGGTTGTGCCATAGTGAAAGAAGAACAATAAGTTATTTATTTGCTTTCGCATGAGTTTAATATATGATGAATTCCTAAAATCTTTAGCTATTTTCCGCTCAAACTCCAAAAACCACCGATTCGGTGCTGGTTAGCTGGCCGACTCCGATCTCTGGTATATACTGAGGATGCTTCGTTGAGAGGTGTCGATTGGTGGTTTTGTAGTTTGAGCGAAAAATAGCTAAAGATTAGGAATTCATCACATGAAATGGATTTCCGCAAAGTAACACCTGAGCCTATACGATATGAGTTTAGTATTGTGTAAGGCTTTGTTTTTTATTAAGTTGTTTAAGGCAGCCCGTTATAGAAAGTTTTTGGTAATGGCAATTTAAGAAATTTAACCTTAAACTGTGGACGTGGAGTCTCACAGACTTCGCACGATTAACGAGTTCTTGCGGCTAACGACTTGCTGCCCCGAGCATATCAGTAGCTTTTGTTTTAGTAGCATAACGATCACGAAAGGAGTCAGAGACGTCATCGGATGTGTGACACGTGAGTAATACTCATTGGAAGATCGGACAGTCTGTCAGATCACATGTCCATTATTGCCGTGCTAAATTTTTTTAGAATATAATTTCGTTCTTTTAGAGTTTTTGGAAAAAATGGCTGAAAACAGTCATCAGCCGAGTCAGAAACGACAAACTAAAGTTATTCAGTTGAGCCCTCATAAATAAAAATATTATTAGGAAATAAACTGTGTTTTGAAGAGGAGATCAGTGCTTCTGATTAAAGCTTCTGATCAACCACATAAACAGGAGCATTTTGACACAGTTTATGATATCTGAAAATGAACTTACATATTTTTAGTTTCGTTTTTTTTTTAATTTATTTATTTAATGCAATGACTCTTTACACAGTAAGATCATAAATCAAATTACTAGTTATATTATATAATAAAAAAAACATTTAAAATTAACACAATGAGTTAGTACAGTAGTTGTTTAAATCCAACACAAATTTAGTTTACCACGCTGTGCCGCCGGCGTCAAACACAGTGCAAATCCGTCGGACTCAAAATCGATTAAAAATTGGAAGATCTTTTAAGAATTTCAACTTCAAAGTCAAAGTTAAATCAATTTATTCAAGTAAACCAAAATTATATTACATTATATAATTATTATTCAAGTAAATTCAAAAGTACAAGGTACTTTTGAACGTCAAATCTACTTTAGTTCGGTTCAAATAGAAAACCGAGAAGAACCGACAAGAAACTCAGTCAGATATCATTTTTTCAAGTTCACGCTCTTTTTCGAATCATTTGTCTCACTGAACCCGGATTTACTATCGTCTCGTACTATGGTCACATAGCGGCTGTTTTATTTGAACGGCGCTTCTGAATTACCCTGAATATAAATCTTAATATTTCTCGTGTTTATCCGCACTAATTCGTAACACAATGATGCCAGTTCGTCGTTACCTACTTTGTTAATCACTGTAATACATTACACAGAGCATTTTGGAAGTCCATTTTCTACAGCTTTAAAAATGTAAATATGAAATGAAATTCGGTAAAAAAATACTTTTATCCTCATATAATTAATCCAATTTTAGAATAGACTTTTTGGTGTTGTTGGCGACAGACCTCTTTTGATAGTAACGTTTATATTTTATATTTTTTTTGACAGTTGTCACCTTTTTTATAGTTGGTTGTTCTTCGTTTTTTGGTGTACGTGTGTAAATTAAAAAGATAATTTATTTAATATTATTTATTATAGAGTGTTAGCCGACGGAAATGTCAAAATCACTCGCATACCTAGGCGAAAATGTGTGAGGAGAATGATGAGATTTGAGGAAGCGAAAGAAGTATGTAAGGATCGCGACGCTTGGCGCTCCGTCCTCTCTGATTACCCCGTTGGGGATACAGCGTGAAGATATGTATGTATGTATGTATTTATTATCAAAATCAGTTCATAGTAAAAATACAGTCCATCTCCCCGTTACTATTAGGTGCCATATAAAAATTTCTACTGTAATGGTACCTATCCGTCGGCATAGATTGCATCTGTAGACAATAAGATCTTGAAATTTTCTAAGTTGCGTTGTTCGTTCGTGTAGAAAGCGTTTGGAATAATTAGAATATTAACAGCTTAACAGAATAATTGTTTACTGAACTCTGGAATATTGCATCCGCTAGCACCCTCGATGTGTTACTTCAGCACGGTAAATATCCGTCTCTCCGTCGCCTGTCTATTCGCTAATTAATTGTCCGATTGTAGCTAAAATACTATAAACACATCTTATAGTGTATTTATCGTCAAAATCAGCAATGATCACAAACCGCTACAGCCCAGTAAAACACAATTTAAAAAAATCTTATTACTACATTTCTTTTCTAAACGTTTAATATATGTAATTACAAGTTTTTTATTTGAAACTCCACACACATATATAGCCGTAAATTTAAAAAAAAATACATTTTTGCAATTCTCAGATTAATCATAGAACTATGGACAACTGATGAAGACTTTAAACTATTACCATTTTTCGTTTAATGCCCAATAAATTTAAAAAAATTAATAGGAGGGAAGGTAAAGGGATCTTAGCCCATACAACCGATGTCTTCAGTGATGAATAGATAAATTCTTCATATTATTTCATGAAAATGTTGGCGTAATACATTTTAATTGTTTCTTGGAGTTTCTTGCGACAAATATATTGAGGCAGTCTTTCTAATAGGAACCACTGAGGCGGACTAAGCCACTAAAAAATCTCAACATCACACTACTAAATAAGCACTTGTTTCAACAATTTCACATAATGTACAACAGAGTAGATACTTGGGACGCAAAACTAGCCAATTTTACATCATAAAAACCACTAGAAACAATTTGCGAATAATTAAAATAAATTCGCAACCGCTCCCCATAAAATCCCCCATAAAAAGTGAGTGGTAAAAGAAGCCAAGGAAGAGCAAGGCTGACTTATTAAGAACAAATAGCCAGAGTGTTAGTGGATGGAAATGTCAAAAGCTCTCGCATACCTAGGCGAAAATGTGTGAGGGGAATGATAAGATTTGAGGAAGCGAAAGAAGTATGTAAGAACCACGACGCTTGGCGCTCCGTATTTTCTGACTACCCCGTTAAGGATGCAACGTCAGGATATGTATGTATGTATGTATTGAGATACGAGTGGTGTCTCTGTTGAGCAATCATTAAAGTGAAATCACAATTTCGGCAACAAAGTTGTCATAGCACCGCATTTCCATAATTATCTTACGTGATCCGATACCAGTTTCGGACATCCATCGCGTGACTATCGCTGACAGTAATATCGTATATGGTAATTCGAACTTCCCGTCTCTACCACGAATGACAATATAAGCTATGAAATAAACACTACTATTATTACGTCAGGAATGATTGTCGGAAGTGTGTATAGTGTAATTAATGGGTTCACTTTGTTTAGACAACCCGCTGTCTTCAGTACCTTTCTCCCTCTTCGTGCTGCGGCACAATGCCGTCGCTCACTCAGCATTTCCCATTCATCGGTGACTAAACGTTAATGTTTCTTTAGAGCCGGCTGCGCGTTGCCAAAGCCTAGGTGATCAAATCGAATAAACACCAGGTTATTTCGAAAGGACGGGTAAATGTGAAAGGGCATTAAAGTACGCATGACAACGGAAAACTTGCGTTCTACAACTACATCAAAAGTCAAAGGTTTTAATGTAACATCTCATAGTTAAAAAATAATAAAGGTGAGGCAATCCTAATACCAACGTTTTTACGTCGCTAGCAAACCTTTGGACTATAGGACATAATGATAGGATTGCACATTTTTTATATATTAAATGAATGTGTTTTATTTTGTATTGAAAACAAAATAAAGGTATCCCATAATTATTATATCTGCAATATAACAGTCAACAGTGACACATTGACACTCTGGCGTATTTATAACCTCTTTCACAATAACCTTGTATAAGAATTATGGATATTATGGGGTCATTTTTCAAATACAGCTTTCGATAAACTTATCTCTTATGATTACATTCCTATATGTGTATAATATTAAACTTTGTAACGCTTAATATGTAGATACGTGTACTTATAAAATAATAAAATAAATTACTTATAAAACTTCACGATGCACCTCTACCATAACAAAAAATACCATAACAATAGAGTACTGGCATGCATTTATTTTCTCAGCGTATCGTAAATATTAAGCGCTTATATGAACTAAATACACTAAAAACAATATAGTTAAAACATGCACAAATAAAAAAAAAAGTGATTATTATAAATTCGCGCCAAAAAGTGGAGTTACGTTGCATGACGTTAATGCATATACATCGTTCATTGCGTATTTTTTGTAAAAAAAACACCACATCATATTCACATCAATCTTAAAAAAAAAATCAGTGTTTTCATTTTTATTAATTTATCAGTGTTTACACCATTAAAATAATAACTGTGAACCTCTGAGCGATGAAATGACGTCATTACTGATATTTGGTGTTTAAAATTACGTTCCCTTTAAACAATATCTCATTATGGATTTGAAGCATATTCTCTATTTCCAAATTAAAGATGAGCATAAATTATAATTATTAATTAGTAATAAAGTAGTCACAGATATTATTAAATAGTGTTAGTTAGACTCGCGCAGGATCATGAATTGAATGAATTTTTTTTTTTTAAACATAAAAAGCATATTATGCGCTGGTTTGCAAAACGTGAACTGCATAAGTCCAGCTCACACTTGGCGAGTTTTTTAGAAATTATACTATACATTCACTAAAATACGAATACAACTTGGCAAAGAGCAAACTTCAAAAAAGTTTTGCTTTTCGAAGTTTGTCTCTACAGGCAGTCCTCGTTTTATGTCATGTTAGAGGCGTAAAACGAAACAACGTACAACGAGTCATATTTTTTCTTACATTTATATATAAAAAAATTAGTTAGGTTGTTGTAAGTGAAAAACTACAATACTTTCAAAATATGAATAACTTTTATTTATTAAGAAAATAACACGTTTAAGAAATATAATGCACATACTTTTCATACTTTCTTTCTTTCCATTTTCCTAAATTTCTTTATAACATTGCTAGGAGATAAAAATGTTATTAACTTGAAAGCTTCTTTCAAAGTTGGGATCTTTTGCGTCAAATATTTGGGTTGCAGCTTGGATGTGATTGAAAGCTTCGATTAATTTTTGTGAAGTTAGTTGTTTAATTTCGATGCTAGAACGATCCGCCAACAGTCAATTATGACGTAAGCAAATCATAGACGTTAAAACGAGCAATAGTGTCAAAATATTGACTGATGTAAAACGAAACGACGTGAAACAAAACGCCGTAAAAGGAGAACTGCCTGTACAATGCGAGTAGGGATATTTAAATCCAGTTCAAAGAACTCTGTCCTTTTGTGTGTTATAGTAATACGCATCTCGAACCGAGACCGGGATGTTTTACCGCCTGGAAATATTCACTTGTTAATTAATAAGTAAACGCTTTATTCAGCTAAATATATTCACGAAGGTTGTAAAGTAGCATTGTTCAACACTTTCTTGGGTGAATATTTTTAAAAGGAAGTAAAGGAGAACGAGAAACAGAACGCTTTAATTCAAGGATTAACAAATTATATTTAAAAATACTAGTTTTCGCTAGAATTCATAATTTCTGAATTAAATCATACTTAAATTTCAAATTAACAGTTTTTACAAAATAATGTTTTTAAGGGAATGATTTAAGGGTATAGTTTTTATTTTTCACATTATCTTTTTATCTTAAATCATAATTACAAAGTAGTGAGTCACATGAAAGCTTATCGTTTTTCTGGGATATTGACATGGATGGAAACGTAGGACATCATATGGAGATGTAATAAAAAGGCATGCTTTCGCGTAGCTCTTATATATAATTCTCGACTGCCTATTTCTTAAAATTGCCATTCAATAATACCAATTGTCGAATCACGTATTGCTTACGTCGACAGAGTGCCATCTGTTAATGATTATGATTGTAACATTTACACACATACATACATATCTTCACGCTGTGTCCCTAGCGGGGTAGTCAGAGAGGACGGAGCTAAAGCGTCACAATTCTTACATACTTCTTTCGCTTCCTCAAATCTCATTATTCTCTCCACACATTTTCGCCTAGGTATGCAAAAGCTTTTGAGGTTTCCATCTGCTAACACTCTGGCTATTTGATCTTCATAAGTCAGCCTTGGATTCTTCAGGATTGGATTCCTTGGCGTCTTTTACCACTCACTTTCGCTCTGTATATTTTCTTCGTCAGTCTTTCATCACTCATTCTTTCTATGTGCCCGTACCATCTAAGCATTTCTTTCTTCATTTTTACAATAACTCTGTCGTGCAACCCTGTCATACTGCGTATTTCTTCATTGCTTATGCTGTCTGCAAGGGTGACACCGCACATCTTTCTAAGAGATCGCATTTCTACTGCATTTATCATACTTTCACTCCATTTCGGGCATACCCAGGCCTCACTATCGTACAATAAAGTTGGCACCAACACCGCATTGTGGATGACCATTTAGTGGAGTGGATTGTAACATTTAATTATGAATATTGCTAAAAGCTAACACATGGACTGTGTGTTCTACCGATACTAGTTGTGAGCGTCAGCGGCGCCTGATCAATACAGCATTAAGGTAACACCGACGCGCTTGGGTGGTAAAGTGCTGGTTATAGTTATGACAAGAAAAGCGTACCTTCAAAAGTGCTGCACCAGACAACTACGACCGTTACCTCAGATGTTTGGAGATGTGGATGACGCGTTCTGTCAAATGAAAATTTGGTTAAAAATGTACCAAACCGAATAGTTAATTGATTTTTCTATATTCGGTAGAGCGCGCTGAACAGCGTTGTGCATCTACACGCGGGTTTACAGCTCAGTAAAAGAAACAAAAATATTATGGTAATCTGAGTTTGATTTACGCGAAGAGCGATATTTATTAAAAACGAAATTTATAATGAATGCCCGCAGATCTTAGAGGATCTGCTCGTAGGATTTCCGTTATATTTTTTCTAAGGCTTTTTATTTCCTCATTTTTTACAAATCTAAGACCTGTAGAAATTTTAAAGTCAAGAGAAAGAAATAGAATCCTTAATAGTCAATATATTTTTTATATTGTTGTGATAAATAGCATTTTTTCGTTACTATTACTAATATTAAAGTGTTTTAGAATACATTCCGTTTTTGAACACATGTAGCAACAGACAAAAACACTTAAAAACACTTTTTAAACATTGTGCTACAAAAATAAAAAGATATATTAGTCTCTGCCTGTCTGCTCCTTTATCTCTCTTGATAAAGACGATTTTTTCAGAAATTAGGTGGAACGAAATTTGAATTATCTTTACATTCAAATTAAAAATCTTGTAACTAAATATTATAAGAGAGATTATGTTTCTTAGAAACAAAGAATTTTATTATTCATTAGCATACCTAATAACAATGTGTTCGAAAGCAGAGAGTGTAATAAAAGATAAAAATTAAGGAAAAGGAGAGTCGAGTGATGTGGTTAGGGACTTACTAGGGTTGTCAAACTGTATTGTTACTTTAATATTAAATGACGACCTCCGTGGCGCAACGGCTAAGCGCGTCGGAAAGTAAACGGGGTTTGCGGGTTCGATTCCCGCCCCGAGTCTGTGTGTATAAACACACAGACTCGGGTATAATATGTATTTATTAACAAAAGAAAAGTATACAAGTAGTATATCAGTTGTCCAGTACCCATAACACAAGCGATGTGCTGCTTACTTTGGTACTAGATGGCGCTGTGTGAATAGTCTGAGTATATTATATTAATATGTTATATTATTATATATTATGACATTATTATATATTATATTATTATATTCGTTCAAAAAAAACCTGTACTGGCAAAAAGTCGTCATAAAACTTCTCTCATCAAGTATTATTTAAAGAATTATTTATAAATATTAAATACAGAAAATAGTGTATTATAATAAGTACCTGGCAGCTGCAGACATTGCAGAATTCGAACTCGCGCACTTCAGCATGGTAGACCTACACTCTAGCCGCTGTGCTATTGAAAAGGTTAACTCTGTCGCAAATTGCAAAAACAGCACCCACACATCTACATTTTATTTAACCTTATTTGCCTCACTTCCTAGGACAGGCTGTTTGAAGTTATGACGTCTATGCTTTTATCATTTTTTTCGTTTTATTTCCTTATTGTAAGTACTTTATTAAAGTGATATGTGTTTTTCAAACTAAACTTAGAAATATTATTTCAAAATATTAAAAAAAACAAAAAGGCTTGACCACATTGCAGGATTTGAACCCGCGCACTTCGGCGTGGTAGACCTACACTAAACCACTGTACTGCTGAGAAGGTAAAATCTACTGCGAAATTAAAAAAGTTTAGAAGTTTAGAGTTCAGATGTTTTAAGTGTGTGAAAAACGGAGAAAACGATTTTTCCCAGAATTGCGACCTAGCTAGATCGATTTTTCGCGTCAGACAATACATCCCAATTACCTGGTCTCAGACTAGGGCATATTTTTGCTATGAGAACCAGACGACGACTAATTGGGCGTCTCCTAGATCAGATCCGAGACAATCTATAAAAGTTCGTTTCCTAAATTGGCCGAGATTGAACTTTCGCACTTGGATGCAACATTTAAACTACTAGACACACAAGATCGTCAGTGATTAGCGAAAGGTGATTAGCATGTCGTTGTTTTCATGTTTAATCGCACAATACTATTCCATATACCACCTAGAAACAGTGCACGGAAATACGTCCTATTTACACACGCCAACAATTGACTTAAAATCAAACACGCTAACTTTTGCACTAACAGGTTGTTCAAACTAAAAAATACCGTTTTCAAAAAGTGACAACCCTCACGGATATTATGCAGATTGGCCATTAACATGGCGTATTCTGTTACTTTTATGTGTGCGGTCAATCTGCATAAACATATTTTTGTACGGACTCGTTTTACCTTTTTGCGCAAATACTCATTATTCTGTTCTTAATAAACTTACTTTCGCCTGCGGCTTCGTTCACGTGGTTCATCAAACTGACACTGCATTGTAATCGTCAAAATTTCAGACGCCCGTTTTAACAGCTAGTTACGACAGTAGAATGTAATTTAGGACGTGATTAACAAAATAAAACTATAGTTTTTTACTTTTGTACAACGCTTTTTTTTCGCGCAGTAAATAATATTTGTCAATATGTGAGTAAATAAGCTTTCATTCCATTGTATCTTTTTATTACTTTCAAAATTGCAAAACTAAACGCTCTTTTATTTTAAATATAAAAATTTAAACAAATAAAACGATAAAAATTCATACAATTTAGAATCGATTTTTCGCAAGAATCGGGTATTCAGGTTACCGATTTGCTTGATTCGCATCCCTAATTACGTCATAATGACAGGTGTCAAAACGGGCCCCAGAGATATTGATGATATTACTATGCGCAATTCCAAGCTTCCACGGAATATGGTTTTGAAACGACTGATAGAGAATAATAGTAATAATAGCCTTTCTAACTAAAATTCGGCTTCAAGATTGCTCCTAGAAGATAGTACAGTTGACCATATTTTCTTCATTTGTCCAAAACTAAAGTATTCTCTATATAGTGTTCTTCCACCTTTTATACATTTGTTGACGAATCTCAAATCCTTTCTTACATATAGTGACACTCCACTTATTGAAATCCTTTCAAAGTTCATCGCTGAAAACAAAATTCGCCATTTATATATTATACTGTTCTTTTTAAGTATCAGTTATTAACAAATATTATTTTTATGTAGAATACCAACTAACTTGTAAAGTCCTTGTTCAATGATTGTGTTGTCTGTTTTTAGGTCCTCAACTGAATCGTCACTTTGTAATTAAATCATATGTAGTTAGGGCTGAAACGTATTATTACATACTATACTTTATATATATACTATTGTTCCTGTTGTCTCACGATGCCGGGAGATGGCGCTGGATGTCGCGTTCAATGTTGGTTTAGTCTATATTTTTTTGGCATGTGGGTAATTTAATCTGTGTTAATTGAATTTTGTATTGGAGAAGTCTGGAATAGACGTCGGTCGCTTAGTGTTAAGAAAAAGGGAAAGTTTTTGAAATATTGGTTGTAAATTTCAAATATCTCATTTGTTCTGAAGCTAAAAGTAGTAGTTATGCATCCGCCACCTAGAAAGACGTTATTAATAAATGCTTCCTCAGCAATATAGAGGACGGCGAGGATGGCGAGGACGGCGAATGCATAGCCAGCAATCCTAATAAGGAAAATGTAAGAGCCTCACTCGAGGAGTCTAGCATCGACCTCCGAACCAAGAAGATGTCTTTCTGATCTGGTTTCATTTCATTTTAGTGTCTAGCTAAGAACATCTCCATTTGTTCTAGTTATAATTAAGTTATTTATAGTCCCTTTACAATATTTTTAATTAAATAAAGTTTTTAATATACTTTTTAAAAACATATTTTCACGCTCTCAAAACTTGACTGAGTTCTGTCGTGTTCTTGTGTGTTCGCCGACTGAAATTAGCAGTTGATTGTATTGTACGAGTATTATCCTGTTACTTTATAATTAAAAGCGGTATACGAAAAGGTTAGGTAGGTGAGAAGTGAGTATATCTTCCGTTTTGTGGCTTTACGGCGCCGGAAGTCACCTCCGACTTCCACCACCTTGAAGACTAACGGACATTAAAGGTATTTAGCCTCTCTTATTTGTACTTTGTTGATCAGCACCGCGTATCGTGGTTGATGTCGGCGCAGTTCCGGGCACGTTCGTTACCCTGCCGAAATAATAAAGGGCCCTGCACAAGCAGTGGTCGTGCCTGGAGTTGTACCGCACAATCATGTATTATTTTTAGCATACCGTACAGTGTCTAATCCAAACAAGACGTTGGCAAATTTACCTACGGGTAGTTGCCATTATTAAAAAAAGTACAATAGTTTCTGCTATGAGTTTACTATTCTCGAAAATCATGTACGAAAATATCTGAAAGTCGTATAACGGCTGAAACGTTAAGTCAAAATAAAAGGTAACCGCGTTAATTTTCATGTTTGATATATTGTTTTAGTCATATACAGTGTTAAATATTAACACAGACGCGAATTATATTAAACTACTGAACGTTGATATAAATGGTGTAATGTTGATATCGCCTTATAATTCGTAAACTTGAGTTCAGCACAATGACATGTATGTGTATGTAATACAGACCCTACAGACCGAAAAGAATATAGACTACAGGATATGTATGTGCGTATTTACAATACAATATAGAATACACGCAGAAACAGAGCAAACAGTAGGTTCTATTTATGAAATCCAAATGTCAGTACGCGGTGCAATTGTTCAAACTAGGTCAACTCCTTAACATACGGTTTAAAATGAATTGTTTTAACGTTACGTTTTTTCGGCTAAGTTATATTTAAACTACAGGCAGATGTAAAATGAATAGAAATTGATTTGAAAAAAATGAGCCGTCGCGGGACGCCTGGTGGATGTGAAATATTGAAACTGTTTTTAAATTAATATTGTATAATCAAAAATATGACATAGGTAATCAAAAACAAAGTATTCAAATTTTTTTTTGGAAAATAAAAATTCTTTATTTAAAAAATACAGGCGACGTGTTCCGAAGTGAATAACAACACTCCATACGCTATAGGTATAAGGGCTCAGTACAAGCGGGTGGCGTCGCGACAGCCGGTTTGACTCGTCGCATGTTTCACATCAAAAGAAATTATGTCGTACATAATACCTTTATACGTACTCGTACATAATTATTACTTTTCCTTCATTGGTTCATCGAATAAATGAACAGAAAGGATGTGGTAGACTTTTTGGCGGGAACGGGAGAAGTGAGGTTGTCATTTTATTTAGACTTTTTATTTTTTTACATTTTTGGGAGCTTTGAAGTACAAAAGTGATAGTAAATTGTGCTTTAAAGTTCTGTGTAAGTGAAAAGAAGGGAGGTTTAAGTAAATATGTGTAACTGAAGTTCTCGCGCTCTTCCAAGAAGTCCTATAAAACTTCAGTAAAGTCCACTATCACTTTACTGGAGGAGTTTTACGATAACGATTTAGGTAAGGATTCTTCTAGAATCTAGATTCTACTTATTAAATATAATACTTGACATTGGCAAATGAGCTAATCTGTGCGCTATGCCACGAAGAAAAAAAAAATAAGGATGTGGTATTTTACCATTAAATCATCTTTAATCACTTAACAATTGAGAGAGCTTAGTAGAAGGTGTTCATGCGTCCACTGTATAGACCTGACCTTGCACCCTCAAATTTCCACTAGCGTCCGTCTTTTCTGAAATTTTAAGTAGCATAAGATTGACATTAAGAGAGAACAGTAAATACTACTTGTCGCAATTTTTTGATAAAAAATTCAAAATTTTCACAGAAATTAAAAAAAATACGAAAAATTAAAACAAATTAAGAAGCATATTACAAAAAAAAATTAACTAATAGTAACTGAACTAATTAAATACTATTGCACTGTTTAAATAATGTCTTGAATTTGTTTACGAAATACGAAAAATCTTTTCCTCTGACTTTAAACTAATAGTACTCATGTGATTTTCATCAATGATGCTGAAATATCAAATCGATTGATTTTGAATTGATCGATGATGATTGAAAGACGCAATTACGCCCAAATCACTAACGAAAATAATGTTTGTATCTAAAATGAAATTGTCTTTCCTACTTTGACATACATTCTCATAATATGTTATTACCTCGGAGAAAGTACACAATGGACGGAGTATTTGCTCTAAAAGCGTGTTTTTAAAGCCTCCTTTTTGTTGATGGAGTTTCTAGATTATTAACATTTTCGTGACCAGCAAAGGTCTCAATACAAAGATACACTAGACACGGCGGTTTTCGCGCGTATCTTTTCAAATTCAGGCTAAGAGATAGTCCTTACTGCACTTGTGATGGCGCTACGGAGCAGACGGTGATACACATATTGACGGCATGTTCAAAGTATGATACGGTTAGAGCAGACTGTGAAATTAGTTTAGGAGCTACGATAAATGAAGAGTCACTTGATCGGCTGATGACTTTCAAACAGTTCTGGGAATTCGCGTTAACATGTGTTACCGCAGCGACAGCATAAAACAATTAATAATAAAAAAAAACTATGCATAAATACACATTACAAAAAAAAAATAGATAAGCAACTCCATTGTCTGTCTATATAACAGTTTTCAATTGCTACAAAATTAATAGCAGCAGATATGCATGCAATCTAATAAAAAACACACCTGCCACCATTCACCTGAAAATGGCAGATTTTTGTGAATACTAGTAGCTAAAAAGTTTAAGATTTAAAAGTATTCTGCAAATCATTATTTCATGATCAACTCATAAACGGACACGAATACAGCTAACCGTGTCACTCGTGGTTACGCTCAATGAGACAGAAAGAGATACGGAAATTCGCGATAGCTTATTATGCTTCAGTCATTATGTTCCTTGGTTCCAGGTTATTACATTTAACATTTCGAATTCCCGACGGCTGTTACATCACCCACTTTTTTCCTACCTACCAACATAATAACGTTTCATATTACTTTACATAAAGTTAACTTAAAATGAAAAACATTGTCATTTTATCGTCGGATATGATATTTCAGGAGCTCTTTGTGTTCCAACTACGAGGGCAAATGTAGTAATAATAATGTGTCATGACGCAACAGACAACATAATTTCATTTCACGTAGTAACTAGAGAAAATAAAAGACAGAACAGATAAACAACTGTCTGAACTTTAAACTATGTAGGCACCGCGTACGTCCTTGGCAGGTGTAAGTACCAGGGTTGCTACAGGATTTTATTTCATAAGTGCTTAATTACTTAGAAAAATTTAGCCAAGTAGTCATTTTAACAAAATATTTGGCGTACTATTGTTATTTCTTCGTAGCTCAATAAACTGTGATATCGAGCTACGAAGAAATATAATATAACGCCATAATAAATGTGTTTAATGTGTAGGTCATATCTTGAAAGTCGACAAATGTTTAGTTGACTATTTTATAAGCCTAAGCCAAAGTTGAAGACCAAGCCCAAGCGGAAGCCTGAACCTAAACTAAACTGAAGACGAAGCCTATGCCAAAGCGTAAACCGAAGCGTTAACCGAAGCGTAAGTCGAAGCGTAAGCGGAAATCTAAACCGCAGCCAAGTCGACCCAATAAAGCTCAAGCCAAAGTCCACACTGAAATCTATACCGAAGCCTAAGCCTAAGTTAAAGCTTAAACCGAAGCCTGAGCCGAAGCCTAAGCCGAAGCTTAGGCCGAAGCTTTTGCTAAAACCTAAACCGAAACCTAAGCCGAAGCTTAAGACAAAGCCTAAGCCGAATCCAAAGCCTAAGTCGAACCTACGCCGAAGCTGAAGTCAAACCTGAAGCCTAAACCAAAGCTTAGCTTTAAGTTCGAGGACCCAGTTATAAGGTATTTTTGAACTTTAAAACTACGATCGGTTTGAATATTGACGTGAACCGACAAGCGAGTCAATCAGGTCAGGAACAATTCTTTCAATATCATTTTACAACGTATTAGACCACAACATTGAGAAAGCCGGTAAATTTAAGTGCAGGAAACGGTATTGTTTCACTTAGCGTACGTTTAATATTCTCTTTTCCGTTAATGAGGTCATAATAAAACAAACGCAGTTATTCGAAAATGACCCATGTGACTTTCGTAATTAAAATTTAGCAATCGATAAAATACCACGATGAGACAAAGATAATGTGCAAACGACAAAAAGCTCTTAGTAACGATAATTGGGTCAGTAATTGGAAATTTAATAATGGCAAACGACCCGTCGGAGAAATGCTAACGCACCGGATGCCGCAGTCGGACAGATTGCCTGCGCCGGCTCCGACGGTCCGTTAGCGCGCATCCCTTTCAAACCGGAAGCCACGCTTTGCCTTAGTATAGTCAAAGTGCCTTTTATTATTTCTACCGACATAATATATATATTCTAGCATGCATTAATTTCTAAATATTTTCGTATACTTGCCTTGTTATCACGCTTTTATAACCACACGAGGACGTTAGAAGGCACTGTGGGAACTCCTCAAAGCAATGCAGAGATCACTTTTTTACCACGTTCACAGCACATTGCGGTGGCCGTGACCGAAATAGCGCATACACACAGTATATTCACTGGATGAATTAAACACTCAGTTAATATTTCAAACAGTTTCTATGTAGACTGGGTTTTTTTTAATCATTTAATCATTTTATGAGACAGGTACAAATATGGTGTTATTACGATATACAATAAGAGCCGCTCATGCATGGCGTTACAAACATGAATAGTCAATTTAATTAATTTATGGGAATGTTGGTACTTAAAAACAAGTAAATATCCCAATAAAATTTAATTTTCTATGATCACAAGCGTCTACATCAAATACTTAGCTCGACTAAAAATATTAACGCGCGACATGCGCGGTCTATGAAAAGTGTGCGTAGGTGTGAAATAAATTATCTATATAAAATGCTTGCCTGTACATAAATTTTAATTTATTTAACATGTGAATTAATGGTTGTGTGTTTGTTTATGTGTAATGCATATTAGTGTAATATAATATAAATAATATAATATATGTTCATTTGCCAATGGAAATAAAATGTAAATAAAATATAATAAAATATTATGTAAAAAGTTTAAACAATAAAAATTTATACAAAATACATTTACACAATGTAAGTTTATATGCGAAATGATTTTATACAATATAAGGCCTACAAATTTAATCACATTCATTAATTTATTAAATTAATAATATTAATGACTACTGATGTAATTTAATAGTAATTTAATATAGTTATACAATATTTAATAATAATAAATTATAATTGATTAAAATTTAAGCTGATAACAAAACTTACACAATTGTTTCTATGATGTCTGTACATATTCGTTTTATTAGAGTGACATTTTTAAAACGGCAAAAACGAGGCAAAAGTATAAATTTTGACTGTCCGTATGTCGGAGTCAAATTATTCTGATTCAATTCCTCAATTCTATCAATCAGTTCAATTCAATTCAATTTCGAAGTCAATTTATTCTTTACGGTTATTGAGTTGAAATTGTTCATAGCGACGTCAATTAAAAACACAAAATACACTAAAGCAGAAATTTCAAAAAATCAATTGTTAGATCCATTTTTTAATTCAATAATAATACATTAAATTAAATTAAATGATAAGTAGAATTAGTTAATGAGCTTGTAGGACACGCTCTGGGCCAGATTTTATTATAGAATGACTTTGTACTTGCAAATTAATAATTAACTATTTATATAGCGTGATACAATTTTAGACATATATATATACAAATATATAAAACACAAAGACGAGACTAACTAGCAATTTTATGTCACGACACAAAACTGATGAGACTAATCAGTAATTTTAAGAAGTAAAATGAAGCTCCGTTCCATAATACTTTTTTTAATTAAATGATAATAAATGTTATAAAAAGCTGTCGCATTGCATTTCACAAGTATTTACATTTTCATCGACAGATAGATTTATAATAGTAGATTGTATAACAAGGGAGTAAAATGATATTTTACGGTGAGACACTATTTTGAGATCGGAGCGGAGCGAGGATTTTAAAGTAGAATCCTGAGCGCTGCGAGGGCTTCAATGTACGGCGCCCGAGATGAAAAATAATTTTACTACCGAGTGATACACTCTACTTTTAATTCCCTTCTATGAGAAATAGTATATTCTGCAACAAGTGCGGTAAGTTGTCAATTGTTTGCTCGTGCGCTCATTCGCTCGAATGGGCAGTCGACAACATCGCGCGAGTTGCAGATACTATTTTTTATTACTAATGCGGAGGTGATTTCGGTACAAAAAAAAATTATAGAAAGTAGGTAATAACTAATAACTGTATTATTATTTATTATTATATTAATCTAAAACTTCGAAATCAAGATTTTCTTTATCTTTCACACTGATGTCAATGGGTACTAAAATCGATTTTTTTTTTATATATCCATTTTATATTCTTCTTTTAAATCGTGAATTTGCGTATGCCAAGCAAAATTTGCGTGCGACAAATAAACTTGTCGTACTCAAATTGTAAAATGAAAAAAATAGCTGCTTATTCACCGCAAAAATGTGCGTTTAGATACTGTTTATTCCGCATGAGTAATAAAAAATAAATGAGAGACGCTATTCAATATGTAAAAGTACAAATTAATGTTACATTTTTAAATTTTTAATTTCCTTTTTTTTTCTAGCGTGCGGCTACAACCGCCCAGGTAAACATCGGCCTGTAATATTTTTCATACAATATTTTCATCTGATTTCTCATGTTCCTTATTCAAATTAATTTCTGCCCTCTATGAAAGTCTATAACAGAAAATACCTATTTTGACTTTTTGGCGGGAACGAGAGATGTGAGTTTGTCTTAGATTTTTGTTTAGATTTTCTATTTTTTATATTTTTGGGAACTGTAAAGTACAAAAGTGATAGTATATTGTGTTTTAAAGTTCTGTATAAGTGAAAAGAATGGAGCGGGTCTAAATAAACATGTGTAGCTAAAGTTCTGGCGCTCTTCCAAGAAGTCCTATAAAATTTCAGTAAAGTCTACTATCACTTTCCTGGAGGAGTTTTACGATAAAGCGATTCTACAATAATACAATACGTGACATTGGCAAATTCGCTAATCTGTGCGCCATGCCATGAAGAAAGCAGAAAATAAAGGATCCGCAGCCGTACGAAAAGAGAGCGCTCCAGTGCTGCGCATTCGTTTTCATGAAACTTCGTACCCCTACTATGCATCACTCCTTCCTCGTCAGGCTTGACCGTTTCTTGTCAACAATATAGTAAATATCTACGAGCCTTAGTTCACTTCCTGTCAGATGGACTTGCTCGCGTAACTATAAAAAAAAACTAAAGTGTATGACATCTAAAATCAATGAATATAAACAAAATATGTTTTTAAAACGTACACTGTGCTCATTGCGCTCGAGGCGAGATCTCGCCGTGACACACTAGAGAGCCGCTGCAGTACTTGTCACGGACACGACAGCTCTATCGGGGTTGGACATACAGCAAGTCAAGACACTCGTCGGAGACCGTGACCACTACTGACGTCACTCGCAAACAGCTGGAGATTTTTGTCAGTGTCTTCTGTATTTTAGTCATAAAATAGTAAAAACATACAAACTAAACAAGATTTATAAATTGTTTGTTGGATTAGTCGATAAATTAGCATCTCAACTAAATTTTCGTGGGTAATTTTCTTGAATTCTAACAGAGATTTCACAGAACTAAACTAAAATAGATTTGACGTTCAAAAATAGTCTTTAAATGGGTTTACTTGAATAAATTGATTTGACTTTGACTTTGACTTTGAGATATTAAGCACCGTCGTTCACAAAACATCAATTAGAGGAGCCAAATCGTGTATTTTCGAGTATAAGCTTCCCACAGTTTTACATTCAAATATCGTACTTAGTTCCACATATGGCTTACACTGAAGCCCTTAAAAATAATTATCGAGCCCTGAATAGGCTCGATAATTATTTTTTGCTTTTAATTGCCACCGTTATTTTTTGAGAGGTCTATTTATTTATATATTTGATTTAACTATTAAGAAAATATTGTCCAAGGGTACTGCTTATTTCATGATGAAATCTCTTCCAGCAGACCTGCAATTACTACTTAATATAAATATTTGTTTTTATACCACAGAGAAGTCAAACTAGCAAACAACTGACCTGATGATGTCTGGCTGGACTGAGACCCAGGAACATCTACAACAATCAATAACAAGGCTTAAAATGCACTTAGATTACAAATGTATTGGCAACCCTGAGCACTAATATGTCAGCCGGCTGTCTTATCCCCTTCACATTCTTATCCTCCTTAGGATTTGTGAGTAAGTTAGTGATAGCGATCTGGACAAGGTCCTACCAACCGCAAAAATATGCAGTTCATTATAATTATATTAATTATATGTGTTCATAAGTTTATTGTAATTGTTAAAACGTTCGTTTATCAATTAAAACAGCCTTATTCCGTAAGGCTACGGATATGAAGCAGAGATCCTTTGCCTACTCGAATATTGCGGGAATGATGTATTTGAAATACGTAAAATAATTCTCATCAGATATTATTCAATGTGATAAGTCACATTTGTCTGGTGTGTAGTGTAGCCGACGGCGGCGAGTTGATTTCCCTCCAATCACGCCTACACGAAGATTGAAGCTTATAATTTATTACACGATTCCCTTATGAATACAAAACCGTGACTTACAACTCGTAATAAGAGCAAATAGGCTAATTGACTATTCTTCCAACTGGTATGCATTATATGTATCATTAATATTAAACTAAGTTTATATATCGGACAAATCTCAGTTCAATTTGCGTATTAAGAGTACTACAAAATATACAAACATACATACATACATATGTTCACGCTGTATCCCTAACAGGATAGTCAGCGAGGACTGTGCGCCAAGCGTCGCGGTCCTTGCATATCTCATTCGCTTCCTCAAATTTCATCATTCTCCTCACACATTTTCGCCTAGATATGCGAGTGCTTTTGACATTTCTGTCTGCTAAAACTAAGGCTATTTGATCTTCATAAGTCAGCATCGGTCTTCCTTGACTTCTATTACCTCACTTTCGCTCTGTATATTTTCTTCGTCAGTCTTTCATCACTCATTCTTTCTATGTGCCCAAACCATCGGAGCATTCCTTTCTTCATTTTTACGATATTTAAAAAATTGTTAATATTGAATTATCTAACTATAACACACCTGAGGTATCGATATCCAGGTTACAAAACGCTACCAAAGTCTACGTAATGTACTGATTATAAAGCTTAGAAATCTTTAAATTTGATTATTTAAGCAGAGCTACGAATAGAGAGAGATGGAGAAGATCGCGAAAGCCGTAACCAACCTATCAGACGTAAGTTTGTAATGAGATAGATATAAGAATAACATTGAAATACAATGCAAAAGAAAAGAAAAGAAAAGTAAATAGGCATTAGGACTACGCTCTTCTGATTACAGATAGATTGAGGAAATGTATAACAGACAAAAGTCGATTAGTATATGTAATTAAGTAGATAGTTGAGAAAGTAGAGAAAGAAATATAGGACTAAGAAGGATGAGATAATGGTGTACAAATATAGAGAAATAATGTCGTATAATAAGAAAGTATGTAATGAATAAAGATTAGATTGTGAGCGAAATAAGAAAGATGGACATGGTCCTTAAAATAATTATAAATCAGGGGAAGCAGAAATAAAAAAAAAAACAGCCCTATACCGTTATTAGACGATCCATGACCATAGCTTCAATAACTGTCAAATTTCATTATTATTTAGGTATGTGTATCGCATTTATAAAGTTATTTTGGTATTTGAGTTTTGATTAGTAAAGGATAGTTATTTTGTACTTTTTAGTGTTTTTTTTGAAGTTGGTTTATTTTTTTTTAATATTTTTTTATTTCTCCCTTTTTGAATGACCTTGACCTTAATAAATATCTAAGGTACGTCTACACCTAACTTTTCTAGATCTGGAGCACAATGATGTAAATGAGAATCATCAATATACTATGTACATGAAGCTTATTAACAATTAGCGTTATTTGGTGTATCTTCGAGGTGTAAGCTACAATACCAGTGTACATGGAACAATTTCTGAAGTACTCTTTCAAACAAAAAATATTTTTTCAAATCGGTCCACGATTGACAAAGTTATCGGTGAAAATACATAAACAAAATATATGCAAATGAACATAGAACCTTCTTTATTCAATATTCAAAGTCGATAAAAAAAAAAAGTTTATTAAATCTCAATTCAATTTTCATTAGTGAAGTTGAGAGCATGAGAAAAATAACTTGAAAAATTTGTAACGATACAATAATACGGCACAAAGAAGCACTTCCGCCGCGGCGACCTTCCGGGGCCTCTCTAATCTCATCAGGACCAGCGACTGTTATTTTTGCATTACTCGAGGGTTTCCAACTGGAAAGTGCCGACGAACTGTTTTTAGAAACAACTCGAGATTTGACGAGAATGAAATAGACACATAATACACATCAAGAAATGAAATAATAACAAAATCAAACATTAACAAAAATCGCGTCTTCTGAACCACCTAAGGCCGTGTTGACCACACATTAAGGTCAAATATTCCCAGTCAATAAACGAGTTGATAGGATGAGGCCGAGATGAAGAAAAGAGTTGAGATTTGTAAAGCAATATATGAGTCTTTAAAACTTGGACGACAAAAAATATCTTTAGAAAAAGTTTTTCTTAAGGCGACGCATTGGAAATTTTGACGGCAGGGATCTCAATTTTTCTAAGTGACTACAAAACTTATGAAAATTATATTTGGTAACCTGATTTTTTATTTCATTGACTTCATTTTTCCAGTTGCGATACACGGTTGGTTAACTTTTGTAACACAAAAAAAAATATCAAAGAAAACTCTTTTAAAACAAAGATTTACATTTTTCGAAAGAACGGGACCGATTTATGTTTCTAAATTTTCTGTATAGCATTAGCATTAGTATCATATCTAAACATATTCTTCAAAATAACAGTTAGAATTTTCAAAATTAATTACAGTTTTTAAAATAAACGAAAATAACTGTTTTTTCGTATTTTTCGTAAGCTAGCGCGCGCACGTTTGCATAGGACAGAAGGTCTATTTTAGATTAAATTATTGTTTGACAATGCGTCGTCTTAATTTAAACTTAAGAAAAAATTAAGAGAAAATGATAGACTTTAAAAAAAATGTAGTCGATAAATCATTGAATTAAATAATATTCTGTTCATATTTCGAAAACATAATGTATGGCTTAAATCAGCCATTCCCAAAGTGGGCGATAACGCCCCCTTGTAGGCGCTGCAGGCCCAAAAGGGGGGCGGTAAGAGATCCAGAAAAAAATGGGGCGTTGTGTAGAGGCCTGGGGGGTGATTTGTGATTTCATTTAGCTAGGAGGCATCTTAGACAACGGCTGCATGAGCTCTCGACTCAGTAGACAAAATAAGTTTGGGAACCAGTGGCTTAAATAAACGAGAACTTCGAAATGAAACTTTTTTTCGGCGATTAAATTAAATGATGTAGCGTTTTTGAAAATTCTATTAGAAAAAGTGTATTTCAATATTTTTCCTTTGTTGATGTGAAACATCGGCGGGTCAGACGACTGTCGGTGTGAAGACGTGGCGACGCGTCGCCATGCGCTTGTGCAGTGTCGTTATTCACTTCGGAACAAGTTGCCTATGTTTTTTAAATTACAAAAAATCTTTTTCTCTGAGTATTTTGTTTTTTATTATCCCATATTTATATCCTTTAATAAATCATTTTTTCTTATATATACAATACCTCTAGTTTCGATGTTTTACATCTGTCAGGCGTCTGGCGAGGGCTCATTTATTTTTTGAGTTTATATCTGCAATAGAAGTGCCAACTTTTTATCGTGAAGATGGTATTTAACAACATTTAATATTTTAGACAAACTGGTCTTAATTAACTCCTTCTACGTATAATTTCATTTCATATTTTCGCTTAAATAAAAACAAAATTGAGTCCAAACCCGATTAAGTAGTTTTTTGTTACTTGTACTGGTTTTCTGTTATCAAATTAGGTCTTTGCAAAATTTCGACTTATCTTTATACATACAAATCTTCTGTACGTCTTTGTCACTGAATTCCTCCTAAACAACTAGACAACATTGTCTAATCCAAGAAATCCAAATAAGTTGGTAGTCCCCGCGTAGCGCTTGTCTGTGTACAGTAAAAATGCGTACTGTATACTTTTGACTTTTTCATGTCTGGATGCTATTATTCAGTAAAAGATTACTTATATGACAAGAATTTGTAAATTGTGTTGTTTTGTTTTCATGACTGTGTTAAATTATGTTTATTATTTTTTATGTAAAATTGTGTGACATGACATATTTAGATAATTTTAATTTTAATGTAACTCTTGTGACGTATTATTATATTGCGTACAAAAAAATAATTTGTTAAACGTTTGCACGCCAAAGTTTGGCAGAATGATTACCTGATGTAACTGTTCCAGCAAATAAATAATTACTTACTTACAACTGGACAGATTTGGATGAAATTTTGTGTATGTGTTCGAGTGGGTCCCTGGATGGCTTAGATTTATAATTTGACTCGGTAGGTGGCACTGTAATAGGGTTCTAGAAAATTTTTTTTGACATCCTGACAGATAGGAGGACAGATGGGCTGATATGCATAAAGACAGATATGACCAAAAAATTTGTTCTATGTTAGCCGTTCTGGCTACGGAGTTGTAGAAATCTATACTAATATTATAAAGGGAGAGTGTTTCGTATGTTTATATATGGGAGGTAATCTCTGGAACTACTACCCCTATTTGAATAATTCTTTCACCACTTTAAAGGTACATTATTTCAGATAGATATAGGCTGATTATGATTTCAACCCGGATGAAGTCGGAACGGAACGAAGTTGTAAATAAAACAATAAGTTTCTCTATTTATTCACGGGTCTATGTCGCGTTTATACTTTAAGACTAATTACCTATTTTATCCCGACGTTTCGACCGGATTACACCGATCTTGGTGACGGGCAGACTGACGAGGATGAATGTCGTCTTCGTAGTGTACGGTTTCTTGCAACTACCCACACTCACTCAACGCATTTTTTAATTTTTATTATTCTTTATTTTATTATTGTATGAAAATAGGTAATTAGCCCTAAAGTATAAACGCGACATAGACCCATGAATAAATATTGTAAGATGTGTACAAATCGTGAAAGTTACAAACATTAACAACTTTCTCATCAGAAATTGAAGTTAAAACAAGGCCGTTCATTTACTAAGCTGGCATTCCACCAGCACCGGTTCTTCCAGTGGTTGGTGTTCGATGATACAGTGGACTGCATTAGTTTTTTACCATTTGGATAATATTAATAAGCTCCATACACGGTCCGAGCATTGGTCTATCCCACAAACAACAATACACTTACCTTAATTTTATTGTTTTAAGGTTGTGTCTGGCCAGACAAGCTCTCCGCCGTTTGTCCTGGCCTGTCCTGTCCTGATCCTAGATGGGTTTTGTTTACAAATAAACAGACAATACACACACAAAGACACACACTTGTGTACACAATATTTATGTTTTTAATGGATTTTGCGTACTTAAATTAGGTATTTATTTTTATTTAATAGGAGGCACAGAGCACCGACGCCATTTAAACCGACCGACCAAAGAGAAGGGTAAAACAGTCTCTCTTGCGGTGATTTATCATGCGCGTACACAGATTTTGTGACGCGCAGATGGCGGCAATTTTTAAAATAAGGCAGTTATATTGCTGCCAGCGAAATATAACAATGCTCAGACAATTTAAATACATAAAATAGGCTTTCCATACAAAGAAACTTACTCAATAAGAGCTGACACAAAAGATTTGTATCGTCAAGAGAACGCTTCGTTTATAAGCTTGGTGAACCACTTGATGACAACCAGGCATCCGCTCTCGGGCAATCTGATCTATAGATAATGTCGTAGGTTTTTTAACTGTATTTCTGTCATTATTCGGTGCTGGTTAGTTGATCGAATCCTATCTCCGGTGTCTCCTCAGGATGCTTCGTTGAGAAGCGAAACACGTGTCGATTGGTGGTTTTTTGAGTTTGAGCGGAAAATAGCTAAAGATTTTAGAAATTTATCACATTCTGTCATTATGTTTGTTTGTTCCTCCTTACACCAAAATGTCGTATTAAAGTGTAATTCGATTTCTTGAACTCTGTCCATTCCAAAAGGGAAACGGCGTAAAGATATTTCCTACAGGTTTATCAGGGTGAAACTATGCACCTATGTCGCAGTAGATACACAATACAACCATAAGGCACGCTGTATATGACACATAAAGAACGGAGCTGCCACGTCTGTACTGCGATGTAGTTTACGAGCGAAAATCTAGCTCGGACTTTGCTATAAACGGAAGCGAGAGCGATTAAAGAGCTCTTAAACTGTACTTAGACTGAAATTGAGAGCCGCGGATGAAAATAAAAATTATCCTCCTATAACATTTTTTTTATTTTTTATTTCATATATTATGTGAGTAACTGCATACCAATGACTAAGGAAAGTAAAGGACATGAAACAAGTACAAAACAATCGTGCCGCCTAATCTTCGAGTGTCGCAAACAATGGCTGCCGATTAGTGATGTCCCAAATATCTACAATGTAGATGTCATTAAGTCAGTTGTTGAAAGAAGTTTTGTTTCAGCATTAGTATTGAAATAAAAACCATTTCGCGTGATAGCTTCAGAAAAAAGGAGGGCTTTTTTTTTGTACGTCATAGATTTATACAAAAGTACTGAAATATTGTTCAAACTCCGCTTAAGACAATTTTAAGGTATTATTAGCAACAATAGCATCAGGCGCCTTCAAAGATAGCCCCTTTCTGTCCTTCGCTCATTTTTGTATAGAACTTTAAATGAAACCTACATACAAACAAATTACTTAGGTACCTCTTTTTGTAATACTTAATAGTACGTCCATGATTATTACAGAAATAAAATTGCTTTTTAAAAGAAACCCATATTTTTATGAAGCGCTTTGATAAATGTTGAAGATCAATGAACATAGGTCACAGTAGTTAAAGAACAACAAAGTCCTTTTAATGCTTTTCTTTCCTTTACATGCATAACGTTACTTCTTCTGGAGGTGATGGTGAAATTAAAATAAGTGCTATGAGAAACATACATACGGACCGACCAAATCTATAGTCTCGACCTACTGTAGCACTTTCATAAACTAAATACTAGTTAATAATCAATTTTACTAAAAATTTGTGGCCTTATCACACAGTAATTGGGAATAACATTTCAATTTGGAATAGAACACTGTGCACTTCTATTAGTCGAAAAATTCTCAAATTCAGTTAAGTACTTCCAGAGGTCACTCCGTACATACGAACAAATTTTATTTCTTTACATTGTGAAGAAATAAGTAACATTATAGTTTATAATATTATCTAGTTTATAATATTTTCTATTGCAAGAAGCTGCTTCGAAATGCAAATAACATAAGTATATATCATGAATACCCCGTTGTGGATACAGCGTGAAGATATGTATGTATATATCATATACATGTATGTAATTTTTACAGAAGGGTTTCAATTTTCTTTTCTGATTATGTCAAGCCACTCTTTTTCTTAAATAATATAATAATACACAATGGTAATCTGAAACGAGATAATTACGACTTATGAACATGATACCTGTATTTATTGATATTTTTTTAATATAGGTATACATGGACAGCCCTAACTGCAATAACAACAAAAATTGATAGTAGTTTACTGTATTATATGAATAAAAACTGCTAATAACTAAAAATAAACATGACTATACCACAGTAAACTAAGAAACACAGTATTTTCGATGGAAATATATACTACATCAGACTAAATTATTGAATTTCTGTTAAGTACCAGTACAATTATAGATTTCGTTGATTATTGCTTTTTCTCGAGCCACATCCTAACACACTACACTTAGAAATTATTGTGGCATTAAGCTAGCTTCTCCTTTGACAAAATAGTTCCAATATCCAGCACAAAATCACAGAAACATTAAAAAATATTAAATTCATTGGTATGTTTTGACACTTCGTGTACTTGACAGCGTGTCGCAAAGAATGGCGAACCGGCACGTTTTGACATTACAATGATGTCACATAAAAAAATTACTTTTTGAGAAAAGTACTGTTGTTTTATCTTACACACACAAAAAGCCGTAGGTCAAAAAGAGACAACGCTGCGTTTGAATGTTATGCGTTAGAATACATATAACTAAATGTTGCTATAGATAAACATGCCATGTCCTTTAGTTTCCTTAGTCATTGGTGCATACACACATTTTTACATGTCATAACAAACAGTTCAAAATACATCAATGAGTATCGGTACAATTATAATTTTAGTTTAGTTAATTATGCAGCAATAAACAAGCATTCAACCAAATAATCATAAATACGTAAAATTAACAGTAACGTAAAATTTCAAATACAATAATAGAAGATACAATGTCAAGCTTATTAAAATGTACATATCACAAACACACAATATGTTAGATATAATGATAGACAATATGTCAGGATTGTTAAAATACTCATCAACATTAATGATTTGGAGTCAGTAAAGCACATGTCGTAATACAACATGAAAGTGAACATGAGAAAAAAAATACTGATGTATTAATATTATAAGAAGACACGTTATTTCAAATTTAATTCAATATGTTATGATATCCACGCGTTACTGTCGTTTAAAAACTCCTTTAAACTATAATAGCCTTTCTTCCTGAGAGCAGTTTTGATGTAATTTTTAAATTTCTTTTCTGACAAATCTAATATATGTTCTGGAATTTTATTGTAGAAACGTATACTGTCACCAATAAAGGACTTAATAACTTTAGTTAATCTTGTTAGCGGTAAAACAAGCTGATTTGTTTTGTTCATGCCATTTATGTATAATAGATTCCGCTCTTTGCCGCTAATAGATTCGGCTTTCGTTTTATTTCATCGCAGTTCATGTGGAAATCACGAACAGTAACTTAATTAGCTATTGTTAAGCTTGAGTGCTATCAATAAAAAACATTTTGAAACAGTTATATTGATACGTGAAGTAAAAACTTCGGATCCCTTTTCAAGAATATTGCGCACGGAGGAGTGTGAGGTTTGGCTCAGTTACGTTCATACTGTCAATGTCAAAAAGACTGTCAATGTCAAAATCATAATATGTAACCTCCTTGGATCCAACAGTCGCACAGAGTAGAGATTGTAACCAAAGAGTTTTTATTATAAGTTTATATTTATATTTGTGGTTGAGTTTCGACCGCCGTGTGAACTTTATTATTTATTGTTATGAAAATCAGCGTCCGCTGTCGCTCGCGCTACACCTATCACAATGTCCTATTTACGCGCCGTCATAAACCGCTCAATCACATTACCAGCACACTAGTGACCGCTCTCGTGTACAATATGACCGCTTTAGCCCCTTTTACGAGCTTTGATTTAATCTGCAGACCTTAACAACGCTTTTTACTGACTCGGTATATTAACCGTTATATTCAATATCATTCTACACTAATAAATTGGTTTACGACGTTTACGATATTACCTTCCTTTTAGATTCTTATTTCGGCCTCGCTTTGATGTACTCACGTGTATATAATTTTTATGATTTCATAACTCAAAGGGAAAAAATAAGCAAAAATGTGTTTTAATACATTTTTTTTGCACAATCGACGACGTATTAAAAAATCCTAAATAATCGCCATCATTATCAGCATATATGATGACGGCTAAAAACTTTATAAGTCCAGACAGCCTGTCCCGTGCTACGAGGTGAGGCAAATAAATTAAAATAAAATAATGTTTTTATTTTAAAATCGGTTTACTTTTTTTAAATATTATTACCAGTTAAATTTGTAAAATAAGTAGGCGTTCAAATTAAGTTGCTTGCTACTTGTCTATTTTGGTTAGAACACTTCTAAGTAACTACAAAACGCATGAAAGTGATATTTGGCAACCTGATTCTTCATTTCATTGACTTTATTTTGCCAGTGTCGATACATGTTTGGTTAACTTTTGCAACACAAAAAAAAATGTCTAAGAAACCTTTTTTTAAACAGAGACTTACATTTTTGGAATAACGGGACTGCTTTATGTTTCTAAATTTTTTGTATAGTTTAACCTAAACATAACATAACATAACTTCACGCTGTATCCCCAACGGGGTAGTCAGAGAGGACGGAGCGCCAGGAGTCGCGGTCCTTACACACCTCTTTCGCTTCCTCAAATCTCATCATTCTCCTCACACATTTTCGACTAGGTATGCGAGTGCTTTTGACATTTCCGTCTGCTAACACTCTGGCTATTTGATCTTCATAAGTCAGCCTTGGTCTTCCTTGGCTTCTTTTACCACTCACTTTCGCTCTGTATATTTTCTTCGTCAGTCTTTCATCACTCATTCTTTCCATGTGTCCGAACCATCTAAGCATTCCTTTCTTCATTTTTACAATAACACTGTTGTGCGACCCTGTCATACTGCGTATCTCATCATTGCTTATCCTGTCAGCAAGCGTGACACCGCACATATTTCTGAGAGACCGCATCTCCACAGCATTTAACATACTTTCACTCGATTTTGGGCATATCCAGGCCTCACTACCGTATAACCTAAACATATTCTTCAAAATGCTATTTGAATTATTTAAAATTATTTATAATTTTTAAAATAAACGAAAATAACTGTTTTTTCGTATTTTTCAACAGCTAACGCACGCACGTTTGCATAGAGCAGAAGGTCTATTTTAGATTAAATTATTGTCTATTAATGCCTCGCCTTCAATAAGCACATGTCTAACATGGGGCTCTCCGTTACAGGAATGTGTCGATACTGCTAGGAGGCAAATGAAACGTCTATGCACATTTCGTGTGACTGCGGACCACTGATGCGCGCTTGTCGATTCTGCCTCGGCCTGTATTTTGGAGGAGTTCAGCACATCACTCCAAGGAATAACCTATGGTCTTTGATTGCAGTGGGACTCGGTGATATTTTATAACATGGTGGTGATCACAATAGATCAATATTGGTCGCGGTGGCTACACAGGTCACGTCAGACCTGTACCTGGTGTGACCTGCACAGCCCTTTACATGAAATAAATATAAAAAAGTTGCTTGCTGGCTTGTAGCTTGATAAGTTCTTTAACTTATTGAACCACTCAATAAAGCTTTGCAGGCCATATGCGACTCGTGGGACGCAAGTCGAGCTTGGCTGTTCTATCTATCTATACATAGCATAAAACGAAATCGCTTCCCGCCGTCTGTCTTTCTGTACGCTTACATCTTTTAAACTACGCAACGGATTTTACTGCGGTTTTCATCAATAGATAGAGTGATTCAAGAGAAAGGTTTATACGTATAGTTTGATATTGTTTTGTGTTAATTTGTTGAAATATGACGATAATAGTTCAAGATGTCGGAAAAACTCAAGCCGACTGAGAGCTTTCATCGAAAATGCTGTCTTATTCCAAGATATTTAGACCGACATCAGGAATTAGTATCTAAATTACACCCGTGCGAAGCCGGGTCACTAATAATCTATATAAATAAAATGTTAATATTCGTTTGATCATCAAATCAGATAAATATTGCGGTTTAGACAGGCAGTACCCCTGCTGTATCAGGATTTGAAGATCAAAGGTTGAGATTATTGTAATATTAACTTTATTAGTTAGTATCAACACACCTATTTTGTTTCTTGGGAATCAGTCAAGATAAATCGTTCGCAAAATTTGGCGCAAACGAATACACGTGATAAATAAAACCGTTTATGAAGACTGTCAGACAGACACGGAAGTGATTCGTTTGTTCAAATATGGAACAGAACGCAAAAAAAAGTACCTTAACGTTCCACTGATAAACGACTGGGGAATCTTATTACGAGATGTTTTTGAATAAATACTTGTCGCAAGAAACCTCGCCTCGAAGGCAATTGCAGACACCCCGTTGCGCCCCGTCGCATCCTGCCACCGACTTCCACCGACTGCCTTCTGCAAAATAAAATATCGTCTTGTATCCGCATTGATTAGAGAAGTTTTATATAACCAGGTGGACTCTGCCAAGCTCCGTAGTGGGTTTTCTTTAAATTGAAAATTGCTAAATTGCTAAGAGATACTTACGTAGTATGAGGATTGCATGACAGTGTTATTGTAAAAATAAAGAAAGGAATGCTAAGATGAAAGATATGTTTGTATCTATAGGTATATATATGAAAATTTGTTAAACTACCTTCCAAACCTTTCCAGTAATTTGTCGAACATAATCCATGAATTATCGATGGCGCAGTGCTTTCTGTGTTCATCCAATCACTTAAGTTGTTAGAATCCTGGGCGGGTCAATTAAGGAAACGAATTTTTCTAAATAGTCTCGAGTCTCGGTGTACTGGGTGATGCTTTAAAAAAAAACATTCATTTTTTACACAGACTAGCAACTTACCTCGGATTTCCACAGATGGATAGTACATTATTACTCAAACTACTGAATCCTTCAGCTAAGTTCGTGAAAATTTTATAAATATAGATATTTATAATATTAAGTATGCAAGTATGAATTGAATTTCCCAGTTTTCTGAAAGCGATTTCAATTGCAATAGGTTTTATTGTCTGGTTAGTCTGGTAATTTAAGGGATTCATACCTAAAACTGAAAAACGAAATCTTGTAGAATTAGTTCGATATATGTAATACGGTCTGTCTGTCGAGATCTTTCGTCTCAGGATCGCGTGGAGTTGTAATCAAGTTGAAATCAATATCAAATTCTTATGTTTGTGGTCGCTTGGAGCTGTAAAAAATCAAGCTTTTAAATAAATGCAATCAAAAACCACGGCTACATGTTTATGCATTATATTTTGACACTCGCAAGTAAATTAAACCCTATGGGGTACTTCCTATTGACCAAAATAGTGAAATTTGGCAAAAAGCAAGGTCTCACAAATTAAGTAAAGGAAGAAATCTGAAAACCGGTAATTTGTTGTAACAAAAGTTGTATGAAGAAATATTTTTTGCGATTAGATAAATAAATAAATAAAGCCTTTATTATTCCATATCTTTTTCAATTTACATTCAGTGTACATACTTTTTTTTGTTAGTTGTTAGAATTCTAATTGTTATAATGAGTGACGATACTGACGAAGAAAATATACAGAGCGAAAGTGAGTGGTAAAAAAAGCCAAGGAAGACCAAGGCTGACTTATGAAGACCAAATAGCCAGAGTGTTAGCATACAGAAATATCAAAAGCTCTCGCATACCTATGCCAAAATGTGTGAGGAGAATGATGAGATTTGAGGAAACGAAAGAAGTATGTAAGAACCGTGACGCTTGGTGCTCCATCCTCTCTGACTACCCTGTTAGGGATACAGCGTGAGGATATGTGTGTATGTATATATGTATGTTAGTATGATTTATTAGTAGTAATACTTTTTAACTCGAGACATGGATCTCTTGTTGAGTAAAGGCCTCCTCCAATATCTTAAATTTTTTCGGTCTTTTCCTATTTTCAACCATTTCTTTTCTGCTATTTGACTGATATCATCGGTTTATTAGCTCTATCAACTTTCCGTCTCCTTTTTTTTACTTTTTTTATTGAATAATAATAAATATATATCGTTTTGCAATTACAAACTCACATTGCAGTTGGAGAATTGACTGTGACATATTTATAGTTTTCATTCAACGGAACACTGGGTTTGCAAGTCAGGCTCGCACTTGTTCGGTCTTTTAACATTCCATAACAGTTTTTCTTAGAGAACTGAAGTTGGGAACGTTTATAGCAAATCGTGACTCAAATAAAGACGTAAACTTCGAAAGTTGATTCTTGACTTTGAGAAAGTTTTCGAACTTGGACCAAGAAGCATATTGGACGGAGGCATAATAGGTTGCCGCTCTTACCGCCGTGTGTCAAACGAATTTTTGTGTCTTTGTTATATCTTATTGAGCATAACCACGATTAAAACAGCTGTAATAAGTTTGACAACCCCACACTATTAATGTAATTTGTGTCAGCTCATGAGTCGGTCATGAAATAAGTATTTTAAAAACACTCTTAAATCAAAAATGTTTTGGCTGTATTCACAAAAATAAAAACGTGTCATGTTCAGCTGTGTACCGTCCGTTGTACAGTGACTCATCCCTAGTCACGCATATTACTGAAAGTCTATAAACTCGCCAACAAAAAAGGTCACAGTAAGGACACGCTCTTAGAGTAAATCCTCGTCCATTTTGATTCTTGATCCGAGTCTTCAAAGTTTAAATAGTAAATTAAAAATACTATTATCATGCTGGATATCAAATAAAAGCTTTGTAATTGTAAAGAAAGTATGACGCGATACTATATTTAATTTTTGCTAAACATTTTAAATGACTGTACGTACCTTCAAATTGGAGCTCAAAAAAATTGGAAAAAAATAACGAATTTTTTAATGAAAAGGAAAAAGGTATTAGCCTTAACTTATTAATACGATGACGTTGACACGGTTAGTTAAGAAATGTAAAATAAAATTGCGCACGTTTCTACCTACATGTACTGTTTGATATCTAGAGACTTATAATTTGATATTTAATTTAAAAAGTTAGTTGAATTAATTTATGCTTTCAGGACAAATATTTGTTTTGTAAAATTATGTTGACTTTCAATTTATCTAACTCCGAGGAGTAACTAGAACAAACACAGGAATAAAACGCGTCGTTGAAAGTCCAGTAGTAATAAAGAAATGGTTTTTCAAATTAATAGACTTACAAGTAATATACAAATTTAGTAAACATATGCAAGACATGTTACTGATATTAAGTAGAGTATCGAAACCGGCAGGCTTATTACCTAACTTGCAGTCAGCATGCGACAGTCGAATATCGCGTAATACCTGCTGTCATAACGAGAATTTGTGTAATGTAATTTCTATAGTTGCACTAAATCTGCCGCGAAAAGTGGATTTTACGGTCACAGCGCAATAGACACGCAATCGTCATACATTATATATATTTTTTCTTAAATTAGTCAGTGATCCACGTGGCTGTTGCTGTCTGCAAATTTTTAAATAATAACCCCGCGGGTGTATAAGGCAATAGGATTGCACGACTACGGTACCATGACGTTAAAATATTTTCTTGATATAGAAGGTTTGCTAATTTGCTTTTAAAGCGAGTCCTTATAGTGTCCTTTTTTATTGATCGACTTTCTATAATTTTACTTATCTGCGTGACTAGAGAAGGTGACAGTACATCGATACACAGCTTAACATGGCATATTTTTATTTTTGTGAATAATAGTAGTTAAAACATTAAGATTTACGAGTATTTAGCAAATAATCATTTCATGACCGACTCATAAGCTGACACGAATTACACCGACAGTGCGAGGTTGCCGTACTTACTTTAGCTAACTGTTTTACTCGTAGTTGCGTTCAACGAGATAGAGACAGGGAAATTCGTTTGACACACGGCGAGTTATAATGGTTCTGTGCATATGATTATCGATCAGAGGTTTTAAATAACTGATTGCTCGATAGAGGCGGCACTATTGATTTGTGGTGCCAAGTGATATAATTATATATTAATACGAGGGCTGCTATTTATGTATCCGGAACTGGCCAGTTACAGAACAATATTAAAAAAGTAATCATAACGTTTAATAATGGAACTCTTTGGCTGCAGAATACAATTTGTTTCATGTAGCTGTCCTTTGTTTATCCTTTGTGGTGTCACTTTTAAAATTGCGAGTCTTTATCACCTGGGATTTAAGTCGTGAAAATTTTCGTGCTATGATTTATTACGATTTTCGGCGAGGGCTAACTCAAAAAAACAGTGCATCGATCTACTCACTTCGATTTTTGGGGACGAAGCACCATCGAAAACTACTGTGTATCACTGGTTTAGTGAGTTTAATCATGGGCGGTCTGTGCTCAAGGACGAAGTTAAAGAATGTCGCCCTTAATCGGTTGTTGTACCTCAAAATATTGATGCTGTGCGGAACTAATAATGCAAGATCGTCATGTTACATATCGCGAGATAGAGGCGTCTCTGGACATAAGTATGACGAGTATATATAAAATATTACACGAACATTTAGCTGTAAAAAAAATTTGTTCACGTTGGATTCTGCACAACTTGAGAATTGACCAAAAACGGGCTCGTGTCGATTGGTGTGAAAAAATGTTACAAAAGTACAATCAGGCTGCGTCAAAAGCTGTCTATAATATCTACACACGTGATGAATCTTGGATATATGCGTATGATCCTGAAACTAAACAACAATCAACGGTTTGGTTGTTCCAAGATGAGCCGAACCTAACAAAAGTCATTCGTTCAAAAAGCACTTTGAAGCAAATGGTCGCTTGTTTTTTTGATATAAATGGACATGTAGCTACAGTGCTACTAAAGGATCGTAAAACGGTTAATTCTGATTGGTACACGACCATTTGTTTGCCAGAAGTCTTTGAAGAAATAGGAAAGAACAACCGACAACGCAGAATTCTTCTTCATCATGACAATGCTAGCTGCCACACATCGGCCGAAACAACTCGGTTTTTGGAAGATCAAAAGATCGAATTAACGGGTCATCCGCCGTACAGCCCCGACTTGGCCCCCAACCACTTCTATTTATGCCCAACCGTGAAGAATAAATTACGTGGTCAACATTTTTCGAGCCGTGAAGAGGCTGTTGATGCGTTCAAAATGCACGTTTTGGAGATACCTCAATCCGAATGGAAAAAGTGCTACGAAAATTGGTTCCAACGCATGCAAAAATGCATCGATCATCATGGTGAATATTTTGAAAAGCAATAAAACTATAATAAATGCTATATGTTTGTTTCACTTTGTTATTCCGGATACATAAATAGCAGCCCTCGTAATACTCCAGACAATCTCGCAAATTTAGTAACCCCGAACTATGCACTCTCTCGGCCGGATACGTAGGGTTGTTTTGTTGGGTGTGAGATGTGGAGAGCATCTCGTTTAGTTATACATTTATTATGTAATAATAAAAAACAATAGAAAGTTTGTCGTTTGTTAAATTTAATCTCTTATAGTTATTTGAAGAATGATATGTCTAGATTGATAATGATAATTATGGATAAGGACATTAAAATGCGTTCGTTCGTGGGGTTTAGATATTTTTGTATTTGCTACGATGCAAAGAACGAATTAAGGACGAACGGAAGCGATTGCATGTTTACATCGCGTGCGACCCCGATCGGCGCTACAATAATTACCCATATTCACCCAAAACATTGCCATTGTGTGCGTGCAGAGTGAGTATTAATACGCACACATACAAGCTGCTGGTTTTCTATGAAGACATCCTACTGTTATTTGTATATTCTGGAACTGGACTTGTACTATTAGTATCGCAAAACTAAAGATCATCTGGGTCTGTTGTTGGTGTGGGCGTGCCACAGGGCTCAGTTCTAGGCCCATTCCTATTCCTAGTTTACACAAATGATTTACCCTACCTTGTACAAGACAAATGTGACATTGTATCATTTGCTGATGATACATCTTTACTTTTTAAACTGCATAAACAGCAAATTGCTTTTGAGGATGTAAATAATACCACCTCTACAGTAGTAGAATGGTTGACGACTAATAATCTTCTTCTTAATGAGAAAAAACCAAGCGTATGAAATTTTCTTTACCTAATGTTAGACTGTTTAACACAAGTATTGTCATAAAAAATGAGAAATACATCCTGTTGATATGAGTGTATTTTTAGGCCAAACTTTAGACACTAAACTTCAGCGGGGTCCTCATATTACTGAATTGGCAAAGATACTCGATTCTGCAGCATACGCAGTTAAAAAAATTCGGCAGCTAACTGACGAAATCACCACGAAGTTGACCTATTTCAGTTATTTCCATAGTCTGATGACATACGGAATTTTACTTTGAGGACATGCCTCTGATGTCAAACGCAATTTTTGTACTACAGAAGAGCTATTCATGCAATTTAAAAATTCGCACCAAGAGTATCAATAAGGACTAAATTTAAAGAGATTAATATTTTAACATTGATATCACAATACATATATAAAAACCTTATCTATGTTAAGAAAAATATAGAATTATTTAAAAAGAACAGTGACACTCATAGTATTAATATTAGGAATAGAGATAAACTTGCTAATCAAGTAAGTCGACTTCAAAAAGTCAATAGTTCATTTAGGGATCTATGTGTGCGTTTTTACAATAGAGTCCCAATCGATATACAAAATTCTCCTTTAGATAAGTATAAATCAGTTTTGAAGAAAAAATTATACACTAAAGGTTACTATAAAATATCTGAGTATCTAGATGACGAGAACCCATAAGATTGACCTGCTCAGTTACGACCTAGCTTCTGCTTTTTTTATGTTTGATCCTTGATAAATGTAATTTGAATCGATAATAATGAACAAATAATTGAATTGTATAAATGACATTTTAAATGACCTGTTTTATATAAATTGGCTTTGAGAATGACATATTACCTATATTTTTTTATGATGACATATTTCAAGTGTAATTCGATTTACCTACGAAATAAAAGTAATTAGAAAAAACTGGGTGAGTTACCAGTAACGTCCAAATTCTAAGCCAATTTGGAAATGTTCGTTTCATAATTACTCCCTTGCCTCGGAAGACAGATGCTCTGCCACCGCGTCTCATTGACCCGTTTCGACAATAAGCATCGCATGTGATGCATGTTTACGTAATGAGTTAACCATACTCAGATACTTGTTTTTACTTATCCTTGAGCGCTGAACAAAGTTTGCCCTAAATCTTTCTCTTTATGTAAAGAATACTGCCATAAGCAAAACAAATTTTGTCTTGGACCTTTGTTTCTTTTATCTTTTTTCTTTCTTTTTAGAGTATGTAGAAAAACATACAGAATACAATGCGATCCTGATATAATTTTTCAATATAATATACCTTGTTCTCAATATTTTGAATATTTTCAAATTTTGGGTAAAACATTTAGTGATTAGGTGCGGAAACGGCAACTTTCGATAAAGTAAGTACATAAAAGAGTAATTCTACGGAACGTGTCGTATGTCTTTGAGTTTGTAGTTTACAGAGCTTTCGTTTGATACCCCACACGAAGACTTCTATATATAAACAGAAGTAGACCCGCCCTACTCCTGATAAAAAACATTTAAATGCAATCCTTGAACTAAAAAATTAACGAATTACGCACACAATCTAAAGATATTTAAGTAAACGTGATTATAAAGTCATATAATATATATAACAAGAGTAAAAGAGTGAAAATATTTACGTAAGTGTAATTAAAAAGCCATATAATCCACTATTATATTAAACGAACGATATTTGTATATATATTTGATATCGCTCACTCGAAAACAGCTGTAACGATTTCGATTAAATTTATAATATAGAGATTTAAGGGAACGAGAAATCGATCTAGCTAGGTCTTAATTCTTGGAAAATTCGTTTTCTCTATGTTTTCACAAACTTAAAACTTCTAAACTCTAAACTCTTCTAATTTCGCAACAGAATTTACTTTCTCAATAGAACAGTGGCCAGTGCGTATGTCTACCACGCTGAAATGCGCGGGTTCGAATCCTGCAATGTGGTCAGACTTTTGATTTTTTTTTTATAAGACACCGAGTAAAGCTCGGTCACTCAAGTACTATAATATATAACAAGAGTGAAAGAGAAATTCATTTATTTAAGCTCTTCTTAATTTAAACAATAGTTTTTGTAGGATTGCTTGACGTACAACGGTGATAGACACACACATAGGTGTTAATTAATTCCTAATTAACGCTACAGGATATGATACCTAAGGCCCGTTTACCTTACTGTATATGGAAGCGTTTGACCTCACAGGGATCATAGTGTCAGTTAAAATACAAACTATTTGGAGTCATCTAAAAACTTTTTGGATACAATACAAAATTCTTGAAGTCAGTCAGAAAGTTTGACAACTAAACTCTTAAAGTTAACATCTGTCTTAAAAATTTACATTTTATCTAGATTTCAGTTGATTACTTCAAATAGTCTCATACGCCTGTTACACATTAATAGACTGACGCGGAGATGATTACGTAAGTGTTCCTTTTCCAATTTTGGAAACAAATTATGAAGATTTTTATTAGATTGACATTAATAATATTTTGCCGATCGGCTAACAGATGAAGCCAGTGGCTTAATAAGTAATAACTTACTAGAGACATACACTTAGAAATTAATTAAAATTAGTCGCTTCTCTAGTTTAGCGTTCATTGCCTCTTACCGGTAATATTTTTTAATGTATATTTAAGTGGCTTCTTCACTCTTGGAAACTTTCACCAAGGTGAAATTTAAGCTCGTCGTTCATTTACTAATTCGGCATCTGTCCAGCTACCCATTACTCGACTGTTTGGGATTTGTTATATTTACAGACTTTCCAAACATGTATGATCTTTTATCTACTCCGTATCGACACCAAAACGCCCCGTTCACGAGCTATCAGTATATAGACGGTAAGTAAGCCACTCAATGTCAAGACTCTGTCCACTCGCTTGCAACGCGCCGATTGCAAGTAACCATGACATCGGTTTATCGGCATCTACTCACACTCGTCAAACGGTTTTGAATAAACTGAAATAATTTCGGTTACCGGTTAGTGAAGAAAACGAACCTAAAACCGACATGCTAAAACCTAATACTAAATACTAAACCTAAATTAACTAGAAATACTAAAACCTAAATTAACCAGTTTTACTCAGACGCACGTTGCCTACCTAAATCGATAAAAGCCGAGCACAACGCACTCCGCACACCGGCGTGCCACCGTCGTGTCATGCGACGCATTCTTTCCTTTTTCTGTACGCGTTGGTTATGGTTCACTCGTCTCATTCTTACGCACTTACTTATATTTGTTATAAGTCACCATTACGTGGATGAAGTCACGGGCAAAACTAGTATGCATTTTAGTATGCATGAGGCAACTCAAAGAACAGGTTGATAACAGTTAACAGAACCGGAATATGTAAAAAACCGATTTCTCAATTAGCAGGTTAAAATAACGGTAACCGTAATCCAAACCGCAATCAATTCCGATTAGGGGTCAATGACCTAAACCGGTTTGAAAGATTAACGGGTTTCCGAGCCCTGAGTTGACAATGAGTGGACGACGCGTGTGTCGCGAAGTGTCGCAAATCTCAGACAAATCGTTAAGTTTGCATAATCCTGCGTTTAGAAAAAAACCTACTTTGTAATCACAAAAAATATTTAAATTTCGTGATTCTAGGTCGATGAAAAGTATATACCGTATAGGTTTTGGTTTACTTGCGAGTGTCTTGATCGCGTTGACTTGAAAGTTTTAGCTTATTATTCTAAGGGATAGCAGATCTAAGTTTTCGATATTTATTTTAACTTGAAGGGTCTTGACAGACAAACACACGGACAAACAGACAGATAATGAAGTGATCCCATAATTGTTCCTTTTCCCTTTTGGGGTACGAAACTAAAAATGAGTGAGGGAGTCGTTCTTGCCACGACGATGTGGGTTCGAATAATAAATGATAGGTTGACCTGTTCATAGAAATGCAGTTGTTAGCGGTAGGGCAGAGAAGAGCAAACAGGTAAACGGGTGGTATATAATATATAAAGTGAAAGAAATTTATAGCTGAGCTTTTTTTTATGAAAGAGGGGGCAAATATAACGTGACCATACGTCCCGTTTTCAGCGGGACCGTCCCGTTTTAAGGCTGCCTGTCCCGTTGTCCCCAGCTAAAGCAAAGTTGTCTCGCTTTTGCAAACAGATTAAACGATAATAATACGTACCGTACGGGTAGTCCTCCCTACCTATATTGAAATCATGTGATAAGTTCTATTCCTACTTGAAAACGAGACTCGACATTTTGAAACAGATTTGCCCCGCCACAAATATAAAACAAAAGCGTCTGCAACTGAATCTAATATTGATTATTTCAAATTACATAATTATTAATACATTATTCTCATTTTTTTTATTTAAATAAATAGTAAAGTAAACTTTTTTTTTCTAAATTTCACAAGCGTCCCGCTCTGACAAATAAAATAAATGGTCACTTTAGGCAAATAGCAAGCGAGTCACCTGATTGAGAGTGGCCAACCGCTGCCCGTGGACACCCGCAACATTCGGAGAATCACGGGTGCGTTGTCGGCCTTTAAGGAAATAGGTAAAGGAGGGAAAGGAAGGGGAGGGGGTGATGGGCCACCGGCACTCTCACTCACCGAATGAAACACAACAGCAATAGATGCTGCTATTTCACGACAATATTCAGTGAAAGAATGGTATTTCACCGGGCGAGCCGGCCATGTTCGTGCTGCAATGCAGCGTGGATCTACCACTCTCAATGCAGCATGGCTTTACCACTCTGCGGTCCTCCGGAGCTCCGGTCAGTAAAGTTATCGTACAATTGACTAGATGCCTGCTCTAAAACGTAGTATATTTTGTACACTGTATTACTATAATGATACATTTTGAATACGATTGAGATAAAACTTATCGACATTCACTGACAAAAACTGAGTTATTGGGTTTTAAAATTCAGTAGCGGGAACGAAGCGGGCATGAGCTAGAGGGAGATAGCGTTACATAGGTGTGACGTCACAAAATCGCAATGACATTGCGCAGCGCTAGGAGTGACAGAGACGGCATTTATTTCCACTCCGTTCCCGCTACTAAAGTTTAAAAGCAAATAACTCTTATGTTTTTCGTAGTATTCCGAATAATTTTTCACAGTTTTGCTTATTATTACTGAACCTATCTTATAACTAAGTTGCTAAGAAACAGTCATCTGACCTATTATTAAAATAATCCACGAGAACTTATAAAGAGATATAAACAATAAGAAGTATATGGGCAAGATTGTAAGAGGAGGTCGGAGGTCCTGATGAGAACTCTTAAATTCTCGTTAAAAGACGGGAGGTAAGAACATTCATGTCTCGTTCAAAAGCAATCACGGATCAGAATAATTTGTCGTCATAGAGTAGTCATTGGTTTTAGGCAAAGAATAACAAGTGAGTCGTGACGAGAGCGTGTCGTGGCGGTGTGGTTGCTTTCTGAGGCGCTAAGTGAGCGCTGAGCTTTAAGTTCCTTTCCTTGTAAGCTTTTTAGCTCTTAATATTTCATTTTTCCTGAGAATAACTTTAATAGTGGAATGAACTCGTGTTTTTTGTTGATGTTCAAGTATTGAAGTTTTTATGATTTCTGTATAACCAGCGTTGAAATTTTTTCCATTATCGTTATAAATTTCATCAAAATGGATCCAGCTGTGTTAGCCGACCAGATAGACAGACAGACTTTTGCATGCATAATATCAATGTGGATAAAAATATTATTTACTCGTGTATTGTATTATTTATAAGAAGAGATGCGCAATATAGCGAGGTTGGATGAAATCGTTATTGTAAAGATGAAGAAAGGAAAAAACGCTGTGATGATTTGGGGATACGTGGTAAATGAATTATTATAAGCGATAGGCGAAGAAATTGTACAGAGCAAAAGAGTGGTAGCTGAAGCGAAAGAAGACCATGACTGACTTAAAAAAATCAAAAAGCCGGAGTAATATTTGATGAAGTTATCAAAAGCACTCACACACCTCAGCCAAGGTGTATGAGGAGAATGTTGAGATTTGAAGAGGCGAAAGCAGTATGCAAGCACCACGATGCCTGGCGCCCCGCCTTCCTACCCACTCGCTGATCGAATGCTGAGATCCAAATAAGGTATTTCTTCTTGGGATTAAAGCTCAACCCGGTAGTACTCGGTCGGTACTGAGTCTTCTGAACAAGAAGATGATGTGCCTATGCCAAAAAAGAGGAAGTATTGCGCATTTTGTGCTTCAAAACTTAGAAGGATGTCAAAATTTCTCTGTGATATATATGTGAAATCTCTGTGATATATTTGTGATAATGAGAACATAAAAATAATGTTTGTTCTAAGTGCATTTAAGATAAAGTATGACTAGTTCTTTTATTTTGTTATTATAAAATAAGTAAAGACATTATAAAAAGTTGATTATGTGAGTCATAATTTCGAATAATTAGTCTAAAGAAAAGATCTCAATTTAAGTTCATTTTTGTTTGGTTAAAAAAGTTTACAATTTTTATAATTCAATTTTTTTATTAAAATTCTAAAATGCAAACCATATTTTTATTTTATTTACATAAAAACACCATGGACAATAAGTACCATTCACAAAAATACTAAATTTACATGATGATCTTAAATATTTATTAATAACTGGAGCACACGTCTTATAACGACGTATGGATATCTTTCCCGTACTATAAAATAAGATTATCTTTCTAGGGTTAAGGGCACACTCTCAGAGCAAATGCTCCGTCCATTGTATACTTGGTCTGAGGTAGCGACACATGGCTCCGTTACAAAATTAACACTTTAGCAATCATTCGATCATGCCTTTTTATAAAATTACAGTTATTTTATTACGTCACATGATATGGCGTAATGCTACAAACCAAAACCTTCGCGAATAAATGATTTAATAAATAGAGAACATTGGATTCAAATACACCATTTTATGTATTTTTAGTATACAAAAACATATAATATACATATAAATAAGCGTAAAAGGGGAACCTCAAAGGTGAAACGCAAACATACTGCGCTCATTTTGTCATTAACTTTACTATTATTAATTCTGCAAAGAGTAATGAGCGTTCGCGGTTACGAGTAAATTGTAACAACTCGTGTTAATTTACGGAAATTCATGTCACATGTTATTTATATTATATTTATATTTCCAGCTACTTTTCAAAATTTCATCGATATCCGTGTTGCTCTCTTTGTTAGAATATTGCTGATTTTGTCTTTCAGATTCGTAGGCAAAGTAGGTATATTTTGCCGTGTCAACATCCAAGAAGCTGTAAAGCTACTGCTTAGATTTTTCATAAAATTGCGGCGACTGAATGGCTTTTCTTGCTAGCGTAAAATGTTGTGACAGTAAATAACGTAGGCATTTACATGTAGCTTTTGTAGCTGCCCAAATATAACCATTCTTGCCTCTTAGCCTTTGTCTTTGTGGCCTATAAATAGGATCATTCGTAACTGAAGACGCGGGTCGCTCTGTTGTATTTTCAAGTTCTACGAGTAAAGGACTGTCATCAGCATGAGGTAGATTCACCTCTTCATCTTCAGTATCACCGCAAACTTCATCTTCTTGCAAATTATTCTCAATCTCACTATCCCATTCTCTCACCTCTTCTTCGCTAAATTCTTGCAATAATCGGCATATTCGCTCGTCATTTAACATATTTTGTGACGTCATGATGTTATGCTAACTTTCACCTAAAACACAAATACATGCAAAAATTAACCGTATAAACGTAATAAAAACATGTTCAGAAAAGACACAAAAGTAACTTAAAAGATAATCATACGTCTCTTAGACGTACGATAGGTTAATATCCACGAAAATAGCGCACTTACCCGAACAACGAGTGTGTGTCCTGCGAGCTGTTGGGGACCACTGAGTTGAACAAAAAGATAGTCGCCGTGTCGCGAGTCGCGTACGAGTAAAACGGATTTAACAAAATGGCACACGTCGATTAGACGTAGATTATCTTTCTAGGGTTAAATTGTCCTTTTTGGTGACAGACTTTCTAGATTTCTACCAATGTGCGTGACCTGGGAAGCTCACAGTACAACGATACACAACTGCACATGACATATTTTTATTTTTGTGAATATTAGTTGCCAAAACACTTAAAACAACAAGAAAGAAACTTAAGAAAACAAAATTTACGAGTATTTTGCAAACAATTACTTCATAACCGACTCACAAACTGACACGCAATATACGGTTAGTGTGAAGTTGCCATACTTACTACAGCTAACTGTTTCACTCGTGGTTACGCTCAAAGAGATAGAAAGAATTAAAAAACATAAAATTTCGTTTGACACACAGTGGTACGAGCGGGAACTTATTTTGATTCGGTGCATAGTTTCTTTGTCCGAGATCGCTTCTGTCTTGAGTCTGCCTAGACGACGTTATATCCTGTCTGTAACGTCTATTGCCGCCAAATCATGAAAGAACTACGTTAAGCAAATCTATACTACGCAGACAATAGTACGTCAAACACAGTAGTATTCGTCATTCGCTTTTCGATATTCATTAAAACATAGGCTTATCTACTCTGTAATTCGTCATACGTCATCGAGATACGTGATACGTGAGATACGTGAGAGTGAGTATACAACTTGTGTTTTTGTATGTAATAATTTGTTTGTATTCTCATAATATCCGGCAATTGAGATCATTATACGAACCTGCACTAGCCGTGATGAACATCGAAGATTGTTTCACAGTATCGCATTATGCCATAACTCTGTAAACAACGCTGAAATGGAATCAATAAAACACCTAGCAATACAAAAACTCAACTCGATTGCATGTTGAATCGAAATCGTTGATGAAGTTACTAGCGCCCTACATTTGTTTGGAATGTTCACATCTGGTATTTTTAACTACAAATTGAGATAAAAATTTGTACATGTAATAAAACAGTAATGAAGTGTCGTGTTTTCATAAGAAATACTAAAAGAAATTATGATCGCGTTAGACATCAAGATGTAAAAAATTTTAAGAAAGAAAGAAAAACAAAAAAAACACTGAAAAGTACAAAAACCTAACTATTCTTTACTAATCAGAACTCGAGTACAATAAACATAACTTTATTAATACTGGTGGATTTAAAATGAACAATATTATATAGACACGTGATGCACTTGTAAATAGTTATTGTACTTCCCATTCCGCATCTATCCTTTCCTTACAATGCACACTGTCCTTGTATATGTTATAATAAACGAGTGCTATATGTGTGATTCGCCAATCTTGAACTTGAACTTCTCAAGTTAACTCGTCTAAAATCAACTACCGCATTACTATCAACGACAGCACGTGCTAAATGATTTTATTATAAATTTGTATAAAATGTTTTAATCGCAAGACTATGGTGTGTTCTTTTTGTTGTTTTTATCAAGTACATGATATAAAACTGCAGGCAATTGAGCCTGACAGTATTGATTACAAAGGTTGCAAGCACCGGATTACGAATAGGTAAGTGTGCATTACTTCCATCCTTATAGAACTGTTTTTCCTTCTCAAATATTTAGTCCTTTGCAGTTCTGTCTCCATACCTGTGCAGCTATACGTAATTTACAAGTGCTCGGAGACAGTATTATATTATCCATTAAGCACCTATAGTTTTTTAAGATCACCCCTAAAAATACAGTCCACTTAGTCCACAGTCTATTAATCTCTCGAGATATCGAAACCTTTTTTAATGAACCAGCATAGCATAAACGCAACCCTCCAAATACGATACACATAACATAACATAACATAACTTCACGCTGTATCCCCAACAGGGTAGTCAGAGAGGACGGAGCGCCAGGAGTCGCGGTCCTTACACACCTCTTTCGCTTCCTCAAATCTCATCATTCTCCTCACACATTTTCGCCTAGGTATGCGAGTGCTTTTGACATTTCCGTCTGCTAACACTCTGGCTATTTGATCTTCATAAGTCAGCCTTGGTCTTCCTTGGCTACGATACACATAGTTCTAGTATAATTAAATTTTACAGTTACTGAAGTCTGTACCAAGTCTACTGTTGTAATACTTCTTCTTGGGCTTCATGTTGGTAGAATAATACTGCGGGCTATGTGATTAGATATTATACTGATACTGTGCAGCGTGTTAACGTCATAAGAGCTGTCGTTTACATCTCATGGCTTATACTAATTCTTATGGCTATTTATATTCGAGATGTAGGTGACAAATTCCCTTGCAGCGATGCGGACGTTTAATTTGTAGATCGCGCACAAGGTTTGCTGTCACAGAGTATCTAGCGCACCTACCAAACTAATGAACTTTCTGTTGTTGCACATTGATTTGGCACCGACTTCAATAACTGTCAAATTTAATTATACTACAGGTATGTGTATCGTATTTATAAAGTTATTTTTATTGTATTTGAGTTTTGATTAGTAAAGAACAGTTAGCAGATATTTTGTACTTTTCAGTGTTTTTTTAATGGCGGTTTAATTTTCTTTCTTGATTTTTTTTGTATTTCTCCATTTTGAGTGACCTTGGCCTTAATAAATATCTATGGCAGGTCTACAGTTAACTTATTTCTAAATCTGGAGGGTGACGATATACAATAGAATAATCAATATAATAGTTATAACAAGTTCATGTTGCTTTGTCTCATTAAGTGTATCTTTGAAGTTTGAGCTAACTAACTGAAGTAGATTTGACGTACAAAAATACCTTGTAATTGGGTTTACTTGAATAAATTGATTTGGTTTTGATTTATATTTTGAGCTCCAATACCGGTGAAATTGAAATGGGATCACCTCGGAAGTATACCCTTTCACACAAAAACAAACAAAATCGAAATCGTTCCACAATCGACGAAGTTATTGGTGAACATACATAAAAAAAACATACATACAGACAAACATAGAACCTCTTCTATTTTTGAAGTCGGTTAATGAAAAACTTGTCTAATTCACTATTACATATTCAGCATCAAACAAATAATTTTAATGTGATGAATTACTAAAAATTTTAGCTATTTTCTGCTGAAACTCCAAAAACCACCAATCTACACGTGTTTCGCCTCTCTCAACGAAGCATCATCAGGATATACCAGAGATCGGACTCGGTCAGCTTCGGTGCTGGTAAGCTGACCGAGTCCGATCTCTGGTAGAAAAATTTAGTAATCCATCACATGGAATGGATTTCAAAAAGTAACAGCTGAGTCTATACAAATAATTTTAAACCTGTGTTCGGCAGATTTTGAAAAATCTAACTTTAAAGCGGTAAAAAGAGGTGTCGGTGTTGACATGGTAAAATACATTTCGTGACGACGAAGTAGCAAGTAGCCAAAGACTAAACATAAACTGAGGTAGACCTGTCCTACTTCTAAAAATTAACATTTTTATGCAATTCTCGAACTTAAACAATGACCATATTACACACACTGTTGTCGCCATCTATAACTTCGTATGTGAAGTAGGTGCTGTCCGTTTGTGGGGTAAGAAAATTCCCTACCTAACCTCATTTTCCCTGTTCCCTTAACACGTCCACAAAGAAGTTCGAGTTGGACAGTCGCGCGAACCAGCCGCCGTTTTGATTCTTACGCATATATTGTTTATCCCGCTGACGACTGATTGTGCCACTGTTACTTTATCTGTACTCGCATATGTATGTGTTATTGAACGTTGCCATACGATATCAACAAAATAAGGTGCCAAGTCCGTGCACGGACACTACTTAGCGCAAGGCCCTCTGGAGGGTTCTCTGCGCCCTGGACGAGAGCCACTCGAGAGACCGGCAGCCGAAACAATATTTACATAAATGTAATTAGAAAGCTAAAGTAAAAGAGAATGTAACTTAAGCTTTTTCTAGTTTTACACAAATTTTTTGTAAGATCGGGTGACGTATCTTCAAAGTGACAAAGGTATCTTCTCTAGTCTCGGACAAAAAATCAAAATGGACGAAGCATTTTCTTTAAGAGCGAGTCCATTTTTTATGTGACTTTCTAGACTTTTAGTATTTATTGTACGTGACTAGGGAAGGAACAGTACACTACACAGTTGAACATGACATATTTTTATTTTTATGAATACTGGTAGCTAAAATGCTTAAGAGTTACGAGTATTTTGCAAATAACTATTTCAGCAATGCAGGTACATTGCGGAAATAATTAGCTGAATGAAATAAGTCAGTCATGAGCTGACACGAATTACATTGACAGTACGAAGTTGCCATAATTACTATAGCTAACTGTTTTATTCGCGGTTACGCCAAAATTATGAACATGAGATAGAAAGAGACACAAAAATTTGTTTGATACACGGCGATAAGAACGGCAATTTAATATGGCTCCATTCACTATTATGTTTCTTGGCACTACGTATTTTTTTCACTTTTATGATAAATATTATTGCATAATTTGTTATGTATTTCTGTATTATAGTTACAAATTCTATTTGATTCATAAATAATTTAAAAAATAGAATTCGAGCAGAGAGTAAATTACAGGAAAATTTTACGACAAACAGAGGTAAATTATCAATTTTATTCATCCTACGAAATATGAATACCTACTTTCTAGAGTGTATTTCGAATTGAATATTTTCTCGCCACCTTTTCTTGGTAGGGCCGAAAGTATCACATGCCTGCGATTTAATGTCTTACATATATAAATATTGAGTTTACCTACGACCACTCTACACAGTTTTCACTTTTTTCCGTGTATTTATTAACCGTCAATGCTAAGAGAAGGGTAGTATAAGTTGGAAGCCCTTGGCTGTGCATCTGCATGTCTGTCGGTAGCTTCGTACCTCCCTCACAGATAGATTTGAATCTTTTTCGTTTGACGTCTATAGTTGTAAAGGGTGGGTCTTAATATTTTTGGTGGAAATCAGGCTAGCTATTAAAATCTTTTTGTTTTTCTTGGATGTCGACATGGATAGAAACGCAAGATATATTGAGATGTAATGAATTGACTAGCTTTCGCTTGCTCGTTTATTTCTCGACTGACTTATTTTTGACATTAAAAATACCATTACTTTATTATTAAGGTGCAACATCTTACAACAATACAACAATAATAGTGTTGCCATCCGTTAACATTTATGATTAGAACATTAATGACGGATATTGACAATAGCTACTACGCTCTGAATCTTATATGTGAAAGAATCTTAGATATCTGTTGGCAATCAAAGGTATAATAATAACAATAATAATTTAATTGCCAAAAAAAATGAGTACCTATTAATATACAGGGAATACATTAACTCCCACACTAGGCTTAGCCTGTATCGTGGGGATCGGTATAGGAATATCCCTCAGTTTGTGCCTTGTTCATCTATTAATAAAATTATGAACATGTATTTCTTTTATCAGACAACAAGTAGCGAAACATTTACGTAGTAATTGGATAATTTGTAAGAATTTAACTGAAGAGAGATACGCAGTATTTTATACAGGTTGCACGACAGTGTTATTAAAAAATGAAGAAAGGAATGCTTAGATGGTTCGGGCACATAGAAAGAATGAGTGATGGAAGAATAACGAAGAACATCTACAGAGCGAAAGCGAGTGGTAAAAGAAACCAATTTAGACCGAGGCTGACTTGTGAGGTCAAATAGACAGGGTGTTAGCCGACAGAAGTGTCAAAACACTCGCATACCTAGACGAAACTGTGTGAGGAGAATGATGAGATTTGACGAAGCAAAAGAAGTATATAAAGACCGCGACGCTTGGCGCACCATCCTCTCTGGGAAACAGCGTGAAGACATGTATGTATGTAGGGGACTATTCGAGGCTTCGGGAGACCATCGGGCTGGCAGCTTCTTCCACCAACGAATAATTTTGGCTATTCAAAGAGGTAATGCTGTCAGTCTGCTGGGAAATCCTAACAATAACAGCTCTCTAAGTAATAATGTTGCAACGTGGCTTGCTCAGGCCGGTAGAGTGAGGTGTGGGTTGAGTAATTGATGATGTTATTAATACTGTCACCTGGAGAGTGGTGTACCTAATTTGTTTAAGGGCGCCTAGTACACCTCTGCAATCGACATCTAATGGGATATTTATAGAAAGTTAATTAATTAGACATCAGAAAAAACATCACACAAAGAAAACATTTATTTCTTCTAACTTAATCTCTATGATGGATACAATCAGTTCACTATGTATTTATTATTAAAAGTTAGTAACAATTTAAAAAGATTAAATGCTATGGTTAAACAACATTATCCTGTTTATTATTATATATGTATTAAATAAGGTCACCTATTATCTAACAGCACTTAGATATTAATTAGTTTACAGAATAATTCATTAGTATTAAAGTTTTACAAGTATTGAGCTCAGATTTACAGATACATAAACCCAAGTACATTTTATACCTTATTATCCAGTATTTTATTTCACAGAGAAAAATATTTATTAGATACACAATACCTTTATGTGGAGCTAATATCTAACAGAGAATCATTTATTAGTTACAAGCAGAGTGTTATCAGTTTTATCACTGATCAATCTTAAGAAGGAGGTGGTCATCCACCAACTGCACCTACTCCTCAGTCTTCCCCTTTGTCGAACATCTACTAGCATCACAGCACCCACATGCCCCGGCCCTCAAAGATTCCCCTTTAATAGGAACTGCGGCCTGGCCACGCGATATAGCACCCAAGTGAAGAAGACTTAGACTTCTTGATAGTCAGAGTAGTGCACCAAACCATTCTAAGAACTATTTTGATTAGTTCATACTGAAGTTTAGATGAATGTTGAATAGATTTTACTACTATTCCTAAGTATTCATTACATATAGGGACAGGAGGTCCACCTGGTTTCTATAGGTGTCCTTTGAACTCATGGGATCCACCATGAGATTACCTCAACTACTTTAACATATTATTAACTAACTCATTTATTCTAATTGGGGTTGCTACTCCCAAACAAATACAGCTAAGACTATCCTAGGCGACATGTGGCCTAACTTTAAGTTTCTTCATGAGACTTTGTTGAGGCAGCTTGTCCCGGAGCGGAGAGAAAAGAAAAAGGAAGCTATCGGATACGAGACGCTTTTTATACCCCACGACGAAGGTCACCTATGCTCCTACTCCTGGAACAACTAGTGTAGAGACAGTGGTCGACAAACCCTATCTAAAATTACGCCTACCTAGCGAGTCGATAAAATTCATTAATTTTTTCTAAGTGTATGACGTTTATGTCAACTATAGTTTTAGTATTATTCGTTCGTACTAATAAGTTTATGAACTAGAGACCTAATATTTCATCAATTTAGAGCTTATTCTATCTAACAACAAAGGCTACATATTTAGAGTCTATCGATATGTTTATCGAACATATCTTTACATCCATACTTCTAAGTATAGATAATCTAGACCAACGGTACATTTGTTATCGAAACCGTGTGCGTGTTCTAGAATGTTGCAGAAAGTTCTATTTACAAACGAATTATTAACAATAATATTACTAAAGGAGGTCTAGATAATTAGTAGGTTATTATTTTTACATCAATAATACTCAATACTCAAAGATACTATATTTATGACAAATTTATTCCTGCTGAAAGACTTACGGTCAATGCTTCAAACGATATTTAAGAAAGCTCAACGGGTCTACGTTGTCCATGTCCGTCTGTCATAGTGAATGTTGTTTGTAAACAATTAGTTAAACCAAGGGATGCTTTATTTTTATAGATAACAGAAGTTAAAAGTTAATTTATCTTTTAAGTAATTACGTGCCTCTATAAATATTATAAGTTATTGTTCTCCGCGTCGATGGAGACTCAATATGACTGCTACAATGTGCCACGCGCTATCTTGACATCTCGTTTTATCGCTTCTCCTCTCCGCTCTTCACCTCTTCTCTCCACTCTCTTATAATCCCACCTCATTATTTCTCCGTCACAATGTTTAGTTTCAAGTTTGTAAATATTAAGGTTAAGGTGTGAATGTAGCGATTTATGTCAATATAGACGATAATGTAAAAAAATATATCAGTTAATCGGCTGTATGTAAACCTATTGCAATCACAATCTGTAGGACACAGTTTTAACCACTCCAAAAATCGTGTCGGAGCCAATCTAACTACAGTGTTCATTTCCTTTTCTCGCGCTCCACGCATTTGCTTTCCTTACAAATTACCTCATATAAGGTGTTATGTTTTGAATCAACGTGGGATTACATTATCTCGACAATGTAAGTAAAGGCTATCTAATACATTTTCAAAACATATAAGAGAATTAAAATCTCTCTTATGGGGAATAAACACCTACCTTATTACGTAACTGCAGTCAGTAAGCGATAGCCGAATGTTACGCGATCGATTGCGGTATGTTGTTAATTCGAACATGGCATAATGTCGCAGATCGCTATTGCTGTCTCTGTTGATTAATTAGTGAACTAAAAACTACTGGTAGCCACCCTATTTATGCTACAATAAGTCAGTTTACTGCATGACACCGTAATTTTTTTTTTAATAAAAGAGGGGGCGAACAAGCAAGCGGGTCATCCAATGGAGAGCAACCAACCGCCGCCCATGGACACCTGCAACATCCGGAGAATCACGGGCGCGTTGCCGGCTTTTAGGGAAAGGAGGGGGAAAGGGTGATGGGCCACCGGCACTCTCACTCACCAAAAGAAACACAACAGCAATAGATACTGTTATTTCACGCCGATATTCTGCGAGAGGGTGGTATTTCACCGAGCGAGCCAACCCTATTCGTGCTACAATGCAGCATGACTCTACTACCTTCATAAACATTACACATTTGAAACAATCGTCGCGCGACTGTGGCACGGCCATCGTTCTTTACGTGAACCCAGCGGCTGAGTACAAGTACTTAGGTATATAATTAATATACATACTGTCATATGTTACTTGTTCTAAATCTCAAACAGTAAAACCCACAAGTAAAACCCGCAAAAAATTCAAAAACAATTTCCGAGTTTTTCACTTAAATGCATCGGACGCCTGCTAAGTACTTAAATAAAATAAAACTCAAGTCAAAATAGGCAGTTGGTAGTTTTGTATTCTTTTGAGAGCGGATAACTATCACTTAGTATCTATTTCGTATCGAGTTTTATTTAGAGGGTATTTAAGTTGTAGGGTAGCTGTAATTGTAAAGTTGTAGGGCCTGTCTATCCTAAGAGGCGATTAAAAGGGCCAGGTACGACCGATCGAAGCGGGGTCTATGTTCATCCATCCATGCTACCTCGACGAGGATGACAGTGCATGTGGCTCATAGTACAGTGGAATTACAAGGGTGCTGGGAACTCTATTACTGATCCCCGAGAAGTGTGTCCACACAGTACGAGATGCTCTCGTTCATTAGGTCTCAGAGCCCCCTCGGCAACATGTCGATGACAACCAGTGCAGGTGGCTTAGTAAGTTTCTCTCCAGTCTCTCCCCACCGAGCTGTCTGTGTGCAGGTTCTGCCATATGGGTAAACAGACCAACATGATCAAATTGAAATGACTGGTTCCTCCCATTTAGCTTACGGAACACTAAAAATAGAAGCCGAATAGGTATATAAAATCAGAAGATCAGCAAACAATAATCCATAAGATCTACAGTAAGACACAAAATTAACATCTTGGAACCATAAAAGTTCGAATGAGCCATTCGGATTCGGAAACAAAACTGGAACAGCGTAGCGGCGAGTTAAAGCAAAACATGGAAGCGAACCAACTTCTGTTAGTAACGACCCAAGTCCTTCATAACAACCAGAAATGAACTTTATAGATTTCCGTCCATTATAAGGAGAAACGAAACTCTTTGGAGTTATAGTCGTAGTCAATATTTTCAGAAAATATACCACGTACTGCTTTTTGTGGCGACTAACAACCAAAGTTCTCCCTGATAAGCCTAAACGAACTTATTATGACTTGAATTATCTCAATTAATCGGAAAATATAGTTATGTATTAAATCCATACATACATTTTATGTTTATCATGAAGCCAGTGTCTATTCCATCAATAAACTTACTTTATATTTACTACTTACTACTTCTAACTTACTTATTCATTTTACTTTATACAAAATTGAATATAAAACCCTAAGGAATAGTAAAATTGTCCCTTGGACTATTGATAGTGCTTTGTCTCGTGCACAGCTAATAAAGTAGGGAAAATATCGATATAATATACTTAAAAGTAAATTTAATATTTTGAAATGAAATATTTAGTTTAAATTAAATTTAACGATATTAAATTATTGACTGTTAGCTGACGGAAATGTCAAAAGCACTCACACACATACACATACTAGGCAAAAATGTGTGAGAAGAATGATGAGATTTGAGAAAGCGAAAGAAGTGTGTAAGGACTGCGACACTTGGCGCTCTGTTAGAGATAAAGCTTGAAGATATGTACATAATATGTATGTATGTATATTATATATGTATGTATGTGTGTGTGTGTGTGTATTTGTGCGTGAGTGTGTCTGTATGTGTATGTGTGCGTTTGTGTGTATGTGTGGGCGTGTGTGTATGTGTGGGTGTGTGCGTATGTGTGGGTGTGTATGTGTATGTGTGTAATATTAAATTATTATGAAGAAGTAAAGTTCATAACTTTGGATGCAGAAGGTAATCTCCGAAACTACTTATCGGATTTTAAAAACACACCAATATTTAGAAGGAACCTTCGGGGTGGATATAGACTTCGTATTATTCTATTTCCACGCGCACGAAGTTGTGAGCAACAAATAGTGTATAATAAATATGGAGGTAAATTTAATGATGTTAACTTTACCCTTAACTATACATCGATATTTGTTATCTCGATATCTATCGATATGAGTGCGAAGCCGGTGCGACTCGTTAGTTGTAATCACCATTACAATAAATTAAACTTGATAAATGCAACCTTAATTAATCGTATGATAGGTGATGACAATATGCGGATTAAAAAGAAGTTTATACTAAAGATGCTTATATAGATATATCTTACCAAACTAGCAGACCAGTACATAATCGACCTCTAGATATACTTCCCTTGCTTAGCCTCCGACTTTGGCAATGAAGTCCAGAAATTGTAGTTAATTGATGTTGCTTGTAAGTTACGTTATATAGATTCAGGTGTTGCTTTATGAAATTCTATTTTATACGGTAGTCTTATATTCTTTAGTTATTTTGCGTCCAAAATCTTGAACGAACAAAAAAAAACTTTTTTTTGCGGTTGCAGACAACTTGCAAAATATTCAATGCGAAAAAATTATCTTCAGTTATTAGCAGAAAAATAGTAACTTTAAGAAAATGTTTTGTAATTTAACTAAACCTTTATCAAAGAAGATTTTGTCGGACCACGAAAGTCCGTGTAGAATGTGTTCAAACAACGATTTCTTGCAAAAGCCGCCTCGGTCCGGCAGTCCGGGGTACCGGGAGATTATTCAAATTTTATGTAAATACGATCCGCTAGCGATGCCAGGAAAATGTTGTAAATCGATTGATACATACATACATATATAGCGTGATATTGAAACCATTAATCAAATTTTAACCGGGAGTTGTATTTTCGATGTACCGTAGATTGAATTCATTCGAAAACTGCATGCCAATTGGGTCTTCCAATTCGAGAACTACAATGACACAAGCAAATAGATAATGGCGTCACGATATCATTGTTTTCTATTGGGGGTAAAAAGCCGAACAACAGCGCGACGGTAAGCGTTGATAATTAATTTATAAGATCAATAGTAAACATGGGAGTTTTACAAGGATCAATTGTAGGACTTTTTCTATTATTGGTCGACATTAATAACCTTCCATTTATTCTCAACAACGTAATGTAACATACATATGTAATATTGTTGTAGATGATATATGTGCACTGGTTTTTAAAAATTATAGATAGAAAATGAGATGAGTTTAGTTTGTAGAACAAGATTCTCGCTCGTCTCGGAAGTAGTTTGCAGCTAACAATTTACTCTTAAATTTAATTTTTTGGTTTTTCAGTTGATGCCAAATTACAATGGGTGAACCATGTCGAGACTGGCTGGGGAAAGCTTAGTCGGACAATACATGCAGTTGGGTGCATTCACAGACAAACTACCCTAGAGACATGAAATGTTTACGAATTTCTAAGCAAACTATTCTGTCAAGGTTAGAGGAATGGGACGTAAGCGGGCGGCACGGTAACGTCACGTACACGATATATCGATAAGTACAAGAATTATTTTCATAAGCTTATTTTAAAAATAGAAATAATATAGTATATATATATAATAGTTATAATTTTTAAAATAGTCACAAAAAAAAAACAAAAATTTAGAATAGAAACACAAATCAAATTCGTTTGGGTAGTACGGGATTTTCTTGATGAAAATTTTTTTAACAAAAATTAAATTGACAAATTGTGGGTGCTCCGGGGCTAAAGCATTACAGGGTATAGCACCCACTCCCAGGCATGGAAAAATATTCCAAAAACGAGCAACTGTGGTCAGCACTCAGTACCTACCACTTTGAATTAAAATAAAAAAATTAGTCATTTTATTAGTATTATTATTAACTTGAAGAATCTAACGACTGTTTTTTATAGAAAATCGACACCTCCAAGTTGTAAATTTGCACACAAAAAAGAGCACACAATTTATATATCCAGTCATTTATATAACAGTTTTATAGGGACAGGCATTCGTTTGCAAATTTTACTGTGCCGTTGTATAGCGGGTTATATTATGCACCTAATCTTTCTACATCATAATATAGTGACAGTACTCTCCGAGTGACGTGTTTGTAACTTACTGATCGACAGATGGACCAGGATGAAATTACAAGGGTCCGTTTTTGTCATTTGGTTACAGAACCCTAAAATGTGCGCCTTTATTCATTTTAACTATTTTTTTTATGACTAATTTATTATATGCCAGCCGTACTCGCGAATTCGTTTGCTTGGAAAATGTTACCGTGACTTTTCCGGGTTAGTGTTTCCCTTTCTCTGCCTTAGACGTTATAAAAAGTAGCCTTTTTCTTTTAATTATTTCCTACCATTGAGAATTTGTCATATTGGATTTATGACGATGTCATATACACAGAAACCTTCCCCTCCTTATTGCATTTCATTTGACGCTCATATTGCTGGAAGTCTTGAAAAATTACGTCCTATTACGGAGTATCCGCCATATGGGATTTATGATGATGTCACATATAAAGAAACCTTCCCCTGCTTATTCTATTTCATTCGATACCCATATTGCTGGAAGTCTTGAAAAATTTGCGTCCTATTAGGAGCATCCGTCATATTGGATTTATGATGATGACACATATCCAGAAACCTTCCCCTGCTTATTCCATTTCATTTAACATCTATATTACTGGTGTTGAACAGAAAACTTACTTCCTACCATGAAGCATCCGCTATATTGGATTTATGACAACGTCACATAATATACAGAAACCTGCTTATTCCATTTCATTTGATACCCATGTTGTAGGTAGCGTAAAAAAAATACTTCCTTCAATGGAATATCTGCCATATTGGATATATGATGACGTCACATATACAGAAACTGTTCCCTGTGTATTCCATTTCATTTGATACTTATATTGCTAGAGGTCTTTTACTTTCTAACACGGAGCATTCGCCATATTGGATTTATGATGACGTCACATATACAAAAACCCGTTCCTGCTTATTCCATTTCATTTGATACCCATGTTGTTGGTAGCGTAAAAAAAATACGTCCTTCAAAGGAGTATCTGCCATTGGATATATGATGACGTCACATATACAGAAACTGTTCCCTGTGAATTCCATTTCATTTGATACTTATATTGCTGGAGGTATTTTACTTTCTAACGGAGCATTCGCCATATTGGATTTATGATGACGTCACATATACAAAAACCCGTTCCTGCTTATTCCATTTCATTTGATACCCATGTTGTTGGTAGCGTAAAAAAATACTTCCTTCAATGGAGTATCTGCCATATTGGATATATGATGACGTCACATATACAGAAACTGTTCCCTGTGTATTCCATTTATTTTATTTGTCCAAAAAATTTAATTTGTCCAAAAAATTTTTGTCCAAAAACGTGACATAATTATAATTAAAAAGTAATTTATGTATACAGCTTTCTATACATAACTACAACAAAGTTTAAATTTTTTATGGAACATTTTAACACAATTACATTCTGACACAGATCCACCACCAATAGATATTACGTTGATGTGGCCATTATAGTATTTGTCGCTTTAACGATCTATGTTCGTCACGTGTGAAACCGACCTTTGCAGCCTAAAATACTGCATTCTTCCACTACGCCCAAAAGAGTCTCTATCTCACATATATGTACGAACAATTTTATAGTAGTTTTACACATGTAAAGTTCAAAAATAATGAAAAACTTTAAAGTATTAACAATCTAAGGTTTGTTTGGTTCAATTATCTATTAAATGCAATACCTTAATAGTCTTAAAACATGAGCGTACCGATAGAGACGCATTACGTGTATTCCCATCCTTTTCTATTTTATAGGCGTAACGTCATGTATTCCTTTCAGCCAAACAATTCGTAAAGTGTGAAAGGCGCTATCCATTAGAGGCAAATCTGTACAGTCTGAATAATTTTGTAGTTTACAACATATTTTCACAACATATTAAATGAATTTTGAAATAACGTACCCTCTAATAATATTAAATTAAATAAATAGCTTATAATTTCAATATAAATTCGCATCAGTATCATTATGCTGGTTTTTGAAATGTGCACTAGGTAGAAACCTGTGACGCACAATTCGTAAATAAATACATTTTTTAATAATATGCCCGTTACAGTTTGGTGCCGGCCTTATAATATTTCAAAATTCCAAAATATTTCAGTAGTGTGTGCATGTGTTTGAGTGAGTGTGTCTGTGTGTGTGTGTGCGCGCGTGTGTGTGTGTGCGTGCGAGTGAGCGTGAGTGTGCGTTCTTGGTTGTGCGTGTGACTGCATCCATGAATGTATTTGAGGAAAACAGACGATGCTGTTGTCAGTCTTGTCAATATTCATATTCAAGGAGTTTTTCAGTGTCTTGGTACGTCAACCCAAGTAGGTAAGTACGAAGTTATTTTTTTCTTTTACTTTTACATTTATATTGTAGTTGTATTAAATTATTAATGTTATTATAAACATAAACAGCTAAAAATAATTTATGTTTTTTTGCGAATGCTGTATTAGTTTTTGTTGTATCTACACGGCGGATGGGTCTTCTGGATGTTTTTTGTAGTAGGCTAGGAGTTTCTATATTTAAGTAGCTTATAAATTTGTATAAAAATAATTGTCCAACATTTAGTACTTTAGCGTCTTTATATAGTTGTTCAGTGTCGGGCCTAAAGCTTTTTCCTAACATTACTTTTAGAACCATACGTTGGACTCTTTCCTGTTTAAGCAAATAAGTTTTGTAGGTATTTCATTTGATAATTATATTGCTGGAGGTCTTTTACTTTCTAAAACGGAGCATACGGCATTTTGGATTTATGATGACGTCACATATACAGAAACCTCCCAGGCGTGCGCACAACAACTCACTAAAGAGATATATATATAAATGGTATAGGAACGCATAGAAAACAAATTTACAAAGAAACGTTCATCTGTAAAGAAACAAACAAACAGACTTTCTCATTTTTTTAAAAAAAGAAGCATTCAACATTAAATAAACAGACAGACAGACTTTATAAAATTAGTACGGGTATGCGCTTTTATTTATTGGTTTAAAGTCTGAAATCATTAAATTTTCAATTTAATAACAATCATTCAAAAATGTATATAATAAATATTTTAATTACTTAATTAAGTTTGTAACAATAGTAGAAAAGATACAAGATATTGTAATATGGAACTAGGTATATAATTTCAAAGAATGGTAGTTATTATAGATTCTCAAAATTAATGGAACAGATACATATCGATACGTTTTCTTGCATCCCTACTTACACGTGCCATCTTGCAAGAGTGAGGACGCCACATGTAATTATAGCTTGCTAGACAAGGACAAGTGTTGACTCAAAATCTACCAGCAACCAGTATCACTAGAGCTCTGGATTTTTCTCTTATACGTTTTTATTATTAATTTCATACTTACCGATGAAACGTGAAACTATTTTTACGACTGTCACTAGCACACCACTTTACAGCGCAATTTGGCGTTGTTTACGTATTTCTTTCTATATTTTTTAAAACGATTAGACACGGGTCACGGATCTGCTTCCTGGTTAAAACTAAAGGAGCGCGCGTTTGTGTTTGAACTTATACGAGCATTTGTGCAAATCGATGACACAAAATGGTGCCTTTTCATTTCCTGTCTTTAGGCTAATTTGTCTTTGGGTGTATTAGACAGTTGAAAGATGTAGACACGGCTGGGTTGGTGTATTTCGCATACTTTGAATGTACACTTACTGGAAAATTATACTATAAGATGAACGATTTCATCATAATCAAAGACAAAAAATGTTTTATCTTCGATGGAATGACAGTAGTATAGAAATTTTCTCTGCACATGCGCTTACTGTCAATCTGAATACTATATTTTGTTATACCTATTGTAGAATATTGAAAAATGACACCTGTGTTATTAGTCAGTTTCTCTCAGTGTATGCAGTGTTGTCTTTTCGAACCAAAGGTAGATTTAACATTCAAAAATGCCTAGCAATTGGGTTAATTTGAATAAGTCGATTTGACTTTGGTTTTGACGTCACGCATTAAGACACCATTGCAATTTCTTACCTGTTAAGTTTAAAAAAAAAAATTGGTCTGAAATATTCAATAATTCTTTTTTGTTTCTCATTTCTGGTTTTGGATGATTATTTTACGTCTCAGATAAGTAAGAACAAAATTGGAAGGAACAAATAATTGTGACAAACAGACAAACAGATAAATGACAAAAATAGGGTTTCATTCTTGCCATTCTGTCTATGGAACCATACAAGCGACGTTATTGGCATAAGTCCCACGTAAAACTTTCGCATTTATACCTATAAATTCTTTCTAAGAAATTTTAGGAGACATTAAAACTCTCAGTGGACCGCTTGACTGTATATCTAGATTCAGCTCACAGATAAAACGTCAATTGGAATAAAATATAGCCCTTAAATATCGCCCACATATCAATATATTTCAAAGACTTCCAATGAAACTAGGAAAAAAGTTATGTAATCAGTTATTTTGTGAGTATTTATAAAATACATATCATAAATCTTCAAGAGGTAGATCCGAGTGTCAGAATTTTTAAGCTGGTTTTTCTTTTGAGCATGCAAAGTCGGTATGAACACCGCCTCCAAAGAGTATATTGTCGAATAGAGGTCAAGTTCTCTAACAGCGTGCCTAACCAAGATATTCTTTCCCACTGTGGCAGCAGCATATCCTATCGTAAGAAAAATCAGAATGGACTATTGGCTAACGCAGGTGTTCACAGGGTCAAAATTGAAGTGAAATAGATTTATCCAAGCAAACTCAGTTCCAAGGTATTTTTTGACATCAAATTTATCTTCGATATCAAAACAAGCCTGCACACAGAGGAGATTTTTTTGTGATAGGTATATACAATATTCAGATAGCCAGTAAATGAATGCGCAGCAAAGATTATTTCCAGTTAATTGTTTTGTCATCGATGAAGTTGTTCATCTTATATTATGATTTTCCAATCATTGTACGTTTAATAACGAATTTAAATTTCTTTCCCGTTAATTAAGTGACTTCTAGAGGACCCTAATTACTTAATCTAACGCAGTTACCCAGAAATGATCTACTTGAATTTTGTAATTTAAATTTCGAGATAACTACTTTATCATGACCTCGGTTTTCCATGTCGTTACCTTTGTCTTGCTTTTTAAACTAATTTTAGTTTAATTTTTTGTTCTCTCGGCCGTTTAAGTCTGGAGTTACCCGTATATTTATAGTAACAACTACACTCAGACTACCCACCATACCATCCTAATTATCAGATATTTAGATACCGCTTCAGAGGTTTCTCTTACAAAGCTCTTTTTACTCTCCTGTAATTAATAATTAAACGTAATATGTGAGTATTTACAGTACAATATTTATATTAATTGTAATATATATATATAACACATAAATATATATATATTTATGTGTTACATTTTATATGAAGGTATTTGTATATAATATGTATCTTATTATTATTTTTGTATAATACACATTAAATTTTGCCACTCCAATGCCATTATAGATCTGCTGGAAGAGATTTCATTTTGAAATAAGCAGTGCCTTTGTGCGTATGTTACATTTTATGCCTCTTTTACAAGTGCGTGTTTGTATATAAATAATTAATTTAATAAATAGATAAATAATATGATTAATTTTGTTATAAATCTAACATTATTACCAGCTAACACTGATAAATTATGTTTTCAATCTAAATCAGCGCATTTAGAGTTGCCCGATGCCACAAAGCGATTTTCTTTAATATTTTTTCTCAAACCGACACAGTACAGAAGCAACAATAATTGACTTCTAACAACAAAAGAACTCGAAGCGCTGTCAATAAAAGCTTTCGCTGCGAATATTTTGGAGACATGCTCGCAGATAAAAAGGCGAACCACAAAGAAAATGCCAAAGGAACACTTCGAAGAATAATATTAATATAGTTACAGTGAGACACTTTGCAGTTGAACTGGGTGAGATTTTCCCGGTCGACTCGTGCTTGGATATAGCGAGGTTGATTTAACATTTGTAAGGATTGTGTACATACAATGCTCACAATCCTTACAAACTGACAAATGTAAAATATATATATATATATATAAACATAACATATGTTCACGCTGTATCCCCAACGGGGTAGACAGAGAGGACGGAGCGCCAGGAGTCGCGGTTCTTACACACCTCTTTCGCTTCCTCAAATCTCGTCATTCTCCTCACACATTTTCGCCTAGGTATGCGAGTGCTTTTGACATTTCCGTCTGCTAACACTCTGGCTGTTTGATCTTCATAATATATATACATACATATGTAAATAAGGAGATGAGAAAAAGAGGACAAAGACTGATTTAAAACCACGATGCTACGATGCGATGTAATGATGTTTATCTACATATTTGAATATCTAATTGCATGTCAAAGTCCTAGTGCTCTCTGACCACTCCGTTAGGGATACAGTATGAAGATATGTATGTATGTCAGAGTCAAAGCCAAAATCAAAGTCAAACGAGCTTCTTCAGGTGAACCCAATTACAAGATGTTTTTGAACGTCAAATCTACTTAATTCGGTTCAAAGACAAAACCTGCACAGTGAGAGGAACCGACAAGAAACTCAGTCAGATATCATTTTTTCAACATCCTTTTACAAAAGGTTTATTAGACATTGTTATTAACACCTGTGGATAAAAGTCCGAAATAAAAATTATTATTATTATTGTTATCATTAAAAAACAATATTCAGAAAGCCAATAAATATATGTGCAGAGAGAAGATCATTTCCAGACTATTGTTTTGACTTCAACGAAATCGTTTATTTTATAGTATGATTGTCCAATCAATATACGTTTTATAACAAATCTAAATTTGTTTGAGTAACTTTCTGAGGAACTTAATTTAAAAAAAAAACAAATGCAGTTACCCAAAAATGAAACATTTGACTGATGTAATTAAATTTTTTGAATAACCAATTTATCACGACCTCGAGTTTCCATACCATTAATACCGCCTAATATACATCTGTATATATATGTAATCTTTGTATATGTACTCGTACCATATGTATATCATATTGCTTCTATTCGCTACAGCTACTATTACTGCTACTGTTTCGCTTCTTAAAGAAGTGTACTTAGCACCAAGTTGTTATGGAACTTGTTTGAAACTTTAGGTCCAAGATAGCTAAAAAATACAAAAGCATCGCACGAATGGATCCACTTGATCCGGAATACATTGTGTTTATGGACGTTAGTAAGCAACACCTAGACAAAGTATAGATCAATTTAGAACAGTAAGAGGGTGTAGGAATTTAGGAAATCAAAAGACAAGGGTACCTGCACCGTACCTAGTATTATATTCAATTACGAGTCATGTTATTAGCCGTAATCTTTAACGGTTCATATTCCCATATGAATCATTCTCTATCAAGGGAGCTACCAATGATAGTATGAGAATTCTTGTCCCCCAAGGATCTCCTCCTCCCCTACAGTCCTGCCTTGACCACACGACTCCCCAATGTATCATTTGCACAGTTTGTGTACAGATTCCAGGTAATTTCGTTACTAATCTTTTACTCATGGCGATCGCACTCCCGTTATTCCACGCTGAATCTACCATGTTCAGCGCAACTGTACCTTTGTCTCTGGATATCCCAGATATTATATAAGATATCACTGGATAAAGGATAACAAGTACACGCTATCACTCAACCAGGTTATCATCATCATCGCATAGGTAATCCTTTGGGTATGGGTAACTTTACCCTTATCACCACGTTTTTACGGCTTGCACTCTCCTCTTACCGTCCGCTTCACATTTACCCGACAGGTCGAGAGCAAAAGGAGAAAAGATGAAGCATCACGTGATCTCGTTTGGACCACAGAGTAACATCTAAAATCACAGAGTCGCATGAAAAGCATTTGCAAAGTTACCGTTAAAAGTAACAATATATGTATGTATATATGTAGGTTACCCAAATATCTATGTTCTTTCGCGTAATTCGCGACAACAATGAATTACATTACTGGAAAATAACCTTCCCAGTAATGTAACCATCAACCCATTGAGTGGTATTTGACTCATAAGTGACCCAAAGTCTAATACTGAATGTGGTTGATCGGTGCACGTGTATAAAGCAGCTATGCAGCACTTTTTCTTCCAAAATAATTCAAAAATATTGAAATTTCGAGCTGAAAACTTATTTCAAGAGTCAAAAGAAAAAATGGAATCCGTATAGGATCATTTGTTATTCGTCCATGTGGTCGTCTATTCGACATGTCAAGAGCTTTTATCTCAAGAACAGGCAGAATTGTCAAGTTGAAAATATCAATCACAGAGGTCTATGGTGTCTTGGAAGTGTAAAAATTCAAACTAAGTCTAAGTCAAGGTAATAAGAAGTTACTGCCATTTACGTGGTCAAATAAAAAACTTTACAGGACTTTTTGGTGGGAACAGGAGAAGTGAAGTTCGCATTTTATTTAAATTTTCTATTTTTTGCGTTTTTGGTACAAAAGTGATAGTATGTTGTGCGTTAAAGTTCTGTACAAGTGTTAAGAATTGGAAAGTTTGAATGTGAAATTGAAGTTTTCGCATTCTTCTAAATAGTCCTTTTATAACTCCAGTAAATCATACTGTCACTTTAATGGAGTGTTAGGGATTACTGAGTAACAAGAAGACAGACATTGTTAGAGATACACCTTTTCACAGAAGGAGAGAAACCCAAAAATTACGAATTTGTTATTATATTAGACTTTCTTACACAAACTTATATTTGCAGTCAGGGAATATGGGAGTACTTGTCTTTCAACCACTAAGTTTCTTCTTGAATCCGACTTATGTTTTTTTTTTGTAATTACGTAACATTGTACGATAATAGGAAAGACATGCACTTGGTTTTTCGAAGTTCTTTAACGCGGCTTGAGGGAGGTTTGAGTTGGTAGAAATAGTCATGAAAGGAAAAAGAGTTACGTAGGGTGAGACCCGCGCATCGCACGGTGTTAGGTTCATTAGCTGTATACATAGAGTCACAGTGATATTTCTGTCTCTTTCTATTATATACGAGTATACTATGTGTGCCGAGCGGGTATCGAAGTTTTTATTTTTTGTTTTAAAACGTGAATGAGTTTTATTGTCTTTTAATTGCAAATAAGTTTCGAGAAATGGAAACTAAAAAAAAAAAATATTTTCTCTCACACAGTAGTTTACATTACAAATCACAGTGTACTTATTAGTGGTAAGTTGTGAGAGACTGGCGTCCGTACTAGGAAGCCAGACAGACAGACACTGTGACAGACACTGCAGCGAAGGAACTTCGTTCCTGACGAGCGTTCCGCGACCACACAAGTTTTTTTTAAATTTTTAGGCGCTGTCTCAAAACAGAAAAATAACGACGCGAAATATGTATAGCGCACTTTTCCGTCGCTGGTTTAAATCCTGAGCAAGGAGCAGCAAAAATGGCCGATAACTAAGCGAGTAGTGATTGAGTTTAGCGCTGGCGAGCTGCTGAGTGCTGCGCAATCGAATCATGAGGTTTTTACACAGGAGCCGCCGCCGCCGCGCGGCTTTTAGCGCTCTCACAAAAGGACCGGTTTGAAATGAATTGAAACTGCTACTGCGACAAGTTTTCTTTCTTGTCCGTCTGCGGCGAATCAAAATGGACGGTTATGATTTTTATCGCGTATGTACAAATGTATGCTTGCATGTATGTTCATCTGTTGTCTCACAGAGCTAATACCACTTCACTGATTTTAACGTATGATTTTAACATAAAATTAATAGAGAAAACTATTAATTTCAAAGATCGTGAGTTGTAGATAGAATTACTAATTCAATAGCTCCAATATATATACCCCGTGATTTTATACCTTTCAGTGTTTTTTTTTTTGGTTATCAGTTTTTATTAGTAAAGGATAATAATTTTGTAATATTTATTGTTTTCATATTAAAGTCGTATTTTATATTTAGAACATTTATTCTTTACCTAATGTCTATTATTTCACAGGATTCAAAAACTTATGTCCATACGCCTAGCGCTCATAATGTATCTTTCGTTATAGTAATACCACCAAAGCATAATACAAACAAATAATAATATATTATAACGAATTTGCTTTACTAAAATGTACTGCGGCATATTTTTATGCATTTCCGTCCGTAATATTTTAACATCGCGGCTCTTTCACTAAACTGCCTTGCTATCTAACATTACAAAGTATTTTAAGCCTTCTTATCCTGCACATGGAGGTCGATACCGCTTGTACCGTTCTCAACTTGACTGATGAGACGGTAAGTGCGTAATCATATCAAACTGTTAGCCAAATTTACAGGAAGATGGATTCCAAGTGCTGTAGGGAACCGCAAGAGTGGTCACGGCTAGTAATTTCACTTAACTGCACTTTTCGCGCTCGAGTTATCACAACTGGAGCTCATTGTACGTCAAATTCATTAAACAATACTTACATTCTGTCTGGTACACGATCAGTACCAAGTCAACCGATCTTAGCTCAGCGTCTTTTAGGTTTGTATGTAAAAAAAAGTCTGACCACACTGCTAGTAACGAAGCCGCGAACTTCGGCGTGGTAGGCCTACGCTCTAGCCACTATGCTATCGAGAAAATATACTCTGTTGCAAAATTAGAAGAGTTTGGAAGTTTTAAGTGTGTGAAACACGGAGAAAACAAATTTTTCAAGAATTGAGACCGAGCTAGATCATATTTTCGCCCGGTCAACCCCTGTAATGTAAATTTCATCGCACTCACCATTCAGTTTGTAAACATTACATAGTAAATGTACAGAATAAAATACAGAGTAATTACATGTCAGATAGTACAACAAAACTTAAACGATATTTTTCGGGCAACGTTTTGAAAAAGTCATAGATTCAGTTATTAGGTATGATGACAGAAATTTTGTTCTGAGAGTCTACTAGTATATTTTGAATACCTCTACAAGTCTACATTAATATTAAAATCTATGAACGTACATCGTAATTTTATTTTATATAATAATGTATGTAATAATATACAATATTAGCGCACCACCCCGGCTTCGCACGAGAAGAATTTCTTTTTGAAATAAAATTCAGTCCATGTTACTCCCTGATAATGTAGCTTTCTATAGGTGAAATAATTTTAGAAATTAGTTTAGTAGTTTTTGAGTTTATCCATTACATACAAACAAAGTTTACCTCTTCATAATAAGTATATGTAATGAGTATAACTACAAATAATAATGAATATTATCGAATATTGTACTACTAAGGAACAACATGAATCATGTTCAGATAAAAAGCACAAGCTTCAAAAGTAGTGGAATTTATTATATGTCGCTTCTTGAGTGTATCTGCTTTATATTTAAAGAAAACCTAATAATGTAGGTCCATTAATGGTCCGTGGCTCCGACACACGAGACGGATAATGATTCTAAAATTATAATACCCATTTTATCACATCGGTGGTTATATAATAAGTGACCGAGTGTAGATTTATCCCAGTGCATTTTTTCCAATTGATAATAGATTTGACATTCAAAAATATTTTCTAATTTGATTTACATGAATAAATTCAATGATTCTGAAATATACAGAATGCAGGCAATAATCTACTTCTCCATATCTCATACACAAACACGCCCCAAGGATCGATAATAAAGTGTATCTAATCTCCAAATACCAGTTACTTCAGTAAACCCTTACCGCCGCGCCGTCCGCCTCCGGCTCCTCCGACGCAATATTCAGGGTACATCTTCGATAGCGCCGCTAATGCCGAACTGATGCCGCCAAGCGTATTGCTATTCGGTTTATATTACTTCAACTACGTGGTTGTTTGTGTACGTTTATTGAAATGGTGTACTGATTTCTATAGTTTATATCATAAACTTTGTATATACTGGCGTATAGACTAACATAGAGCTCGTTGACACGTGACGGTTTTTAATTTGTCAATATCACTGTACGGTACAGCTCTAGGCACGACCATTGCGTGTGCTGGGCCCTTTATAATTAAGGCAGGGTAACGAACGTGCCGGGAACTGCGCCGACATCAACCGCGATACGAGGCACTGATCAACAATATTATACAAATAAGAGAGGCTAAATACCTTTAACGATAATAATAATAATAAGTTTTTATTGACAGGCACAACCCAAACATCAAATATAAACAAACAATAGGTAACAATATATTGACAATAAAATTAAATAAAAAACCATATAAACATAAAATCTTATGATGTTACTTTTTTACTTTTCGTTCGTTAGACTTCTTGGTGGAATCGGAGGTAGCTTCCTGCGCTGTAAAGCCACAAAACGGAAGACTCACTTCTCTCCTACCTAACCTTTTGGTCTACCACTTTGGAATTACAAAGTAACAGTATAATACAATACAATCAACTGCTAATTTTAGTCGGCAAACACATGACAACACGACAGAACTTATTTTAGCTTCAAAACAAATAAGATAATTGAGATTTACAACCAATATTCTAAAAACTTTCCCTTTTTCTTATCACAAAGCGACCGACGACTTTTAAGACTTCCCATTACCAAATTCAATTTACACAGACTAAATTACCCACATGCCAAAAAAATATAGACTAAACCAACATTGAACGCGACATCCAGCGCCATCTCCCGGCATCGTGAGATAACAGAAACAATCATACGTAATAATACGTTTAATTCCTAACAGTCACATATGAAATGAAAGATTCCTTTGATTATTGCGATATGTAATATCACAATCACATACAGAACACGTAACCGATATTGAAAAATATAGCACTTGTTCGAAATAAAACAGGATTAACACAAAATAATAAAAGAAGTCAACAGCGTTATCCACAGCGTGACGACTTGTGACGCCCTGTCATTAAAAAAGGGTTACAATAGCGTCTCGTTTGCTGTCCCTTTCCTATTCGTGCCACTATCGTAAAAAATAATATACTCGCTCGCACTCTTTGTACGTCTATACGCCAGTATAAATTATGGTTTAGATGGGTATTTTATGAGGTGTACACATTTATTCTGGACGCATGTTAAAATAACTACTGCTTATGTGTTTTTATATTTAATGAGGTGTATAACTGAATGATAGAATTTGTTTTTTGATGAAGAATTTTGAATACTTAAAAAAAACTTAACACCGAAGTCTAAGGCGGCTTCACTACGCTCCGTGATCACCATAGACTTCTAACCTAACCGTCAGATGTCGTTTTTGGGTAGAAAAGATTTAAAGCGAGACTTTGTTTTTGGAACTTGATTAATACCAAGAACACCAGGTATACGGGCATAGTTTCGACTCCCAAGAACCAGTTAACAATGTCTGTTATCCAGTGTCAAAACGGAAAGCAATATTTATTGTAACCTCTAGCCTTTATTCTAATCATTTATATATATTTTTGTCAACACACGTTGGTTTGTTTATAACATTAAAAAAAAACTTAAAATTTCGTTTGGTTTCTTTCTATTTATATTCATTAATTTGTATTACAGATATACGTGGCCTTAATCATTATTCTAACGTTTAAATTGTGACGCTCAGACCATCCCAATAAACGGAGTATTTGCTCTAAGAGTGTCCTTACGGTGTCCTATTTTTGTTGACCGAGTTTCTAGATTTTTACTATTGTGCATACTAGGGAAGCTCACAGTACAACGATACACGACTGCACATGACATATTTTTATTTTTGTGAATGCTAATAACCAAAACACTTAAGGTTTACGAGTATTTTGCAAATAATTATTTCATGACCGACTCATAAGCTGACACGAATTACACTGAGAGTGCGAGGTTGCCATACTTACTATAGCTAACTGTCTCACTCGTGGTCACACTCAACAATAGAAAGAGACAAGAAAAATTGTTTGACACACGGTGGTAAGAACGGCAACTGATTATGGCTCCCTGTCCATCATGTTTGTTGATCCGAGGTTCAACGCCTGAAAGTTTTTTTTCTTTTCTTTCTTCATGGCATGGCGCACAGATTAGCGCATTTGCCAATGTCACGTATTGTATTGAAATAAGAAGTAGAATCGTTAATTCGTTATCGTAAAACTCCTCCAGTAAAGTGATAGTAGACTTTACTAAAGTTTTATAGGACTTCTTGAAAGAGCGCGAGAACTTCAGCTACACATGTTTATTTAAACCTACTCCATTCTTTTCACTTACACAGAACTCTAAAACACAATATGCTATCACTTTTGTAATTTAAAACTCCCAAAAATGTAAAAAATAGAATATCTAAATGAAATAACAACATCACTTCTCACATTCCCGCCAAAAAGCCCCGCATGAAAGTTTTGAATAATGTGGCCAGCTACAATTGTGTTGTCCAGTGACAGAAGTAGTCCGATTCAAACTAAATCAATCGAGTCGTTTAACATTTAATTCATTTAGTTTACTACTGACATAACCCTAGCGTTGCCATTTCATAATGTATTAAATATTTCATATAAATAAATATGATATCATATTTTATTATTCATTTTTTTACTTTTATATCCACTTTCCTTATTGCTACAAACATTCATATGATCAAAAGCACATTTAATGCAGATAACGTCTCGGAACAGCCGCTATCATAATAATGAAGTCGACGTAGGGACTCCAATAACTGTCGAATTTAATTATATATGTATTTGTATTATATTTATTAAGTTATTTTTGTACTTGAGTTTTGATTAGTAAAGGATAGATATTTTGTACTTTTTAGTGTTTTTTATGAAGTCGGTTTAATTTTTTTCTGAAAATTTTTTTATTTCTTCCTTTTGAGTGAGCTTGGAATGAATAAATATTTAGGGTAGGTCTACAATCAACTTCTTTTCTAATTCTGGACCATCGTGACAAACAAGAGAATCATCAATATAAATGAAGCTTACAAGCAGTTAGCGTTATTTGGTGTATCTTCGAAGTTCAACCTTCAACACGAAATAAATTTAAATGGGACTATTTCGGAAGTGTACACTTTCAAACAAAAGAAGAGTTTTTGAAATCGGTCTAAAATACCGAAGTTATCGGTGAACATACAGATCAACAAGAACCTCCTCTATTTTTTGAGTCGGTTAAAAAGTAGTTGACAACACTTTTACATTCATAGAAAAATGTAAATTACGACACGAATTTTAAAGTAAATGGCCGCGAGCGCGTCGGTCACACATTAACTTAGGAATTTGTAGCAATTTAAAAAAAGAATTAGGTTTAAATACTCATTATTAAAACTTTGTAATTCGTGTCCGGTTCAGCATTACTTATTTATTTACGTCTCTGTGCCAAATTGTAAATTAGTGGGTGAATCTCGGACTAAGAAGTGTTCAAAATCTTAACATTTTTTATATTTTCATTATTTATCACATATTAATTACACATGTAATATGAGGGTAATATTGATATTTTTTGTCATTCTTCTTTCTTTCTTCATATGGAGAGTATAGGTAAGGAGAGCCGTCTCTGTGTATCAAAAAGTGTCCGTAGAAAGGCGTTAAATAAGGGTGGCGCTACTATCGCTAGGGAGTAAATTTTTGCCATTATTGTTTTATTTTCAAAAGTTTTATAACAGTCAACACAATAAAATCACTAAAAGATATTAAAAGCTCACGATTATTATAAATAACTTTCAACGGGTTTTAAAGCGATTTTTTGTTCATGCTCTCTAGCTACTCTAGCGCTGAACAGTTCTGAACAGTTTTTGAACTGTTATATACTGTTTACACCTTTTTAACTAACCCCCCTTACCCCTACCTTCCATATTTCGTAATGGCATGGTGCTCAGATTAGGGCAATTGCCAGTGTCACGTATTGTATTATTAAGGAGAATCGTTGTCGTAAAACTCCTCCAGTAAAGTGATAGTAGACTTTACAGAAGTTATATAGGAAAAGCGCGAGAACTTCGGTTACACATGTTTATTTAGACCTACTCCAATCTTTTCACTCACACAGTGTACGATGCTGTACGATGCACAGCGTACATTACGTTGCGCGGTGTCAACGTTTATGCTGACACTCGGCAATTTAACCATTCCTTACGTCAGTACATGTCCAATCACCAATCGGGTCGCGTGTGCTCATAACCATTAAACCATACAAATAACCATTTTAACCATACCATTTTAGATTAAGTGAGTTCATCAATAAACCATATTATTGTGCTCATCTTTATCTATTATTATTTAGGAACCATCCCTAAATATATCTCCGTACGGAACCACCACACCGTACACACAGCAAATGTATAAAGTAGAAAATCTAAATAAAATGACAGCCTCACTTCTCCTGTTCCCGCCAAAAAGTTTTTTTTTGTCATTTTTAATGTCAACACATTACTTCAAAAATCAAAATCTGAAACTGTCAACGGATTTGTTCTTATTATTTCCAATTTATAATTAAAATCAAGTGTTCTCTGCGTTAAACCTTATTAATTACAGTCAAAACCAGTTTTCTTTAACTTGTGTGTATAACCACCTATACAACAATATACAGTCCAGGTATACAGTTTTACAGAAGCATATGAATGGAACCTTTTCTTTAAGAGCGTGTCCGTTTTTTGTTGACCTAGATTCTACACTTGTATCAATGTTCGTGGGTAGGAAAGGGTCACAGATCACAGTACAACAGTACACAGCTGAACGAACCATATTTTGACTTTTGTAAATACTAGTAGACGAAACACTAAGATTTGAGTATTTTGCGACAACGAAATACACCAACGGTGCAAGTTATCCAAACATACTTATAGCTAGCTAAAATATAACTAAAAAGAGACACAAAAATTCGTTCGACACACGGGGTAAGAGCAGTTAGTCATTAAAGCTTCGTCCATTCTAATTCTGGTTTGGTAATTCTAATAAAAATACTATAACTTAGGGACAGACAAAGATGGCGAATCTACTATGGGTTCAGTTTTTGTCATTTTGGGTTCGGAACCGTAAAAATGAATATCTAACAATGTTAATTATGCGTACCTCGAGGAACTTTATACCAATATAGTCTCTGTTACAATATATTACACAAGTAAGTATAGCCATGCGCGTAAGATATATTCCGTAAAAACGATTTGGCCCGCTTTAAAAATGGAATATCGGAAGATATGCGCACTTCGGGAGCAGAATAACGGTTATTATTGGCTACAGATCGGGGCCATATTACTTTTATGTGAAAATATGACTGAATGTAAAAGCAAATCTGTTTTTTTATATTTTTGTATACTTGTGAAAAAACATAAATGTATAACGCCTATCATAGAGGCATACTGAGAGTTGCTGGAACTGGCCACTTACAACACATAACATAAGTAGTTCTTATTTTTAAAAATGGAAATTCATAATTGACAAATAAAGAGTTATTGGCGGGATTTTATGGGGAGCGGTTGGGTGTTTATTTTAATTAATAGAAAACTGTTTCTAGCGGATATTGTGACGTAAAATTGGAGTAGTTTTGCGTCCCAGGTATCTACGCTGTTGTGCATTATGTGGAATTGTTGAAATAAGTGCTTATTTAGTAATGTGATGTAAGATTTTTTTAGTGGCTTAGTCCAACTCAGCGGATCCCACTAGAAAGAGTGCCTCAATATATTTGTCGCCGGAAACTCCAAGAGCTATTAAAATGTATTACGTCGACAATTTGATTAAAATAACATGAAGAGTTTATCCATTTATTGCTGAAGACGTAGTTGTAAGGATTAAGATCCCTTTAGCTTCCCTTTTAAGGGAGAATCGTAATACTACTAATGCAAACAAAATACATTTCATTATCTGTGAATGAGAGAACCTCATTTGCTTTTTTAATTGTGACGTCATCTGTTAAATAAAGACGATTGTACCCTAAGACCAATAATTATGATTCGTGTTCCGAGACTTGACCCCTAAATTTGATCGCCATTTTATTTGGAAATCTCAAACGTGGGTATAATGACTCATTCCTATACAGTCTGGATCTTTCACCCTGCGCTCCGTTGCCTCCAGATTCAAAAACACTTGGAAGTATCTGAAAACATCGCAGAGATTTTGGTGGATAAATTCCCACACAACCCAATATCAATCCAGGGAACTAACGACTCTTAGAATGTTTCTTACACGTCACAAAAATAAAGCATTTTACGTATATTTCTTTTTATGTTATACACTTGATAAGACGATTTCTATATTCCAAAAGCACGTAGATTTTCGCAGAAATCTTTTTTTTTTATAAAAGAGGTGGCAAACGAGCAAGCGAGTCACCTGATGGAAAGTGACCACGGCCGCCCATGGACGCCCGCAACGTCTGGGGAATCACGGGTGCGTTGCCGGCCGACAGGAAAAGGAGCGGGAGGAGAGAGATGGGCCACCGGCACTCTCACTCACCGAACGAAACACGACAGCAATAGATGCTATTATTTCACGCTGATAATCTGTGAGAGGGTGGTTTCACCAGGTAAGCCGGCCCAATTCCTTCTACAATACAGCATGGCTCTACCACTCTTTGGCTCCATCACTCGTTATAGTCGTTTTCAAAAACATAATATGCATGTATGTATGTACAAAATTTATTATTCACATGAAATTATAAGACTAAAGTGCAGCTAAATTTATTATTCACTTTTATGTAAATTATTATAAAAATTAACATACGTCACACAGGCATTGATAAATCTGGTCGTATATAAAGACAGTTCGAGCAGCGAAGCATAGGGCAGGACAGAACGGATTAATTTTACATAATATTTCTATGAATACACAAAAATTTAAAATTTACAAAAAGGTTTTTGTTGAGTCTGGAACAGAAACCTCAAAAAAATGTACCTATTGGCCCTTTCAGATTACTATAAGTTGTAATATAAATAGTAGTAGTAATCCAAGAGTCGCCTCATCGAGGACCGCTAAGTAAATTACCTGTATTTTAGTTTCAGACATACTCATAATTTTTAATTGTTTTCTGTTTTTACTTTATTTACTTAGCGGTCCCCTACGATGCTTGTATATATTACTATTTATATTACAACTTATCATAAACTTAAAGGACCTATGGGAACATATTATTTTTTTCACTTTTTGAACATTAATAAATTTTTAACATTGGTCTTGGCCTAGGCTATCAATGAATTAGTAATACTATATCTTCACTACGTGTTCTGAACAGTTCTCTGCAAACGAACGATCGTTCGCGCGATAAATGGAAATACTTGAGCGACTAAATGTGTTTGATAAATAATCGGTTGGAGTCGACGAACGACTGCTTGTTCGTTCTTTTATTTAATGAAAATAGTATCACCGGCGAACGAGTAGTTATTTTTCGTATTTTCTAAAAGTTTTTGGACGTATTTCGTGCATTCTGAACGGTTTAACTTTCCAGTGTGCGTGCGTGGTAGAGTCTCGACGAACACTATACCACCACGGAGCCGCTTGTGGTCGCTCAGAGAAGCTGAAAGAGGAGTATTATGAGTATGTAAAAGAATATTTAAATTTCTTTAATAATATTTAAGGTTTTGGATTTTAAACTGAAACAGGGACAAGCTCTATCTTATTCAATCCTTAGCGCTGGGCAACGAAACTATCCCAAGGTTATCCTTACTACTATAGCTTAAAGCTAATATCTCCTATACTACTTAGTGAAATTTCGAAGTTGGCTTTAAATAGGCTACTTGTTTAATTATTAGTAATATAATTAACTAAAAGATAGATTTATTATTAATAATGCATAAAACTGAAAAAATATTTGATTTCAATGAATACTGTAATCGTTATTCTCTACTAAACCCAAGTACCGGGAACAGAGCGGAAGTAAGATCTATCTCTGCCACTCATAGCGCTGAACAATAATACTACGAGTTCACACGGTTCTGTAATGTCATTTCTTTCTAGGTTATCTCTATTCTGTTCCCGCTATTAAAAGAATTAAAAACCCAATAACTCGTGTTTTCTCTTTCTTTAAGTTTTTTAACAATTTTATGAAACATTTTAATTATTTTAGTATGAGTAGAATACATCAGCTGTAAGTACAGGTCTAGAAATTAGTCTACAATTGTGTTTATAGTTCATAACAAAATGTTTCAAATCTAGATACCTACTATAAAAAATATAAGAGTTATTCGACTTTAAATTAGATTGTTTATCTGTTTATTATTATCTGTAGTTTATCTCCATCCTATAGCCAGTACTGAAATTTAAAATCCAATAGCCTTTTTCCTAGCCTTTTTCCATTAATTTCAAGGAATCTTCGCAATTACATTCGGAATTTTTATTTAGGTAATATAATGCAATGCAAAAATATAGTTTTTCGAGCAGGCGACTAGTCTATTGCGCGATGCCAAAAAAGTGTCGACAAATTAGAATTATAATTGCATATATCGGTTATAGAATTACTTGACTATGCCGATTCATTTCAAATATACATGTAGTTTTGAATCGGTTTAAAAATATTGATATCCCAGATCATCATCACTCTTTTAGTCTCACTATAAATCTGACATCAAACCGAAGGTGTACTCACAGTCGACGAGGCGGTGTATCCGCTCCCGTGTGACGTCACCGCCGGCCGCCCGCACGACCGCGGCCGCGGGCCCGCGCCCACTGTCGCACACCACGCTCTCCTGCACTCCTGGTATTGAGCTGATCACGTTCTCTATTTCTTCAGGAGACACCTGCACGGAAACATGCATTATTTGTACCGCTATGAAACATTAATAAACTCCTGTATGTTATCGGCCAAACCCAATTTCAGGACTAACTAGTTTGTCCTAGGCCAAACCGGTTCATCCTAAGTGTGTCAAGATATATTAGTTTAGCCCAGGACAATTTAGTTTGACCTAAATACTTTAGGCTTAACTAGTTTGGCCTAGGACAAACTGATTGAAACGTTGTAAGTAACAAAATAAACACGTTGGAAATTGTTAACGCGAGGATCCCCTCCCGCATCCAGCGAAAAAATCTTTTTATTCCTCTGCTTATACCATCTTTGAGAAGCGTAACATGGGAGACACATGTATTGCCGCCGGCCGCTGCCGCGACACGCTCGATTTGCTCGCTCAGCTCGCGCATTGTGGTCAACATACTAACCTAACCTAACCTACCCGAAACGAGTGTTCTTATAGAGATAATTCTTGTTCTGGCGTTACACCAGCCGCTGCAACAGCACGCTCACCTCGCTCGCTCGCTCAGCTCGCGCATTGTACTCAACATACTAACCGAACCTACCCAAAAATATTTGAAACATATATCACACATTTAAAAAGTTCTGTGTTCAAATAAGATGAAGAATATATATATATATATATGTTACCAAAGAATCAGTTCGGCCTAGGCCAAACTATTTAAGTCTACAGTATTTAGGCCAAACTAGATTGTACTGGGCTAAACTAGTATATCCTGAAACACTTAGTATGAACCGGTTTGGCCTACTATAAATTAGTTTGGCCTGAAATCGGGTTTGGTCGGTAACATCTATACATTAAAGTTTTTTATGAAACAATATATAACAAAATACATCTTTACGCTGTATCACTAAAAGAGTAGTCAGAGAAGGCGGAGCGCCAAAGATCACGATCTTTACATACTTCTTTCACGTCCTCAAATCTTATAATTTCTCTTCGTACACTTTTGCTTAGCTATATGAGTGCTTTTAATATTTCCATCAGCTATAGCGCTCAGGATTTTGGTCTTGGTCTTCCTTGGTTTCTCGTACCACAGACTTTTGCTCCGTAAATTTTCTTCGTCAGTCTTTTATCACTCATTATTTCTATGTGCCCGAACCATCTAAACATACCTTTCTTCGTTTTTACATTAACACTGGCGTGCAAGCTCATTATGGTATACTGCGTATCTCTTCATTGCATATTTTGTCCGCGAGGGTGACACAACACATACTTCTAAGAGATCGCATGTGTACTACATTTATGAACCATCATTTCGATGATCTTTTTACCCGATTACGGTGAAGCAAAACGTGGATAATGATTCTGGCAACAGATACATATATACATACATACATATCCTCACGCTGTATCACTAACAGGGTAGACATAGAGGACGGAGCGCCAAGCGTCGCGGACTTTACATACTTCTTTCGCTTCCTCAAATCTCATCATTCTCCTCACACATATTCGCCTAGGTATGCATATATATCTAGCAACAGATATACGTATATATAGGTATTTATTTCTCACCTATACACTTGCGATTTATTGCGTCACCTACTGAGCTAACGGCACAGATAGGTAACATGATAACCGAAAACTAAAAATGAGAAAGAAAAAATGTAATGGTATTTTGGACCCACACTTTTTTCGATTTGTTATGGAACCTCCAATGTTCTTGGCTGGTTTTTTCCGTTATAAACTGATAAAAATAATAAATTCTGGCTCGTAAGAGAACTGGCCGTTCAAACAAGCAGTTTTGTTGAAATACGTACAAAAATAATAATTTGTATCTAATTGTGTATCGTAATGTTGATAACAGACTAGAAGACGACAACCTTGAGCAATATAATAAACACGACAACTATAGAGGAATGGCTATAAAAATAAGAACGTTTAATTATGTCATGTCATTCAGCATTCATTTTTTGTGAAGAAATAAAGATATTATATTATTTAAAAACGCACCCATCTTAAGTGTTGCCAACAATAACGCCAAATTTTTTATAAAAAAAAAAGAATTAATGTTATTTTCATAGTAACTTTTCTTGTTTATCTTATATTAGCATAGCATTATTTAGATACGAATCCACGCTATCGATACTGAGAAAATACTTTTTTCCTTACATGGTTACCCGAATATTTAAAACAGAATTTTTTCCTGAAGACAAAATATATCTGCTCGTTTTCATCTTTGTAAAACACATCGCCTGTCTTGTACCAACCGTCCGATGTGACAGAATCGCGATATGCCTCTTCATTTTTATAGTAGCCCTGAAATAAATTATAAGTCAGTTAAGTATTCAGTACCTGGGTGACCGAGCTTAACTCGGTATCTTACAAAAAAAATTTAAAAAAAAATCTGCCCGCATTGCACGTTTCGAACCCGCTAGTGAGCTAAATCAGATAATCTGACACTGAGCTATACATACGGCACACATTTATTATCAGATAAGCTGATTAGTCACCATTTCGTTAGAAAACAGCACCCACACATCTATCTACCTTTTATTTTATTTGCCGCACGCCGCCTGATTTAAAGTACAGGACAGGCTGTACGAGACAGGCTGTCTGTAGTTCTTACGAATCAGTTTGGCGATTCAAAGAGGTAATGCTGCTAGTCTGCTGGGCACTTTAACGAAGTCTATTTAAGATAATGTGGAGTTTAAAGTTTGTAAATATTAACGTTAGGATAAGTATGTACTTTTTTGTTATTATTAATAAATTGTTTTTGATATTTATAAAAATAAAACCGTTTAAAAGCGACTTACTTTGAAAACACAGAGATCACTTTTCAACCAAAGTTCTCCTTGATCGTACGGTCCCAATTCTTTCCCAGTGTCATCAACAATCTAAAAAAAAGTTAAATTTTAAACGTATTCCCTCTATTTACTGAGATAATAATTTTGATTCTGAAGTCAACAAACATAAAATAAATTTAATTGAAAAGAATTGTAAAACTCTAAGATAGCGGAGCAACCTTGCGAGGTTCACAACTCCCACTCTGTAGTGGGAGTACTTAATAACGCTCACAGAGCCTAAGTTCTATTACAGCGTGCATAATTTGTACTCATTGCTGTACATGGATAAGGATGCTTAAACCTGAACTTTTATTTTAATAGAAAAAAACAGTTCCCACACTCAAGTAACATGTTGGAAGATTCAACTTAAACTAATCGCTGATACATTTCGATCAGGGTCAGCTCGTCCGGTGAAATACTACCCTCACACACTATCGGCGTGAAATAACAGCATACATTTTTGTTGCGTTTCGATCGGTGAGTGATTGCCGATGGCCCATCTCCCCCTCACCCTCCCCCTCCTTTCCCTCTTTCCCTAAAGGCCGGCAACCCACCCAGGATGTTGCAGGTAACTATGTGCGGCGGAGATCACTTTCTACCAGGTGAATCGCTTGCTCGTTTCCCTCCTCTTTAATAAAAAATTTAAAAAAAAAACATTCGGAAAATTTTAGTTGGTTCACTGAGCAATGAGAAATATGTAGACGATTGAAACTTTCATTGTGTAGTATGCTTTTTTTTTCATGGCATGGCGCACAGATTAGCGCATTTGCCAATGTCACGTATTAATCATGTTCGAAGTAAATTCGTTTCTTCGTCTTATTGTAAAACTCCTCCAGTGAAGTGATAATAGGCTTCGCTGAAGTTGTAAAGGACTTCTTGGAAGAGCGCGAGGGCTTCAACGACACATGTTTATTTAGACCTACTCCATTCTTTTCATTTAAACAGAACTTTGAAACACAAAATACTATCATTTTTGTACTTTGAAAATCTCAAAAATATAAAAAAATAGGAAATCCAATTACAATGACAACCTCACTTTACGCGTTCCCGCCAAAAAGTCGTATGCTATGTACTACGGGTGCTAATTTAAATTGTAATGTTTAAGGTCAACGCTCATCTGTCAACTCGGCAATTGATCAGTACTGCCTCTCCTCGAGTGATAGGGAATCGTTATATGAACATTACTTACTCTTAATTATCAACTCAGTATTGGCATTGGATCACTTTGATCATATGTTGTTCGTGTGCAGACGACGAATAGTCTACTCGGTAACAATCCGCCACTACCATTCACTGTTGGTAAACTGTGCGTTGTTAATATACCGATCATGTGTGAATCACGTCATGCGATGTATAATAAATATCAATACACAACTCAAAACAGTCACACATGGAGGCAATTACATAATTTTTTTTTATTATCATCTCGGTTCACGTTGCGAGTTATCTATGTATTTAAAGGAAGAACATTAAAAAATATGCACTCAGCAACAGTAATTGTAATATTCAAAATGTAAGTAATAATTACAATATATATTTAGACTTTTTGGCGGGAACGGGAGAAGTGAGGTCGTCATATTATTTAGATTTTCTATTTCTTACATTTTTGGGAATTTGAAAGTAAAAATGTGATAGATAGTATATTGTGGTTTAAAGTTCTGTGTAAGTAAAACGAATGGAGCAAGTCAATTTTAGTTAAAACAGTTTTACAAAATAGTAAGTGCGGCAACGTTGCACTTTATCCTACCACAAACAAAATATACCTGGGAAGCAATTTTTCCTGCGAAGAGCAAAGTTTGGCCACCTCTGACTTAGAGAATACCTCTGTCACAGGGACAGGTAATTTTGCCGCAATATACATTTTCTATGAGTTTAACTGTTTAACTTTAACAAGGAATTGTTCATTTCATATAATTTACAATCCATCTTCAATGAGGTCCAATATGCGCTCTCTTTTCAACTCATAGATATGAATTTAGCTGTCTCGCTCGCACTCGCACGGGAACGTTTTTCCCTCTGGCAGATAGTAAGTGATGAAATTTATTTCTGGCATGCAATAATATATTTTCTATACATATTTTCTGCATTGTGTTAAAATTTGAAGACTAATGAAATAACAAAACTCAACCTATTTTCAATAAATATTTATAGCGTTCTGTCAACAATTAGGAGGGATGAAAATGTTCTGGCGAATTTTTTATACATTCAGTATACTTTTAAAAATAATCTGCATAAATTTCATGACCGATACTTTAACTAAAATAATTCTTATTTCCTACCTTCTTTAAATTTTTAGGGTAATTTAGCCCGGCCATTGGGGGCTGCCAGAAGTAGTTTCTATTATTGAGCAGATATTAAACATTGAGTCAGCAAATTTTCAAGACTTTTGAAATGAAACTGAAAATTGGTCACTGGCTCTTCCTCTATATTATGTATGAATTGCTATGTATTATGTATGAATTGATGTAGATATGTGTATGTGTGTGTGAACATGATGTGTGAATGTGTGATGTCAATGCATTTGTAAAATACTAATTATTTTTCAATATAGGTAAAGATAAAAGCGTTACTGACTTATAATATTGAACAAGGATTAATTTTGCCGGATTAGACGTTTAACATTGAGAGCTTTTAAATTAAATTTAATATTCAGTAGCTATTTATAACCAAGATTAATCGTTGAAGTGTTTGAATGTGGAAAATCTTATAAGATAATTGATCAAAGATTTTTCAACGAAAATTGGTTTGAATACGATACGCGATGTAGTTTGTGAGATATGGAGGCATTTTAGGTTATCTCACCGCAGGAATGACTTTTTGCTCAATTTTGCTGCTGATTGAATGAATATTGTGCGTGGTCTGACACGCAATCGCTCAATTTTTTAACCATCACCACCAGCCTTATCTCCAAAAGCATGACTCAGAAAAAACTAAAAAAATAATGAACATTAAAAACAAGCCATAGTTTGATAGAAAACTATTATTTAGTTAGCATAGAGGCTAAGACAGAAAAATTAAATGTAGAACTGGCAAGTTAAAAATTTGAATATATTTTTTTTGAAGATAGAATATAATTTTTGAAGAGAGGAAAAACTAAGGAGAACAGATGGCGTGAGGACAAGTTAATTTTTGAGATATAAAAATTAGAAAAATTTGGGATATACTAAATATATTAGGTGAGCTGGGATTTTATTGGTCACATCAAAGTCAAAGTCAAATCAGTTTATTCAAGTAAACCCAGTTACAAGGTTTTTTTGATCGTCAATTCTACTTTGGTTAGTAAAGTTGGCGTGGTCGCCGTTTTACTATCATATTACTGAACTACAGCAGCAGGTACCTTCACAAGCATCGTCTAAGATTTAATGGTCTACTGGCATGTTTTAATTTTTAACTTTTTAATTTTTAAATGGCACCGTACGTGAGTACATTGCCAATGTCAAGTAAAGCGAGAACATAATTCAATTCAGTAGATGATTAGCGCATTTCCAATGTCACGCATTAACACAAACTAGTATACAGGCAGAATAAGCAGAATCCATGTAGAATTACAAGTAAATTAGTTCTTTCTTATCGTAAAACTCCTCCAGTAAAGTGATAGTAGGCTTTACTGAAGTTATAAAGGACGTCTTGGAAGAGCGCGAAAACTTCAGCTACACATATTTACTTAGATCTCCTCCATTCTTGTCACTTACACAGAACTTTAAAGCACAATATACTATCACTGTTGTACTTTAAAACTCCTAAAAATGTAAAAAAATAGAGAATCTAAATAAAATGACAACCTCACTTCTCCCGTTCCCGCCAAAAAGTCTACTGGCATGTTATACTCTTATTTAAAAATAAATATATAAGAGAATGTGTATGCATGTATATGTGTATGTGTACATGTGTGAGCGTGAGTGAGTGTGTGCGCGCATGTACGTATGTAAGATATATTTTTTGAATTGGTTGTTCATAATAACATATACGAGTACATAATATTTCAAATGTATTAAAATAAGACAATTCTAAATGGCCATTACCAGTATTTACTTACCTTATACAGGAGCGTGTTGAGTATTCTTCCTAATGACTTTTCAGGTGTCGTGTGATCTGCGATTGCTATAAAGCTCTGCATTTCCGTCGCACCATAGCCATTACATAATACTGTATTTCTCGGTAGCTTTTTCTGCAAAGTCAAAGTCAAAGTCAAATCAATTTATTCAAGTAAACCCAAATGCAAGGTATTTTTGAACGTCAAATCTACTTTAGTTCGGTTCGAAAAGAAAACCTGAATACTGAGAAGAACCGACAAGAAACTCAGTCAGGTATCATTTTTTCACCATCATTGTACAATAGTTATTTAAAAATACAATATCTATAAAGCCAGTAAATGCATACGCAGAGAGGATCACTTCCAGTTTATTGTTGTGTCTTCAATGAAATCGCTAACTTTGTAGTATGCTTTTCCAATCAGTGTGCGTTTAATGACAAGTTTAAATCTGTTTTCCGTTAATTGAGTAATTTCTTGAGGAATTTTATTATAAAAACGAACACAGTTACCCAAAAATGAACCACTTGACTTTTGTAATTTAAATTTAGGAATAACTAGCTGATCACGACCACGAGTTTCCACACCACTAACAACGCCTTTCTTTTGAAATAGATCTAAATTTTTTTTAGTGTACATTATGTTTTCATAAATGTATAACGAGGGTAAGGTGAGTACATCAATGTCTTTAAAATGATCTCTCAGCGACTCACGTGCGTTCATACTGTAGATGGTACGTATTGCCCTCTTTTGTAAAATAAAGATAGATTTCATATGCGCCGCTGATCCCCACAGTAGCAGACCATAAGACATAAGGCTATGGAAATATGCGAATGGAAATATGCAAGATAAACACACGTTAATAACGTTACTAGCTGTCTCCGACCATGCGCTGTTGTGGCGCGCATTCAACAAATAAACATTTACCTTTTCATTTGTATAGATATCAGTACCATTAATCTACAAAACAAGATTTAGTATATAGGTGTGAAAGGGAAAGAAGTATTCTGTGCTCCCCCACGCACGAGTGACAGCGCCACAACGGCGGCTGTCTAGAGAAGGGAAATAATTACCTACAAGCTGTCTCTTTGGTTGCGGACCACTGCAGGGAACGGACGTGTAGTAGAGAGCAGAGTGTAACGGTGGTTACAGACCGTACTATACAGTACACAAACAATTGCAAACGAAAACTTTCACACATCAAACATCACCACAGAAGACATCACAAGTTAATTACTTGAAATACAGCACATAAATATTACACGATATAGCTTCAATAATTTAATAATAAACGCATTTTTAATGAGTGTTAAATTAGCTCACAAATCAGACAACCTGTTCTGATAGTTGCATGTGATCGACTAAATGTTGTAACCAATTGACTACTCTTTAGGTGGGCGAATTTTTAGTTCTACATTGCCAGTCTTGTAGGTTGATGATCAGTACAGAAAAATTCGTGCGCATTCAATTAGAACGTTGCGTCAAAATCAAATCATTTTTGAGTTTCACGACCAAATCATATCATGGAAGTTGAATTTTTATATATAAGATAGCTGTTATATGTTTAATAATTTCAGCATAAAATCCTCTAGAGTTATTATATACCTATTATTATTTGAGCAGCCGTATGCATGTATATTCGTTTGTTCCCTCGCAGCGCCAAAGTTCTCTCTAACTCGTCTTCCCTAATCCATACTAATATTATAACAACAAAAAAAAATTAACCTTGTACTGTTCCAAGACTTTGTCGGTTATAGGGGAACCTGTGACGTTCACCGTCTTAAGAGACATAAGCTGGTGCGGTGACGCAGCTTCTGCTGTATATGTTCCAATAGTAGGTGGTAAGAGCGCATACGTCGGCTGTAAAAGATAAATAATCAATGAAGGTGCAGTGTTCTTATAGTTCAATGAGCTTACGATTGACCTCAGTTCTGCGTTATGGGAAGCAGAAACGAGGTTGAAAATTAAAATAGATTTCCAAGAAGGTGTTACTCTTGAATTAAAAATTTCCAATTTGTGAAACTGAAGAAATAGCGTTATCAGAAGGGTATTCCATACCTTAGCAGTATGCATTATGAACGAAAAGCAAATCGTTTCGTGGGTATGAATGGGATGTTAACAACATAAGGATGGATTCTGAGCCTGCTTCTGCTGCTGTTCGGTATTAGAAAGAAGATGATGGAACCGAATTGTGCAATACAAACGCACACTCCAATTATATCTTGTACATACATACGTACATACATATCTTCACGCTGTATCGCTAACGGGGTAGTCAGAGAGGACAAAGCGCTAAGCGTCGCAGTCCTTACATCTTTCGCTTCTTTAAATCTTATCATTCTCTTCACACATTTTCGCCTAGGTATGCTAGTGCTTTTGACATTTCCGTCTGCTAACACATTATAAGTCAGCCTTGGACTTCCTTGTATTCTTTTACCACTCACTTTCGCTCTGTCTTTCGTCATTCATTCTTTCTAAGTGCCCAAACCATGTTCGCATTCCTGTCTTCATTTTTACAATAACACTGTCGTGCAACCCTGTCATACACCGTATCTCTTCATTTCTTGTCCTGTCCGCAAGTGACACCGCACATATTTTTGAGAGATCGCATTTCCACTGCATTTATCGTACTTTCATTCGATTTCCGGCATATCCAGGCCACACTACCGTACAATAAATTTGGCACCAACACCGCTTTGTGGATGGCCATTTTGGCAGAGTTAGATATATTCACACTGCCTACTAATGCGGACAGAGCACCGTTCACTTTATTGTCAGCTGCTACCTGTCTCTCCACATACAATTCACATCTTCCATCCCTCGAAAACGCACTCGCCAGATACAAAATTTTATTCACTTGTTCTAGACATTTTCCATTTACCCAAATCTCACATTTCGTCTGTACCGCTTTCCTTTCAAACACCAGAACCTTATTTTTGTTTAAATATATCTTGTAAAACACCAAAAGACAAGTGATCGCGCGACGGAGCTCCAGACTGTGAAGTCTGCTTTTAATCAATATACATATCGTCACTTCAATCCACTGTCCGACGCCGTATGCAGTTCAGCTACTCCATACATCCCTCGCACAGGTGACGGCATTTATTATTAGCTGTTGAAAGCCAATTCGTTCGCGTAGTCTTTTATTTACTAAATTAAATAATTCAGAAACCATCGCGGTCGTACTCAGCACAACTCACTAACGTTAATATATAATTCAATATATAATACATACTTATAAGAATATCAGATGTATATAATATCAACTACGTTAGCACTGATACCAGAAACGAGGTTCACAGCAAAAGTTTCAAAGTAAAACAGTATTCAAAAATTATGTAGTCTATTTATAACCAATCATCTATCTGGAAACAGCCTTTGTGGAGCAGTGGTAATTGTCAAAAGGAACGTCAAACATTACCCCATCGACGAATACCGTATTTCTATTCAAAAAGCTACATCAATAAGGATTTTGAATAGACAATGAAATTGAAACTGTATTACAACTGCTGTTTATTGCCCTTCTAGACACACAATTTCTGTTGAAAATTATCGTGATTATTTTTTTACATTAGGGATGGAACTTTTCTACATTAGAGATCTGCGGTGGGGATTGGAATTCGAAACATCTGTATTGGAGTACCAGGCTCATTAACCTAAGGGGTAGACCACTTTTTAAAGTTACAGAAAAGTTGAAACTAGAACGCATTACTAGTAGAGAAACTACCTACTGGTCCATAGATAGATATGAGACCCTCGATTTGCTAGACTTCTTCATCATTAGAAACGGAGATGGTAAGTATATAGAGACGGAATCATGTATTGATATGACTTCAAATTACACTCCTGTCATTCTAAACATTAACACAATCATCACACTAGTTGAACCTCACCCCAGGATATTTAAGCTTAAGAAGACAAACTTACAACTCCACCGCAATGTAATAGCTACAGAAATAAAATTGCATACTGCACTCGGCACAGTGGAAGAGTTAGAGAATGCAGTGGAAAAATTCAACAAAATTATCCACAGAGCTGTTAATATTGCAACTACTAAATATAAAGAACATCCCTCAAAACGCAGTACGTAACCAAGAGATATTAAAGAAAAAATAGAGAAACGTCGCAGGCTAAGATAAATTTGACACACTACCGGAGACTCGAGACATAAAACTATATTCAATAAATGCTCCCAAGAACTGAAAAAACCTATAAGCACGTTAAAGAACAATAATCTGCAATCCTTTCTCTTAAATTTACAAATTACTCACTGTGGAAAGCAATAAAAAACCTAAACCATCCAAAGATTCAGATACCGCCAATCAAAAATAATAGTGGCGGATGGGCTAGATTGGAACAAGAGAAGCTACAATTTTCGAGGAACATCTGAGTAGAGTTTTCCAACCGCACCCCGAGGATAATTAAGAACATGGCGGAAACAAAGGAATACTTTGAATCAGCAACACAATTGTGTCTTCCTCTTAAAAGTACAAGCCCTAAAGAAATCTCAAGAGAAATAAGAAATCTACAAGAGGGCAAGTCACCTGGCTATGACCTCATTGATTCAACTCTGTTAAAACAGTTCTCTCATAAAAAACGCATGAGACTTGTTAATATGTACAATGCGTGTTTCCGACTAGAGCATTTCTCCAGTCAACGGAAGTTATCTGAAGTGGCGATGGTGCCTAAACCGGGTAAATCTCCACAGGAAGCGTCTTCGTACAGGCCTATATGTTTATTGCTGGTTGCTGGTAAATTGTTCAAAAAATATTGCTCAATAGAATGACAGTACATCTCGTCAACATACTCCCAAAACCATCAATTTGGATTTAGAAAAAAAAATAGGACGATTGAACAAGTGTACCATATTGTAGATGTCATCGGCAGATGTCTGGAAAATCGACTGTAGTGTTCCGCTGTCATCCTGGATATTAGTCAAGCATGTGATAAGGTATGGCATGATGAACTGGTATACAAACTGAAAAAAATTCTTTCTAACAACATTTAAGTCATACCTGGACAAAAGAAGGTACCTGGTTAAATACGATAGTGAATGCTCAGCTCTGCATGGAATCGGACCTGGCGTCCCTCCAGGCAGTATATTAGGTCCAGTGTTGTATCTCATTTACACAACAGATCTTCCATCAACTGACAATACAACAACTGCAACATATGCTAACGATACCGCTTTGCTTTCTACACACAGTATCCGAATATTTTCTCGCTTTTGCTACAAAAACACTTAAAGCAAGTCAAAAAGTGGTTAACTGTGGAGAATAAGTGCAAATCAGAGCAAAATGGGTACATCCATCTAAATTTCACTCAGAAAAAAAACTGGTCCTCTAGTAAAGCAGAACAACGAGAAAACTCCCCAAGAAGATCACACTAAATACTTCGGATTACATTTGGATAGAAGGTTGACACGGCAAAAGCACATCTGGGTCAAGATAAAGCAATTAGACGAAAAACTCCGCAGTCAAAACTGTTAAACTGTTTAAACTGGTTAATAAGACATTATTCGCAGTTAAATGACAGCAGAAAGATGATGATATACAAATCGATTCAGAAGCCAATATGGGCCTACAGCATACAGTTATAGTGATGGGGTTCAACCAGCAATAGTAACATTGAAATATTGGAAAGATTTTAAAGCAAAACTCTTAGAACAATGTATATTATTCCACCATGAATTAGCAATATATATATATATATATATATATCTTGATCTTAACATAAGGACGTAAAACAAGAAATAGCCAAAAACAGTGCAAAATTCCAAAAAAAACTATCACTGTACGTTAACAAGCTTGCGCTAACATAACCGGAGAGGATGGCTTTCACTATAGAAGACTGAAGCGAAACGACATCCCGAGACTGAGCAATAAATTCTCCTAAGTCATCAAGAGAGTTCATTGGAATAATCTAATAATAGGAAACTCTCACAATATACACCATTAACAGATTTGTAGTAGATCAGCTAAAGGAATGGTGTATTGTTTTCATAAAAGAATAGAGAAGATACAACAAAAAAATATCTGCATTAGAAAAGTTATGTCCCAATCGACAACGGCCATGCTTATTTGAACAGACTGCGCAGTTAATTATGTTCTTATTATGTGATGGTACAGTGGCAAACTGCCTATTGTATGCTGACGATACTGTGCTTATAGCACCATCAGAAGCGGAGTTGCAGACACTAGTTACGTGCATGAAAGAAGACTGTGAAGTGAAAGGATTGAATATGAATGTGAATAAAACTAAGATTCTGGTGTTTGAAAGAGAAGATGTACAGACAAAGTGTGTAATATGGGTAAATGGAAAATGTCTAAAACAAGTGAACTAAACAGTATATCTGGGGAGTGTGTTTTCGAGTGATGGAAAATGTGAGTTATATGTGGAGAGACGGGTAGCAGCCGGCAATAAAGTGAACGGTACTCTGTCCGCATTAGTGGGCAGTGCGAACATATCTAACTCAGCCAAAATGGCCATACATGATGTGGTGTTAGTGCTAACTTTATTATATGGTAATGAGCCCTGGATATGCCCAAAAGCGAGTGAAGGTAAGATAAATACAGTAGAAATGCGATCTCTTAGAAATATGTGTGGTGTCACACTTGCGGACAAAATAAGCAATGAAGAGATACGCAGTGTGACAGTGTTATTGTAAAAATGAAGAAAGGAATGCTTAGATGGTTCAGGCACATAGTGATGAAAGATCGAAAATGAGTGGTAAAAGAAGCCAAGGAATACCAAGGCTGACTTATGAAGATCAAATGGCTAGCGCGTTAGCCGACGGTAATGTAAAAAGAACTCGCATACCTAGGCGAAAATGTGTGAGGAGGATGATGAGATTTGAGGAAGCGAAAGATGTAAGGATCGCGACGCTTGGCACTCCGTCCTCTCTGAAAATCCCATTAGAGATACGACTTGAAGATATGTATGTATGTAAATAAAAATTACCCGAAAATTTTCAAACATTTCCAACAAATGATCAGTGGTTAGTTTCTTCGGAGACATGAGTATAGTAATCTGATAAACAGGGCAGGTAGTCATCATAATGGTATTCGTTGCCCATTGTGCGGTAGTGGAAAGCATTACGAGCTCCGTTGGTCGTGGAAATCGATTGTGATACGTCCTGTTGAAAAAAATGGTAATAATAATAATAAAGCGCCAGAAAATACACACCAATCATCTGATCTCAAACTAGGATATTCCCTGTGCTATGAGAACCAGACGACTACTACTGTGGGCGTCTGCCAGTACATCCAGACCAGCGACGATCTAGCAAAGTGCGTTTCCTAAATCGACCCGGCCGGGAATGGAATCCGGAACAACCTTCCGCGCTTGGGTACAACGTTTAAACCACTGCGTCATCGAGATTGTCAGTCGTAAAAACCACGTTATCCAAAATACCGTATTGTTAGATACTATACTTTGAAAATAAAAGTCGACTTGTACTGAAATTGTAAACTGAGAATAAAACATGTGCAAAGGAAAAATATTCAATTAAATAATTCATCGAAAGAAATTTACAAAAACACTGTATTAAATTAGAAATAAAATGCATAATTTAATAGTCCATTTTTTTTTGGAAATATAAACAGAATATTATTGAATTAAATGATTTATCAATTACATTTTTTAACCAATTTTTCGTTTTTTTCTGTATTAAAAATACCTTTAAAAAATATATTTTTCGTCTTACTAATGTTAGACTCAGATTTTGCTTTCCTTTCAACCCTATTACTTCACCTCTGCCTCATCCTATCAATTCGTTCATTGTCTGGGAATACCTGATCTGAATGTGTGGCCAACACGAACTTAGACGGTATAGGAGACGAGATTTTTATTAATATTTGATTTTATTATTGTCATTTTATTTCTTGACGTGTATATGTCCCATTCATTCTCGTCAAATCTCGAGTTGTTTCTAAGAAAACTTCATCGGCATCTTTCCAGTTGGAAACCCTCGAGTAATGCAAAAATAACAGTCGCTGATCCTGATGAGGTTACAGAGGCCCCGGAGGGTCACCGCGGCGGAAGTGTTTCTTTGTGCCGTGTTATTGTATCGCTACAAATTTCTCAAGTTATTTTTCTGGTATTCTCGACTTGACCACACACGAAAATTGAACATAGATTTAATTTAAACATTTGGTTGCTTTAACTTCTTAACATATTTAAGCTGTGACTATTATTACGCTCTTGTGCTTGTAAAAACTAAAAACTTACATTTTAAAAAAAATAAAAAAAAATACATTTAAAAAAAATAAGCAAAATCGGTTCCTCAAGTGGTGTGCTTATTAATAGTCTTTAATTTCTGTTTATAAAGATCTTACCACAGGACCGGTAATTGTGCTATTAATCCTTGATTGTTGCAAAGGGTTGCTTTGGGTAAACCCGTGGATCCACTGGTGCCTAGCATTAGAACAGTTGATTCAGGACTTGCAATCGATAATCTGTAAGTCACATAAACACATAAAAATATGAAAAATAGTTATAAAATAAAACCCGATACGTGCGTGTTTAATAAAATCTTGCAAATAAAATGAAATCTGTATTTTTTTTTTCATTGCGTCGCGCACAGATCAGCCCATTTGCCAATGTCGCGTTTTAATAAGTAGAATCGACTGTAGATTTTCTTCGTCAGTCTTTCATAACTCATTCATTCTAAGCGCTCGAACCATCTAAGCATTCCTTTCTTCATTTTTACGACAACAATGTAGTGCAACCCTGTCATACTGCGTATCTCTTCCGCGAGGGTGACACATATGTTTCTAAGAGATCGCATTTCTACTGCATTTATCCTAATTTCACTCGATTTCGGGCATATCCAGGCCTCACTACCGTACAATAAAGTTGGAACCAACACCACATTGTGGATGGCCATTTTAGCTGAGTTAGATATATTCATACTGCCTACTAATACAGACAGAGCACCGTTCACTTTATTCACGGTGTACTTATTTTATAAAAAAATTTGTAAACAAGATACAATAACTGTAAGTGATCACCCACTGGTTGAAATTCGATCGTAAATATTAAATAAATACCTTTTCTATTGATGCACACTCCACAGACTCGAAACAACTCATCGATCACAAATCGCTCAAAAACAGCTCGAAACTCTTTTTTTTTTGTTTATCGGAAGGGAAGAAACTCCGCACGAGCACCCAACCGCCTCCGACGTCTCACGAGAGAACATCGGGCGCTACCGAGTAGTGCCAGGCTCGAACCGGCTAATACTACCCTCCACCGCCACTTGACACTACAGGCCGTCGTAGCGAGCCGGACGCGTAGCGGGGAAGCGCGGAGGGCGCTCCTCCAAGAGAGGTCGACAAAGCCTGAGGAGGTCGAGAAGCCCCTCCGTCCGGGACGGAGGACGGAACCTCGGCTCAGGTTGTCGACGGGAAAGTATGCACCTGCGTGCCGTTGAGAAACCTATACGGGTGAGGGCCAGTCCCAGAGCGGTTTTAACCAGCCGGTGTACAATCGACTGAAGGCCCGAAATGGTGTGTGCCTATCTTATAACTCAGCGCGAGCGGAAGGCCTGCGCTCAAGTGAGGCCCTATCTGTGTGTGTGTGATGTGATCGTTGAAGAGAACCTACCCCTTCGAAGGGGGTGGTGTGATGTCGCAGCGTTGTTTGTAATGTTTAACAGGGCGTCGTTCGCCACTGTTATGAGGTCATCCGAGTCAAAATGTCCCTAGGACGTCTACGATGGGGTTGGGAGCTCTCTGAAGGGGAGTAGTCCGCGGCGTTCGCTATAAGAGCGTTCGCGTGGCGAGAAGCAACCTCGAAGTAGCACTTTGACACCTCCTTGAGGCACTTATTTACGGTGGGTAGAAGCTCGGAACTCGGTCAATCTATCAGTAATTATACGTTCCCAACATTTTTTTTAAATTCTTTGGTGACAATCTCTACTCTGTGCGATTGTTTGACACTTGATAGCTCAAGAATTATATCGATAAAATTTTGTATTGTAGTACTGCGACCCGTCCTTAGTCACGCACTTTACTACAAGTCGGACTTCACGTCAACGAAAAAACGGAAACGCTTTTAAGAGAAGGGACTCTGTTCAGTATATTTCTCGGTCCTGGGTTTGACACCACGTTTTGACATCAATTTGACACAAACTGGTGTGCTTGACGTAGTCAGTATAGCTATTATGTGTTTGACGTTGGCAATATGAACGTAAACAATAAATGTTACATTTAATTTAATTTAATAATAAGAAATGTCAAAAGTACTCGCATACCTAGGCGAAAATATGTGAGGAGAATGATGAGATTTTAGGAAGCGAAAGAAGTATGTGAGGATCGCGATGATTGGGACTACGTCCTCTCTGACTTCCCCATTAGGGATATAGCGTACAGCAAGATATGTATGTATGTATGTGTATGTATAAGAAACAGTACAGGATATACATAAATTTTAGCTTTTTTCACTTTTTCTCCAAATACACTAACCTATGCTAAATCTCACTCTCCTACGTGAGCGCAACATGCTGAAAAGGGCATACTACATTTTTTCTGCACGTATAATCGATGTATAAGATTTTATTAAACAATTTTGTTAACAAAATTATCTTATTTTTTTTCTCTTCCACACCAGCATGGAAGAAAAGTTCTCTGCTGGAAAATACCTACCCAAAACCATCAAAATTGTCGCTGTGATCTCCAATAAACCGCTTCATAGTTTTTGCTTGATTAATAATGATCACATCCAACTCTGATGAAAATGATTCTTTGACCGTTATAAGTACATCGTCGTGACGGTTGGTCTCACAGAACACAATGCTCGGAGTCACCAGGTTCAAGAAGTGTTTAATTTCATCTGTTGAGTAAGAAGATGATATATAATAGAAATCCCCAAAACGCATTGCTTTAATGACGAAAATAAGCAAAATTGTTCTTTCTAGGTGTTACCGAGAGCTCCTTCAATTCGTTGTATCCATACCCTTGTACCCATACCATACCCCTAGAGCTTAGTTTGATGTAGTAAAATAATAATTATCTGAAGTTTTATTATTATTAGATTATTATTGTATTCTACCATCAATCATTTTTATTGGTTTCATATGCTTATTATCTAAAACCCTTAACCCGGCGTCAGTACTGGTAGATCTGTATGACCCTTGACATTTCGAAGCGTGTATTTCCCAGAAACATTAAGATATTGCCGCATTTCTTAGTATCTGGGGCTAGCAATTCCTCCCAATTTTGTGAGTGTTTACCTAAAACTTTTAGAATTATAGTCATTTAATCAAAGCATAGTAACATAGTTACAGTTTCTTCAAATCCCTTTGTATATTGAAATTACATTCATTTTTAATAGGGGTAATCTTGACGTAACCCGACGGTCGATGTTATAATTTTTTACTGTGCCGATGCTGGGTTAAAGGGTCTGATAATTATTTAACCATCCACTAGAAGGTAGATAGTCAAGTAGCTAACTAAATACTGGCTATCAGGGTGTCGAATACTCATTTACTTAGGATCATGTAGTAATAGTAATAATTTGGTAAAAGAAGCCAAGGAAGACCAAGGCTGACTTATGAAGATCAAATAGCCAGAATGTTAGGAGACGGAAATGTCAAAAGCACTCGCATACATAGGCGAAAATGTGTGAGGAGCATGATGAGATTTGAGGAAGCGAAAAAGGTATGTAAGGACCGCGACTCCTAGCGCTCCGTCCTCTCTGACTACCACGTTGGGGATACAGCGTGAGGATATGCATATAGGTATGTATATATGTAGTAATTTCAGACGATTAATCTTTGCGTTTCAGGATTTGGCTAAGGAACCCTTACAATGGTATCAGTGTCAAAGTCAAATCATTTTCATTTAATTAAACATTACATAATGATATTTGTGAACTTCGAATCTACTACTGGTTCGTAAAGAACCTGCACTGAGAAGAACCGCTAAAAACCCAGTCCGGTTTCATTTTTGCAACATTACACCATTTCATCATAAAAAAATCTAATTTCGATGTACAACATGCCAATGAACATGTGCGTAGATAATAACATCACTTGACTATATTCCTGTTTTCAATGAAATCGTTATATCTTGTATTTTTTTTAATGTAATATTTTGTGATAAGTGTTCGTTTAATTACATCATCTTCATATTATAATGTATTGTATAAATGTAGAAAAGAATGCTTAGATACTTCGAATACGTAGAAATAATGAGTTATAAACGATTGACGAAGGAAATGTACAAAGTGAAAGCGAGTGGTAGAAGAAGCCAAGGAAGACCAAGGCTGACTTACGAAGATCAAATACACAGAATGATAACTATCGGAACTGTCACAAGCACTAATATCTTGACTAATGTGTAAGGCGAACGATGAAATTTGAGGTATTGAAAGAAATTTTATGTACCGACCACGATGCTTAGAATGTTGTACTCTCTAAATACCCCGTTAGGGATACGGCGTGGAGTTATGTATGTATGTGCGTAATAACGCGACACAAACCCGCAGGGTTATTACCAAACAATTTGCAGACAGCGACAGCCACGCGATCACTGCGCGACCGGTGATTAATTGTAATAAAAAATTGGTATAATGTATGACGATTGCGTGTCTATCATTCTGTGACCGTAAAATTCACGTTTCGCGGTAGATTTAGCGCCACTATACAAATTACATTACACAAATTCTCGTTTTGACAGCAGATATCGCGCAATTTTGGTTGTCACATGCTGTCTGCAAGGTATGTAATAAGCGCCGGTTGTTTATAATTGTAAGGGTGGTTTGCACCAACTATTAAATCGTTGTCAAGCGAGATGTCGAATCCTTAAATCGAGTATAAATAGTTGGTGCAAGCCACCCTTATACAAGCTTAAGGCCTGCGTAATTTGAGTTCATTGTATATGTAGATAACACTAGTTATCATCTGTTTACAATAAGAACATTTTATTTCGTTATTTGTGTTAAGCATATAAGTTCTGAGTTATCTATTTTCTGTATACAGAAAAACAAGTTTTTACACTATGTATACGGTTACAAAGAACTTGCAAGTCATGGTAACAGTACAACTGTAACGTGGCTGCGGCGATGTTAACTTTGTATGTTATATCATTGGTAGGCATAAACTACTCAGGATATTGGGTTTCCTTAGGGCCACCCTGGAGAGGAATACAGAGTAAATTTTTATACGGGCGCCTTCCCTGTATTGCTACAGTCGATTTCAGTTGTGAAATAAATACACACTTTATTACAACCTTCACCAATTTATTAAAAAAAAAATGTTATCCCTAAATATAGATCTCATGAATCCTTATGATGAAATCTTAACTGTTATTTATCAAAATTATAAATGACATGTACATGTTTGTAAATGTACAAACAAAAAGAAATAGATTTATATTGGAAATCACAAAATGAATGTTACTAACATTAATAGGTGTAACTTCAACTTCTCAATATAAGACATAATTAAAACATTAAGATGATCTACAATAACAAAATATAAGGTTAGTTAAGGATATTTATTCCTGAATATTAATAATTTTTATATATGCTTGTACATTACCATCTAAGGAGATAACCATGTATATATATAGCCAGTCGAGTTGTCCCACCAATGGTCCATAACAATATCCACGGTGTTCACTAAACCCTTAGTGACTGCACAATTAAGTTAGGTCTTCCGCAAGCAGAGTTGTCCCTCCAATGGTCTCAAAGTATGTCCATGAAGTGCACTATACTCGTAACTCACTAATAAATCTCAAAGAAAAGAGACTAAATATGTATTAAGGTAATCCGACCTCATACTGCAATGCACAAACAAACGATCCGAGAAGGTAATCCATCTGATTCGGTATCTTTGAAGAAAATATCCAACTACATGTGGAATACACCGTCATTCCACAGTGTTTATGAGATTAAGAATGAAACATTAGTTCACTTTGTTTATGGAACTATGAGTACACCAATAGCACATGGTGTTTATAGAATTAAGCATGGCAATAAGATATAACATTAATCCGCCAATCCACGGTATTTATGTAAATAAGATATGGCATTTAGCCTGGAATTTAAACATGGAACTTAGCCTGGGAGCCTGTAACAAAATTCCTAGGGTTAATACACTAGATTAGGCAAGGAAAATCCTTTTAAAAAGAAAACTACAACTTCTACATTCTACTTACCATGAGGTCTATCATGAGACTTTATAATATTTATAAAAAATGAAAAACAACTTCTTAATAACACTAGAAACATCCTAAATATATAGGCATGTATATTTTACTTGTATATGGGCATTTTTGTCTGCCACTTAACCACTACCAAAAGTGGATGGCTCCTTCCATGACTGATACTACACCTCGACAAAATTTGTACCCTCTAACGTCATTATTAATGTTACTGAAAACTACTCAGATTTCAGTCTGAGGTTTCCGACATAAGAAAGAGACAGCAAGTCTCTGAAAAGACATCGACCAATAGGAAGTGTGTGAAAATTACAGCGACAACATCAAAATGTCAGATTGACAGTTCCACAATAGAATTACAATGATCCAGATAAAAGTAGCCACTGAAAAACAAATCGGCAGCAATGCCCATTTGCTCGAACATTCCATTCTACTTGATTTGTGAAACGGATATATAACAACACTCGTCTCTCTTTTAGCGAATACAATCGATTATTAGGAATTACTCGTAATTAAATTTGTACAACTTAATTTATTTATCTCTTTGTCAAAATGGGACAGCGAACCTGGATAAATTATAATAATACCGAATTAAAATATTAATACTCAAAATTGTTTTATTTGTGTTTATAACAAATCTATATTTTATACAAAAGAAAATCGATTATCGATTTTTTTATTTTTTTTTATTTATTTATTGACACCACACTTACATCTATCATTACAGGATTAACCTAATGCGATAGTGCAGTTCTCTTATACATTTTATAATTTATAACAGATGGTATATAAAGCTACTGTTGTAAATCCACTCAGCGTACAGGAAAATAGGTCCAACTCTTCTGCTATAATGTTGAGAGTGTGATACGCTCGCGTTGCTGGTGCCTCGTTGACTAAGTTGGTCCGGCCGCTTGGCACGGCAAATAGACTTGGCCGCCGCCGCCGCCACACATACCTGTCCGGTACATTTAGACTGATTGTCTCCAGTATACTAGGCTCATAAACCTTTCCCCTTATTAACTTAAATATATATGAAACTAGTGTCAGATCCCTTCTTACCCTAAGTTCATTATACCCAACCATACCCAAAACAAATAATGTTGGATATAGTAATGGGTAGAACGGATACACTCCATAATACCTCATGTATAAATGTCTTGTAAATTTATTTTGGACTCGCTCTAGCATGGTAATATATTTATTTTCGTGTGGTGTCCAGATCACTGCATTATTTTCTAGATCACTCCTAACTAGAGCATTATACAGAGCTATTATGGCTTTTGTGTCCGTGAATTGTTGGGTTCTACGAAGAATGAAACCCAGATTCTTGTATGCTTTTTTGCAGCAATTTGTAATGTGATCCTTGTATGTGAGTTCAGAATTCAGCATAACCCCCAAATCTCTTATTTTTTCAACTCTACCCATTAATGTGCCATCAACTTCATAATTATATGTAATTGGTTTTCGTGACCTAGAAAATGTAATTGTTGCACACTTTGATTTGTTAAACTGTAAGTGGTTGTCTATACTCCATGTTACTACCCTGTTTATATCATTTTGTAACCGCTTACAGTCTTCCTCATTTTGTATAGGGAGTGACAACTTGAGATCGTCTGCAAATAAAAGGCAGTTCGAATCTTTTATTATTTGTGGTAAATCATTTATCATTAAAATAAATTGTAGAGGCCCCAAATTGCTACCCTGACTTACTCCGGATCTCGTAAAATATAGTTCCGATGAATACCCATTGTAGTCTACATATTGCTGTCTATCCTTTAGATAACTGGCGAAAAAATTCAGCAAATGAGGAGTGAAACCAACACCGGCCAATTTCTTAAGCAGCACGTCATTATCCACCAGATCAAAAGCTTTTTTGTAGTCAAAATAAGCGGCGTCAACCTGCACCCCACTATCCACTTTCGGTGTTACTTTAGCCATGTAGCTTAGTAGATTGCTGGTTGTACTCTTTCCTGGCCGAAACCCATGCTGTGCGTCTGATAGTTGCACACCTACCTGTGCCAGTATTTTTTTATGTACTGCTGACTCCAATATTTTGGCCGGAGTGGATAACACCGCAACAGGTCTATATCCTTCTACTTGGGTGCTTAAACTACTACCCTTTGGCACCGGTACGACCCTCGTGATTTTCCATCTTTCCGGAAACATCGCACTCCTTAGGCACTGATTATAAATATGTAGCAACGGCTCAGCTAATACTGACCTACAGTCTTTGAATACATAAGGAGGGATGCCGTCCGGTCCTGTTGACCTCTTTGGTTTTATCTGTCGCAGTGCGGCCTCTATGTCCTGTAGTTGTAATCGTTCCAGGTGCACACGCGCCGCACTGTTGCTAGTGCCTGCTGCCGCCACTGCCTCGCCCACATCCAACTTAGCCCGCTCCGTCCTATAAACTGATTGAAAAAATTCTGCGAATGCCCTAGCACATTGCTCTCCACCTAGCACTTCCCCATCTTTCCGGATCTTCTTTGTGTTTCTACTGCTTCTTTTTGTCTTAATATAGTTCCAAAAGGCTTTAGGGTCTTCTGTTAGATGACTTTGAAGTTGACATTGATATCTTTCCTGAGCGATTGTTAACATGTTTTTTACATTCGCCCTACACCGAGAAAAAGCTTCGTAATCACTCGTTAATTTACTTTTTTTGTAACGCTTATGTAAACATGCTTTTAATTTTATGTTTTTAATTATTTCCGCGGTATACCACTCAGGATATTTATATGTGGAGCTTATCTTATTTCCCGTTTTTTTGGGTACATATGTATTTATAACTAAATTTATAGTGTCATAGAAAAAATCAAGACTCTGTTCCAACTGTAAAGAATACATGAGAGTCCAGTCTATTGCAGCTAATTGTGCATACAGAGAAGGAAAATCAGCTTTGTAAAAATTCCAACACGAGCGTATCTCACCGTCAACTGGGATTCGTATTCGTGGTACGGGTGCGGTCGGGCGCAGTCGCGGTAGTTCGGTGATTAAATCCACTGTTATCTCTAGTGGCGGGTGATACGCGTCCACCGGTACTAGAGGAGCACTCGTTGCCCTCACCCGCACACTCCCCTCCTCGCTAATAGTACTTAACACTAAATCTAACTGCCGATTATTACAGTTACCTATCCTGTTGCACTGAGTGAATCCACAGTATGTTACAAAGTATTCATAATAATTTTGTATCGCTGATGAACATGAATGTAAATTAAAATCACCTACAACTATTATATTTCTACACATATTACAAAATTGTTCTATTAACCTAAATAATAACATATATTCATTTTCTGTACTTTTCGGTGGAATGTAAACAACACATAACAATATTAAAAATCTATCCTGCTTATTAAATACCTTCACACAAACTAGTTCAAACTGCTGACTGTCGATGTTTACTTCATTTTTTGGTATTGGCACTCGTCGCATGTCGTACCGCGGTGTGGCCACGAGAAGCGCGCCGCCTTGCTTCCTACCATCCGTGCGATCACATCTATCAACTGTATACCCCGGTGGGACCAATTCTGCGTCCTGAATAGACTCATTGCATCCTGTCTCCGTAATTGCGAATAAATCTGAGCTTGAAGAGGATACACTGATATAAAAGTTATCTAGTTTAGTTCGAAGTCCTCTTACATTTTGGTAATATATTTCAAGTTGTTTATTCGGGACTTTTTGTTTTATTGGAGTATCTACGAAACCAAATCCACTCACAGTATTCGATGTTAACCGCCCAATTCTCCGATAAACATAGCGTTTCGTAATAACTCTCTGGAACACCTATAATGAAGGAGGCGTAGTCTCTTTCTGTTTTGTGTTTAATTTTATCAACTTTAATGTGTACATCCTTGCCACATATATTTTGGACATGTTGTTCTAAATTTTCTATTGTAGTCTCTTTTTTAAGACGCCAAACATGTAAGTATTTTTGACGCTCCATCCCTTGTATGTCAGTATTCCTAGTGTCTCCTCCTTTTTTAACATCTCTATTGGGATATCTACTTTTTTTCTTTACTTCGATCCAGCTTTCTTCTTTTTTGTTCTGGCTTTTCTCTTTCCCATTTTCATTGTTTAGTTTCGCCTCCTTTACATAATATGCTGTAGTGTTCATAATAGGTTGACTCGGTGATTTTATGGCCCCACACTCTAACTTAGAATCGTCAATCTTATTTTCTTTGGCTATTTGTGCAAATGATAATTTAGGCCTTTCGGGTGGCTGTTGCAATTTTTTATTAGTCATACTTGTTGCTTTGAGGATATTCTCTAATTGATGATTTTTTTCCTTGAGATCTCTTATTTGTTCTTCTAACTCGTCGACCTTGCCCGCTTTTTTACCGAGTACCCCCATACTTTTTTTCAATTCTCGTAATTCTGTTTCTGTATTGACAAATCTACTTTCAAGCCGACTATATTCCATTATTTGTTTCTTTAATAAAGATATCATTTCTGATCGAAATTCACTCAGCACCTCCAATACTTTGCTTTCACTGTCTATCAATGACAACTCCTGATTTTTAACATGACCACCCCGCTCCATGGTAACGTAATTACAAGGTGTAAATGTTTTGTCTAAAATTATATTACTACGAATTGGTGTATTTGAGTTGTCTCCCTTACGAAACATTCGCCTACATTCTGGACATATCCACTTCGTTTTTTCTTCCTGTGATAGATTCTGGAATTGCTCTTGAGAAATAGATACACACTTATTGTGATATAATCTTTTACATGTTTCTATGGCACACTCCATATATAAAATATCAAAAATCATTAAATTACACCCACTACATTTTGTCTCCATTTCTCTCGTCCTCCACGTCTCTCTCTTATCCTCACCTCACCCAACAACACTTATTCCTTCAGAATCCGAAAAGTGTTAACAATATATGATCAACGGATCATCAAAAACACGACCGCACTCTCGCGCGGCAAGGTAATAATTTTATTTTATTTATTACCACGATAATTATTACTATCGATATAGCCATACATTCAATGTTAAATACGAACGAAACGTAAGTAAATGTAGATTTTAACGAAAGTAACAATGAACTTTATAATGAAAACAACTAAATAATTAAAAGTTTACTATAACATGTTCTGGTTTAAATAATATACACTTCAATTGCAATATTTATTTATTTTACTTGAGAAGAAATGAAGTAGTACTATGTACTCGATTGCGATCAACTTTCCGAACGCGTTACCTATTAATCATTGTATTGTTGACAATTGTCAGCTGTCACACCCTAACCTCAACAAATATTATTGTGGAATGCAAATAAAATTTGTGATCGATTCTAATTTGTATGTAATGAAACTGTAAGTATACACCTACGAAAAAAAGTGTTACAGAACTTACGAAATCACTGTATTTTTCACAAGACCTTTGTTTTGTGTGATATTACACACATAGACAGAGATAACGTATAAACAAATACGGCTTAATTTAGAAAAATATTTAATTATTTTAGAATATTAACGTATGTATGTACTTTTTTGTTATTAATAAATATATTATTACATTTAGAAAAATATATAAACGAACAACAAGCAACGAACAACAAGCAACAGAATTCGTAATACAAACTACAACAATAGGATTTGAAATTAATAGCTTTTAATGTTACTATTATATTTGTGATTTGAACTATAGTACATTTTAACATTAATTATTTTCACGTTAATTGCTCTTAATTATCAGCTGTAGTAAACTTTAAACTTTTAATTTTTTTAATACATACATACATATTCTCATTCTGTATCTCTAACGAGGTAGTCAAAAAGGTTAGAGCACCAAGCATCGCGGTTTCTTACATACTTCTTTCGCCTCCTCAAATTTCATCAGGCTCCTCCCATACATTTCACCTGATTTCATTCTATACTATCTACATCTGTACTAATATAATAAAGAGGTAAACTTTATTTGTTTGTATGTAATGAATAAACTCATTAACTACTTAACCAATTTTAAAAATTCTTTCACTTGTAGAAAGCTACGTTATCAGCAAGTAACATGGGCTGAACTGAATTTAATTTCCTAAACTTTACGACCCGTGCGAAGCCGGAGCGAGCCGCTACTAATAATGCAAAACACATAAACCACTGGTATATATCATCGACAAGATCAGTGCCTCTACCATGAGTTAACGCCGTCGATACTCGCTATCGACAACGTAAAACTTTGTATGAAGAATTGGGCAGCGCCCCTAGCGGTTACTATAGTGAACTAAGAATCGTCATACAAAACTTTGACGCGTTCGCTATCGAGTATCGACGACGTAAACTCATGGTAAGGCTGCAGAGCAGAAATTGGATTATTAAAAATTTAGGCGAATTATATTTCACTAATTTGCCTTAGGCAAAACATATTAAGGGTAAAAAGTATATACGATATTGCATTTTAATATTTTAGATTATCATTTCGTTTTATTTCATTATCTGTACTTCCTATAATTATTTTTATATTTTTTATGAACATTCTAGTAAACACGTATTATAAATTCTTAACAAAAAATCATATGTCTACGACAAGCATTAACTCTCTGTGTTTTGCTTTCTCTCGCAGCATGTAAGAAATCTGTCATCAGGGAGCATCCAAATATTATGTAAGCACTAGAGGGGCGGGGGTCTTTGATTTCCTTATTTTTGATAACATGGGGCACGGGGTCTGAAAGGCGATTACGTCAGCAATATTTATTTATTACTTTTAGTATTAACTATAATAGATACATGCTCATTAATAACAATTAAAACCGGACGTCGCCAGTGTGTAGATGTCGTTAGCATAGTGTGTCGAAGTACCGACAGTGACAGTAATACAAATGAAATCATGTGTCGAATGAGTCGTTGAATGAGTCGCGGGATTCTTGCAACTGCAAGAAACCGCACACTACCAAGACGACATTCATCCTCACCAGTCTGTCCGTGATTACGATTGGTGCAATCTGGTCGTAGCGTCGGGTTAAAATAGGTAATTAGCCTTAAAGTATAAACGCGACATAGACCCGTGAATAAATATTGTAAGATGTGTACAGTCTTGGAAGTTTAAAACATTGATAACAATAAAGACACCTAACAGATTTTGTAAAAATTGCTTACATAAGCATAGGAGGGGGAGGGGGACGCAGATATTGCCTTACTTTCTCCGACGAGGGGGAGGAGGTGTTAAAAATGACTAAAAATTCGCTTACGTAATTCTTCAACGGTCTCTTATCAGTAATATTAACGAAAACATCTACCGAAATATTTTGATATCGTATTAAGTATCGTAAGACACAGCTTGTCTATATTAATTGGCTGATTCGATTGAGATTATCAGTGAACGCTGTGTTGGCTGTTGACGACTCTTTTCATTTACCCATCACATGTGAACAGAGTCGAATATGCAGGGGACGCAAGTTGTAATTCTCTGTCCTCACCAATCACATCCGTCACCCCGATGGCTCAGTGGTTTAGACGTTGTGTCAAAGCGCTGAAGGTTACAGGTTCGATTTCCGGCCGGGTCAATTTAGGAAACTTAAACTTTCTCTAGGATGAAGAAATACAACTTTTCTAGATTGTCTCGGGTCTGTATGTATTGGGAGACGCTCCTAGTAGTAGTCGCCTGGTTCTCATGGCACAGGGAATACCCTAGATGGATACCAGATGATCGATGTATATTGTCTAGCTTTCGATGATATATAAAAAACGAAATACACAATCAACGCTCCAAAAATGTCCGATCCAAATGTGCGCTCAAACGAGTATTTGAGTGCACTTCTGTTTTAGTAAACGAACATGTCAAAGTGCTCCTTCAAAAATTATAAAAACTAGAACGTTAAAAAAGGCTAAGATTCTTATTTTCCGTTAATAAATCATATTATTCACGTGTTCATTATTTCGTTATAGTAATAATGTTACATAGCGCTTTTTTTATTAAATTCGTAATCATGTTTTTAAATATTGCCTGACGATATATATCTTATCCTTGTCACTTCCACGTAACAAATTAATATGACGTAAATAGCAATGCAAATAGATTATGTGAACTGTACTTTACGCACGAGACGTAAGATTGCATTTTAAATATTTTTTCAAACAAATTTCATTTCAATGTCATGCAAGAATCGTTCCCGAGATTTTATAACCTTATGTTTTGACAGTAAGATCTACTTTACACGATATTAAAAATATATACGTCAATTCGGACAATAATTTGTTTAGATTATACAGCAGATTGTGAACCTAGTTCTGTATTTGTGATCGTAGTGTGTAGCGCATTTATTTTTCTTATTTTTAGACCCACGTATCGTCGCCAATTAAAATAAAACCTGGCTTGTGTTATTAAGATATTTTCCTTGAACACTGAAGATCGTGGAACTCGTACCAAGAAACTGCGAATATGAATGATCTATCGTATTGCTCATGGTTGCGGCGTTGGCAAATGGCGTATGCCATCGCACCCAAACATTTTGTCTCAGCCTAAGTGTATAAACGTCATAGACACTAATGTTGTAAAGAGATAAAGTTTGCAAGTTTAATAAAAAGAGTTAAAGTTAGTAAGTTTGGATGTAGGAGTTAATCTCTGGAACTACTCAACCCATTTCAAAAATTGTGAACGTAAGCTGTATATTATCGCGTTCTCCACGCGGACGAAGTCGTAGGCAATTAATTTTGGTGTAAAATAAAGTATAATAATGTCATACTTACACAGAGTAGCATTTGCATCAAGAAAAAAAGGCACAACACCAGCGAATATCAATCCGTAATACAAGGCTGCCATGTGCTCATGGTTCATTGTCATAACAAACACAGTCTTTCCTTTCAGGCCCCTAGCGATTAAGGCGCGTGCGATGGAGACGGCTATTTTGAGAAGTGCTTCATAGGTAAGTGATTCACCCGTTGCGCCATTGATCTAAAAATTTATCTTACTTTTTCATGGAGGAGATTTTTTTTGTTTTTTCAATGTGTTACAACGTCATTATACTGCAGATACTGTTATTGTCTCTATTTTATTTGTGTAAATTGCGACCGACAAGTACGCGATGACAAATGGAGCCATTTATGGCTCCAAGTAAATTACCCTAATTTCATCTACATAATAAGCGCTTTAGCATTTTTATTCTAAGCTCTTAACTTTGATTTTAATGACTTTTAATAGACCCAGGTGTTATTTGTGGAACTCTCATACACGTGTCGATGAACAAAATTTGAAACTTTGAACGGAAGATAACTGAAGTATGAATTTACTACTATAAATAGTTTAAACGATTTAGTTAACTTTAACAATAAATTATCTACCTTGTTACTAAATACACTGGATACAAAACGACTTCATGTATACAAACAAGGCACACTACAACAATATTAAAGATTCACTTACCATATAAACACCGTTTGCGTTGTTTCTCATAGAGTAGTATAATATTTCGGCTAAACTCACACTGTCTCTTCTTCTCACAATAGAAAATCCATTTTTTTCTCGTTCTAATAGCACAGCATCTAACACTTTATCGAGGTATAATTGAGAGAGACAGGGTTCTCCTCTTAGCACGGTGTGAGACATTCTGTGAAGATAAATTAGACAAAAAAATGAAACATTTGTATCGAAATTACATATCAACCGATTATTTAATTTTTCGTTTTTAAATTTCTGTGCTAGGCTCACCAAATTTTTGATCAACAAATCCAACAATTCTAAAATGCCTTTGCAAGGTTTACATAATGGAATATTTTTGTCTGTATTTGATTAAATAAAACTTTGAAACATATAAATACATAGCGTGACGCTATGTCCCTTACGAGATTCACAGAAAGGGTGGGTCGCCACTCATCGTGGTCCTTACCTACATTTGTACTTCCTTTGTTTCTCCAAATCTCATAATTCTCCTCACATCCTAATTAAAATTTATAATATACTTGCTCTTACTGGACTTCGTATGCATTTTCATTTTTAATATAGCGTATGTCTTTGCCCGGGGCTTAATCTATCTCCATACCAAATTTCATCGCAATCAGATAACCGATATAGCAGCCCGTAAAATAGAAACAAACAAACATAGGTTTTTATGTATTAGATTATAAATGAACCACAAGAAAATAAAGAAAAGGTAACCGCGACTTCATAGTAATAATTGGGCGTCCAAGCAAAAAGGGTCCAGTATCGGGATATTGAGTTAAGACTAGATTCGGAATTTAGAATAGTTAGATGATAAGGATTAAAAAAAAGTGTGTGTGTCAGCTCCGACGCACGACTGGAGTTTACTGGTTTTTTCCATATTTTATATATTTTTATTCACTTTTGCCATCTTCGATTTGAAAATGAACGTCATTTTCGTAATCAGTACCCCGAGAAACCTAGAACATGACACCCATGTAGATCTATCAATAAAAAAGAATATTCGCCATCTTGGATTACAAAATGAACGTCATTTTCGTAATCCGCACCCCGAGGTACTTACAATTTGACAGCCATATCGATTTATCCAAAAAAGTAATATGCGCCATCTTGGATTTGAAAATGAAAGCCATTTCGTAATCAGCACCCCGAAAAACCTAGAATTTTACTTCAACTACAAAAATAATAATTAAAAACGTGAAAAGAGTGTGTGTATGTGCTTGTGAAACAAGAGGAAGGACAGTCAGCTATCGCCGCAGATTTGTGAGTCCCAAACCTTTCTTGTTGAGCTCTGGGTTGGTAAAATAAATTAGAACCACAAAATTAGCAGCCAACAACCAAGATTTTGAAAAAATAATAATATTCGCTATTTTGGATTACAAAATGAACATCGTTTTCGTAATCAGCACCCCGAGAAACCTAGAATTTGATACCCGTATCGATTTATCCAAAAAAAGTAATATTCGCCATCTTGGATTGGAAAATGAACATCATTTTCGTAATCAGCACCCCGAGAACAGTGAAAAGTGAAAGGTGCACACAATAGGTTGCGCACAAAAAAGGTAACGCTGCCATTCGATGAATAGGTTTTACTCCTCATATTTTTTTCATATCGGGGGCCTTATATGAGAATCGATTCTTAAGGAGTAAACTCCAAAAATATTCAAAAAGTGGCATATATTTTTTTTATCAGTCATTTAAAGTTGAAACTGAAAAAGGTTATTTTGAGAAAAAGCATTTTTAAAGTTAAAAAAAACACACTTCTACTTGTTTGTTTTTTTTTTGGAACATCATGTAAGTCATTCACTATATGAACTTGTTGATAATTGAGCACTAATTAATAATCAAAATTAAATCGCGAAATGCCAATTTTCACCCAACTTTACAAAACTGCGTATACCTCGGGAACTAAATGCCGACCACAGGACCCTTTTTGCTTGGATACCCGCATATATAAACATCTCGCATAACTCGATTAAACGTTGCAATGGATTAGTGGTAATGACACCTTTACATTATACTATCTGTACCCGTTACTTCTTCCGCGTAGAAAATGTTTCTATGGCTTTTCGAATTAAAAGTACTTTTTAGAATCTAATAATAATAGACTGGCCCGTTGGCGCAGTGGTATAGCATCTGCTTTCAAAGCTAGAGTCTCGGGTTCGATCCCCGGTCAGGTCAATTTAAGAAGCGAACTTTTCTAAATTGTCATGGAGTCTGGGTGTTCCTGGGAACTCCCCAGAGTTCGTTGTGTGGTACCCATAGTACAAGCTTACTGCTTAGTTTGCGGTCACACAATCTGTGTAATTGTCTGGAGTATTATTATTATTATTGTCTAATCAATGTACGTTTTATAACTAATCTAAATCTATTTTCTGTTAATTGAATGACTTCTTGAAGAATTTTATTATAAAAACGGATGCAGTTACCCAAAAATGAAGCATTTGACTTATGTAATTTAAATTTTGGAAATAATTTATCACGACCGTAACCAATGTGTTATCGTTATATTACTTGAGACTACAACGTCGAAGTCAAATTAATTATTCGAATAAACTCGTAAAAATAACTAGTAAGCAATAAACAAGACATTTCTGAATGTAAAAACTACCACCTTGTGTTCAGAAAATGAAAATCTGCACTAAGAAAAACAGACTAGAATGTCGGTCTGTTTTTCTTACGTATTTCTATACGGAAACATAGTTAGAAACTTATTACAGTGACCAGAGTCTAATTCACTGATAACGAATTTATCACACAGCTTAGAAGTAAAATTATGAAAGTAATTTTTTGAGCGACATAGATAATTATTTGACTGATATATAACAACGAGTGGTAAAAGAAGCCAAGGAAGACCAAGGCTGATTTAAGAAGATCAAACAGCCAAAGTGTTAGCCGATGGAAATGTCAAAAGCACTCGCATACCTAGGCGAAAATATCTGAGGAGAATGATGAGATTCGAGGAAGCGAAAGAAGTATGTAAGGACCGCGACGCTTGTGCTCCGTCCTCTCTGACTACCCCTTTCGAAATTTAGTCTGAAGATATGTTAGTATGTATTGCAAACAACAACATTGGTTAGTAGCCACAACTATAATAAACTATTTCACTATTTGGTAACAACCTAATTAAAATACAGATTTAGTAATCAAAAACAAAACTCCGGTAATTTTTTTGAAAACCAATAAAAAATGTAAGAGTTATTCACTTTTAAATTCAAGCAATGACATTGCGAGCTGTGACGTCACAGTTCAGTAACGTCATATCCCTCTAGCTCAGGGGTTCTTAATCTTTTAAGGCCATGGAACAATCAATAAATCCCTTTTAGTCTATGGAATCCCATAGCAAACTATAATAAAAGATACCTACTGCAATTCAAATTAAGAGTAAAAATCCTTTATTACAATTATTTGAAATAAAGATCAATTAAGCGAAAACTATTAATAGGTTTCAAATCGAGCATTTTTAATGTGTAGGAACCTACTATAGAATAAAAATCCTTAAATGTTTGTCAATATGTATGCTTAGATCAAGTTCCGCAAAAAGTAATGTTGCCATAGGTGACGGTAGCCAAAATATTCCAACGGTTTTACGACCAATGTAACACTCGCGGAACCCTAGCGTCTTTTACATAGAACCCTTGAGTTCCACGGAACACACTTTAGGAATCACTGCTCTAGCTCATCCCCAGTCCGTCCCCACTATCGAAATTTTAAACCCAATAACTCCCATTTTCTCAACGAAGTCAACGTTTTTGTCACAATTGTATTTAAAATGTTTAATTATTTTAATATAATGTATAAAATATATGGGTTTTAAAATACCCCTCTTAAACATACCTACAGCAGTCTCAGGTATACACGATGAACCGTACTGAAAGGGAGATATAACTTAAAGAATTTAGAACAATACCAATGTATATGTAACATACACCTACTTTGCTAAAAGTACTGAATCGTACTATTGGGTAATCTTCCGCATATTAGACCTTATAAATGTATGTACTATGCTTCGCCCGCAACTTTGTTTGCCCTAACTTTTTATATTGTTTCTATATTTGTAACATAAAGGTTGATTTTTAATTAAAATCGGTCAAGCGCGAGTTCTTCTACGATTTAAAATTATACCTACAATTTTAAAAGGGCTAGGATCTTTTTTACGTTTTTTCTGTAAGCTTCTAGTAAAGTTTTATATATTACGAAAATTCTGCAATTATAAGTTCAGTAAATTCGGAGATTAGAGAGTAAAGAAGTAATTACTTTTCACATTTAAGTAAATTTGCCGTACACATTTTGTAGTGTCGTTAAATCTCTTGCGTATATTTATTACACAAATCAGTATAAAAATCTAAACATTAATGTTTAAAAAAGAAAAAACTAAATAGGTTATCTTAAATAGATAATAGACTCCTTCAAAGTTGCCACTTAGAGAAGGCTGTCATTGCTTAGGGTGCCCAGCAGACTGGCAGTGTTCAAAATAGTAAACATTAATATTTTTGGTATTTTATCGTTCTACACATTATGTATATGAGGGTAATTTCAATATTTTTTATTGTTTTTAATGTCATTACATAAGATTCAGATCAAATGAGCAACTGCCAACGGGTTTTTTCCTATTATTATTCATATTTATGATTATATCAAGAGTTCTCTTCAATCTTCTATTAACCTCGCATTCAATTAATCACAGTCAAAGCAGTTTTTTTTTTATTCCTGCGTGAAGAAACGATGACCTACACAATATACAGTCCATACAAATTTTTACAGCTAGGATCAACTCTTTGAGAGTAATATTAAATTAGCTAAATGTTTTGAAATGTTAGTATACAAACATAACATAACATAACTTCACGCTGTATCCCCAACGGGGTAGCCAGAGAGGACGGAGCGCCAGGAGTCGCGGTTATTACACACCTCTTTCGCTTCCTCAAATCTCATCATTCTCCTCACACATTTTCGCCTAAGTATGCGGGTGCTTTTGACATTTCCGTCTGCTAACACTCTGGCTATTTGATCTTCATAAGTCAGCCTTGGTCTTCCTTGGCTTCTTTTACCACTCACTTTCGCTCTGTATATTTTCTTCGTCAGTCTTTCATCACTCATTCTTTCCATGTGCCCGAATGTTAGTATACGATGTTAATAAATGAAGTGATCTTATAAGAGTTAAGAGTTGTCATTACCTAAAGTTCGATCTATCTGTAAAGTACTTTGTTGTTAAAAATAACATTCAAGCGGACAGTATATTTTTAAGGTTTTATTTTTTATTTATTTTTTTTATGTCAAAGGGGGCAAACGACGAAGAGAGTCACCTGATGGAAAGTGATCACCGCCGCCCGTGGGCACCCGCAACGTCTAGAGAATCACGGGTACGTTGCCGGCCTTTAAGGAAAGAGAAGGCTGGTTTCTTGAAGGTCCCTAAGTCGTAATGGTCCGGGAATACCCCCGCTATCAATTGGTTCCACAAAATTGCCGTACGTGGAAGAAAATGCCGTAAAAAACGCACAGTTGCAGACTGTCATCCATCGAGGTGGTGGGGATGGAAGGACAGTCGATTGCGATCATATATTTGATTTTACGTATTATCTGTATTGATATTGTAAAGACAAAAAATTGGATTGTTTGTCTGTAATGGATAAACACAGAAACTGTTCAAACGATTTCAAAAACTCATTCACGTATAGAAAGCTTTTCAAAAAAATTTCTTTGCGAAATTGCAAAGCCAAAGCGGGTCGTTAGTAATACATAAGTGTAGTGCGATCGATCGGAAAAGAGAAAATTAGTTGGTGTTGCTATTGCAATAAAAAATGAATTATAAATATTATAATATTGCCAACACTATCCATACAAAATTTTACTGAAACTGATTTAGCGGTTTACCCGTGAAAAGGAACAGACAGACAAACTATCTCAGTTGTAATATTAGTGTCAATATCACATGGTTCACGCAGAAACGTGATAAGTCAAATAAACATATTCTGTGACAGATAAAAAAATGATAACAATAATAGTAAGATAACTTTATCGACAGTATGATCCCACATTAAGCACTGGGCATGTCTCAAGCAATTTATTCAGTAACATATATTTTGTTTCTTGAATCAATCCCATTGAAAATTCACGATGGAATCTTCAGAATACAAAAACATTAATATCACGGCAACATATGAGTATGGTACCTTCGCCTTGGACCAAAAGAAAGTCAAAATCAAATCAATTTATTCTAATAAATGCAATTGCAGTGTTTTTGAACGTTAAATCTAATTTCGATTGGAAAGGAAAACTTGCACATAGAGAAGAACCAGACAAAAAACTCAGTCAGGAAACATTTCTTTAACACCTTTTTAAAATATTGCTATAAATAGCTAGTGCCTACATTCGAATGCAATATTCAGAGACATAATGTGCAGAAAAGATTATTCTTTGATAAAATCCTTTATTTTACAGTATGATTTTCTAATCAATGTTAGTTTCATAACAAATCTAAATCTATTTTCCGTTAATTGAAAAACTTTCCGGGGAACCTTATCATAAAAAAAACGAATGCATCTACCCAAAAATTAATCTCTAGACATATGTAAATTAAACGTAATAACCAATTTATCATGTCCTCGGGGTTCCATATCATTAAAATCGCATTTATTTATTAACAGATCTATTTTATTCATAGCATATGTTATATTTTTAAAGATGTGTAAGAACGGTGAATTTATCAATTTCCTTAAAACGAACTCTGCCTGTGACTCTCGCGCATTCATACTATAGATGGCGTAATGTATACATAACATATGTATCTTCTTCTTCGGCCTCACAGGAGGCCGTAGAAGATTTGATCTAAAATTAGATAATTTTTAATATATACACAACAGATACATCACTCCATAGAAAAATTAAAATACCTACGCTACAATAGCCTACGAAATCTGAACAAGTATAGCAAGCATTCTCTGCGAAGAGAAATGTATCCTACATCGCATACCATAAGAATCAATATTGCTTTACCCACGGCTTGAGCGCGTTATCGAAACTAAACATTAGGGTTGAACAAAGACTGTAAATTAAACAAGATGACTAAATTGAGAAGAAAACATGTATTTATAGGTAATATTACGTTAGTAAACTTGTGTATTAAAAGTTGACGTTTTAAAATCATCCACGTAATATTAAAAAAACACCATTTCCCGCTGTTTCCTTATTGCGTTTATACTTGGAAAATGAGCGAAATCAATGAAGAAATGCAGTTTAGAAGTTTCACTAAAAAAAAACGATTACTTTAGCACCTTACGCCTGTGAGTTGTTGCCCTAGCTATAGTCTCATCCGACAATTATATTTTATTTTTCTTTTCTTTTAATACTGTATTTATTTTATGACAGTCTTTTATGAACATTTTATGACAAGACAACAATATTTTTATATTATTCTATGTGCAGTAAACATTATACTACATTTAGCAATGTGGGTAAATATTAATTGTTACTATGAGCACCGAATGTGGGTAAATTAATTATGTAGATAACAATGATTATCATCAGAAAATAATTTTATTTCACGTAAGTCTCTCGACATAAATGGAAGATCAAAATAATGTTAACCAAAAACAGAGAAGGCTTTAACCGATACTGTCACCTTTACAATGATGAGATTTGAGGAAGCGAAAGAGGTATGTAAGGACAGCGACGCTTGGCGCTCCGTTCTCTCTGACTACCCCGTTGGGAATACAGCGTGAAGATATGTATGTATGTCATCTTTACATACACGAAAAGAACGGAGAGAACAAAAAAGTCATAAAACTATGACTCTCTCTCTCACACACACAAACACACATACGTACACACGCCCGCACACACGCATTCGCGAATTCACACATGTCACACACAAAATACAAGACTTTTCGGCACTTATAAATCCGGTACCAAAGACAGTGGACGTTATCAAAATGTGACGTCATTATAACGTATCGCCGCTTTAGTATCTACTTCATTGTAACAGCAATGACTCGTATATTTTTCAATATATTTGGGATACTATACCCAGTTACATTGACGAAATATAGTCACATAGCTTATTCTAAGTAATTTTACTCCATGAAAAATACAGGATTGCAGTAAAGACAGGGTTCAATTAAATATTTCAGTGAAGATACAAACATTTCGTTTATTTCCATGTAATTATAAAAATGTACAATGAGAATGTTACATCAGAAGCATTCGCCATTTTCAACTAATGTTCTCACGTATTTAGTGCACTCCAATCGGTCCACTTTCCCGCTGTGTGTGTGAGGTAGAGACTCCACGAAGGCTATGCCACCGCGCAGACGTTTGTACTCGCTCAGCGTTGCTGAAATTATTATCTACTAGCTTTAGTCCGCGACTTCGTTCGCGTGAAGTTCAAAGACACATAATATCTTTATAAATTACTAGCAAACCCGGCCCGTTTCACTGGGCGTTAGTTGAAGTTAAAATAAATTAAAGTTTTTATAATTATTTTGATACCCCAAAAAAAAACAAAAAAAAATTCTACTGATCCGATCGCTACCAAACCAAACTTTACATTCCCTGAAAATTTCATCGAAATCGGTCCAGATGTTTCGGAGGCCACAGGGAACATACATACATACATACATCGCCTTTTATATATAAAGATAGCCTATGTGTTATTTTGATGTGTTATTCTGATGTATGAGCTATATTACTGTAAAGTTTTAAAATCCGTTCTGTAGTTTTCACGTGAAAGAGTAACAAACACTTGTACACCCATGCTCATAAACCTTCAATATATTGTTAGATCCACATTAATTTTAATCACATAAATTACCCACGTGTGATATTTTGTAACATTTTAGTAACAAGAACGAGGGTTGAATGGATTTCCTGCGTGTAGTGGGGCTGCATAAAAGCCTGATTTTGATCTTGTAAGAGTATTTACAGTTATACTTAATTATTTGCAAATTGTTGCTATCGGATATTGTGATGTAAAATTGACGTAGTTTTGCGTCCCAGTGTCTACTCTACACTATTGTACATTATTTTGGTATTGTTGAAATAAGTGCTAATTTCGTAGCGTGATGTTGAGACTTTTATAGTGGCCGTGTCCGCCTCAATGGAACCTACTAGAAAGACGGCCTCAATATATTTCTCGCCAGAAACTCCAAGAGGCATTAAAATGTATTACGTCGACGTTTTAATAAAATAATATGAAAGATTTATCTGTTTACTACTGAAGACATCGGTTATATGGACACGGAAAGAATCCTTTACCTTCCTTTCTGGGAGAACAGTACTAAAAAAAAAATTAAACCTAAACTATGTGAGTATATCGCGAATTGGTGGCGGAATGTTGTTCCAACACAAAGTAGACAAGTAACGGAAACTGCCACGGAATTCTGTCGTTTTCGGTCTAGGCACAGATAACAATTTTGATCCCTTTGGTGCAGTGTAACTGTGATGTGAATATCTCGCAAGTTATTTCATTATATAAATATTCAGGTATTTTCTTGTTAATCAAATCATACAGTATATTTGTGAATTTAGCCTTTATGCGACCATCCATTTTTAAAATATTTGATCCGTTTAAATATGGTGTCACATGAGTACGGGGAGAATACAAAAATAATAACGAGCACACGCGTTCTGTATTCTTTGTATAACGGACTAAAATTTCTTATAAATACAATTTCCGTACACAGTAATGCAGATACAGATACACGTAAGAGTGCCAAATCTTACTTGGGTTTGGGTTAAACTTTTCTTACGAAATTGAGCAACTAAATAAATACTACAGGCATATGGGTCGTTGACAACTAGTCTAATCAATCACTCTTTATCATTTGTTATAAACGTAATTTTGTATGACACGTGTACGAGATTGTGAAGGCTTCTTAGGTGTGGATATTGGCTCAACTACTCAAATCTAAAAGAAGTTTCGTATGATCCCTGTTGTGTATTTCCCTACTTCAATTGTTGGAATCTTCTGTCTGTCTTGTCGTCGTAATCTTCTTTTGGATCTCTACTTATACTACGTGACATTCGCAATATTCGCGATAGTGACGGTGCCACTTATTCATCGAAGAAGAGATTAAGTGGCACCGTCGACGAATTTTTTTATAAAACTAATGATTACAATTGAAACAAGTGACAGCCTCTTTTTTAACCGACTTCAAAAAAAGAAGGAGGTTCTCAATTCGTCTGTATGTTGTTTTTTTTTTGTTTTTTTTTTTATATGTTTGTTACCTTATAACTCCGTCATTTATGAACCGATTTTGAAAATTAATTTTTTGTTTCTTAGATAATACTTCAGAGGTGGTCACATTTAAAGTTCATCGGTATTTGAGTTTGAACTTCGAAGATACACCAGATAGCGCGGCCTGGCTATATTTATATTGATGATTCTCTTGTATATCGTTGCGCTCCGGAATTAGAATGAAGTTAATTGCAGACCTGCCCTAGATATTTATTTAGGTTAAGACCACTCAAAAGGGAGAAATAAAAAAAATTTATTAAAAAAAATTAAACCGCCTTCAAAAAAAAACACTGAAAAGTATTAAAGTATTTATACTTTTCAGTGTTTTTTTTGAAGGCGGTTTTAATTCAGTCATTATACATTCGCCATTCTATTGCGTCTAATTAATTTTCGATACTGTTATAAACTCTAACACACTGAATTATCCTAAACTAAGCAATACAATGGACATAAGGACATAAGGAATTAAGGGAGCTCACGCTGACACCTAGATCCAAGGATATTTACGAAAGTTCACTCCATTGTTCTACAATTAATAGGTAATTACAAAGTGAGTTAGAAGTATTTATCCAACATCAACGTGGCAGGAATCCAACCCGGGTCCGCGTCAACAGTCCTTTAGATTATCATAGTAAAATAATGTTTTTGTTTGTTATTGGGATCATCATCGCTCTGTTAGTCACTATCAATCTGACATCAAACCGAAGGTGTACTAACAGTCGACGAGGCGGTGTATGAGGTCGCGCGTGACGTCACCGCGGGCCGCCCGCACGACCGCGGCCGCGGGCCCGCGCCCACTGTCGCACACCACGCTCTCCTTCACCCCTGGTATTGAGCTGATCACGTTCTCTATTTCCTCAGGAGATATCTGCATAGATTAGTATCTAAATATGGCATTATTATTTTCATTCCATCTATTTGAAAAGCGATGATTGGTTCATCGACACTTTTGAAGTTTTGAACACATTAAACATTATTTTCTCAGTTAATTTAAATTAGTTTTATATCATTTATATTCAAAACTTTTCCAGCAGTTTCAGAGTTAAGGGAGGCAATGCTCGAACCGAGTTCAAATACACAATTTTCTTCTTCTTCAATTCTGCTATGAATATTCTAAAATGTTAATTAGTGTAACATACGTCATGTGAGCGAATAAGATATATTTTATGTCAATTTTAAAAGTATCACATAGTTTTTGAGAAAATAGATTATGACAGACGGATAAACAGATAAAAGTATAAGCATGAGCGATTCCGTTTCTCCTTCCAAGGTATAAAAACCTGAAAATAAAATTGATTACAGAAATCCAGAGTGATAATTCATAACTTTTTCTCACCTGATGCTCTGAATACTTGAAAATGGATTTCTTCCTGAAAACGAAATGCATGTTGTCATTTTCGTCTCTGTAGAACACGTCTCCCGTCTTCAACCAACCGTCCAATGTGACGCAACCACGCTATGCCTTCTCATTGTTATGGTAACCCTAAAATAAATCCTAAATGTTGTAAGTAGTATCCGTGCGTAGAAGGTTTTCCGAAGTGTCAAGACGTCACGTATCGATCATCGGTAGGGTAGACAAAAAAGACGGACGGCAAAAATATTCGTTGCAATAAATCAATGATTTTAATTTATTATTCTACATGCAAAAAACTTTCCCTTTACTATTTTAACAGTGAAATAACAACGAAAACGAATAATTAACAAAAAAAATGAAGTAAAGCTTAACAAAAAGTAACAACATTGAATTAATTTGGAGCGAGAGTAATACATAACATGACGGCGTTGCTAGCGGTACCGACCGGACTAACGCGGGACGCAGTTGGTGGAAGTGCAAGGCGAAGTCATCGGCAAGCCTTCTGCGCGCGGATAGTATGTATTCCTGCTTACATTAATTTATCTTAGTGCTCGAAATAAGCTTCTAGCAACCTAGACGACATAATCGTCATTGAGCAAAGAAAAATTATATATTATATCTCCAACTTTGGCAATGGAATAACGACTTCACTTCATTCGCAAGCTTTTGTAAAGAATCTGCTTTTTTTTTGTTTATTGGAAGGGAAAAACTCCGCACGAGCACCCAACCGCTGCTCACTCCTCAGAAGAAAATGTGAGGACTGGCCGAGTAGTGCGGGTTCGAGAGCCGACTAAAACGACCCTCCACTCGCCACTTGACCCTACAAGCTGTTGTAGCGAACCGAACGTGTTGGGGAGGGAGCACGGAAGGCACTCCGCCCATAGAAGAATCTTTGCTAATTTCATTGCGCTACTAATACAGCTGACGCAACGAGCTTGCTCATGGGCTTATAAAGCATAATTTAGATATTTTATTAGACATAAATATGTATTAAAAATGCATACATGTATACGAACATACATATATATCTTCACGCTGTATCCTTAACGGCATATTGAAAAATTAAATATAAACATTTTTTGATTAAAAAAAATAAATATTAAAATATTTAATATTATTTTGAAACGGCCGTTTTGGGGATGATTTGACGTATAATTTTGTCGATTCGGCGTTATACCTACGCATTGTTTTTTTTATTTAAAGTACTAGTTCAATTATTTCATATGTATGTACTTATGTATATATATATTTAGATACATTTTTTCATGTAATAAATATTGTTTTTTAACACAATTGTACTTCAAAATAGTGATATTTTTAATATAACCTATGTACGCGCACCGTACTTAACAGTATAGGAACGCGTCATCGGCAGGCCTTCTGATTGGTCTGCGCTGGAGTATCGCGTGATGAGCGACCAATAGGGAGCCGCGGGCATCGCTGTTCTATGTACCACATTTTTTTTATTTTTGTTATATACTCGCGCAAACCATTGTCGGTGCTATTTATTTTCTGTACTCAATATATATTATTATAATACACGCAAGTTTAAAGAAACAAAAACGCATATTATTTAAAATAATAAGATATGTATGTATGTATGTAATATAATAAAATTATTAACAAAATAAAAAATTAAAATGTTATTAAATTAAAAGATTTATGAACTGTTTCAAACGAATTGAAAATTGCAAACAAAACTATTAACAAAATAAAAAAATGATTTTTTTTAAGTGACAAGATAAAAGATACAAGAAATAAGTTTCAAATTGAAAGAAACAAGAACAAAGACAGTGAAAATTGCACTACACTGAAAACACATTGAAAACAACACTATTAAAACAGTATGTATTCTTGCTTTGCAGTGGCGTACAGAAAAAACTACTTACTTTAAAAACAAATAGGTCGCTTTTCAGCCAAAGCTCCCCTTCCTCATAAGTTCCCATTTCCTTTCCATTGTCATCCACTAACTGAAACAAAAAGCTAAGTTGACTCTCTCTTCTAAAACCAAGAAAATGAAATAAACTAAATACACATTCGCTAACAAAATTCGTATTTAGTACCTAGTAGCATTAGTTTTGTATTTAGATGTCTCTGAAGTGTGTTGTCGTGTGTCTTGTGTACATTTTACCTGGACTACTTTTCTCTTTTAAGTGATCCTCGTCGTGTATTCTTTTACTTCAGTTGTTAAAATCAGTATAAAAAGTATAAATAGGTAACAGTAGGATGTCTTCATAGAAAGCTGGCGTACGCGGTTTTATGTATGCGCGCTAATACGCACGCACAATCAATGATGTTATAATACAGAATATAACATCATTAACGCCTGTATAGTCAATGTTAGCAACACTAACAGATTTTTGTTGAGGCAACACAGGCGCCACCAACTCTCTCTCGTCTCTTTAATCCACTACTTTGCAACTCGTGCGTCGTGCAATACGCTTCTATGCATTAAATTCAAATAATTCAATAATACAGGATTTTATTTAGTGAATATATATATTAAGTGATACACATACTACAAGGTGTCAATTCGTAACAAGTAATTTTCAGTTTTCAAAAGCAGTTTCATTTTACCACAATTACGAAAATTTTAAATTAATTTATTGATATTTTTTTATATTATTGACATGTAATCGTTTTTTGACATTAATTTTCATATTTTTTAATTTTTTTGTTTTGGTACAATGGCGCAATATTAGGTATGCCATATTATCTTTTTATTGTAACAGTTTTCGTGTTCTTTGTCTTTATAATCATGGAGAAATAAAGTCTAATTGAATTTAATAAAACTGTCATTTAACAACGTTAACTTGGAAGTCGATTTTAGGTGTTTTGTTAACCATTCCAAAATCAAATTCTGTCACTGACACCTCAGTGAAACACCTACCTTTAAATTTGTCAAAAGGCATACCTGTACACTGTAGTTGATCTAAACCACCTACAATTGTACGGTGCCATCATTGACTTTATAACATCATTGGCGAGCCTGTCACGTATACGAAGTGAGGCAAATAAATTTGAATAAAAGCTAGATGGGTGCTGTTTACGAAATGGCGGCCGATCAGCTTATTTAATAATAAATGTGCGTCGTATGTACAGGTGAGTCAGCTTATAATTTACCTCACAGTTGCAGCTCTAACACAGCGTCTGAAGTTATTTTACGAAATCTATGGGCGCTATTCAAACATAGAAAGAGAAGAATTTATACTACTGTCATAGCTTCATAATCTTCTTCATTTTAGGTGTAATAATTATCAGAAAAATTTGCATTAGCCTTACCTTATAAATGATCGTGTTAAGTATTTTCCCCGTTGACTTTAAAGGAGTACCGTGGTCCGGTATAGCTATATAACTCTGCATTTCCGTCATACCGTAGCCATTGCACAAATGCGTGGTTTTTGGCAGTTTCTCCTATGTAATAAAGCCAAGTTTTATTTATGAATATCAGTAGGTAACACGATACTCTTATCTTTTGCTTTCGTCAAAATGTATATAGTTCGACTTTTAATTTGATAGAGTGATTTGACATTTGCAAGGTATCCAGTTTTACAATTGTTAAGTAGTGATGCCTACCTGTGTCGACTACATTACTATTAGTCTGTAGCAGATAGCCTGCAGCGTTGTCCGTTTGAAATCTCCCTTTTGAATCATTCCTTTGATGAGATAGAAGTAGTGTCGAAACTATATAAATATTTGTAGCAATAAGGAAGTGGGTATATTAGTTCAAAAATGAAATGTAATGCTTATTTATTCGAATTACTTGATTCATTATGATATGACGACGCTATAAAACCAAGTCAGCATCTAATTAGATGAGTTAAATGTTAGACTAGATGATCGATTTAGTTGAATCGATATCGACTCAGTTCTTTCACTTGACAACACTATTTCAGCTGGCCACATTATTTAGAACTTTGACACATCGAAATGTCAAATAACTCTACCGAATTAAAAGTTGTAAATAATTGAACTTTTAAAAATGCGTTATTGAATTCTCACATTTTTCAAACAATTGCAATTATAATTGGCCAATAGACAATTTATTCCCTTTTCATTTGAATGCTTTTTAACATACAAACACGCGAACACTGCGTCTCGAGTAAATTATTATTTCTCATAAATCCAAATATCGATTCTAATCGACTTGTAGTCTGACTGTTACTGGTAGCTCTGCTAGTTTATTGTGTACTGTACATAGTACAAACCTACAGCTAGTTTGAGGTTACACGATTTATGTAATTGTTTTTAGTAACATTATAATTACGTTATTGTTAATGCGTGAGCAACTTCGGTCCAGAATATCCACTACAAATCAGTTAAGAGCCTATGCAGACTTTGGTTTGTTTGGTGACCTGGATCTCGATGTCTAAGAAGACTGAGAGTTAGATATTTGAATACATATACCTTCTACTCTTTATCTCGAAATCCTTACATGTGGAAACATGATTGGATAAAAAAATCTAGATAAAAAAAATCCAGAAAAAAGCCTGTTTTGCACAAAAATTCTGTTGCATCTCGAAAGTTCAACAGAATTTTAAAATGATTTTACTATAATAGATAGGTAAGTATAATATCTCAGATCTCTAAAACCAGTTTTTTCATTGGTAATGCAGTTCTTGCAAATTACAATTATGTACACAAACAAATGTTCAGATTTCTCCACGCTAAAATATGATCAAAATGCAACTGCGAAAAGTAAATTTATTGTTATCGCCATAGGGCGCGGGTGTGATGGACGAATTCGGCTGCGTCGGCCTGCATAAGGGAACTCTTAAGATCGGAAAAAAGCACATATGAAACATAAAAGTTATATGCAAGGTTAATAAGACTTTCACCCTGTATTTATACTGTACGAACATCACTAATCCTTTAGAGAAAGTATTAATTACTCGGAATAATTCCAGGACTTTATCCGCTGGTGCGGTGGTCGCGGGCGCCTGCGAGGTTCACGGTCTTAATGGAGGTTAATTGGTCTGGTGACATAACTTCTGCTATGGATGCCGCTAACGTCGGTCCTAGGAGTACAAAAGTTGGCTGTAAAAGACAAACAGTAAATAGATAAATTGTCAGGAGCTGAACCCATAGTTACAATCTCTTATTGTGTATCTTTCGTAATTCAAACACGTTTTAAAGTCATCTTGTTCAAACAATCATGTTCATCCACTGCAAAAAGAGACAAAAAAGTGTCACAATTTTGACGCTGTTATACTAGTTGAATGTGGCATTGTATTTCTTGAATAGATGAATAGATTTTCATGCGGTTTTCTGTATAAAAGCTGCTGTTATTGATAATGTTCCTAGCTGTATTGGGTGGAAATCGGTCCAGTGATCCTTAGGGTTTTTAATTCTTAAAACTACCTCCAAAAACTAATAAAACTAACTTGACTATTTTGGTATTAAAATCTTTTTAAATATTTGTGTTATTAAAAAACTGGTGTTTTCGAGAACGTTCTCAGTTGTATTTGATGGAATCGATCCAGCGTAATTATTGTGTATAATTGCAGGTTATAAGAGATATGTAATAATTGTGACCAATGATTACGACCACTGTTTTTATATTACAAAAGCAAATAGCGATCAAACAACGATTAAATTAGGGTTTTTTCACAATGTTACTATCTACGATCCACCGATTGATATTTATTCTCCGAAACTTTACTACACTGTACCTAATTATACTGACCCAATTTCTGACGGCAAGCTTGTTATCTCACTGTTAAGAAAAAGCCATACATTGTATTTTGTAGAGTGTAATTAAGAAGAAAAGATTCTAAGAAATAACAGTGATATAGAAGAAAAAAATGACAATAACAGTTAAGTAGAATAATGTAATTAAGGATGATGATAAAGAACAATTTGGCAAAGCGTTATATTTATAACGCTTTGTTCTGCTTAGATTTTATTACTTTTAAGGACAAAAAGTCGGCTAAAAGTGTGTTGGACACATACATTTTGAGTTCAGCAATTTTTGATATAATACAAGTAAAAAAAAGTTCGTTTGTTTGTTTAAAATACCCAATATTACCCAACATACAGATAGACAAACGACAGAACGAACAGACACGACAACTATAAGAGTTCCATTTTTGAAATTTTGTGTAAACGGCAAAAGAATAACAAAGCGTACTTTCTTCTCTTTCATTCGTAGGGGCGCGTTTATTCGATACGAATTTCTTCTCGCCAACACAACGCGTTCTCAGAAATTCAAACATTGTTGCCTAGTCAATAGAATTTACATTCGCTTATAATAAATACAGGAGTATGTCAACTGCGCGGCGGATGCAAGAAATTTGAATTTCGCATCGTCTAACTACGCTGTAAAACTGTTTTGAAATTACCCGAAATTTTTCAAACAACTCCAACAAGTGATCAGTGGTGAGTTTCTTTGGGGTGATAAGTAAAGTTATCTGATAAACAGGACAGGTGGTCATCATAATGGTATTCGTTGCCCATTGTGCGGTGGACGGCAGCAGTAGAAGTTCCGTTGGTCGTGGAAACTGACTGTGGTAATTCCTAAGAAAAAAAGTTGATCAATGCATATTTTAATTGCACACATCGGATTCCATATGATTTTAACAATTTCAACTAACCGGCTCTATGTCATATAAGTACTCTAAGGATAACAAAAGACATGGATAGATAATTAATTAGTTTGATGAAAGATTTACACGTAGTTTTTCTTGAGAATCGCATTAATTACAAGCTTTGTGTGAATATTTTTACGACAAGATTTAAGTGACATTTATTCGCAATTCACTTTTTGACCTTCGACCTTGAAGAAACTTTTTAGCCAAATTGCGATCATTGAGGAATTTTGACATTCATTTAAAACATGTTGTTAAAATCTGTAGTGTGTACAACATTTGAACTTATTATGAATTTTTTGGAACAATATTGTATTTATTTCGACAGCCATCTTGTGCAATGTACCGATCGGAGAGCATGGAGACAGTCCCGTAAAATGTTACTGTATTCCGTTATTCTCAATCCGAGTATTAGTGGCAATGTATTTAACTCGAAACGTCAACAAAACTAGTGTTCCTATCGATGCATCTAATTTTTCATTATGTTATATCTGACATTTCAATATGATATGACGGATAGACAATAGATCATTTTGTAAACTGGCGGCGTTTCACGAAATGCCTGAGCTCATCACGATCTGCCGAATCCTGGGATCGTACGATGACATATAATCTTACGCTGTTGTACTGTTTTTTAAATAAAACTTACCATAGGACTGGCAATTGTGCCACTAATCCTTGACTGTTCAGGAGAGTAGCTTTAGGTAGACCGGTCGAGCCACTGGTGGGTAACATGAGGACAGTTGACTCAGGATTCGAGACCGATAACCTGATGAAATCAATCACAATAACCTTAAAAGAATAAAAAATTGCAATGTACATCATTGCACCACTAAAGTATACATACAAGCAAGAAAATATAATTAAAATTTACAATCCAGACATCCTTATTGTTAAAGCAGTCTCTTCCAGGTAACATTATGGTATAGAATAAAAAGCCTACGGAAAATTTGCTGAGTAGCGATAAAGTAAATTTATTTATAAATATTTAAATAAAATGAGATATACACATAAACATTAATAATATATAATTAACAATGTATATAATATTTTCACAGCAATAGTGATGGAAAAAGTCATAGTCCACAGAAATGTATAATAGATTACAAATAAACGATTAAGGTAGATAGGTGCAAAATAATGTCTAAAGGTATTGAGAAAGATTTATAGATTTTGAGTTGACACATAAATTGTGTGATAGCACTTCTTATCATCAATGGGAAGGATTTCCATAAACGAACAGCTTGAACGGTATAGAAATCAGAAAAAAAATATAAAGTGTGTGAAGAAGTTTCAAAGCAAAGAGTTTCACAGTATTGTGGGGCTTCGATTTTGATCTCTGCGAAATTTTAAATTAATTTTCGATATACTAATATCAGCATTGGAGAGAATGGAATAAAGAAGTTTATGAATGTGTGTGTGTGTGTTACGGCGAAGATGAATTGAAAGCCACTAGAGCAATGCACGATACCCGAAACGTGATCATATTTGCACAGTTCAAACATAAATCTGATACAAAAATTCCGAAGACACTCAAGTTAATTTAATTGCTCCTCTAATTGCCATCCTAATAGCTGACGTCGAAGTAATCAAGAATAGGCAGTGATCATAAGTGAGCAAGCACAATTTTAGTGCCAAGAGGCAAAAAATTATGTAGTCTTCTAAGTAAGTAATACAGACAGGACACCGAGATGATCTTATTCCATAGATGCTCCATTTTTTCAGTTGTAGAATGGAAGATTAAAGAGATAATTAATAATTGTAATGTATTCCATCCCCTTAACTTTGCAAATAACATACATATGTGCTTCGAATCATGTCTTCACGCTGTATCCCTAACGGATAGGTTAGAGAGGACGGAGCGCCAAGCGTCGCGGTCCTTACATACTTCTTTTGCTTCCTCAAATCTCATCATTCACCTTACATAATGTCGCCTATGTATGCAAGTGCTTTTGACATGTCCGTCAGCTAATATTCTTGCTTCTTCTTCATAAGTCAGCTTTGATCTTCCTCGGCTTCTGCTACCATTAACTTTCGCTCTGTAGATTTTCTTCGCCAGTATTTCATCACTCATTCTTTCTAAGTGCCTGAACCATCTAATCACTCCTTTGCAATTAATTTTTTGGTTATTCCACATAATTATCTTTGGACTTGTCGAAGAAGAAACTGACTCAGCTTTTTACTTTTCTACTATTTAATATTCAAAAAAGCAACCTATAAAATAAATTGATATAAAACTTTGGTTATGTTTTTCCTTTAAATTTCAAGCAAGATTTAACATTATCTGAATTTTTTGGAATTCCAGTTTCAATAGTTTCGGAAACAGGAGAGAGGAGGAGTCACGTCGAGTACACTATTTGTCCTTTTTTTAATTCATAAAATTAATAATAATGACGACATTACATTCCATTCCCTTTAAAATTATAAATTATTTATTCTAAAACCACATTTCTTTCCACTTATTGCAGAAGAAACTGACTGGACTTTTTAGCTTTTTATTTAAGACCTCGAAAGTAATAATAATAATAATAATAATTTTTGTTTCATCACAAAAAAATGAAAACCAAATGACATGACACAAAATATAATGCAGTTTTGTAGGAGACTGGAACCTAAGGTGGAGACAAGTCTGTATTATAGGTCTCCAGAATCCCACCCCAAAATTTGAATAAGTATTTGAAATAGACTAGGATTTTATTTTATTTAACTTTGAAAAGAAACAATAATAATTTGGAGGAAGTTCCCGTCACAGTTATAGTATGCATGTATTGGTGTCTAAAAGGGATATGTTTGAGGAGTGTAGGAGTAAGTATCTTTAAAAAGTTAATCAGTAGGTTTACGAGATGTCTCGCTATCCCAATTGTCAAATTTGTACATCGCTTATCATTTTGAACGACATACGAACAGACAGATGGATGAAAGCATGAGCGATCTCGTAATAATTCCATTTTTCTATTGGAACGAAGTTCTTTAATGCGGCTTGCGGGATGCATGAGTTAGCGAAAATCGACACGTAAGGAAAAAGCGTTACGTGGGGCGGGACCCGCGCGTCGTGAGGCACTAGATTTTTGTTTTTATTTTGGATCACACGTGAGTTTTATTGTCTTGAGTCAAATTAAGTTTTGAAAAATCGAAACTGCAGCTAAAGAACTTCTTTCCTGAAGGGGGTCCCTTGACCCCACACGTTTTCATTTTTCACGGAACTCTAAAGAAACATTAGATTGGAACACATTACTTACTTAAAATTATTGAAATCGTCACTCTCATCTCCAATGAACTGCTGTAAAGCCCTGCCTTCATTGATGGTGATCACATCTAGCGCATTGGAAAACGATTCTTTGACGATGTTAATCAAATCGTTATAACGGTCGGTCTCACAAAATATAATGCTCGGGGACACCAAGTTTATGAAGTATTTCACTTCAACTGTTGAGTAAAAAATTAATAAAAAATTACATCGTAGTGTTCCAAAAATATTCTGAAGACTATTTTCTTTATTAGTGATTATTATTTTGCAAAACATTTACTGCCAATTTAAGGCTGTGTTAAGACAGATTGAAGGAGGCGCCAGCCCCGTAGACTCGACCAGACAAGGATACAGTGTTCCCATTCTATGGGAAAGAGCGACTATAGGAGCCACCGGGGTTGCAGCAGATCGGAGTGGGGTTAAAATCGTCCATCCATGTGACAAACCCCAAGAGTATGAGATGTGAGTTTAGTGTTGGGTGAGATAGTGTGAGAATGAGGTGACCACCGCACAAATTTATGTGGGTAAAAGCCCTACATAACCCAGTCTGTACCCTAAGAAAATGGATATCTGCGCTCAGAATTCGAGGCACAGCCCCTTATGACATAAGAATGTTCTGAGAAGTGACTAAATGAGGAGCTGTCAGGCCCATAGTCGATCGTGCTGGGATCTCCAGTCGTCCCCAAGAAATTCGACAGTACGTGTGTTTCGTGCCGTCATAGCACTGAGAGAGTACTGGAAAGCGGCATTTGCACCGTAACATGCTTCCACACAGCACAATGGAAGTACCGGTGTGTAATACAGGAGATTCGGTAACGCCATAGAGAATCTAACATAAGTTTTCTTTTTGCTCAAGTCACATAAATATATAATGATGTTTCATACATACATATCGTCACTCTGTATCCCTACCGGGGAAGTCAGAGAGAACAGAGCGCCAAGCGTCGCGATCCTTACATACTTCTTTCGCTTCCTTAAATCTCATCATTCTCCTCACAACATTTTCGCCTAGGTATGCGAGTGCTTTTGACATTTCCAACTGGTAAAACTCTGGCTATTTGATCTTCATAAGTCACCCTTGGTTTGCCTTGAATTCTTTTACAAATGATGTTTCATTGAAAGTAATTTATTTAATATCAAAATGATTGTAACGTCTGCCCGTGTCCACGATCGGTACAATTCTGTTGAAACGTCGGGATTAGTGGTATTCAGCCTTAAAGTATAAACACGACGTAGATTCCTGAAAGAGTATTGTAAGATGGTTGTAAAATGTCATAACTTTTTTTATGAAGTGCTTTTTTGCAGGCAGTACAATAATGTCAAAAATTATTTACACGTGCAATTCTATAATTAGCTCAGCCGCATAGTAATCACTTTTTGCACTCGTATCTTATCTGCCTTCATAAATTTTACACTTGGTATTATTGCCTTCTCAAGTGTTTTTTGTATCTTATCGGCATCCCGATAAGATACAAAAACTGTTGCCATGTAGCTTAGTAGTTGAAGATAATATAATTTTTTTGTCCACAATAGGCTTTTTTCTTATCAAAATTTACTGAATTAATTTAGAATGTAGTTTACCAAATGAAATTAGTCCGGAATTGAATCTGGGATCCTTACACCAATGGGTCACATAGTCACAGTCAAGTTAATTGTAAAATTCTACCAATCTTGTAATCGCATCGATCTCGAGATTATAAAATGAAATGTCACTAACATAGAACACATTTTGTTTGCCTTAGTTTACTTTGGAAACTGAATACTGTTTAGGATTATGTAACATAACATAACATAACTTCACGCTGTATCCCCAACGGGGTAGTCAGAGAGGACGGAGCGCCAGGAGTCGCGGTCCTTACACACCTCTTTCGCTTCCTCAAATCTCATCATTCTCCTCACACATTTTCGCCTAGGTATGCGAGTGCTTTTGACATTTCCGTCTGCTAACACTCTGGCTATTTGATCTTCATAAGTCAGCCTTGGTCTTCCTTGGCTTCTTTTACCACTCACTTTTGCTCTGTATATTTTCTTCGTCAGTCTTTCATCACTCATTCTTTCCATGTGCCCGAACCATCTAAGCATTCCTTTCTTCATTTTTACAATAACACTGTTGTGCAACCCTGTCATACTGCGTATCTCATCATTGCTTATCCTGTCCGCAAGCGTGACACCGCACATATTTCTGAGAGACCGCATCTCCACAGCATTTATCATACTTTCACTCGATTTCGGGCATATCCAGGCCTCACTGCCGTACAACAAAGTTGGCACCAACACCGCATTGTGGATGGCCATTTTAGCAGTGTTAGATATATTCACACTACCCACTAATGCGGACAGAGCACCGTTCACTTTATTGCCGGCTGCTACCCGTCTCTCCACATCCAACTCACATCTTCCATCCCTCGAAAACGCACTCCCCAGGTACACAATTTCATTCACCTGTTCTAGACATTTTCCATTTACACTAATCACACATTTCGTTTGTTCCGATTCTCTTTCAAACACCAGAACCTTAGTTTTGTTCACATTCATTTTCAATCGTTTTACTTCACAATCTTCTTTCATGCACGTGACTAGTGTCTGCAACTCTGCTTCTGATGGTGCTATTAGCACAGCATCGTCAGCGTACAATAGGCAGTTTACTACTGTGTCACCACATCCCATACCACTCATATTACCTTTCAATCTCTGGAGGCAACTGTCCAAATACAGCACGAATAGCCAGGCAGACATCACGCAGCCCTGTCTGACACCAGAACAGACTTCAAACCAGGGCGACATGTCACCGTCTATCCTTACACAGGCTCTGTGGTCTCGATATAATGACCTCTCAGCCTGCAGTAAGGAGCCCTCCACGCCATATTCAGGCAGAAGACTCCACAATTTTTTCCGCACTACTCTATCGAATGCTTTCTCTAGATCCACGAAAGCGCAGAAAACTTTCTGACCTAAAGCCAGAAACCTTCCCACGATAACGCGAAGCGAGAAAATCTGATCCATACAACCCCTACCGTTCCTGAATCCACCTTGCGCCTCCCACAAATATCTTTCTGAAACACCTTTCATACGTTCAGTCAATACTTTAGTATAGACTTTACTCGCTAAGCTGACCAAGCTGATGGCCCTATAGCACGCACAGTCTAGGTAGGAACCTTTCCCTTTATATAGAGGTTCATTAGGATTATGTCTTTTTTTTTACGACAAATATGGCAAACAAACATGCGGTCCACCTGGTCGTAAGTGATTACCGTAGCCTAGGCACGTCCACAACATCAGGACTGTCATTTGTGCGATTTCGACCCTGGATTAAAAGACTGTGACACACAGCGGCAAACGGTTGGTGGCGGATACATAGGTCTGCGTGCAGGACACTTGGGTATAGACGAGACAGAGTCCATTTTGCCAAGTGCTACATGCACTGAGATGGTTTATTCGTCCAGACGCGTAATCAACAGAAGGTTCACTACTAAGAGCTCGTACAGTTCTCCACGTGTTTATTCTCCAAAAAGATATCCATGATATATCTTTTTGGAGATTAAACAAGTTGTGAGAATTCGTAGGCCAAAGCAATTTCGTAGGCAGATCCCTTGCATAGCCAGTGGGCAAAAATTTCTCTCCGTGATTTATTAGCACTGCGGTGAGATGCTTCGCCAGAACTTTTTCGGTCTTCAATATTAAATACTCAAAGATGGCCGTCACAGTGTAATTAAAAATAAGTAACGAATTTACGATGGTTCAATAAATAATCGTCACGACCATCACTCAGTGCATTACACGTTACTCAAAATATGTGGATTTAGGTTGAAACGTAGTTTAACTCACAGCCACTCTAGCGTGTAATGGCTGCTTCACCACAGTCTGCACACCAACACAAGTCTCAAAGCTATGAATCGTAGACACGAAATGGCTTATATTTCTTAACTAATATGAAATTATGAAAATCTTCGTCTCAAAAAATAACGAAATTATTACCCACCTTTAAAAAAGCATCAAAGTTAAAGATCAGGATCGATTGGAACAGAGGAGGAAGGAAATATGGCGGAACTGATTTCCACCCAATACTGCCAAAACAATCCCGAACGATATAGCTTTCAAAAAACAAGCCCATTGTCTTGTCTTTTTGTAAATCGATTTATCCGTAGAATGATTATCATACTGCAGACAAATATAAGAAGACAGACAATGCCCAAAAAGAGAAAAAAATGCGGAAACATTATAACCCCTTTATTAACTAATCTTTGAAGATACAATTACTAGCATTTGGATTTACCATGTAAGACACTACTCCAGCGAATAGCATCCCATAAAACAGGGCTGCCATGTGCTCATGGTTCATCATCATCGCAATCACAGTCTTTCCTTTCAGACCCTTAGCGATTAGGACCTGTGCGATAGAGACGGCACGTTTGAGTAGTTTTTCATTCGTAAATGATTCACCTGTTGCTCCATTTACCTAAAAATGGGTGACATTCTTAATTAAAGTGGGTTAAAATTTCAGCTCAGTTCGTCTATGCCCCAAAGGTCCCATTAATCCAACCAGATTGATTTATTAATATTAATCTGTTCATTGGTCGTCTTTGTTTTCCTGTGGCACCGTATTTCTTGAATCATTCTAGATTAAAGGCATGGACTGAATTGTACTCGGTTTACTTTGTCTGACTTTCATTTTTTAATAATGTTCTTAGCCATTTTTTATGGATATCGATTTCAATTATCCAGGAAAGTTTTAAAACTTCTGGTTTGAACATATAACCAAAACTAAATTTCAGTTTATTTTCGGGTTTTTTTTCAAAATAAAAACTTGTTTTTTAGGTAATTATTTTGTATATTTTTTAAGTCTGGTAATTTTAGCTTTGATTTTTAGATAATTTGTGTTCATAGAAGTTTGTTGATTTGATGAATTCATTAATTTTTAATTATTTTCTGCCCAAAATCTCAAACATGTTAATCGACACATGTTTTGCTTCTCAATGAACTGTCCTAAGAAAACCAGAAGTCAGACGGTCAACTAACTAATACTGAGTCAGAGAAGTGAAAGAAAGAGTAAGCTGCGCGGATATTGAAACCATACATATACTTGTGTATCATATATATGAATGTGTACTTTCTTATTAATGACCTTATTTACATACGTAAATTGCATGATTCACCATTTTGAAAAATTTAAATTCAAATGTTGAATGGAAATATGTATAAAATCAGTGAATGAATAAAATTTATCTGTTAACTTAATAACGCAGCTGACTCATTCTTTCATTTGATGCTAGTAGTTATCTGACTAGTCTGACTTCTCGAATTTTCCAAAGACGCTTCGTTGAGAGGTAAAACACGTGTCCATTACCAAGTTTGAGATTTTGGGCGGACAAGAAACCATCACAATAAATGGATTTCCGCAAAATAACACCTAAGTCTGTACAATAAATATAGTTATTTGACAGTTTAATAGTTTTGTACATAGTTAGTTTCTTCTTTATTATTTAATACTTTTATTTATATTTAATACAAAATTATTCTACTTTACAAGATACTTTATATCAAATATATTAGTATAATAATGTGCGCAACGGAGAGCGATTTAGAGTTTCTACGAATGCGCGCTAATTAGACAGTTCAGTGTCAGCCGCTGATTATTGAATGTCCGGGGTGCGCTCCTTTGGCTTTTATCTTCGAGCTTCCATAAGGGTAGGGGGTTGCATGTGGTAGATGTCACGTAGGCCCTGTTTTAGGAATCTTCAGTAATTTAGATAAGGATGCGCTTGTCCAGTCTCTAACAAGAATTGGTAATGCTAATGGTTTCCTTTTCTTGATAGGGTAACATGATAGTAAGGCGAATCGTTTATCTACGTGGTGTTGACAGTTTTAATGTCTTCCCCGTAGTGCTTAGTGTGTCGTCGTGCTGACAACGTTGTCTGCAATCTTTATTTCGGTCCGGCCGATAACGATGAAGTAGTAGGCTGTGGCATGTGTTCTTCGTCTCTTAACAACATACATACATACATATCTTCACGCTGTATCTCCAACGGGGTAGTCAGAGAGTACGGAGCGCTAAACGTCGCGATCCTTACACACCTCTTTCGTTTCCTCAAATCTCATCATTCTCCTCACACATTTTCGCCTAGATATGCGAGCACTTTTGACATGTCCGTCTGCTAACGCTCTGGCTATTTGATCTTCATAGTCAGCCTTGGTCTTCCTTGGCTTCTTTTACCTCTCACTTACGCTCTGAAAATTTTCTTCGTCAGTCTTTCATCACTCATTAATTAATAGTTTTGTCGATCCACGAAATACATTTCACTGTGCATGGTATGGGGCGAGGTGATTTCCAATAGACTAGGTGACTGCTCTTAAATGTAGTATATTTTATATATTGTATTAATATAAGGAGACATTTTTAATACGATTGAGATAAATCTAATTGATATTCACTAACAAAAACTGAGTTATCGTTTATTTATTATCGTATATTATTCGTTATTTTAAACTTCAGTACTGGGAACAGAGTGGGGATGAGCTAAAGGGAGATAGCGTTACATAGCTGTGACGTCACAAAGTCACAATGACATTGCACAGCGCTAGGAGTGACAGAGACGGAACATATACCCACTCCGTTCCTGCTACTAAATTTTTTAGTAGCGGGAGGATCAAGTTTAAAAGCAAATAACTGTTTTGTTGGACTTTTTGGCAGGAATGCGAGAAGTGAGGTTGTCATTTTAATTGGATTTCCTAGTTTTTACATTTTTGGGAGTTTCAAAGTACAAAAGTGATATATTTCGTGTTTTCAAGTTCTGTATAAGTGAAAAGAATGGAGTAGGTCTAAATAAACATGTGTAGCTGAAGTTCTCGCGCTCTTCCAAGAAGTCCTTTATAACTTCAGTTAAGCCTATTATCAATTTACTGAAGGAGTTTTACGATAAGAAGAAGAAACGAATTTACTTCGAACATGATTAATACGTGACATTGGCAAATACGCTAATCTGTGCGCCATGCCAAGAAGAAAGAAAAAAACTCTTGTTTTTCACAGTATTTCGAATATTTTTATCACGGCTTTGTTTATGATTCTTATTCGAGTCTTTTAAATAAGTTGCTAACATATAATCATCTAACCTATTACCGATCGTAGAAAATCTAGCGAAATCTCAAGATCGTACTTTCGCTTCCGGTAATTATTTCAGTAGATCTTTTGTCCAAACCAGAACTAACGCGAAACTCCAATTTCGCTCTGAAAGCTCCCAAAACGAAAGAGAAACTCAATATTTATTCAGTCAAACAAGACATTTTTCATCTTACTAAGATAAACGAGACTTACAATTATGTGTTAGCTGTTGTCTATGTTTGTGATTCAATGTTACAATCATATTCATTAAAAGATGACAACAGTGTCATTTCGAGAGTTGCTACTTAATAATAATTTATTGATGTCAAATACTTCACATTCTGGCGGAAGTTTTTAAGAATTTGAAGACCTCACACCTTGGCAAAAGTGTGTGAAAAGAATGATGAGATTTGAGGAGGCCAAAGAAGTATGTAGTGACCGCTCGGCACCCCCTCCTCTCTGACTACTCCACCAGCGATATGGCGTGAGGATATGTACAGACCTAAAAATCTATGATTCTAGATATGCTTTTCGTTCTTCGAGGATGAAACCGTGTGTGAAATGTAGGATATTTAGATATGTAATCATAGATTGTTTTTTTTATGTTGAGATCAACCCGCTAAATCGCTAATAAATTATTATTATTAAGTAACAATACCTCTAAGATCACAATGCTACCATCTAGTATTGATTATGATTGTAACATTTAATCACAAATACTGATGAACTCACGAATTGTTATGGTATTACAAAATTATAGAAATAAGGTACACTTACCATAAAAATATCGTTAGGGTTGGTTCTCATAGAATAGTATAACACCTCAGCTATGCTAACATTCTCTCTTTTCCTCTCATTAGAAAATCCATTTCTTTCTCGCTCTAACAGCACAGCATCTAACACCTTTCGAGATATATTTGAGAGGGTGCGGGATCTCCCCTTAGTACAGCGTGGGACATTCTGCGGAAATGTAAAGACATTAGTGGCCAAAGTGGAGAATCACTTCATTTATCATTAATTACGAACTGAAAAGTAAATTAAAATGGGTCCAAAATATCCACTACCGATCTTCTGGTTTTAATTTCTGGTTTCGAGTTATCCTTTTACATCTCTCCATTAAAGGATATTGTCCAAAAATTTAAATCTTGCGTCAAATAGCAAAGAATCGTTAAAAAAATAGGAAATAAATACTAGGAAAAATTTAAAAATTTTTTTTCAGGGTGCTATTACACGTTTTGAGGTTATTTTCTGGGCCTACAATCTCTGACTTACGTTTAAATGACATTGAATGGTAGTTGACAGAGGCCATAGATCATATCATCATCATTCACTGATTGGTTGATTTGATAAATGGTTGTTTTCTAACGTAGGTTTAATCAAAGTCCTATATTAAACGAAAGTGAATACTAAAATAAACCCGTTTTGTGTCTTAGATAAAGAATTTGTCCTCGAAAAGAATCACAATACATTAAATTATCTATTACGTTAGCATGTACAGTCAAGGAATTTGATTCACGTACCACTTCAAAGATTTGTTGCCTGTAACTATGAAACCAATAAGGCTTATTAATTTATACAATCAGATGTAGACTGTAGAATAAAAATTACACCAAAGCAAATGACAAGTTTGCAAATTTGACCTTAGATAGTGATGCGTTAGTTATAAATTATATTGTATTTAAACTTCATTTCATTGCACAAAAATTTTTTGTCCTTTAAATAATATAAATAAACCAAGGTTGACGGTTTTCAAGTGGGTGACATTGTAGTGGACATTGTCACTTGTTTGCTAATTGTTCATATAGATTAATATTATAATATTTCAATTCCAATATTAATCAACAAAATGCCATGAATTAATTATACGGAGCAGAGGAACCGCATAATTGTGCTACATGAACAGGGCCATGGTATATTTGGCCAGGGTCAAATAGCACGTTCATTAAATATATCGGTAAGTGACACATTTTAATAAAATAATTAAATTGATTGTAATAGATATTTTCAAGATTGATTGAAAGTGCTTTATTTGTTCAATTGTCAGAGAACGACTATGAGATTGTGGATCACCCCACTCGCAGAAGAGGGTAACATCGAAGACCGTCGTCGCTTCAACCATGGCGTTCGGTTACTGACAGCTGAACAAGTAAGAGAAATGCAGCGGCATTACGAGAACCATCCTTTTATGCAAACAGTATTTTGCGGACCGCTTTGATGTTTGCCTTCGGATTATACGAAATTATCTTCATGGTGTCGGCCTTCATCATCGACAATACGCCCAAAAAGTAGAATTGACAGAGGCTAACAAAGCTGGAAGGCTAAATTTTGCACGCCAACATATAAATTTCGATTGGACTGATGTTGTGTTTACAGATGAAAAATCTTTCTGTTCTTCACAAGATGGTCGTTTAAGCTTATGGAGATATGAAAGGACACGATATACAGAAGATCATGTTGTTGCTAATAAAACGTCGGGCCGAATAAGCGTGAACATATGGGGCTGGATGACTTCCGCTGGCATCGGTGAGCTTGCTCAGCTTCCTGCGCGAGCAAATGCTATAAATTATGTTACCACAATGGAAGAAATTATGTTTCCAACTGTGCGAAATATCCGCAAGTAGAAGTTGCTAATATACATTTTGTACACGATAATTGTCCAACACATACCGCAAGAGTCAGAGCTAATTGGTTTGGACAACATTCCGAATTTACTGTAATTTCGTGGCCCAGTAAATCACCAGATTTAAACCCCATAGAAAATATATGGGGTCTCATAGTGCAAATGTGGGAGAATAGGCAAGAAAGGACACGACACGCCCTAGAGCGAGATTGCCAGGAAATCTGGGAATTGTTGCGTGGTGCAGATATTTGTGCTCGCTTAGTCAGGTCCATGTCTGCCCGACGTCATAGATAATAATGGTGCATATGGCCGATTTTAAATAGTGTAAGGTCTTACACTTCTTAAAAGTACAAATATACGTACCACGCTATACATAATTTTCAGACTTGTCCGGTCCTTATGTTGTCTGTTTTCGCACATTTGTATAATAAGAATCCATTTGTTTTCTATGAAGATCCACAGATGCTCCTAAATAAATAATATTTACCAATGATTAAGTATTGTTTTAATGTTGTAGAATGTATAAGGAGACATATCAGATATCTAAACGGTTTAACATGGGTTAAGTTCTCCGTGATCATGCGCTACACCGTAATAATAATCAGCATATGTATGAAACATTTTTTAAACAGATCATAATGTTATTATTTACTTCCCGACACTTAGAGAGTGAAGCATGGGTAGATGAAGAGTAAAAAGAGAGAATTAGTCAAAAATTGTTTTAATGCATGGATTTATAAATTAGAAATGCATTTATTTATTTAACATATATTAGATAGTTTAGAGTGATTAAATAAGTAATTAGTTTAAGAAATATGGCGCACATATAACAATTACCAATATCAAAAGCAGACATCAAGAGATTAGAATATCGAGTTTAAGAAGATTCCACGATGATTCAAAGCAATTCAAAGTGAAAATAAATGAATGACACATTATTGACATCGTGTTGACATCACACTATCATGTCTAAATTAGGGAAACCAATAATAAAATAGATAAAGATAGTAGTATATGTATATTGTCAAATTAGATTTGAGAAGAAAATGAACCTTAATGTTATCATATATCAGAGGACTTTCGACTTATGGTGGGTGGTACGTGAATCAAATTTCTTGAAATAAGTAGCTCAATCTTGTAAACAATTTAATTGACCTTGGTGAAGTTAAATATATTCTATTAATTTTTTACAGTATGGCGTATTTTGATTTATTATAAATACTCGTAGTACTTGGGCGAACGAGCTTTATTCGATATCTTTTAGGTTTGATTGTATCCCAAAAAGAAACCTAAAAATTCTGACCACATTGCAAGATTCGAACCCGCGCACTTCATTGTGGTTAATCGTGGTTCGTCGCGGTAGACCTTTTCTTTTGGTTATGCAGGAGTAATCTTGCGGCGGTCGTCCTTAGTGCTTTGTCGAAGGGCTCCGAGATCTAAGGAACGCGCCGAAGCTCGTCTCGAGCTGTGCCAAAGCTCCTCCCCACACCTCCCTAAGGGGCGACTACGGAGCTCCCGGCACCCTCGCAGTGCCGGGAGCACCGGGGATGACAGGCGGGGAAAACCGTAACCTTATTCTTTGACCCGGCCTACAAGGCTCTGGTCGTGGTAGACCTACGCTCTAGCCACTGTGCTATTAGAAGATAAACTCTGATGCGTAATTACCAATCACATTTCGATGTAGGTTATCTTTCTAGAGTTTATAATATATACAGAAATGGCTCGATTAACCGGACTAAATGTTGCTTTACGACAACATTTAGTCCAGTTAATCGAGTCCTCGCTGGAGGTATGGTCCTATTAGCGCGTATCTTCACTGCGTACTTAATACTAGCCGCAATGTGGATTCGTGATAAAGCTATGTCTTCCAATTTGGTTTGCACATACATTTACTGGCTTTCTGAATATCGTATTTTAATAAACTTTTTCTAAAATGATGTTTAAAAAATGATACCAGACTGAGTTTCTTGTCGGTTCTTCTGTGTCCAGGTTTTCTCTTTGAATCGAAGTAAAGTAGATTTGGCGATCAAAAATACCTTGTAATTGGGTTAACTTGAATAAATTGATTTGACTTTGACAATTTGTGATTTTCAATACACACGACACTACATATTCACAACTAAATTATTATTTTTGTTAGAAATCGATTACACGTAGAATACAATGTCCTTTACCCCGTAACGAACACAGACATTCACCGTTATGGCCCGGACATTCGTTATGTTGGCATGTTCCTTGAAATAGTAACGGAAATTTAGACGGACATATATTTATTAAACAGCATATTGTAAACCCTTATTCAAAAAAGACTATAAAAAGTATGTAACTATGTAGTTAAACGTAATTGAACCCAAATAAACGCAAATAAATGCAATTGAGGCCAGTTTCGGTCAAATTCCTTTCAGCTTTGTCGGTGACGGATGAAATTGACCACGACATACAAACAGACACACGGACTAACAGATAGAAACAGATGTAATGCAACTATTAGGTTTATATTTTTTCCAAAGAAGCAAAACATATACTTATTACACATTTTCTACATACTATTCACTCTGTATTTCTAACGGGATAGTCAGAAAAGATGGAGCGCCAATCATCGCGGTCCGTACACATATTTCTTTCGCCTCTTCAAATTTCATCGTATTCCCATCAGCTAATATTCTAGGTTTTAATCTTCATAATCAGCCTTAGTCTTTTTTAGTTTTAACTACCACGTTTTTATTCGCTTTGTGATTTCTTTCGTCAATCTTTCACCATTCAATCTTTCTATGTGCCCGAACCATCAGGACATTTCTATCTTCATATTCACAATAATATTGTCCTCCAACTTTGTCATACTGCGTATCGTTTCATTGCTTATCTTGTCCGCGATGGTGGCACAGCTTATAATGCTAAAACCGTACCATCTTCATTTCACTCGATTTAGGAAAAACCAAGGCCTCACTGCCGTACGAGATAAAATCGGCACCAATACCGCATTGTGAATAGCCATTTTAGCGAATTCAAATAAATTCACACTGCCTACTAATGCGGACAGAGCACCGTTCACTTTATTGCCAGCTGCTACTCGTCTCTCAACTCATATTCTTCTATCTGTTTTCGACAGATGGGATCTCTCGAAGACAGATATAGTTTCATTTAACTGTTTCCAGACCTTTTCCATTAACCCACATTTCACGCTCCATCTGATCATCTTCTCTTGAGCACCAAAAGTTTTATGTAATAAAAAAATCAATACATAATATCAAACGAGGAAAAAAATAAATGTGTGTATGTGCATGAGTTTCATCAAAGAAAAAGGGATGGATGGACAGTTGTGTGGCTTTATTTTAATGCTTATACTCGTAGCGAAGTACTATATATATATTTTTTTTAATAATTTGTAATTGACTTATTATAATGCTTTTATGTTTTTATGAACCTGGTGATGTTTACACAAGATAGAGTCGAGTTTGAGTAAAAATACATACATATACTCATATCTTCACGCTGTGTCCCTAACGGGCTAGTCAGAGAGGACGGAGCGCCAAGTGTCGCGGTCATTATGTATTTATTTCACTTCCTCAAATCTCATCACTCTCCTCACACGGTTTCGCCTAGGTATGCGACTACTTTTGACATTTCCATCACTTAGAATTCTGGCTATTTAATCTTCGTGAGTTGGCCTTGGTCTTCCTTGGCTTTTGCTACCATTCGGTTTCGTTCTGTTAATTTTATTAGTCAGTCTTTCGTCGCACATTATTTCCATGTGGCCGAACTATTCATTTCTTTCTTCATTTTCACAATAACACTGTAAAGCAACTCTGTCATACTGTATATCTCTTCATTGCTTATTTTGTCCTCAAGGGTGACACTGCTAATATTTTTAATTTCGGTCATATTATCGTACAATAAAGTCGGTACCAACACCACATTTGAGTAAAGATAAAACTAATAAATCTAACGAATATGCACCCATTACAGTGCGTAGATACTTAATTATAGGGTTCTCGCTAGCTGTTATATCCTATTTTTTTATTTTGGTCCATAATGTAAATAGACGTGGCAACTATGACATTTATAACGTAACTAGAGATGAGCTAGTTCGCAAACGATTGACTCGGTTATCATACAAGAAACTTATTACTTATTATTAGGTTAAAAAACAACATTAGAATTGTTGTCTGTTTGTGTGTTGTCTGTTTGTATTTCAATAAAAACCCACAAAAATTAAAAGATAATGCACTTCATGATAAGTTTATCCATTTTTATTTTTGAAGAGCACTTGAAAATGAAGAATAAGAGATTAATTATTATTTGCAAGTCGCAAGCAATAATATTTTTATGTTATTATTCTGTCTCACATATCGAATGTATTGTGTCACTCATATATTAGAGTGAACTGATTTTGGACCCTATGATTTTTATAATCTAGGAACAACGCTTCACAAATTACCTCAATTTTTCACTGCTACCTTACCCTTACCTAACCTTATCGAAGGCTTTTCTAAAGTCTGTGTATATGGGGTCGACTTGGTCATATTTAAAAAATTCATTACATATTAGGTACTCTAACAAGTTAGTAACTGTAGATTTTAGTTTTACAAAACCATGCTGCCATTGATATTAATGGCTCAATGTGACAATAAAGGTGAATATACTACTGATTCAAATACTTTGGAAACAGCTGAAAGAATGCTGTTCTTGTTGCCTGACTTATGCATGGGAACTATATGTGCGTGTTTCCAGATAGAAGGGAATGTATACCTGTTTGGAAGGATTTATTGAAAATTGTAACCGATGGCAAATTAGATTCTCGGGAGCAGATTTTTAAAACTTTCGCAAGAAGCCCAACTGGACCTGCACCTTTCTGAGGATCAAGCTTAGCTAATTTAAACTGTTATAGTATCTGAGTCAATAACTACGTGAGCGAGGGATCTTTTGTGCAAAGGCGAATCTTTATTGGAGCAGTCGGAGCGTCCTCAAATTCCGAACCAAAATGTACAGAAAAAAGTTCACAGACACCTACGACATCGGAAGCGGATCTCTTTTCCAAATTCATCGTCATAGGTACGCTAGTAAACTTCCTTCTGCTATTCGCACAACTCAAAAATAATTTTACATTGTCGTTAAAAGAATTTTCAGTTACGGATATGAAGGATCTATAATGTGTTTCAATAATTTTCTTACTTCTTGTTTGAAGGTCTGCAAACATGTAATAGTCCTTAGGGTTATCCCTAGTATATTGGATAATATGAGTGTTATTTGTGAATATTTTATAGTTTGCTTCATATAATAGAAAACCAGTGTTATCAGAGTACTACGTGTAATATAGCGAAATTTTGGTTAGTTTTTTGGTTACATTATGGAGAAAAACGACAAAAAAGAGACATACAATCGTACCAAGGTAATTAAACATAGCGACAAAGTGAAACCTTCACCTTTACGCTGACGATCTACAAATATATCGGTTTTTTAATTTTGAAAATTTACAATCAGCGGTTTCGTCATTGAATAATGATTTGTTAAACATCCACCAGTGGGCTCATTCTCATGGGCTACTCGTTAATCCTACTAAATCACAAGCTATGTTAATGGGTAATAGATACTGGCTGCGATTACTGGAAGATTCAGACGTACCTTCTGTGGTTTATAACGGATTTCCTATTCCTTACGTTAGTACGGCTAGAAATCTGGGGCTGTTATTTGATTCTAGTTTTTCTTGGTCGGCCCATATTAATGAAATTTCTAAACGAATAAATTATGCTAGTCATTCTATGAGACGCCTTCAAAATTTTTTCCCTTAAAAAACTAAAATCCCTCTGGCACAAACACTTCTTTTGCCTTTGATGGATTACGCTGATGATTGTTTCTTGGACATCACTGAGGAGCTGTTGGATAAACTCGAGCGCCTTCAAAACCTTTGTACTCGGTTTATATTCGGACTACGTAAATACGACTATGTTTCCGCAAACAGTTAGAATGGCTCCCTATCCGTTTGCGCAGGGACTCTCATATCCTTACACTTTTGTTTAATATTCTTCGTAATCCTTCCTACCCTTCATATCTTTGTGATCGTTTTCATTCTCTTTTTTCCAAAGATCACAATCTCAGAAACAGTACTTGTACCCTTTTGAAAACTCCTATTCACAACACTGCTGCTTATAATAGTTCCTTTTCTTGTAAAGCTGTCAGACTGGAATTCTCTGCCCACATCTATACGGAATTGTCTAACGCTAGCATCTTTCAAAAGACACTTGAAATTACATTATCTGTCTTTTGCATAATAGCGATTTATTGTATTTAATATGTACCTGATATATTATCATGTTTTCTATATTTATAATATTTTTTGTTAGGTTTGGTTATGTTGTATACATATATATATTTTTTTTTACATTACATAATATGCATTACACATATCATATACCTATATGTTTATATATTGTTAACAGTATATATGTTATATTTTTAGGGATGTATTGAATTTGTATGTATGTTTATGTGTATAATTGGGCATATCTATGTACATAATATTATGCATAATATATATTATTATTTTTTAATGAGCACACACTACCCTCATACATTTTCTTATTAAGGAGGTGTGCTGGTAGAGATCTCTTAAAGAGATAAGCATTGCCTTTTGTAGATTACTGCTTCCAATTTCAATTATATGTAATTTTTTTTGTGTGCAATAAAAAAAAAAATTAAAAAAAAATTAAAAAACCTGTTTTAAAAATATCGATGAAAATATTTTACATAATTGTCAAAAACACATTGCAAATTGACCTTAACAAATATTTTCGTATACTTCTTTAATATAAAATACCAACACTCAGTCAAAGATGTCACGAGATGCCACGAGAAGTATACTGGTCGCTATTTCAGCAAACAAGAGAATTGCTTCGCAGATAAATCTCTAACGGTGGTTCCAGACATGTATAAAGATATTTGCAAAAGTGCGCAAGAACTATGTGTGGGCGCGGGAGGCTATTTACAAATATTAAATAAAATGAATAACAAAATAAAAAAGCCATTTATTCTACTACATAATTTTACATTATAATTAAAATTATAGCAACATTAACATTAGAATTACATATAAGTAATAATACTAACAATATAATTACTACAACACAAATATAATAGGTACATATTAATATGTGATGAATTCTTAAAATCTTTAGCTATTTTCCGCTCAAATTCCAAAAACCACCACCTAATCGGATTCGGTGCTGGTTAGCTGACCAGGTCTGATCTCTGGTATATCCTGAGGATGCTTAACACGTGTCGCTTAGTGGTTTTTGGAGTTTGAACGAAAAAAAGCTAAAGATTTTAGGAATTCATCACATGAAATGGATTTCCGCAAAGTAACACCTGAGTGTATACAATATATTAATATTGTTACGAGCTGAGGGTAATAAGATGCCGGTTAATGGTGCAAAGAGTTTATTTTCCTTCGTACAAGCAGATGTCAAGAACACGTGAACTTAATTACGGCGGTTCCTAATCTTAGTAGTCGCCCTCGAAGTAAGTACTCGCGTAGTAGTCACCGAAGGTACGCGCTTCACTCAATAACAACGTTCCCAAATCGCAGAGTTCTTCTATCCAAGGTCGTCGCAGTAGTCGTCGTAGTGGTCTTCGTAATTCGCCTTGATGTCGCCTCGACATATTACTTCGATTGATATTTGAGAAACACTGACTCGGCGGCGGACACCGAGCTCTATTTATAGTCCGATAAAAATGAGGTTGGAAACTTCTAGAGTAAACCAATAATAGGTAATAATAATACCGCATAGAAATAAAGAGGGTGGAACTTTCTAGTTAATTACGCTCTCTAACAATAATTCGACATTGTTCTCGACGCCGTCTGTTTGCATGAGTCATAGGTATATGACACGTTATCGCTCGGGAATATTCGAGGTGCAAATTTGTTCTTCTTTCTTAATTTTACTTATACCATTCGAAACGCATTGCTAGGTTTAAGGTCTACACCTTAAACCTAGCAATGCGTTTTTAGGTCATAACTCTTCAAAGTGTGAGGAGAATGATGAGATTTGAGGAAGTGAAAGAAGAATGTAAGGACCGCGACGCTTGGCGCTCAGTCCTCTCTGACTACCTCGTTAGAAATACGGCGTGAGGATATGTATGTTTGTATATGTAATATAATAACAGAAACATATACAGTAGAGACATCTATCCACAGTATTCTACAATAGCAACAAAACTGTATCTGTAGGGTTTCGCAGTTTTTGTGTATTTTATGGACATTATGTATTCTAGGTTTTAGATTCTGTGTTAGTTGCAAATGCGATTTCCAAACGACTAAAGAATGTTTAAACGCGTCATGGAAAAGGCACTAAACGGAAAAATATAATTATGTTTTTCTCTATGTATCACCATACCGACAACGATAAATAGCTTATTTAATAATAACTATTTTGATCTTAGAAATACATATGTACATAACAAGAAAGTTTTTGGCGAAAAGTCACATTGAATGTTGGAAAATTCTTTCCATTCGCTCCTTTAATAAACAAGCCATAGAAGTTGCACCAGCAAATACAAACGAAATGGTTATATATATATTCCCTACACTAACATTTACTGTAGCGACATTTTCATCATAAATTCACGCGTACGAAGGCACGGGTTACAGCTAGTATTAAATAAAATCAGTCTAACATCAACTCGTTTAGAATAAAGTCGCATTTTTTCTTTTCAAAAACCGTATCCAGGTCCGTCGCGAATTGACTACATATCTTAACGATAATATTTACAAACTTTAAACATTATCTTAAATAATTTCTCTTGCGAAGAGCATTAATGAACGATATATATTCATTTATTAGGTGGCTATGCAGTTCACACCAGACCTGTATCTTTGCAACAAATTGATTTCCGATTTTGCGATTTCCTGATCGCAATTAAAAGTAGCGTGATTCTTATTAAAAAATATTTTTCTGTTTTGCGAAAACTGAGCAAAAAATAAGTTTATATGAACAAAAAAAATTTGTTCATGTAATATTACCTATATTTGTTCATGTAATATGTCCTATAAGGCCATCAGCTTGGTCGGCTTAGCAAGTAAAGTCTGTACCAAGGCATTGACTGAACGTATGAAAAGTGTTTCTGAAAGATATTTGTGGGAGGCGCGAGATGGTTCTAGGAACGGTAGAGGTTGTATGGATCAGATTTTCACGCTTCTTGTTATCGTGGGAAAGTTTCTGGCCATAGGTTAGAATATTTTGTGCACTTTCATGGATCTTGAAATAGCATTCGATGGAGTAGTGCAAAATAAACTGTGGTGTCTTCTGCCTGAATTATATCGAGTCATTATAATCTGTCATTATATCGAGGCCACAGAGCCTGCGTAAAGATAGATGGTAACATGTCACCCTGGTTCGAAGTCTGTTAAGACATCAGACAGGGCTGGGTGAAGTCTGGCTGGCTTTTCGTTCTGTATTTGGACTGTTGCCTCCAGACATTGAAAGATAGTATGAGTGGCATAATATGTGATGTGATGATACAATGGTAAACTGCTTATCTTGTGCTTATAGCACCATCAGAAGCAGAGTTGCCGAAGTGAAAGAATCGAATATGAATGTAAACAAAATTAAGGTTCTGGTGTTTTAAAGGGAAGTGGTACAAACGAAATGTTAGATTTGGGTACATGGAAAATTTCTAGAACAAGTGAATAAAATTGTGTATCTGGGGAGTGCATTTTCGAGGAATGGAAGACGTGAGTTGGATGTGGAGAAACGGGTAGCAACTGACGATAAAGTGAACGGTGCTCAGTCCGCATTAGTAGGCAGTGTGAATATATATAACACAGCCAAAATGTCCATCCACAACGCGGTGTTGGTTTCAACATTATTGTACGGCATTGAGGGCTGAATATGCCCGAAATCGAGTGAAAGTATGATAAATGCAGTAGAAATGCGATCTTTTATAAATATGTCCGGTGTCACCCTTGTGGACAGGATAAGCAATTATACGCTGTATGACTGGGTTGCACGACAGTGTTTTAAAAATGAAGAAAGGAATGCTTGTATGGTTCGGGCACATAGAATGAATGAGCGATGAAAGACTGACGAAGAAAATTTACAGAGCGAAAGCAAGTGGTGAAAGAAACCAAGGAAGACCTAGGCGAAAATGTGTGAAGAGAATGATGAGATTTGAGGAAACCAAAGAAGTATGTAAGAACCGCGACGCTTGGCGCTCCGTCTTCTCTGACTACGTGAAGATATGTAAGTATGTATATATATATGTATGTAAAAAAAATTGTGAAAAGTGTATCACTGCAAAATTTGAAAGATAAATGTTCGTAACAATATTTGTAGAAACATTCGACCGTATCTGTACCTACACATCATGTCTGGGACCTGCGTAAGGTAACATTTAAGTAACAATAGTGATTGTTACTTAAATGTTCTTACGCAGTTCGATACTTCTATAAAGAACAGAAAGCCGACAAAGTTTGAACTTTTATTACTTTTTAATATAAAATTATTTAGTTATCCGACTGTGATGATTCACTAAAGAAGAGATGATTGACCTGCACGTTAGTACATATTTCGGTGCCCTCGTAGTTGCTAATGATAAATGATTAAGCGTGTCGGAAAGTAAATGGGGGTTGCGGGTTCGATTCCCGCCCCGAGTCTGAATGTCTATGTATAATATGTATTTATTTACAAAAGAAACCAAGGAAGACCTAGGCGAAAATGTGTGAAGAGAATGATGAGATTTGAGGAAACCAAAGAAGTATGTAAGAACCGCGACGCTTGGCGCTCCGTCTTCTCTGACTACGTGAAGATATGTAAGTATGTATATATATATGTATGTAAAAAAAATTGTGAAAAGTGTATCACTGCAAAATTTGAAAGATAAATGTTCGTAACAATATTTGTAGAAACATTCGACCGTATCTGTACCTACACATCATGTCTGGGACCTGCGTAAGGTAACATTTAAGTAACAATAGTGATTGTTACTTAAATGTTCTTACGCAGTTCGATACTTCTATAAAGAACAGAAAGCCGACAAAGTTTGAACTTTTATTACTTTTTAATATAAAATTATTTAGTTATCCGACTGTGATGATTCACTAAAGAAGAGATGATTGACCTGCACGTTAGTACATATTTCGGTGCCCTCGTAGTTGCTAATGATAAATGATTAAGCGTGTCGGAAAGTAAATGGGGGTTGCGGGTTCGATTCCCGCCCCGAGTCTGAATGTCTATGTATAATATGTATTTATTTACAAAAGAAAATTATATAAGTAGTATATCAGTTGTCTAGTACCCATAACACAAGCGCTGTGCTGCTTACTTTGGGACTGAATGGCGCTGTGTGAAATGTCTGAGTATATTATTATTATTAAAAATATTTTCATAAAGAAAAGCCCGAGAAAAAGTATTGTAACATATAACTTTGTTCTGATGTCCTGACTAGAATCATCAGGATAAAAAGAAATTTAATTAAAATTAATGGTACGATTATGGTACCATAGATGTCGCTACGGAACGTTTCTACAGGCATTTTGAAATTATTACATTATTAAGTCAAACGTATTACAATTAATAATTTAATTTTTATTTTAATCTTATTCCAAATTAAATAGTCGTAATTGATTGTTGCAATTTTCTATTGCTGTATCACAAGCTCTTGATACTTAAAAATTATTTTCTACTTTTTAGTTCGATTTGCCATTAAAGCGGGTTTTTTTTAGTTTTTTTAAGCTATAATTTTTTATTTTCTACTTTTTTCTTTACAGGTAGGTAGCTGATACGAAACAGGGCTGAATCTTCTTAGATAAGATCTTCTTAGATTAGATAGAGAAATGTCGACAGTACAATGTTGATTATTTGAAATTTGGTTTTCTTCTATTAAAGGCAGACAAACGATTGCCCACATGCCTTTAATGTAACACAGTTTTAAGCAATGACTATGAAACCATCAAAGCTCGAAAATCATCTAAGAAGGTGTCATCCTGATAAGATACGTAAAGTTTGAAAACATTTCCACACATTGAATGAAAAATATGAAAAGAGACCCACCGTGCACAGTATGTTCACTTCAACGTCTCAAAATAACAATGATGGCATTGCGGGCATCTTACATTATCTCATTGCTTATAGCGAAATCTGGAAAACCGCACACCATCGGAGAACAGTTAATTTTACCCGCTGTCGAAGAGGTTTTTAAAACTATTCTGCACAAACCTCTATTTGACCTACTCAAAAGAATTCCTTTGAGTAACAATACTGTACAAAGACGTATTGATGAAATGAGCTATTTTGAAAGCTTCTTGTGTAATTATCTGCAAACAACTCATTTTTCTATTTAACTGGACGAGTCAACTTCATCTGATAATGAAGCGTTATTATTGGCATATGTTCAATTTGTTATGGACGAAGAAATCCATGAAGAGCTGCTACTCGTGAAAACTTTGGTCACTAAAGGCGAATCAATATTTAATGTCCTTAGTGATTTTTTAAGGAAAAATCAATTCCATTTACAAACATTATTTTGGTGCCAGCAGATGGAGCTCCTGTCATATTTGGACGATATCGTGGGTTTATAAGCCATCTTAAACGAATTGTATCAGGAGTAACTGCAATTCACTGTGTCATCCACCGACAACACCTGGTAGCGAAAAATTTGAGTAATAGATTACACCAATCGCTTCAATTTATAATGCGTTGAATACACGTTTTTTTGCACAATTGTGCGACGAAAATTTTTTTTTATTTTTTTTATTAAATCTCCACAACAGAAAAGTTGCGTAAACTTCAAAAAGCAAGTTTTTCTGTATACCGCCAATTCGCTAACATACTCACAGTTATAATTTTACAAATGAGGTTAGCTATATAATATTATTGTGATGTGTATGTGTGTCGTGCGTGCATATGCGTGCATAGTGTGCGTCTTGTGTATTCTATCTTGGCAGTGTCCTAGAGATAATTACCTACGGTCGTTTGGTGCGTAAACACGCAATAGGGCTACTGACTTGGACTGAATGTTTTTCTTGGTTTACGTATTTGATAATAGGTACTATATTACGTATTTGATAATAGGTACTAAATTGTCACATTATCTTTTCATTTTATATTATTGCAAATTTAATACGTTTTTATTTATATAATTTTACTAGTATTTTATATCTAGTTTCAAAAGTTTGTGAGTTAGTATGGTGGAAATGGACAAAAAAAATGCATTTTGTGTGCAGTATAATAAAAAATCAGCAACAAAGTAACTAGAGCATTATGATAATATATTTCCTACAAATTAGCAACAGAGAAATATTTCCGGTTTCGATATAGATGTATTCAAACATCCATACACTGAACATTATGCTCGTAAACTTGATTGACGTAATATTTAGTCAGTAAATGCGCGGGAGCGTTTCACCGTGCGACGACAACCGCGGCGCACTCGCGACTGTCGTATGGCGAGAAATGCCGAGATTTCAAGCGCGTCGTTTGGGAGCGTTTGTATGAAGATTTGTACTGTATGCTTACTTGTACTGTGTCCTAAGTGACAACCTGACAAGTGTATACAATGTAAAGGGTGTTTGGGACATTACATTTATTTAAACACTTGAGAGAGAGTGAGATTAATAAATATACCAATGTTATACGCTATAAATAAATAAATCTGCAATATGTATGAACACAAACATATTACATACAACCTTTTTTTTTATTTGTTTTTTTTTTCGAGGTTATCCATATAATGCTGCTTCAATTTGCATTTAATGTTTTTTTTAGTTATTAGTTGTTTTAGCTCGCCAGGTAGCTCGTTTATTATATATATACATTTTATTTGATTTCGTCCGTATAGGTTATTATAACTGGAAATTATTAATTTATGTTTTCGTGACAATTGTGTATTTTTCCCCGTATTATAGTAAGCCTTTATACGGTCGTTGGAGTAGTTTTCTATTAGTAGCATAAACATAAATTTTTATGTACTGGTAAAATTTTGCAAAATCGACTGTGATTATCTGTGTATCGTTGTTTAATTTTTTCTGGTACTATTGTTTTCAGTATTCGCCATTGAAGTTCGTATATTTTATATAAATCTGTTTTACAAGTTAAACCGTAACTGCTCAAGCCATAACCTATAATTGATTCACCAAGAGAGTTGTATAGAGTTAGCAATGTTTTGTAAGGTGTAGCGCAAGCGCATAAGGTCTACTTCTACTTGTACTGATTCTCTATTAAAACGACACGTCTTTACCGATGGAATTTTATTTTGAACTGACTACAGAGTATCATGCAAACAAATAAATAGAATAGACAATAGATACACACACAACACAACATCAGATATTTTTGATTTTATCAAATACAATTTGGCAAGAATCGCTCTCAGCTTATTACATACCATATCAATGTGCTCAGTCCATTTCATATTTTTATCAATTATCAACCCTAAATATCTTTGTTGATCTACGTGTTCTATAAAAGGACGGTTACATATACTATTGGTATAATTATTTGATATGTGCAGGCATTTGTGATTGTGAGCTATTAGTTTAATATTCTGATGTTTTCTATTTTGAACTGAGCTTATATACATAAGTTTAGTTTTGTCTGCATTAAATACCAATCCCACATCATGCGACCATTCATCAATCCCGTACAGTCCTCCTGTAGTCGGTGCAAAGCAATGTTAATATAATTATCAGCTATCAGTAAGCATGTGTCATTAGCAAACTGAAACACTTTGCACCACTTTACCACATTTACAACATGATTCACATATGCTATGTAATGCAATGGTCCTAATACCGATCCTTGTGCTGTACCTTCACTTACCAATATTCTGTCACTCAAACCATCCACGACTTTAACGTAATAAGAACGATTACTTAGATAGTCTCGTCACCATCCCAGTATAGGTCCCCTTATGCCTGCGTCGTTCAGTCGTTCCAATAATAAATCATGCCGTAAAGTATCAAAAGCCCTGCTGTAATCTATAAAAACGGCCAGCACGTATTTTTGTTTATTGATGTAATTATTGACTAAGTCAGTAAAAGCAGAAAGCAACTGAGTGGTGTTCTTCTGCTGTCTGAACCCATATTGTGTTTTGTTCAAAATATCATTATTGTCATAAAAAGAGTAAATTTGCGTACTTATATATTTTTCGATTAGTTTGTCTGAAGTAGGTAGAATTGTTATAGGTCGATAATTCTCAAAATCAAATTTACTACCTTTTTCGAATATTGGTCTAACTATCCTAGTTTTTAACTCATCAGGATATTTACCTTTTTCTATGCAGGCATTAATTAATTTGACTATAACAGGGCCAATTTTTTCACAAATATTTTTTATTTCTATGCATCGGATCTTATCTATTCGTGGAGCTTTATTTACATTCATAGATTTAATTAGTTTTATGACGCTGCTAGTATCCGTTTTTTTAAACTACATTGACACGTTAGCAGTATACTTATACGTAGTCTTTCTTAGTCTGTTTTTGTCGCACTCAGGAATAACCTTTTTTATGATATTAGAAAAAGTGCTAGCAAATTTGCAATATCCTGTGGTTAAGTATTTTGTTTCCGAAATGCATTGAGTATTACAGAATCAACCGATTGCCGTACCCGTCCTGTTATTTTATTAAATATAGTCCATAATATTTTGTAATTATTTCCATGACACTTTATTTCATTCATAACACTTATTTTTAGCTTTTTGTATCTGCTTATTAGCATAATTACGGGCTCTAACATATTTTTGTCTCACAATCATATTATTCGTGCCCTTTAACTATTCATTAAATAAAGTATCTCTGTGATTGCAAGCTTTTATTATAGTATTACTAATCCATGTGTTATTTTCTCTCTTTTTTGTATTTCGTTTCATCTTAATTTTATTCTCAGATATTTTATAACTGTAAAATGATAAAGACTTCCAACGATTGCTATTAAATACTGAAAAACGCTGGTTTTCCAAAGGTACATGTTTAACAAGATTTTACTTACTTTTTGAATCAGTTTTAGAGTGTCTGGAAAGTAAAGATCCACATTTAGAGGCAAAGCTGATCAAATTGAAAGCAGACATCGTGTTGTTAACAGATTTGTTCGAAAAATTTAATGACATTAACTTGTATTTACAAGGGGACAGCCTAAATTTAATAAAAACAAAGGTTGTAATTTCGGTTTTTATTGGAAAATTGAAATTTATGAAGCAAAATATTAGTCGGTGCGAATTCTCCCAGTTTTCAAACTTGTCACAGGCAGAATGTCGTGATGAGGATATTCAGACATACGTTCAACATTTAAATACCTAATGACTTTAAAAATAGATTTGAAGATATTCTTACATTGGAAATACCACCATGGATCATAAATCCATTTGATGAAACGGAAGAGACGAATGTGGTATTACAAGAGGAGCTACTCGAGCTTAGCACCAATGAGCAACTGAAAATGAAATTTAAAAAAGACTATCAAACATTTTGGTTGCAGGTAGAAATATCCGAAAAATATCCTGGGTTGCGGGAAATTGCGTGAAAACTTTTGGTATCATTTCTCTCGTCATACCTTGTCTAAAAAAGTTTTAGTATCGTTACGGTGCGTTATTAATGTTTAATTTTAATTCTATTAAGTCTGTAATCATATTATTGTAATAAAAAGACCACAAGAAAATATACTGTTTTTCTTTTTATTTTTACCACTCCGAATTTAAGGTTGGAACTCAGCCGTGACGCAAATTTCCATTGTTTGATCTAATCTTCACATTTTTTGATAAGTTTTGGGATTATGGTAGAAATGTAGCAGCAGGGGGTCCAGCGAAACCAGTAAAGTTTTTAAAGTGGTCTACGAGAAAAAAAAAGTTTGACAACCTCTGGTTCTAGCGCATTACAGTATAGCGCTTTTGATAAAAAAAGTGGCCTGTGTCCGTACCCTTATGACAATCTATCTCTGCGATAAATTTCATCAGAATCGATCGGGTTTAGCCGAGAAAATGTAACAGATAGACAGACAGACAGATAGACTTTCGCATTTATAATATTAGTATTGTTGGAAATATGGATATGTGCGCATATATTATGGATCCAACTTCATTAAATATTACGGGATTGCAGTAAAAATAGGATTTAATTAAAAATATACATTAAATTTCATTTATTTCCATAAAAATACAAACAATTTACAATGATAATGTGAGATTAGTTACATTGACCATTTTCAACAAGTTTTCTCACGTATTCAATGCACTCCAATCGTTGTAACTTCCCGCTGTGTGTGTGAGGTAGAGACTCCACGAAGACGATGCCACCGCGTAGCCGTTTGTGATCGCTAAGTGTTGCTGAAAAAACTTTGTATCAGTAAAAATTGGCAAAGAGCGCGTTCTACTCGTATAGAGAGTGCCTTGTGATATTTATAACATGCTGGATTAAAAATGGTTTAATTACTGGTAAGATAACCGTGTCCGATCTTTGGAATATCCTGAAGATTCTTCGTTAACATGAAAAAGATTTATAAAAATTATAAGAATGTGGGTATTTTTCTTCTAAACTTTAGATAATGTTATGCTTTCTTTAAATTTTATGTCATGTAGATGGGAGGGGGGGGATAGTCGAGTCGCTTTTGACTGCAATACTAACTGCGTCAGTATGTTATTAGAAGTAACTACATAAGGTAGACTTTTCATCCAGCTCCTACCAAATAAAATATTACGGCAACCCTATTAGCTATATAGCTATTATATTAGATATGGCAACCTTGCACTGCCAGTATATTTCATGTCGGTCATGAAATATTTATTTGCAAATTACTCGTAAATCTAAGTGCTTTGGCTACTAATATTCACAAAAATAAAAATACGTCATGTTTAGATGTGTATCGTTGTACTGTGACCTTCCCTAGTCAAGCGCATAAGTAAAAATCTAGAAAGTCGTTCAACAAGAATGGATGTTTTAAACATTTAGAACAAATACTTCATCGATTGTGCTACTTGGTCCTTGGTGTACAAAGCATAGTGTCTAGGTCAAGGGAGTGTTTACCTTCTCTGGTTTAAATATTCTCTTACAATGAACTGTGAGCTGAGAGCTCACCGACAATCAGACTCCAAAAAAAACTAAATTTGCTGCTTAAATTTATTTGGAAGTTATTAGCAGGTTAATACCATTTTTAGTTGGTATTGTCTATTTAGTAGGTATTAGGAGTATTTAAGATCTACTTATATCTACAGACAGCGTGTCCAGTTCATATAGTGTTAGACAGGGCACAGCGCACATGTTTTTACATTTACCAACACGTTAGTGACAGACAAGGTTCAAACAATATCGACATGTACAGACAGCAGCAGTATCAACAGGCTTTGAATGGATCAGGGCAGGGCATTTTTTTTATTTCTTATACCGATACTTATAACATCATTATTGTATGTATTATTATCAGTCTGAATTCAATCAGTCTAGGATGTGGATAAAATTGGTGCAACTGAATGTGTATCGTCTGCCGTACTAACAGTCGACGAGGCGGTGTATGAGGTCGCGCGTGACGTCACCGCGGGCCGCCCGCACGACCGCGGCCGCGGGCCCGCGCCCACTGTCGCACACCACGCTCTCCTTCACCCCTGGTATTGAGCTGATCACGTTCTCTATTTCCTCAGGAGATATCTGCATAGAAACATGCATTGTTTATCTATAATTCCATATAAAACGCTAATGCTAATTTTAATCTAATTTTGTAAATTTTTGAACTAGAATCTCACGTATTGGGCGTAATTATAACATACACGAATTGCACGAAAATCACGCGAATTATGTGACCACCATGATTAAAATGATTTGACAAGAGAATTCACTGACTTACGAACGCTTCACTTTTCGGTTCTGTCGCTCGGGCTATGTATTTCTTCTAACCTAAGAATAACATTTAGACTCTCTGAGTCTGAATTCAGAGCGCTAGAACGGAATCGGCCGGTCTTACTGTCTGTCTGAATATTGAATGGTGTAATAAGAGTCGAAATGGGCAAATGTGAATAATTCGATATAAATACAATAGAATGGAACATCCGGAATTATGCTTCAAAATAATTGGGGGTAACTATAATGATCAATTAATAATTCATAAATTTGATACATGAACACTTCATGCTACAGGCAAAAATGAAAAAAGCAAAACAGTGACTTGGCGCGCTCAAGTCTTGATTTATATAGATCGTGGTCATAATATCTTAGAATTGATCACTTCATGATGTGGCCAACCATTTCATGAAGTGTTTGTATTTTATGATACGGAAAATATCTACTGTCCACATTATGGTCTGGCCAAATCATGATATGATCAGAGGGTATTTTCGATATGATGAAATACAATCATTTCATGAAATGGTCGGCCACATCATGAAGTGATCAATTTTAAGATCTGGCCACGATATGTTTGATCTAGCCAGACCATATCATTATGTGGGCAGCGGGTATTTTCCATATCATGAAATACAACAATTTCATGAATAAGTAGGCCATATCATGAACTGACCAATTCTAAGATCTGGCCACGACATAATATATAATCTCGCACCAGTAGTAAAGCGCTCTTCGTAAGCGTTAGTAGGTCGTTCTTCTTGACGACGTCACGAACGCCGTCGCCGCTCTGCTAGAGGGCGCCAGTGTTCTCTTAACCGTTGATGTTGCAAACAAACATTCTTTTGAATGATAATTAAAAAAAACTAACACTTCAAAATAACAACTAAATATAAAAAAAATTTAAGCAATGCAAAGTATTAGTTTGTACTGCATATTAAAACACAATTCCTTAGAGATTTTATATACAAATTCTACTGTTATCTTGACAATAATATTTGCTCGCAGTTCATATTATTATGGTTGAAATTAAAAAATATAGTGCAACAAATATTATAATTTACAAAATATAATGGATATAGTATTTGATGCAGAAACCTGTAATTTTAAGCTGAAAAACAGTTGTTATTTTAAATTGCATGTAATTTGTATCTAAGTAAACGTATAGTAAAGCTGTAGAAACCGTGTCTGTACATTGAATTTTATCAAAAAGTGAGTGGGGATGATAAAAAAGAGTAACAAAACAAAAAAGCACTTTTTAATCTTTGTCTCTCTGTCTGTACGTACACGTTAATCTCCGAAACTACTAAACCAGTTGAAGCTTAGTTTGGAACAACATTTAGGCTTCGTTTCATTGAAATCGGATGACAGTAAAAAAAGTTATCATCATATTTAAAGATAATTTTAATGTAATAAAGCAGTAGAAACCGTGTATGTACGCGCTTATCTCCGAAAGTACTGAACGGATTGTCTTGCGATTTTCGCAGGTAGATTAAGCTCAGCTTGCAACAACATTAACACTTTGCTTTATTGTATTCAGATGACAATGAAAAAAGTTGTCGACATTTAAATATAATTTTAAATTTTCTGCTCGCTTCTTATAGAATGCGTAATAAAATCGACTTTCACGCGGAAAAATTCGCGGCACCAGCTTGTTAGGAATAAGAATAGTTTAGAATCCCAATTTCGGTATTCTTAATACAGAAGAATATGAGTGATATTATTGAGAACATTGAAGTAAAAATTCAAATTTTCATAATGTGCAGCTGATTCATTTGTTGATTCGGTGCTGGTTAGCTGACCGAGTCTGATCTCTGGTATATCCTGAGGATGCTTTGTTGAGAGGCGAAACACGTCTCGATTGGTGGTTTTTGAAGTTTGAGTGGAAAATAGCTAAAGATTTTAGTAATTCATCACATGAAATGGATTTCTGCAAAGTAATACCTGAGTCTATATAAAATTTTCATAAGACAATTTATCTTCTATGAAAATTTTGAAACTTTAATAAACATTAACAAAATATATCACTAAGGAATCTTCAAATTAGTAAATCGAGTTCGTCGCAGACAGACAGATATACAGATAAATCTGTAAGTGATCTTCAGAGGTTTTTTTCTTCGACGTATGTATCCTAAAAACAATTGACTGCTGAAATTAAGAGCAATAATTTGTATTTCTTTTCTTACGTGTTTCCCTGAATACTTGAAGTTGAATTTCTTCCTGAAAACGAAATGCATGTTGTCATTTTCGTCTCTGTAGAACACGTCTCCCGTCTTCAACCAACCGTCCGACGTGACGCAATCACGATATGCCTCTTCATTGTTATAATAACCCTAAAAATTTGAAATATAGTACTTACTGCTTACATTAATTAGTTCTGCGTACTTACAAAGTACCATAAACTTAGTATGTACCGGCGTATAAACGAATATAGAGCTCGTTGACGCGTAACGATTTTTAATTTGTCGATGTCACCTATGAAATGAATGATTCCCTCGATCATTGCGATATATATTAACACAATCACATACAGAACACGTAAACATTATTGAAAAATACAGAACTTATTTGAAATAAAATAGGAATAACACAAAATAATCAAATAAGCCAGCAGCGTTCTCCACAGCGTAACGACCTGTCGTTCAATATAGTGGTGAGTAAGCAGTACACGAATAAGCACAATTGAGCTTACTTGTAATTGTGAAAAAAATGGAATGCATGTATACGTACACATGTACATACGCTTATAAAATCATGACCTTCCTTCTTACTTCATCGTAATCGGGTAAACATGGGCTCCACGGTTTTACAATTACTTGTATTCAGACATGTCATCACGAAAGACGTAGGTAATAAAACTATTCAAGAACATTGCGCGTCGGCGCGCAGCACGACTTTTCGCGGGAAGTGGAGAAGTTCGCATTCTTTTTTTTTTTGTACAATTCTATTCAAAGGGGTCTATGCTCATAACAGCCAATGTCTTCAGTAATAAAATGCTAATTCTTCATTTCATTTCATTAAAATATCGACGTAATGCACTTTAAAGGTTTCTTGGAGTTTCTGGTGACAAATATGTTAAGGCGGTTTTTCTAGTACGATCCACTGAGGCAGACTAAGCCTATAAAAAAATCTCAACGTCACACTACTAAATAAGCACTTATCTCATCAATTTCACATAATGCGTAATAACTTAAATATTTCGGGCGCAAAACTATGCTAATTTTATATCACATTTCCACTGGAATCAAATAATTAAAATAAACGCTCAACCGCTCTACATAAAATTCCACCAAAAATTCCCAGTTCGCATTCTCTTTAGATTTTCTACTTTTTGAAAGTGATAGTATATTGTTAATTACATAAACGCGCCCATAGAATCAGGAATAGAAAAAATTACATACGTTGAAAACAAGAAAGTCACTTTTCAGCCAAAGCTCCCCTTGTTCGTAAGATCCCATTTCTTTCCCATCGTCATCCACTAACTGAAACGAAAAGTTGTGTTTTAGTTTATCTTTTAAGACTAGAAAATAAAACAAACAAATTTTTAATTGACGAGCCAATTCTACTCCCGGCTTCGGCCGAATAATTTTTTTTTTTTAAAGTTTGGACTTCGAAGATACACCAAATAACCGGCCGGTTATAACCTTTATTTATATTTATGATTCTCTTGTATATCATTACGCTCCAGAATTAGAAAGAACTGATTTGTAGATCTGCCCTATTTAAGCGAAAGTCACTCAAAAAGGAGAAATAAGAAAAAATTAAGAAAAAAAATTAAACCGCCTTCAAAAAAAAACACTGAAAAGTACAACATAACTATCCTTTACTAATCAAAACTCTAGTACAATAAAAATAACTTTATAAGTACGATACACATACCTATATAAATAAATTTGACAATTATTGACGTCGGTGCCAAGACAAAGGACAGTTATTTTGTACTTTTCAGTGTTTTTTTTTAAGGCAGATTATCTTTTTTTTAAATGTTTTGAAATCGATTGAGTAGTTATTGAGTTTATCCATTTTGCATAAACAAACAAAGTTTACCTTTTTATAATATTATAGTATAGACTAATTGAATTCGTATTTAATTAGTAAACTTATTTTTATATTATGTATGTCTGTAAAGAATGTCGTCGTGTGTCTTGTCTATATTATAGATGATCCTCGTTGTGTATTCATTCAAAAGACGTAAACAGTCGAACTAACCACCTCTCACAAAATAATACATTTTTTTTCTGTTCCATTAGATATATCGACTTTTAAATTCCCAAAATTTCTATTACATACTGTACTGTTACCACGTACTTTAATTAACGCTTGCCTACGGGCAAGTCTGTACTCGACATCGGCAAAATTATCGACTAAACGATACATACCACTAACAAAAAAAAATTGTGGTGGCACCATTCAAAGAACAAGGAAAAAAGTTATGTAACTAGTAAGCATCATCAGTATTATCGCCGGCACAGTAGGGCCTTGCCCTGAAGCAGGACGCGGTTACGCGACCGCCCAAGGGCGCCAGACATGAAGGGGCGCCAAAAGCGCCTACATTACATAAAAAATTCAATTGAAATAAACGTTTGTTTTTAATTTTTGTTCTTGTCTTTTTTTCCAATTTTTTCCACATGTGTAAATTGGACAGTAGTGAGGGCGCGCCATGTAAATCTCGCCCAAAGCGTCGGAATTTCTAAAACCGGCACTGTATATAAACATAGATAAATTAACCTTGTAAATAATCGTGTTGATTATTTTTCCAATAGACTTTAAATCCGTGCTGTGGTCCGGTAATGCTATACAACCGTGCAGTTCTGTCATGCCATAGCCATTACGAAAATGCGTAGTTTTTGGCAGCTTTTCCTGTATCATAAAGTTAAATTTTATTTACGCATTAAATAAAATAAAAAAATAATAAATAAAAATAATAAGTTACTGTGTATAATTGGAGGACTTTATCCGTCGGTGGCGCACCTACGATAATCACGACCTTGAGTGAGGTTAATTGGTGCGGCGACATAACTTCTGCTATGGATGCCGCCGTCATCGGCCCTAGGATTACAAATGTTGGCTGTAAAAGTAAACGGTGGATACATTTTCAATACAATAATTTCAATCTTATTTCGTAATTTAAAGAAATTCCACGAAAAAAGTTAAAAATTTTGATGGTATTTTTGTACGAAAATCTCAATAAAAAAAATGATGTTCAGATTCAACATCTCACCGGGGCGAAGCCGGGGCGCGTCGCTAGTTCATAATACAAAGGAACCCATTAGGAGTTCTTAATTTTACTTCTTATAAATATCCATACCTAGGCGAAAATGTATGAGGAGAATGATGAGATTTGAGGAAGCGAATGAGGATTGTAAGGACCGCGGCGCTTGCCGCTCCGTCCTCTCTGACTACCCCGTTGGGGATACAGTGTGATGATATGTATGTATGTATGTATAAAAATCCACTAGTTAAAGTGTTTTTTATTGTATTTTTCTTCTCGTTACTGGTTTAGGGATATCAACTTTAGTTTCTGTATCGAATGTCAGTTCAGTAGGTAATAATTCGACTGTGACATATGGACAAACGGACAAATTGATAGTTCCCACAGCCAGACATAAAGAAATTATATCAGTCGAATTCACAGAAGTTGAATACAAAAGACTTACAATGCTTTGTAGCTAAAACGTACCTTAGACTTTAAAATGTATTTTATGTACCAAGGATCCATAGACCGATTGCAAGTCAATTTTAGTTAAAAGAGTTTTACAAAATAGTAAGTGTGGCAAGGTTGCACTTTATCCTACCACAAGCAAAATATCTCTTTTTTTTCAGTATTCTACTAATTACAATACCTGCTACGTAAGTATGCTTCAAAAGAAGGCAATAGGTTCCTTGTATTAGTCATATTCGAATATGAAATGACAATTAGTCAATGATAATATGAAATGCGCAAACTTGAAAACTTGGAAGATCGCTAGTGTGGGAGGCCCCACTTGTGTCGATACACTTGCTGTTTCCCATGTACCGGCGACTTTCAAGTTAGCAGGTGCCGCGGCCAGCACTGCCGAGAACTTGAAGAGGCGTAAGTATGCGACTCTGAGGCTGAGATTTTAAGAGCGTACTTTGCCTTTACTCAAGTTTAAGTTTGCAGTAAAGTTGAACTTAGACGAAAATCGAATTTATAGTCTGGTAAGTACGACTTCACGATAAGCTTAAGCATAGCAAAGGCTAAGTCGTCAATATCGGTGACTTACGAAAAACTTAAGTAAAGACCGACTAAAAAGATAGTAGAAAAGAGTAAGGTTACAGATAGTACTCTGTGTTCTGCGTTTGACAACAGCGCGTTCAGTTTTAGGCTACGGTTTTATGTAATAATTGTAGAAAATCGTTTCTCAGTACGAAATGTAGTAGAATTTGAATTTCTTATTTCTGTCTAATAATTAGTAGATGATTGGTGCATAGTCTGTGATTTAAAGTAGGACAGTCACTTCATTAACTCCAATGAAAGTGTAGGGACATTGTAAGTGTGTTAGAAAAGACGAATCAGCGGTTTTGTGTGGAAGCGTGATGTATGCGAGAATCGACGGCAGTTACTGCGCACTGCCCGATCGGAACGAACGCGACCTAAATTGGGGTTCAGTTGGGACAATAAAATTGTACGGAACTATTTAATAGATATCTTTATTTCTGCCAGTGACTCCCAGTACAACTCACATATAAATAGGTATATCCTAAAAAATTAAAGCAGTTACTTCATATAATGGAACGTCTATAGATCGGCTCATAGACAAAGTTTTACATAAGCTAAGCTTTTGCTGAGCATTTACTTAGCTCGATTACGACTATAAATTCGACAGTGAGAGTTTCATACTCACATCAAAGGAGTCCAGGAGATCGAGTACAATTTTAACTATAAAAAATTATCCAATTAATATTTATCAAATCTAGTCTTCCAGACTGGCTTCTTACTGTAATTCCTATGTTTAGGTGAACAATTTATTTTGTAAAAATTAAGAAAAGTTGTAATTTTTGCAAATTGTAGGAAATTAACCTAAGTTAATGTCGTCAATTAAATGGCAAAAGAAAAGGCGAAAATGAGACTTTAAATTGTTATTGTAAAGATAAAAAAGTTAATAATCTGTGTTTCCACCATTGACACGAATCACACAATCACAGCGATTTGGCATGCTTCAAATCAGTTCATCAAAATCACTTTGAGGAATGGCCGCCCAAGTTCTTTCTAACAAGTCAAAAAGTACTTGTGGGGTATGCACGGCATCCATACTCGGCAGAGCTCTTCTTTGGAGCATATCCCATGCGCGCTCAATTGGGTGGAGGTCTGGCGATTGAGCAGACCACGGCAGAACGTTGATGCGAGCATCGGCAAGAGTGCGTGTTACGACTAGCCGTGTGTGGACGTGCATTGTCGTACATTAGTCGAAACAAATCATCCAACCGGCTTCGCAAAGGGATGATCACATCTGAAACAATCCTAACTGAACACAAACTGAACAGTTCCAAACTTTGGAAATAGTTGGTCTCGAAAATCGAATGAAATTAACGGACCAATTATATTTGTACAAATTAATAAATAATGAAGCAGATTCATCTTATTTACTTAGCAAAATAAATTTTAGATGTTCTCGAGACAGTAGACGTAATAAATCCCTTTTTAGTTTACCAATAATTGAAACCAATTATGCTCGTAACACCTTTATTTTTAGATCTTGTTATAATCATAATGAAGTGTGTGGCAACGGTGACCTGTTTTGTAACTCCCTCAAAAAGTTTTAAAGCTTCTTGATGAGCAATTAGTTTTTCCTATTTCTTTTGTTTTTTTTTTATTGTTTGTCTATTGCTTTTCATTTATGTCTACATCGCAATTTATGTATATTATTTGTAAGTTGAAAGTAATTGGTTTATGTATTATAACTTTAGTTTTTTACATATATAATGTATTATGTATACTGTGTGTATCCCAAATAAAATAAATAAAAATCTTCTCCGCATAAATTTAAGCATTGAGGTTGCCTCTGATCCCAATGAGATCGGTTCTTCCACCGATCCAAATATCGACTCAAACCATTATTGTTCCTTCTTCATATGAATGAACTTCTTGACAAAATTTCAAACGTTCTTAACGTCTAGAGATCCTCCAAACTCGAGTATGTCTTATATCTGGCCTCATACCGAAACGAGATTCATCGGAAAAGTAAACCTCCCAATTTCTGTGTTCGCGAGCCCATTGTAAACGGACCCTACGATTGCAGGGTTCTAAAAGTGGAACTCTCAGCGGCCTTTGGGAACGCGGACCCACTTCACATAAACGAATTCGGATGGTTTGGTCGCTTATCAGCAAGCTTGAAGAGCTGTCGAGCCTCGTAGCCATGGTCATGGCGGTCTTGGTGGGATTCCGTCGAGCAGTATTTAAAATTCCTTCTGGGATTGGTGATGCGAGACCTTCCTCCATGTTGCTCGGCCATGCTGCTCGTGATACGATAGCGTGTCCAGAGACGGCTTATGACGCTCTGTGTAGCGCCAAGAGCGACAGCCACAGTAAGTTGCCTGAAACCAGCTTGCAACATTCCGACAGCTCTTCGACCGAAGCAACATTCCGACAGCTCTTCGACCGACCGATCTCTTCTCTTGTCAAATGATGTCGTCGCTCCATATCGCTGCAATTTTTTCAATTCCGATGCAGAAATTGTAATGGTTTTGGTGTGGTTTTGTAAAAACGCTATATTACACACTTATAGGAAACCTGATTGAAAATTGATTTTTTATTTTCAAAATTTAAAGAAAATTCTTTTTTCAAATAGTGAAAATCACTAAAAAGAATCAATAACGATCCAAAGAAATTAAAATAATAATCCTCAATTGCGGCGATACTCTAAAAGGTACTTGATCTTTAGACACTTTTGATGTGTGTATTTACGCCTTTTGACTGATCGAGGTTTTGAGAGACCGCCGGGCTGGCAGTTTCTTCCGCCAACGAATCAAATTGGTTATTCAAAGAGATAATGCTGCCAGTCTGCTAAGCACCTTAAGCAATGACAGCTTTCTAAACGGCAACTTTGAGGAAGGCTATTATTTAAGATAATGTGTGGTTTTATGTTTGTAAATATTAATGTTAGGATATCTATGTAACTCTCGGGAGCGCGAGAAAGGCTTTTCTAACTAAAAATATTGAGATTATATCGATTTATATAAAGAAAATTAAAATCATTTCTTATATGCAAGTAAATCCGAGTAGATGTTATACTAGACTTGTCATTCTACCAAGCTAACTTAAAAACAAAACTAACACTACCTTATTCTACAAACGCTGACCAAGCCATTACGCCACCATGCGGCATGCACCATGTCAGCGCTTCTTAGTGGGAGCCGAGATATAATTATGTACTTTTTTGTTATTAATAAATAAATGCACATTTCCCACGGGTAATGTTTTTTTACGTTGTGCTAATTTGTTTATTTTGTGCTTTTTTTGATATGTTTTTCTTATAGTATATTTGTTACAAATGGAAAACAAAGAAAATAATAAGCTGCCCGAAGTCTTACAGAAATATAAAGGCCAGAACTGGCTTGACGAAGAAAAGGTACAATTCTTTAAAACTATTTCATTGACATTCATTCTAAAGTTTATTCATTGTAATTTTTTGTGCGAGCTACATTGTATTTAATTTGTGTTTCAGACTGCTTCTAAATTTAGTTCAGCAGTATGTGAAAATCATTAAAAATAAGAATACAGATACTGAGCAAAAAATGAATCAACATTACATTGTTAATCACGTCCATTTTTACTGGATAAAAAGAAATATCAATTACGAACGACAGAAGAGACCTTAAAATTGTGTTTGATGATTTTTGACATGTAGTAAAGCCACGTAAATATGTGATCGATAATTTTCGTCAAACTTCGGTTTAGATCGGCTGTTACATTGAGTTTACAGAAGACTGATGCCCCAACGCCTTTGTAAGTCTATCCTAATTTACAACTTAACTAGACCAAAGATGAAATATATTTTATAGTCTATGAATTAATAATTTGAGTATTCGTTATTGAGTATTGTAAATGAACTGTATCTCTATGAATTCGACTGTAAATCTTAGTCTTCTGTGACAATAATCTTTGTAATATCATACACCGATAAAGTTCACTTTCTGTGCGCTAGATGGCGCGCGCCATGTAATTCAAAATCGCGAAGCCGCAGTCTCCGAAATAAGTGAAGTTCCTCTATAATTTTTTCTCGTGATGGCTGTGCGTTAAAATTCATAATCGTTGCCTGTGAAGCACAATCACTGTTACAAATGTTCTCAAGAGAATAAAATATAAACTTGTGAACTACGGTAAAACTATCCTGTAATAAAGAAAATATTGAGTAGCCGGCTCCAACTGTTTAAGTACCTACTAGTGCCAAAAGAGTGCATTCTAAAGGGTATGAATACTTTTAACTGCATCTTACAATTAGCTTTTATAATATATCTGAGATCTGACCAATCATATCCAATAAGGGTTTAATTTTTCTGTATAATATGACTATGGCTAAGGCAATATAATATTATGCCTATTGAACCTTGAAAGTGATACTTTCCAATTACTCTCATTTGCAAAAAAAATTGAAAAGTGAAATATTACCCGGAATTTTTCAAACAACTCCAACAAGTGATCATTGGTGAGTTTCTTTGAAGTAACCAGTAAAGTAAACTGACAAACAGGGCAGGCGGTCATCGCAGCTGTATGCGTCGCCCATTGTGCTGTAGTCGTCAACAGCAGAAGTTCATTTGGTGTCGGAAATTGGTTGTAATAATGCCTAGGAATGAAATCAACTAGTGAGTCGTACTTGTGCAATATAATTGGCGATTAGGGCTGCCACCCCTGCGGGTTTGATCCAGAGTCTCCGGGCTACGGGTTTAACATTGATGGGTTTAACATTGATAAATCCGGGCGCCGGATGACAAAAAACTGTAAAAAAAATTTCTTTCAAATAGGAATTATAGTTTTAAAAATCTAGCTGGTCCCAGGATGGGATTCAACTCAAATAGAGCTGCTAGTGCTGGGATTCCCAGAATTAGCAGCTCTATTTGAGTTCGTGGATACCTACTTGTTTAATTTCAATAAATAATGATAATTATAATAAAAGCCTTTAATTTCCAAACATCGAAACAAATACCTAATCAATAAAACAGAAAAAAAATTTAAATTAAAAAATGTTATGGTCTCGAGACTCTTGCATCAATACCTACCTCGGTCATTATGTAAATAATACCTACCTCAAAAAACATTGTTTTATTAAATGAAATGTCTGCTCTTTTTGAAATATGGCAGCCCTATTGGCGATCCGAGCTCAGAGCGCCTAGACAAGTGGCCAAGTGACGTTTCATAAAATTGAAACGCTTGATGGCGTTATTGCTTGTCAAAAGTGCCACTTGGATACTTTTTATAGGGCGGTTTTTATACAACTTCACTTATCGTTTAATTTAATAAAAAATTAATGACGTTTGACTACCAATTTAAAATTGGTGACTCTAGATCACGTGGTATTTGCCATTCTATTCTCCTAGCGTTTTGAGCCGCTTGTCTAGGCCCCCAGTTCTCACAAACAAAAAGCTTCTTCTTTCTTTCTTTATGGCATGGCGCACAGTTTAACGCATTTGCCAATGTCACGTAATAATAAGTACAATCACAAGTAAATTAGTTTTTTCTTATCGTTAAACTCTTCCAGTAAAGTGATAGTAGGCTTTACTGAAGTTATAAAAGACTTCTTGGAAAAGCGCGAGAACTTCAGCTACAAATGTTTGTTTAGACCTACTTTATTCTTTTCACTTATACAGTACTTTAAAACACAATATACTATCACTTTTGAACTTTAAAACTCCCAAAAATGTAAAAAATAGAAAATCTAAACAAAATGTCAACCTCACTTCTCCCGTTCCAAAAAGTCAACCAACAGCTGCACAAAGTTTGTCGAAAAGCTTGCTATTTTTATGAAATAAATACTGCCAATCACAAAACAAAGATTCTAGTAGAAATGTTGATGTCAAATAAATATATCTAAAATAATTCATTTCCTGCAATTTAACTTGTGTACATTTTTTTTTTAATATCAGAGGGGGAAAACGGGCAAGCGTATCATCCGATGGAAAATGATCATCGCCGCCCATGGACACCCGCAACGTCCAGGGAATCACGGGTGCGTTGCCGGCCTTTAAGGAAAGAGTAGGCTCGTTTCTTGAAGGTCCCTAAGTCGTAAGGGTCCGGGAATACCGCCGCTATAAGTTGGTTCCACAAAATTGTCGTACGTGGTAAAAAATGTCGTAAAAATCGCACAGTTGTAGACCGCCATCCATCAAGGTTGTGAGGATGAAAGGACAGTCGATTGCGTGACGTACGGTAACGGAATTCAGCAACAGGCAGTACTACGAACAATTTCTGAGAACATTCCCCATGATAGATCCGGTAAAATATTTTTAGGGACGCAACGTCCCTCCTCAAGGCCAGTGAATCGAGCCGATCAGAGAGTACCGGATCGCCGATAACCCGAACCGCTGTACATTGTATGCGGTCAAAAGGAAGGAGTTGATACTGGGGCACTCCAGCCCAGAGATGGGAACAGTATTCCATGTGAGGCCTAATCTGTGCCTTGTAAAGTTGTAGGCGATGGGTCGGCGTGAAATACTGTCCCGCTCTACCGAGCACACCCAGCTTTTTCGAAGCTAATTTAGCTTTACCCTCCAGATGACCTCGGAACTGAACGTCGCTCGAGATATCGACGCCAAGGACTCCAATAGTCGGCTTGGCATCAAGGGAAGTACGTCTTTTTGCGGTTAACGTGCAAACTTGTGTCTTAGAGGGGTTAATTTGGACTAAGTTTAGTCGGCTCCAACTTGAGACATGACTTAACATGTTCTCAATATTAGACACAAGCTTGTTCCAGTTCTCAATAACGTTTTCCAAACAGAAATTAGCACGTCCGGTATAAAGTGCATCCCCGGTACTGTCATCCGCATAGCAATGAATGGCGCTATTGTTATGCAACATGTCATTGATTTGCAGAAGAAAAAGAGTCAGAGAAAGCACACACCCTTGCGGGACACCAGCGTTCACAGGCTTCAAGTCAGAGCACAAACCGTCTACTACGACTTTTATGCTACGCCCAGAGAGGAAGCTGGCAACCGACGTGCATAACTTCTCGGGAAGCCCGTAAGATGGAATCTTGGAAAGTAGAGCCCCGTGCCACACCCTATCAAAGGCTTTCGCTATGTCCAGGCTTACTGCCAGAGCCTCCCCCTTACACTCGACTGTTTCCGCCCAGCGATGTGTAAGGTATACTAAAAGATCATCAGCTGAGCGACCTCGGCGGAAACCGTACTGGCGATCACTGATTAGCTGGTGCTCCTCTAGGTACCCGAGGAGCTGACAGTTTATAATGGATTCCATTACTTTGGAGAGTAAAGAGGTAATGGCAATGGGCCCATAGTTGGACGGATCAGAGCGATCGACCTTTTTAGGGATTGGGTGCACAAAGGCCATCCTCTAAGAACTCGGGACAACGCCAATGGTATAAGAGAGCCGGAAAAGGCGCGTTATAACCGATGCCAACTCTGGAGCACACGTCCTTAGCACAATTTCGGGGACTCCGTCTGGCCCACTCGACTTGTGAATATCGAGAGAAAAAAGAGTCTTACGAACTGAAATCTGTAGGAACCGAACGTTTAGCATAGAGCTCGCACAATGCGGTATGGTTGGTGGTAAATTGCCCCCGTCATCCAGTGTCGAGTTTGATGCAAAGAGAGTGCCCAGAAGATCGGCTTTCTCCTTTGCAGTGTGGGCCAGGGAGTCATATGCAATGATGGAAGAGACGGCTGACAGAAATTACCGAGGACAGCTTTGGCGAGAGACCAAAATGCGCGTGTCCCCGAAGGAAGACGAATTAGTCTCTCGCCAATTTTGCCTATGAACGAGGACTTCGCTTTGGCAATGTCTTTCTTAAAGGACCTGGTGGCTTAGTTGTACTCCTTTCTGAACGCGCTGGTGTTTGGTTCCTTAGATGCCACCGCCTTAGCCTAAGCCCGGTAGCGCACACGCTTCTGGCGGAACGTCAATTTGCATGAGCGACCAAACCAGGGCCGAGATCTGCCACCAATGGGAATCACAGAGTTTGGAATGAAAAGTTCCATTCCCTGCAATATGACATCAGCGACGGAGTCGGTGGAGACATCCGGATCATCCAGCGAGAAGCAAAATTGCCACCATGGGTAGGATGCACATTCCGTCCCAGTCTGCTGACCTGTAATGCCAGACCCGACGACTAGTCGCAGGTTGCGATCTCAAACTTCTAGTGAGAGGCACGGTGCTCCGAATTAGACAATGGTCCGAAGAGCTTAGCGGTGCATCGACATAGACTTGATAGCCATCGGTGTGCGAGGTCAACAGCAGATTCAGTAAGAAGAGTGAATGGTCATCCATATCTGGAGTCCGCGTGGGCGCGGTGACCAGTTGGGATAAACCATAGGCCAAAGCGAACTCATGGACGGACCTTCCCGCGTGGTCAGTTATACGTGACCCAAGCCATTCGATGTGGTGGGCATTAAAGTCTCCCAAAACCACAATTTCGACAAAGGGGATCTGTCGAAGGAGAGAGTCTGTCGCCGTTTGGACGCACTCGAATAATTGGTCAGCGCTCGTATTACCGCTGTGGGACCTATACAGGCACGCATAGACGCGAGGGTGATCACTGCAATCTACGCGTAGCCATAAGATGGAAAGGTCTTTAACTTCAAGATTGCCGAGGCGACGGACACATATGTCCTCCCTGACATAAGCACAAACACCGGCGCGTGGATCAAATTAATGTTCTAGATTATACCCCGGGTAACGCGAGTAGGATATGTCAGAAGGAGGGGATATCTGCGTCTCGGTGAGGAAAAGTAAGGCCGGCTTTTCCGTCTCAAGATGATCGTGGACGGCATTTAGATTAGATGCCCCTGACGTTGCAAAAATCCACGCGAACCGTAGGTGGGGGTGCCGAAAGTGTTTCCTTTTTCCTGCCTCTGGCAGCCAGAGCGCGCGGGGGGGGGATTTTCCTGCACAGGATGAATCGGTACCCCCCTGGGGTAATCTCAAATTAAAAACCGCTGCCATGCCAAGAGAAGGGGTGGGGGGGGATGGGCTACCGGAACTCTCACTCACCGAACGAAACACAACATAAATACTGTTATTTCACGTCGATATTCTGTGAGAGAGTGGTATTTCACCGGGCGAGCCAGCCCAATTCGTGCTGCGATGCAGCATGCCTCTACCACACTAAAAAGTTTAGTGGTCATATCGCCATACATTATTTCTCGAAGGTGTTTTCTAGCGGTACGGTTTATCTTCCTTAGTATTTCATCAAAATTAATGATTGACAACAGTTTGAAGATTATGATGACGAAAAATTAACAAAAATTTTAAAATTAATCCAGGTGAACAATTTAAAATAGTGTAGGTTTTCTTTGCGAGCCGAACTAAAGTAGATTCAACATTCAAAAATACTTTGCAATTAGGTTTACTCTTCGATCACAAATAAAGAACTAAATTCACAATCTCCTATAAAATTTATACAAATTATTGTCCGAATTGACGTATAAATTTTTAATATCGTACAGTACAGTATTATCGGCAATATTGTGTTAATCTAAAGTAGACCTTACTGTCAAACGATAAGGTTATAAACGCTCGTAAATGATTCTTGTATGACATCGAAACGAAGTTTGTTAAATAAAATATTTAAAATGCAATCTTACGTCTCGTGCATACAGTATATTTCAAATAATCTATTTGCGTTACTGTTTGTCATTTTGATTTGTTACGTGAAAGTGACAAATAAGAGATATTGTCAGGCAATATTTAAAAATATGATTACTAATTTAATAAAAAAGAGCTGTGTAACGTTATTACTATAATGAAATAATGAACACGTAAATAATATTATTTATTTATTAACCGAAAATAAGAACTCGCGTCTTTTCTTAGCGTTCTAGATGTGTTATTTTTGCAATTTTTGAAGGAGCACTTTGACATGTTCGCTGTTACCGTTTTCGAATACTAATAAAACAGAAGTGCACTCAAATACTCATTTGAATGCACATTTGGTTCGGACATTTTTGGAGCGTTGATTGTGTATCTAGTTTTTTATTTGTGATCGAAGGGTTTACTTGAATATATTGATTAGATTTTAACTTAACCTCCGTAAGTAATACTACCTCAACAGCGTGACTTGTGAGGACCTGTCATTCAAAAAGGATAACAATAGCGTCTCGTTTGCTGTCCTTTTCCTACTCATGTCACTATCATAATAGATTACATTCTGACTCGTACTCTTTGTAGGTCTATACGCCAGTATATACTAAGTGTACGGTTTTATATAACCTTTATCATGACACTATATTCCATTTGTTACGACAATTATCTTGTAAGCACATAAACCAAACGGAAACAATATCTCGGGCGACGTGAAACGCACACGTTTTGCGTTATTCTTAGCTAGGATATTAAGCATTTAGACGCAGTATTTAGCTTTGGAATATTACTGGTATTTTGTTATTGCTTGAATAATCCTGCTATCGCTCCACCTTGCTATTAATTAGGTTACATCTCGATATAGCGTATAAATAATAATTAATATTGTCACGAAATATTGGCGTTTCTCGAAATGCTTAGGCACATCATGATCTGTCCAATTCTACTATCATACAACGACATATGTATTTACACTGTTATCTAATTTATTTAGAGAGCACTTACTGCATTCTTGGTAATTGTGCCACTAATCCTTGATTATTCAAGAGAGTGGCTTTGGGAAGGCCGGTCGACCCACTAGTAGGTAACATGAGGACAGGTGATTCTGGACTTGAGATCGATAACCTGATAAAGTAAATTAGTTTAAATAGCAATTGGTATTTTTCCCTAATTTCAATTTCTAATTTATTTATCCGTAATTACAGGTTGTACATTACAAACAAATAGAATGACAAAAAAAAGTTCTTCAATCCGCCAAGCGCGTACAGACAGAATATAAAATTAAATAAATCATGCGTTATCGATGTAGAAAAAAATGAAAACTGATACATAATCAAATGATGTAATGTCGTGCCATTTTACAAAAAAAAGTGAGCATCAATAAAAATTTATTACGTATAAAAAAGTAATCAATCAATAAAAATTATTTATTGATATTCACCTTTTTTGTCAATCAATAAATAATTAAATGTCAAATTAATTATCAAAATTTTTATGCTACATACAATATACAGGCATCGTCTCTTTGATACAATCTCGTCAATATAATATTATGGTATACTAAACACAATACCTATTCAACATAACAAAAAAAGAAATCAGCCAAATCAGTCGATCTCTCTCAAGTGATCCTCTGTCAGACATGTGGCAATTGATTTTTATTTATATGTATAGATATATAAATATCTAGAATATATTGAATAGGTATTGTGTTTAGTATACAATAATATTAAATTTCCCGTTTTATATATGATGTCCAGTCCATTTTGATTCTTGGTGCGAGGTTTGCCTACAAAAGTATCTAAGACAACCTGTTCCTGATAGATGTGAGAGAATGTGTCTGTCAACTTTAAAGTTAAGTTTGTTTTTGAATCCAACTTAAATTTTTGGGTAAATCTAAACACTCGGCGCGCGAATCCGAAGAACTTAGTCTGTTTTTTGTGATATTCTAAGCCAAGAAATTTAACATACAAGTACGCAATTAGTCTCTTTTTCGATACTCATGAATATTTAGAAATACATACATACGTATCTTCACGCTGTATCCCTAACGGGGTAGTCAGAGAGGACGGAGCGCCAAGCGTCACGGTCCTTACATACTTCTTTCGCTTCCTAAATTCTCATCATTCTCCTCATGCATTTTCGCCTAGGTATGCGAGAGCTTTTGACATTTCCATCTGCTAACACTCTGGCTATTTGATTTTCATAAGTCAGCCTTGGTTTTCCTTGGCTTCTTTTACCACTCACTTTCGCTCTGTATATTTTCTTCGTCAGTCTTTCATTACTCATTCTTTCTATTTGCTTGAACCATCTAAGCATTCCTTCTTCATTTTTACTATAACACTGTCGCGCAACCTTGTCATACTGCGTATCTCTTCATTGCTTATATTTAGAATTGTTAGCGCGTAAAATGAAGGTTATCAAAACATATCAGTTTTTACTTGTCGGTTTGTTAAAACATCAATTATGATACGAGTAGATGTACGACTCGTAATCTTATAACTTTTTCTATTAAGGGAAAGAGACCCAAAAAAAATTACTTACTTGAAATTATTGAAGTCGTCACTTTCGTCTCCAATGAACTGCTGTAAGGCGCTGCCTTCGTTGATGGTGATCACATCCAGCACCGTTGAAAAAGATTCTTTGACGATGCTAACCAAATCGTCATAGCGGTCAGTCTCACAAAACACGATGCTAGGAGACACCACATTCATGAAATATTTCACTTCAACTGTGGAGCAAAAAAAATGAAACAATTGAAGTACTTGGTTTAAAAATCACTACCGTGAAGACGATTTTCCGCGGGCAAAGCCGTTACGAGCTGCCGCGGGTTCATTTGCTTATTTAAACTGTAAGATTTGTTCATTTTTTTATTCTCTATCAGATAAGAATATTGAGTCACATCAATGAACTAAATAAATTAAACTAGTAAGCACAGGAAGTGTCACATATTCCAGACAGTAACGACGTAGTGACCCTATGCTGATTGCGAGATTTAGCTCCTGCATAGGAAAGAGGCTCGAAGAAGTACATTTTGCCGATAAGATACAGGTCCAATAACAGCCGCAAAATGGCTTATTGTTTTTACACTGATTGCCATGTTTCAGCAATAAGAGAAGAAAAAAAAATGCTTATTCTAAATCCACCCGCCGCCAGGTGTTACCTGTACAAAAATCAGGGCAACCTGTACAAAGCTGACCTCAGCTTCACTTCACAGCGAAAAAATTATATTTTTCCACACAAAAGTTTGTGGAACTTGTGAAGAACGTTAATTCCAAGTTACGAGTTTTAACCACGAAAACTTTATCTCCCATACAAACTTTGCAACCTCATTTCAATAACTAAGGGGTTGAATTTTGGGAAATGCCTTCTTAAACGATTATTATAATACTAGCGGTGTCCGCGGTATCACCCGTTAAATTTGGTATTCTTGCGGCAGAAAAGTAACTTAGAGTACTCTCTGAAAAGTTCTCGAACTGCCAATGGAAGTGCTATCAAAATCGGTTTAGTTATTTCGGAGATTAGCCCAGACAAATGACACAGACAGGTAGACATTCAGACAAAAAATATAAAAGCACGTTTGAGTTTTGGTTACGTTAAATAAGCATATAAGCTTAAGAGAAAGCTTTTCTGTCGAAATCACAGACAGACATTTCAATCTTTGCGACAGGTCAGACCGGGTGTTGGCGTGGCGACATGGCGACGTGGCGACGCGTCGGTACGCACATGTACTGAGCTCGTATACCTATAGCGTCTGCAGTGTTGTTATTCAATTCGGAACACGTTGCCTATGGTTTTTAAATAAAGAATACCTTTTTATCTTTAAAAAAACCTGAATATTGTATTTTTGACTATGTTTTAATTATGCTTTAATTATGCTATTTACTCCTTTAATAAACCATCCTTTCTCGCATATTTTTTATACAAAATAGTCTCAATGTTTCACATTTACCAGGCGTCACGCGACGGCTCATTTTTTCATATATACATATATCGTTTACTCATAAAATATGGGTTAAATGTGAGTCTACGGTCTAGTCTAAGTCCAAATACTTCGAATGTTAGTGTAATGTAGTGTTGTAATAATAAAATTCGACTTTACCTATGAACTGCACTATGGTACTAAGGTATGCACTATGGTTCTAAGGTACTGCTCTATGATATAGAATTAGATTAATATACTCTGTGTGTGTGTGTGGAATTCTCTCAATAAGAAACTGTGTTATTAAAATACTTGCTTTTATTTTATTAAATCTATCAGGTTATGGGCCCAGGCCACCAAATTTATCTTAAATCTTCTAAAGTAAAAAGTATAGGTGAAATAAATAAAAGTTTTTTCGAAGTAGTTCGGTTTAACCTAATAACCAACACGCGGTCTTGCACACGAAATTCTTCATTAGCAAAATGTCTTCAAACAATACTATGACACTGATTGAAAAGCTAACTGGAAGAGAAAATTATCCTACATGGAAATTTGCTGTGCATACATCTAGAACATGAGGATTTATGGGATTGTGTCACCGCCGAATGAAAAGTCGATCAGAAAAGAGATACGAAAGCGAAGTCGAAAATTATTTTACCGGTTCACCCCATCAATTACATACATATACAAGAAGCCGAAAATGCAAAAGAAGTATGGAATAACTTGGCTAAAGCTTTCGATGACAAAGGATTGACACGCCGAGTTGCTAATAACCACAAGCTAAAAAACCAGAAGGAATACGGTTAATTGGTTGTAAGTGGGTTTTCAGAATAAAAAAATGAACCATCTGGTCCAATTTATAAATCGAGACTCTGTGCCAAAGGTGTGGACAAAAACAAGGTGTTGACTATACTGAAATTTACTCTCCAACAGTAAGATATGATTCAGTTCGAGTTTTACTTTCGGAAGCTGCTCAACATGATTTAGAAATATTCCAATTTGATGTCAAAACTGCATTTTTATATGGAGATGTGAAGGAAGACATATACATGACACCACCTGAAGGTTTGGATGTTCCATCAAATCTGGTATGTAAACTTAATCGTTCACTTTATGGTCTAAAACAAGCACCCAGGTGCTGTAATTATAAATTTGACTGTTTATTAAAGAAATTTGGTTTTGTAAATAGTCACGCAGATAGATGTGTATATATTGGAAATGTAAACAGTAAGGTATACGTATTACTTTATGTAGACGATGGGCTGCTAATGTCAAAGTCAAAAGATTCACTGAATAAAGTAATGTGTGAATTAAAAGAAAATTTTGAAATTAAACAATATGATCCAAAGAACTTTGTAGGATTACAAATTTAAAAATCTAAAGGACGTATTTTCATTCATCAGTCTAAATACATTGAGCGATTGTTATATAAATTTAATATGCACGATGCTAATAGTAACAACATTCCAGTCGACCCTCATACTACGCTGGAGATGTGTACTGAGACTCCAGACAAGAATATTCAGTACAGAGGGGCTGTCGGGTCACTCATGCACTTGGCAGTGGTAAGCAGGCCTGATATTATGTACGCAGTGAGTCTGGTAAGTCGATATCTGAATAATTATAATCACACTCACTGGAACGTTGTCAAGAAAATAATGAAATATTTGAAAGAAACCAAAGTTTATGGTTTGTGTTATTCATCATTATAACCAAGCAAGCTTCAAGCTTATAGTGATGCAGACTATGGTAAAGACACATGTACACGTAGATCTATGACTGGTTATGTTTTTATAAAAAATGGAGCCGCTGTAACATGGGCTACACAACGCCAACAAAGTGTTGCATTGTCTACAACTGAAGCGGAATTTATGGCCGCATGCTCTGCGACAAAAAAAGCTATAATTATAGTTGAAAAGAATGTTAATGGATATTGGTGAATTTAATCAGGACTCTATATGTCTAAACATAGACAATCAAAGTACAATTTGCTTAATTAAAAATGTGGACTACCACAAACGATGTAAGCACATAGATATAAAATATAATTTTATTAAGGAGAAGTATGCGGAGAAACAAATCAATTGAAATTATGTATGTACCAAAGAGCAATATGCTGATATTTTTACAAAAGCTCTTCCTAGAGACCGATTTCAATATCTCAGAAGTAAAATTGGTGTTCAGAATTTAAAATTAATTAATTGTTTTCTGTTTTAATAGTAAAAATTGTTGATGTGAATTTTCTTTAGATGAGAGTTTGTCAAATTAATGTTATATCACATTGAAACTTAAAATTTTATTGTCTGTTAAGGTTTAAAATTAAAGTGTAAAGTTCAAATTTGGTGAGAGTGTTGTAATAATAAAATTCGACTTTACCTATGAACTGCACTATGGTACTAAGGTATGCACTATGGTTCTAAGGTACTGCTCTATGATATAGAATTAGATTAATATACTCTGTGTGTGTGTGTGGAATTCTCTCAATAAGAAACTGTGTTATTAAAATACTTGCTTTTATTTTATTAAATCTATCAGGTTATGGGCCCAGGCCACCAAATTTATCTTAAATCTTCTAAAGTAAAAAGTATAGGTGAAATAAATAAAAGTTTTTTCGAAGTAGTTCGGTTTAACCTAATAACCAACACGCGGTCTTGCACACGAAATTCTTCATTAGCAAAATGTCTTCAAACAATACTATGACACTGATTGAAAAGCTAACTGGAAGAGAAAATTATCCTACATGGAAATTTGCTGTGCATACATCTAGAACATGAGGATTTATGGGATTGTGTCACCGCCGAATGAAAAGTCGATCAGAAAAGAGATACGAAAGCGAAGTCGAAAATTATTTTACCGGTTCACCCCATCAATTACATACATATACAAGAAGCCGAAAATGCAAAAGAAGTATGGAATAACTTGGCTAAAGCTTTCGATGACAAAGGATTGACACGCCGAGTTGCTAATAACCACAAGCTAAAAAACCAGAAGGAATACGGTTAATTGGTTGTAAGTGGGTTTTCAGAATAAAAAAATGAACCATCTGGTCCAATTTATAAATCGAGACTGTGCCAAAGGTGTGGACAAAAACAAGGTGTTGACTATACTGAAATTTACTCTCCAACAGTAAGATATGATTCAGTTCGAGTTTTACTTTCGGAAGCTGCTCAACATGATTTAGAAATATTCCAATTTGATGTCAAAACTGCATTTTTATATGGAGATGTGAAGGAAGACATATACATGACACCACCTGAAGGTTTGGATGTTGCATCAAATCTGGTATGTAAACATAATCGTTCACTTTATGGTCTAAAACAAGCACCCAGGTGCTGTAATTATAAATTTGACTGTTTATTAAAGAAATTTGGTTTTGTAAATAGTCACGCAGATAGATGTGTATATATTGGAAATGTAAACAGTAAGGTATACGTATTACTTTATGTAGACGATGGGCTGCTAATGTCAAAGTCAAAAGATTCACTGAATAAAGTAATGTGTGAATTAAAAGAAAATTTTGAAATTAAACAATATGATCCAAAGAACTTTGTAGGATTACAAATTTAAAAATCTAAAGGACGTATTTTCATTCATCAGTCTAAATACATTGAGCGATTGTTATATAAATTTAATATGCACGATGCTAATAGTAACAACATTCCAGTCGACCCTCATACTACGCTGGAGATGTGTACTGAGACTCCAGACAAGAATATTCAGTACAGAGGGGCTGTCGGGTCACTCATGCACTTGGCAGTGGTAAGCAGGCCTGATATTATGTACGCAGTGAGTCTGGTAAGTCGATATCTGAATAATTATAATCACACTCACTGGAACGTTGTCAAGAAAATAATGAAATATTTGAAAGAAACCAAAGTTTATGGTTTGTGTTATTCATCATTATAACCAAGCAAGCTTCAAGCTTATAGTGATGCAGACTATGGTAAAGACACATGTACACGTAGATCTATGACTGGTTATGTTTTTATAAAAAATGGAGCCGCTGTAACATGGGCTACACAACGCCAACAAAGTGTTGCATTGTCTACAACTGAAGCGGAATTTATGGCCGCATGCTCTGCGACAAAAAAAGCTATAATTATAGTTGAAAAGAATGTTAATGGATATTGGTGAATTTAATCAGGACTCTATATGTCTAAACATAGACAATCAAAGTACAATTTGCTTAATTAAAAATGTGGACTACCACAAACGATGTAAGCACATAGATATAAAATATAATTTTATTAAGGAGAAGTATGCGGAGAAACAAATCAATTGAAATTATGTATGTACCAAAGAGCAATATGCTGATATTTTTACAAAAGCTCTTCCTAGAGACCGATTTCAATATCTCAGAAGTAAAATTGGTGTTCAGAATTTAAAATTAATTAATTGTTTTCTGTTTTAATAGTAAAAATTGTTGATGTGAATTTTCTTTAGATGAGAGTTTGTCAAATTAATGTTATATCACATTGAAACTTAAAATTTTATTGTCTGTTAAGGTTTAAAATTAAAGTGTAAAGTTCAAATTTGGTGAGAGTGTTGTAATAATAAAATTCGACTTTACCGATGAACTGCACTATGGTACTAAGGTATGCACTATGGTTCTAAGGTACTGCTCTATGATATAGACTTAGATTAATATACTCTGTGTGTGCGTGTGTGGAATTCTCTCAATAAGAAACTGTGTTATTAAAATACTTGCTTTTATTTTATTAAATCCATCATGTAGTATTACCTAATCGATTGTTGAGTGACTGATATTTAACGAACCATCATGGAATTGTAATCCATTTTGCGTAACTCTGTAATGACCGCCTTAGCAACAGCCACCTGTCACTCGCATGTTATTTATATGCGTATATTTCGCACTTAATAGTAATGTTGACTCAAGTTTCTTATAATCTTATCGTTATCTAATTATGAGATAATTTTTCTTATCTCAGTTACTGAAACTATTTCCTTACAGCTTAGTGAAGAAAATAATATCTTATCAAAGGATAATCATAGCTTTTGTTTCATATTAATATATCGTATAGGCTATCTGTAGTGATCAGACCTGTTACCTGCCCAGCACCGATTCGGTATTACATGTGCGATTAGAAGATAGAAGATAAAAATCGTGAAGTTTGATCGATTGATGACTTGGTCGAGAATTGGACGTGAGACCTTTACATCAACAAGTCGCAATAAATATTTAGAGCCTTGTTAAGCTTTATTAAAGATGTAACAAAAAACCAGTGGCATTTTCTCCAGATTATAAAAACATATTAGATTACTGATGTGAAACATATTTTGCGTGATGAACTACATTTTTTGCAGTCAGCGTCATGTTTGTTGTACTGTTTTGATGGTATGGAAACAGGCTTGTCTTTCTTTTATAACACAAAGGCGGCGAACAAGCAAACGGATGTCGATTGTAAGTGGTAACCGGCAACAAAAGACGATAGACGTCTGAAATAATAGGGGTATCACTTGCACGTTTTCAACGTTAAAAAAGAGCCTATCATAAATGCCTATGGCAGATATGGCAGACGCCATATATGCCCTGCAGTTGGCCGAGATGCATCGACCTCCACGTAGAACGCTTGTGTCCGGACGACACAGAAAGTTAGTGAGCCAAATAGCGCATCCACTGAAAAGGTATATCCAGCCGTACGCGTAATCAACAGAAAGTCCAACAAAAAGTTTGTTTGGTTTTCCATGTCTCGTATTCTTGTTGGAGAATGAACCAGTTGCAAGAATTTATAAATTAAAGCCAATTCATAAATAGATCCCCCTGGGTGGGCTAAGAACTGAGCTACTTAACTCAGTGGCCATTAGTCTTCAAGATTCATCAACTCTACGAAGTCAGGAACAGGAAAAACTCATGTAATTCTCGTTCGAAATGAATGACATTTGTAAGATGTAAACTTTGAAACTTTCGCGCTGCATTATAAAATATCTAAAAACACGGGAAATTAACGCGATTACCTTTTATTTTCGCTTGACGTTTCAGTCGAGTTGCATCGGCCGTGGTCTCAAGTAAACTGTCGCAGCAAATTTGTAGGATGGTTCGCTAAATATTCATCATTCAACAATCAGTCATTGCGTTACACTTTAGTTCAAAGAATTGGACCTAGTTTGAATCGTGGTTTAACTCCCGACCACACTAGCATATAATGGCCTCCATATTTGAGTTGTATTCAAGTTGTGATAAAATTAGAAACGGAAAGTCTGATATTTCTTAATTAATATGAACAAATTGAAAAGTATGTCAAACCAAAGTAGGTACCAATACCAAACTTGTTTAAACGTTATACCTATTTTTATTCTATATAAATATGTTTAAACGTTAAACAAGTTCTATATTATTCTATATAAATATGTTTAAACGTTAACGTTTAAACAAGTTTTAAAAGAAGATTTAGAGATCAAGATCCTGAAGATGGTTAGACCTTTTTTCACTGTTCCAATAAAAACACCACTCGCAAATGAGTATACTCGTTCGAGAGCTACGAAGATGCAGAAAAACAGACTTCCAACAGTGTAAACATATAGCACCCCTTTTTTCGTCAAGGCTTAGAATACTTACAATTCGTAGCATTTGGGTCTACCATATAAGGCACTACTCTAGCGAATAGCATCCCATAAAACAGAGCTGCCATGTGCTCATGGTTCCTCATCATCGCAATCACAGTCTTCCCTTTCAGACCCTTAGCGATTAGAGCTCGTGCGATAGAGACAGCACGTTTAAGTAGCTTTTCATTTGTAAATGATTCACCTGTGGCTCCATTTATCTAAAAGTTTATGTTATTAGTTGATTGTTTATTGATACTTTATGTGTCTATCTTCTAACTTGATTGAACTTCTAAGGTGATTTTGAAACTCTAGTTTACACGTATTATTAGATAATTTAACAATTAATTAACTTGCTATGAACAAATTATTCGTTAATTTTTTTTTTTCAATAATGACTTCCTGTCTCGTTAGCAGATGTCAAAAGATTCCTCATGAAAGGTCAAAACTCAATGTTCGATCGATTTCAATTTTACTTTTAATTCGATCATTAAATCTGTTACATTTGCTTACATAAATGTAAATAATAAAACAATAAAATTTAAATGTATGGATTAGTATACATTAATACATACATATCTTCACGTTGTACCCCCAACGGGGTAGTCAGAGAGGACGGAGCGCCAAGCATCGCGGTCCTTACATACCTCTTTCGCTTCCTCAAATCTCATCATTCTTCTCACACATTTTCGCGTAGGTATGCAAGTGCTTTTGACATTTCCGTCTGCTAACGCTCTGGCTATTTGATCTTCATAAGTCAGTCTTGGTCTTCCTTGGCTTCTTTTACCTCTCACTTTCACTCTGTAGATTTTCTTCGTCAATCTTTCATCACTTATTCTTTGTAAGTTCCCGAACCATCTGTAGGTTAGTATATTTATAAATATTTATTTTTCAATTCTACATTTGTTTCAGAGCAACAAAAGTTTTGTAATGCGCCGAGAGATGCGCAGTATGATAGGATTGCACGACAGTATCATTGCAGAAATGAGGAAAGGAATGCTTAGATGGTCGGGGCACATGGATAGAATGAGTGTTGAAAGACTGACGAATAAAATGTACCTAGCGAAAGTGAATGGTAGCAGTAGCCAAGAAAGTCCAGGCTGACTTACGAAGATCAAATACCCAGAGTGTTAATTGACGGAAGAATAATGAAATTCGAGGAGGCGAAAGAAGTACGAAAGGACAGCAAAGCTTGGCGCTCCGTCCTCTCAGACTACCCCAAGTAAGTATTGAGTTATAGTAAATTCATGTGATTTATTGATTCTCTTGGCATACAGATGTATATGTCGATAAATAAGTTGCGGAATGAAATATCTAAAAATTAATTCAGAGGAATATTGTAAATATTGTGTTGTGTATTTAAATGGTATATTAAATAAAATAAAGTAAAAAGCAATCGAAATGGAATCGAAATATAAATATTACAGTATTTTATATTTAAATGATATATACATATTTTACTGGCTTCAATTATTTGGATAAATATCGTTCTTGGTACTTGTAAGGTATCATCACTCAATCACTCATAAGTCGAGTGTGCGATTTTTCATTCCTTAAGGCGACGCATTGGAAATTTCGACTACTCAATTTTTCTAAGTGACTACAAAACGTATGACAGTGATATTAAGTAACCTGATTCTTCTATTCATTCACTTTATTTTGCTAGTTGAAACATACGATTGGTTAACTTTTGTAGCACAAAAAAAAATATCGAAGAAACCTCTTTAAAACAGAGATTCACATTTTTCGGAGTAACGACACCGATTTATGTTTCTAAATTTTCTGTGAATTTCAATCTAAACATATTCTTCAAAATGCCAGTTGGATTTTTTAAAATTAATTGTAGTTTTTAAAATAAACGAAAATAACTGCTTTTTCGTATTTTTCGAAAGCTAGCGCACGCACTTTTGCATAGAGCAGAACTATTTTAGATCACTATATCAAATAAAATAAATAAGGTCCTAGGGCTGAGATTTATACAAGAAGCTTCCAAAGGAAATTCTCTAAATGATGGTAAAAACGGAATCAAAATCCGTTAAATACTTTAGAAAAACTAAGCATACAAACAGACAGCAGCGATTCGCGACTATTTTCTACACTGCTTATAACACGTCTGTGCTTCACTTACCATATGAATACCATTAGGATTGGTTCTCATGGAATAATACAATATCTCGGCAAGGCTTACGCTCTCTCTTGTCCTCTCATTAGAAAACCCATTCTTTTCTCGCTCTAACAGCACGGCATCTAGCACCTCATCGAGGTATATTTGACCGGGATTGGGATCTCCTCTTAAAACTGCGTATGACATTCTGTGGAAATATAAAAATAATTAAATAATCAGTATCAATTTAATATTTATTTATAATATAAAATTAATGTTTGTTTGTTCGTATTTTATGGGCTGCCATACCTTTGATTCGATTACGATGTTTGGTACAAAGATTACTTAAATCCTAAGGAAGGACATAGTCTATTTTAAAAATAAAAAACGCGGACGAAGTCACGGAAATCGCTAGTCTAATATATAAAAGAATGTTTATTTGATTGTTTGTTAGTTTTACATGGGTAGCAATATCATTCATCCGATTGCAATGAATTTTGGTATGGAGCTAGCTTGAATCTTGAGAAAGGACATAGATTAGTTTAAAAATAAAATCGCGAACGAAGTCGCGGGCGTGAATTAGTTCGTTATAAAAAGGACAGAACAGACAGACGTACAGGTTGAAATAAATAGGTGCGAGTTTGCTATTAAAAAATATAAATATGACTTCTGCTAACGATTTTAAGGTTTGAGTGAGAAAGAACTTCAATAACTGTAAAATTTAATTATATAGGTATTTCTATGGTTTTTATAAAGTTATTTTTGTCAGTATTGATTCATAAAGCACAGTTATTTTGTACTTTTTAGTGTTTCAAGTCGGTTTAATTTTTTGATTAATTTTTTTTTTCCTTATCCCTTTTGAGTGACCTTCGCCTAAAAGCCTAAATAAATATCTAGGGCAGGTCTACAATTAACTTCTTTTCTAATTCTGGAGCGCAATGGCATACAAGAGAATCGTCAATTTAAGGAAATAAAGGTTATAAGCAATTCAACAAACATCGTTCCAATGCCACAAAATGACCTTTTACCAGTTTTTACAATCTCGTACTTTGACGGTAAAATCAACTTTAAATTAACACAATATTACCGATAATTTGCCAATGTCACGTATTAATAAGTAGAATCACAAGTAAATCAGTGTTTTCTTATCATAGAACTCTTCCAGTAAAGTGATAGTAGGCTTTACTGAAGTTATAAAAGACTTCTTGGAAGAGCGCGAGAACTTCCACAACACATGTTTATTTAGACTTATTCCATTCTTTTCTCTTATACAGAACATTACCAATAATATTTAATCCGGCGTTCATCGCTAGGCAAGTGCTAACACAAACGGTCGCTACCGGGTAAAAATTACCACATTTATTTTAGCTCCTTATTTAAATACAAGGGTATTCATATTGAACTTTATTATTTTATATTGTTTGTTTAAACTGTAAGTGATAAATAAAAAGTAACATTCATAATAAATAAGTGTTTATTTAAACTTAAGGCCACACATATTAAAGACATCTAAATTTTTAACAATTTTCTAAGTAATCTTAAAAACTTAACAACTGTTGTATATTTTTCTTTGGAAACACGCAAAATAAGATCAAATGATAAAAAAAGGTGCAATGTTCTTACAAATTAGCAAAAATAAATTGTACTTTTGTAATAGAAATTCTAGAAGTAAATCGGCTTCAAAAATCACAACTCGAAAAATTTTCAGTCTTTATATTATGAGTAAAACTAATTAACTTTACTTTACTTTATGGTAACAACTGTCAGAAATAAGTGTTTTATGCTCTTGGTATATTCTTTTGGTACATATTTCACAAGTTGTCTTTGTTTTCTGATCTTTTCTCCAGTTACAATCTTCACAGTGAGACGTATATTATGGATGTTGGTGTAATTGACAATTATTGCAAATATTCATCCAAAAAAATAAATTCCAATCTTCTGAAATGGTGAAACAATCTTTCGCTGTTCTTATAGGTCCTAGCAAATGATTAATAAATAAAGTGAGGGTTGTTGTATAAGACATTGAGATCGTCTATTTCGGCCAATGAATTCCATACGCCTGATATATTTCAGTAGTACATTTTCTAAATAGGCTTTACCCATTACACCTTATATTGTAAGGCAATATTATAAACACCATCAGAATCAGTTTCTTGCTCGATGTCTCTGTTGTGGTACTGTACTCTTCATGATCTTCGTTTCGGATACGATATCTTCCTCATTATCTTCTTGTAAAATGTCTTCTATAATATTGTCTTTCAATTGGACATCTAAAGTAATGAAGCACTAAAATAAATACAGACACTAAGAGTATAACAAAAAATTTTTATTATAAAAAATTAAGCCGCCTTCAAAAAAAACACTGAAAAGTATAAAATAACTATGCTTTACTAAGTAGTTACACGAATGGTCGCTGCCGGGTATTTTTCACCCATAATTTCTTCACATATCCCATGCGACCGAGTGCGTAGCGCCAACTGATAGCCCCGTGAGGAGCACGTCTCTTGTTTCTATACAGAAAGGTACCTAAAGCGGCAAGTTGTTAAATTACGCAGAAAAATAAATATATGTGTTTTTACTACCACTGTGGTATTTTTTACCCAGTAGCGACGAACGCCGGGTTAAGTAAAATAGCTGTGACTAATGGGCAGAGGCAGAGACAGTACGAAATTATGACTTTTCCGCTTTTGGCATTAAACTACAGAACGCTAATGAATTTAATAAAAATATATCGAAATAAATATGCACTCGTTACAGTGTACAAATAGTTATGAAATTTTTACGGGCGGTGTATCGAAACGGGCAATAAAACAATGAAAAATAGTGATACATAGATAGAGAAAGAAAGAGACTAACTTATCCGCATCCAACTTAGAAGAGAATGAGAAAGCTATAGTATTTTATATCCTTTAGCACGTGCCGGTGTTTTAAAAGTAAGGCACAACGATGTGCTAAACAACACAGAGTATAAAGCTAAATAATCTCGTCGTATTGGGGCTACCAGGTTATTAATACCACTTTTCCCCGTACGGTATAAAATAAATGAATTTAAAATCTCGTGGAAAATGATTACTGTAGTTTCCAAAATATGATTTATTAGCTCTTAAATTTTATAGGAGATTGTGAATCTAGTTATTTATTTCTGATCGAAGTATTAGCTCTGTTACTACTTACTACAACGACATAAAAAAAAAAAAAAATTGTCTTCGTCGAAAGGGGCATGTTTATGCTCTGTGTTAGAATTGTCTGTACTCATATCTGTGCTGTACTCTATGAATATTTAAAAATTCGTGTCTTGCGATTGTAACTGAATTAATTCATTAAAATTAAGAAGTAAACGCCCTGTCTTTCGATTATCAAATATAAAATTGCGCTTCAATCTACTTTATGCTTGGCCACATCAAAAACAAATTGGTCCTTCGAGCCGGATCTTCAGCTTCGCGAAATCAGCAAAATCAGGCCAACCTAATCGTTCCTATTTTAGTTACATTCCATAAATTATTCTATTTGTTCTGATACCGTGTTTTAATTCTAGCTTCGAGTTTTGTGCGCATTATTCACACGTTGTTGCTGGATTAAACTGTGAGTACCCCCTATTTATCATAATCAGCCGAAATGAGTAAGGAAAGTAGTACATCAAATTCCAACGATTCTATACGGGATTTAGTTAAAAAACGAGGTACAGTCAAGGGTAGATTAACTATTTTTAGTAAATTTGTAAAGTCACTAGAAAATGTAAAATTATCAAAAATCCAAAAAATAGATCTCAATTTTCGCCAACAGGTAGCCCCAGAAATTCTACGTGATTTCAATGCAATTCAAAACGCTATAGACGAGTTAGTATCGGAAACGGAATTTAGTCAACAATTAGAATTTCGAGAATATTTTGAAAATAAGTATTACTCAGTTATGGCTACCGTGTATTCTCTTTTAAATGATGATACAGTCGATAACAAGTTTGAAAATAGTGCTAATGGCTCTTTGTGTAACCTACCGAACTCAATCGTTAAACTACCCACTATCACTCTGCCGACATTTGATGGTGCTTATGATCATTGGCTCGAGTTTAGAGACACCTACGTGTCTATAATACATAATTCCAAAGAGCTTGATAATGTCCAGAAATTTCACTATTTGCGATCGGCTCTCACGGGTAATGCTTCGCAAGTGATTAAGTCCTTAGAGCTGTCTCGCGATAATTACACAATAGCTTGGGAGTTATTAGAGAATAGGTACAATAACGGCAAATTATTAGTTCATAACCATGTCAAATCATTATTTTCAATGCAATCGTTGACTAAAGAGTCTCCTATTCAGATACGCAAATTAGTAGATACAGTTTTAAGAAATTTAAGATCTTTGAAATCCTTAGGCGAACCTACAGAACACTGGGACACGCTCGTTATTTATTTGGTTGTTTCGAAATTAGATTCGACTGTCGAGAAAGAGTGGGAACAATATCATAATACTCTTAGCAGTACTAAAGGTTTAGATTCGAAAAGAAAATTAGATGATTTACTTAATTTTTTAAGAGACAAAGCTGACACGCTCGAGATGATTAAGGCTAATCACTCTAATAATAAATCTAACCACGAGGTTAAGAAATTTACTCAAAACGTGCATAGTTACGCATCTATTCAAAATAATAAATGCGTCAACTCTAGCGGTAACGTAAAGCGTATTCGTAATTGCGTATTATGTAATGGTAAACACTCACTCTATTCTTGTAATGAATTTCTTAATTTAACTATTAAAGACAGATTAAAATTGGTTGAAAATAAAAATCTTTGTAAAAACTGTTTACGCATGGGACATACAGTTATCGATTGTTATTTTGGTCCGTGTAAACATTGTCATAAAAAGCACAATAGTTTATTGCATAGCGAGGTTAATACGGATGGTGGTTCGACATCGACTGCAGTACAGGTGTCGCAGCCGGCGCCGGGAGCCGCTATATTACACACAGCTACGCATAGTACTACTACAAGTGCAAGTTATACGTACGCACAGTCATTAGAACCGGTTTTGTTATCTACTGCACTTGTGGAGATCGTCGATGAAAATAATACGTTTCACACTGCTCGCGCATTATTAGACAGTGGTAGTCAACATTGCTTTATTACAGATTCATTATGTCGAAAATTAAACGCATCATGTATACAGTCCACTTATCACATCTCAGGGGTAGGACATTCAGTTACAAAATCAACACGCTCCTGTGAAATAACACTCAAGTCATTGAATAGTGATTATAATATACACTTTAAATGTTTGATTTTACCTCGCATAACTACCGAGCTTCCTTCCATATATTTTTCTAATTTAAAACGATTGAATATACGCGAAGACATTGTTCTTGCAGATCCATTATTTTACAAGCCTTCCCAGATAGATATATTGATCGGTGCTGATATATTTTGGGACTTATTAATTGAAGGTAGATTTCGTTTATCTGAAGGACCTTATATACAAAATACAAAATTGGGGTGGATAGTTTCTGGTCCTATTTATACTGATAATATGCGCTTTAATAAAGTCCACTGTAATTTTACACAAACATTAGACACACAATTGCGAAAGTTTTGGGAAATTGAAGAGGTTCCAAAAGTTAATCAGTGCCTTACAGCTGATGAGCGAGCTTGCGGGGACTTATTTTCTAAAACTACCAAGAGACTGAATCACGGTCGTTTCTCAGTTCGTATTCCTTTAAAAGAATCGGCTAACGTGCTCGGGGATAGCTACTTAATAGCAAAACAAAGACTTTTAAAACTTGAGCGTAAATTGGAAGTTTCGCCGGAATTAAAATTGCTATATACTAGTTTTATGAAAGAATATTTAACATTGGGTCACATGAGTCTCATAGAAAATTACAGTACACCGCATTATTTTCTACCACATCATGGTGTTTTACGAGAGCATAGTACAACTACTAAATTACGGGTGGTATTTAACGCCAGTCAAAGTACTTCTACAGGTAAATCGCTTAACGACATACAATACGCCGGTCCTGCGCTTCAAAACAATTTATTTTCTATACTTTTACGCTTCAGACAGTATAAGTATGTAGCTTGTGCTGACATAGAAAAAATGTTTAGGCAAATATTATTCCAACAAGACCAAAGAAATTTGCAACTCATTTTATGGCGTGAAAACTCTGCTAATGCGATCAACGTGTATCAACTTAACACGGTTACTTATGGTACAGCGTCTGCGCCTTATTTGAGCATACGTTGTGTTCGACAACTAGGTATCGAATGCAACGACGAAGAGGTTTCACGAACTATTTTGGAGGATTTTTACGTAGACGATTTGATTACGGGGAATGACGATGAATTAAAATTGTTAGGTATATGTCAGGAAGTATATAAAGTGTGTATGTCAGGTTGTTTTCCGTTGCGTAAATGGATGTCTAATTCGCCTCATATTTTTCCTACAGTGACACAAAGTGACAATATGACGAAACATTTGTCCTTGAGTGAAAGTCGTCAAAGTAAAACACTCGGTCTGGGTTGGTTGTGTGATGCCGACGAATTATATTTCACGTCAAAAATAAAGGCAGACACGAATCATTTAACGAAGCGCTTAATTTTGTCAATAGTTTCCCAGATTTATGACCCTTTAGGGTTGTTATCTCCAGTTGTAATTATAGCTAAAATATTATTACAGAAGTTGTGGCTACTTAAAATTGGCTGGGACGAAACTGTTTCTTGTGAAATTGTGTCAAATTGGGAACATTTCATTAACTCGTTATCTTGTTTACATGAATTACGAATACCACGGCATGTTAAATGTGATAATCCATGTCGACTTGAACTTCACATATTCACAGATGCATCGCTAAGTGCTTACGGCGCTTGCGCCTATATTCGGTCCATTGCATTGAGTGGTGACGTCGCAGTTAAGCTGTTATGTGCGAAGAGTAAGGTCGCGCCTATTAAGCCTATAACTATACCGAGACTCGAATTATGCGGTGCTCTGATCGGTGCAAAATTATTAGAAAATATTATAAAATCATTGAGATTAAATTTCGATAATATCGTATTATGGACCGATTCTACTATCGTGCTCGGTTGGTTGAAAATGTCACCTTACTTATTGAAAACATTTGTTCAAAATCGCGTAGTAGAAATTAATGATCTTACTAGTAATGCACTTTGGTTACATGTTAACACAAAGGAGAACCCAGCTGACTTAATATCACGTGGACGGCACCTAGACGAGTTAAAATCCTTGTTGTTATGGTGGATGGGACCTGGTTTTTTACACGAACAGGTGAATAATTGGTCTAACAATAAAATTAATAATAATATACACATGCATACACCTTTACCAGAATTAAGAGTCCAAACCGTAAGCATGCCATGCGATATTAGTTGCGATGGAGAGTTTCCTTTTCACAAGTTTTCATCATTCAGTAGAATGAAACGCGCGTGTGCTTATATGTTTCAATTTATTCATAATTCACGTATTAAAATTCGAACACAACGCATGGCAGGTCCGTTATCTATTGATGAATTGAATAACTCTTTAATGTTTTTAACTAGAACCGCTCAGAAACAATCATTCCCTGGTGAATATAATGCGCTATTGAATAAGTTGCTTTTAAAATCGCATCGTAATATTTCAAGACTAAATATATTTTTAGATGAAAACAAGGTTATTCGCGTTGGTGGTAGATTAGAATACTCGCGTGTATTTACATTTAATAAAAAACACCCAATGCTTTTGTGTAATAAACATCATTTTACTGCAGTTATTTTTAAGTATGAACATAAAAGGCTTATGCATGCTGGACCTCAGTTGCTTCTATCGCATATTAGAGATAACTGGTGGCCACTAGGCGGTAGAAACTTGGCTAAAAGGACTGTACATCAATGCGTTGTATGCAGCCGCATGAGGGGAAAATCTGTACAACCTATAATGGGAAACTAGCCCATGGAACGTTTGGAGTCCGGTTTTCCTTTTCTACGATGTGGCGTCGATTACGCCGGGCCAATGTTCATATTAAATAAAAAGGGCAGAGGTTCTAAACTTATAAAATCTTACCTATGTTTGTTTGTGTGTTTCGCAACAAAAGCGTTGCACCTTGAACTTGTTACTGACTTGTCATCTGAAAGTTATTTACTTGCGTTGAAAAGATTCATATCTCGTAGAGGAAAGCCACTAGAGATATATTCTGATCATGGGAGAAATTTTGTAGGTGCTATGAAGGAATTTAAAGATTTTTTATTAAAGGAGTCACAATATATAATTGATTATAATTCAGACAATCAAATTAATTTTAAATTTATCCCCCCTTATGCACCTCATTTCGGCGGGTTATGGGAGGCGGGGGTAAAGTCGTGCAAACATCACATTACACGTGTTATAGGAAATGCAAAATTAACCTACGAGGAGTTCAGCACGGTTTTAGTACAAATAGAAGCCGTCCTGAATTCCCGCCCTATATCTCCTTTATCCACAGATTCCAATGACTTTAGCCCACTGACTCCAGCTCATTTTCTGATCGGCCGACCCCTGACGTCTCCGGCTTGCAATGACGTCACGGTTGCTGCTAAACACAGTTTATCACGCTATGGACGTGTGGAGCAATTAAGGCAGCATTTTTGGCAACGATGGTCAAAAGAATACATCACGGAACTCCAGATAAGAACCAAGTGGAAGGTCAATAAGGAAGATATTAGGACTAACACTATTGTTCTCATTAAAGAAGATAACCTCTCACCTCTGCAATGGCGTATGGGAAGAATACTGGACACTTTTGCGGGCAAAGATGGCATTTCCAGAGTCGCTCGTATTCGCACAGCCAAAGGAGTTATATGTCGAGTATTTTCTAAGATCTGTCCTCTTCCAATTTTGACGGAAGACGATCACACATCAAGTACTACTGTCTAACGATGGTGCTTATTGTTATATCTGCATTCTATTGGAACCTGGAGCTTCCAAGGCGGCCGGCTATGTTACTACTTACTACAACGACATAAAAAAAAAAAAAAAATTGTCTTCGTCGAAAGGGGCATGTTTATGCTCTGTGTTAGAATTGTCTGTACTCATATCTGTGCTGTACTCTATGAATATTTAAAAATTCGTGTCTTGCGATTGTAACTGAATTAATTCATTAAAATTAAGAAGTAAACGCCCTGTCTTTCGATTATCAAATATAAAATTGCGCTTCAATCTACTTTATGCTTGGCCACATCAAAAACAGCTCTATAAATTTTATAAAATTTTAATTTCGTAAAAAATTCATTTGCCGAAAAAAAGTATATAACGTTGACGTAAAATTCAATTTAAAGAATTTGGGGGAGCGCCCTCCGCGCTTCCCCGCTACGCGTTCGGCTCGCTACGATGGCCTGTAGGGTCAAGTGGCGGTGGAGGGTAGTTTTAGCCGGTTCGAGGCCGGCACTACCCGGTCGCGCCCGACGTTCTCTCGTGAGGCGTCGGAGGCGGTTGGGTGCTCGTGCGGAGTTTCTTCCCTTCCGATACACAAAAAAAAAAAAAAAAAAAAACAATTTAAAGAATGACGTTCAATTTGTTAGATAAATATCACCTTTAACTTATCTGAATTACGCAGTAACATACTCAGAAACAAACGTAAGAACTCATTAATCATGTTATTTAAGCCTAGAAAGATAATCTTATTTTATAGTACGGGAAAGATAATCATACGTCGTTTCGACGTGTGCACTAGTTATTAATAAATATTTAAGATCATCATGTAAATTTAGTATTTTTGTGAATGGTACTTATTGTCCATGGTGTTTTTATGTAAATAAAATAAAAACATGGTTTGCATTTTAGAATTTTAATAAAAAAATTGAATTATAAAAATTGTAAACTTTTTTAACCAAACAAAAATGAACTTAACTCGAGATCTCTTCTTTAGACTGATTATTCGAAATTATGGCTCACATAATCAACTCTTTATGACGTCTTCACTTATTATATAATAACAAAATGAAAGAACTAGTTATACTTTATCTTAAATGCACTTAGAACAAACATTACTTTTATGTTCTCCACATATAGGATTTTTGCACTTATCACAGAGAGATTTTGAGATCTTTCTAAGTTTTGAAGCACAAAATGCGCAATACTTCCTCTTTTTTGCCATAGGCACAACATCTTCTTGTTCAGAAGACTCAGTTGCCTTCTTTGGTAGAATATTGGTGATTTTGTCTTTCAGATTCGTAGATAAATTAAGTATATTCTGCCGTGTCAACATCCAAGGAGCTGTAAGGCTATTGCTGAGGTTTTTCATAAAATTGTAGCGACTCAAATGGTTTTTCTTGTTTGCGCAAAATGTTGTGACAGTAAATAACGTAGGCATTTACATGTAGCTTTTGTAGCTGCCCAAATATGACCATTCTTGCTTCTTGGCGTTTATCTTTGTGGCCTATAAATAGGATCATTCGTAGCTGAAGACGCTGTTGCATTTTCAAGTTCTAAAGGACTGTCATCAGCTTGGGGTAGATTCACCTCTTCATCTTCAGTATCACTGCTAACTTCATCTTCTTGTAAATTATTCTCAATCTCACTATCCGATTCTCTCACCTCTTCTTCGCTAAATTCTTGCAATAATCTGCATATTCGCTCTTCATTTAACATATTTAGTGACGTCATGATGTTATGCTAACCTTCACCTAAAACACAAAAAAATACATGCAAAAATTAACCATATAAACGTAATAAAAACATGTTCAGAAAAGACACAAAAGTAACTTAAAAGATAATCATACGTCTCTTAGACGTACGATAGGTTAATATCCACGAAAATAGCGCACTTACCCGAACAACGAGTGTGTGTCCTGCGAGCTGTTGGGGACCACTGAGTTGAACAAAAAGATGGTCGCCATGTACGAGTAAAACGGATTTAACAAAATGGCACACGTCGATACGACGTAGATTATCTTTCTAGGATTAACATTAATTTATTTTATGATTTGAAAAACACGACTTGTATGTACATCTACCTACTCATTTGCGATACGTTCCACTGCTAAACACCATCATATTATAAGCACGTTATTAACTTTTGACTGCAGCATTATATAGAAATGTACTTCTCACACGGTAATAAAAATTAGCTAGCAACACTAATACCAAAACTATAGAAAAATCTCTAGTACATTTTTTATCTCATGTGGCCACGGACCTACGTACTCTAGTTACTCCCTCTACGTAATGAGTAATTAAATTAAGTTGTATGGATTGAGTATAAAATGAATTTTAAAAATTACTTTTATAAATGAATGACGAGATTTAACATTACATAACATAAAACACGTTGTAAATTATTACCTCAATAATATGATGTTTTGATTTTATGAAACACCTACAAATAACACCCACTTAGTTAAAGAAACCGAAACGTACTGCTCGCTGTGATACGAGTAGCAAACAATAAAACTCGGATTTGTACAGCGCGTCATAGTTTACGGGGCCTGGCCAAAGTCCAAAGTATATAGCTCTAGTTCTACGTCCTCTTGACTGTATCTATGACATTTATAACAAAAAATAACATATAATAACTCTACCCCTGACTCTACAAACTTTACACCTTGGTCAAAAAGTTTGGCTTGTTTTTTCATAAGTTAAAATAATGGCAAATTTTTTTGTTCCCAGCGATATAACATCAACTTAAAACGTAAATTTTTCTTTATAGTCCCAATTCGCTAACGCTAAGATAAGCCAGTAAAATAGTAGAATCAAAAACAATAATTTCATTATGATGTGATTTTATTGTATAGACTAAGGTGTTATTTTGCAAAAATCCATTTCATGTGACGAATTCCTAAAATCTTTAGTTATTTTCCGCTCAAATTTCAGAAACCACCAATCAACACGTGTTTCGCCTTTCAACCAAGCATCCTTAGGATATACCCGAGATCGGGCTCGGCCGGCTGACCAGCACCGAAATGATGTGATTGTGTGTCGCGTGTGCGCATGCAGTGACATGTGTCACTTTTGAACACATACACTTCATAAATGTGCATGCAATTAAGTATAACAATATGATTAATTTTATTGTTATACTAACACTACGGTCTATTGCATTATTATTCTCATTATCTTTTGTTATTACTGCACAACATTCTGGTTAGTCCGATCAAAATAAACAAAAAAGAGTGGTAAATTTACAATAATTCGCATAATGCTGAAACCTGGTACAGGTGTTAAGTATACTATTATAAATAAAAATATCTAAAATACCCACCGATCCTACAATAAAAAAGTCTGAAAAAAAAATGTATTCAACGTCAAGGGTCAAAAGTATCAGATTTTTACATTTTCCTCGTAAACGCTAAGTGTTATCAGAAAAATAGGTCACATGAAAGTTGTAGAGCATAAAATTATCTACAAAAATTGTTCGTAGACTTTTTTCCAACGAATCACCATTCCTGATATATCAAAAATTATATATGCCTACATACATCATCGGACTTTTAAATAAGTAAAAATATGGGTATGTGTAACTTATACATACAAATAATACGATTATGAAAATATACATTTAACAGAAAATTCATTGAATAGACAATTATAGATGGTTATAGAATATAGAATTATAAAATTACGTTTTGTAAAAAATGCACACAACAATAAAAGACAACAACTTATCTTGTCTTCATTCAATATTGGCTTCTGCTTATCAACACTTACATCTAGTATAATATCAAATTCAAGTGTGACTAGGCAATCAACTGGACCCAGATTACTGGGGATGGAAATTAATAAGTAAATAATACTTTGAAGCCAATTCAAGATTTACTCCCACCTGTTCTGTAAAAACTTTTCAACATCCTTTTTTGCAATTGCAAAAAGGATGTAGTGCCAATAATTGTGGCTGCAAAAACACTAAGTACCAATTGTCAAGGCCATGCTCCAATGTTGAATCAAATCAGATGAGGATTATTGTGATATCAATGAGAAAACAACTGCAAACACGCATCTTTATTATAATAGAACAATTTAAATATATTCAGCGAGAAGAAGAAAAAGAAAGCAAAAAAGACATTACTGTTAAAGTAGTATTTGAAGATTATCAGTCAGACTAAAATTTTCTCGAAATCAACAATAATTTGTGCCAATTTAATCATTTCCATTAGTACCACTTTTAATCAATAGAATATTTAATTAATTATTAAAACTGAATCACAAAAGATTGTGAAATATGCCTACCGGGAACAGCAATTTTAAAAAAATGCGTAAAGTAACTACCGCACGGGTGTTGCGGAGATGTGTGCGCATTATTTGTAGAATAAGACTTCTTCAACTTTTAGAACCGTGATATCTCCGGAATGGTGATTCTTAGGCAAAAATTGTATATTTAATTTTTATAGATAATTTCATGATCTACAACTTTTGTGTAACTTATTTTATGATAGCATTTACCGTTTACGAAAAAAAATACAAAAAACCGATACTTTTAACCTTTGCTAAATTTTTTACCTTTAATAAATTTTTTAGCGGACATTTTATTTATAATTATATACTTAATATCTGTATTTATTATCAGCTTTATGGAAATTATTGTAAATTGAAATGTCTATTTTGACCGGACTAGATGTTATTCCGTGTGTATGCTGGACAATTTTAGAGTGCATAATCTACACCTCCAAAGAAATATTTTACAATTCATTTAGAACATTTATGGTAATTTGTATTTTATTTTGAATACGATTTATAATTCGAAATCACCAAAAACTAACTTAATATGCAAATGTCGCAATGTTCCAATATGTCATGTCTAACATTATTATAACATCATTGCTAACATTGTATTGGATAGCAGTTTGTAACTGAGATTTTTTTATATCTGTAATGACAAGGGACGTTCGCACAATACCTCACATGATGAATAATGTCCAAACGACAGAATAAATCAATGACAATACACAATAGCATCAATGTATTTCAATGGTATCAATGTATTTTATTGAATCTCGTTTGGTCTTGTTTTCGGTAAAGTTACTCTTATTTTTTTTTTTTAATAATAATTCTTTATTGACAAATTTCACAATATTAATGAAATCTCTAACTACTGAACTAGGCATATGGCCTGTATCTCAGTAGCTAGCTTCTTCTCCAAAGTTATTACAAAATGTCAATATAAGTAAAGTAACATGCAGTAAAAAATATAAAACAAAATAAAACTTATGGTTAAACTTAAGTAAAACGTGAAAAACAAAAAGAAACACGCGATGAGTGTGTGTGTGTGTATGTTAATGTGTGTTGTGAATGAAAATTTTGAATGTGTGTAATGTATGGTGTACATATACATATATACTGTGTAATGTATAAGTATTTATGCATGAGACTGATAGGGATATATCTCTTCTGTTTCAATATATGTAAGAGACAGAAGCCAGTTACGGGTCTTATCCTGACACTCACTAAGTGAAAGTGGATAGATGTTAAGTTTTTTATTTATTTTGTTATATAGGTACTCAGCAAGATATGCCTCTTGTCTTTTAGCAAATGCTGTTCGTCTTGTTGTTGGGTTAATTACAATTGGGATATTTCGTTTATTGCGGCAAATTTCAGGATTAAATGGTGTACGACGGTGTTGAATGTTTCTAGTCTGTAAATGTGCAACTGTCTCACTGTCAATACACGACATTTTTCATATAATTCTGTGGTCGGGAATCTGTATGGGCTGAATGTTATGGTTTTTAGCAGAGATGGTTGTGCTCTTTCTAGCTGTATTATGTATGTTTTATAGGCACCACCCCATACTCCAATACAATACGTTAGCACAGATCGGGCCAAGGCAAAGTATACTGTACGCAGCAATGACAGATCCGCCACGTATCTTAGATTTCTAAAAACCCATACGAGTTTTCTGATTCGCATGGAAACTGTTTGTATTTGAGAGCGCCAGTCTAAATTATCATCCACCATTACTCCGAGGTACTTGGCTGTCTTTGACATTGTAATAGATTGACAAGAGCATGGTTCGTTGTCATTATTGCAAACATGTAGTTTAAGGTCAAAAGTGTCTGGTTGCAGTCTAGGCAGATGAAATTTAATAAAAGTGGTTTTTGCGAGATTAAGAGTGAGTAAGTTTTTTCTTAGACAATAGAATACACTATGTAACCCTTTCTCAGCATTCTGACGAATCTCATCCCATGTTCCTCCGCTAAAAATCAGAGCTGTATCATCAGCATAGCTAAAGATTCTTCCTTTATTCAGTTTTGAACACGAGTAGATGTTTCCTCTTCATTTGGCTCATTTTTGGAATTCATAAAGTGAAAATTAAAGGTATAAGACTGAACCCCATGCGATGGTTTCAAAATTTTGTAAACAATATGAAATAGATACCTAACTGATTGTACGCTAATTCATTGCAAGAGGAGGCTTATTATATGTTAAAAATCGCAGAGATATACTGCATATATGTTAAGCTGAAAGACCGAAAACGCTCATTAAACGAAAAAACAGCTCACAAACGCGTTGTCTGGCCACATGTAAGATCCACATATAAGTTAGGCACATATAAGGTCCATATAAGAGTCATAACACGAGTTTCGCGTTATGGCTTTTATAAAAACGCCCATGATGCGTTGTCGTATTACAGAAAGATCACAAACCGAAATTTGTGTCGTGGCTATCAGGCTATGCGACCACAACGTACTGTGGCAATAAAAAAAGCCATGATGCATATGAAACCATGATAGAATACGACGCACAGTGATTCGCGTTATAGATTCTACACTCGTCTCGAAACTGCTTGGAAGATATTCCTGGATAATATTTTAGTCTCATGTAATACATTCAGTCAAGTAAGTATCGGGAATGGATGATTTGTTTATGGTTCCAAATTCAATTTTTTGTTTTTTTTGTTGTTGTTAGATTGGCACAACTGTTTTACATTTTGGTGCGGAGTTTGAGTTGCATCTGTTATTTAGATTAAATACAGTGCTGTTTTTAGTTACATCATTCTAGAGTATATTGCGAATTTCATAATGGACAAAAACATCGAACAAAGAATTTGTCTTAAATTTTGCATCGCCAATGGAATTTCGTGTTCGGAGTCACTGAAAATGTTACAGAAGGTTCACTGAAATGTTACGATGAATCGACTTTATCAAAAACACGTGCTTATGAGTGGTACAAAGCGTTGAAAAGCGGTCGAGATGTGACGGAATATTTGCCTCGCTCTGGTAGGCCATCAACGTCTGCAACTGAAGTTAAAATCGCAAAAGTGAAGGAAATAGTGACTGAAAATCCTCATTCAAGTTTGAGAGAGATAGCTACCGAACTTTCTGTGTCTCACGATTCGATCCGTACCATTTTAAATAATCTCTTGGGTATGAAACATCTTGCCGCTCGGCTAGTCCCAAAAGACCTGAATTTTCTCCAAAAACTCAATCGCATAAGAGTCGCTGAGGACATGCTAGAACGAGTCAATTCCGATCCAACATTCATGAAACGCATTTTTACTGGTGACGAGACGTGGGTTTACGAGATTGACATGCAAACTAGTCAACAAGCTTCGGAGTGGCGCCTTCCAACTGAACCGAAACCGAAAAAACCACGCTAAAGTCGATCAAAACTCAAAGTCATGTTGACTGTTTTCTTTAACTATCGCGGTGTTGTGCACTCGGAATTCTTGCCGCAAGGTCAAACGGTAAATAAAGAATATTATTTGGGCTTTATGCGGTGTTTATATGTTATTGCGGTGCGAAAAAGGCCAGATTTGTAGAAAGAAAATTCTTGGATTTTGCACCACTATAATGCGCCTTCGCACAAGGCCATCATTGTGAACGAATTTTTGACCAAAAACTCAACAAATACCATCGAGCAACCACCTTATTCACCAGATATGGCTCCAGTCGACTTCTTTCTTTTTCCTAAACTCAAATTACCACTTCGTGGCACCCGTTTTCAATCGGTAGAAGACATAAAGGAGAATTCGCGGCGAGCACTGAACTCAATTAAGGAAAAAGCGTTTAAAAAATGTTTTGATGATTGGATTTTTCGTTGGCGTAAGCGTATCGTTTCTGAAGGAGCACACTTTCGAAGGTGATAAAATAAATTTGGATGAATAACTAACATTTCGTGTATTATTGATCTCTTCCCGGTACTTTCTTGACAGAGTAGTATAGTACTAGACAGAAAATTTTCTGTCAATTGAAATTTCTTTAAAGTAAAAAATATTTAACACAAATATAAATGTCTATCCTAATCTAAACAAAAGTAGTGTTCTTATAGAGCCGATTCTGTACTGGCGCCGGCTGCTGCCACAGCACGCTCGCTCGGCTCGCGCATTGTGGTCAACATAGTAATCACACCTGTGACCGATTCAGTTCTGGTGCTTCGCCGGAAAGATTTCTAGAACCTGCACGTCCGTCGTCAGAACGCTTTATGGCATTTCTTTATTGCTACAATGCGTTGTGTTCTGATAGCCACGACACAAATTTCGTTATGTGGTCTATCCGTGATTGCCACAACGCGTCATGGGCGTTTTTATAAGAGCCAAAACACTAATTTCGCGATGTGGATGTTTTACTGTGACCACAAAGCGTTGTGAGCTGTTTTTTTGTTCAATGAGCGCTTTCGGTCTTTGAGATAAACATATATACCCATCGGCAGGAACGGTGAAAAAGACCATAGCAACAGGACATGGAAAACTGGAATAAGCTGGAGGAAATCTATAACCAAAATGGGATCTCTATTGAAGAAACAGAAGAACGAATTTAAAATTTAAAATTAAAGAATGTAAGACGAGAGGGAAGAGCGAAGTGAATATCCAATATTCACGCAGAATCTGATCTAGCTTCGTCGTCGGTGGTAAAAATACTAATCTAACTTAACCAAAAGAGAGTGTTATCTTTATGACTATATCTCTCTCTCTTATAGGGTGGGTTCTGATAAATGACGATTCGCCGGATACTGCCATGGTACATTCACTTTGAAGTAAAACTCCCTAAACCAACCACATACTCGATTTTTCCAGATTGAGGAAGCTTCATTTTAAATTGGAGCCTAAATAAATAGAATTACGTTAATTTAAACGTACAGAAACGTTGCTGTCGTTTCAGCACTGACCATCTTTTCAGTTTAATGAGTGCCTAATAGGTAATGAGTAGATTATCTAGGTAATTTCCAGTTTAGCTAGGTAATTTAGGAAATTAAACAATTTTTTGGAGTTAAACGGATCGCCCTAGTTAACCTAGATAATCTGTGGAATAACTTATTTCTACACTTGGGCAATAACATGCAATTATAACTCTTACTCATAAATGAATTCATGTACAATATGAGATAAGAAAATGAAGGCTTTGTTATTATTATTACATTATTCTTTCCTTTTCTGTGGCCTCCGAATCCGGTAATTACAGCTATTTCATCTTGTTTACGACTTGTTGTTAAGCTCGATCCACATTCTCTCCTCCTCTCACGTTGCCTCGCTTCGCCTCGTTTTTGCTCCGTTCGGTGTCAGTTTTTGGCGCGAGTCAAAGGACACGAGGCACGTGGCCGTCGGATCGATTGAATGAATTAAGAGTATGGATAGCTAACACTCTTGCAATCTCAGCTCGCCACGGCTTATACGAGAGTTGTACTCGCGAGAGTGTGTACGCGGCAATATTCTGAGTAGAGTTCCAAGGCCGCTACACGCGATCAAGTTTATGTACTTGATACGACCTCCACTTTATGCAAATTGGATGGGTTTGATCAAATATATTTGATTATCAGTTTTATTTTAAAGTGGCACTCAGCCTTGGCTTCGCACGAGTGCAATTTGCTTTGACATTGCTAGTGCATCATTACAAAAAGTGCATTCAGCAAAAATTTAAAACTAACTTCATATGAAATAAATTTTTTTTAACGCCTGCCTTTAAACTTCTATTCTGTCTAATATTTTTTCAAACCCACAAACATATTTACAATGACACTATTTTACAGGTAAATCAGTTAATTAAAATATTTACATTCAGTAAAATTGTAAACGAAAGTAGAAATACACTAGGGTATCTTGAAAGCCGCCAAATAAATTCTACCAATTATCTTACGCATAATATTGACTTTTCATGGGATCTTTTAAAAAGTGCGACTAAAATAGGTCTTTTCACTTAATAGTAGTAGTACGATTCTCCCTTAGGAGGGAAGGTAAAGGGATCTGGGACCATACAACCGATGTCTTTAGTAATGAATAGATAAAATTTTCATATTGTTTCATTAAAATGTCGGCTTTCTGGCGACAAATATATTGCGGTAGTCTTTCTAGTACACTGGTTCCCAAACTTATTTTGTCTACTGAGTCGAGAGCTCATGCAGTCGTCGTCTAAGATGCCTCCTAGCTAAATGAAATTACAAATCACCCCCCAGGCCTCTACACAACGCCCCCATTTTTTTTCTGGGTCTCTTACCGCCCCCATTTAACCCTGCAGCGCCCTCAAGGGGGCGTTATCGCCCACTTTGGGAATGGCGGTTCTAGTAGGATCTGCTGAAGCGAACTAAGGTTCCAAAACCTCAACATCGCACTATTAAATAAGCACTCATTTCAACAATTACACACAATGCACAACATCGTAGACACTTGGGACGCGAAAGTATGCCAATTTTACATAATATTCGCATAATTAAAACAAATGCTCAACCGCTCCCCATAATATCCCGCTAAAAACTCCCTTTCACTTATAGACTCCCATAGAGGGCAGAAATGAGTTTGAATAAGGAATACGAGTATCGTTCTTTATTTGTTCTGCGACCTAAGAGAACAATCGAAATCATTGAATGGAAAATGTCACTACCTGGGCGGCGGTAGCCCCGCATCTGAGGAACATAATTTAAAATTTGAAATGCGATAGAAGAAGTGAACACTATCAAAATCTGTTATGTCCTTTAGAAGAACTAAGCGCACAAACAGAAGGACGGAAATAGTGTTTTATTAGACTTCCTGTTTCAGGTCACGCATTGCCGTAGCGGGCGTTGAACGAACGAACATTTTTATAGACATATATCTCATAGCGTATATACATACGCGCGAATTTGCTGAACGCAACGTTTTGTCAAAATTTTAAGTCAGTCGACCCGTTTTTGAGTTTTGGAACCACATACATTCAGAAGTCAAATTTCTATGTATATGGATCACATTTTATTTTATTTTTAATAATTCATTACAAAAAGTATTGTCTTCACAACAATTTCCCCGAGGATTTTATTTTTAAAAGGCTGTCTAATATTATTGAAATTAATACCCATCACATTTAGAAATTTTATTTCTGTTCTTTGACTTTACGTCATGGACGCCACATTATATTAAAAAAACAACAACGAAATGTATAATCCTGCACGTAATTAAGACATCCAATAATATCTCATTAATTGAAATTGGTTAAGTCTATTCGTTTCTTAAGGGAATAGATGAACGAACAAATGTACTATATAGATACCGTAATCAGTATTTTGGACCATTCTTGTATAATGTATGGATTGAGATGTTATAATACTTTGCGGAAAATAGATCTCTTTATTGCTTTGTTATTGGATACAAATAAAGTTAACATGAAAGTTAATGAAATAGAAGTGTAACGATAGGCGGTCTCATCACAGAGCAATCTCTTCCAAGCAGATCGAAAACGGTGGATTACAAATTTAAACAATAAAAAAAAAATGTACATATATAATTATATCTTATATTACATAGGTCAATGTACATTACATTTTATAGTACCTGGGCAACTGAATGTTGTTTTTTACTTGGAACTATTTCAATATTAATAATAATGACTTGCAGAGTTCGCACTTTGATATAATCACATCTAAACACAATCTAAATACCAGTCTGTCGCAACTTCATACAAAAAAAAATGATGTACGTACCAGAGCTATTTTTTTGTGTTTTATCTCAGATCAAGTATGTTTTCTAATGCATTGTCCAGATTAAAGAGATATGTCTATATTTGTCTTCGATAAAGTGTCATCTGTCACGACTTACAATTTATTTGCTTCAACAGCGTAAATGTTTCATTGCCCAATTTATTACAAAATTAACTATTTGTAGCAATATTTGGGTAATTATAACTTCTGGTAGAACTTTGTAATATTTAGTATGTATTTAGTGGGTAAACAAACATGAAGTACAGAAAATAAAATGCGGTTGGAAATCAAAAGAAATGACGACATTTTAAAATATTTTATGGCGAGATATTCTCTGGATGAAGTTCGGTGAGTAGAGTATTAACTAATTCATCAGTCCCAATGCTTGCTATCGGGATAAAATTTCATAATTTTAGTTTTGAGTGTAACTTTCGTTCATTAAAAATAGTGTGGGAATGGTACATTTATGAATGCCGATATCGATGTTTTTATTTTTCAGATGTAAAAAATCTGTGAAAATCACAAAACGAGGACATAGTATAAAATACCAATTGAAAAACTACAAATTAAAATTTGTATTTAAAAAAAATTTAAAGAGAAAAAAATGAGATTAACTGCTAAACCACTTTCGGATGACAAACTGTTAGGATTTTCCTAATAGCTTTGAGGGAAGCTTTCTGAATTTGTATTTTAAGTTTGCCTATTTTGAAATGTTGAAATTATGACCTGATTGGGTTTCTTATCGGTAACCTGTACACTGAAAAGTACAGGTTTTTTCGACTTGTTATTATATTTACTTAATTTGACGTTAAAAACACCTTGCAGTTGTGTTTACTTGAATAAATTGATTTGACTGACTTTAAAGAACTTCTTAAAAGTTATTAATTAAATATTTTCTAATAATTCTTTATGTTTACAGTTTTGAGGAAAAAACCGGTAGCAAAAAAAAAATAAAACTGAAAGTCGACCATTAGTCCTCAAAAGAAGAAACTGGTCAGGAACCTATCAAAGTGACAGGGAGAAGAAGAAAGGTTTCTAGAGCAAAGGATCATACTCTACCGGCCGTAGCGTTATATATGCTTGCATGTACACCGCCACGAATTTATGAAATAAATATTTCATTTCATACATATTTTTATTGAATAGACATCACAAACTGGTGTCACTGGTTATGTTTAAGTGGTGCTTAAACAAAACCAGTGTTTAGATTGTTTTCACCAATTTCTGGTACCGCATGTCGTGTTAATTATAATCGATATCGATAAATTTGAATGAAAGGCGGTACGTCTCTATTTTGTTCTTTATCTTGGTATAGCTGATTGTTTTACAGTCGTCAAATTGTCTATTTTGGGTACCTTTTTTTGACATTTGGAGTATATTTAGCTCTGTGGAAGTCCCGACTCTTATTACGTAGTAATATTACATTCTCTTTGCTAAATACACATTGTAAGTCACAACAAAGAGATACAGATTTCCGTAGATTAAAAATAGTGACGCAGAATACAATATCTTTATATGAGAGAATAGATAAGAGATTAGCGGTTGACAGAGACTTGACAGAGACTATAATTCACAGATAACAAAACAAGGGAAGTGATGTGCGTGTTATTCAATTATTTTTAAAACTCCCCTCACAAACATCATGTCGTCAAGTTTCGTTCTTATAGTTTTAAATTTCGAGTTAGGTAAACTTTTTGTTAACAAATCAGCTTTCATTTCTTCCATTTGCTTATATTCTATACAAATGACCTTCTTCTGTATACATTTTTTAATGAAGTATAATTTTATGTTTACTCGTTTCGATTTGCTATATACTATGGGATTTAACGATAGTTTTTGAGCTGCCTGATTATCTTTATAAACATAATTCTTCTGTTCGTGTGTTCGTCACTGAACTCCTCCTAAACGGCTGGACGTTGGATTCAGTAAGACAGTTGTTACATCACGATTGATTTAAATATAAGTTTTTTTCAACAGCATTAGTAACTAATCGAATAGAGATCAATTTATCTGTAGGAGAAAAAGTCTCATTGTAGTCAATACTAGATCTCTGGCTACTAAATGCCTCTTTTTGCTTTCATAACTATTAGGAACAGATTTTAATTTCAGTACAATGTCATAATCATTTATATTTTTGTAATTTTGTCTTTCCATAATTTTCTACAATTCATTTTTAGTATGTGCTTTTATTTAGCTTCGCTCATAATCATCGTTTTTATTAGTTTGACATTAATAAGTATCTTCGTTTTCGTCTACGTAATATAATATGTAATCATCTGTCCATTATGGCATCATTTTATTTTTATTAATCTATTGTTCCAAATTCTTCAGTAGAACTTCTGTAACATTATGCACATCAAAATCAATATCTTCTCTGAGTTCGGTTTTATTACGACTTTGCTTATTATCATCATCGCAGAGTCGGGGTAGGTTTCCCGAAAATGAAAAATACGTTTCAAGGTGGAAAGACAAGGATCCTGAAAAGGTAAGTAATATTTGCTGGCTAATTTTAAGTATGTATTTACGGATGTATCAAGTTAAAAAAACTTTTCCCCGTTCGAAACTTTGAATGCGTAATATGAATTTCAACCAATATCAAGACACTAATTACCTTGTTTATTACCGACTGCTCCAGAAGGAGAGTAATGTTTTTCGAACATATTTATGTACGTATGTATGACTGTTTTTTGTGACCTAAAGTAATCGCAAAGTATCGTTGGATTGGTATTTATCCAAGAATTTACATGTTTTAATCTATGATCCTCAAATTCTAATACTACAGAGTTACTGCTTATGCAGTTTAAAAGGGTTTGTTTGAATTTAGTATTGAAGATATCAAGCAAAGACTGTTCTGCGAGATTTCAAGTTTCAACTGTCCAGTCTCGAAGCTGTATGAGTACTGCGTAAATCGCTATGTTTAAAGGTTTGTTCGTTTTAATTTAGTATGAGAGATAGCAAGGCAAAGCTTTTCCACTGAACTCGTAAGTTCCAATTTCTCAATCCTGATTCTGAAAGAATTTTTTCTACATGAAGGGCGGGATTCGAGGGTTTGTTGTAAATTAAAGTTTATTGAACATAAGTTAATAAACGTGTTAATCAGGGTGTGTTTACCGATTTGGTGAAGCATAGTAAAATTATACCGATATTTTAATCTGGTTGCAAGTCAAATCCTACAAACTACCACCCAGTGTCGATATTGCCAGCGTTGTGTTGAGAAAAATATTCAAAAAAATAATGATCAACCAAATGCTAACCACATTTGCTAACATTAGCAGGATATTTCATGGTCATGGGCTCAGTATCACGAGAGAGCGATCAACAACACATGCGGGAGCAAGCTTGATCAAAAATGTACTAGAGGCTTGGGAGCAGTCATGGAATGCCATTGGCGTGTTTTGTGTTTTTTCCAAAGCTTTTGATTGTGTTTACATCACAAAATTTTAATTTAATAGCTGAAAGATTATGGAATACGTAATAAAATTCTCGATCTCGTGATTTTATGTCTGGCTGACCGAGAACAAAAAGTGAGTATAAATGGGATTGTATCTGTCCGTTCTAAATTAAAAAAAGGCGTTCTCCAAGAATCAATCTTGGGACCTTTCCTGTTTTAGGTTTATATTAATGACTGGCTGGCCCGTTGACGCAGTGGCATATTTCAAAAGAAAGGTGTTATTAATGGTGTGGAAACTCGTAGTAGTGATCAGTTAGTTATTCCTAAATTTAAATTACAAAAGTCAAGCGGCTCATTTTTGGGCAACTGTGTTCGTTTTTATAATAAAATTTCTCTAGAAATTACTCAATTAACGGAAAAGAAATTTAAAGTTGTTATTAAACCCACACTGATTGGAAAAACATCTACAAAATTAGCGATTTCATTAAAGAAAAAACAATAATCTGGAAATAATCTTCTCTGCACATGCATTTGCTGGCTTTCTGAGTATTGCATTTTAATAAACCTTTTGTAAAATAATGTCGAAAAAATGATACTTGACTGAGTTTCGGTTGACTGAGTTGTCGGTTCTTTTCAGTGTCTAGGTTTTGTCTTTAAACCGAGCTAAAGTAGATTTGACGTTCAAAAATACCTTGTAATTGGGTTTATTTGAATAAATTGATTTGACTTTACTACCTCATTGAGCGTAACCACGAGTAAAAGAGTTAGCTATAGTAAGTATGGCAACCTCGCACTGTTAGTATGATTCGTGTCAGCTTATGAGTTGGTCATGAAATAATTATTTGCAAAATACTCGTAAATCTTTTTATTTTTCGCTACCAGTATTCACAGAAATAAAAATATGTCATGTTCAGCTGTGTATCGTTGTACTGTGACCTTCCCTAGTCACGCACATTAGTAAAAATTGAGGATCTCGGTCAACAAAAAAAGAACACCGTAAGGACACGCTCTAATAGAGCAAATGCTCCGTCTGTTGTGATACTTGACCTGAGATCCTACCACTCGAGAAGTCAATTATAATAAAATTTTGGTGTATCTGTCAATTCGTGTTGAAATAGGTAAGTACTTCGATGAATGGCTTACGCTATCGAGATATATGGTAATGCACAAACGTGATAGGTAAGTTTGAGTGCACGTCGTACAAACTAGCGTAAGATCAGATTTGTATGAATTATTCATGTTGGGTGAGCCGCGCGTTTGTCTTGCAGGCACATGTTGAATTGCTACTTAGCCTGGTACAGTACGCTGAGTATGGAAGCGACACACCATTTACAGTTTTTATAGAATAGCAGCTATAAGCGTTTGGTACATGCATTAGCATTCAGTGGCAAATTTACGCCAAAAAAAAGTTTAATTAAACACAAATGTAAAAAGGCGCGCGTCTACTTAACGTACGCACATAAGAAGTTATATTTCTTTGACGTGAACAGAAAATTAAAACTGGCCACTTGAAATTAACGAAATAAAAATTAAAACTGGTTACATGTAAAGAAAATTAAAAGAGTTTTGGCGGGATTTCATGGGGAGCGGTTGGGCGTTTATTTTAATTATTTGCAATTTATTACTGGCGGATATCGTGACGTAAAATTGGCGTAGTTTTGCATCCCAGTTCTATGCTATTATACATTTTTGTGGAATTGTTGAAATAAGTGCTAATTTAGTAGCGTGACGTTGAGATTGTTATAGTGCCTAGTCCGCCTCAGTGGAAACCTATTAGAAAGACTGCCTCAATACATTTGTCGCCAGAAACTCCAAGAGACGTTAAAATGTTTTACGTCGACGTTCTAACGAAATAATATGAAGAATTTATCTACTTACTACTGAAAACATGGGTTATATAGGCACAGAAAGAACCTTTTACCTTCCCTCCTAAAGGAGAACCATTTTAATAAAAAAAAAAGAAAATTAAAACTGGCCGCTTGATTTGAGTGAAATAAAAATTAAAACTGGTCACACATGAAGAAAAAAAACTAAAAAAAAGAAAGTAAACTCTCTTCGGTGCTAATCGCATGTTGTGTTAGACCAGGGGTCGGCAACCTTTTAGCTGTGGTGTGCCAAGCCACTCTACCAATATGATTCAGGGTGCCGCCTTAATTCTAAATTATATAATGGGGGTTCTAGAGGAGAAGAATTTTATACCAAATTTATCTTTTAAACATATTTATTAAAAAAATAACATAAAATTCTAACATAAATTAAAAATTTTTAATGCGAACCTTGTCCCTGCACATTTTTGCTTGATATTTCAATATCAGGGGTATAATTTGTGACTTTTAATTTCACACAAGATTCTGAATGTTCAGTTGTTAAACGACTTCTTTGTGGACTCAAAATATGTTTCATGTGAGAAAAAATTTGTTCACAGAGATATGTGGAACCAAAAGCGGAAAGGAGAGCACATGCAATTTTCTTTAAACAATTAAATCTTTCCGGCAATGACATCCAACAATTTAATATAGATTTCCGTGACATTAGCGAGCCACGTTAGATAAATAATTATAATTAAACATTTTCTCTTATTTAAAAATCACTTCGTCTCGATATTTTCGCGATTTCCCTGATTACTTTGTAGAGTGCCATTCAGAACCCCATCGCGTGCCAAGCCTGGCACGCGTGCCATAGGTTGCCGACGCCTGTGTTAGACTGACGCGTCCGAGGATAAGATATCGTACGAGGTCAAGCAGCAGTGTTTCTACTGTTCTGTTCCGATATAGATGGTAAGATAGCCGCTAAAATATTTCACACAACATTTTTGTCATGTAAATGTCTCATTGGTCAATCAGTTCATATACCATCAAGCGTACAGTTTGTTCCTTTGTTTTTCCATTAATATAAAAAAAGAGGTTAGCAAATGATTTTTTTTAGTGGGGGCAAACGAGCAAGCGAGTCGCCTAATGGAAAGTAATTACCACCGCCCATGGACACGCAACGTCCAGGGAATCACGGTCACGTAGCCAACTTTTAGGGAAAAAGAGATAGGAGGGGGACAGGGGAGATGGGCAACCGGCACTCTCATTGAACGAAACACAACAGCAATAGAGACTGTTATTTCACGCCGATATTTTGTGAGAGGATGGTATTTCACCGGGCGAGCCGGTCCTATTCGTGCTGCAATACAGCATGGCTCTACCATATATTATGTATAATATTGAAGTCGGTGCCAAATTAATGTGCCACAACAGAAAGTTTATTAGTTTGGTAGGCTTGGCACCGACTTCTGTGACTGACAAATTTAATTATAAAGGTATGTGTCTCGTATCGATAAAGTTATTTTCATTGTACTTGAGTTTTGATTAGTAAAGGATAGTTATTTTATACTTTTCAGTGTTTGTTTAAGACGGTTTAATTTTTTTCTTAAAATTTTTTTGTAAGTTTTTATAAAAATCTTTAAATATTTGAGAGGTACATTATTCCAGAAGGGCATAGGCTGAATGTTTCATGTATTAACCCAGGAGTAGTCGGGAAAGACTACTAGTTTTAAAATAAAGGTAAATGAAGTAGTTTTAATTTCATTAATACGTCGATATTTATTTTTTCTATACTGTTTATTTACGTATTTTTTAAAGGCCAGCAACGCACCCGTGATCCCTCGGACGTCGCGGGTGTCCGTGGGCGGCTGTGATTACTTTCCATCAGGTGACTCGCTAGCTCGTTTGCCCGCTCTGTCATAAAAAAAAAAAGTTTACAGTAGATACTTCAATATTTATACCGTAACCTTTTAAGAGAATAAACGGTACCCAAAAATGATTACTCAAGCGTCTGTCCGTCTATACGTCTGTCTATCTGTCTGTCTGTCTGTGAATTTTATCAAAAACCAGCTGTGTCCGGTCACTCGTTGCTATGGCTCATTGAGTATTATTAATAGCTCGTTATTATTAGTGAGTTATGGTCTGGAATTCATATAAATATTCCATAATTGACACAAATATTTCGATACACTAGGCCTTTATTAATTTATTGTAATTGTTCCTTTTCATGTTTGTTTTATTGTGTAAGCATAATATGTTTTATAAGTTAATACATACATACATTCATTCATATCTCTACGCCGTATCCCTAACGGGTAACGGTAGTCAGAGAGGGCAGAGAGCGCCAAGCGTCGCGGTCCTTACATACTTCTTTCACTTCCTCAAATCTCATCATTCTCCTCACACATTTTCGCCTAGGCATGCGAGTACTTTTGACATTTCCGTATGCTAACAGTCTAGCTATTTGATCTTCATAGTCAGCCTTGGTCTTCCTTGGATTCTTTATAAGTTAATGAATTGGTTTTTCTTCCTAATGTTCTAATTTTTAATAGCGTGTCAAATAAATGTGTCCTTCTTTCTTTTTTTCATAAAAAAAAAGCGCTTTCAGTTATTCCTGAACTTTCTAATTTTTTTTTTGTTAGAAACTTTATTTGGAATATTAAGAACAAAAAATTTGTCAATTCGGTTTAGCAGTTCTCAACTGATGCGCTTACCAACGAATTTCATATAATTTTTATTTATGTGCACTATTAGCGGTGCGTCTCGACTTAGGCACTTCTATACTTCGAATACATTATTATCCTCGACATATGAACAAACTTATAAAATCTGCTCACTTTCTGTATAATATTGGCAATAGTTAATATTTACAAACTTAAAACTACATATTATCTTAAATAATAGACTTCTTCAAAGTTGCCGCTTAGAAAGCTGTCATTGCTCAAGGTGCCCAGCAGACTGGCAGCATAGCCTCTTTGAATAGCCAAACTGATTCGTTGGCGGAAGAAGCTGCCAGCCCGGCGGTCTCCTGAAATCTCGAGCAGTCCCTTACAAATATCAGAAACCAGTCGATGGGCTTCGGGGCCCTAGGGAACCAAAAGTTTCGATTGCAAAGGTCGCAAATATGAAACTCTCAGAGAGTCGCATACTTACGCCGCTTCAAGTTCTCGGCAGTGCTGGCCGCGGCACCTGCTGACTTGGAAGTCGCCGGCACATGAGAAACAGCAAGTGTATCGACACAAGTGGCTTCCCATACCAGTGATCTTCCAAGTTTCCAAGGAAAGCGCGAAACCATCCGGTTTCCTGCCGTCAAATATATTGGCATAGATTAGTATAGACAATATAATACAGATGTGACATACAAGTACGGTATTTGTCTTTACATTCATTAATTTAGTATAATTTTAACGAGAGAACCCGTGCTGCTTTGCAGCATTGTGTTGATGATATAATTAAAAAATAACGCTCTTATATGATGAGTAATTGTAACCTAACCTAAATTTAAAACACAAATTGAAAGTCAAGTTGAATGTTCACACCTAGCTTCTCTCCAACTCAACCAATTTAAGTGGGCAAAAGCTCAAATGAAAGAGCTCGTTTTCAGCGATTATTCTTAAACCAAAACGAACCGCGTACCTCAATTAGAACGAAAGCTATGAAAATCTAAGAAATGTACAGGAGGAAATCGCGTTTGAGTATAACTTGACAAGGGTGAAAGTTAAGTGATTTCCAATGCTTAATGACAAATCTGTGCATCAATACCTTTCATTAAAAAAAAATTAAGCGATTCGGTTGGATAGAACGACCAGACGGACTCGTAAGAGATTTCATTTTTTTTTATTAGTAGATAGATGGTAACATTTTATTACTTGTCGATTAAATTTTTTTTATAGCAATAAGTAGGATTGTTATTATATTATTAGCAGCACCCCGCCACTTCTTGCGGAAATGACGTCGTCAAGACAACGTGTTTATATAAGTCGCTACAAACCGAATATCGAGGCACTTATTTATTGTCTGTTGTTGCTAAGAGCATGTCTTCGATAGTAGTTTTTTGTGATCTGTATTGATTTGTAATGACCTTGAATTATAATTGTGATTAGTAATTTGTTATTCAGTATCTGGTATTATTTTTTTTAATAAAACCTTACAGAGTTTGCTAATAATATTCAAAGTTTTAAACAGTTTTTAAATATATCTATTTTCGACATTATAATTAATGTGCCAACGACAAATGCGGTTATAAAGGTAATGAAATTGGCTGTTTTGTGCCTTGTCAGTGTTTGCGTGACAGACGCGGTCTCTTTGATCGCTTAATTAAAGGTTAGATGACTAGTAGTTAGTTATACCAACAGAGTTGTTTTCGAAGGAACTGAAACCTGTTTTTATGCGGTTAATCAATAGATTGGTGTAATTCACGGGAGTTTCACAAAGAGCGACTATCTTAGATTAATGAATGGTATTTGAGTAAAGTAAACAATGTTTTTCAGGATTTCTTAATTAGTAAGAAAAAATTTACCCTCATAGGATCTGTTCCGTACTTTAGTCACAGTGGGCGCAGTGGCATATGCATCTGCATTCCAAGCTAGGGTCCCGGGTTCGATCCCCGGTCACGTCAATTTAGGAAACGAACTTTTCTAAATTTGCTTGGAGTCTGGGTGTTACTGGGAACTCCCCCAAAGTTCGTTGTGTGGTACCCATAGTACAAGCTTACTGCTTAGTTTGGGGTCACACAATCTGTGTAATTGTCTGGAGTAAAAAAAAATTATTCTCTATTTTTTCTTATTAACGTCGGTACATACATACATATCTTCACGCCGTATCTCTAACGGGGTAATCAGAGAGGACGGAGCGCCAAACGTCGCGACCCTTACATATTTCTTTCGCTACCTCAAATCTCATCTCCATTCTCCTCACACAATTTCGCCTAGGTATGCGAGTGCTTTTGACATTTCCGTCGGCTAACACTCTAGCTATTTGATCTTCATAAGTCAGCCTTGGTCTTCCTTGGCTTCTTTTACCGCTCACTTTCGCTCCGTACTTTTTGTTCGTCAGTCTTTCATCACTCATTCTTTCCATGTGCCCGAACCATCTTAGTATTCCTTTCTTCATTTTTACAATGACACTGTCGTGCAACCCCATACCGCGTATCTCTTCATTGCTTATTTTGTCCGCAAGGGTGACACCGCACATATTTCTAAGAGATTGCATTTTTTTGTATTTATCTTACTTCCATTCCATTTCGGGCATATCCAGGGCTCACTACCATACAATAAAGTTGGCACCAACACCGCATTGTGTATGGCTATTTTGGCTAAGTTAGATTTAGTCACACTGCCTACCAATACGGACAGAGCACCGTTCACTTTATTGCTGGCTGCTACCCGTCTCTCCACATCAAACTCACATCTTCCATCCCTCGAAAACGCACGCCCCAGATATACAATTTCGTTCACTTGTTCTTGACATTTTCCATTCACCCATACATCATACTTTGTACATCTTCTCTTTCAAATACATAGTTCATTAAAAATTCATTGGTTTTCCAAAGTTTCATTAAGAAATGAATTGGTCACGATATCCTTTTCTGTTCGCGAGAGGTCGTTGGTGCCGTTGTCGTACATTCGTTCATTCCTCGTTCATTGCTCGTTGCGTTCGGGTTCGTTACGCGGCGCATGAGGCGCTTTTCTTCTTTAACAGAAAACGGTTATAAAAAGGAACCTGTTTAATGAATTGTTCGGTGTTCGGTTGGTTCGACAGTGACCAGAACATAGCTACCCAGGATTACCACATACTACCAGCGACCCAGATTAAGGGCCCCCCAGGGGATGAAATGCGACAACTCCAGTGAGTGGCCTATATGCATTTCTATACGGTCTACAAATTACCACATAGGGTCACTCATGATGTGTCCGTGCACAAACATCTGTCACAAACTTGAAATTAGGTATAATGATATGTATAATTCACCTACATAATATTGGTTGATTTTAATAAAACGTCAGCATATGCTTTTACTTACATGTTTAATGCAAAACCCGAGTTTTGTGTAATTATATTATGCAAAAGCTTTATTTTTACACACATACACACACACAACACGTTCACAGATTTATGCAACCACGCATCACGCAATAATATGCATATATTTCTAGAAGTATGTATGAGCTACCTGTTTCTAACTTCTATCGTGCATATTTAATAATAACATGGTAATTATCTAATAAGAAATTTCAGAACCCTGCAAAATAGGCGTCTCCTAGTGCGGGGCCATAAGTAAGAATTTGTAATGAATTGCATTGCACTGCATCACAATACACTGCACTGCATTGTATTGCACTGTATTCCACTACAATGCACTGCACTGTACTGCATTGCATCGTATTGTATTGAATAAGAATTGCGCTGCATTGCACTGCACTGCATTACATTGTATTGTATTCAAATAAATGTATCAAAATCTTGTACTAAAAGCTTATGACATCACTCAATATTCCTGATAATTATTTATTGTGTAATCCTAAACTAATCGCTAAGCTTGTACACAAAGAACTAGGGGAGCTCCCAATAACATTGACACTCTTAACCAATTTATAAAAGTTCGTTTCGTAATTTGACCTGACTGGAGATCGAACCCGGGAACCCGGCTTGAAAGGCAGTTGTTCGTTCATCACACCGAAGGACAAGTCATAGATGTTATATAAAAGATGTCCCGACTGTTCGATTCATATTGTTATTATGTTAATCTCTTTATATTGTGTTAATCCATTTATAGGCCCTTAATCTTATTGTTATTATTATATATCTCTATGTCCCTATTGCTATTATGTAGCTCCGTATATATAAATAGATATCTAATATGGTCGTACTCATAATATTAAAAAATTAAACCGTCTTTAGAAAGAAAAACGCTGAAAAGTACAAAATAACTATCATTTACTAATCAAAACTTAAGTACAATAAAAATAACTTTTCAAATACGATACACATACTTATACTACTATTAAATTAGTTAGTTACTGAAGTCGGTGCCAAGCCTACCAAACTAATAATTTTTTTGTTGCTGCACATTGATTTGGCACTGACTTCAATAACTGTTAAATTTAATTATATAAGTATGTCTCTTATAGTACTTATAACTCATAGTAATAAATGTACTTATAGTAATAATAGGTAGGTATTTTATGGTACTTATAATTATTTTTATTGTACTTGAGTTTTGATTAGTAAATGATAGTTATTTTGTCCTTTTCAGTGTTTTTTTTGAAGGCGTTTTAATTATTTTCTTAATTTTTTTTATTTCTTTCTTTTGCGTGACCTTGGCCTTAATAAATATCAAGGGCAGGTCTACAATTAACTCATTTGGTAGAGCTATGCTGAATTGCAGCAAGAATTGGGCCGACTCACCCGGTGAAATACCACCCTCTCACAGAATATCGGCGTGAAACAACAGCATCTATTGCTGTTGTGTTTTGATCGGTGAGTGATAGTGCCGGTGGTCCATATCCCTTCTTGCCCTCCTTTCCCTCTTTCTGTAAAGACCGGCAACGTACCTGTGATTCCCCGGATGTTGTGGGTGTCCATGAACGGCAGTGATAACTTTCCGCCAGGTGACTCGTCTGCTCGTTTGCCCCCTTATTTTATTTAAAAAAAGTAAACGAAAAAAAATTTAGGAGTCCGTCCACAAATGACGAAGTTATTGGTGAACATACATAAAAAATACATACAGACGAACATAGAACCTCGCCCTTTATTTGACGTTGTTTAAAAAGAGTTTTTGATGTGTCCAGTACTTCGAACCCGTCACAATTAAATCTCTAATAAATTCATACTCTTGTTATTTATTTAACGCTTCAATTACATTAAACTCTTGCATTAGATGCCGTTGCTCGTATGCAAAGACGAGGGAGACTGAAACTTAGTAAAAAACTAGTTAGAAGCGTGTCTGAAATTACAGTTAATAACAACTGTAATGTTTTGAAGCCATTACGGACAAAAAGTTAAATTTTTAATAAACTGGCAATAAATTAGAAAGTCGAAACATACATACATACGTACATATCCTTACGCTGTAAACAAAATACTAACTGGTTATTCAGAGAGGACGGAGCGCCAAGCGTCGCAGTCCTTACAACTTCTTTTTATCCTCAAATTTCGTCATTCTACTTACACTTTATCGCCTAACAAAAAATCAGAACGAGTCCAAAGTACCAATTATTTATTTATATTGTGTTCATTTCCGGCTTTAGACTACCATTTTACAACTTTTAGCTAGCTAACTACGCACGAAAATGGCGGGATAAATTAACTCTGACATGCAGACAGACGGACAGACATAGTGTTCTTTTTTCAATTTTGTAACGGAACAGCATCATCTATTCTATTATAGAATACTAAAAGACAGTCAAGAGTAAGTTGAATAGGGTTCCGTAGCATTTCGAACTTTAAAATTTAGTTTAAAAAATTAAGGTAAATTGGGTCCAAAATACTCATTATTAAGTCGATTCTCATTTCTGGTTTTGCATTACCAATTTACGTTTCTATACAAAATGACATACGTACACGCAGACTAGACGAAACTATTGCTAAAAGAGCGCTACGTACTGCGTCCGCTCCGTGCTGCGTAGTCGTAGCACCTGCCACTTGTATGAACGATTGTTCTAGGTTCAGGAAATCCAAACAGCTTTTATTCGGAGAATAGACATAAACTTTTAAACTTTCGCGTTGCATTATAAATTTACGGGAATTATAAATTTACGGGAAATTAACGCGATTACCTTTTATTTTCGCTTGACGTTTTCGGAGCATAGAATTTATAAGCAACTTCAAAACCTATGTTTACTTGTTCTCCACTGACCTATTAATAACGAAATGAAATATTTAAAAAACTGATATCATTTACGAGTACAGTTTACACGTTACTTTGCTGTGTTGTGTACGCACGTGCCTGGACTTCAGTCTAGTACACGACTAGAATATAGTTATACAGCTTATTCACTTTTGATTGTAGTCTGTTGTGTGTACCATTTAATAAATAAATAAATAAGTAGATAACTCTGGACGCCGTCCGAGGAGCAACAGTGAAACAGTGTTGGGCAAAATATAATTGTGAAAACATTTACAATCTGTAATTGTAATTGTTTGCCTACAAAGTGTTTTTACAATTACATATTTCCCAACACTACGGTGAAGTACATCGGATAAGTATCGGATAATCTTACATTCTCCTTCTCGACCTAGACGCTCTTGTGTCACTAAAACTTTACAATATCCTCTTTCCAACAACAACTTCTTTTATAACTCCTTCACCGCACAAGGTGCGTTACTGTGGAATAAACTGCCTTTTAATGTTCACAACTGTGTCATCTTTCAAAAAACGACTAAAAGAGTATTATTTATCTGATACAATGCCATAAATTATCGCATTTATGGCTGTATGGTATGTATACGTCAATGCGTAGTATGCGCGTATATCTAAATGTGTATCTATGTGTATGTATATATGTATATATATAGTATATCTTTGCGTTCACATAATATTATGTATATATTTATAAGCTATTTAGGTATTATTTATATGAATATGTATGAATACAAATTTGAGCAAATACGGCTATTTATTAACACGCTTTAGTACATTACTTACCTTCGTTACATACTGTCTAACGTTTTGTGAGGTTGGCTGGAAGAGATCTCTTGCAGAGATAAGCTTGCCTCTGTACTTTATTTCTTTGTAATAGTTAATATAACACATGTGTACAATAAAGATATATATATATATATATATATATGTGTATATATATATATATATATATATATATATATATATATATATATATATATATATATATATATATGTATATATATATATAAGCTGACTCATCTAAACATACGACACACATTTATTATCAAATAAGCTTCGGTTAACCATTTTGTTAGAAAATAGCACACGTACATTTATATTTTATTTGCCTCATTTCGTGATATGGGGCAGGCCGTTTAGTTATAAAGACTAAAATTCGGAGTATAATATTTAGTGTTATTTGTATATATGCTTGCGCACTGTCTCCGATCTGAATCTGAGTTGTTACACGGACGGTGGTGCCGTATGCACGCACGGCGTCTTGCTATTCGGTATGGGGCAGATCTATGTCAATCTTTATTTCTCAAAGCAAAGATTCAATCGTCCAGGTACTGATATAAAAAAAGATTCGGTTAAACGATCCTATCAGTCGTTCATTGCACATAGATACTACAAGGTACGTATTTTTTTTCTGTCAATCGGTCAAAAGATTGTAGGAATCGATCTTTTAAGACATCGATATTTTTTAAAGTTTTTACTGTAATTTGGCTGCGTCTGTAATTCGATTGTACATGCTTTGAAATATAATGTATATATGTAAGTCTATGTTATTAACTTGTTTTATTTATACCTTTCATTACATTACGCAGCACACATTTAAAATGGTAGAGCCATGCTGCATTGCAACACGAATTGAGCCGGCTCGCCCGGTTAAATACCATTCTCTCACAGAATATCGGCGTGAAATAACAGCATCTATTATGTTGTGTTTCATTCGGTGAGTGAGAGTGCCGGTGGCCCATAACCCCCACCCCCTCCTTTCCCTTCTTACCCTATTTTCCTAAAGGCTGATTCCCCGGACGTTGCGGGTGTCCATGGGCGGCGGTGGTCACTCTTCATCAGATGACCTACTTGCTCGTTTGTCCCCACATTTATAAAAAAAAACATAATTAAATATTAACCCTTTAAATGGCTAATTAAACAATGAACGATATGTTCATTCAATAATGAATGCAATCATTAATATTTTGGAATGATCACAGTCAAATGATCGAATCAGTCACGAACGACACAAGTCTACTGGAAGGACTACAACGCAATGCACACACTGCTTGTTATAAATTATGTACACCAAATCATCCGCGCAGTTATTACCTAAAAATTTAGCAGACAGCGACAGCCACACAATCACTGCTCGACCGGTGACTAATTACAATAGAAAATGGATGTCATGTATGACGATTGCGTATCTATTATTCTATGACCGTGAAATGCACTTTTCGCGAATGATTTAGCGCCACTATAAAAATTACATTACACAAATTTTTGTTTTAACAGCAGATATTGCGCAATATTGGCTGTCGCATGCTGACTGAAAGTTATGTAATAATGGTGCCGAATGGCAACATTTTCGGAATTTCTGTACACAAATTACATCCATATTTTGTCGGGTCAGACACAGGCCACAAACGACATCCGAATTCGGTCGTAGTTTTCTAAATTCTTATTTTCTCGGATATGGATCGGACGCACTGCGTATAAACATTACAATAGCAGTTTTGACTACGGAACCCTATAAACTGAGAACATGACCTCACCAGTCGCCAGCTTTAATTCAATTTGAACAACAAAAGACCTTTTACATTCAGGAGCGGGTTTGTGCTTTATTTGATCAAGGGAGTCAGCGCGCTTTTTTCAGAGTTCTTATGTACAATGAAATATTGTTCTAATTCTATTAGCTGCCTTAAAAAAGTAAAATTAGGAATTTTAAAATCCCCAATACAAAAAGTAATTATCTGCCCTTTGGAAGTCTCACGTTATCATGAAGTTAGCAAATTAATAAATAATCCGGCTCGAAGGACCAATATAACGGAGCAGTGAACTGTTTTAGTTTAATCTTGGTTTAATTAAAAATGTTAAATATTTTATTATATTTCTTCTTAATTCTAGAGGTAAGTACAGTCAGTATAAAAAAGAAATAATGTTCCTAACAGTATGAAGCTACTAAAATTTCCTTTAATATGCTTTTCTTCTGTTTTTGTTGCAACTCGACCGACGCAACCTGAATCATTTATTAATTTATCAAAGCGGCTGTTAGGAAGTCATCGCGTAATTGTTATTAATTTTAATTTTTAAATGACGCTTGCATGAGCATGTATCAGCCAACCGCTCGCCTACTAACTATGAGTATGATAGCTTTTAATGGTACCTACATATTTTTTGTATTGGTTCCGTCAGAGCAATAATTTTATCTTTCATATTCAGGAAGTTGCGTCACATCTTTTCATCGTTAATATTACAAAATTTGAAGGCAAAAAGGAAATATGTGCGTCCCACCCTTAACGAAATATGGTGCTGAAATGTGGACACCGACGGTGGAATCTCTCGTACTTAAAGTGTCTCAGCGAGCTATGCTTGGCGTAGCTTTAAATGACAAGATAATAGACATAGTCCGACTTAAAACGGCGATAAATGTCAGCAATTTGAAATGAGACAGCACTGACCACTTCTGTCGCAGAACAAACAATCGTTAAAGCATAAGAAAGGGAACCGTATTCGAGCAAACGTAGCGTAGGTGACACCCTGTTAGACAGCGCGACGACTTGTGTAAGTAGCTGGAAAAAAACAGATTTACAAAGCCTAAGATAGAGCACGATGGTACACCTTTAGAGAAGCCTTTGTTCAGCAGTGGACGAATATTAGCTAACGATCACAGAATATTAAAGATTGGTCCTCCAAGCCTGATTCCAATTTGTTTCTTAATGATTAATATTACATTCCTGTTTGAGACTATAATGGACGCTATTTCAAATAAAGAGAATTAATTTTCTAGAACGATTTAATCGGAACTATTATTTGATTTCAAAAAATTAATTGAACGATATTGTTGCAAAAAAACACGAGACACAGAACGTAATAAAGATAAATTAATTCAAAACAGTTCTTTCATGAAAGTCAACCGTTTTAGTCAAATATTACAGTATACGCACGTTTTAAAGGTAAGCATTTATATTTCGCAATAAATAGGGCCCACGCAAATTACAATCGCGAATTCTCGGAACTCGCCTCTTAAAAACAAAAGAGAGGCTCAAAGAGAAAATAACTCGATAGAAAACAAATTTAATATTTCAGGACTTTCGGGAGCATTGTTATATGAAAAGTGAATACCTACTGCGCGAGTATGCGAATGCGAAATCTGAGAATTTGCACATACCACACCATACCGGGCAAAGGAAACGAAAGACTATAAAACGAAAGACTATATTCATCTGCCCTAAATACTTTTAAGATGACGCGATATTTAATTTCCTTTTACATACCTCACGCTGTATCCCCAATGGAGTAGTCAGAGAGGGTGGAGCGCCAAGTGTCGCGGTCCTTACATACTTCTTTCGCTTCCTCAAATCTCTTCATTCTCCTCACATATTTTCGCCTAGGTATGCAAGTTCTTTTGACATTTCTGTCGGCTAACACTGGTTATTTGATCTTCATAAGTAAGTCAGTCTTGGTCATAATTTCCTTTTAACTAGAAATAACTCTTTCTTTCCATTTATTCGAAAAACGATGATTGATTTTTCATTAGTCTGACCACGCACAGTCGGGACCACGCACAACGAAGAGTGCCGTAGTTATGTAAACAATGAGCGGGCTGAAAATGTTTATGTAACTTAAAGTTGCGAATTTAAATTAGTTATAATCTGTGCTTTTTCTATCACAAAAATCTTATATACGACAAAAAGAAAGCAGGATAGTGTCGGATGACTTAATACGACGACGACTGACGACGGTCGACTTGAATAACTGTCGAATTTAATAATTTAGGTATTTATATTGTATGTTGTAACGGAGCGAGATAACGTCACTGTCATCAGGTCTGGCTAGCTGACATCAGATCCTGCCTGCTACATCTGTGGTAAGTAATCAAGGCGTGGCAGAAGTGACGTCAACAAATCTATATAAGCCGATGCGTGCCAAGATCTGGATCATTCTATATCATCCTGCGGGATTAACTGTTATTTATTCGTCGTTAGCTACAACATGTTATACTTTATAATTCGTTATTAGTTATTGAGAAACTAAAGGTATGTGACTATACGAGTGTGCGTTCTTTAATGGCGCAACAATGTGTAAATTTATTTGATAAATTCCTAAAATCTTTAGTTATTTTCCGCTCAAAATCCAAAAACCACCAATCGACACGTGTTTCGCTTCTCAACAAAGCATCCTCAGAATATACCAGAGATAGGATCTGGTCAGCTAACCAGCATCGACCTTTAGCTGACCCAATCCTATCTCTGGTATATCCTGAGGATGCTTCGTTGAGAAGCGTAACACGTGTCGATTGGTGGTTTTTGGAGTTTGAGCGGAAAATAGCTAAAGATTTTAGGAATTTATCACATGAAATGGATGTCCGCAAGGTAACACCTGAGTCTATACAATATGTGCAAATTTATTTTTGTGTTCGAATTTTGATTCTTCTTCTCAGTCGTTCTCTTCATTGCTGAAGGTCGCGTCTAATCTTGAGGTACTGATGACCCGATGCACTATGCTCTTCCATGTCTTCCTATCCCCTAGGGTCTTAAGGGCTTCAGCTATTGATAAGCTAGTGAGAGTTATTACCAGATCTGACCAACGGGTAGGTGATGGACCACGTGGTCTTTTCCCCTCGATCTTTCCGACTACCATAAGCTTGTCAAGGTTGTCAGGGCTCCTACGAGCGACATGTCTATAATATTTGAGAATTCGCTGTAAACAAACAGCGAACAGCCTTTTAGTATTTCTTAGCTCCTTAATAATAGACACGTTGGTCCGGCATGCAGTCCATGGGATTCGCAACATCCACCTCCAACACCACAATTCAAAAGCGTCGATTTTTGCCCTTTCTCTCTTTCTTATCGTCCAGGATCCGGCGCCGTAAGAGAAAATTGAGAACACTAGCGTACGTACCAGCCTCACTGGTTTTACGGGATATATTGCGATCTTTCCATATCCTAGTGAGTTTCGTGATTGCTGCTTTGGACATTTGGATTCTTCTTGCAATTTCTCCCTCACTGCCCCCCTCCCCCCCTGTCACTGCCACTAAGAAGAGAGCCAAGGTACACAAACTGCTCAACGAATTCTAGGTCCCCGAGTTCATTGGAGCAAATTAGTGAACCAGATCTGTCTACCACTAACACTTTGGTGTTCGAGTTGTTAATTGTAAGCCCAATTAATTCACTCTCTTTCTCTGCTCTACACAGGAGTTGATCCAATTCTTGTTCAGACGACGCAAATAAAGTTGTGTCATCTGCGTGTCAACTTAAGAAGTTGCTGATTTTCCTTCCGCCAATGGATATTCCTCCTTCCCAGCCGTCTAAGGCTCGTCTCATTATGTATTCTCCATAGATGTTGAAGAGAATTGGAGATACATCCTACATCGATACATCCTTATCTAACGCCTTGTTAAGGCTTGAAGGGCTTCGATAGGACATTGTTCACCTTCACGACTGTGTTTCCATCCTGGTAGAGGTTTGCGATAAGAATGACGAGGTGCTCAGGCACTCCCATTTCCGTTAGAATATTCCATAGGCATTCCCACCTAACACAATCAAATGGAATCAATTGGAATGTTGAACTCACGACATTTTTCAATAATTTGTCTGACATTCACAATCTGTTCCCTTGTTCCTCGCCCTTTAACAAATCCCGCTTGTTCTGCTGGAATCTGCCATTGCGAAAATGCTTTTAGGCGTTCATAAATCACGTACAGTAGAACCTTGCTAGCGTGAGATATGAGCGCCACAGTCCTGTAGTTGCCACAAGACTTAGTTGATCCCTTCTTGTGTAGTGGTCTTAGAATGGATTCCTGCCAGTCACTAATCCACTCGCCATTTCTCCATATCTGATTACAAAGCTTTTGCAGAATGGATATACCATCTCCTGTGAGCTTCAAAATTTCGGCATAAATTCAGTCATTTCCGGCTGATTTATTACGTTTAAGCTTCCTCAAAAGCGAATACAATTTCGGACTTTAAGATGTCGGGTTCTTGAGGGATATTGGACATGTTGTGACGTAGGTTTGTATCCATCACTTTGTCAATCTCTGTGAGCAAACTTCCATTTTTGTCTTCTACAGATTAGTAAAAGATAATTATTTAGTACTTTTCAGTGTTTTTTTATTTTTTTATTTAGCGGTTTATAGAATATACCTATCTTCCAAATTGCATCTATATATTAGCACTCGTCTCGGAGTAATCTGAGTAAATATATTGTGTGAAACGTGAACCTGAACATCGCTTGTCTGAAATGCTTATGGCCGGCTTTTCTTGTAGTATGGACTTTTGCGTAGATCAGAAATAACTCGGTAATTAAGCTTTACTCGTGAGATAAAATTATACTGTACTGGTTACGACTAGGTTACGACTAAGGGTCGTAAGATAATGCAGTTAAAATTATGGATTTCGTATTCTACGATAAAAGACCGTCAGTCTAATCCACTGTTCTAACACCAAATGAAAATAGTGAACGGATTAGTAAAACCGAGATTAATGTCTTGCACATGGTAATTGTATGAACATTTAACTATTCTGACCATTGTTCCTTAACCTTAATGTTTTCTACATCCCTTTTGAATTTCCCGCCACGATGGGTTGTATTTTGTAATGCCATGCGCGCCATCTACAGTTACTCTGAGCGCGCGGGAATGGCTGCCGAACTGAACTAACGTACGTGTGTGTAATAATATTTGTATTAAATTAAAAGTGACAATAATGTCCTGTAAGAAGGTATCTGACTGTTTATGTTCTCAATTGTGTTAATCTAAGAAAAGATCAAGGACAGAACCCATCTTGTAGTGCAGATATAGTGATAGCTAGCCGGCCGGCACGCTGCTGCCCCGTCGTTGGTGATTCCCGTCTATCCTGCCTATCTAGGTTGGTGTTTGTGCTTTCTTTTCATTTGCGAGACATAAGGTGTTGAGAGCATATCAACGGATAAATACAGAACTTCTCCTGCAAGGATCTAACAGTAATATTATTCATTTCGCTCACAGTTTGTTCGTTTTTTTTAAGATTCTTTGTCAATATTCGATAATTTAATCTGCTCGCAATCGATTAACTGATATTGATCTTAGCAAATAATCGAAGACAGAAGATTAAACTCTCCTCCTTCGTTTAAACTACCATTGATCTTACGACCCTATGAGTAACAGAGGCTACAGAGACTATATGAGGTTAATGTAAAAGGGGGTATAAATCCACCAGGGTTTCAATGTGTCAATGTTAACTGCTATATTGCAGATATAATAATTATGGGATACATTTATTGTGTTGTCCATATAAAAAAATGTAATCGAAAAAATTGTACAACCCTATCGTTATGCCCTACATTCCAAATGTTCTATTTATTCTATTTCTTTCTTCATGGAATGGCGCACAGATACGCGCATTTACCAATGTCACGTATTGACAAGACAAGATCGTTATCTAAAACGTTAAAACTTCTCTAGTAAAGTGATAGTAGACTTTACTGAAGTTTTACAGGACTTCTTGGAAGAGCGCGAAAACTTCAGCTACACTTGTTTATTTAGACCTACACATTTAGCTACACATGTTATGTACTTTAAATTTCAGAAATATATAAAAAATAGTAAATTTAAATAAAATGACAACCTCACTTCTGCCGTTCCTGCCAATAAGCAAATGTTTGCGAATGACGTAGAAACGCCGATATTATGGTTTCCTCACCTTTATTTTTTTTCAAACTTTGAGGTGTCACACTAGAACTATTATCTTTTGGCGAAGTTGTAGAATGCAAATTTTCCGTTGTCATGAGAACTTTAATACCCTTCCACATTTACACATCCTTTCAAAAATAACCTTGTATAGGACTTAATTTACCTGAATACAAATAATTTGAAATCTAACATTCATTTCGTCGTTCGCTTCGCATGAAAAAGCAATTATGTAATGCTGCAATGCTGCATTGCAGCAGGAATTGGGCCGGCTCGCTCGGTGAAATAGCAGCTTCTCACAGAATATCGGTATGAAATAAGGGCATCTATTGCTGCTGTGTTTCGTTCGGTGAGAGAGAGTGTCGGTGGCCCATCTCCCCATTCCCCCTTCTTTCCTTAAAGGCCGATAACGCACCCGTGATTCCATGGTCCATGGTTTCCATGGGCGGCGGTGATCACTTTCCATTAGGTGATTCGCTTGCTCGTTTACCGCCTCTGCCATAAAAAAAAACAATGCGAATGATTTGTATAATTTGACGACAAATTATTTGAAATATTTTCGACACCTATAACGGCCAATCTCTAATATCCGCATTGGTGGAGCGATTGCAAATATTTGTCAAGATAAGTATATCTAAGAATATAAATATAAAAATATCTAAGAATGAAATACGAAAAATGAGAAAATAAAAATAAGAGAATAAAATAAACAAAAAAAACTGCAAGCTCTGACCAAAACATTTCTGGGGAACTAGAAAAAAATCCTTATTCTTGCACATGGTATTAACTGAAGCGACAATACATAATTCCGGCCGGAAATCAAACCAGAACCCTCGGCTTGGATAACAGTTAAAATTAATCAATTTATTCAAGTAAGTCCAATTACAAGATACTATATTTAATTGTAGTTTTCTAAATACGTACTTAATATTTACATTTAAGTTGAAAATATCTTTATTTACATTAACAAAAAAGTACATACATATGTTAATATTTACAAACTTAAAACTACACATTATCTGAAATAATAGAATTCCTCAAAGTTGACGCTTAGAAAACTGTCATTGCTTAAGGTACCCAGCATTGCCTCTTTGAATAGCCAAACTGATTCGTTGGCGTAAGAAGCTGCCAGCCCGGCGGTCTCCTGAAGCCTCGACCAGTCTCTTACAAATATCAGAAACCAGTCGATCAGCTTCGGGGCCCCAGGGACCCAAAGTTTCGACTGCAAAGGGCATAAATATGAAACTCTCAGAGAGAGTCGCATACTTACGCCGCTTCAAGTTCTCGGCAGTGCTAACCGCAGCACCTGCTGACTTGGAAGTCGCCGGTACATGAGAAACAGCAAGTGTATCGACACAAGTGGCATCCCACACCAGCGATCTTCCAAGTTTCCAAGGAATGAGCGTCAAACCATCCGGTCTCCTGCCGTCGCTGCGCGGAATACCTATAGGCTCTAAGACTGCAGGAACGCCAGCGGCGACAATGACGTCATTCAAGGCAGCATGTCGTGACATATGGCCCGCACTACGTAAACAGGATAAACCGTGGTGACCTTGTACATCGACGAGATCACCACAGCGGCAACGGTGAGGAAGATTAGTCCTGGCCCCCAGACGAAGGGGTACTATGAGAGAAAGTGTGGTATTGTCAATTAAGCTTCCTAAATTTTTTGAAGGTATTATCTTCAACCAGTGTCCTGACTCCTTCTCAGAAACAGCCAGGAAGCGAGACCGATCTTTTTCGGTACTACAAGAATCTAAAAGTTGTAAATGAACATCTTTGCATAGAGGCTCATCCCAGTGTTTCTGAGAAAAGGTCGAGGTAGGCAGGTTAGTACTGGGACAAACACTTAACCAAGCATTTCCAGCATCAGTCAAGCACGACACCTCAACCGATCCTAAGGAAGGGCGAATAACAGATAGGAAAAGGTTTTTCGTGCTATAGGCTGACGAAAGAAAAGTAGGCAGTGACACACTCGAGATAATATTCTTAAACGTCAAATCTAATATTATCGGTTTGGAAAAAAACCTGCACTGAAGAAATCATCAAGAAATTCAATTGTTTTGTTATTTTTGATTATTATTTGCCAACATAATTTTACAGCGTATTAAAAACACACATACGCATACACAAACACACACACCCAGATGCGTACATAGACACACACAGACGTGGTACATAGACACACACCGGACACACACTCTCAAACAAAGACACACGCACACACACACATACACCTTCACGTAGCACCCCTAATAGGGTCAAAGAGGATGGAATGTCAAGCTTATTGAAATACAGTGATCAAAAAGCCAATAAATGCCTGCACAGAAAAGATTATTATTGATGGAATTATGAGGAGAAAATTCAATGTCTTCCAAAATTAATATTAAATTGCTTATTTATGTGAAGGTTCAATTTTCTTCACGAACCAACTCTTGCCTTTAAATATTCATAAAATAATTCTATTTTATTACAATCTAACAATCAAAGAAAAGAGTGTTGTTAATTGAGGATCCCATAAGAAAAGATAACGCAATATGACTTCAAATAGACCGCAGTAAAATACAAAAATGATTGAGCTATAGTCTTAATAAAATATTTCATCAAATTTCGCGATATTGAATCCACAAAGAGTCGCTTTCAAAATATCCGTTTCACGAACCAGTGGGCCGTGTGGTAACATCAGTTGTTTCTTTTATGTACAAGTTATGAGTGATCAGCGATACAACTCGAACAATATTGTAATTAGTGTTTCAACAGGCTTCAACATTAAGAACATTGGCAAATTTATGCCACTAGACCGGCATGCTTATTACCAAACTTGCAATTGGCATGCGACAGCCAAATATCGCGCGATAACTGCTGTCAAAACGAGAATTTGTGTAATGTAATTTGTATAGTGGCGTTAATCTACCGCTAAAAGTGCATTTTACGGTCATAGTGCAATAGACACGCAACTGTCATACATGATATCAATCTTTTATTACAATTAATCACCGGCCGCACGGTGATCTAGAGGCTGTCACTGCAAATTTTTAGGAAAAAAGGCGACGCATTGATAAACAATATTTTAATGTAAAATAGACCTGCTATATGCAAACGTGCGCGCGCTAGCTTACGAAAAATATGAAAAAACAGTTATTTTCGCTTATTTTAAAAACTGTACAGAATAGAAATATAAATTGGTCCCGTTACTCCAAAAAATGTATAACTCTGTTTTAAAAGAGATTTCTTTGATTTTTTTTTGTTACAAAGTAAACCAATCGTGTATCGCAACTGGCAAAATGAAGTCAATGAAATGAAGAATCAGGTTACCAAATATCACTTTCATATATGTTTTGATCTCTGCCGTCAAAATTTCCAATGCGTCGCCTTAGATTGTTTTAAATTAGTAATTACGGTGCCATGAGGTAAAATGACTTTTTATACATAAACAGAGTCGCTAGCAGTGGTTTTAAGTTCACTGATTTATCAACAGAAGCAACAATGCAACAGAAGCAGCAATTCGCGACATTATATCGTGCTCGATTTAACAACTAATATTAAGAGTGGTAGAGCCATACTGCACTGCAGCACGAATTGGGCCGGCTTGCCCGGTGAAATACCACCCTCTCACAGAATATCGGCGTGAAATAACAGCATCTATTGCTGTTGTGTTTCGTTTGGTGAGTGAGAGTGCCGGTGGCCTATCGCCCACTTCCCCTCCTTTCCCTCCTTTCCCTATTTCCCTAAAGGCCGCCAACGCACCCGTGATGCCTCGGACTTTTTGGGTGTCCATGGGCGGTGGCGGTTGCTCTTCATCAGGTGTAAGGAGCTGCAAGGAGTAAATGCTTAACATGGAACAATATTCTTTGCAGTTACTCGTTATTTTTTACCTGACTATGGCGAAAGAAAAAGTAGGGTGACGGTTTTAGCCGTCTAACATATGTTTGATCGTTTAATTTATTTTAACGTATGAGAAAGTACTGGATTCCTTTCAATTATGCGTGTGATACAGACATACGGTCAAGAACTGAAAATTTCATCCAACCCTCTAATGATTCAAATCCCAAACAAATAATTGCAGTACTGAGAGGTGGTCAAACTCAAAATCAGGTCAATTTATTCAAGTAAATCCAAATGCAATGTATTTTTGAACGTCAAATCTACTTTAGTTCAGTTCAAAAAGAAAACCTGGACACTGAGAAGAACCGACAAGAAACTGTCAGGTATCATTTTTCCAACATCGTCATCATTGTACAATAATTATTTAAAATACAATATTTATAAAGTCAGTAAATGCATGTTATTACCAGACTATTGTTGTGTCTTCAATGAAATCGCTAATTTTGCAGTATACTTTTCCAATCAGTGTGCGTTTAATAAGTTTAAATCTCTTTTTCGTTAATTGAATAATTTTTTGAGGCATTTTGTTATAAATACCAACACAGTTGCCCAAAAATGAATCACTTGACTTTTGTAATTTAAATTTAGGAATAACTAACTGATCACGACCACGAGTTACCATATTATTATTGACGCCTTTCTTTGGAAATAGATTTTTTCTAGTGTTCATTATGTTTTCAAAGATGTATAATGAAGATAAGGTGAGTACAGTCATCAATATCCAATGTGAGTCAACCAAGGTCAGTGTGATGTAAATGTCTCCCGAGTCTTTATTTTCCTGAGGATGCTTCGTTGAGAAGTGAAGCACGAGTAGCTCAATAAATAAACTTTAAAGAAGTCTAACATATAAAATTCAATCAATGTTTGTTTGTTCGTATTGTATGGGCTGCCATACCGTTATCCGATTACGATGAAATTAGTTATTATTTTATTTGTTATGTTATATAGGTAGTTGTTATATGTTATACTCGTATAAGATTTATGAATGCTTAGGAAAGACAGGTTATTTTAAAAAGAAAAAACGAGGATTAAGTCGAAGATAAAATGAAATTAGCTAAAATCGTCTACACTTTACACTAATATTAAAACTTAAGTACAAAAAAAACTTTATAAAAATACGATACAAATACCCATATAATTAAATTGGACAGTTACTGAAGTCGGTGCCAAGCCTAGTTATTTCATACTTTTCAGTGTTCTTTTTTGAAGTCGGTTTAATTTTTTTTTTATAAAAGTTTTTTATTTTTCCCTTTTGAGTGACCTTGGCCTAAATAAATATCTATAGCAGGTCTACAATTAGTTTATTTTATTAGTGTACTTTTTTTTAAAATCACGCAGGTGAATTTGCAAAGGTACATTGAAATAGCAAACATACAGAAGTTTGAGGGCACTTTAGTGATGACTATACCGTCAAACTTACGATACGATAATTCTACATTTAAAAAATGTAAATCTTTGTAGGTACGTGTTTGCGACCTCTCCGCTACCTCTCGTAATTTTATAATCAGTTTCTTAATTTGAGTTTCAACTTATGTTCAACTCGACAATTTTGCAATCAGAAATGACCCTTTCGTGGCTGAACTCACTAATAAAAGGTATTTGTTCTTGAGTGGAAAGCTTTCTATATTGATTTCTAAACGGTCAGAGAGAAACTTAATACTTACCTTGAATTTACAACTGAATTATTTAAGTTCAGCTCGAACTACTGCCGACCCAGTTAGCGCATGTTCCTTGCAATCTTACTGCTTTAGACTCAAATCTTAAACAAGTTCATTTAAGAAAAAAAATTCGGTTAGAAAGAGATGTCTTGATTTTATTACTTTTAGGGTTGCATACGTAGAAAAGAAAAACAAAAAATATATAGCCAAATAGCCAGTGTTTGCTGACAGAAATATCAAGAGCATTCGCCTACCTAGGCGAAAATATGTGAGCAGAATGATGAGATTTGAGGAAGTGAAAGAAGTATGTAAGGACCGCGACGCCGTGTGTGTGTGTGTGCGTGCGTGCGTGCATGCGTGTGTGTGTGTGTGTGTGTGTGTGTGAGACTTTAATACTTTACTACCGGGTTTGAGCCGGAGTCTCAGGGGTTGAATGGTTCATATCCGGGCAGCGAGTTTAACATTGATATCTCCGGGCGACAACTCTCACTGGCAATTTAATGCCACACCATAAGTGCTGTACTCAGTTTATATCCAACATTGAATATCGAAATATGCTCAACTCAAATAGAGCTGCTAGTGCTGGGACTCCCAGTACTTGTACCTACTTGTTTAATTTCAATAAATAATGATAATTATAGTAAAAGCCTTCAATTTCCAAACTCTAAACAAATATCTAATCATAAAACACAAAAAAAAAAAATTTTATTGTAAAATGTATGTCGGTCTCGAGATTCTCGGGTCGATACCTACCTCGATCATTATGTAAATAATACCTATCTCAAAAAACATTGTTTTATTGATCGAAAATAAATAAATCCCTACCCCGTTTGGGATACAGCGTGAAGATATGTACGTATGTAAAATAGCGATTAATCCGAAATCTCCGGGTCTGCTCTTTTTAAAAGGTGGCAGCCCTAGTAGTCATACATAGGGTAGTCAGAGAGGACGGAGCGCCAAGCGTCGCGGTCCTTACCAACTTCTTTCGCTTCCTCAAATCTCATCATTCTCCTCACATATTTTCAAGGAATGTTTTTGGCATTTCCGTCAGCTAACACTCTGGCTATTTGATCTTTGTATTCCTTGTCATATTATGCGTGATTTAGGATTTATTTCACTGACTCCTGGAACACAGTTTTGCAACTAGTTCGGGAGTCAGAGGATTTTCCATTTTCTGTAACTTTGTTTTCGATTGAAATAAATTATTATTATTATTAAGATGACGCAGTGTTAAACAATAATTAAATCTAAAATAGATTTGTTATTTACAATACTTTCTGCGCCATAGAAACGTGTGCACGCTAGGTTATGAAAAATAAGAAGAAACAGTTATTTTCGTTTATTTTCGACACATAGTTCGGAATTTAGTAGCTAATGAAGCATTGCTGGGTAGCTGACCGAATCTGAGCTCTGAATTTATTTAACTCAGTTCTCTCAGGGGACACCTAATCGAGAAGTGCTCGGTACAATTTGATACAACGCGAGAGGGGTTCTGATCCGTAGGAGATACCAGAGTCTCTAGACAACGCGCCTAGGACGACATTAAGAAAAGACTCGACGTTAAAACCCCAGGGGGCTGGGTACCCCTGCTAAGGTTTCCCTTGCGTCATCAAATATAAATTTATGTTTAAATATGTGTGAATGTAGATGAATGCGTGTTTTGTAGACTCACATTTGCGTGAATACAGAACTTATAATTTAAGGAATAATGGAAATAAATTGTTGTGTTATAGTGATGATTTCGGAAACACTTCTATATTACGCTTAAAAGACTTAAGGCTGTATAAGCTTTCAGACATTTTGCGACAAATTCTATGCTAACTGTTAGGCTTAGAATGTTGGTGAGAATGTCTTTCTGAACCAACATTAACTTAAGTAAGTTAAGACGTCACTAACAACGACCTCCGTGGCGCAACGGTTTAGCGCGTCGGAAAGTAAAACGGGGGTTGCGGGTTCGATTCCCGTCCCGAGTCTGGGTGTTTATGTATAATATGTATTTATTTACAAAAGAAAAGTATATAAGTAGTATATCAGTTGTCTAGTACCCATAACACAAGCGCTATGCAGCTTACTTTGGGACTAGATGGCGCTGTGTGAAATGTCTGAGTATTATTATTATTATTATTCCCAACTACCAACCTTTCCTCTCGTTCATCCCTTTTCATGGGCTACCTGGGGGTAGTTGGGAAAGATGTGTCAGTAACAGACGAGAACACGTCAGTTATCGTTCGGTCAATCGAATCGATATCATACGGCACATCATCTCGCGGAAAATCACCTACAAAAGGAACTCATTGCAAATCGTCCTATCATCTCTTTAACATCATAACAAGCAAATCAGCACAGAAACTTGTGGAGGACGGGAACTGAGAAAATTGCGACGGGTCTAGAACACCCAGAACGCGAGGGTAACAGCAAACCAGGTTAGCCCTTTCATTGCTATCTGTCGCCCATCCACTAACTGTTATAACTACATCCGAATTGTAAGGAGTAAAGACTACTCTTATGAAGTCAGCATTATCTTCCTTTAACACATAGCAACTAGAACATTCAGTTTAATCGGAGTCATCGTCGCAATATTATTCATTATCATCAATTTTCTAAATTTATAATTTAACATCAATTTTATATCCTATGTTTCATATTATAAATTATACTCTGTATTTTCGTAAATTATTTTTTTAAACCATCTCCCATGGGTTTCGTATAACAAAACGAAGCTCGCATGTAATAAGCGTTCCACCGTCTATCAGTCATCAGTAATCCTATGTCAAATACATCGCAATACACTTCCATGATTAATTTGTTTGGTCAGGGGGATTCCCCAAAAAAGTCCCTTACTTCGGCACGTACGTTTCTACCATACCATAATTTCACCAATCCTTTTTCCGGCTGTGAACTGTGCAGATAAATACGGGTGCCCGCTCCGCCGCATTGACAAACTACGCTCATTTGACAACAACGAAAGATTTTTATTTTGTTCACTTTGTCTTGCTTCCCATTGGTGTAGGTGTACTACTTAAAAACCAGCACGCAGCTGTCGATAATACTACAAGGACATCAAATTCAAGAACTAAAAAAGGCCATTTTGAGCGCGTTAAGATTCCGTAGTTGCCTGTAGTAATTAGGGTTGGGGATTTTCGATATTATGAGTACATTACGAAATTTTTAATTATCCATGTTCAAAAGTTGGTGGTCTATTTTTTTTCATGTCAGAGAAATGAGTCAAAAAGTGATCACCGCCACCCGTGGACACCCGCAACGTCCAGGAAATCACTGATGCGATGCCAGCCTTTAAGGAATGGAGGGAAAGGGGGGAGATGGGCCACCGGCGCTCTCACTCACCAAGCAAAACACAATAGCAATAGATGCTGTAATTTTACGTCGACATTCCGTAAAAGGGTGGCATTTCACGGGGCGTGCCGGCCCAATTCGTGCTGCAATGCAGTATGACTCTACCACACATAATATTTAATCATTTTTACAATTTATGTTACATTTTGATATTTATTTTTTGACTTTATAAAAATATTTGCTTTTTCTTAATATTTAAACGTTTATTTATTACATAAATCAGTACACACATATCCTAACGTTAATATTTACAAACTTGAAACTAAACACTATCTTGAATAACAGACGTCCTCAAAGTTACCGCTTGGAAATTTGTCATTGCTTAGAATACCATTGTTATTTTTATCCTCGATTTTTTTTTTAGAAAAAAAGCAATTATTTTAAAAGTTACAAAAAAAAACAAGGAAAAACATGCTGTTGTGGTAAAGATAAAATAAACAGAGGTGACGTCCTTAAAAGAATACGACCTGCCTTTCTGATCGTATCTTATTATGCAAGTTTCCTAACTATACAAGGTTAATTTAAAAATACTAATAACCTCTTAGTGTTTTGTTCTTAATATTATCCCTAACAGATTTTGTTTCTAAGACTTTTAAAAATATATAACTTTTTCTTTCATATAAAAAGAAATAGAATACGTTAAATGTTTCTGAAAAAGACACCTACTCTACCCGGTCGCTAAAGCGTCACACGCACAGCGGGGCGCGAAGGAGGTGCGCTTACACTGTACCATTGGAAATACATACAGAGTAATTACGTTTCAGACAGTACAACAAAACTTAACACATGTTTTTGAGGAACGTATTAAGTTCTGAAAAAAGTTGTAGAACAAAAGTTGTTAGGTATGATGACAGGAATTTTGCACCAAAGAGGTTATAATATTTTTCAATTAACCTTGTATACTAAGGAAATAAAAAAGTTTTAGCTCTGTAACTTTTGTTTTATCCCATTTCTTGTTACTCTAGAGCAGCCATTCCCAAAGTGGGCGATAACGCCCCCTTGTGAGCGCTGCAGGCCTAAAGGGGGGCGATAAGAGATCCAGAAAAAAAATGGGGGCATTGTGTAGAGGCCTGGGGGGTGATTTGTAATTTCATTTAGCTAGGAGGCATCTTAGACAACGACTGCATGAGCTCTCGACTCAGTAGACAAAATAAGTTTGGGAACCAGTGCTCTAGAGTCTAGGTTCCCAAACTTATTTTGCCTCTAGACAATGCCCCCATTTTTTTTCTGGGTCTCTTACCGCCCCCTTTAGGCCTGCAGCGCCCACAGGGGGGCGTTATCGCCCACTTTGGGAATGGGTGCTCTAGTCATGTCACTTCATTGGTCGTGTTATATTTATCGACAACGTGCTCCAACTGTATTGTGTAGTTCGTTACAGTTCGGAACTGTAAACAGGTTACGTACTGAGGCGACCGCATAAGAGACTAGTAGTGTACTGTATAATTTATGTACGAAAAAAATTTGATATACATGTTTGATTACTTACATAAAAGTGTAAATATGACACTCGCATACCTAGGCGAAAATGTGTGAGGAGAATGATGAGATTCAAAATGGAAGCAAAAGAAGTATGTAAGAACCGCGACGCTTGGCGCTCCATCCTCTCTGACTACTCTGTAGGGGATACAGCATGAAGATATGTATGTATGTATATATGTAATAAATTACAGTGTGCCACAGTAATTGCAAAATTAGAGAACCAAGGACACGGCAATCGCTGAGCATTGATACAACTTTTACACATTCTGCCTTGGGGAACTGTTGGCTCGGAAGTCAGCGTACAGTCACTTTACTAGGGAGCGTTAGTTATGATGCTAGCGTAAATCTGAAATATCCCTGAAGGTAGCGATCACGCGTGTTATGAATGTAGGTTTTTTAATATTAATATGAATGCGTTTTGAAGAACTTTTTTCTGTTACATTACAGTTTAACTTAAAACTTAAAATCTTACTTACAGTAGACTTAAAATCTAATCTTAAACTAGCCCGTTAGGGATACAGTGTGAAGATGTGTGAAAAAAATAAAAGTTGTGTTTTTTATTTATCTAAATTGCTAAGTACTATCCTAAGGTACTTAGCAAGTTACAAGGGTAAACTTTAGAATGAAAAATAAAATACAGGTATATTTTAACGTTTGGCAAAAATATGAGCATGTACGTATTCTGTGGCCGCTGTCGGAGAAATAACGGACTAAGCCCCTTAGATATTTACAATAAAAAGGCTAAGAAAGTACTCTTAAATGCGTCAGCAACTCCGAGGATTCGATGTTGCGCCCCTTATGTCTTATCACTGACATCACAATACATATGTGAAAACCTTATCTATATCACGAAACACATAGAATTATTTAAGAAGAAATAGAGATAAACATGCTAATCGCGTAAGTTGATTTCAAATAGTCACTATCTTATTTAAGGCGAGGCATTGATAAACAATAATTTAATGTAAAATAGACCTTCTGTTCGAATACGAAAAAACAGTTATTTTCGTTTAAATTACAAATTTTAATTAATTTTGAAAAATCATATAGTCATTTTTAAGTGTGTGTTTAGATTCATCTACACAAAAAATTTAGAGGCTTTAATCGGTCCCTTGTGTCCGTAAAAAGCAAATCTCTGTTTTAAAAGAGGTTTCTTTAATATTTTTTTTATGTTATAAAAGTCAATCAACCGTGAATGCTATTGTGAAAATAAAGTCAGTGAATTGAAGATTATAGTTACCAAATATCACTTTCATATGTTTTGTAATTGCTTAGAAAAATTGAAATCCCCGACATCAAAATTTCCAATGCGTCGTCCTAAGGGTACATGCGTGCGTTTTTACAATAGAGTTCCAGTCGATATACAAAATTTAACTTTAAATAAATATAAATCAGTTTTAAATAAAAAATATACACTAAAGTCTATTATAAAATAGCAGAGTCCTTAATAACAAAAACCCATGGAGTTGACCTGAGCGTCTAGACACACCCATTCCCAAAGTGGGCGATAACGCCCCCCTGTTTGCGCTGCAGGTCTAAAGGGGAGCGGTAAGAGACCCAGAAAAAAAGGGGGCGTTATGTAGAGGCCTGGGGGTGATTTGTAATTTCATTTAACTAGGAGGCATCTTAGACAACGACTGCATGAGCTCTCGACTCAGTAGACAAAATAAGTTTGGGAACCTAGAGTCTAGACAAATGGCAAGCGTTTCGTAGAATAGAAACGCGTGGTGGCGTTAATGCTCGTAAAAAGTGCCATTCAGCTACGTTTTATACTCCGGTTTTCACACGACTTCATTTTTCATTTGATTTAATAGAAATTTAATAACATGCGACAACCGATTCAAAATTCGTTACGCTAAATCACACGCTATTTTCATTCTATTCTACTAGCGTTTACGGCAATTGAGCCACTTGTCTAGGCTCCCTGCTCAGCTACGACCTAGCTTTTGTTTTTTTATGTTTGATCCATGATAAATATAATTTGAATTGATAATAATGAACAAATAATTGAATTGTATAATCTTATTTTAAATTACTGGTTTCATATAAATTAGCTCTGTGGTTGACATATTACCTACATCTCTTTATGATGATGGTATGTAATTACGTCAAGTGTAATTCAATTTACCTACGTGTTTAAAAAGGAAGTTTGAACAGTGCTCTGCTACCAAAATATGTATACATAGGGAGAGATACAAAAAGATATATTCAATAAAAATAACGTTCGTCCAGGTAGAATCCAGGATTACAGTACGTACGATTTTGGGAGTCACCTTCGGCGCCTCGTTCGGAGGTACAAAAAACAGCACACGTAGTAGGACGACACACTTCACAACATATAACAATTATCTGGGTCCACAGAAAGGTCCGAATTCATCGCACGCGCAGGGGTCACCCTACCTGTCTATCCGCTCTACGTCACGGTAAAATTGCTCCAGAGCGGGGGAGCACTATGACTATGCGTGGTACGATTACAGGTGTTATAGGTACATATACAGGTTACACACTCGTATTTAATTAAACATTAGGAAATAGAAGTATGAAATAAATAAATTAAAAAATAAACATGTCAAAAATCTGACCAACTGTCGCACTCACCCTCCACACAGGAAAAACAGTGCAAACGCCGTTGTTTGGCAGCAAGATTGGAGCCAGTAAGAATCCCAGATCCCACATTCCGGATCATCCCGTATCCACGTACAAGTCGTACGCTACCTGCGAATCGTCTGACAAAGCTTAGTAAGCTTGCTGATATTTTTGACACTTCTCAACAATTTCGGAATAAAATTCCCATTTTAAATTCCATAGGTATACAAAACGAAAAATATCATCTCTGTTAGCTTTCGTTAGAAAATAAATAAAACTGATTTGGTGGGGTTAGCAAACTTTCTGTGTTCCTCGTTTCATCTCACCACTGGGCAGACATTTGTTGCTTAGGTAAATTCTCCTCTTCAAATAGATGGTAATTTAATAATTTGAATAATTTTTAATGGTTTGGTTCCGTAGCCAAACGGCAAAAACTTAAAATAATTTCGTCCCGTCTGTCTGTAAGTTACAGCCGTTCTACTCAGAAACTACCGGTACTATGTAGATGGAATTTGGAAGGTAGGTGTTCACTATGCACCGCTATACAACGATGAATAATAGAGTGTTAGGAATAAAACGTATTGTTACGTATTATTGTTCCTGTTGTCTCACGATGCCGGGAGATGGCGCTGTTTGTCGCGTTCAATGCTGGTTTAGTCTATGTTTTCTTTTGGCATGTGAGTAATTTAGTCCGTGTAAATTGAATTTTGTAATGGAAAAGTCTAAAAATAGGCGTCGGCCGCTTTTTGACAAAAAAGGGGGAAAAAGTGTTTGAAAATTGGTTGTAAATCCCTGTAAACTGATTTGTAACAAAAAAAAAGTTCTGTCGTGTTGTTGTGTTCGCCGACTGAAATTAGTAGTTGATTGTATTCTATGATACTGTTGCTTTATAATTAAAAGCGGTAGACCAAAAGGTTAAGTAGGTGATAAGTGGATCTATCTTCCGTTTTGTGACTTTACGGCGCCGGAAGCCACCTCCGACTTCCACCATCCTGAAGACTAACGGACTTTAAAGGTATTTAGCCTATTCTATCTATATAATATTGGTGACCAGCGCTGCGTATCGCGGTCGATATCGTCGCAGTTCCCAGCACGTTCGTTACCCTGCCGAAATTATAAAGCGCCCAGCACGAGCAGTGGTCGTGCCTGGAGTTGTACCGCACATAGAGAAATTATGAATAAGAAAATTGGGAGTGGCGCATGTAACTTCACATCAATCATTCAATATGCATAGTAATGCTGTTTGAATTTAATAAGTAAAAACTATTTTGCTGCAGTGCAAAAGGCTAGATGATCACTCCTAAAACTGGTATATTTTATACATCATATTAAAATAATCAAAAAGTTTGAATACAATTTTGAAAAAAAAACTTGATATTCATTGATAGAAATTGAGTTATTGGGTTTTAAACTTCAGTAGCTGGAACAGAGTAGGGATGAGCTAGAGGGAGATAGCATTACGTATCTGTGACGTCACAAAGTCGCAATGACATTGTACAGCGCTAGGAGTGAAAGAGACGGAACTTATCCCTGCTCTGTCCCCAATACTCATATAAAAAAAAGGCGCGGCACACGCTACGCACACTTGGGCACACATACGCGCACACATACGCGCTCGCACGGGGCACGAATGTACACATGCACAATCAAACCACTGACCACCTCCGTGGCGCAACGGCTTAACCCCCGTCTGAGTCTGGATGTTTAATGTTTATGTATAATATGTATATGCTTAGATGGTTCGGGCACATGGAAAGAATGAGTGATGAAAGACTGACGAAGAAAATATACAGAGCGAAAGTGAGTGGTAAAAGAAGCCAAGGAAGACCAAGGCTGACTTATGAAGATCAAATAGCCAGAGTGTTAGCAGACGGAAATGTCAAAAGCACTCGCATACCTAGGCGAAAATGTGTGAGGAGAATGATGAGATTTGAGGAAGCGAAAGAGGTGTGTAAGGACCGCGACTCCTGGCGCTCCGTCCTCTCTGACTACCCCGTTGGGGATACAGCGTGAAGTTATGTTATGTTATGTTATGTATAATATGTATTTATTTACAAAAGAAACGTATATAAGTAGTATATACGTTGTCAACCAAGCAAGCAACCAAGCCCCTCCTCCTCTAATACACACCACATAAGCACACAAACTCAAATAAGAAACATTCAACATCTTCCAGCCCGGTTGGTCCCCGTGGAAGAGTACGACCAAAACCCTCCAAAGAGAAGAATAACTAACCAAATACATATTGCAACATATAATGTCAGAACTCTATCGTTCCACGATCGTTAAATAGAGCTAGAGGAAGCTATAAAAGAAATTGGATCCAAACAGCACAAAACAGAGACAAGAAGGCATCTTTGGAGGAGGCCTTCACCCAAAATGGGGTTCTTACAAATGCAAAAGGTGGAAGCAAAAACTAGCAACCAAACCAACAAACTAACTAACAAATCGTTAATTACTAAGAAATTAAAAATAATTCGTTGTATTTAAACAAGCGCACTAACTACTATAACTAATCTATTTACACTAACACAATCTTCTTTTTTTATTAATACTACTTACTAACATACTTAATGTTAATTACTGAAAATTTGGTAAGAAATAAAAGACTTTTTTATTTTATTTATTTAATTATTTATATCAATTGTCTAGTACCCATAACACAAGCGCTGTGCTGCTTACTTTGGGACTAGATGGCGCTGTGTGAAAATGTCTGTGTTTATTATTATTATTATAAAAGCACAAAATGTGCGTGCTCTCCTCGCTCATTTCGTATACTTCTTGCGCCTTGTTACAGTATTTCTTCTCGTGCTTCTTCATGATGGTAAATAATACTGCGGAATTTGGTAGATTATGTATTGTACTTATTGCGGCGTGTTGACGCCTTAGCGCTGTCGTTCACATCTCATGTTTAATACTGATTCTTACGACTATTTATATTGGAGATGTACGTGACAAGTTCCCATCGATGGGAATATTTCATATAGATTTAATTTTTAAATAGCGCACAAGGTCACGATTTGCTGTGTCAGTGTTATATTTGGTACACGCCTCCTCAAATCTCATCATTCCCTCTTCCATCACTAAACGATAAGGCTTAAAATATTTATAGGCACAGTTACACGTGGAGTCTAGTTTTCATGATTTAATTACAATTTTATAAGACAACAAAAGTACTTAGTAAAATATAATCCTTCGTTTTCATCATTAATCCCTTCATTTATAATACTTTTTTATCGACTTTTGCTTCGAATACCGTTAATTTAATAACTACTGTATGCCCCAGAGAAAAGTTAAGGTCAAGTAATGGAAGTCTGGAATTAAAATGAACGGAGGCCGTTCTCTGTTGAACGTCGTCAATCGGCTGACTTGACGTAACGTTCCACAGATGAGCGGTTAGACGCTGCGTTCGACCGTTCTTATGCTTCGTTTAAATTACATGAAGCTTATTTTACATACTTTTTTTTTTTTGTTTATTCAGGTAATCAACAGCCATTTCATTAATAATAATATACAGAAGCAAGTAATACTCAAAAGGCCAATAACAGATTACCCTAACATAGTTAATTTGTGGAAATTACAGTATTCTTTTTATTATTATTATTTTTTTTTCCTTTCCTTCCTTCTTATTATCCATCCATCCATTTTCCATCCTAATCAACTTAATGGATGGCGGTCCACAACTGTTAACATTGACTACTCCTATTTTCCATTAAAATACGCCTAACCTGCCATCGAAAGCAACGCCTTGTGGATTGAAATGGATCTGCTTCAACAAATGATTCATTATAGGTGTGCGCAATGCGAGTCAAGGTTTCATTCTTTGTGTAGTTTGTACCTCTTAGAGGGACATACAGCAGCTTCGTATGACGTGTACGCCTCCGCGGAGCACAAACTGCTAGTTCGGCCACCAAGTCAGGACAGTCAATCTCAGCGCGCACTATGTCATACAAAAGCGACATATCGAGAAATGTTCTTCTATTGTTGAGGGTCATTAAATTTTGATCTAGACACCCATTCTCGTACGACAAGTGGGAATGCGATGAGCGATAGTTTAAGTATCTGATAAATTTTCTTTGAATTTGTTCAACACGCTGAATCTGACCGCCATAACACGGAGACCAAACACAAGAACCATATTCCAATACACTTCATACGAACGCTACGTACGCATTCTTTATGCAATTGGCATTTGTGAATACGGAACATGTACGCATGACGAACCCGAGGTTTTTCAATGACCTAGAAACAATTATGTCAATATGTGGACTAAAAGAAAATTTGCTATCGTAATGGATACCCAAATCTCGTATCATTTCAGTACGTGTTATAATATTGTTCCCGATAACATAATTACATGCAATGGGATGACGCCGTCTTGTAATTGAAATTAACTGACATTTATCAATATTTACGGAGATTCTATTACGATTGTAGTATTCAGTGAGACGATTTAGGTCAAGCCGAAGTAATCTAACATCGTCTACGTTTCGGATCTCTTTAAATATTTTTGTGTCATCAGCATACATCAAAAACTCGGAATGCCGAAAACACGTATATACATCATACAAATAAACACTGTAAAATAACGGACCCAGATGAGATCCCTGCGGTACACCGGAACTAATGTCTATAAAACTAGATCTGCATCCACCTATAACTACAGCTTGACAACGGTTAGTGAGGTAAGATTCCACCCACCGCAGCAAATCGCCGTGAATCCCCAGGTTGTACAACTTGGATAAAAGAATAACGTGGTCGACGCGGTCAAATGCCTTTTCGAAGTCGGTATAAACCACATCGACTTGTCCACCAGACTCAATGCGATTCAATATAAATCTAGAGAAAGAGAAGATATCTATTTAAGATTCTGTACATTAAAGGGGAAACATTTATAACAATAAATTAACGGGTTTTTACCACAATATTAAATATGTCTTGAGTTTCCCGATATTTCGATGCTGTTGCATGCACCATGTTCACGGGTTAACTGGCGAGACTGCGGGTGGATATTCGAGAGCACTTAATTCAGTCTAAGCTCTTTCTGGCTTGAAGTTTTTATATTTCACCATCACTACCGGAACTTACTCAATAGTCCCCTCGACAGTACACACTCACTATATCGTCACGATTTTTAGTATTGGTCCTATTGTCTTTAAGCCTATCACTAGATTCCGCATATTGGACAATTTAAACCCGTCCCCTCGATTGTAGTTCTTGTGCCGAGAGATTTCAATGGCTTTTTTGACCGTTCTGGGTATTTAACGGCGTTCTGTCGACAATATTTATGGCTTGTGAAATTCGATCCAATAATTAGGACCTGCCTCCAATATATGTTCTGCAATAGCGGACCTTTGCACGTCATTATTCTTCACCGGTCTAATGTGCTCCTTGACACGACATGAAATGGAGCGCTTGGTTTGTCCGATGTAAGCACGCCCACAACTACAGTCTATCTTATACACACCGCCATTTTCATAAGGAAAATTATCCTTCGGTGAAAGCAGATGTTGTGCGATTTTTTTTCAAAGGAGTGAAGACAGTGTTTATCGACAGTTTTCTCAATAATTTTGCAATTTTATCTGTCACTCTCTTAATATATGATAAGTAAAACCCAAACATGGTTAGTCATTAATACGTTCCTTCGTCTGTCCGTCTGTTTACAGTGACTTACCCCAGAAACTATGATGATATAGATTTTGTAACTTCGAACAACCTGTATTGAAGTGAGGCAAATTAAATAAAATAAAATGAAGATATGCGGGTGCTGTTTTCTAATGAAATGATGGCTGATCAGCTAATCAGATAACAAATGTGTGTCGTATATACAGGTGAGTTAACGTATCTAATTTGCCTGATCGTTGCTACTAGAACATGGCGTTTGAAGCTATTTACAAATTACACGGATATGAAGTGTAAACTGGAAAATGTAACTGAGTGATACCTTTCGTTAACTCAGATATATTACACTTGTTGAAATAAAGCGCGATCACTCCGCCCCTTATTTCCCAAGACACTGAACCTCATAGTTCAATTCCTTAAAAAAAATATGTGGCCGTCACGGGACACCCGGCATAGAAAATAATGGTTGTTGAAAGAATTTATAATTAAATAAAATCAGTAGGAAGGTATATAAGGTCACGCGGACACTAGGGAAAAGAGAGCGGCAGTGGAGAGAGAAAGGAAGGTCATACGGATCGTTCTAACCCCCAAGGCGCGCCAACACATGTTTCACATCAATAGACATGCTATATGAAAATAATAAACTTGTATGCAATTCGCTGCGCACGAGTCGATTACACACTAGGCCAATTCATGTAAAGTTGCTTTTCTCGCAAATTTTGCATGGCTTGTGAACAAAATCTGAATATATACATACATAGATACATACATATCTTCATGCTGTATCCCTAACGTGGTAGTTAAGAGAGTGGAGCGCCATGCGTCGCGGTCTTTACATACCTCTTTCGCTTCCTCAAATCTCAACTTTCTCCTCACACATTTTCGCCTAGGTATGCGAGTGCTTTCGTCATTTTCGTCTGCTAACGCTCTGGCTATTTGATCGTCATAAGTCAGTCTTGGTCTTCCTTGGCTTCTTTCACCACTCGCTTTCGCTCTGTAGATTTTGTTCCTCAGCCTTTCATCACTTATTCTTTCTAAGTGCCCTAAGTAAAAATGAAGAAAGGAATGCTTAGATGGTTCTAGGCATTCCTTTCTTCATTTTTACAATAACACTGTCGTGCAACCCTGTAATACTGCGGTTCTCGCCATTGCTTATCCTGTCCGCAAGAGTGACACCGCACATATTTCTTAGAGTTCGCATTTCCACTGCATTTATCCTACTTTCAATCGATTTCGGGCATATCGAGGCTTTACTACAAAAAAGTTGGTACCAACACCGCATTGTGGATGGCCCTTTTGGCAGTGTTAGATATATTCACACTACCTACTAATGCAGAATGAGCACCATTCACTTTATTGCCATCTGCTACTCGTCTCTCCACATCCTACTCACATCTTCCATCCCTCGAAAACGCTCTTCCCAGATACACAATTTCATTCACTTGTTCTAGACATTTTCCATTTACCCAAATCTCACATTTCGTCTCACATTTCGTTTCATAAAATATAAATATCACATAAAAATGTTTTTTATAGATTAGGTAATTGTTCACACAAGAAACATGATTGTAATAAATAGAGAGATGAGGACGATCAGATGGGCGAGAGACTTTCCGTAATAAACGTTAACAGTATGTGTTGGTGTCCGATGCTGAACGTATATACCATGTTGCGTTCTATTTGCTTGTGGTAAGATACTCACTAAATAGTTGTTTTCCAGTGTAAAAATGTTTGGCACAAGAGGCAAACTATTTGGCGGCAGTCGGTACCAAGCCTATCAAACTAGTAGACTTTCTTTTATGCACACTGATTTGACACTGAATTGAATAACTGTCAAATTTACTTAGAGAGGCATTATTAGTATCGTATTTATAAGGTTATTTTTATATTTGAGTTTTGATTAGTAAAGCTATTTTGTACTTGTCAGTGTTTTTTTTATTTCTCCCTGAGATTTTTTGAGTGATCTTGAACTAAATGAATATCTAGAGTAGGTTTACAAGTTACTTATTTTTTAATTCTGTAACGGAATGGTATATTAAGGAATCATTGACATAAATAAACCTTTATAAGCAATTATTTGGTGTATATTCGAAGTCCAAGCTCCAACATCAGCGAAATTTAAATAGGACCACCTTAGAGCTATACTGAATCCAACGGAAACTCATTGCAATCGGTTCATAAACAAAAAAGTTATGCTCGAACATATATCATAGAAACACGTATATATGCAGATGAAAATCTTCTTTTTTCGAGTCGGTTAAAAATAAAGCATTCCTACATGAGTTTGGTTAACGTTATTCCAAAAAACAATGTCACAGTCGTAAAACATTAACATTAAAGTTCAAATGATTGTCGTAACAAAAGCTCTGCTATAAAGTTTACGACGATCAGAACGCCGGCTTGTGATGACTCACTCTTGAGTATAAGAGGCAACAGCGCAGCGTTAATTAAGCCATCCTTTATGCCAAGATATAACACAATTGAGGCCCCCGGCGAGATTTTGCTTCCAAAGAACCCTGGCAACACCTACAGATTTAGTAAAAAATATTCCTTATACATTTCGACACAAAAGATAATTGCTTTACCTAAATTTTTTTGCGTTTTTTACTTTAACCCTTAAACTGAAAATACATAATAACTTCTAAAAAGTTTCTTCGTAGCTTTCATTGCGCAAATATTTTTAGTAGAATATTTAAGATTCTTCTTAAGGGTTCAACAAAATTGTACTTTGTACTGGTTCTCAGGGCTCTTTAAAAATGGGTTCTTGTAGTTGGCAATAATAGACATTTCAAAGAGTTCTTCCGCAAATATCAGGAATGGAACCGTTGTTTTTTCGTGACATCCGTCTGTCTATAGTATTATAAAGTTTATTCTATTATCTTTCTACCTACTTCAATTAAACTTTGCACAGAGCGACAGAGACATAATTAATTAACCGAAAATTGGAAATGTTTAACAAAAAAATAACCAAAATCTCTAAAATTAATGTTTCTGTCCGTCTGTATTTTTGTCCGTCCACGTGTCACAGCTAACGGCTGATTTGCCCCGAAAATTTTACACCTATATTGAGTTTACTATAAAGACATACATAGGTAACCCTACATGCAAAAATGGAAGCAAAAAACAAAACAAAATATGTTTTTAATCTTTCTTCTATTTTCATCTAAATTATTACGGAATTTATATCTATATTATTAAATGAAGAGAAAATTGGTACTTCTTTTTTTTATTTTATTTCTTTTTAAGCATATTGCGCGCACAGAGGAATGTGAGGTTTGGTATAGTAAAAGTTTATACGGAGAAGAAGTGCAGAAAGCCAAAACTTACATATATTATTATAATGTTTGTCATAAATACATAAAACATTAAATAAAATAAAGCATTTATTGTTTACGTTCACACTGCCAAAAAACCAAAATAGTTATGCTGTCAATATAATGCCAAAATAGTTATAACTCGGACCAAAAAATATAATGGACGGAGTCATAATAAGTGGCCGCTCTTACCACCGTGTGTCAAACGAATTTTCCTGTCTCTTTCTATCTCATTGAGGGTAACCACAGATAACTATAGTAAGTACGGTAACCGCGCACTCCACCTCGCAAAAGCACCTCGCACTGTCCAGTGTACTTCGTGTCAGTTTATGATTCAGTCGTGAAATAATTATTTGCAAAATACTCGTCAATATTAAGTGTTTTTGAGTACTAGTATTCACAAAAATAAAAATAATACGTCATGTATAACTGTGTATCGTTGTACTGTGACCTTCCCTAGTCACGCACAGTAGTAGAAATCTAGAAAGTCGGTCAACAAAAGAAGACACTTTAAGGACACGCTATTAGAGCAAATGATCCGTCCAATGTGATACTTGATCCGAGAGTTATACTGTCAATGTTTAAGACCATAGTTTGTTTGTGGTCGAACATGGATCAAATGGTACATGGAGTATCCACGGGTCAAATAGTCGGTGAAAGTATATTGTAGCCAAAGAATTAGAAAATTTTCCAACAAATAATTACTGACAGATTAACTGAATGAGATTCAAGCTGAGAATCTTGTGTGATTTGTGAATTCGAATTCAAGTCTGTGGAGTGTATGTCAGGGGGAAAAAAGCATTTATTTCATATTTGCGGTCGAATGTTCACTAGTTCTAACTTAATGCGTGTTCGCCATGAAAAATAGTGAACAGTGTTTTTTTGTGACTTGAGACATGAGTGAGGTTACTTAATATATTTTATATTAATATATTATAAATATTTTTTTTCGTCATTGTATTAAATAGACCCAAATGTAGAATTCAAATGTGAAAAATGTTTCTTTGTTGTATTTATAAAGGCGTTGTAGCCTGTTAAAAACGTTTTTATTGTTCAACAAGCTTTGTATAACTTTGTGTTAGTGCTACTTAAATTTAAATACGAGTACATGTATGTTACTAAGCGAATTCTAAACGCCGATGCTACCTGGGTCAAACGACCCGCAGCGCTGCCGTCATGAATGTTGCATTTTTAATTATGAACTGTTTTAAGAATATGCCACAAAAACAAATAGTTTTGGTATTATTAAATGCTTTTCAAATTGGATAAAGACCCCTGCTCGTTTTTCTAGTGTTAATAATAATAACAATGAATTGATTGTTTGTTTTTCTGTGTTGAACTCTAGTGTTAAAAAGGGCGACAGGCTATCAACTCTTATGTCACTCTAAACAAATTCAACGCGATGCTCCATAACCGAATAAACAGTATTGGGTTCAAAACAATCACGGTTCGAATCATTTTCGCAGTAGGGTTGACGCAAATATATAGATATAAAGTGGAAAATAGCTAGGGTTGACACATGTGTCCCTTAATAACGCGCTGAGGACGGCCAACGAAAAAATATTGGTGAATAAACGCCCCAGTTAACCCACTCCCATGCCAATAGGGTGGGTGCGTGTGTTCTAGTTTCTCTTTCATAACAAAAAAAAATCTAGTAGATGGCCAAGCTAAGCTTTACAATAACTACTGCTTCCCGTTTTGACACTTGACAACAGATATTCTTAACTAGTAATTTGGGAGCCAAAACTATGCCTGTGTAGTTGCTGTCTTCGATATTAATCAAATTTCAAACAAACTTTAAAACGAAAACAAAATTTCCTTATACTAAATCTGTTCTACCCAAAAAGGACTTCCGGGGATTAGGTTAGAAGTCTATGGCGATAGCGAAGCGATTCGCGCCTTAGACTTCGTTGTTAAGTTTTTTTTAACTATTCTAAAGTCTTCTATCTCAAAACAAATTCTATCACTGACACCACATGAGGTATAAAAACACGTAAGCGGTAGTTATTGTAAAGTACTTCCAATGGCTATGCTGACTGATAAATTGTGAAGCCCAAGCCCTCGTTCTGCGGTAGTGATAATGATTAACCTGGCGCATCAATCCAGTAAGTCTGAGTTCAAAGCGACTAATGAAAGACCGTTGGAGTCGTGGACAATGATCACCCACTTCACGCGACCCAGGAGTAAAAAAATTCGTGTGGGCCGCGCTCTCATAACACTGTGAGAATGCCGGGGTCTGCTCTAGCCCCTTAAGTGCTTTGACACAACGCTAGTGAAGTTCCGGTGCGATCCACAAGAGATCTAAGAGCCCGGCTCAGTTCGTAATCATAATTAACACAAATATGGTTAAAATTAAAAAAAAAAACGAGTAATCGGGCAGATTTAGCTTCCAAAAACATCAAAATAATATATAGGTCAACTCTCGTTGAACAAATACATTTAAAGCATCTCCCTAAACCCTAAACCATATACATTAAAAATGGAGATCAGCGCTTTCCAACATTAAATCAAAAGCTCTCCAACATTTGTAACTAGTTCATTTTTTTCATTTCTCGATTCTCTTTTTTTATAAATAACTGTTCGTATTGAAACAATTTCCTAGCGTTTAGCCACAAAAACGTTTTTAAAAAGGCATAACAATCCACTAAAGAAAATACTATGTAACAAAACATTTTTAGAAAAATATTAAACATACATACACATTTTCACGGGGCATTCCCAACGGGGCAGTCAGAGAGGATGGTGGCCATTTTGGCTGACTTAAATATATTTACACTACCCACTAATGTAAATAGAGCACCGTTCACTTTATTGCCAAAATAATAGTTTAATTGAATAAATTAAATTGGTCTAAAATACCCGTTATTTTGCTCGCTTTTGGTTTTGGTTTACTAATTGACATTTATCTAACAAATTTCAGCTTAGCCCAAATAGCTTCATTTATTTAAATGTGCGTACATTTGATCTATTGTAACGAAACACTATTTTGTAGAAGGGTGATGGAATTCGTGATTACGAGTTAAAATTTTTTATGCTAAATAAAATATTTTTTCCAAAAATAATTAATTTATTATCCTTAAAATATTATCTATAACGAATTAATAACAATATTACAACAAAATTACATTATTTACAAACAGATAATATAAAAAATCGATATACAGACAGATTCTGAATTAATAATAAAAGTTTTATATAGTGAATTCGAACAATAGACGCACGGTAGCTACACCGCGATGCGATCGTAACATTCATTCTGCTAAAATTATTATTTTTCACTCACCAGCGCTCACTCGTCTTAAATGTTCTAAGTACAAATATTAATAGAAAAACTATTCAGCTATTATAATATACCTAATATTTGTAATTTTCTTCAACGTACTATCGTTTTGGTGACAATCTTTCTAAATTTATAATAAGTGTAAAATTCTGAATAATACAATATATTTGTGAATCGAGTGTGATCCGGTACCAGGTAAGTTGTTGCAATGTGCATGCCTATTTTAAACTTGTATAGTATCATTCACTGTTTATTTTTACATAACGCTTTGTATCTGTACAGTTGTAAATTACTGCTAATTTTCATTATCTGGACTGCCGCATCACCCAATTTGCTTCGTTGGTAATTATAAACCTACCCCCTTGTATATATGATAATCGGCTATGGCAGTCCAGAACGAAGAAAGTACTTGTTATAACTCGATCTACGCACGTTCCACGAACTCCGTTGGGGTTGGACTCTGCCCCTTCTATCTACATCGCAAACACCAACATCAGTCACCAACCAACGATCTACCTACAGCGCGGCTGTACGGGTTGCAACATCCGGCCAGACCCAGACTAAGAGGACAAGGGGAGTACGGTGTCGCGAAAGGACGGTGACCGCAGTAGATCCAAACTCATCGCTAGCCTGATCCACGACCCGCTTATTTTTATTTCTAAATTAGGATTAATTCTTCTTAAATGAATAAACTAATTTTTGTCTTGACTTAATTTTTTTTTTAATGGAATTTTTTTTAACTTAATTTTTCTTAATATACTTATTTTGCTCGCTCAAGCTACCCTAAGGAGTAGGAGGTGACTATGTCCCGCCATAGTCTATGGTCCTGCCTTACGGAGATCATTTACGAGGCCGAAGACCAATCATGTTTGCTCACAAAATGCCCGATCATTCTTGCCTTGAAACTTGAAACTTACTTAGACATGTAGAATGGCTAAGGTATTATCACCGCCAGAACGATATTCCAGAATTTACGTAAGTAGTACTTGTTTTTTCATTTCTAGATTCTGCTTTGTTATAAACTTATAAATAACTGTTCGATTTGTAAAGATTTCCTAGTATTTAGCCACTAAAACGTTTTTAAATGGTGTATAACAATCTACTAACGAAAATAATATATTAGGAAAACTTTTAAGGCGCGTGTAGTCGTCAAAGACCTTGAGCATCGCGGCAGAATCGAGCTGAGGGGGCGTGGTTAAATACTTTTCGCAACGAACTCCTGGACGCGACACCACAATAAAACAGCGCGTGCATGAATCGCCGCCTAGCGGCAATTTTTAATATTGACATTTATTGACATTTTTATAAGCCTCATAAAATTACGATTTGTGAAATTTAGTTGTCAAATACAAAAAAATAAATTGTTAAATACGAATAAAATAAAACATGTTTATAAAGGGATGCAATTATAGATATTATATTATTGGTAACAAAAATGCTATTCATGACTTGGTAAGAACCATTCTAGTTTTAAACCCACGACATCGTGAGTTCTCCGTATCAAACCATTACAGGGAACCTTACTCATAAAATTAAAATGCAACCGAATTGTATAATATTATGTAGACATTGCGTATTGTTGCTCACGGCGCTTTAAATACAAGATTTAGGACTCACTCTGTCTTTTTGACCTTCGTAAGCCAGCCTCGGTCTTCCTTAGCTTCCTTTACCACTCGCTTTCGCTCTCTAGATTTTCTTTCATTACTCATTCCTTCTATGTGCCTGAACCATTTAAGCATTCCTTTTTTTATTTTTACTACTCATGCGGGATAAATAGTATCTAAACGCACATTTTTGCGGTTGATAATAAGCTATTTTCTGATTTTACAATTACTTGTCGCACGCAAATTTCACTTGGCAAACTCACGATTTAAAAAAATAATGTAAACTGAATATCTAAAAAAAATACAATCGACACCCGACATCGACAGTACCCATTGACATCAGTGTGAAAGATAAAGAAAATCTTGATTTCGAAGTTTTAGATAATATAATAATAAGTAATAATAAAGTTATTACTTTCTATAATTTTTCTTTGTATCGAAATTATCTGCGCATTAGTAATAAAAAATAGTATCTGCAACTCATACGGTGTTGTCGATTGTCCACTAAAGCGATTGCCCACTCAAACTTCGTTCGAGTGGGCAACTAACCGCACTTATTGCACAATATACTGTTATACAAGTTTTTATATTTTTACAAGTAAAATTTTTGGAGGGAGGAGTGCAGAAAATTAAGCTGAGATCGAAAAAACACTGAAAAGTACAAAATCTTTTACTAATCAGAATTCAGTAACTGTCAAATTTAATTACATAGGTATTTGTATCGTGTTTATAAAGTTATTATTGTACTTCAGTTTAGAATACTAGAGGATAGTTATTTTGTACTTTTCAGTGTTTTTTTTTAATTTTAGTTTTATTTTTTTCTTAAAAATTTTTTGTTTCTTCTTTTTGAGTGACCTTAGCCCAAATACTCAAAGTAGCTCTATAACTAACTTCTTTTCTAATTCAGGAATGGAATGGTATACAAAAGAATTATCAATACATTAGATATGTAAATAAACGTTTATAAATCGTTAGGATTTTTTGTATCTACGAAGTCCAAGCTCCAATGTCAGTTAAAAAATAGGACCACCTTGAAGCTATATAGAACTCAACGGCAAAAGAATCATTTAAATCAGGTCACAAACAAAGAACATACATAAAAAAATACAGATGAACACAGAACCTCCTCCTAATTAAAGTCTGTAAAAATACTTTTTATTTAATCCAGACCAGCACGAAATACACATTTTAAATCGTTATTTTGTTCTATTTCCGTATCACGTACGCATAGATCCGTTCACTATAATTCTACATAACATTTTTCCTGTTATATTTATAGTAAGTAGCAGCCCTATTCTGGCCCTAATTCTATTACGTGCCGCTAGAGTGGCTCCGGCGTTAGTGGCGTGTGCTATGGCAGCGTTATTCCGAGAACGTCGGCTTACATCCCAAATAGAATTTGTGTAAAGGATTGACTGAATCGAGTTACGCTAGGGATGTACCTTAACAAGCGCGATGAAATGTGACTTTCGGTAAAAGAGATGGTATTGGGTTACTAGGTAAATTATGATGGATAAGTGTCTACGGAACTGTATCGGTTGCATATGTATGTATGTAAATCTAACTGCGAATTGGACACGTATCCTTCATTCGTACCCGTGTTAATTGAATCGGATAGTTAGAAGGGGAATAATAGATTGGTGAATTCTGGAATACTGCTCTGGCTGTGATATTTTCTCAATTATTCTATTTATACATTTTCAAGACATGAATGATCGGGCATTTTGTGAGCAAGTGTGATTGGTGTTCGGCCTCGTTAATGCTCTCCATCAGGCAGGACCATAGACCATGGCGGGACATAGATCAAATGTACGCACATTTATATAAATGAAGCTATTTGGGCTAAGCTGAAATTTGGCAGATAGATGTCAATTGGTAAACCAAAATCAGAACCGAGCAAAATAATGGGTATTTTAGACCAATTTTCTTTTTCTTTTCTCCATTTAACTTAAATTTATTCAATTCAACTATTTATTAATTTGGCAATAAAGTGAACGGTGCTCTGTCTACATTAGTGGGTGGTGTAAATATATCTAAGTCAACCAAAATAGCCACCCAGAATGCGGTGTAAGTGCCAACTTCATTGTATGGTAGTGAGGCCTGGATATGCCCGAAATGGAGTGAAAGTGAGATAAATGCAGTAGAAACACGATCGCTTAGAAATTTCTGCGGTGTCACCTTTGAGGACAAAACAGGGTTGCACGACAGTGTTATTGTTATATTAGATGGATTGGGCACATAGAAGAATAAGTGATGAAAGACTAACGAAGATAATCAACAATGCAAAAGTGAGTGGTTGAAGAACCCAAAAAAGACCAAGGCTGACTTACGAAGACCAAATAGTCAGTTTTAGCTGACGGAAATGTCAAAAGCACTCGTATACTAAGTCGAAAATGTGTGAGGAGAATAATGAGATTTGAGGAAGCGAAAGAAGTATGTAAGAATCGCGACGCTTGGAGCTCCGTTCTCTCTGACTAGATTACGCGAATATATTATATACGTATGTGTTAATTTGTTAGAAATTGATATCAAACCCTAAATTAATGCATGACCGACACGCTATTAGCCAGTTTTTGTTGCCAGTGTTTCTCTGAAGAAATAAATATTTTCGCATTTCCGAATGCTTTGTTCCCATCACTACCAGCACACCATAACACGTTCACAAACGTCACGACGCCTTCACAAACACCATCACAGGCTTGTAAACTTTGCACTTTTAAAAATGTTTGTGCAAAAGCTTTTGTTACAACTTCATGTCTACCCCGATTAGCATATGGTGTGAAGGTATGTATCTACAGTTGTTCACGCCATATATATATTTTATTTTGCCGCTAATACATTTGGCTTTCTTCGTTGTTTTTCGTCACTGTTCATGTGCTAATCACAAAAAGTGATTTACTTACCGTCATATAGAGAGAGAATTATATCTTACCGCTTCTTTTTCGCTCCCTTAATCGCTTTTCCATAATATAAATTTATTTCTATTAATACACTATTACTCTTCGTTAAACCTATTCCCACGCTTTCCTTGACCCTGTGGTCCATGTGTTGTTGTCACCGGACTGTGAATTGTGTGTGAGTTAGAAGAAATTAATCCCTGAGAAGAGGCGCCACCAGGGGACTTGTGCACGGATCACAGAACGGACGCAGGGGCCTGGTATACCTGTGTTATTATCCATCCATAATCCAGGTTAGTCCTAGCTTCCATTTTCATTAAAATCGCATATGAACCAACATTTATTTATATAATTTAAAATACGCTTTAGAGAGCGTCGTCATATATATCTTTATAAGAATATTGGCGTGCTCAACAGTTAGGTCTTCATTTTTTCTGCCGACGACGAAGAGGAGTGTAATTTTGACGACGTTATTTATGTGTTTGTCTGTTACATCTCAGCTCTTGACCGAATGAACTACATGTGTTTTTTTTTTTCAACCAATCAGATTATTTTTTGTATCGGGGATTTTTTATAAATGTTACTTTGGTTTTTCAATCTATAGTCGAACTTTTGAGGTTACCTACATATGGTAAAAAGGAACACTTTTGGTAGTATTGAAACAGCCGGTTATTTAAGTAACTATAATTACCATCAACGAGAAATTTGGAATCGTTTTAAATTTTTAAATAATGCTTACCCTTCTCGGTTGCAAAAAAAAAGAAAAGATTTTATACATAAATATCTTCACGCTGTACATCTAACGGAGTAGTCAGAGAGCTCGGAGCGCCAAGCGACGCGGTCCTTACATACTTCTTTCGCTTCCTCAAATCTAATCATTCTTTTCACACATTTTCGCCTAGCATGTGGATGCTTTTGACATTTCCTGACGGTAATTATGACTGAGTCAGAGTGTTAGCTGACGGCTAACATTCTGGTTATTTGATCTTCGTAAGTCAGCCTTGGTCTTCTTTGATGGGTTCTTTTACCACTCGTTTTCGCTCTTTAAATTTTTGAACATTAAAAAAGTCTAAGCAACACGCATCATTTACAGAAACTGCATATTTTATTTATTGATACTTTATTTTTTTCTTAGAAAAGTAGATTGGTATACAATCTTTTTTGTTCTCGGAAACATATACTGGCTGATTTTAAAAATAGAACCTTTTCGGTTGTGTTTTGTTTTTATTAAAATAAAAGCTAATTATCTTTTCTCGATTTCATGTGTTTTTTTTTATTTGTTTCTCCCAGTTTGAAAGACTTGTTAAAATCCCATTGGGACCGATTGCCGCAAGATCAGATAAGCAATATTATAAATTCAATGAAAAATCGCTGCCGACAAGTTTTAAACAACAGAGGTGGTCACACTTTGTATTGAATTACCAAATAATTAAAAAAATGTCGATATGTAATTTTGTAAAACATGAGAACAGTAGAAAAGTATAAAATAACTATCCTTAACTAATCAAAGCTCAAGTACAATTCAAATAACTTTATAAATACAATACACATACCTATATAATTAAATTTGACAGTTATTGAAGTCGGTGCCAAATCAGTGTGCAACAACATAAAGTCTAATAGTTTGGTGAGCTTGGCACCGACTTCAGTAACTGTCAAATTTAATTATATAGGTATGTGTATTGTATTTATAACGTTATTTTAATTGTATTTGAGTTTTGATTAGTAAAGGATACCTAGTTATTTTATACTTTTCAGTTTTTTTTGAAGGCGGTTTAATTTTTTTTAATAAAATTTTTTTTGATTTGTGTAGTTGCTGATAGAGGTTTATGTAAATGTCACAATAAAAATAAAAAGAGGTCTAACTTGCACAGTCTTTCAGAAATTAGCGATAATCCTTTACAAACATATTAGTTATGTGGTCCCATTCATGCGGTACTCAAGTATTCGTATACCTATGCATCTATTCTACTACTGCTCTTTCAGAGTAAAATTTGTTCTTTTGAATGAAGCTCCGCATGATTTCTCCTCTGTCCGCTGTACTCCATACTTTTTCTTGTACGATACGGAACCAAGCGCGGGGGTCCGATTCACACATATATTTTTGTTTTATTGACAGCTACACATATTCAATTAACGATTTCTGGGTACGAAAAAGTCAAATAAAAGTATTTCCTGTAACTGCTATCAAGACAGAATACATTTCTAAATATTTCTAATACCATTTTTGTACTACGTTTGTTTCTTCATCACTTCTGTATTCGATTATTCAATACACTTTATTATATTAGTATAAAAATAACTACCTATTTCTACTTCATTCTATGGAATGCCGTAAATATCTATTCATGCTCGTGTAATCATAGTGTAATACTTGATACGGTAATCTGATGTCTACAAACTGACGACTGATGCACCAAGGAGAGAAGAATAGTATTTTCTGAGTGTAGTAAGATCCTGTGCGTGGTCCGTCCCGTTCACTGTGTGGAGAGTAAACCAGCCGCTGAACTCTCCGGTACAAGAGAAGCAACTTTAATTTTTTTTATAAAAGAGGGGGAAAACTAGCAAGCCGGTTACTTGATGGAGAGTAACCAACCGCCGCCCAGGCCGCGCGGTGCCGGCCTTTAGAGAAATAGGGAAAGGAGAGAAAGGAAAGGACGGGGGGGTGATGGGCCACCGGCACTCTCACTCACCGAACGAATCACAACAGCAATAGATGCTGTTATTTCACGCCGATATTCTGTGAGAGGATGGTATTTCACCGAACGAGCCAGCCTTATTCGTGCTGCAATGCAGAATGGCTCTACCACCTTCAGTTTAGACGTCTTAGTCCTCAGGGTTCAAAGTCAAATCAATTTATTCAAGTAAATCCAATTGCAAGGTATTTCTGAACGTCAAATCTACTTTAGTTCGGTTCGAAAATAAAACCTGGACATTGAGAAGAACCGACAGGAAACTCTGTCAGGTATCATTTTTTTAACATCATTCTACAATAGTTATTTATAATACAATATCCATAAAGCCAGAAAAGCATGTGCAGAGAGTGCATTTCCAGACTATTGTGTCTTCAATGAAATCGCTAATTTTGCAGTATGCTTTTCCAATCAGTGTACGTTTAATAACAAGTTTAAATTACTTTTTCATTAATTGAGTAATTTCTTGAGGAAATCATCAATCACAAAAGTCAAGTAGGTCATTTTTAGGCAACTGTGTTCGTTTTTAAAATAAATTAAAAACGAACATAGTTGCCCAAAAATGACCTACTTGACTTGATTTAAATTTAGGAATAACTAGCTGATCGCGACCACGAGTTTCCATTCCATTAATAACACCTTTTTTTTAAAATAGATCTATGTTATTTCTAGTGTACATTATGTTGATGAAGATGTATAACGAGGGTAAGGTTTACAACGCTACAAGTCTACAACGTTACAAGTGACAAAATCAAGGTCAAATCAATAAGTCTGACAATTATATCTAGATGTACTACATCCCATTTTCGGTTGGAATGTCTTGGAATATCGACGAACGAATTATTCTTACTTATCTACCTGATTTTATTGGGTGCATAATAATGCGACGGCTAGACATGAAAATTTTCAAGTTTCAGGAAATATCCAGATGCAGATATTCTGTTTAATTCTAGGTTTGTAAGATTACTTATAGGTGATGTTATAGCCTCTGTCATTAACTGGTGGTGTAAAGTTTTTGTCATCAATTACTAAGACCTGTTGCAGTCGGTAACTGCAGGGTAATCTTTGGAGTTCTTTGGAGTGACATGCTTAACGTCTTCCGATGTTTTGTTATACCACAAAGGTTTTATACCGTAACCTATGAACGCTTTTTTTTTCAGTAAACACAGTTAAATATATGTTACAAAGTAATTTTGAAGTTCGAATCCGCTATATAATTGCCCAGAAATTACTTATACTCTTTTACTTTGCAGATGCCCATGTTAAAAGTGGGAATACTGATACCTGAAAGCCAAACATTGGCGTTCAAAATTTGAACATAACACCCCATAAATGATTACTACTGCAAATAAATTTTAAATCAAATGCCATTTGCTTCAAACAGATTTATGATAAAATCTCCGTTCCATTTGATTCCTTCCCGACGTTTCTTCAACACAATTTCCTCTTGCGCAGTTCGCAATTCGATTCCCGGTCGTTCGTCAGCTGTTTTTGCTAAGCTACATTTCGTTTACTTGTTTCCTGACAATATTCAATGCGAAATTATAAATGTGATTGAAATGATTATAAAACTAAAAGACATTTATTTTTTTAAATTTATTTATTTAGGAAAAGAGAGTCTCCTGTTAATACTAGATCTCGCTACTAAATCTTTAAGTAGGTACTTGTTTTTGTAAATATTTAACTATCAATAGACATACCTTCGAACATACTATTATTCCAGCCTGTATTTTTTTATTGAGAACAACGCTCGCTTTCCTGGAATCTGTGAGAGCGATTTCGTGAAAAGGAACGGAACTGTGTAACTGTAGCTGGAGAAGCGCGCGCTATTTGATTTGACCAATGAGCGCGCGCGGTGGTAGAGTTGGCTGTCAGATGGTACCAAACGATTTTCCGAGAGGTTGGTACTGTCAGCCAACAGTGTGATGAACTCAAGCCCGAAATGAACACAAATCGAAATGTTTCGACAACTAACAGTGGTACTGTATTGACGTAATTTTTCAACGGTTTTTAAATACTTTGGAATCTCAAGTCTCATATTTTAGTTATCATAAGCCTATTGTCTCCACTCTCCCCCAAATTAACAAAAAAAACGTTTTCAAAAAACATTGCATTACTCCTAGTGTTAATTACATAAAATACCATTTTTATTAAAAATAATTATTATTCGTTACGATAAAATCATTTCAAATAATACCCTAATCATTTTTTTCAGGATATAATGTTCAAGTTACTTATTATCACGGTGAGATGTCAGATGTTACACATCATATTATTATGCGGCTATTGTAAGATTCGCTCGTTTTTTTTATATAGTTTCTCGTTTTCTACAAATTAGCAAAAACATTTAAACAACACTTTATCCGTCGTGCAAATGCTAAATACTCACACTTTGCTTTACAAATATCAACCCTATTTCTTTGACTCTACTCACCCTCTAAACTTGTTACAAATACATACTCTTAAATCTTAAATACTTTTGCAATGCCTTCTACGTATTATAAATATAACATCACTCTACCAAATCGTAGAGGATATAGATGGTGAAATAAAAAAAAAAATTAATAAATACAATAATGCAAATAATAATGTTCATATAGCATTGAGTTCACACTGATTAACAGCACCGGGCTGGTGCTACAGCCTATTCAGAGCAAGCTCCCAAAAACAGTTTCTTGCGTAGGCTCTGCTCTCACACTCCGCAACCCGAACGCGATATATATCATTATAACTGGGATATTAATTCATATAATAAAATATCCTTAGCCAGTATTTAGTGAACTGTATTGTCATCCTGTTAGCCGCAATTTTATGTAACTTACTCCAGCAATTTAGGAGAAATACTTAAAAAAGGCATCAATATTGCAGAAAAAAGTATCGAACGAAAATACATAAATTGCGGTTATAGGCAGTCGCTAGAAAAATGTATGAAGAAATAATTATTGTTACAGTTGGACCTTATGCGTAGGGAATAAGGTCGATTTTTGGTGGAACTCGAAACATAACTTTTGGTGTTTATATCTCGAGACCTAGGCTTTATCGAGTTATGACCTAAAAACGCATTGCTAGATTTAAGGCCTACTATCGAATGGTATAAGTCAAATTAAGAAAGAAGAACCAAGTTGCACCTCGAATATTCCCGAGCGATGACGTGTCATGTACCTATGACTCATGCAAACAGGCGGCATCGAGAACAATGTCGAATTACCGTTAGCGAGCGTAATTCACTAGAAAGTTCCACCCTCGTTTTAGGCGACTATAAATAGAACTCCGTGTCCGCCGCCGAGTCAGTCTTTCTCAACTATCGTTCGAAGCGATATATCGAGGCGACATCAAGGCGACATCAAGGCGACATCAAGGCGACATCAAGGCGACATCAAGGCGACATCAAGGCGACATCAAGGCGAATTACGAAGACCACTACGACGACTACTGCGACGACCTTGGATAGAAGAACTCTGCGATTCAGGAACGTTGTTATTGAGTGAAGCGTGTACCTTCGGTGACTACTACGCGAGTACCTACTTCGAGGGTGACTACGAAGATTAGGAACCGCCGTAATTAAGTTCGCGTGTTCTTGACATCTACTTGTACGAAGAAAAATAAACTCTTTGCACCCTTAACCGGCATGTTATTACCCTCAGCTCGTAACATTATATTTAAATTTCACATTCATTAATCGTGTGCCCGCCTAAGCAAACTTATTTAAAAACGCTCAATATTTTGGCAGCGCATAAAAATATAATCTACAGTAGCAGTTAGTAAGTCTTCAACTGTCGCTTGTGACTTATTGAAAATGTTACTAATGTGAATAACCAGTTTCAAATATGTGCATAAGAAAAAAAGTGGGGTTACAGAAATTAAACAAAACTTTGAACTCGTTTCAATTTTGTTTTAATTATAGAATTTTATCGTTTTAATTAACAACTTATTACGATAATTAAGTATAAGTAACACAATCCAAAGATTTTTCTGTTAGATATTGTGTTATTGAAACTTTGTTTCTTTTTCGAGTTTCCATTTATCTGTATCTACACCAATGCCATAATTTCTCTGTAATGCGTTCAGAAACCGTAGCTTATTGTACGGTAGTGATGACCTGCATAATGTCAAAAAGTGTATACTAACTTCTGTAGCAATGTTATAATGCTGTACTAAATTTTATTATTGAACTTGAAACAATTTCATAATGATTTTACTAATAGTGTCTTTATACGCGCTATGATTTGTCTATAGATTTCAATAAAGAACATAAAAATTTTACAAGCGCATGCGCGGCTTCGGTAGTTGTGCGTCAAAATGTGGAGTATTTGGCGGGATTTTATGTAGCGCGGTTTGGTGTTCATTTCAATTATTTGCAAATCGTTTCTAGTAGATATTGTGATATAAAATTGGCATAGTTTTGTGTCCCAAGTATCTATGCTGTTTGCGATCTATTGTTGAAATATGTGCTTATTTAGTACTTTGATGTTGATTTTTTTCTACTGGTCTAGTCTGTCTCAGCAGATCCTATTAGTAAGACTGCTCTAATATATTTACATTTAAAATATATTGCGTCGACATTGTAATGAAATAACTTGAAGAATTTATCTATTTATTAATGAAGACATCGGTTGTATGGGCTACGAAGGTAAAGACCTTCCCTTCTAGAGGAGAATTGTACCACTGTTGTACTATTCAAAATGTAAATAATTATTACAATATATAATTTTCTGTATTCTTCTGTATGCTATATACTTCATGTCATGGGTGTAGACAAAGTTGTATATGCGATAGACAACTGTACATAATTAGGTATTAAAACACTTGTGATACTTTTACAACTCGCCTTCTCTTCGCTTAGCTTTCTCCAAAATCTCACGGTGTCTTAATATCACTCATTATGACAGTTCGTATATAACTGTTATAAACTAATTTGTCATAAGATATTCTAGTTTTGGATTTGTATGATATTTTCGAATTCTTATAGTTACATAATATAACAGACTACATATCATTACACTATTTAAGTACAATTCCTTATAATTTTGCAGCACCATATTATTCTGTGCTCAATAAATACGTTACAAAATGCTTTTTGGTAGCACCATTAATAATAACTCTTACAAATAGATACTGAATATAAAACAGTAAAAATCAAGGACGGCATAATACAATATAGAAAATGCAAATATTTAAAAAATAAAATATCTCTTATCTAATGTTCCATACCAAACATTTAATTATTATTTTTTGTAAAATAATAATATAATTTGTGTCCTATACTACAATGTAGGTACATTTTCATTATCACAAACAAAATTTAAAGCAAAAATAAATAAAACATGTCTATGAATTAATTTGTTAGTTTATGGCCATTTTTAAATACAATATTTTTTTGTTTTTTAAACTTACGAATGAAGTATAAACAAAAAAGATTACTTTTCTAATATTAACGTAATACGAAATGACAATACTATAAAAATGATAAATGTTAGAAATTATGTAACGCGCCGTAGTTGCTTAAGGTGACGCATTGGAAATTTTGACGGCAAGGATCTCAATTTTTCTAAGTGACTACAAAACGTATGAAAGTGATATTTGGTAACCTGATTCTTCATTTCATTGACTTTATTTTGACAGTTGCGATACACGATTGGTTATTTATAACACAAAAAAGAATATCAAAGAAACCTCTTTTAAAACAGAGATTTACGTTTTTCGGAGTAACAGGATCGATTTATGATTCTAAACTTTCTGTACAGTTTAACCTAAACATATTCTTCAAAATGACAGCTGATTTTTTTAAAATAATTATAGTTTTTAAAATAAACGAAAATAACTGCTTTTTCATATATTTCGTAAGTTAGCGCCGCGTACGTTTGCATAGAGCAGAAGGTCTATTTTGAATTAAATTATTGTTTATCAATGCGTCGCCTTAATTAAAAGAGTAATATGTAAATCAATGAAATAGTTGGTATCTAATATTGTAGTAGGTATAATATTCAATTAAGGCAACACGCATTGCATTAATTCAGCTCTTAGAAATTTTAACAAAATAAAAACGCCAACAAAATACTTTCTTGTGGCTATCAGCTACATTGAACATTTCTAATTACAATTCAGGTGCATTTTTTACGATTTAAATGAACTATCGTAACTTAAAATCCAAGATTTTGGGTTAAATCTCTTTTGTTGTAAGCACGATTTTATGTAATTATTTTTTGAAAATAGCTTTAACGGTTCTCTTGGAAGTCATTGATTAAGAATTTTTTGACGTTTCTCTTTTGCGTCTTACAATCGTAATGGGTTGTCTTTTTCGTAGCATAAAAAGAGTTATAACAGGTTCTGCGTGAACTCCCCTCTTGAGCTACAACTATTTTTAGCACACAGGTGCGGATTCTCCACTGACGATACCCTAAGCCCGAGTTTCACCTTCTATACGACTTATCCCTCAGCTGGAGAAACCTTCAGACCGTTTGAACCTGTCAGGGCGCCTTTTGCGCTCGCGCTGACACGACCGGTGACGCTGTAAAAGGCACTAGGGCTAACATCAAAGAGGAGGATTTTTTTAGTCGGTCCAAGTCCAACACTACTCAGTCGGCGCAGAGTCCGGCTGAGTGTCCGTGGGAATTTTTTCCTTTCTCAAAATAAAAAATATGTGTGATCAGCAACAATGTTTCATTACTGAAGAAGATTGGGCTATGAGGCTCTCAGATTAATGCGTATAAAACATTTAACAGGCATAACTAAAAAGCTCATCCTGGTTAACAAAATGAAAATCTGAACCCTTGTATCCAAACTGTTCATGCGTCCGTCCGTTTGTTCGTGGTCATCCATTAAAATCGATATTTTCGTCATTGTTCGCCCAACAAACTGATACATCTCGTTAAACCACATATTACACTAGTTAACATTTCAAAATATTTATATGAGAAATGAAAAAGGCCAAATTGAACACAGTTTGGCCATACTTCTATAATACAGAAACTTTCGAGGAATATAAAATCTTATTTAAATTTTACAAGAAATGTATAGAAATACAAAGTCATAGGTGTCATAAATCTCTAGAAATTAAATTTAGTACAATTTCATATATATTTTACAGGTTCCGTAACGGGTTCCTTCTGCGAGTTGAACTCGCACTTATTTTTATATAAACATAGAATTAACAAATAAATGTAGTTCTTAGTAAACTAAGAATGGCTCGCACCAACTATTGAGCCTCGATTTAAGGATTTGGCATCTCGCTTGTACCAACCGTTTTATAGTTGGTGCAAGCGAGGTGTCAAATCCTTAAATCGAGCTTAAATCGTTGGTGTGTGCAAGCCACCCTTAATTTTCGTTATTTTATAAATTGCTTTTGCCCGCAACGTGGTTCGAATGGTAACGACTTACAACAAAGGAGATAGCATAAAAAGTTTATCACCGAAAAAAAACATTCGTGCCAACTTTCATAGGGGTTTAACAATTACATATGTATATAGGAACATCCAGGTGTGCATAAGATATGTTTTCATATATACCAACTCGCGCGACTGCATTTTAATTACAATAGACTAGATGATTATTTCTTAATGACCCAATTAAAAGAAAGGTTTAATAATTATAAACAAAACTGTGAAAAAATATTCGAAGTACAATGAAAAACATAAGAGTTATTCGCTTTTAAACTTTAGTAGTGGGAGCAGAGCAGTGATAAGTTCTGTCTCTGTCACTCCTAGCGCTGTGCAATGTTATTGCGACTTTGTGACGTCACAGTTATGTAACGCTATCTTCTTCTAGCTCATCCCCAGTGTTCCCATTACTGAAGTTTAACACCCAATAACTTAGTTTCTGTCAATGAATGTCGACAACTTTTTTCTCAATCGTATTTAAAATGGTTAATTATTTTAATACAATGTATAAAACATACCATATTTAAGAGCATCATCTAGCCTATTTTATGGAATTATTAAAAATACTGAAAATAGTTATCTGTTGTTGTTAATTTCTGTTTGTTATTTAATTATTCTACACGTTGCGTGTACAAACTTTTCACTTGCTATTCGGTCATTGCTTCAGTGGAGACAATTCAGCTGTTATTCTAGGTGCTTCTTGTGTGCGTGGGTATTTTAGTAGAGGTGTCTTTTTGTCCGAGTGACCTCTGACCCTCAGTAGGCCTCGTTTTGCAGCGAACAGCAGCAGTACAGTAGCTGACAGCGCAAACGAGAGCATCTGTAAATATTTAAATAACTTCTCAGTTTTACTTCGACGCATTCCAGTTGCAACATAAACTTGGTACTTGCTGTAATTTAAAAACACTTATAAAATGAGTAAAAACGTATTTGTATTCATTATTTACAGTTAAAACTAAAAGCACTATAATAAAATCGATATATTATGAGCAATCAAATTGATTATCATCCCTGCACAGTATCCCTAAGAAGGGAGGACGGAGCGCCAAGCGTCGCGGTCATACGCACTTCTTTCGCTTCCTCAAATCTCATCATTCTCTTGACACATTTTGAATTAGATATGCGAATGCTTTTAACATGTCCGTCAGCTAAGGCTATTTGTAGGCGTCCAAGCAAAATGGGTCCAGTAATGGGCTATCGAGTTAAGACTAGATTCGGAATTTAGAATAATCAATTGATAATAAGGATTGATAAAACATTCAACAACAGGCATATGTTTTTTTTTCAGACATTTAAAGTTAAAACTGAAAAAGTTTGTTTTGAGAAAAAGCATTTTTAAAGTTTGATTTAAAAAAAACACACACACAATCTACTTAGAAACATCATATAAAGTCATTTACTATATGAACTTGTTGATAATTGAGCATTAATTAATAATAAATTAAAATCGCGAAATGCCATTTTTTTCACCCAATTTTACAAAACTGCGTATTTCTTGGAAACTAAATGCCGACCACTGGACTCTTTTTGCTTGGACGCCCACATTCGATCTTCGTAAGGCAACCTTGGTCTTCCTTGGTCTGTGACTAAATGGGAAAAATGAATATTTGTGACCCCACCATGGCCACAGGTCCCACTATGTTTAAGATAATTTGACCTAGAGTTTTTTAAATGTCAGAGATTACAACATTTATAATTTACTTATAGTTTACGGAAAATATTTTGTTTGCTTTAGGAATTATATATTTCACTATCATTACATTTTTACAAAAAAAATAAATAAAGGGATTATCATTACATACATATACCTATAACCTATCTATATATATATATATATATATATATATATATACATAATAAATTCAACAAAAACCTGCTTAATAACGACAAGGACATTCACTAACATTCAAGTCGTTGTCAACTTCTTCCTTGTGTATATTCAACAAATTCTTATCTCCAATACAAAGAAAACCACTACACACTGAACAGTAACAGGGTTCAAATCGGTACTCACCGCAGATACTCCAAACACAGCAACAATTTCATACGTCAAAAACATTTCTATCACCCAAAAAACACAAAAACTACAAAAAATGTAAACAGTATCGGCACGCGGACACACGGTCACGTTTGCACTGAATGAGCTGTGTGAGCGAGAGATACTTAAATGACAAAGCGGTTTTCCAACTGTCGACACGAACAGGTTTCTCGAGATTTAAATAACCGTGTTTCATTCGAACCAAATTGTTATTATATGGAATAATTAGATATTGTTTTATTTAATATTTTTTACTTTATGGACTAATAATACTTTTAAGATTTATTATATGTTATTTAATTTTTTTTTATACAATTACATAAAAAATATTCTTTATTATCATCATTGATTACCTACTGATTTATGTTATTGTGATTATTGTAAATGGAATGTATGTCATTATGGACACAGTGTTTTACTGTGTAACAATAACAGAAGTGAGTCCAGTAACATGACGTAATCGGCGCGAAGTGACAACGTCGCTTACATGTGTCATTGAAAATACGTTTCTATATGTTTCATACGCGAGATACGACCCCAATATTTATCTTTTATTATCTGTCTCAAATATTTATCTTACTCTACGTTTAGTAATAAGATAGACAAGAAATTCAAATAATGTATTTTTAATTGTATTGTCTATTTTCTCCTTTACAACGATATTTACCTCTACTCATTTAGTTTGTGATTATATGTAAACTTGTACTATATTCCATGAAGAAAAATTAATATATTAAAATTAATGATTATTATATTAAAAAGAAATCCGCTTGGCTATTCAAAGAGGTGATGCTGCCAGTTTGGGCAGCTTAAGCAATGACAGCTTTCTAAGCGGCAACTTTGAGGAAGTTTATTATTTAAGATAATGTGTCGTTTAAGGTTTGTAAATATTAACGTTTAGGATATATGAAAGAATTCCTGTACTATTAAATTTTCTGTAGAATTGTCGATTTCTGTTTTGTTAATTATTACTTATTACTTATTGTTATTATTATTACTTATTGTTTTGTTGTTATTTCTTAATAATTGACATTGATTGATTGTTACAAGAACTGAAGGATTGTTATTGACATTTTTAAAATTTTATATTTGAGTAGGTATTGTGTTTGAAATTTAATTTTTTAATACAAATTAAAAGCAAATGTTTGAAATAATTTAATTATTATATTAAAAATCACATCATTACAAAACATAGGTGTAATAGAATTCAATAAAAACTTCACTGTAAACAAATAAGTCAATGATTTCTCATGACATGTACATACCAGCCGAATATCAGCCTGCTGACTGAGCAAACGTTAGCAAATTAGTACTTCTCTTTATACAACAAAATTGGCTATAAAGACACACGGTCTTCTTAATAGAAAGTGGCTACCGTGTGTCAGGACACCTGCAACTTTAGAGTGCATTCGCGCAGAGTCATCTTTGTAAAAATCTTTGAAAGTTTCTTCGTCATTAAAAAAATCACTATTTACTACATGTTATGTATTTATTACGCTTAAATGCGTGCGAGCCTTCAAACTGTATTTCACACGAGATAATACGCAATTATGAATCGCGAAGTAGTTCTGGTTCAGAGTCAGCTGGCTGATATTAGGCATGGAATGTACATGCCATAATCATAGAACAATTCATATGTATATTTAACTTTGTCCCGACAAGCGAAGCTTGTAATAAAAGTTGGCTAATCTGGCTGAAGCCGCAATCCCATGCCAAGTCTCTTCATTGATCTGCTCTATGTATTGCGGAGGTACTTGGAACTGGAACCAGTAGCCAGGCAGCTCCAGTGTGTATGAGAATGGAATACCAATCGCCTGAAACATTTTTTATAACCAGTCACAGATATAATTAAAAGCTAACCTAAACTTAGGGTTGAATATTGTAGTAGCAACTTCGAACAAAGTGGAAGTTAACTTTAAAGAAATTTCAAATTACTGAATATATAATTTTAAGGATTTGTACTCAAATGGTATCAACAGAACCTTATTGTTAAGTCTACTCCGTTTGTCCGTCCGCCCGTATTATATATATCCACCCTTTTGAATCGTATTTGGTAACCGATTGAAATTTTCACAGAATATGTGTGATTATATCGGATATCCCAACAAATAATTAAAAAAAAAAGATCGGCCCTTTTTTCAGAACCGTTTTTTCTCTCTATTGTTAAAACGACAATAAAAACAAGCATTGAATTTGATATAATTATATTACAATCTCAAAGCTAAAACATTCAACAATTAAACAGGCAAAGTGTGAGTTGGGCTTGCGCTAAGGATTCTGAACTGCATAAAACAAAACACAATATTTACAGTAAATAACATCCAAATTCAAAGCCCAACTCCATTTTGTCGGTTTTTTGTGTTTGTGTTATATTCTTTCAAATAACATAATATTCCTTTCCATTATATAAGATTATAAGTATGACTGGGTCGCAGGGCGTTATGGTAGAATGTAGTATTTCAGCCTGCACAGGCCGGTTTGACAGACATAGGTCGTCAAAGCAAAGAAAAACTATAGCGACCACATCAACATAATATCTATTAGTATAGATATTGTGGATGGATGCGGAGAGCCGAGGTCCGAATATGGTGGCACAATATTGGAAAGGCTTATGTCCAGCAGTGGACGAACACGGGCTGACGATGATGATGATGATGATAGATATTGTATAGTACAGATATTGTATTATTTAGTAAATCCAAATCCTTATTTTAGTGGCATTGTTTGTCAGTCACAATACGGTCCAAATTAGGTCCGATGCTTTGAACTTTTAATGCAGTGACTGATGGTTGATTGATGATTATTTAGCAAATATTGTCATTCATTTTGCATGACTAAAATCTGTAAGAATTTTTTATTGACTAGCAATACTCCCTGGCTTCATATACGGACTTGGCTACGAATCGTTAATTGTTTTAACCGACTTCAAAAAAGGAGGAGGTTCTCGATTCGACTGAACGTTTTCTTTTTATGTGGCATAAATGACGGAGTTATGAGGTAACAAACATACATATGTTTGTTACCTCATAACTCCGTCATTTACAAACTGATTACGAAAATTCTTTTTTTGTTTGGTAGATCATACTTCAGAGGTGGCTTTTTGATCTTTATACGTCAGCTTCGGTCTTCCCTGACTTCTTTTAACTTTTGTTTTTATTTTGTACAATGGAATACAACACAAACCTAATTTTATATTTCTGTGCTAACAATTCCCAAGTTTTCTTTATAAATGAATGGGGCTCACCTGACCATAATCTTGCGCGCTCCCACTTGTACCATACAGCAAGAATGCGCTGTTTCCAACTACATAGAAAGAAGCTTCAGGTAATTTGTGAGTGTCTATTTCCGCACCCATAACTGCACCAACATGGTGTAAATTAAGGGCATTAGGTGGCAATGTGTTATCACCATAACCGTAAAGTATCCAGTTTCCGAAGCTGTGGATGTTTAAGTATAGCTGGATTCGGTTCAAATGCTCATGCATGATGTCCCGTACGTATCGAGTCTCCGGCTCTGAGAACGCCTCTTCGCCTGGATAAGTATTAGAGCAAGGATTTGCTGACACACCGACAGTGTTGAAGGCAACATCGAAATTTCGATTTCCATCAACTCCCAAGCATGTGGTGTCTAAGACTGTATTGACCGAACGAGTCCTTCTGAAGAGACGTTCCTGTAATTTTAACAATTAAAGCAATAAATAAAAAATAATATACCTAACCTAAAAATTGCAGTAAGTTCCATTAAGAATTGGTCAGCTACTCAGTATCGATTCTCTGTTCTGGTATTTTCTGAGGGTGCTTTATTGAGAAGTGTAACACGAGTCAAAATAACTTTGAAACTTTCGACGGAATATATTGTAAATAAATTACAGAAATGGATTTCCACAAAGTAAAATCTTAGTCTAGACGACACTCTTTAGTAAATCTCAATTGGATATATTTTGACAATGAATCTATGAACTACTAATCTTTTGAGACTTTTTAGCGGCTTTTAGTCTACCTCAGCGGATTCTACTAGAAAGATTGGCTCCATATTTTGTCGTCAGAAACTCTAATAAACATTAAAATGTGAAGAATGTAATCATGTATTACTGAAGACATCGGCTATATGGGGATAGATCTCTTTGCCTTCCATCCCAAGGGAGAAACTTCAAACAACAACTATCAATCTCTTGAACTCCTTAATCTGTGCTCTTGAATTACCAAGCTGGCACCCGACCAGCAGCATTCTCTCTTCAAGTATTTAGCATTTGTAATAGTATGGATTTTCCATATATAATATCAGTTAACAACTTCGTGCCAGCATGAGAACACCTTGCTCCAGGCTGTCGAGTGAACTATTCGATGACAACCTAGCGTCTAATCGCTTGCTCTGCGTCTCTTGTGAGTTGAAAGCGCGCCGCCATTGAGTAGTTCGTATGGAGTTCGATTCCAATTTTTGACAATTCGTTGACGTCGTTAATAACCTATCATTGTTTATAATTGTTACTAAGCCTGAGATCAGTTTCTTTTGCGATCAATTTATTGTAATATGCATAAATGAGCGCAAACAACCACTGCTTGCTTTACCAAAAACTGATGCCAAATAGCCATCACTAGATAATTACAATGCTTAAAATATTTTAGTTGTAGACTTACGTTTCAGTGGTAAAGATAAAAGACTAACTGAGGCGTGAACAAAAAATTGTTCTGAAGCTGTACCCTGGAATATCTCACGAGAAAGAGAATTACTTATGCCCTTGTTGTCTATAGAGTTCGAGAAATTGCACTAGCTACTTTAAGATTGTACCAATACATGCACAATTGCACTTACTCCAGTATGAGTGAATTCATATCCATCCGGGTTGACTATTGGTAGTACAATCCAGTCGTTTTGCTCCAACAAGTCCCTGTCGCCTTCCCTCAGGTCTTCGACGAGTCTGTGTATGGTGTAGAGCGCGACCGGTGTGGTGACCCACTCCCGCGCATGGATCATTGCGTCGAGGAAGTAAATTGGCTTGCTGGTGTCTTCGAAATTGGTTGTGGATATCTATAGAGTTAAAATGTGGTCAAATGCTATTTAGACAGTTTGTAAAATTGATTTCTAAAAATTTATAAGAACTAGTATTGTTGATATATTTTTTGTAACTTTAAACAAAGCTTTGCATTTCTTGAAATTAAAATTGTAGGTTCAGTAGTATTGTGAATAAACGTGTAGAATCGCAAAGTCCAATTCGAGAACACAATTTCCCTTTTTTTTTAAATTTATTTTGCGCATATTTTAAATGATGAGATTTGAGGAAGCAATAATAGTATGTACGGACCACTATACTTGGCGCTCCGTCATCTCTGACTAGCCCTTAGGAATACAGCGTGAAGATATGTATGTAATGTATGTATATTCTAAATGTTAGCTAATGTGAATAACTTGATTTATATGATACTAGCTTTTGCTCATGATTTCGTCCGCGTAGATAATAATATAGTCTATTACACTGCATAATTTACAGCCATAATAAGAAAAAGAACTTTAAAAAATGTGTTTGGTAATAACCTCGTAAAAAAATACGCTGCGAATAAAGACGTAATATGACAGGGTTTGATTGAAATGTACATACACACTTACATATCTTCACGCCGTATCCCTAACGGAATAGTCAGAGAGGACGGAGCGTCAAGCATCGCGGTCATTGCATACGGCTTTCGCTAATAAGATAAGATAATAAAAAATTTTACTATTATTATTTTCTCTTCCATTAGTAAGTACTGCGTTCAAAATTGAAACATGTCAGCTTCTTACCTTCAAATACTTAACAGGACGACCTTCGTAACTTGGTCCAGCATTGACTAGAGTTACTATATCTGGATACTCTTGAGCAATTCTGTCCAGATATGCATCCACCTGAAGATATACGAGGAAATATATAGATCAATTTATAAAAAAAGGCGATATTGGTGGTATGGAAACGCGAGGTCTTGATAAATTGGTTATTCCAAAATTTAAATTACATAAGTCAAATGTTTCATTTTTGGGTAACTGCATTCGTTTTTATAATAAAGTTCCTCAAGAAGTCACTCAATTAACAGAAAATATATTTAGATTAGTTATTAAACGTACATTGATTAGACAATCATAGTATAAAATAAACGATTTCATTGAAGATAAAGCAATAGTCTGGAAATGATTTTCTCTGCACATGCATTTACTGGCTCTCTGAATATTGTATTTTAATAAACCTTTTGTAAAATGATGTTGAAAAAATTATACCTAACTGAGTTTCTTGTCGGTTCTTCTCAGTGTCCAGGTTTTCTTTTCTCTTCACTTTAAACTGAACTAAAGTAGATTTGACGTTCAAAAATACCTTGTGATTGAGTTTGCTTGAATAAATTGATTTGACTTTGACTTTGATTTTGATATACAAAACAGTTCAAATAAATAGGTACTTACTAATTACTCCATGTGATAGTACTCTCAGTATGATCAAACTAATGGTGTCATCAAGAAATACATTGCTTGACAGAATAATGTCATAATTAAGGAAACTTCCATAAAAATAATCAAGATTTTTGAATGAACTGACTAAATAAATAAATAGCAGAATAAATACCAAAGAGAGTTATTCAGACAAAATACTTATCAAATTCACGACTTTAGTAAAGCTTAACAATTATTCCATTGGTGTAGAATCTGATACACCTTCCTTAAAAATCAAGTATATTAGATCAAATGATAAGTAAGTTTTAGTAAACCAAGATTTCCAAATTGTCTTAGAATCTGGATGTCTGTTTTTTCGCTGGTTTTGGATATAGAACTATCGGGTTCCATTTTTGATAGGTCAATTTTGAAACTGGCATTTCACAATTTACCTAAATTCCAGATATAGACGGAATTTGTAACATAGGCTAGTATTCGATTTGAGTCAAGTAATTTGGTATGTGTGTGTAGAACAGTTCTTCGGACGAGACGATAAGAGACGAGATTTTCAGTCTCAATATGCCCAGCCTCACCCCAGGGGACTGGATTCAGGTTCCTACTGCGTTACCAAAAAAAGGTTTGATACATTGAGTGCAAGGTGTGTCATCTCGGCCGAAATCCTAGTCCTAGACATTACCGTTGTTTTATGAAAATTGTATTAGGATAATAGTTTCTTTAAAAATCTTTAAATCCTTGACCTTTCTTTAATTCGCAAAAAGTGATTTACTTCTTCATACGAAGAAGTAAATCACTTTCCAATTCTTATTACGACTAAACGATGCGATTCTCTGAGTAATTCCAGACGTTTCTGTCAGTGTTTTCTCATGCTTGCAACTTGAGCACTTTTTACCTAGAGGTTTCATTTTAAACAAGTGCTATTGATAATATACATTGTATTACTTCAAATTGAGTGAAATTGTAAGTATACTTACTACTTCAAAACGGGGGTAACTTTCAAATGGCATGAGTCTCCCACCTCTTCTGGTCTCGTATCGAGCAATTTCTGCATCACTTTCATTCAATGACCTTTAATGAAAATGATAAGAATTTATAGAAAACAACGCGGTATCACAAAATAATATTATTATTTGATGATAAATTAGGTATTTTAAAAATAGGTATATTAAAATTACAGTATAATCTGCCAAAGCTAAAATAATCTGCGTTTTTTATCGCTGGTATATTCTTATTAACCTAGCAATGTTTGTAATACGATGTATTGGAATTCCTGAATGTGGCTTTAAGGATTTTAATGAAAATAATCGATAGGGTATTTGTTTAATCTCAATATGATTTGGCTGGATATATAGAAAAATAGCCTAAGATATCTTCCACTTTTTGCAATTAAATGGCCTTTCTGGTCGTGTCTACTCAAAGTGAGAACTTTGCTGTCCGCTTTATGTGACCTCAAAGAGAACTGTATCTGTCACATGTGATTCTAGCTGCTTTAGCGCTACGAGGTTTCTAGGGAGTATCTCTTACCTCTCTCCGAAGTATTCTTCGGCACAACACTAGTAAGGGTTGGTGGCTGCTGGTTCGTTCGATAGGAAATCCCGGAATCGGACGGACAATCAGCGGGGCTTTTAGTGGCAGAAAGACTTACATAACTTATTCTCTCTAAGTACCTTTTGAAGGTTTCTCACATTTTATTAAAAATGTCAACTATATTTGGCCAACTATGCATCACTTGCTTAAAAACTACCTCATCAAGGAGAAGAGACAAGTAGGTACAAATGGATACCTATGTCTCTGGACCTATATCCTTTGCGGTATTATCGGATATAAGTTCTAGTGCAAATCTGATAATATCCAGCGAAGTGAAACAAGATTTCCTTGAATGAAAGCTTGATACTGATCGCCCATGGGAGCGCCATGATATGGTGCTTCGTGTTCGATGGCACACAGATCAGCGAACAGAGAACTAGAATGTATAATATATCCAAGAAGCTGGAAGTATTAAGAAGAAGCATACAGACCTGACTTTCACTATCAAACCAAAATATCAGACTTGTTAAGCACTAGTATGGAGCTATAGCAGTACATAAGAATCTACTACAGTACCGTCACATCCTCCGCAATTACGAGTATAGATATTTCCGTGGATAAAGAAAATAAATATTTGATATCTTTTTGAGATCAGAAACTGTATCGTTTCTTTAAAATTTACAATTTTCCAAGTTGTTTTTGAGAGGGGTTAAGTAACTCGTCAAAGAAAATTAGAAATATGGTTGGCCAAACATGGTCCTCCAAAACATTGTTTAAACATTTTCATTGTACGAAATTGATTTGGAAACGATTTTATTGTATGTAATAGATAAATTAGGAAAAAAATACAATTTACTTGGCAACATCGGCAATATGAAGATGGTGATTTAAACCATTACTATCCAATGTATTTAGGAACTCTGTCTTTAGCGCAGGCGACACCATGACAATTGCGTCTCGTAGTGAAGGGTAACCATGCTGCCAGACGTCCAGGTCTAACTCTGTCTCCAAGCTATGGATCAACTCGGCATCAGCTCTTTCTTGAATCTCGATCCGGTGGACTGTATAGCTGTACATAAATAAATTTTCATTGAGAATTAAAAGTACTCGTAATTTCGTTTTCTTAAAGTTTGATAGGAAAACCAGAACTCCTATGTGAACCATTGCTGTCAGTATGTCACAGCCGTCTTACTCGCAGATTATTGGCACTACGTAGATGAAATTTGAATGGTAGATTTTATAAACTGTCATACAATGTGTAGTAAGATTTAAAATAATACAATTAGGGGTGGCCCACCGTATATATAAAAGAGGAATGGAAAACATTTCAGTGCGTATAATCGTGTAGGGTATCTTTGGCAAGATCTTCAAAAATGATATAGAAGATTCCAGATTTTTTTAATTGATAGTTGTTGAGATATACGCTTCAAAAGTCAAAAAATATACGACCCTCTAAATTTTAAAATTAATGAAAAATATTTAAATAGTTAAACTTAAGGCTAAATTTAATAAGGATTTTTACCAAAAATTGATTCGAATAAGACATTATGTTTGTGTATTTTTCAAGATAGGTGATATTGTGGTATTTTTGTACACTCGGCAATCGCAAAAATAACTTCAGACTGAGAACTGAGATGTGGTGCCTTTTGTCACCAGCTGCCTCACCATCCACACTAGAAAACAACAGCACGAGCACTGCTGTTTAGAGGCAGGATTGGAAAGTAAGATGGTGGTAGCGATCCGAATGGATCCCAGGCAAAACCCTACTAAATAATAAAATTATATATATAATATGAGTTACATGTAAAATGAATCATTCAGAACTAACCCCGAATATATATCATGTTGTCCAGCACTGATGAAACCAGTGAAAGCCAGTAGCAGTATCGCGAAACCAAACTCGCGCATGTTGTTTGAGTTTGACGAAATATGACGACTCACTTAACATGGAATACTGCTACGAATTATACCTTTATCTACCTTTTAATGCGACTATTGAAATGTTATCAGATACCCAAATTTGACAGATAGTTCCACATGGTAGGGTCGCAATTCCGTTTTATAATATTCACTTAAGATATTTCGTGATTTTTTTTCGTTACGCTATACCATACAAAACTAATAGTAATAACCTATATTGCATTTTGAACCTATCTATTACCTATTAAATATAAATAATTCACAGTTTAAAGTCACTCTTTCATACCTACTTACCTAGTAGGTACTTATACGTACCTATCATATTAGCTTTCTTTTTGTACTTGTATAGTTATTGTGACTAATTAGCCAGTTTTTGTATTCACCTTCAGTTAATTGATTTGTTACAATAATTCGTAACTGTTTGTGCCAGAAGGCAAATTACCTTTTAAAAAAAACGGCACTTATGTACACACGTTAGAAATTATACTTCTTTGGCGTGAATAGAAAATTATAACTGGCCGCTTGAAACGGGTGAAATAAAAATTATAAAATGGTCACGCATAAAGAAAACTTTTCGCTGCTACCTTCATGGTGTGTAACTTCGATGACGTAACTTCCGTTTCCTGCTGTAATTAGAAATTACACTCCGATCTTTCTCACTAACACACCAAAAGATGTATAACTTCAAAAAGTAGGTGACTTTAAAATAAAAACATCAGAAAAGTACAAAACAATTTTTCTTTACTAATCGAACCAAAACTCAAGTATAAAAATAACTTTATAAATACAATACAAACAAAACAATAATTCGACAATTAACAAATTCGGCCGTCCAGCCGGCCCGCACCCTTGTTACGTAACTTGATAGACAGCATGCGATAGCCAAATCGCGCGATATCTGCTGTCGAAATGAGAATTTGTGTAATGTAATTTGTATAGTCGCGCTAAATCTACCGCAAAAAGTGCATTTTACGGTCATAGAATAATAGATACGCAATCGTCATATATATGATACTAATTTTTTATTACAATTAATCACCGGACGCGCAGTGATCGCTGTCACTGTCTGCAAATTTTTAGGTAATAACCCCGCCGGATTACGTAGAATTATTACGTAAAATAGATTCAACTTTAACTTCTAAATGGTGGTTCTTAATGTGCCAAACACATTAATTCTAACAATGTTATATATTGCGTAAAATATTTTGATTTATGAAAAAAAAACGACCGCGGGAGACAAATAGACTGTACCCTGTACCGTCAAACTTATAATAGCCCTCTTTTTGTCCCGGATTTGAAAATTGTTCTGAATTATTAATTCAGTGTAAACCATAATAACTTCGTTTCATAACACGAATTACAGATAATAAAATATCACTAGTCATTATTGATAAGTTGATAAACTATCTAACTGCTTAAGTTATTTCAAAATTAAATTAATGTATTTATTATCTAATCTATTGCAGACAATATTTTGGTATGTAGAAATTATAAATGTTTTATAAAAAAAAACCCAACTTTAAGTATCAATGTGAAGAAGAAAGTGAGAATTAGAAATAGTTAAGATGCCAAGGAAGACCAAGGCTGACTTATGAAGATCAAATAGCTAGAGTGTTAGCCGATGGAAATGTTAAAAGCACTCGCATACCTAGGCGAAAATGTGTGAGGAGAATGAAAATATTTGAGGAAGCGAAAAAAGTATGTAAAGATCGCGACGCTTAGCGCTTCTTCCTCTCTGTCTACCCCGTTAGGGATACGGCGTGAAAATATTTATGTATGTTAAGACCTCGGGGCTTACCACCATCTTAGAATTATTATTTTAATATTAGGTACTTGACTTTAGTTACGAGGTAGTTAAGGTAGGTTGGACAGCTAAGGGGCCGAGTGGTGTGGGTGACCCGCCACAGGGGGTGGACCAACAGGCGCTTATAGCTCCCATTAAGTGGAGCCTTAGCCTGCCATCCCAAGACCGCAGTGCGTAGACTTCATGTCTACACCCTTCTCGAGGTGACCCTGTTTCCACTGAACACTGCGGATCTAGACTGGAGAGTCGATAAACACTCCTGAGGGTGGTGCTTCGGCGGCGCCTTCAGTACCGGGTCGGGGCCGATGAGGCTGCAGTGCCGAAAGGGCCTGGCCCGGACCGGGGGGGGGATGTCCCCATTTATGGGGACAAGTTGTGTTCCCCGTCCTCTGCGTGAGGGCGGGGGTCAGGTGTCGGGGTCACTTGCCCCTCTTTCAGGAAGGGTATTGTGACCCCGGTGGTGGAAAGAAGGAAAACTTTTAAAAACCCGTGAGGATACACGTAAAAATCTGAGGTGGAGAGAAGGAAAACTCGAAATTAAACCCGTGAGAAAACACGTTAAAACCAGAGGTGGAGAGAAGGAAAACTCGAAATGAAACCCGTGAGACAACACGTTAAAATCAAAGGTGGGAAGAAGGAAAACTTGTAAAAACCCGTGAGTAAACACGTAAAAATCAGGTGGGCGTGCTGACGCCCCTGCCGTGGTGTAGGCGGGGTGCGGAAGCCGCCACTTCGGAGGCCTGGGGTGTCCTTCGGGGGAAGGCGCCTCATTAATGGCCTCGGGATGGTGCGCGCGGTTGTTCCCGCGCGCCTCCCAGGAGAGCGGGCAGGTAAAACTTCCCGCAAACGGAGGAGGGCCCGGCTCAGGCTGGGCATAGCCGCCGGGGTCGCGGCAGAATGCCAACGCGCTCCCGTTGCCCCGGCATCAAGGCTCTCGAGGAACACCGTCAGGTTTTAGTGGGTAGACTCGGCCTAGCACCCTAATGTCGAGGAGTCCCACATACCCCCCTGCCACCCCCCTACGGCAGGACGGGATGCATCATAAAGCATTTCCTGACGCAAAAAAAAAAAAAAAAAAAAAAAAAGGTTGGACAGCTAAATATCGCGGTTCTTACGTATTTCTTTCACTTACTGATGAATGTGTCGAATGATAAAACTAATCACTACCTTACTAAGAGATGTTGGTGAGCACCCTCGCAGCTGACCCATACCGATACATTTCGAATTCCGTAGTGTCTGTCTACCCCTTTAGAGATACAGCGTGAAGATGTATATCTCAGATAAGACTACACAGTAGGTACATATTATATACTACTTGATAACGCATATTGTTTTAAGTGCGATGTACTCATACATCGCATTATCTCTTATTCAAAAGTGACAATAAAAAGAAATTTAAAAAAAATTAAATGTACTTCAAAAGAAGAACGAAATAAGGAATAGGTGACTAAAAAAGGAAAAAGAATAAGTTTGGGCGGACGTTGGATTTTGTATGGAAATGCTCGTCTGTACGTTTTTACAGCTAAATTGCGGGACCGATTTTGATTATAAATGTAACAGATAATATCTAAAGAGTTTAACAAAAAGTGTATAATTTGTTATATAGATCAATTAAAAATTAAAAGACTCCCGATGCTTAGCACTCCATCCTGTCTGATATCTCGTTAGAGATACAGCTTGAGGATATACTATGTCTGTATAGATATTAATATTGCCTAGATTAGCATCCCGCGTAAACTACAAGTAGGTTTGCATAACAAGCATTGTACTGTTTGTAGGTTATTTATTTAATACGTTATAGTTTATGACGAGAATGAGAATGAAAATGAGATTAGGAGAAGTTATGGGCGAACATATAAAGTCTATTTAGATAAAATACTCTCAATGCAAATAAGATGATTAAAGACCGTCGTCCCTGAATATGTAAGGAATAGATAGTGATAATTATAACAAACTTTTTAACTACTGTAGAGTATTGCCAATACAGGGAAGATTTGTATTGTCGGTTTTGAGTGAGGAGATAGTAAATAGGGGAACACTAGAAAATAATGTACGTAGGGATAATCCGTGTCCGGAAAAAACTGCAATTAAAAACAACGCAAAGGAAATAAACGCACAAAAAAAAGCGCAATGTTATATAAGCCCACAAGAAATATTCACACGGGGAAATTTGCACACATGGATTAAATCGCACAAGGAAAAACCTCTTATGTGTAAATGCGCATATAGAAAAAAGCACAATGATGTGTGCTTTTTTCCGAGAATAAAATTAGGTTATGTCGAAAAAGTTATGTCAAATTAAATTGTCAAACTTATAGTGTCTATTTTTACTAAAACTAATTCGTTTTTTGTACTTTAAATTCATTTTTATTTTAACTTACATAAAAAGGTTCAACAAATATATAAATGTTTGTGGTAGTAGAACATATCAATGCATTTTTCCTAGGATTTTGAACAGTTTACCCGAACATTAGTTATCTAACGACAGATATGTCAAAATAGTTAGGGGATTTTTACTGGACAGCACTCTTTATTCATATATATACTGGTAGCTAAATTGATGTCCTTACCTCCATGTTTATCATATCTTTTGCAATCATTTTCAATTCTTAGTATGTATGAATACCCATTCGTCACAGAAATATAATACTATACTAAGTACCTATTATAAATAAAAAGTGGACTCGCTGTATTGCAAAGAAACCTGTTTACAGGTTTTAGCGAACGGGACTTACACAGTAACTATATTGTATTCATGTAACTATTTTGAACAATAAAAAAAAACAAAGTATATTTTTAATATTATATTTTAAATAAAAGCTTGTTTTAAAACAATGCATTAATAAAATACATTAGATATCCATGGACCAATTATTTGAAGCGATTTTAAATATAAGTGATATCACCCACGTTGCTAGACAAGGAAAAAACATATAGTATACATAAGTGGAACACGTATATCCGATGCTATATTGCCAGTTGTGTTTGTGATGTCCTTGACCAGCCGGCGCCGCCTGCCGCAGCTATACAAAACAGTCTGGATTCGACATACCGATGGAAACATCGTTCGCGAAAACCTAAATAACCTATTAAATTATGATATAGAAGTTGTAACACAGTTTTTCACCTTTTAAATTAGTTTATCGTTGTGATTAGCAAAGAAAAATGTATCCTGAAGCCATAATTATACCTGTAAGTCAATTTTATTTGTCTAAACACTGATAAAAACAGACCAAGAGTTGTTTTGGAAATGTTCATACATGCGGTATATCATAAACATTTCAATGAACTTTATTTCATCGCAATAAGACCTATTTCACGTTGACAAAGCTTGCTTCCGCGATCGTGTTATTTTTAAATATTTTAGGAACTATTCATTCAGGAATATGTTTAGAATTTTAGCATTGTATTTAGATAATAGAGAGGAGACACTGATAACGATTGAAAGCAAATGTCTAGTAACGGACAGCTTAAAATCAAAACGTAAAAAAAAACTGGTCCATTGGCGCGACGACAGAGTATTGTATTCCACGCCAGGATTGCGAGTTCGGTTGTCGGTCAGATCAGTTTAGAAAAGTAAATTTTCTAAATTAAGAGTCTGGGTGATACTGGACGCTCACCCAGTTCATAGTGCAGGAGACAAATTATAAGGGTACCCAACCAATCTTTTCTTAACCCTTATAATTTAATTCGCCAAACTAAAGTACAAAAATAACTTTACAAATACATACATACATACATATCCTCACGCTGTATCCCTAACGGGGTAGTCAGAGAGGACGGAGCGCCAAGCGTCGCTTATAGATACCTATATAATTACTGAAGTCGGCCCAAGCCTACCAAACAAATTTTTTGTTGTTGCACATTGATTTGGCACCGATTTCAATAACTGTCAAATTTAATTATACAGCTATTTGTATTGTATCTATACAGTTATTTTTGTACTTCAGTTTTGATTAGTAAAAAATAGTTATTTTGCACTTTTCGGTGTCTTTTATTGAAGTCGGTTAAATTTTTTCTTAATTTTTTTTTCATTACCCCTTTTGAGCGGCCTTGGCCTAAATAAATATCTAGAGTAGGTCTACAATTAACGACTTTTCTAATTCTGGAGTGCAATGACAAACAAGAGAATCATCAATATAAAAAAAATGTTATGAGTATTTAGCATTACTTGGTTTTATTTTAGTGTATCTTCGAAGTCCAAGCTCCAATACCGGCGAATTTTAAATGGAACCACCTTAGAAGTATACCCTACCAAACAAAAAAGAATTTTCGAAATCAGTCCACAACAAATTGACGAAGTTATCGGTGAACATACATAAAAAAAGAACCATACATACAGACGAACATAGAACCACCTCCTTTTTTCGAGTCTGTTAAAACTCGAATTACACTAACTCGTAATGGTCGGTCCACTGATAATAATCATATTAGTATCGGTTTCTTCCAAGTTAAGGATCCCATACACTTGTTACCCCACCAAAAAAACCATGGTTAAGACTATGTTGCCAATGGCCGCCTTTTTAACTTACCGTTGAACGATTTTATCGCCAATAGGGAAGCAAAAAGTATGCAGTTGTATGACGACGCTTTTAAATTTCCGTCGACGGTAATGTCCACAGCATGACATTATTGTCGACGAAAAAACCCTTTTTAACCATAAACTTAGTATATACCGGCGTATAGACGAACATAGAGCTCGTTGACGCGTGACGATTTTTAATTTGTCAATGTCACCTATGAAATGAATGATTCCCTTGATTATTGCGATATGTAATATCACAATCACATACAGAACACGTAACCATTATTGAAAAATACAGTACTTCTTTGAAATAAAACAGGAATAACACAAAATAATAAAATAAATCAACAGCGTTCTCCACAGCGTGACCACTTGTGACGACCTGTCATTAAAAAGGGTTACAATAGCGCCTCGTTTGCTGTCCCTTTCCTACACGTGCCACTATCATAAAAGATTACATTCTCACACGCACTCTTTGTACGTTTTTACGCTAAGTTATATACTAAGTTATATTAATATACTAAGTTTGTTTTTTCCACGACAATATTTCTTGCTGTTTGTATCGATGACGGTAAAATCGTGACGATATAAAGTTCAATGGTAAATTATAAAAGCTCCCAATGTCGTTACATAGCAATCATATACATACACAGCAGTCATATAAATAAATAAATAAATATATGAATCTATAAAGGCCCAAATATTATAATAACCATATATCATTCGCACAGTGGTCGTATTATAAACTCGCGGTTACAGGAATACTCCTATGTAGATCACTAAAAAGTTTTAAGGTTCTTTAAATTTCCCCACTTATTTGTACATGTATGCTTTATTCGTGCCAGTTGAATTGTAATTCCTAAATTGTTAGAAATGGCCTTAACTTTTACTTGTAATCTAGGCGTCAATAAGTAATGCCCCGGTTTGTTGTATTGGTTGTATGATTCATCATGATACAAACTTTGTACATTGTTTGATTTATCAGAAATACCTACCCATATACCTAACATGATGCTTTGTTACAATGCTTATAATAACATGATATTACGTTGGTTATATTATGTCTAAATCAAACCCATATCAAAAAACACATCTTATATCAAAGGCCAGATTGTGATGGACTGAGATCAAAACACAAATTCACGAAGTAAGAATTATTACTCGTACAAATTATCAAAACGAATCCAAATAGTAAGAATCGTTAACTGTACGATTTCCTTATAATAAGGCTTATCATAAGTTATTTTTATTGCAATTTCGTAAAAGCTAATCAATAAATGGTATGTGAACCTTGACTGACTTTCACAATCTTTGCCGGTAAATTAAATTTAAGTACCTATCACATTCCATATTTAGATTTTTCTCTCAGATCTTATAGAAATCAATAAATTTGAGGTTAAATATTAATTTCGATTGTTTTACACTGTTTCAGATATTTATAATCGTGGCGATGATAATGCTCAGCACATTTTTGTACTGCTGTCTAGTGAATAGAAGAAAGATACCCCAAACTAGGCCTCATACCACTAGAAGTAACTGCAATAACTACAGTAACAGAAAGCGTAATGATTACAACGATGATATATTTATAGATCAACGAGACTGCTACAGAACTTGTGCCGAAGTGTGTACATGCAATAGAGCTACATGTATTACTTGCAAGACTCATCTCTGCAATCCTGGACACAACAATGACAGTGGCAACCACTGCAATACACACTTGACATCAAATGATGACAATGGTTTTGCTTCTCAGAAAGATAATTGCCACCATCATAATAACAGCAATCATCAAAATATTTGCGATAGCGGATATAATACTTCTAATTACATTAGCGCTCATCATAGCACCAATTATAGTAATGATACTTGGCACCATAACAGTGGACACCATGGTGCCAATGATAACAATTATACTTCGCACAACGTCAGCGGACACTTCGGCTCTAATAGTCATCACATCTCGCATTATGATAGCGGAAACCATAGCTCTCATGACAGCCATCATACTTCGCATCATGATAGCGGTGGTGGATGCGACAGCGGTGGCGGTGGAGACTCTGGTGGAGGGTGCGACAGCGGCGGAGGTGGCGACACCGGTGGAGGATGTGATAGCGGTGGGGGTGATAGCGGAGGTGGATGTAATGACTAATAAAATGGAGGAAAATTTTGCGACCTTAAGCGGAGAGGTCACTAGCGAGTTGTAACTGTTGTTATTGCACGGTATGATTTGAAAAGATTTTCCTTCGTTGGACAGTCAAGTTGTGGAATGAGCTTCTATCGAGGTTTTCCCAAGAGACAACAGCATAAAATACTTCAAATAGGACGTGAAATGGAAAAGGAAACACGCAAGCGATACCCTGGAATTGCTGTTATTTACCACCTGGTGACCGGATGGTTGTTTGCCACCTTTGTGGTATAAGGAAAGAAGAAAATTACTACTACTTTACTTACTAAAAAGCATAGCTTGTTCATGGTTTGCGAGTCTGTCATGTACGGCTCATGCTGTAATCACATCGAACTGATGTCTATTAAAAACAAATGGTGCTCACAGTATGCAAGTGGATCTCAAGAGAGAAGTTCTTACCACACTTCCGACTACTTGCGTATTCTGTTTATACTTACTTTTTTGTGCCTGTGTATGACAGATCAAGAACAATTTGCACAAACATTAATATTATTTCTTTCGATTCTTTCGTCATCGTGACTGGTTGAACAGAAGATAAATATCGTCTGCTGATAGATGCTTACAAAGAAAATAATGATGTCTTTATGGTTAAGCGGTCGCTACACGCAAATTGGTTGTCATTTGAAACACGGTTTAACCTAGGTTTAACGCTTTGAATGTAACGTATAATGTAGTGACTAATGGTTGAGTGCTAGACAGTGAAATATCATTAAATTGTCATTCGTTTCGCATGAGGCTTACATGATAGTGTAACAACTGTTTTACAGTGGTCGTAGTTACAGTTACAACTCGTTAGTGAGTACCTGATTTTTCTCGAATCTGATTACTGTAATATTTAACAATAGGCCGGTAGTTCAAGCTCTTGAAAGTGAAATGTTTTATGTACAAAATTTAAATAACTAAAAGTTTCGGCGGTAGCTGTGGCTGCTCTTTGAAATTAATTACAAAACCGGTCAATTGCGAGTCGGACTCCTGCACCGAGGATTTCGTACCATCACACGGTATATTCGTCTTATGTAATTACCAAGATAATTGTGATATCTTCAATTTAGTTTGGGGTCCTTCACACAACAATCCTTCGCTTCGTATTTGTTATGTATTTTATTTTCGAATTTGTACTATAATTACAATAAATTTGGTGCTTATTACTGTCTTTATGGTAGAACAAAGATAGGAAAAAAACGTTGAAAAAAAGACAAGCTTTTTCTTATAATTTTTTAATCGTTATTTTTATTAATCGTTAAAATATCCACCATAATAGCGCATATTCTGTGAAAATTTCAACCGGCTGTTTATTATAGTTCGACATTTAGAGTCCATTTAGAATAGTACTTAGAGACAGACAGACGCCGTAGGCGTATCTAATACATTAAAATCAATGTTTGTTTGTTTGTTTTGAAGTTTATGGGCTGCCACACCGTTTATCCGATTACGATAAAATTTGATATGGAGATAGCTTGAATCCTAAAGAAGGACATAGGTTATTTTGAAAACAAAAAACTCGGACGAAATTGCGGGCATACTTACATACATATCTTCACGCTGTATCCCTAACGGGGTAGTAAGAGAGGACGGAGCGCCAAGTGTCGCCGTCCTTATATACTTGGTCAAAGTCAAATCAATTTATTCAAGTAAACCCAATTACAAGGTATTTTTGAACGTTAAATCTACTTTAGTTCAGTTCAAATCGAAAACTTGGACACTGAGAAGAACCGACAAGAAACTCAGTCAGGTATAATTTTTTCAACATCATTTTACAAAAGGTTTATTAGAATACAATATTCAGAGAGCCAGTAAATGCATGTGCAGAGAAAATCATTTCCAGACTATTGTTTTATCTTCAACGAAATCGTTTATTTTATAATATGATTGTCTAATCAATGTGCGTTTTATAACCAAACTTCTCTGTTAATTGAATGATTTCCTGAGGAACTTGAACTTGTTATAAAAACGAATGCAGTTTCCCAAAAATGACATGAAATGAAACATTTGACTTATGTAATTAAAATTTTGGAATAACCAGTTTGTCACGACCGCGGGTTTCCGTACCACGAATACCGCCTTTTTTAACAGATCTATATTTTTCCTCGTATTCATAATAATTTAATAGATGTGAACTTCTTTCGCTTCCCAAATCTCATCATTCTCCCACACACTTTCGTCTAGGTATGCGAGTGCTTTAACATTTCCGTCAATTTTAACAAATATAATAATAATAATAATATAATTTTTTTTTTATAACACATTACAATTTATGTGCATAAAGGATACAGCGTGAGGATATGTATGTATGTATCAGTCACACAGTAAATTTGCAGTTTAATGTAATTTTGAACAAGGGACGAACTCCTCTTTCTCAAACTAGGGTAATTCCCTGTGTCTTGGGAAATCATCAGCCAGTAAAATATAATAATTAGATCCTCCGTCCAGCTTCCGTCTGTCCGTTTTGCACAATCAAGTCGATCAAGAACTGCCCCAGGTGCTGGTATAGATTTTCAGGAATAGATTTTAGAAGGTTTAATCTTCATTCTTCTGTATATACCAAAAAGGATATTTGTGTAGGCATATATGTATGTAATTGGCAAACCCTAACACAGTTTGACCGATCATCATGGAAGTTATGTATTTTTCATGGAGAATGCTTTCATACTATCCCCTTTGTTGTAAGTCGCCACCACGCGAATGAAGTCATGGGCAGAGCTAGTACTTTTACAGATGCCACTGCGTGAAAGTTGAGCTCGCACTTGACCGATTTTTACTCCTTAAGTTAATATTATGTACCATTTTGCTAAACGATTATGACGTCATAATCGTCATTGTATTTTTTATTATTTTCATATTGTATTCAAGTGTTTCTAGGATTAATTGTATTTACAGCCCGCACCAAACAGCTGAATCAGGAAAACTACCATGAGCATAGCAATAGGAACTATTCACATTCCTACTTCTATGACCATGAGTAAACGGTGTCAATGCTCGCTACCGAAAGTGTAGAAAACTATATGAAGAATAGAGCAGTGCCGCTGGCGCTAATTACAATGAATGAAGAATTGTCATTCAAAACTTTGACGCGTTCGCTACCTGTAGCCTTGCCATGAGTTTACGCTGTCGATACTCGATAGCGACCGTGTCAAAATTTTGTATGACGGTTGTTAGTTCACTATAGTAACCGCTAGGGGAGCTGCCCAATTCTTCATACAAAGTTTTACGTAGTCGATAGCGAGTATCCACGTCATTAACTCATGATAGAGGCACTGGTGTCGACGCTCGATTGTATAAACTAATGGTAAGAATCTCGGACCAAGTAGCACTATAGGCGCAGCATTTGCTCTGAGAGCGTTCTTAGTGTCCTTTTTTGTTGACCGAGTTTCTAGATTTTTACTAAAGTGCGTGACTAGGAAGGTCTCAGTACGACTATACACAGCCGAACATGACATATTTTATTTTTGTTAATACTACGAGACAAAACACTTGAGATTTATGGGTATTTTGCAAATAAATATTTCATGACAGGCTGAGCTGACACTAATCACACTGACAGTGCGAGGTTGCCATACTTAATATATAGCTAACTGTTTTACTCGTGGTTAATTTCCATGAGAAAGAAAGAGAAACGAAAATTCGTTTGACCACACCGTGGTGTTACTATGGCACCTTCCATTGTGTTTCTTGGTCCGAGATAAGAATACTTGCTACTTCGACACGTATCCTGCCTAAATTCGGATCCGCCATATAGTTTAACGTTACTTATACTTATATTAACAAATACACTAATTATTGAATACGGCTTTACTCACGTGTAATCGGTATAGGTACCGACAAGTTTCGGACCTATTGGAGGTCCATCATCAGGGTGAGTGGGATGAGTTCGCGGCCGCGCCCCGTCTCGCACTGCACGCCTGAGCTCGCAACGTGCGGGGTGCGGGGTGCGGCGCGACAGGGTGGGGGGCGCGGGGTGCGCCGGCGATGGTGACGAACTCCGCGAGACCGATGCGTCTACGTCAATATTGGTGTTTACGGGTGCACAAAATACCTATACCGATTACACGTGAGTAAAGCCGTATTAAATAATTAGTGCGTTAATAATGTCTCACGAAAGTTTTAATAATTTAATTATATTAAGAAATGTTTAAAATATTCCATTCTAAAATGCAAAAAATGAAACACACGGAACCTCGTGGTCTGTCTGTCACAGAAGTTTTTCTCAGAGAATATTTGACGTAATCAGCGAGAATTTAGAATAGTTATAATAGTAAAATAAAGCCTAACTAGTAACATTTGTATAATTTGATGTTATAATAAGTATGTTGTAGAGACATTTACTTATATTTTTAAAATTTGAAAAAAATTCAATGTTGCTATTTCAATGTTGTGATTGTAGAATCGCACATTAAAATATATTGCATACCTCGGTCCAAATATTTTTATTTCTGTTATAAATAAATAACTGGTCCATTTCAATACCATTTTGAATATCCTAGTCTTATCGTCGTTGTGAAAAATGGAAATTATGACGAAACGCAAATTTCGACTTTGTTTAGTATATGTCGATTATGGTAGACAAAATCGGCAGCTCAGAGATATGCATTATGGCAGGGTTAATGCCAATGCTCAAATTGTTCGTGCACATAGATAAAATCAACATTATAACAATATACAAATAATATTTGAATCTGGCTGAATACTTTACTCTGAAGGGGCAGCTAAAGTCAAATTGTATGACCTCAAGTAATCTTTGATCACTAACGTTTAATTTCTGTCTCTTTCTAATTTCTGGAAATAACTCGGAAATACACCTACTAGTATACATAAGGTTGCTATATATATATACCAACAGCAAAAGATGGAATGGAATGGGAAAGCAAGAGATGGAAGGGTCCAGAGATGTTCCAAATTTAAATTTCTCGAGTTCAACTATCTCCTCAGAGTGCGGCTTCCAGTTTAAATAATGCTCCATAATTAATAATGAAGGGGTGACAAACAAAATCTGCAGATCGAAAGTGAATATCAGCGGAAACTACGAAAACTGAAGATAGACCTGAAGATTAAATAGCTAGAGGTGCTGGCTGGCTGAAATGTCAAAAGACGCTGGCGCGCGTTGGCATAATTGTTTGAAGAGAATGACAAGATTTGAGGAGGCGAAGAAAAACTAGAACCGCGATGCTTGCCACTCAAACTCCTCTAACTACCCTGTTAGGGATACAGCGTGAAGATATGTATGTATGTAGTAATTTTTTTTTTTAATAATTAAAAATTGTTATATTTGCGTAATAGTATGATTCTCCCGTAGGAGGGAATTTAAAGAGATCTTAGCCCATACCACCGATGTCTTCAGTAATCTATACTACTATATAAATCTCTAGCGTCTGTCTGTAATTATAATTTTACTGTCCAATTTTGTGATACATAGTCATTTTATGACTCGCTGACTTCGATTCTACCATTTCAAACTTTTTTATCTGTCTGTCTATTTGTCTGTATGTCCTTTTATAACTGAAGAACGGCTTAACCGATCTTGATAAAAATCGGTACCTAGTAGAAACATGTGATTGTGCTCATGATAGGTTACTTATTTTTTAGAAAATCTACCCCTAAACGGCTGAAAAGAGCAAGAAACTGTATGGAAAATGGTAAACCGCTGAACCGAACCGATTATGATGAAATTTGGCAAGAAGACAGTTTGACATCAGAGAACGGACATAACCTACTTTTTAAGAAAAATCTACCCCTGACAGGGTGAAAAGGCGGATGAAACTTTGTACGCGAAATGCTAAAACTTGGTAATGATACAATTTAGTGGGGTGATAAGACTTTTTTTTTAAATACATAGGCTACTCTTTTTATCAAAAATCTATGAAAATGAGGACGGGAGGAAGGGGGATGAAACTTTGTGCGCCAAATGCTCAACCGCTGAACTGATTATGATATGGCATGGATATAGTTGGACACCTGGGAACGGACACAGGCTACTTTTTTATCAAAAATCTACACCTAAGGGAGTGAAAAGGGTGATAAAACTTTAAATGTTAAATGTTGAACCACCGAAGCACTTTATGATGGTAGGTACAGAGATAGTATGTGCCCGGAAACAGAGGTAGGCTAGACGTAGACTTTTTTCTAAAACAATCTTTAAACATGCTATGTACATGTAAATGTAATCTAATCTAATACGGGATAGCCACGAAAAAATTTTCCACGCAGACAAAGTCGCGGGCACAGCCAGTAAATAGATAAATTCTTTATATTATTTCATCAAAATCTCGACGTAATGCATTTTAGATGGTTTGTTTTGGATACATAAATGTTCCCAAATAAAAAAACTTGAGATAATAGTGCGATTTGGTATATTTATAGAAATTAGAACAAACGGTCACCTTTTGCGAGTGACTTGTCAATTGTAACAACAGTTATAATAATATGAACGTTTGAAATGTGGGTAATAAAATTAAAACATGTAATAGTATAAATTTCAAACAAAAAGCGCCTGAGAAGTTGAACAGACTGATTTGCTATGACTATTGGTGAGGCGTTAACATGTTTCTTGGAGTTTCTGGCGACAAATGTATTGAGGCAGTCTTCTAATAGGATCCGCTAAGGCGGATTAAGCCATTAAAAAAATCTCAACATCACTCTACTAAATAAGCACTTTCAACAATTTCACATAATGTACAACAGCGTAGATACTTGGGACGCAAAACTACGCCAATTTTACATCACAATATCCACTAGAGACCATTCGCAAATAATGAAAAAAATGAACGCCCAAACGCTCCCCATAAAATCCCGCCAAAAACTTTGTTATGTTTGCTTCACACATCAAATATCAAAACCGTCAAACTGACATTCACAGATAGAACGCGTTCAAAATTCGCGACTGTACTTATAATACAATTAAAAACTTTTCTCGTGCTCATTCTAATTTCTTTTATACAAACTGATATTAAATTCTTACCAATTATTATTAATTTTGTTTATAATAAATTAAAGACAAAATTTTTGATTTTGTAAATACCTTATTTTACGACAACATAGCTCTTCTCATTAAATTATCGAATATTGACAAAGAATATTAAATAGAACGACGAACTGTGAACGAAACGGATAATATTGCCATGTGTAAGACATTAATCTCGGTTTTACTAATCCGTTCACTATTTTCATTTGGTATTAGAACAGTGTATTAAACTGTCGATCAAATTTTATCGTAGATTACGAAATCCATAGTTTTAACTGCTCTTGATCTTACGGCCCTAGACGAAGATCGACGTTTGATAAATTCTGAATTCTTTGAAAATAAAGATACCATAATGAAATAGTGTTTAATTATTTTTGTATGTCTTGAGATGTAATCGAATGTGACAATGATATACATATCTTCACGCTGTATCCCTAACGGGGATCAGCCAATGTGATATGTACCCAAGCATTTGAATGAATGGACTAAATGTGCAATAATGGGTTAATTGCAGTCTACTATTCTGATAAAGATGAAATCGAAGAATATAGAATACAGACTATCTCAAAAGCCGTTTTGAATCTGCTCGGCACGAAAAAAATTACGCTTTCTTTATCAAACGAACAAGACCGCATAGCTCAAAAAACTGAAGATATTTAAATGTACCTTTAAAGTATAATGTTCTGTATTACGAGTATTACGATCTACTATAAAACCTCTGTTAAAGAAAAAAAATATCGGATACAACATCTACTTATTATCTAAATGAATGTTATAAAAAAAACACGAACTTGGTAAAAAACGATAAAAAATCTATTTTTTAATTTACTTCAGTGATTTTTTTTCTTTTTGAATTCCAATTATGAAGTTAAAAATGTCGTTAAAAGTCATCACATCCAGTGGTGACTTTATTTTACTGGACCTTTTTTTAAACTAAATAATGGCATTCGAAGCCTCACCTCACCGTCACCACATACCACACAGTTTTTAAAATTTTTAAAGACCCATATTTTGCGAACCGGACTTGCCACTGCAAAAATATTTTTGTTTATGTCCAGGACATGTACAGATGTAACATACCCAAATGTAACTGAAATCAGTTATATTATATTTCTATTTCCCTGTCCGCTTCACGTGAAATGTCCCATTATGTTGATTAACATATTATATCCATACTAACCCTAGGATTATCAAATAATAAATTGACTTATAATTAGTGTTTATTTTTAAAAATGTTTATGTCTTTTCCCAGGAATTGGTATCTATCCATTTTAAATATCATCAAAAACGGTCCAGCGCGAGCGGTTTGTAAGTAATTTGGCTTTAATCATTTAAAAGGGGCGTTTAGGGTGTCCAACTCTCCGCCTCCTTTATTCTACACCAAGTGCCTAAACTTTTTGTTTCTATATACTACAAAATAGTAATTGCACGATTGGATGACATCTATGTAATTTCCAGTTGATTGATTTTCTTGGCGTTTAGAACGCTACCGTTTATGGCGTGAAGTCACGGGCATAAATTAGTTTATTTTTAGGCATTGTTAAATACTCCCATATGAAAGTTATAGATAGCTACGTCCGTGACGGGAAGTTAGTACCCACACGACCCTAAAATTATACTGACAAAAAGCCGTTACAATAATTGTAATGGCTTTTTGTCAATACAATAATTGTAACCTCTTTTTGTCAGTATAAGTTTAGGGTCGTGTGGGTACTTACATCCCGTCACGGATGTAGCTATAACTTTCGTAAGGGAGGATTTAACAATGTCTAAAAATAATTATGTACATATGTCTGTATAAATTATGAACTGTGATGAATTCTAAAATGTGTAGCTATTTTCTGCTCAAACTCCAAAAACCGATCGACTCGTGTTTCGCTACTCAACGAAGCATCCTCAGGATATTCCAGGAATCAGACTCGGTCAGCTAACCAGCACCGAATCCAATATGTGTAGCTGACCGACTCTGATCTCTGGAATCTCCTGAGGATGCTTCGTTGAGAAGTGAAATACGTGTCGTTTGGAAGTTTTTGCAGTTCATCACATGATATGGATTTCAGCAAGATAACACCTGAGTCTGTACATTATTATAGAGGTGTTATTTGAACTTCTCGTCGCAGCAGTCATCCTCAGTGAAGTCTAGTGCCGCTCGCATTCACAACTCGGTACATGGACGTAGTGCTTGAAACTATTGTAACTAGCGTCGAACTCCCGATCCAGCTTTGACTTTTCTTGTTACCGGCTGCAGTACAGTTCTGTTCGATAAACGATAAACTGAGGAAAATAAATATTTAAACTAAAACCAAAATACCTTTTTAACAAAAACCTGCAAACACAATGAAATAGTCGTCTATATCTATGTCTGTAGGTACTAATATTATAAAGAGAAAAAAATAGATTGTTTGTTTGTTTGTAATGGATGAATTCAAAAACTACTCAATCTGTATAATTTTTATAGTAAATATTCCTTGTCATATGCATAGTTTAGGGTATATCGCTGGCTCCTGAGATACAATCTTGCAACTGGTTCGGATGTCAGAAATTTTCCCATTTTCTGTACTTTGATTTTGATTGGAATAAATTATTATTATTAATCTATTTCAAACATTATTTCATTCATGGAAAGCTACAGAGAGTAACACGGGCTGTATTTTATTCTCAAAAAATTATCTACCCGTGCGAAGCCGGGGTCGCTAGTTATCTGTATGTTAATGCGCGAAGAGAAAATGTTGTTCACCTTTTTAAGCATATTGCGTGCATGGAGAAGTGTAAGATTTGGCATAGTTAAATTTTATATGGAAAGGAGTGGAGAAAGATTAAACGTATGTATAACATGTGTTACAAATAAATCTTATTTATTTATACAAAAATAGAATAAAATAAAATAAAATATTCATTCTTTACGTTCATACTGACTGTGTCAAATAGGTACGATAGTTTGTGATCGAACCAAGGACGGAAAAACATAATAGACGGATGTGATGAATTCCTAAAATCTTTAGCTAGTTTCCGCTTCAACTCCAAAAACAGATTCGGGGCTGGTTAGCTGACAGAGTCTGATCTCTGGAATATCTTAAGGATGCTTCGTTGAGAGAAGAAACACCCGTTGATTGGTGGTTTTTGGAGTTTAGCTAAAGATTTTAGAAATTCATCACATCCGTCTATTATGTTTCTCGGCCTCATTGAGCGTGACCACGAGTGAAACAGTTAGCTATAGTAAGTATGGCGACCTCGCACTGTCAGTGTAATTCGTGTCAGCTTGGGGTCATGAAATAATTATTTGCGAAATACTCGTAAATCTTAAGTGTTTTAGTATTCACAAAAATAAAAATATGTCTTGTGCATCGTTGTACTGTGACCTTCCCTAGTCCCGCAAGTAGTAGAATTCTAGAAAGTCGATGAACAAAAATGTGCAACGTTAGGACACGCTCTTAGAGCAAATGCCTCCATTGTGTATTCTGTTCGAGGATCGAACAGTCGCACGGAGTAGTGATTGTCGCCAAAGAATTTTAAAATGTTGCGTACAAATAATGACGACCTCCGTGGCGCAACGGCTAAGCGCGCCGGAAAGTAAACGGGGGTGGCGGGTTCGATTCCCGCCCCGGGTCTGTTTATGTATAATATGTATTTATTTACAAAAAAAAAGTATATAAGTAGTATACCAGTTGTCTAGTACCTATAACACAAGCGCTGTGCTACTTGCTTTGGAACTAGATGGCGCTGTGTGAAATGTCTGAGTACATTATTATTATATTATTAAATAATTACTGACAGATTGATTGAATGAGTGTCGATCAGTGATTTTTGTGTGATTTGAGAGTTGTTAGCTGTAAGCTGTTGCAGTTAGTGGAGTGTATGTCCACTAGGCTGATTCAAAAAAAAAATGTTTTTTTTCTTACAAACAGGCTGAAAAGTTTCTTTCTGACGTAAAAAGATACTAGCTAAAATTTGAGCCCTTAATAATTAATATCAAGATAGTCCTCATCGCATTTTTTTAATTCCCATAAGAATAACAAAGGAAAAGTTATTTTTGTTTCTGATTTTTATACCGTTCAAAAGACTTATTGGCTAATGAATCGCTTTATTGATATTTATAGAAAATTAAACGCTCTACAAAAAAGGACTGATAACATTTTTTGATTAGTCCACGCGTTCAAAAGTTATTCAAGGTCAAAGTTCAATTTTTCAAAAATTTGATCGAATTTTGTATATTTTACCGAAACTGTTGGTTTCATTGTCAAAATAGGGGTCAAATTTTTTATCAACCATGAAGTTGACCTCTGATAGATGTCGAACAATTATTTTTTTGTTACATCCAATGAATATAATGCTTTTGAAGACTTCTTTTGCAGAATTTGACTTAAAAAATTTAAATTACCATCAAAATATCATATAAATATATATAAAAAGGTATAAAAATCAGAAGCAAAAATAACTTTTCCCATGTTATTCTTATGGGAATTAAAAAATGCGATGAGGACTATCTTAATATCAATATTAAGGGCTCAAATTTTAGCTGATATCTTTTTATGTCAGAAAGAAACTTTTCAGCCTGTTTGTAAGAAAAAAAAAACATTTTTTTTTTAATCAGCCTAATGTCCACGTGTATGTATGTTTTCTCCCGTGGTAGAAAAGAGTTTACATCGACCACTGAGCGACCACTAGTTTCTTTCTTGCCGCATTGGAAAGCATCATTATGCTTTCCCTTACCTTCCTTTCCCAACTACTCCAATAACGAATTCATGGATTTACTGTAATTTCCATCATATTTACAAGTTTTTGTAAAAACACAATTCGGTTTCAATTTAGTAACACATTTTCATATAATTCATTTTCATTTAATGTAAAATATTTTGTTCTACAGCAGTCTTTTGAACAAATTGGTACGTTTTATATTTGAAATGGCCTTTTGAGGTACCTATTGAAATTGATGGGTTTATTAATTATGAACGCGATCGTGAGAAAATGCTGTTTATTTGTGATCGAAGTTTAAAATTGATTTTAAAAGTTATTAATTTTATATGAAACTAGCTGTACCCGCGTCTTCGTCTGCGCGGAAAATTTTCTCGTGGCTTTCCCGGATTAGGTTCAATTATATGTAAATATGCATAGCATGTTTAAACATTATTTCTGTAAAAAGTCTTAGACGGTCTTAGACATACAGATAGACGGATAGTCAAAAATTTAAAAAATGGTGGAAACGAAGTCATTGTGTCATAAAATGAGCATTTGTCACAAAATTTGACAGTAAAATTATATCATTACCAAGATTTAGCGTTTCCCACACAAAGTTTCATCGCCATTTTTATCATCATCATAGGGTTAAATTTTTGATAAAAAAAAGTATAGCTCATGTCCTTTTTTCTGATGTCAAACTATCTTCCTGCTAAATTTGATCATAATCGATTCAGCGGTTTACCATTTCCCATACAAAGTTTAATTTCCCTTTTCACCCCTTTAAGGCTAGTTTAGCCTATATGTGTTCCCAGGTGTAAAACTATATCCATACATACATACGTACATACATCTTCACGCTGTATCCCTAACGAAGATCAGAGATCACTCTAGTTCTTTGATCTTCATAAGGCAGCCTTGATCTTCCTTGACTTCTTTTACCACTCACTTTCGCTCTGTACATTTTCTTCGTCAGTCTTTCATCACTCGTTCTTTCTATATGCCTGAACCATCCAAGCATTCCTTTCTTCACTTTTACTATAACACTAACTATAATTATAACTAATAATAACAATAACTATATCCATGCTACATCATAATCAGTTAAGGGGTTTAGCATTCCCGTACAAAGTTTCATCCCCCTCCCTCTCGTTCCCCTTTTCACAGATTTTTGATAAAAAAAGTAGCCTATGTATTGTTTATAAAAAGCCGCACCTCTTACTTACTATCAAGATTTAGCGTTTCCCATACAAAGTTTCATCCCCGTTTTCACCCCCTTAAGAGTAGGGTTTTGATAAAAAAAAAGTAGCCTATGTCCGTTTCCTGATGTCAAACTATCTCAGTGCTAAATTTCATTACAATCGGTTCAGGGGTTTACCATTTCCCATACAAAGTTTCATTCCCCTTTTCACCCCTTTAGGGGTAGATTTTCTAAAAAATAAGTAGCCTATCATGAGCGCAATTACGTGATCTTACGACGTACCGATTGCTATTAAGATCAGTCAAGCCGTTCTTTAGTTATAAAAGGACATACAGACAGACAGATAGACAGACAAAAATTTTAAAAATGGCAGAATCGAAATCAATAAGTAATAAAATGACTATCTATCGCAAAGTTTGACAAAAAATCTGAAATTACAGACAGACGCAAGAGATTTATATAGTAGTATAGATGAAAAATTGAATGATAATGGTTTTATTTAGATATCATAATACAACAATCAAATAGAAATAGTACCCAAATATAGAGTCTGAAACCACCTTGACACTTATAACAGAGCAAGTTTAATTGTACAAATGTAATATTTGGTAGTTCTTTACATAATGTAGGTTTGCATGTGGTGAAGAAATTACTAAATGAATTAGGTACATAGTGAATATATATAAGTTAAGTTGATCGTTCGTAGCGTTGAACAATGACACGAGTTCGTGACATAATATATACATACATACATATCTTCACGCTGTATCCCTAACGAGGTAGTCAGAGAGGACGGAGCGCCAAGCGTCGCGGTCCTTACATACTTCTTTCGCTTTCTCAAATCTCATCGTTCTCCTAACACATTTTCGCCTAGGCATGCGAGTGCTTTTGTCATTTCCGTCAGCTAACGCTCTGGGTATTTGATTTCGTAAATCAGTCTTGGTCTTCGTTGGCTTCTTTTACCGCTCATTTTTGCTCTGTAGATGTATAATCTAAGAGTTTATATAAATATCCAAACATACGCTCACAAGTCATCTCATTTTTAATACTAATACAAAATGAGTTAATATGATACTGCTAAGTATATAAGAAAATAGCACATTATGTAATATTATAATATAAAGTTAATTAATAATAATATAATAATGCGCCAGACGATACACACCAATCATCTGATCTCAAATTAGGGTATTCCCTGTGATATGAGAACCAGACGGCGACTACTGGGGGCAATGATGTTATAATACAAAGACGTAGGTAGGTTACATGCACTCGAAAAGTGGCACCCCCAAAACTTTGCTAATTAGCCAACCAGGACTTTGTCAAAGAATATGAAAAGTAATGTTATAGAACCAACAATGTCATGGCATTACTATTCCTCATTCAAAATTCTAAAATCTTTTAATAATCCAAACGTTTTTTATAATATACACGATCATGTGATGACGCAGCCACCCAGTTTTAATCATCGTTTACATTTATTAAAAGCAATAATATATAATTCATCATTTTCAAATTTATAATTAAAAAATGTTGGCAATCTTTAGAAATAAATATGTTCTCATGTACATGATTCAAGAAAACCGAAATTTGAAAAAAAGCAAACATCATTTTTTACTGTCTAATCCCATTAAGTATCAATCATATTTTTTTAAATGTCTGTTCTGTGCAATTAATTACTAATATTCTATGAATTAGTTACGGATTCGCTTAAAATGTAGTAAGAAATTGAAATTGACCAATCACAATGATTTAGAGAGCTATGTGATTTGTTAGTTTGAAATGCAATTATGTTTTACATTGCATAGCGACGCAGTGCATTGTATATTTGTCTCACTTTGTAACGTTGTAACTAGGACAATATTTTATTTGGATTAGTACTAAGGTAACCTATCTACCTCTTTTGTATTATAATATCATTGACTGGGGGCGTCTCTCAGTACAGCCAGACCCGGGACAATCTAGAAATGTTCGTTTTCTAAATTTACCCGACCGGGAATCAAACCCGGAACTTTTACACGCTGGGGTTAACGTTTAAACCACCGCGTTGTTATTAATGAAGTTATTGTATAAATAATATTACATATTGACAATATTGACTTATGAAGATCAAATAGCCAGAGTGTTAGCAGACGGAAATGTCAAAAGCACCCGCATACCTAGGCGAAAATGTGTGAGGAGAATGATGAGATTTGAGGAAGCGAAAGAGGTGTGTAAGGACCGCGACTCCTGGCGCTCCGTCCTCTCTGACTACCCCGTTGGGGATACAGCGTGAAGTTATGTTATGTAATATTACATTAAATATAGTAAAAACTATGATTTAAACATATCTAATGGTTTCAAAGCAAGGCAACGCATGTCGTTAAAAAAATATTGTGTCTATTCTATATGTTAAATGAGCGCGTTTTATAATATATCGATAATGCTGCCACATAACATGAAACAATTTAAAACTGTCATTACGACTGTACCGCTTTGTAAACTTTTCGAATTAGGTCAATTCCTTGAAGCATGGACAGGAATCGTGAGCGATGCGAGAGGAAGACAGATTTATACACCTACACTTGTAGCCGTGAAGGACAAAAATAATGTTATAAGTATCAGAAGTGCAATTTTAAAGTTTTTCTTTGAAACGTATTGAGATTACAGAAATAAAATTACGATATCTGAGTTGGAAATAAATTAATGTTTTACAATAACTGACAGATAATCTTAAAACCTCCTACATAAATGATAATCGCAACGACTTTTTGGCGGGAACGGGAGAAGTGAGGTTGTCATTTTATTTCGATTTCCTATTTTTTCAATTTTTGGGAGTTTCAAAGTACAAAAGTGATATTATATTATATTTTAAAGTTCTGTATAAGCGAGAAGAATGGAGTAGGTCTAAATAAACGTGTGTTAGCAGAAGTTCTCGCTTAATCCGCCTCAGCGGATCCTACTAGAAAGACTGCCTCAATATATTTGTCGCCAGAAACTTCAAGAAACAATTAAAATGTATTACGCCGAGATTTTAATGAAATAATATGAATAATTCATTTATTTATTACTGAATACATCGGTTGTATGGGCTAGTCCCTTCCCTCCAAAGGGAGAACCTTACTAAAAAAAAAAATATTATTTTATATTTTTCTTTTATGTGGCCAGTTTTGCTCAAAAACGTAAAGCAGTATATCTTCTTGTGTGCGTACATGAGTCCACACATACTTTTTTTTATTACAGTGCTGTATGTACTTCGGAGCAGGTTTAACTGACAAAAACATTCAACAAGAAATTGTTAATGCTGACCGGCACTAATCGCATCAAGGAGGCTATTCTTTTACGTATGATGATGTAAAAGTCATCTATATGTGCCTCAGAAAATGTACTTGACGCACAGCAGTAGCGAGACAGCCCTAACAGCATCCCATTGTTACATTGAACACGCAGAGCATTGTAAGCCTTTCGTGTGTAATCAAATCACATGCTTCAGACGTAAAGTTATAGCAACAATGCCTTAAACAACTTCGTTTTAACTTGGTCAATAAACATGCCAAGCTGCCTCTACCTATGACATCCCTAACCTAAAGCAACCCTTGTTTTTCGTTGGGCTGCTTATAAAGTTTCAAATTTACTGAAAATAAAATATCGAAGATATTTTATAGGATACATTTCAGTGAGTGTCAAAGTTACTTGAATTAATTTCGCTGTTTCCTTTTTTAAAGTGAGTTATTAATAAGAAATATTCTATACAAGCGTGATTGACTATCGCTCTTCTCGCTGCTGTACTTCAGGCAAAATTAAGATAAAAAGATCTTTCCAGTAATTCTTATTTGAGTTTCTGCTATTCTGTTGCTATTCTTAAAGATACCTGGTTTTCGATAAAGAGCGAATTTATCTACTTTCTGTTATATGTAGTCATTAAACATCAGTGCCTGCAAATTTTCACAAGAATAACATGAACATAAAAGCTTATGATAGATTTATTGTGCAGTGAAATCTGAGCGAAGGGCGCTCTATATCTTCCGATCTATCCGATCCGATCGTTTTCATCAGAAAATTGGATGATCGAGACAATCTAACTCCCTTCATTCTAAGTCGCATCAAGTGTAAATATTCAATGCAAAATTGTCGATTGGGCCTTAAACTTCTTAGCTTTAAACTTCTTATATATCCAATAAGTATCTCAATTCTTAAAACAACTTGAAATTCTTGTTATAACCTAAAATAATATCAATTCCTCAGAAACGTTTCTAACGGCCTGGTTGAAATTTTGTATTTATATGTATAATATTTTTTTACTTGTACAGCAACACAACTCTGGAACAGCTTACCGGTTGAGTTCAGGGAATCTAAACAGTTTGATTGACTGATACGTTCGTTCATGTTTTTTTATATATATTTTGTATATTCTGTATGTGTATATAAACTGATACATGAATGTGTATATAAATTCATGTCCATTACGTTGTAATATTTATGTAGTGTAATATTATGTAAAGTATTTTAATATATTTTAGTGCCATCTGTCTTTGCTTACTCTCTACTACTAAAGGTTGTTGAGAGAAAATGATATATAGAATTGAGCTCGCCTTTGTACAAATATTCAGTGCAATAAAATATAAATAAATATACAAAAAAAAATATTTTACCACCACGTTTATATTTATAAGTTTATCTAGCACTTTATATAAAGTTAGTAGCTTTTAACCGCAACTATGTCTCTACGGTCTATACTCTAGTACGGCTTGGAACTAATAAAAAGTAGCCTGTCCTCTTTTTGGGCTTAATCTATCTCCATTCTAAATCTGGCCGTGAAAGCCGACCAGACACACACTTTTGTATTTGTAATATTAGTAAAGATTGAAAAAAAAGTTGCACATGCCCCTGGGATCAATACACCTATAATCTAAATTTCGCCAAAATCGGTCCACAGGTTTAGCCGTGAAATCGAACAGACCGACACACTTTCGCGTTTCTATTGCAGTATGGATCGAAGCACGTTCTTTTTTTCTAGCACCATCTTGAAATACTGAGACAGTCAGTGGGTTGAAATATTTATGCATTGATATTAACTACTAATCAAAGCACATACTATTAAATAAATCGAAAACAACAAGCGAAGTTCGACATCCAGGTATTTTCTGTTTAATTATAGTTATATCCAACTCCGTAATTTGGGTAACCGATTCTAATTTACGAATCATGATCGGACGGTGTGCAGTGTCCACGAGTGGACAGGCCGTGACGTTGATTTGTGACCGTCCCATATTAGGCAGTTAATCTTCAAAACGATCGCGCAATGTTCCCGCAGTCAACACCGTGATAGATTTCCATTGTAACATACACAATATATTATTGAATAGCAACAATTCCGTCTCTACATCTATTTAAATGATAATTAAATGCAGTTCGTTGGTAAGTGATTCTTTGAGAACGACTTGACCGATTTGGATAATTTTTCTTTAATTTTTGTAATAGTCTGAATGAGGTTTTTAGGGACAGAAAAGTTGGAAAAGTTTCCCGAAATATTAGAAAATGCGAGAAAAATTTTGTGCTTTTTTCTACGGGATTCCTGTGGGAAATGAAAACCCTAATTCACGATTTGAACAACGGGTATGTGTTTTTTTTCTTCGTTGTGGAAAGTTTTCTTCGCTGGAGGGTGCAAGATTAGGTTTAGAGAGAGCAGGTTGAATTTTGTATAAAACTTTTTATACATGGGCCGCAATGTGGCAGGGCCTGTCACATCCCGTTTTGTTTCGTTTTGAGATGTTGCATCTTTTGTCATCGGATTCGAATGAATAGAATCTAAAAAGAGATCTTTAAAAGAGATCCATTGCACGTAGTTTCCCAAAAATTCAATTTTCGCTACTGATTGTTCATAATGTACTTTGGAACACCTTTTAGTAGTCAAGCTCTTTCTTAATTAATCATAGACACGATTTGTCTTTCATACACACGAATAAGTTATAGTATTTGGTGTTGGAACCCTTAAGTATGGCCTTTGACTCCCAGTGTCGCCTGACAATAATATCCCATTTGGATTTTAAAATGAGATTAACTTCTTACTCCCATTTCTCCAAAATACAATTGGAAAAATGGGAGCCCGTCAAACGGGCTGCGCGTGTCTAAGGCGACGCATTGATGAACAATAATTTAGTCCACTAATTATTGAATACGGCTTTACTCACGTGTAATCGGTATAGGTAACGACTAGTTTCGGACCTATTGGAGGTCCATCATCAGGGCGAGTGGGATGAGTTCGCGGCCGCGCCCCGTCTCGCACTGCACGCCTGAGCTCGCAACGTGCGGGGTGCGGCGCGACAGGGTGGGGGGCGCGGGGTGCGCCGGCGATGGTGACGAACTCCGCGAGACCGATGCGTCTACGTCAATATTGGTGTTTACGGGCGCACAAAATACCTATACCGATTACACGTGAGTAAAGCCGTATTAAATAATTAGTGCGTTAATAATGTCTCACGAAAGTTTTAATAATTTAGTCCAAAATAGACCTTCTGGTCTATGCAAAAGTGCGCGCGCTAGGTATGCTGACTCGAGCCAGCAGACACGTGAGAGTATTCGGTTAGATAGCTAACACCTAATTAATTCATTCGGTGTTTGTAATTCACAGAAGGAATTTCCAAAGTTCAGCTCATTAACTCAGATTCTCGCTGACTCGCACACGACGATTTGATTTTGCATATAATAAAATTAGTTCATTGAAATCTATATTTTGGCAGGGTTACACGACATTGTTATTGTAAAGATGAAGAAAGGAATGCTTAGATGTTTCGGGCACTTAGAAAGAATGAGTGATGAAACACTGACGAAGAAAATCTACATAGCGAAAGCGAGTCGTAAAAGAAGCCAAGGAAGACCAAGGCTAAGGCAATACGAAGATCAAATAGCCAGAGTGTTAGTCGACGGAAATGTCAAAAGCACTCGCATACCTAGACCGAGAATGTGTGAGAAGAATGATGAGATTTAAGGAAGCGAAAGAAGAATGTAGGGAACGCAACGCTTGGCGCTCCGTCCTCTCTGACTACTCCGTTAGGGATAACGCGTGAAGATATGTATGTAATTTTTAAATTACTTATTACAAAAGTATTACACAAGAGCTTTAATTATGAAATGAAGAAATGTGCGGTTTGTTGTTCACTGTACAAGCGTCGAATTGATAGCGAGTTAGGTGTGGTTCCCGAACCGCAGTTGAGTAACATAGCGATTGTTTTGAACATCCAATCTGGTAGATACTACATAAATATCGTTTAGGCTCTGTGAGGACATACATGAACATATATCCCATACATTGATAAAATCAACATCCTCCATTTCGTTCCGCCGTATTGCGATTAATAGACATACAGTTATGTATGTACGTGTGTATGTACGTATTCCGTAAAACGCTTATAATATATGTATAAATTGCTCAAACACGGAACACATGTATTACAGCCAGCAAGCATACTAAACACAAGGCTAAACCCATACTGGTAAAACTTAATTTGTCGCTCGATTACCGACAGCACATAACTTACATCGGTGGACGCGATACGTTTGCTGCTTGACATACGTTGGTGTAAAGGCGACTGCTCACTGGTGATAGATTTTGCTCATAACTAATTCATTTATAATGTTTATTAAATCAATCCAGAGTTGTAAATATTTTATCATCATTGTTAATTGTTTGTAAGCAAGTTCACTGAATATTCAAATTTCAAGATACGTTATAGAAAGTTTTTCAAATGGGAACGGCTACTCTATTACTTAAATGTAGCAGCCAGTAAGTGATAGCCGCACGCTTATTACGTGACTAGCAGACAGCATGCGACAGCCAATATCGCGCGATATCTGCTGTCAAAACGAGAACTTGTATAATGTAATTTGTATGGTGGCGCTAAATCTACCGCGAATAGTGCCTTTTACGGTCATAGAATAATAGCAAATAGCTAGAGTGTTAGCCGACGGAAATGTCAAAAGCACTCGCATACCTAGGCGAAAATGTGTGAGAATAATGATGAGATTTGAGGAAGCGAAAGAAGTATGTGAGGATCGCGACGCTTGGCGCTCCGTCCTCTCTGACTACCTCGTTGGGGATACGGCGTGAAGATATGAATAATAGATACCCAATCGTCATACATAATACCAATTTTTTACTACAATCAGTCACCGGTCGCGCAGTAACCGCGTGGCTGTCGCAGTCTGCAAATCTTTAGGAGTCTTACGCGATCAATCGCGATATGTTGTTAAAGCTCAATCAAATCAATATAATCAATTAAACGGTTTCCGCTCTGTGAGCCAAACAATCAAATATAGGTTAGACGGCTGAAATCGTTGCCCTCCTTTTTGTTTTGCCATAGTCAGATAAAAAGTAACGAGTAACTACAAAGAATATTGTTCCATGTTAAGCATTTACTCCTTACAGCTACCTTAATACTAGTTGTTAAATCGCGCACGATATAATGTCGCGAATCGCTATGGCTGCCTCTGCTGATTAAATATTGAACTTAAAACTACTGCTAGCTAGTTAAACTTATGCTACGAAAAGTCATTTTACCGCATGATACCGTAATTACAGATTTAAAACATCCGTCGCGCCACTGCGGCGCAACTATCAATCTTACGTGATAACCCAGCGGGTTATCCTGTCCCTGGTTGTAGAAAGTAGAAACCAGTTTGTGCCAGGTACATTGTAGGACAAAGGACAGACAGAACTAAACTGTGTGTACTCCACGTAACTAATTTAAATTGACGGACGAAGTAATTAAAACTTTGCTAGTGAATTTACAATTTGCAGTGTTTTGCTCTTGCACCGTGTGCATCAACAATTCCGGAAAAAAATAACGATATTTCTTGTTTCTGCATCCAACAAATCTAAAGAATTGAATAGTGACTTTAACGAGAGTTCGAAAATGAAAAGAAATTTATTTCAATTAGACTGTTTTCATGTGTCCTGTTTTTTTCTTTATTTCTTTATGGCATGGCGCACAGATTAGCGCATTTGCCAATGTAGATATTATAAATAGAATCACAATCACAAGTACATTAGATTTTTTCCTATCGTAAAACTCCCCCAGTAAAGTGTTAGTAGGCTTTACTAAAGTTATAAAGGACTTCTTGGAAGAGCGCGAAAACTTCAGCTACACCTGTTTATTTAAACTTTAGACCAACTCCATTCTTTTCACTTATATAGAATTTTAAAACACTTAACACATTATATAGAATTTTAAAGTGATGGCGTATCACTTTTGTACTTTAAAACTCTCAAAAATGTAATAAATAGAAAATCTGAAGAAAATTACAACCTGACAAATTCTCTCGTTCCCGCCAAAAATCGTTGAGATTATCTTTTATGTCGGGGGTTTTAAAATTTTCTATCAGTTATTGTAAAACATTAAATTATTTCCAACCAGTATCAGATATCGTAATTTTATTTCCCCGTTCCCTGTTCCCGCCAAAAAGTCCCATGTATACAGTTCTGAGCTTGTATTCAAGAACATATATTTCATAATGCATTTTATGTAAAGTAGGCAAATTTTCAGTATTATATTTGGTATGTGAAAATGTACCAAATCTGATAATAATTCTACGTTCATACTTTTATATTTGATTTTCATATTTTAAAATTATTGAGTAATTTTAAAAGAACATAGTTCGGTTTCTTGTTCGCACGTTCTTGTGGCTAACTGACACACTTCAAAATATGGCAAGCGCTCGAGGGAGCGTTCGTTCCATGTCTAAATTGCACAAAAACAATAAAATAATTTATTTTATATCTACGGAACCATAATTGTAAGAAGATTGATAGAAATATTGGTACAATTTTTTGGTCCTTCGAGCCGGATTTTTTTGTTTTATTGCTTTTGACGAGTAGCAGCAGAAAACTGAACAGTAATGAGATTAAAACGAATTTAGACCTGTTATTAGACCTGTAATCATATTAAAACGAATTTTCTAAAATTTTAAACAACTAATTTTTAACTAATAAAGGAAAATTTAGTTCAAGTTTGGACAACCCTATGAAATAATAGGTATAAATTATGCATGATGTTAGAGAACTTATATTCTGTGGGACTATTTACTACATGCAAACACGCAACAAGGGTAGACAAGTTTTGATAACAAAACAATATGTTGTATGTATCATATGCACAGGTGCCTTTAGTTCACCGTTCATTGAGTTAACCAGAAACGACGATATTTGGGCCCCACTCGGGTTTCATTACCCGAATAAATTGTATTGGTACCATAAATTATTACTTGTCAGATTTATTATGAGCTCCAGGTCTAGCGTCTATCGAAGCAAAAGTAGCCACGGAAATAAAATCTCATCATGTCATCTATATACATATAAATAAAAAAAATAACACTGACTTCAAAAAAGAACACTGAAAAGTATGAAATAACTATCCTTTACTGATCAAAACTTAAGTACAAAAATAACTGTATAAATGCAATAAAATACCCATGTAATTAAATTTGACAGTTACTGAAATCAGTTAAAAATCGAAGTGTCTGGCTGTGATTTCGAGCTAAAAGCTTTAACTTAAACTTATTATTATAATGCAGTTAGGTATTTACACGTTACCCAAAACCAAAAACGCAACAGACGAGTTTTTCAAATATTTTTGTTGTCTGTTTGTTTTTCTGAGCTTATCTCCGAAACGGCTGAACATATTTTGACAGAACTTTCATTAGCAGGTATAGAACTTTTTATAAACAACCAAGGCTATTTTTTATCCCGAAAAAAATAGCACAAGTAAAACCGCGGGGTATGGCTAGTAAACAATATCTTTGTGGTTATTTACTATTTCATGTGCTAGTACTTGTTTATATAATAATATAAATAAATACCTTCTTTCTGTAATAATTATGATATCCCAGGATATACACAGATATCTTCACGCTGTACCCCTATCAGGGTAGTCAGAAAGGATGGATTGCCAACCATTGTCGCGGTCCTTACACACTTCTTTCACCTCCCCAATTCTTCGCATACTTTTGCCTAGATATACGAGAAGTTATGAGTGATACATTTGGAAAAGAGAAATAAGTATTTTTCATTCCATCTGATCAAAAAACGATGATTGGTTCCTCGATAAGTGCGACCAAAATAGGTCTTATCTCTTAAACACTGTCACAGAAGGCAGAAGGCAGAAGAAGAAAGAAGTGAATACGAATAAGGAACACGAGAGATCAAATAAAAATATTGTATGAAAAATGTGACTGGCTGAAGTCCTAGCCGCGCGTCAAAAAAAAAATTTAAATTTAAAAATATAAAATTTATTTATTTTTAATCTCTGTATGTACGTACTAAATGTGTTTATGTTTATAACGAATAAGTTAGTTAAATGCAATTAATTTAGTTGTGTACATGGTTAAGATTTCATCATAATTTATTGTGTTTTTTATTTCTGTTAAATTTGTATCAATTTTGCATGTAATCTGTTTCGTATATCTAAAATTAAAAACAAAATAAAAAGCTACATTATTAATAATAAACATAGACTATATATAATGTGTTCAGTCCGAGCGAAGTCGGGAAAAGCCGGTAGTCTTACATGAAGAAGCTCTGGAACATACTTTGCTTTGTGATTGTCGTTTGCACGGAAAGTTGCGCAAGTATACCTATAGATTGCATTTAATCAGTTATTTATGTGTTATTATTATTGTACGAGTAATTTGTCATTGTTCCCGGTCTTTCTCATTGCAGTACATTTTATCTAAAATGTTGCAATAAAACCGACAATAAATATTACCTATCGGATAAAGTTTGCGAACTGTGCAACATTTTCACCACTGGCAAACAGGAAGTATAATTTATGATGCAACCGCCAAAGCTGCATCGTTTTATTGAAAACATCCGATAGTTTTATGTGACTAATACGAATATTTGGTTTTATAACAATAACATAGATAAAAAATGAGGTCGTGGGCAATAAAGTGTGCGTGCGTGCGTGTAATGAGGCCCGGTAGAATAAACACACACCCACGTATGCGCACACACACACACACACACACACACACACACACACACACACATACATACATACATATGTTACAATGCTTCTTCTTGAGCTTCTTCATGATGATAAATAATACATACTGTGGAGTATGTGGTAGATGGTATATTTGTACTGATTCGGCGTGTTGATGCCATAGCGCTATGCAGCGTGGTAACGCCACAGAGCTGTCGTTTACATCTCATGTCTTATACTAATTCTAACAGCTATTTATATCGGATATGTACGTGACAATTTCCTTTGCAGCGATGATGATATTTGATTCGTAGATCGCGCACAAGGTTACGATTTGTTGTGTCAGAGTAATATATGGCACACATACATACAGTGTATGAGTACATACTAGTGTTTTTTACATCTCCGACAGACAACACTGGCTATTTTACATATCTTCGTGAGTCAGCCTTGGTCTTCCTTGGCTTCTTTTACCACTCGCTTTCGCTCTGTAGATTTTCTTCGTCAGTCTTTCATCATTCATTCATTCTATGTCATACTGCGTCTCTCCTCATTGCTTATTTTGTCCACAAGGGTGACACCGCACATATTTGTAAGCAATCGCGTTTCTACTGCATTTTATAAATTATGTTCAACATGAACACCTGTTCATTTTTTTGATATCGAATAAAAGAGTTACAATAAGCTTAAATAACTGTACGAGCTTAGAGAAATATCGTTTAGAAGGATTGTTTACTAACGAACGACACCGCATAAATACAGCAAAGAAGAACAGTTAGAAGAAAGGAAAAAAGTAAGAACAATTTATTTCACTGAGGCGCTGATATCACGTTCTGCCTTAGAATTAGGACAAATATAATAATGAACAACATAGTTTTTACAGCAAATGTAAATATATAGATAAAATAAATAAATAACTTGTTAAATTAAATATTATAGTGGAAGATTTTTTTATGACTACACAAACTTAGGCAAACTTAACAAAGTAGAACTAACTTAGGCAAACATAAACCATTGAATAGATTTATGACGCCGAAGCTATTATTACTGAGTAACTTTAGGTAATTTTGTCATCAATTCAGCTATTTCTTGTAACTATTTAATAAGTTACAACAAAACTACACGAATCACGAGTCTGGACCCGGTTTCTATACATAAATACTCACATCTAACATAATTACTTTCATAGACTGTTCCCATGTGATTACAACTTACGGCCTTACAAACTATCGCATAATTTATCTTAATCTAATATCTGTCTATTTGTATTAACTTCGCAACCTCGTGCGACAATCCGCGTACTTTACTACCGCGTACGCACCTTCCATATCTATTGTCTGTAATAAACGTTTTATTGTCTATTACTCTACATCGTGAACATCTTCTCTTTCAAACAGCAGATCCTCAATTTTGTTCACATTCATATTCGATCCTTTTACTTCACATTCTTCTGTCATAAGTGTGACTAAAGCGTCGATTTTACTTCACTACATCACTGCACTCCTTCATGTAGGACCCTAAATTAGGGCAGAGAATATGTAAAAAAGAAGGTTGACACCCGCGTCATTCGTAACGGAGCCTACTCTCGACCGGATACGTAGGGTTGTTGTGTTGGAAGTATGATGCGGAGAGCATCTCGTTTAGTTATACATTTAGTATATAATAATCATAAAAAGATAAAACAATACACACAGATAAGTTTTTTATGTTTGCTAAATTTTATTTCTTGTAGTTATGTTGGAGAATGATAACTGGATTCAAATAACTACAATTATTTAAGCATTTAAGGATATTATAATACATTAGTTTACGTGATTTAAACATTTTTATATTTACAACGATGTGAAGAACGAATTAAAGACAAATGAAAGTGATTGCATGTTCGTGTGCATGTTCTCGTCGCGTGCGACCCCGCAATAGCTATACATATTCACCCATAATATTGCCGTTGTGTGCGTGCCACGGCGCGTGCGTATTAGCGCGCACACAAACAAACCACGTACGCTAATTTTCTATGAAGACTGTTATATTTAGACTGTGCTTAGGGTGATAATGAGAGAATGAGTACACTACAGTGGAATCACAAGTAGGGCGGTAGGGCGCCTACATAGGGCGCTCAGTCTTGCCGCGGCATCCGATGTAAATGAGTAATGTTTTAGAAATATATAAACTACTTGTAGGATAAACATAATTCAGATTTATAAATAAATCTTTGCATTATATCGGATTAAGGCGAGGTGGCTTCGATATTGCAGCATGGGATATGCATTGTTTATAATAAAATATTAAAATTTGATTTCTGAAAAAAAAAATACGCGAATTATGAAAGAGATTCGTTACACTTTATAGCATCAAAAAATCACATAGATCTATTAGTTTTATGGTGTAGAACCTACTTCGTATGAAATCTATCAATATTTATGTGTTAAAAAATGCGTTTTGTAAATAACTGTCACTGCATTTGCAAGGGAGTTATGAGAATGTGTTAAATTAATAATATTTATTTTATTAGACTTCAAGGCGTGTCAATATCATTCATTATAGTCTCAAGGGGACCACGTTAGACGCCTACCTCTAACGTGGTCCCCTTGAGATCAGATCAGATCAGATCCTAATCTGCATTCATATGATATGCCTGCTGTTACAGCAAGTGCAATTCCGATTGTTTACATTTTCAAAAACACGGGTGCCAATGGTCAGCGTTTCGTCTCTGACTAAGTTAGGGTTTCCATGTAGTGCAGCGTATACAGAACGCCCTATATGTAGAGCTCTAGCTAATGCCTTAACTAGTACACTAGACGGAGCGAAGTGTAATTGACGCTTAAGACGATGCATTAGAAATTTTGACGTCAAGGATCTCAATTTTTCTAAGTGACTACAAAACATATGAAAATGATATTTAGTAACCTGATTTTTGATTTCATTTTCATTTTGCCAGTTGCGATACACGATTGGTCAACTTTTGTAACACAAAAAAATATCAAAGAAACCTCGATTAAAACAGAGATTTACATTTTTCGGAGTAACAAGACCGATTGAAGTTTCTAAATTTTCTGTATAGTTTAATCCAAACATATCCTTCAAAATGTCAGTCGGATTTTTTGAAATTAATTACAGTTTTTAAAAATAAACGAAAATAACTCTTTTTTTGTATTTTTCGTAAGCTAGCGCGCGTACGTTTGCATAGAGCAGGTCTATTTTAGATTAAATTGTTGTTTATCCAATGAGTCGCCTTAAGGTCTACAATTTTGATTCTAATAGCGTTATAAGCACGGTATCGTCGGTGTATGAAAGACGGTTTACCACTGTGCCATCACGTAAACCATTAATACCATCTTTCAATGTTTAATCGCAATGTGAAGCAATGTATGATGCCCATAAATGACACTGAATAATCTTTATTACATACATACAAAAGTGAAATTATACTCACTCACTGAAAGACTGATTGATTAATAACGAAATCTCAAAAACTGCTTAAGCTAGCTTTATAAAAATTGTGAAATGTAGAGGCCCGCTAAGACAGGAAATTTACATTTTAAGATAGAAAAGTGTCGGATTGAACTTTGTGTGAAACTGTTTGTCTGTTACCTTTTCGCTGAACTTTTGATGAAATTCAGAATGGAGATGAACTCCTGGGAAAGGACACAGGCTACTTCTTTTTTAATTCCATAAATTATGTCATGCGTAATATTCAACGAAGTCAAGGGCAACTGCTAGTTTTACATTAAAAACATATGTGTCAAAATCTTGCGGGGCACGGGACAGTGTACTGTGATCTGATTGGTCACATCGATACCGGATGCTGAATAATTCGAGACAGGAAAAGCGGAGAGCTGTGGGCGTGACAGCCGTTTAAATAATATTTTTATTCTACTATAATCAGTAGTAGCTGCCTTCAGTAGCATCCTCTAGCGTTTAGTGGTCTATGTCGTATAATTACATTGTATTCGAAACTGGTTTCCAAGAAGGTACATCTTAGCACTGTTATTTTAGGGTTTTATAACTAAAGGTAAGGTACCTTTGTTGTTTTTGCAACGCATTTCATTCAAGAAAATAAAATAATTGAAATAGCGATATGTGCAATAATACTATAGCACTAGAAGGCTCCGATATGTTCCGTAGGAGATTAAGGAACTCTTCAAAACGCACCAGGGAGGATTATCTTTTCACTGGGAAAAGTTACACACAACTCGATCTCTTCCCTGGGGGCGGATGCCTTTATAGTGTTTCTCTTGCGACACTAAAGGGTTATCTAAGTGTTAGTAGAAACGCGAGGAGACAGTTTAGTTTTAGTAGTCAAAGTCGCTAGAAACGGTGCAATGTGCAGTCTATATACAGTCATTGCTTGGAGAGAATCAATAATGAACACGTTTACACATTCGGAATGAAATGAACACAGTGTGAGCTTTATTTGTACATATGAAGCCCTAGAGGAATGAACTTGGTTCACACACACCCAATTTTTTAATTAAATGACAGTCTTGTACGGAATTTTTTTCAGGATTTCAAAAACTCGGAACAAACTTTAAATCTTGACACAAGACAAGCGCTGCTAAGGCACTTTTTACAGCAAGGGGGTAACATCATCGAGGCATTCCGCTACAGGACCCTGCTCAATCACTGTCCACTGGCGAGAGTCCTTACATTATTACGGTTTGACTGTATTGATAAGCGACAGCGGTAAACGGTTTTTGAAGGTACATAACAGGATACCTGAATTGCTTTTCATTATCATCAGGTTATCAACAGAAGTAAATGAAATTGAAGATTGTTTTATGGTGGCGGAGGCAAACATGCAAGCGAGTCACCTGATGGAAAGTCATCACCCTCGCCTATGGACACCCTATCAGTATCAGATCAGATATAGCTGTTATAGTCATCACCGTGTTATTGTATCTCATCTCAGGGATAAGCGGATTTCAAAGTCCAGTTTTGTCGAACCAGAAATGCTTATGAATGGAGGATTTGGCCTACACTTGGCCACAATTGGCCAGCTTCTTTTTTTTTAAATCGCTTCCTTTCCGCATATCACTGAGTCTCGTGCCCGCGGTAAGCCGCATTACGTGCTTTAATAAAGTGTCACCGTCTAATCCGGGCCGCGTGTTACGCCACACTTAGACATTAAGCCTCTAAACAAACATCCGGCTCTACAGATACTTAAATGTTTCTATTGGAGGCGCTAGAGTCCGGTTATCCAATGGGTCTACTTTTTATTAGACCACGTTAAATACAACGAAGAGTTTTATGTTACAAGCTTATGTACGTATGCATTTACGTCAAAGACTCCTATATAAATTAAGATAGACGTGCCCCACGTAATATGTAGAAAGAGGGCAGAAAGAAAATGTATACATACGTAATATATGTTAGAAAAACATTAATTTAAATTAAACAAAACACTCGTTGGATACTGCCAATGTGAAAAGATTGTCAATGTCAAACACGTAATAGGAGTAGTAGAACGATTCTCCCTTAGTAGGGATGGTAAAGGGATCTTATCCCATACAACCGTTGTCTTCAGTAATAAATAGATAAATTCTTTAGATAACATAACATAACATAACTTCACGCTGTATCCCCGACGGGGTAGCCAGAGAGGACGGAGCGCCAGGAGTCGCGGTCCTTACACACCTCTTTCGCTTCCTCAAATCTCATCATTCTCCTCACACATTTTCGCCTAGGTATGCGAGTGCTTTTGACATTTCCGTCTGCTAACACTCTGGCTATTTGATCTTCATAAGTCAGCCTTGGTCTTCCTTGGCTTTTTTACCACTCACTTTCGCGCTGTATATTTTCTTCGTCAGTCTTTCATCACTCATTCTTTCCAAGTGCCCGAACCATCTAAGCATTCTTTTCTTCATTTTTACAATAACACTGTTGTGCAACCCTGTCATACTGCGTATCTCATCATTGCTTATCCTGTCAGCAAGCGTGACACCGCACATACTTCTGAAAGACCGCATCTCCACAGCATTTAACATACTTCATTCTTTAGATTCTTTAGATTATTTCATCAAAATGTTTCTTGTAGTTTCTGGCGACAAATATATTGAGGCAGTCTTTTTAATAGGATCCGCTGAGGCAAACTAAACCATTAATAAAATCTCAACATCATACTCTTAAATAAGCAGTTATTTGAACAATTACACAAAACAGCACAATAGCGTAGATATTTGGGACGCAAAACTACTCTAATTTTACATCACAATATCTACTAGACACCATTTGCAAATAATTAAAATAAACACAAACCGTTCCCCATAAAATCCCGCCAAAAATTCCTCAAACTCGTAATAGTTTGCGATGATATAGGTACGTAACCTCCTTGGATCAAACAGTCGCACAGAGTACAAATTGCCGCCAAAAAGTTTATATACGTTATATTATAAGTTTATATTTATATTTATGGTTGAATTTCGACCGAGCAACTTGTAGTAAGTTTAATTTTGGTAAGAACCAGCAAGTTTGGAATTGAAATTGCTATTCAAAGAGGTAATGCTGCTAGTCTACTGGGCACCGGAAGCAATAACAGCTTTCCGGCGGCAACTTTAAGAAAGTATATTATTTAAGATAAAACTTGGTTGTAAGTTTGTAACTATAACGTATGTACTGAATTATTTCAGAACCGAAATTATATAACACTAGTTGTTGTCATTGCATTTATTAAAGACCTAGCGACCCACCCCGGCTTCGCACGGGTAGTATTTTTTTGAAACAAAATATAGCCTATTTTACTCGCTGATAATATAGCTTACTTCAGGTGAAATAATTTTTGAAATCGGTTTAGTAGTTTTTGAGTTTATCCATAACGTACAAACAAACAAAATTTACCTCTTTATAATATTAAGTATAGATTTTAATTTGTGTTAAACCACAATGAATTTAGTTCGAAATGAACGTTCAGCTAATTTTAGTTACTTATAACACTTTAAGCTAAAAGATGACGGTCTAAATCGTTTGTAACACATGCATATACGGACAGACATACCGATAAATATGGCAAAATTACAATAAATCCGTTTTCGCTATTTTAACTGCGCTACCCAAAAAATCATTACGTCATGACTGTTACGGGTCAACTTTCTTGCAATCAAGTGCATCGTAGATTTTGTACGAACATGTAGGAATGGGTATAGGACATGAATATTGAAATCTTAACTATTCACAGCCTATAGTTACAGCCGGCGAAGACAAAGAAGCGCCGTTACCACGTTACCACACGTTGATTTATTGATATGTTGTCATATGATCGTAAAAATGGGCAGACCGTAACTTGCCTAAATATCTAGGAAATCTGTGGTCGGACTTTTTGACGGAAACGAGAAAAATGAAATTGGTATTTTATTTACATTTTCTACTCGTCTTTGAGCGTTTTATGCGTTAGGTCTAAGACGCTTAATGGTGCAAAAATGATAGTACATAATATTATACCATAACTTTTGCAACATATTCTGTACAAGTGTTAGGAATTGGAAAGTTTAAATAAATATTGGACTTTTTGGCGGGAACGGGAGAAGTGAGGTTGTCATTTTATTTAGATTTTCTATTTTCTACATATTTGGGAGTTTTAAAGTACAACAGTGATAGTATATTGTGTTTTAAAGTTCTGTGTAAGTGACAAGAATGGAGGAGATCTAAATAAACACGTGTAGCTGAAGTTTTCGCGCTCTTCCAAGAAGTCCTGTAAAACTTCAGTAAAGTCTACTATCACTTTACTGGAGCAGTTTTAACGTTTTATATAACGATTCTACCTATACTATAACAATACGTGACATTGGCAAATGCGCTAATCGCCATGCCATGAAGAAAGAGAAAAAAATAATAAATATCTTTCAAATCCTTTTCAACACCAGTGACTAGACAAGTGGCTAACGGTTCATAAAACCGTAAAGTTTACTGGCGTTATAGCTCGTCAAAAGTGCCATTTGGCTACTTTTTACAAAGTGATTTTCGCACAACTTTACTTTCCTTTGATTTGATAGAAAATTAATAACATTTGACTGCCAATTTCAAATTCGTTATGGTAGACCACGTGGTATTTGTCATTCTATTCTACTAGCGTTTACGGCAATTGAGCCACTTGTCTAGGCCCCCAGTAAAGCCTACTGTCACCTTACTGAGTGTTAGGAACTTACCTACCTCGCATACCTAGGCGAAAATGTGTGAGGAGAATGATGAGATTTGAGGAAGCGAAAGAGGTGTGTAAGGACCGCGACTCCTGGCGCTCCGTCCTCTCTGACTACCCCGTTGGGGATTCAGCGTGAAGTTATGTTATGTTATGTTAGGAACTTAGTAATAACGAGACAATTCACATCAGAGACTCACCATGTTGTACATGAGAATCAATGTTTGCAATGAAAGAGTAAATGTGAAATGTGTTAACGTGTGTGTGAAGATGAAGAACATTTATGGTCTAGCTGTTATATCATGATATGTCCAATATGCCTAATGAAAAGACGAGGAGATAACTTAGAGCAATAAGTTCGTCGACCTTAAAAGCTAAATGCAACACCATATTTTATTTCGCGCCGCTAAAGACGCTTTCTCCGCGCTTTCCTGTTGGTTTACATGCGCCCAAGATGGCTGCATCAAAACAAATCGAATATACTACCAAAAAAAATGAACCGTCCCAGGACTGGCCTGTAGATCTGCTGCCTGGCAGGTGTGAACATCGAAACTATTTATATGGCATAATCAAAAACAAAATATTCGGATTTCCTTTAAAGCAAAAAATTATTATTTATTTAAAAAACACAGGCAATGTGTTCCGAGGTGAATAACAATACTACATACGCTATTGGTATACGTGCTCAGTGCAAGCGCGAGGCGACGCGTCGCCACGTCGCCACACCGACAGCCTGTCTGAAACACTGCATAAGGTGTTTCACATCAAAAATTAAAATGTAATAAAAAGTTAATTAACCAAGAAAATTACATTTCTATTAAACTGTAATACAAGGAGAAATTACATTTAATACATTCATATCCTTTCGAATGTAATAAACCAAATAATGTAAATAATAACATTGTAAATAATATCGTGAATGTAATAATTAATAGGAATTTAAATTCTATTAATATTTTGCAAACCAGTTTCTGGTGAAAGATGAGAGCCAAATATGTAATACAAGCTTATTTTGTACCATATTTCACTTTTTTTCATTTGCGACTTTAAAATAATTTACTAAATATATGTACCCAACTGTAGCTAGAGGAATCGCTCGTGAGTACGTCAATCCAGGACATAAACCTTTGACAATATAGGAGGTATTAATTGGGCATTTTATTCAATAATAATATCTAGGCATATTAATGGCAGCCCAATTCTACCTATAATCGTTCTACGACAGATACAATACGAACTACAGTACCCCTATTATGAGTTGTCGTAGTAAACCTACCTGACGTAACTAATGAAGTAAATATAAAGACGTTACGCTTATGGTAAAGTGTACCAACTCTATTATGAATATTTAAAACGTAACTATGACGGTAAAGTTAATACGTGAGTAAGTATTACTTTGAACGCGTTATGTTGTCGTCTTGCCTGCTGTTTTATTTCTTTCTAACTACGTGGAAAAGACAAGGATAAGAGATAGGACAATATTATTCTATAATCGAACAAAAATCGGAAGTATTTAAAAGTAAGGTGAACTCCATAGAACTTTCGCTTTTTTAAATGTTATTGCTTATTTGTCTTGCTGCCGCCGTTTTTCTGTCAAAGTGTCAATTTCAATTTTCATAGTAATATTGCATTCTCTTTGATATTTGGTCTTCGATCACAAATAAATAACTTGGTACATATTTTACATAACGTAGTGATTACTTACTCAGTGTTTTACATATTATTCCTTCTTCACCTCCATTAATCTGTTGAAAATGAAAACTAGTGCGTCTCAGTATGAAGTTATGGTGGACTTCATGGAAAAGTAAGTAGACACACCTTATTAGTTATTACGCACTTGTTTTATGTATTACTCTTGTACTTGTCTAATGTTTTTATTTATGATTTAGACGGCGATCTCAGTAAGCCAACGGAGGGACCCCATGGCAGAATCGCCAATATTACCCTCTGGGATGGGCTTACCTTGGCATTAAATGCTGATGTAACGGGCGACCAGAAAACATTAGAGAAGTGGAGAAAAGTATGTTTTACACTTCAAATTATTATTTCGCATATTCCTTAAAAAAGAGATGTTTTGTTGCTAACATTGACACCACAATATGTATTACGTTTATCATTTTGTAATAATATGCATCAATGGTTACTCATACACGCATGTACATTTTTAATTTTTAACTATTTCATTCAACCTACCATTCATTGCCATCCATTCCTACACTATGCTTGTATTTCGTGCTTCACTGGTTTGTTTTGCATGTTGCTTAGGTATGGAGCGATTTAAAAAATAATACAAAAAGAAAAGCAGCCCGTTGGTTTCGAGAAGCAAGTGGGACTGGTGGTGGGCCGGCTTCTAAATTAAAATTAACGAACTTAGAACACAGGGTCCTTGATATCATTGGTCCACAAGCAGCAACAGGCATGCCGGAGATTTTAGAAATAGGCTTGAGCAGGGAAGAGGTTTTTATTTTAAACTTATTTATTTTCATTTCCCATATTTTCGTATGTCATTGAAACACAACCTTGTATGCCTTAACTGTTTACACTATCATACCGCTATATTTACCGAATAATTGAAGGATAATTTGTAAGAGCGCTTAGTAGTTAAATTACAGATTAATATTCTATGCAATTAACTTTTTTTCGTTTAACAGGGCAATTCTGTTCCTATCGAAGAACCACCACAGGACCTGCTAATCACTGAAGTGGAAGTCTCACACTTTCGAGATGAGACAAGAAGTGCTGGTGAATTTTGTGAGCTATTTGGCTGCTTTAAAGTCATAATAAATCAGTATTTATTGACCATTTTATATTCTATATTCTAACCATTGCTACATAACCTGCATTCTATCATTATTCAGGAACCATTGTATATTCTCTTAATTTTAAATTTATTTTATTTTACCGAATACAATGCCGAAGTATGTTGATAACTTGCTAGCTAGCTTGTAAACATAAACCGATCCTTATAATTTTTCATCACAACCAAGTTGACTAATCCTAATAGAGCACAAAAAGTTTAATCAAAATCGGTTTAACATATCGGCTAAATATAATTACAAGATATCTGTGGAGAAATATGTGTAAGAAACTAAGAAATTAACCGATAAGTATGTTTATCATATAATTTACATTAAATTATAAATTTTGTTATTGCAGCATTGTATAACAGCATGCCAACCACTACCACCATGTTGCGACCATTACCCACCATTACGACCGAAACGGTGCTTCGGAACGGAATGGAAGCTAGTACCTCTAGTCACCAACAACCTACCCCGCCTGCCCCATTGCATACCTCTCCAGTCACCAGCCGCCGCAGACGCTTAACCTCAAGAACATTTTCTAGACGCGATCGTGCTACCACTCAGTCCGATCTAGCTAGATTAGAATTCTTAAAATCGGACTCTGAGTGGAGAAAGTTTCGTATAGAAAATGAGAGGCAGAAGCAGCAACTTGAAAAAGAAAGGTTGCGGCTTAGAGAGATAGAGCTGCAACAACAGGCAAGGTGGCAGGAGTTGTTAGGTCAATTTCTTCAAATTGCAAATAAACAGAAGGCATGAGACATTGAAGTCTAAAATTATCCTTGTTAACAATTAATTTCTTAAGAGAGGACTCTCAGACCTACCTATAAGTCAAACTGTAAATGCTAAATAGACTAAAGCAAGAAAAGTAAATGTATGTAGATGTAAGAACTAAAGATGTAGTAATAGTAATTAATATAAGATAAAGATTAAAAAAAGATAATAAAGAAAGGAATAGGGAAAGATGTGAAGAGAATAATGAACCAAGGAGAATGAATCTAAGGGAAAGATATGTTAAGGAAAAGAGAGGCAGAACATAGCACTATTGTAAACAAAGTCCCTGACACAGATGTAATCTAGGGAAAGCTGATAAAGTATTAAAAAAAAACTATAAATGCTATCTCTTATGTAACTACAAGTATGTGTGAAACAAGATTTGTTTTAAATTTTACCAATGTAATAATTATGCATGTTGATTTAATTTTATATTGGTCTTGGAGAGAAGTAAAAACGTAGGTGTATTGGTAATCTTCTGATGCGGGTCGTAAAAGTCTGCTAAGAGTTTCTGTAGTTTAGTCATGTCTATCCTCAGACCAAGAATCAAAATAGAAGCTTTGAGCGTGTCCGATTTTTGTCGACCTAGTTTCTAGACATTTACTAATGTGGGTGACTAAGAAAAGGTCACAGTACAACGAACGATACTCAGCCGAGCTCAGTAGCCAAAAAACTTAAGATTTAAGAGTATTTTTGATTTAATTTTGGAATAAAGAACTCAAAACTGAAACCAGTACACTTGGTAGAAGAAAACAGTCATAAAAATGTTCGAACCAACAATCCAATATTACTAGACAACGTCGAGCTACTCTTTAAATACGACAGGTAACGGTCTGAGAGCTCGTTCTTAGTTTCACAATAGAAGCTCCCTACGTCATTACACAAGGATGTTAAGGACCTTCCATTGTTTGAGACACATTGTCACCCTTAGCATTGCTAACTACGCTGTATACTCTCCATGTGATCTTAGATTCTACTCATCACAAAATAAAGGTTATATTTCGTTGTGCTTACGAAAGAAGGTTGGACAATAACACCAAGTCGTGACAGTGGCTGACAAATGACGTCTGGCTTGTTTGCCTCCAGAAATTAGTGCTGTAAATACAATTTTTCATAAATTTACATCAGGTCATAAGGTTACTGATGGCATCTTTTAAATCGTTAAAAGTCTGGTCATGATGCAGGCTAGGATAGGGTATAAAACACATAATGTGACGTTTGTTCGTTATGTTATTTAGATATCTATATGTATAGTAATATTAGAAAGAGTGAGCGAATTTTGAAAGTTTGTTTATATGTGCAGGTCAATCTACGGAACTACTGCACCAATTTGAAAAACTCTTACATCATTTGAGAAATACATCATTCCAAAATATCTAAAACGGGAAATTTAACGCGATTACCTTTTTATTTCGGCGTGACGTTTCGACCGAGTTGCATCGGCCGTGGTGTCAAGGTCTCAATTTGCTTGAGACCACGGCCAAAATAGATATTTTATATTGCAACGCGAAAGTTTAAAAGTTTATACATTATTCCAGATGAACATAGGTTATTCAATATGTATTAAACCCGGGTAAAGTCAATAACTACTTAAGGTATAAACGCGTACATCAAAAGAAGTTTTAAAATCATGCCCGTTACCGATAAACTTTGTGTTATTATTTTCAAAAATATTTATTCTTTTATTCTTTGTTTGAATGTCGACTGAACTATATAATATTCCTTTGTTATATCTACAGTAAACGATTTCTTTGGAACGATGTTACAGTTTGATTTGATGTGGCATGTTAATATACATTGTACACTGCTATAAATAGCCGTCGAAAAACATAAATGAAATTTCTTAGGAGGATTCAATTCCCTAATATTAATAGAACATCCTCCTCGACGTTGCCAGTCCATTGTTGACAGTTAACGGACGGTTTGTAATTAGAAATACCCCCTTTCTCTGCATATGATCTACGACCCCGGCAATTAATTCTAGGAATTGCAATTATTTTGTCTTGTTTGCCGAGTTTAGAGGGTGATAGGTCCTTCTACGACGGAGGCCTTTCTACAAAGAGGACTGACTCTATCCTATAAAGGAGAATGGTGAGATTTGAGGAAGCGAAAGAAGTATGTAAGAACCGCGACGCTTGGCGCTCCGTCCTCTCTGATGTAATGTATGTATGTATAGGACCTTCTACGGAGTTCGACTGAAGGCTTATTACTTCAAAATTTGCAGACAGTGCAGACAGCCACGCGATCACTGCGCGACCGGTGACTAACTGTAACAAAAAATTGGTATCATGTATGGTATCATGTGTCTATTGCGCCATGACCGTAAAATGCACTTTTCGCGGTAAATTTAGGCGTCATTATGTAACTTACATTATACAAATTCTCATTTTGACAGCAGATATCGCGCGATATTGGCTGTCGCATGCTGACAGGTTACGTAATAAGTGTGGCGCATTATATATACTTGCTAATCAAAAAATCAGTAAATAAAATCAGTCTTCATAAAATCTGTAGTCGGGTTATTATGTTCGTAATATTTCATTTTTGATACCAAATAACCAACGAACCATATTCTCTTTAAAAAATAATCTAATCCTTTTTCTCTGAAACATTACCTTACCTTTGGTGTAGTATGGTTAAAATTCTATACTTTGTAGCACCTCCACGATTAAGACGAAAGTGATTGTTTGGCGGGAACGCGAGAAGTGAGGTTGTCATTTTGATTAGATTTCCTATTTTTTACATTTTTGGGAGTTTCAAAGTACAAAAGTATATTGTGTTTTAAAGTTCTGTAAAAGTGAAAAAAATGGAGTAGGTCTTAATAAACATGTGTAGCTGAAGTTCCCGCGCTCTTCCAAGAAATCCTTTATAACTTCAGTAAAACCTACTATCACTTTACTGTAGGAGTTTTACGATAAGAAAAAACTAATTTACTTGTGATTATTAATAGTTATTTACCAAGTGACATTGGTAAATGTGCTAATCTGTGCGAGATGCCATAAAGAAAGAAAAAAAAAAGACAAATGCAGAGACACCTAATTAAAAGCCATCAAGGCACAGGACTAACGTATAGTCGACAAAATCACTCTTCTTGGGCATTCGTGTACAAAATAATTATAATTAGTTGTTGGCCAAAGTTGGCTTGAACTAATGTTTAAGTTTGATACTAATTACATTAGCAAGCAGCAGATTGTGTGCTGTATCAATTAGGCTAGGTTAGCGCACTCGGTTCTGGCGATTCGCCAACAACTCCGCCAATTTCACACCACCGTTACTTCTTAAAGAAACTCCTACAAATATTTTAAAATGGGTACTAGAAAATTATTAGAGAAAATTAATTTTTGTGATTTTATACATTAGAAAATAAAGTGAACCTTGAAGAAAGAAATGCTTAGGTGTTATAGTGTTAGAGTGATAAAAGATTGACGATTAATATCTAGAGTGAGTGGTAGCAGAAGCCCAGGAAGACCAAAGCTGTCTTATAAAATTGCCAAGGTGTTAGCTGACGGAAATCTCGAAACCACTCTCATACCTAGGCGAAACAACGTAAGGAGAATGACGAGATTTGAAGAAGTGAAAGAAGTATGAAAGGACCGTAACGCTTGGTGCATCGCTCTCTGACTACCCCGTTAGGGATACAGAGTTAAGATATATATGTATACTACTAAAAGTAAGATCGTTGTAAGTAAAAGTCATTGTATGAAACTCATTACAAGTTAAAGTCATTATATTATACTCATAAATCTGAGTAAACCCTCGTTTCATCATTCAGATAGTACTGAATGATTATTCGAATGTAATACATTTGAATGCGCAAAGTACATTCGAATTAATATCTATGAATGAATTCGATAATTCATTACCAAATCATTCGAATAATTTCATTGCGTTATTTTTTAAATTCGATTATTAGTACTAAACATATTATGTGTACTATGACAAAATAAAGTATAGTGTGTTTAAGACGCAATAAAACGAGGCCCACATCTAACGTGCTATATGTATTGTGTACACCTAAACAGCGATGCTTCGAAATCCGTATTTTTCCACCGTCACTAATTAAGTGTTCGCCTCGCCTCACAAATTACCTTCAACGACTTACGTTTAATACCTAACACCTTTAGATTTAGGAAGGTGTGACGAAAGAACCGGTAGGAAAGCGGAAATAACGCCCAATGTAACAAATATACGCAAACTGCCCCAGTAATCGTAATTTGGATGTTATAATAAAGATATCTTTAGAAGACGATTTTGCGCTAGTTAAAAGTATAATCAAATTAATTCTATTTATTTCAATCAGAGACAGATTAAATGAACTAGTAATGCACTGAAAATTTGTTCACTACTTTGAAGCTAATTGGCAATAATTCATTTAATTGGACATATACAACTAACGGTCATCGTCTTATTAGTGAAGTTAAATTTCATTAAAAATTCGAATAAAATATACTCATTATTTATTTGACTGACCTTTTGGCGTGACAGCAGTGCATCTGTCTTCTAAGCCGCGACCCTGGGTTCGATCTCCGGCCACGTCAATTAAGGAAATAATTTTTTTTATATTGGCTTGCAGTCTGGGTGTTACTGGAAACTCACCCGGTTTCATTTTATGGTTCTCATAATACAGTGACATAGTAAGATAGTGATATCTGTGTGTGGTAGAGCCATGCTACATTGCAACACGAATTGCGGCTCGCCCGGTGAAATATCACCTCTCACAGAATATCTGCGTGAAATAACAGCACCTATTGCTGTTTTGATTCGTTCGGTGAGTGAAAAAGCCGGTCGCCCATCTCTCTCCTCCCCCTCGTTTCCTCATAGGCCGGCAACGCTTCCATGATTCCCCGGACGTCACGAGTGTCCATGGATGGCGGTGATCACTTTCTATCAGGTGAACCGTTTGCTCATTTCCTCGATTTTAAAAAAAACAGACCATATTGTTCAGCGTCTACAAGTCTACATACTTCAATTCAATTGACTTATTTCTTTCGTATTTTACATAGCATACTATTTACATATAACATAAAATTAAAACAGGCATAACAATCTTGTAGTATACCCTTTTCACTTACCCTTCACTGCATTGTGTGGCGTTCTCCCTTTCCCGCTCCTATGCTGTGACTGTGACAAAGTTTTCATTTGCAATTACGTGTCTATGTTCTATGTGTCTATGTTATAAGTTCCTGATTTAAATGTATACAAAGTTGTACACATTTCAATAGACATGAATATCGTTAGAACAGGACATTACGGTAGCTACTTCAGAACATTGAGTACTAGACTACTGGATCAGGTCCAACTCAGAGACACTGTAACATCACCCTCACGAACTCCTCATCACTGGTAACCCAGCACTGATTCCGATCTCTAGAATTTCCTAAAAAATGAGACACATCGGTGGAAATGTTCGAAACTTTGGGCGAAAGATAACTATTATTTTAGCTTCCGAACCTTGTAAATGGACCTTTCCAGTGCTGACATAATCTACACTGATGTATACTAACCTATAGTAATATTTTTTTTACGGCAGGAATTGCTTTATGCATCCCGGTCCCTCCTAGAAGGATGTTAGGGGGGTATGTGGGACTCCACGGCTGTAAAGGTGCAATGCCGGGCTACCCACTAAAACCTGACGACGTTCCACGAGAGCCTTAATGCCGGAGCAACGGGCGCGCGTTGGCATTGCGGCGACAACGGCCGGTGCTAAGCCGCCGGCCTCGTCTCGTGTTGAGGCAGGCTAAACCCTGCCCGACTACTGGAGAGGCGCCATCTCGAGGCTATCAGAGGGGTGACCCTTCCCCGAAAGTCACCCCAAGCCTCAGGTGGGCGCACCGCCGTTCACGTGGCAGGGCGCGGTGGTCGCCAAAGAGGCGATGGCCACTATGGGCACGACTCTGTGCTCATTTCCTCTACGTTTCTGTCGGCGGGGCATTCGGGGCGGCAGCAGCGACAGCGGCCGCTGCCCTCCTGCCCTTTTTGGGCTTAGCCCCGCGCAGGTTTTCCCGTCCGGTATGTGGGCCGTCGATTCAAACATGATTCACGTTACACTGTGTCGGGGCCGGGCCTTGCCACGGGCGGGGCACGGTGAAACATCCATAATATACTTTCGTATGAAGTAACTTATGTTCAACGGGGCCGAGTCCGTACCACGACCGGGCCACGGCATCGAAAACTAAATAAAGATGTTTCACCGTGCCCCGTCCGTTGCACGGCTTGGCCCCGACACGGTGTAACGTAAATCATGCTTTTCTTCATACAAAAGTATGTTATAGATGTTTCACCGTGCCCCGCCCGTGGCACGGCCCGGCCCCGACACAGTGTAACGTGAATCATGTTTTACTTCATACAAAAGTATGTTATAGATGTTTCACCGTGCCCCGCCCGTGGCACGGCCCGGCCCCGACACAGTGTAACGTGAATCATGTTTTACTTCATACAAAAGTATGTTATAGATGTTTCACCGTGCCCCGCCCGTGGCACGGCCCGGCCCCGACACAGTGTAACGTGAATCATGCTTTACTTCATACAAAAGTATGTTATAGATGTTTCACCGTGCTCCGCTCGTGGCGCGGCCCAGCCCCGACACGATGTAACACGGTGAATCATGCTTCACTTTCGACGGTACACAACCTACAATGCGATTTTTCACTGCACGAACCCGCCCTGAACCTATAATAATCTGTACTAATCTATACTAACGTATAGTAATCTACAATAATAATTACGAAGAGTGAGAGTGGATTTCGTAAGTTTATTTATATATGGCGGATAATCTCCCGAACCACCGCACCTGTTTGAACAATTCTATAGGCGTTTGAAAGCTATAGAATTATTAAACTTCTAAAACGGTAAATTTAACGCGATTACCTTTTTATAGTGGCTTGACGTTTCAACCGAGTTGCATCAGCCCTCGTGTCAAGCAAACTGTCGCAGCAAGTTTCACTCCGTGTCTGTGGTAGACGTTTTGTCATCTACCCCCGATATTTATAAATGGTTTTCGGGATACCTACACACAAGACTCACAGTGTCCACGTGTTTAACCAAATGCGACCGAATAGCTATAGAATTATTGAAATAGGTGCAGTGACATAAGCCAGATGGACATATTTTGTATTCAACCCGGGCAAAGTCGGGACGGGTCGCTAGTATCTAGCATAGGTAAAGCTTGAAAACAGCCACATTGACCCAGCCCTAAAATTCATTATAATAATTGTAGAAGTGAGCACAATTTAAGAATTCCATTTGTGTTCCAACGGAATATACATTACATTTCGTCCGACAAAGGAAATGTTCAGAGACGAATTTTTTATGAATTTCTAATTTACTAAAAGTTACGATTTCAGTACAACATACACTTATAATGTATATAAATATATTTAGTAACATTATTTATACCTCGTTGGGGATACGGCGTGAAGATATGTATGCATGTATGTATTATTTTTAATACATTTGCTCAAAAAGTAGACTTTTCCATGTGTGTTTAGCGTGCGGAAAGTTATTCTTTTCCACTCTAGTGCTTTTTGTTTTCCTATTGCATATAGCATCCAAATGCATGAAGGAGGTTTTTAATCAACAACTTTTCTGTACAAAATTTTGTATAAAATGTCTATTTTACAGCGTAAATACTATTAATACATGAATTTAATTTAAAATAAGTTTTTTTTTAATATATACGTATAATATAAGTAAGTAAATAACGCAATTAAAATTATTTTCAATTTAAATAAATTATTGTCATTGAATTGGCTGAATGCATAGAAACAGTTGCCCTGCCATGTTCTCTAAAAAAATAAGAAACTTACTCCCGCGAATTTGCATTTCTGCATTTTTTTTATATTTATATTTTTTTTGCAAATGTATTAAAACGTCGTTCGATGCACGCGCGGAATTGTTATTTCCACTCGTCTCTATTGTTGACCCGCGCCTTCGGCTTGGGTCAACAAACCGGGACTTGTGAAGAAATGACATACTTTCCACACTTGTATCGAAATGTACTACCATTTATTTTTTCCATTTTATTTTCTAAGAATTCCACATCTCATATGAAGTGAAGTTCGTATAGATATGATCTCTCACAAATATATATGTGCAGCGTCACCCTCGCGGACAAAATAAGCAATGATACGCTATGTAACGAGGTTCGATTAGTGTTTTATAAATGAAGAAAGAAACGCTTACTTTCCTGGGCAAGTAGAAAAGTAGAATGAATGAGTCATAAACGATTGATGAAGGAAAACTGCTGAGCGAAAGTGAATGATAGCAGTAGCCATGATCAACCAAGTTTGACTCCTTAAAATGAAATTTCTAAAGTATTGCATATATCCGTAATTGCATATACATACTGCTTTTGCCCGCGACTTCGTTCGCGCGAAGTTTAAAAACACACAATATCTTTATAAATTATAGCCTATGTGTTATCCTGATATATAAGCTATATTACTGTAAAGTTTCATCAAAATCCGTTCAGTAGTTTTTGCGTGAAAGAGTAATAAACATCCATACATCCATTCTCACAAACGTTCCCACTTATAATATTAGTAGGAAGTAGAATGTAATATTTACAGAATACTTTTTTTCCATATAAAAACAATCATTTAATGGAAAAAAAATGTACAATCCTATCATTACGCCCTATATTCCAATGTTTGCTAGCGACGGGAAAATGCTATTAGGGTTGCCTCACCTTTACTTAGGTTTAAAGTTTGAGGTTTTAAACTAGAACTAATGACTTTTGGCGATGTTATAAAACGCAAGTTTTCCATCGTCATGAGTACTTATATACCCTTCCATATTTACCCATTCTTTCGAAATAATCTTGTTTATATGAAAAGAATTATGTGATTTGATAGGCGAGAGAAGTATAATATAAAGATCGCCTTACTTCGCGCTCCATTATTTTGCCATAGGCATAACGATCTGTTGTAATCTAGGCATTTGCCATAAATGTCAACGATCCATCGATTTTATAAATAAAGCAGGCGTTTTAAAACAGGGCAATGTTTATATTGTTTTTGAAAACTGTCTGCATGGAAAGCAATTATATTAAATACTAGCAGATGCCCGCGACTTCGTCCTACTCTACCCAGCGGCACACGCATAGCGCGACGCTGAGGCCCGCACGTTTATTACGTAACTTGCAGTCCGCATGCGACAGCCAATATCGCGCGATATCTGCTGTCAAAACGACAATTTGCTTAACCTAATTTATATAGTGGCGCTAAATCTACTGCGAAAACTGCATTTTACGGTTATAGAATAATAGATACGCAATCGTCATACATGATTTTTATTACAATTAGGTAATAACCTGGCGGTTCCTTGCACTGTACTATTGGAAATACGTACAAGCTAATTACGTTTCAGACAGTACAACAAAACTTAACAAATATTTTTATGGAACGTATTAAGTTTTGAAAAAAGTCGTAGAACAAAAGTTGATTGGTATGATGACAGAAATTTCGCACTTAGAGGTTATTAGTATTTTTAGGTTGATCTCTCAGCGGTAGTAGTAAACTTCTTAATTATATTCTTAAAATAAGTTATTCTTAATAACGTCAAGAATGCCGTCACGTTCCGCTAGAGGGCGTCAAGAGTTCTCATTTTTTTGATCGTCGGGGTTGCCAACACAAATGAGCAATTACCTAACACATTTATAATTTTAACTTTCATTGTTCGGTAAAGTAACTTCAAACTCTATACTGAAATATTTTTCATGTTTGAAAAGTTTTTGCTTCAATGCATTATTTTTGGAACACGGACACCTAATTAACTTAAACATACAGGTTGATCTCGAAAATATTCGTCGAAAATTTAAAAGCCGTTCTTTTGATAGTGATTAAATTATATAAATATAGGTAATTTAAGATATTAATAGCACTCGCATATTTAAGCGAAGTGTGCGAGTAGAACGACGAAAATTAAGCAAGAGAAAGGAGTCTATGAGGACTGCGATACTTCGCGTTCCATTACCTCCGACTACTCTACTATTACTACTCTCTACTACTGACTACGTGCGTTCGTGTTCGTATGTGTGTGTGTGTTTGTAAGTGCATGCTTTGCGTACGTGTATGTATGTGCGCACGTGTATCTGTATGTGAAACAGCTTGTACGGAGGCTGATCAATAAGTTTCCTTTTATGCCTCACAAACCTCCCGCGCCTGACTATTTCCAATTTTTAGTTATTATAGAACAGACTGTTGGCAAATTTAGACTTGTATGTACGGTACAATATTAATTTATACATATAATATTGCAGTAGAAACCATGTGTCTGTACATTGAATAAATGTATATAAAAATGAGTGAAGGCGATATAATAAGAGTAACAGAACACATAAAAGCATTTTATTACATTTTTTCTGTCTGTATTTACACGCTAATCTCCGAAACTACTAAACGGATTTCTTGAGCTTTTCATATATGGATTAAGCTCAGCTCGGAGCAACATTTAGGCTTTGTTTTATTAAAATACGATGGCAGTGAAAAAAGTTATCGTTATTTAAATATAATTCTAAATTCGCCGCTCGCCTGTTACAGGGTGCGTAATGAAACCGACTTTCACGCGAGAAAAGTCGCGGACACTAGCTAGTGTCTAATTATATTGCGATCGTTTCATGTTCTTAAATAGTTCAGTATTCACTAATAACATATAAATATTCCTACAGGTTGGTTATAATAAAATTAATTTAGCAGCCACTGTAGATCAGCAATGTTAATGTTAATATTGTATAAACATTTATTTAGTACGAAATAAATTCTCATCCAGACTAGAATATTTTAGTACTTTGTATTATTATAACAAAAAATATACGAAGTGTATAACAAAATGTATTGCGCAAAGGTAATTGACATTTAAGCTCATCTTTGCTTTTCAACAGAGTGAAATAAGGTTAAATGTATTTTAATATAATTATTATATTGTTTTTACGTTATAAAAATTACATTGTAAAATAATTCAAATTGTTCAAAGAACAAGTTACTCTTGCTATGTATTTAAAGTTCTTTAAATGGACTACATAATTTTAGACTACACTTTAGAGTCTAAAGTTTAGACAGCCTGTCACGTATGTCATGTAGTCTGGAGCCTTTTATAAAATTTGTGGTTAAACTGGAATTACAATACAATACAATCCAAGAGTTGTGCGTAAAGCGATTGCAATCAAGAGATACAAAAATTTCAGTCGGGAAAATGGAGACAATTTATCAACAGCGTGGAATCCTGTGATTCAAATGACAAAACCTCGTTTTTCACATCCGGTTAAGTATGTAGACACAGTGATGGGTGTAAGAATCCTAATAATTATTTACAAATATCGGGGGTAGATGCTATAAAATCTGCCTCGGACACGGAGTGAAGCTTGCTGCGACAGTTTCAGACAGTGTATTTGAGACCACGGCCGATGCAACTCGGCCGAAACGTCAAGCCAAAATCGCGTTAATTTCTCGTGTTTTTAGATATTTCATTTCAAAAGCTTAAAAGTTTATAAAGTCACTGCTAAACAATTTATTTTAACAAAATGAAAACAAATATGTAACACAATGCAATTCTGATATTGTTCAATATAATTTACAATATGGCCACTTTTTCAGAAATAGTCGTGCCACGCAGTTTCACTAGTCTTAAATTTAATATTTTGCTGTGATAGAAATTAGCCTGGATTATTCTGTGATAAGTCCTTCAGCTGTCAATAAAATCTTGCCGAAATCGATTCTTACATGTATTGCTTTGCATCTTGAGAATGAAGCTGCCCGAACTCAAAATATTGAGACTTTGTTCTAATAAGTTAAGACAATAAATTCACTTAAAATATTAAAATGGATTTTTTACAAATACATGCGTAAATATTGTCACGATATGTAGGTAACGGTATTTTAAGTTTACAATTTGAACTCAATATATGGCGGACTCTCAAAAACGGGGACTAGTTATTTTTCATGCACTTCCATAGTATGAGTATCAAATGAAAGGGTTTGCTGAGAATACAAAAATAAAATGACGTCACTTTAAATTCAATATGGCGGACGCCTCAAAGTGGCCGACAAAAGGAGTTCTGCCGGCGGTATAGCGCCTGCTTTAACTCAAAATATAGTATCACTTCGTATATATGCCTTCATATTTATTATACTTACTGCAAAATTATTGCTCCATTCATAACAGTTTAAGTGACATAATTTATAAGAAAAACATTTGCAATAAACAAACACAAACAACCTGGTAAAACCACATTGTTGTAATATTCCAGGTTTAGTAAGAAACATTAAACTGCAGGATATTCTATGCTAAAACATTGTGCTGTACGACTCCGGAAGCAACGCGGTCGAAGTTACCCCAAGGCAGCCAAAGGGAAGGAAGCATCGACCTGACATCGTTTAACAACGTGGGTAACGCAAATGCAAAGTTCCGCCGGAAATACGCATTTGCTATTTACATATTCAGTTAAATGTGCGTTTAGACGTTATGTAAGGAGAACAACTGTCTCTCTTTCCGCCATTCCACATCCGGAATGTGCAAAGAATTGAGGCGCAGTGAAAATGTATCTTCACATAATTTTGGTAATTTTATTTACAGATTGTGACGCTAGTTTCGGCAACTTTTGACGCAAATATTGAGTTTTAAAGTTGGAAACCAAAATCACGTTTGTGAATTTGTGTGCTGGCTTCAGTCGGAGAATATATACTTCGGTGATGATCGCTAGTGGCAGGTCACCTCAATGCCTGCAATGGTATAACAAAATATTAAAGCAAATAACTGCTTCCATGAACAAAAACACTTTGCAATTGATTGAAATGAACATAAACTTATCGATGTACAAAAGAAGGACACTAACCGAACCGAATATCGACAGGTTGCTTTCCTGTCGCCTATACATGTACCTTGCAAGAAGTTCGACCACTAGGCCGACTTTTCCGGATAGCGTGGAAAGTACCTGGCGCTTGTATGTTCTTATTTTTCTCCCAGACCAACGAACGTGAAAGCATGCGACGTTTTTAACCGAATTGAAGGAAGGAGGAGGCTTTACATTCGTCTGTACGTACGTTTTTTTTTATGTATGTTCACCGACAACTTCGTCAATCGTGAACCCATTTCGAAAATTCATTTTTTTAAAGGGTATACTCCCCAGGTAGTCCCATTTAATTTCACCGGTATTGGAGCTTAGATTTCGCAGATACACCAATCAACACCAAGTAACGTAACTGCTTATAACCTTTCTTTATTTTGATGATTTTCTTGTTTGTTATTGCGCTCCAGAATTAAAAAAGAAGTTAATTGCAGACCTGCCCTCTCCTGCCCTAGATATCTATTTAATCCGAGGTCACTCAAAATATAGAAATAAAAAAGTTTTAAGGAAAAAATTAAACCGACTCCAAAAAAATACTGAAAAGTACAAAATAGCTCTCCTTTACATAAAATAACTTTATAAATACAACACAAATACCTATATAATTAAATTTTAGTTATTAAAGTCGGTGTTAAATCAATGTGAAACAACAGAAAGTTTATTTGATAGGTAGGCTTGGCACCGACTTCAGTAACTCTCAAATTTAATTTTACAGGTATGTTTTGATTGGTAAAGAATAGTTGTTATGTACTTATCATTGTTTTTTTTTGAAGTCGCTTTAATTTTTTTCCTAAAATTTTTTTGCACTTTGGGGTTGACTAAGTACATACATACATACATATCTTCACGCTGTATTCCTAAAGGGGTAATCAGAGAAGACGGAGCGCCAAGCTTCGTGGTTCTTACAAGCTTCTTTCGCTTCCTCTCAGTCCTTCCCAATTGAGTTTACTTGAATAAATTGATTTGACTTTGACTTTGAAGACAAAATTATTTAAAAAAAAAACCCGACTGCATTTCACAATTTTTGTTAGTTATTATATATTTGAAATTGGCTACTTATTATCTTTCATTTGATACCCATACTGTTATACTTTTCCCCCTCTACTTACTTTTTCTCGGACTCCATATTGAAATGTTATACCCTATGACACTCCCACAATTAAGACGAATCTAATGACACCTGAAATGGTTAAATCCGTCAAGCCGTTTAAGTTACAGAACTCTACAGAACGTGCCAAAGAAATAGACATACATTCTTACTCACATACATACATACACTCGAAGCACGAACCCTCCTTCGCAGTCGGGTAAAGATCGATACTTTTACCGCAGTTATAAACTCAAAAAAACATGCCCAAAAGAAAAACACTTAATTAAACACTATTGAATAGTACATACAAAAATATTACATTTAATAAGAATAATTACAAATAAAATATTTAATTTAATAAGCGAAAATTATCTTACAGTATTAATAATATTTTACTGTCAAAATTTAGGTGCAGTGTACACCTTTGAGGCGATAAGTCGGAGATAATGAAAGTGTAGCCGTCCCATGTACAGGGGTAGAAGCGGTGTCTTGATTTCATAACCTCGTAAACCGTTATTACCCCTCCGTTAGGTTTATTAAACGGTTAATGACAACGTTATTGACATACTGACCCAACCTAACCTATTATTCATACACTAATATCCCGCTCTGGTTCCGCTCGGTTATATTGACTTTTATATAGACTTTTTAAATATCTTTCGACCGTCGATGGAAAAAGGAACTGTTCTTTTTTTGCGACGTTGATCATTTTCAAATTCCAGTACAATGTCTGTGTTTGTTTGCATAAATGAACCGATTTACAAAAGGTAAAAATCTGTTGGTTTAAATGCCTATTGTATTTATTATTACGAACATGACTTCACGCTGTATTCCGAGGTCCTTCCGCCTCTTTCTTTCGCCTCTTAAAATCTCATCATTCTCCAGCCACACTAGCTGAAGTATTGCTTTTGATATTACCGTCAGCTAGAGCTGTGGCTATTTGATCTTCATATGACTTATGAAGATCAAATAACCACAGTTTGCACAGCCTTAGTCTTTCTTGGGTTCTGCCACCACTCTCTGTATTTGTCTTCGTCGATAGCTCGTTATTCATTCGCTCCACAGCCTTAAAGCATCTAAACATTCCTTTCCTAATTTTTGCAATGACACTGTCGTGCTCTCGCACACAAAAGCACTCGCATACCTAGGCGAAAATATGTGAAGATAATGATGAGATTTGAGGAAGCGAAAGAAATAAATAAGGACCGCGACGCTTGTCGCTCCGTCCTCTCTGACTGCCCCGTTAGAGATAAAGAGTTAAGACATGTACGTATGTATGTACTGTCGCGTTCTTGATGAATGAGTAATTATAATTACTCTTTCATCAAAATTGCCATATTGAGTAACACTTTATTGAGTATTCTGTCCAAAAGGGTGACACCCGTGACACCACACATATAGGTATACTGTTGGCAGCTTGCAATTCTACCTAATTTATCTTAATACCACTCAATTTCGGGCATATTTAGGGCTCGCTACTGTGCAATAAAATTAAATACCTTCAAATGAAATGATAAATATAAAATACAACAATATTTCCACAAAACACATCATGTCGGTACAATCATGTAACAACTTAATCATACCTCAAAGGGGCAACAATAATCATTAAATTAGTGCTATAAACACATTTCGTGTATAAAGGGCAACATAATTGCCCAAAGGGCCGTATTCGTAGTGTGTAGTAATCCTTGTACTTCGCAGTTACTAATCTCGCTTGTAGGGCGATGACAAGCGGCTCAGTCAAAGGTTTACCTACGCCTCATATAACGACATAATTACATAGTAGATGTATGTATTTATTTACACTATTATAAAACATTTATAGAGCTATGTACATGGACGCATTTATGAACCTGTCAGTCAAAGATTCACGCTTCGAATAACGGCTTAATAACATTACAGAAATGTGTATTTAAATAACGATTACAGAACAGTTATAAAGCAATACATACGTTGATATTTACAGCGGGTGGCCAAATTATTACAGTTTAGCGAACTGCCCCGGCTTCGCACGGGTAGAGATTTTTTGAAAATAAAATACAGGCCATTTTACTAGCTGATAATGTAGCTTTCTGTAGGTGAAATATTTTTTGAAATCGGTTGAGTAGTTTTTTAGTTATCCATTACATACAAACAAACAAAGTTTACCTCATAATGATATTAGTATAGGCACTCCATTTTTGCTTTAAATTGTACAATAACAATACTTTTATAAACTTTATTTTAATTGCATTTCCGTTAATTGAATAATTTCTTGAGGAATTTTATTACAAAAAGCCAACACAGTTGCGCAAAAATGACGCACTTAACTTTTATAATTCAAATTTAAGAATAACTAGCCGATCACGACCACGAGTTTCCATACCATGTTATCAATGTAATTTTTCGTTTTCGTTTCGTTTCGTTTTTTAAATTTGGGTTTTTTATGTGGGTTACTGGCAACACTGGTATTTTTAGATGCCATTTAGTGTGAGCTCCTCCATTTCGAAGAACTCCTGGAAGTGGATGAAAAGGGGGATTTCCAGAAACCATATTACAAATAAAGGGCCATCTAATAGATAACTTGACTAAAGAATGGCAAAGAAGTGATGACATCAAAGCCAAATGTCGTAAGTGTAATGCCCCTAATAATTTGGGCACACACTGTACATGTGGACAATAGGTCAACGTACATTATACAATACATATCCTCACGCTGTAACCCTAGTGCAAGGTCAGTTAGAATAGTGTAGGGTAGAGTCAGAATGCAGTACCAAACACTGGGGCCCTTATATCATTCAATCACTCAAATCTCATCATTCTGCTCACACACTCGGCCAAAGAAAGCGAGTGCATTTGACATTTCCATCAGCTCAGCTTCTACTATCACTTACTTTGTTCCATAGATTTTCATCGTCAATAATTCTTCGCTCACACTTTCCATGTGTCCGAACGAGCTGAGCATACCATTCTGGATTTTCATAACACACTTAACTTTCAAGGCCATGCCGAAAGTTGTTACATGTTATCAAGAACATAGCGTGAAAACAAAATAAAAATTAGTGAAAGTGTGATAAATGCAGTAGAAATGCGATCTCTTAGAAACATGTGCTGTATCACCCTTGCAGATGGGATCAGCAATGAAGAGATACGCAGTATGGCAGGGTTGCACGACAGTGTTACTGCAAAAATGAAGAAAGGAATGCTTAGATGATTCAGGCACATAGAGAGAATGAGGCTGACCTATGGAGATCAAATAGGCAGAGTGTTGACGCAAAGCACAAGCGGACAGTGGTCCGGCGGCGGCGGGGACGCTGCACGCCGCCGACCCGCCGCCCGCTCTCGCCAGCCAACACAGCGACGCGACCAGTGGAAGGAGCATGACGCGTACTCACGTCTAATTTGTAAATTGTAATCAATTAAATTATAAATTGCGTTAAGTGCTATCACGTCTTATTTATTATTGTCGCGCGTCTCTTGGCTTGAACTGGCACACAGAGTGTCAGCAGATGGAAATGTCAAAAACCTTCGCATACCTAGGCAAAAATGTGTGAGAAGAATGATGAGATGTGAGGAATCGAAAGATAAGGACCGCGACGCTTGACGTTCTGTCCTCTCTGACTACCCCGTTAGGGATACAGCGTGACGATATGTATGTATGGCTTAGGGCTGTGTTGGTACATCAGTTAGCATGTTAATAAGTCAGTCAAATGAATGTTTAATTAACAGTGACATGAGATTTCGAGTGCTCAATGGGAAAACTTACAATTAAGCCCCGTTGGAACATTTGTCAAAAGCTCGTTACGTTAGCGAACATAATCAAGCATTAATAAACTGTCACAGCGAGGTCAAACAGTTAAACGTTGAATTAAAACAAACGAGTGCAATCATCACCTATTACATGGCGGCCTCAAGCACACCGAAGTACGCACGTATGACTAACCAAAATAAATTATATGATAATTAATAATTGTCGAAGTTGTTTCCTATTGACAAGGGCTATAGGTTAATGCTCTTTTATCATCCCGGCTCCCAACTAGCACTGCCTTGTAGCTAGGCGTCCGTTGGTTGTCAATAGGTGGCCGACTATGCTACAATAACAAGTAATGGCGAGTTGAAACTTCGCAATCAATGAATGGACACCTAGTGATTAATGCACGGACACCGTGTTTTTACCAAGACTCACATAAACCACTCGTGGGCGGCGCACGGTCCACTTATTACCGACGTGTTGCAAGGAGTGGACAACGAGCTGTCACTGAAAGGTACGCTCGCCGTTTGTATAAAGACAGTTTACGAGGCGTTTCAGTAACGATATAGCATTTATAAGTGAGTGTCTATGTATATACATATGTGCAGACCGTAAAACAAATCCCAATGACTCGAACAGAGGTGGTTATAACTGGCGGCGTTGCAAGTGAGTGGACAGAGAGCTGTTACCGTGTCATTTGCCGTTCACATACACACAGCTTGCGAGCGAGGCGTTTCGTTGACGATATGAAGTCGATAAGTGAATGTCTATATATGGAGAGACCATAAAACAATTCCCAATCACTCAACGAGAGGCGGTTACAACTAGTGCGTTGCAAGTAAGTGGACAGCAGTGATGCAATCGCCGTTTGCATAAAACACCTTATAAGCAAGGCATTTTCATCATCTCAGACGAAATGAAGTTGACAAGTTACCGTATATGTATGGAAAATTATAAAACAAATCCCAAACATTCGAAGAGATTGCTGGTCGCGTACTGGATTCGTAAATCAGTGACGGCATTTATTCTCGAGCCGTAACAACGATTCTGTTCACTAATCAAGTTACACTTGCATCTGTACAAGCCACGACTTCAATGCTCTTATCATGACATTACATGTAAAGTTGTCAGACAAACCACGATTCAACTTAGGTTCCAATGATTTGAATTAACATGAATTGCATCTGATATTTGAGCGATGAACATTTTGCGAACCGTCGTCGTTTTATTTGTTTGACGATTATATGAGTGCCTAATGGCCTCGTATGCATTATATCGCATCGCTGTCGTCTTAGACACAGATATGTAAAGTCTTACATGGTACCGATTTTCATCAATAGTCTAGTATATTGAGACACATTCCGCGCAGTTGTATTTTTAACAGTACGGTGTGACATACAACCTGTTAACGACACCCGCGTTCAGTATGCAGAAGCCCACACGTAATAAGTTGGTGAGAGACCCTTTTATTTACAAAAATGTACCCAGCGTAGCGCTCGTTCTTGCAATTTAAATTTTGAAAATATGCCAAATGTAGAACGGAAATGCAGCTGTGGCATGTTTTTATTCGTTTTATTCTTCCTTCCCTGTCTAATGAAAATATTATGAGAATAACTTTACTGCATTTCACCTAGGAATTGCTAAAAAGAATTTAGGTCTTGATATTATGTACCTACATTTTTTGCGGTTTCATAGCAAAAATCCATATATTAAGGCGACGCATTGATAAACAATAATTTAATCCAAAATAGAAAAATATGAAAAAGCAGTTGTTTTCGTTTATTTTAAAAACTATAATTAATTTTAAAAAATTCAACACGGTATCCTTGGATTAACTGGGACGAGGCAGAACCGTTTAAATAAATAAACCCTTTACGAAATAGCATTCCATGAAGTGTCGCTGAATTAATAATTAAGATTTTTGCGTAATAACTATTAACAGTGTATAGACTTGAATTTTTTTATAAGCTTTTGAACTTTCGTGTTGCATTATAAAATACGTTATTCACATGAGATTTTAACACGATTACCTATTAAGGCGAGGCATTGATGAACAATAATTTAATCTAAAATAGATCTTCTGTTCTATGCAAACAAAAAATACGAAAAAAAAATATTTTCGTTTATTTTAAAAACTATAATTAATTTTAAAAAATCCAACTGGCATTTTAAGGGAAATGTTTAAAGTAAACTATACAGGAAATTTAGAAATATAAATCGTTCCCATTGATCCGAAAAATGTAAATCTCTGTGTTAAAAGAGATTTCTTTAAATTTTTTTTGTGTTATAAAAGTTAACCAATGGTGTATCGCAACTGGCAAAATAAAGTCAATGAAATGAAAAATTAGGTTACGAAATATCAGTTTCATACATTTTGTAGTCATTTAGAAAAATTGAGATCCCTGGCGTCAAAATTTCCAATTCAACGTTTCGGCCGAATTGCAGCAGCCGTGGTCTCAAGCAAACTGTCACATCAAGTTTGACTCCGTGTCCGAGGCAGTTGTTTAAACTGAGACTTGCTTGCTTTTGCTTGAGACCACGGCCGATACAACTCGGTCGAAACGTCAAGCCAGAATAAAAAGGTAATCGCGTTAAATTTCCCGTTTTAGATATTGTATAATGCAGCGCGAAAGTTTAAAAGCTTAAATTTTTTTATCATCCTAAAACAACCAGACCAGACTGTAATGCGGCTTCGGTGATGTTACATTTGAATGTTCTATTATTGGTAGGCATGAACTACTCAGGATATTGGGTTTCTTTTGGGGCCACCCTGGAGAGGAATACAGAGTAAATTTTTATAAGGGCGCCTTCCCTGTATTGCTACAATCGATTTCAGTTGTGAAATAAATACACACTTAATACAACCTTCACCAAATTTATTAAAGAATTATAATTATCCCTAAATATAGATCTCATGAGCTCACTAAATGAAATCTTAAATGTTATATATAGAAGAATTTTAAATGAGATTTTACATACAAAACAAACAAATTACATCTGTATTGGAAATTACAAAAGGAGTACTGTAACCAATAATAAGTGTAACTGTTTCTTAATATTTGGTATAACTAAAACATTAAGATGAACCACAATAACAAAATATAAGGTTAGTTATGTAGATTTATTCATGAATGTTAATAATTTTTATATATGCTTGTACATTACCATCTAAGGAGATAACCATGTATATATATAGCCAGTCGAGTTGTCCCACCAATGGTCCATAAGAATATCCACGGTGTTCACTAAACCCTTAGTGACTGCACAATTAAGTTAGGTCTTCTGCAAGCCGAGTTGTCCCTCCAATGGTCTCAAAGAATTTCCATGAAGTCCACTATACTCGTAACTCACAAATAAATCTCACAGAAAAGAGATTAAATATGTATTAAGGTAATCCAACCTCATACTGCAATGCACAAACAAATGATCCGAGAAAGTAATCCATCTGATCAGGTATCTTTAAAGAAAAATATCCAACTAAATGTGGAGTACACCGTCATTCCACGGTGCTTATGAGATTAAGAAGATAACATTAGTCCACTGTGTTTATGGAACTAATATTTAGAATTAAACTTGGAAATCAAACGTAGAATTAAGCTTGGAGATTAACCGTATAAAGAAACTTGGAAGTAAACATGTAATCACACATGGAATTTAGACATGGCACTTAGCCTGGAATTTATACATGGCACTTAGCCTGGAGCTTAGCTTGGAACTTAGCTTGGAACCCTGTAACAAAATTCCTGGGGTTAATACACTGTACTAAGCACCAAGGAAAACACTTTTCAAAGAAAACTACAACTTCTACATCCTACTTACCATGAGGTCTATCATGGGACTTTATAATATATATAAAAAATGAAAAACAACTTCTTAATAACACTAGAAACATCCTAAATATATAGGCATGTATATTTTACTTCTATATGGGCATTTTTGTCTGCCGCTTAACTACCACCAAAAGTGAATGGCTCCCTCCATTTTGGAATTACACCTCGAGATAATTTGTACCCTCTAACATCATTATTAATGTAACTGAAAACTACTCAGATTTCAGTGAAGTTTCCGACATAAGAAAGAGACAGCAAATCTCTGAAAAGACACCGACCAATGGGAAGTGTCTGAAAATTTGTAAGTGACAACATCAAAATGTCAGATTGACAGATCCACAATAGAATTAGAAAGATCTAGATAAAAGTAACCACTGAAAAACAAGACGAAAGCAAAGCCCATTTGCTCGAACATTCCATTTTACTTGATTTGTGAAACAGATATATATCAACACTCGTCTCTCTCTTATCGAATACAATCGATTATTAGGAATTACTCGTATTTAAATTTTTACATCGATTTATTTATCTCATCGTCAAAATGGGAAAGCAAACCCAGACAAATTATATTAATGTCTAATAAAAGTATCATCACCTAAAATTGTTTTATTTTGTTTATAACAAAACTACATTTTTATACAAAAGAAAATCGATTATCGATTTATTACCACGATACTTATTACTATCGATGTTTCCAAACATTCAATGTTATTACTGAACGTAACGTAAGTAAATGTAGATTTTAACGAAAGTAACAATGAACTTTATAATGAAAACAATTAAATAGTTAAAAGTTTACTACATTAGGTTCTAGTTTAAATAATATACACTTAAAGTGCAATATTTATTGATTTTACCTGAGAAGAAATGAAGTAGTACTACGTACTCGATTGCGAACAACTTTCCGAACGCGTTACCTATTAATCATTGCATCGTAGACAATTGTCATCTATCACACACTAACCTCCCCAAATATTACTGTGGAATGCAAATGAAATTTGTGATCGATTTTAATTTGTATGTAATTAACCGTAAGTATATATCTACGAAAAAAAAGCGTTACAAGACCAGAGACTCTCATTGCCGATATGCTGTTGTGCCGTGAAGGATGGAGTCTACAAGTCTACAATAACCCCTATGAGTCGGTCTTTCACCATTCATTCTTTATAATATGTGCCCGAACCATCTAAGCATTCCTTAATATTGTGAAGCGATGTTACACATTAAAATTCTAATAATATTTTTAACATAGTCGACCTTCTACAGAACCCTTGCAAGGGACCCACCTCGCCACTAAACAGTTGCTGATCTCGCTATCTCAGGCACGGAATCATAGAATGTTTGAAGGGTCTTGACTCGCCCCCTAAACAATATTATAAACATTGAAATGTAAAAGACTCCAAATGGATGAGCTAATTTTAATATGTTATTCAATTCTTAAGATGTACAATGAAAAATGTGAATGAAACTGATTAGATTTTCAAATGGTTTAAACAGACAGGCAATAATATTATTTACAAACAAAAAGTCAGACCAACATTGTGATTGTACAGCTTCCACTGAGCTCTAAGCTCACAACATCTTCTATATACAAACTACAAAGTAATTGTGAAAGGGGATATAGACCCGCCGGGGTCCCAACACGTCACTGTTGTCTGTTATATTGCAGGTGTAATAATTACGGGATACAATTACTTTGTTTCCCATACAAAAAAAACATTCATTTAATGGAAAAAAAATGTGCAACCCTATCATTATGTCCGATATTCCAAATGCTTTTTCCTATTTCTTCGTGGCATGGCGCACAATTTAGCGCATTTGCCAATGTCACGTATTAATGCATAATAATAATTAATAAGAGTAGAATTATTGTTATCATACAACTTCTCATGTAAAGTGATAGTAGACTTTACTGAAGTTTTATAGGACTTCTTGGAAGAGCACGAGAACTTCAGCTACACATGTTTATTCAGACCTACTCCATTCTTTTCACGTAGGTACACAGAACTTTAAAACACAATATACTATCACTTTTGAACTTTAAACTCCCAAAAATGTAAATAATAGAAAATCTAAATAATAAGCCAACCTCACTTCTCCTGTTCCCGCCAAAAACTCATTCCAAATGTTTGCTAGCGACGGGAACACTGATATTAGGGTTGCTTCATCTTTATTTTTGTTTAAACTTTGAGGTTTTACACTAAAAGTATTGATTTTTGGTGAAATGGTAGAAAGCGAGTTTTCCGTTGTCCGTTCCGTTTTTCGTTTTCTTTTATACCCCTCCGTGTTTACCCATCCTTTCGAAATAACTTTGTGTATAAAAGTCTAGCAAAAACTTGAAAATGATTCGACCGATTTTGATGAAATGCTTTGCGTGTGTTTAAGTGGATCGACGGATATAATAATAATATATTCAGACAATTCACACAGCGCCATCTAGTCCCAAAGTAAGCAGCACGGCGCTTGTGTTACTACACGGGTACTAGGCATCGGATATACTACTTATATACTTTTCTTTTGTAAATAAATACATATTACACATAAACACCCATACTCGGGGCGGGAATCGAACCCGCAGCCCCCGTTTAATTTCCGACGCGCTTAGCCGTTGCGCCGTTAATTATATATGGTTAAGATTTACAATTAGTCTCGGTAGGTGGCGCTGCAATCAGGTTCCGGGACATTTTTTTTATTACGGGCAAGACAACGTGTGTATATTTCAATTTAAATAATTGCTCGATTCCCCTGTAGGAGATGAGTTTTTTTAAATCTTCAAATGCAAGTTTTCTTAGTTCTGAAATCAAACGCGTGGTTTCTTAAAACAAATCTCTAATAAATTCGCATTCTTCTGTTCTGACCTATCTCAATAGATTACTGTTTATATTACACTAAAATAATAAAAAATTAAGTTTTAGAAAAAAATAAAAAATTTTTTGGGAAATATGAGTTATTGCTTACTAAATTAAATTAAGAACAATATGATGGGATATGATCAGACTTTTATGAGTAATACTTTTAGAGATGAAATGAAGGATAGAAATTTTGACGTGTATTTTCATAAAATTTAAAAAAAATTAGACGTGGTAGCGTGTTATAAGTTATGAATTTAAAAAAAATTTATTTGATTACGAACTCTTCATGTGATTGACATTTCATTTGATACGATTATCCTGAAAACAATTATTTTTCAGTTTTTTATTTAAGCTACCAAAACTAAGCACTAAAAATAAAAACCGACTTTAGGCCGCCACTTACTATAACTGTACTAATTTTCAGGTTTCAAGTTAACAATGTCTTTCAAAGTCAAAGTCAAATCAATTTATTCAAGTAAACCCAATTACAAGGTGTTTTTGAACGTCAAATCTACTTTAGTTCGGTTCAAATAGAAAACCTGGACACTGAGAAGAACCGACAAGAAACTCAGTCAGGTATCATTTTTTCAATTTCATTTTACAAAAGGTTTATTAAAATACAATATTTTCACCAAGCCAGTAAATGCATGAGCAAAGATCATTTCCAGACTATTGTTTTATCTTCAATGAAACCTTTATTTTATAGTATGATTGTCTAATCAATGTACGTTTTATAACCAATCTAAATTTATTCTCTGTAAATAGAGTAATTTCCTGAGGAACTTTGTTATAAAAACGAATACAGTTACCCAAAAATGGAACATTTGACTTATGTAATTTAAATTTTGGAATAACCAATTTGTCACGACCTCGGGTTTCCATACCATTAATATCGCCTTTCTTTTTAAAAAGATCTATATTTTCCTCGTATATATAATAATTTCAAAGATGTATAAGGCTGTATAAGACCGCCACTTACTTTAACTGTACTAAATTTCAGACATCAGTCTCGATTTTTTCTCGAAATGAACTAGAACAATTCGAACAATCTGGAACAATCCAGACAATTTTGGACCAAAACGCTAAAAAGCAAGTGGATCTGTGTCGAAATGATTTACTGTTTTGTTACGGGGTTGCCGCCTGAATCCCCACCTGTGGTATACATAGGTATTGCTCCTATACCTCGCTGCCGACTCAACAAAACAATATTAATTCGTGTTGGTATGACAAGGGTCCACAATAAACGTCGTTAGGCGATCGTCATTACTCTTCTGAGACAAGCAGAGTCGTGATTATGGAAGAAATGGAAGCTGGATTTACGAGAGACTAGACAATACACCACACACTTGATTTCAACTTCAAGTGATGGGCGGTGACAACTAACACTATAAGTCTAACTTATAATTCGATAGAGTAATTTAATGTGTAGATGTGTCGAAGTTCTAAATAATGTGGCCAGCTAAAATAATGTTGTCAGGTGATAGAACTGTGTCGATATCGATTCAACTAAATGTTTCGACTAGTCTAACATTTAATTCAATTAAATTTCTTCTCTCTTTAAACTACGCTGAGACAGAATATCCTAGCTGAAGTAGCCTAAGAGAGTAAGAGACACTTAATAGTACAGAAAATAAAATAGAACAATATATGATAATAATAATAGAAGAAACGTATGAGTTTCATTTGTATAAGGTTTTGTTTAGGTTTCTTTTGTTCTATTTTGTTTTCTGTACTATTAAGTGTCTCTTTATTGTAACCTACGTAACTGTAAATTCTGCTATGTAATTTTTAACTGTGTCCTCGCGATACAGGCGAAGCCCAGTACGGGGACCTCTGATCATTCTATTACAAATTGTGATACCAAATAAACAATTATCTTATCTAATCTTAATTAATTCGGTGCTGACATGACACTGTAGCGTCGCCGTTTTATAATGTATTAAATAATTTGAATATGTAAATGTATTATTTTATTGTTTTTATCCTTTTCTCACTATTTTCTTTATTGCTATTAATATTCATATATTTTTGACACTACCGCTGTCTCATGAAAGAAATGATCGAAGAACGAGATTTTGTGCCTTTAATGTCGCAGGGCAACCGCTACAGCTCTATTTTCTGTGGTAGAAATGTACTCAAAAACAAATGTATTGATAAGATTTCTTCAAAGTTATTTCGCAGTCATATATGCAAATACTCATAACTCATATAACTTTCAACAGTGAAATTGAATCTGAATGAGAACAAATAGAGCAGAAAATATCCAATATTATAGAATAATAACTTGGATTGCGAGCGAAAACAATCACGTGAGTTGATTCGAAACTATTGCATTGTATATTTATATATACTACTCTGTCAAGAAAGTACCGGGAAAAGATCAATAATACACGAAATGTTAGTTATTCATCCAAATTTATTTTATTCTCTTCAAAGTATGCTTCTTCAAAAACGATACACTTATGCCAACGAATAATCCAATCATCAAAACATTTTTTAAACGCTTTTTCCGGAATTGAGTTCAGTGCTCGCCGTGAATTCTCCTTTATGTCTTCTACCGAATGAAAACAGGTGCCAGGAAGTGGTGATTTGAGTATAAGAAAAAGAAAGAAGTCGGCTGGAGCCGTATCTGGTGAATAAGGTAGTTGCTCGATGGTATTTGTTGAGTTTTTGGTCAAAAATTCGTTCACAATGATGGTCTTGTACGAAGGCGCATTAGCGTGGTACAAAATCCAAGAATTTTCATTCCAGAAATCTAGCCTTTTTCGTCGAATTTGCTCTCTTAAACGCCGCATAACGCACAAATAATATTCTTTATTTACCGTTTGACCTTCCGGCAAGACTTCCGAGTGCACAACACCGCGATAGTTAAAGAAAACAGTCAACATGACTTTGACTTTTGATCGACTTTGGCGTGGTTTTTTCGTTCACTAGTTTGCATGTCAAACTCGTAAACCCACGTCTTGTCACCAGTAACAATGCGTTTCATGAATGTTGGGTCGGAATTGGCTAGTTCTAGCGTGTCCTCAGCGACTCTTATGCGATTGGGTTTTTGGAGAAAATTCAGGTCTTTTGGGACTAGCCGAGCGGCAACATGTTTCATACCCAAGTGATTATTTAAAACGGTACAGATCTACTGGTGAGACACAGAAAGTTCGGCGGCTATCTCTGTCAAACTTGAATGAGCGTTTTCAGTCACTATTTCCTTCACTTTTGCAATGTTAACTTCAGTTGCAGACGTTGATGGCCTACCAGAGCGAGGCAAATCTTCCATCACATCTCGACCGCTTTTAAACGCTTTGTATCACTCGTAAGCACGTGTTTTTGATAAAGTTGATTCACCGTAAGCCTTCTGTAACATTTTCAGTGACTCCGAACACGAAATTCCATTGGTGATGCAAAATTTAAGACAAACTCTTTGTTCGATTGTTGTCCATTATGAAATTCGCAATATACACTAGAATGATGTAACTAAAAACAGCACTGTATTTAATCTAAATAACAGATGCAACTCAAATTCCGTGCCAAAATGGAAAACAGTTGTGCCAGTCGAACAACAACAAAAAAAACAAAAAATTGAATGTGGAACCATAAACAAATCATCCATTCCCGATACTTTCTTGACTCAATGTATGTCGGAAAAGATACAGGGCAATTCGTGCTCAAGCGACTCAGCTACGAGAAATAGGTACCTAATCTTACAAGAGGCGAACTACTCCATAAAATACCACGTTAAGACAAAGTTAATGTGCAAACGACAGAAAACTTTTAATAACAATTGTAACGTAAGTAATTGGAAATTTAATAATGGCAAACGATCCGTCGGAGAAATGCTATCGCACCGGCCGCCGTAATCCAACAAACTGTCAGCGTCGGCCCCCACGCTCCGTTAGCGCGTATCCCTTCCAAACCGGAAGTCGCGCTTTGCTTTACTTTATACTGAGTGCCTTTTATTATTTCCACCAACATACGAACATATATGAATATTTGAATATTAAATAGCTAGTGTTAATCGACGGAAATATCAAAAGCACTCCCATACCTAGCTGAAAATGTGTGAGGAGAATGATGAGATTTGAGAAAGCGAGACGCTTGGCTACTCCGTTAGGGATGCGCCTTGAAGATATGTATGTATGTATTTATTTGTTGTGCATATATATGTGCATAAATATGTAATAAGCATATATGTCCATAGTATGTTTATGTAGTGTAATAATCTCTAAAATAATTTTTAGTGACACTATCCCTCTTTGCCGGCTTTAAACTACCAAAAATTGGCTGGAAGAAAATGATAATATGTAGACTTAAGTGCACCTTTCTACACATTTAGATGAAAAGATAATTTATCCATCAATCAATAAAATTTTTACAGACAAGATATATCTTGTCTGTAAAAATAGATCTCGTCATTCTCTTCACATACTTTCGCTATGCCCGCATATACTCATAATTTAAAAAAACATTTAGGCAAGTCCAATTTGTCATAACGTGGTAGGACTGTTATTATTTAAAAACAAAGTAATTGTCATATTTTAAAACTAAATAGTGTGGTTTTTTTTATGTCAGAGGGGCAAACGAGCAAGAGAGTCACCTGATGGAAAGTGATCACCGCCACCCATGGACACCCGCAACGTCCGAGGAATCAGGGGTGCGTTGCCGGCCTTGAAACGATGGAAAGGAAGAGGCGGGGAGAGATGGTCCACCGACACTTTCACTCAACGAACAGAACTCAACAGCAATAGCAGCTGTTATTTCACGCCGATATTCAGTGAAAGGGTGGCATTTCACCGGGCGAGTCGACCCAATCAGTGCTGCAATACAGCCTGGCTATACCACACATGTGTTTACAATATGATTTCAAACTATAGACAAAATAATATTGTCATTAACCCGCGATATTGTTACCCTCATAGCTATCACTGTAGCGCCTGAGTACCGCAATGTTTATTCAACTTATCTCTCACCTTAATTAATATAAACCTGTGAACCCTCATTTGCGTCTACGACTTTTAAGGGTTAGCATTTAACTACACTACTAACCGGCCACTAGCCCTTGTTGTTAATTAGCAGTTAATATAAATAAAACGTCTAATAGCGTAGAAGTGCTTCGGTGTTTCACACGAGCACAGATGATAATACTCGTAGCTATCGTGTGTATTAGTATCAAGTAGAGGTGATTAAGTTACATGCATGCTTTGTTCTTTTCGAACTAGAGAATGTCCTATCAGATGTTAGAATTTATCATGTCTTATACGAGGTGAAATAAGTCAGTACTTCTACTATGAGTTAACGATACTCGCAGTCGACAGCTTAAGGCGACGCGACGCAGTGATAAAGAATAATTTAATCTAAAATAGACATTCTGTTCTATGCAACGTGCGCGCGCTAGCTTACGAAAAACACGAAAGATAAGTTATTTTCGTTTATTTTTAAAACTGTAATTAATTTAAAAAATTCAACTGATATTTTGAAGAATATGTTTAGATTAAACTATACAGAAAATTTAAAAACGTAAATAAGTCACGTTATTCCGAAGAATGTAAATCTCTGTTTTAAAAGAGGTTTCTTTGATACTTTTTTTTGTGTCACAAAAGTTAACCAATCGTGTATCGTAACTAGCAAAATGAATTTAACGAAATGAAGAATCCGGTTACCAAATGTCATTTTCATAAGTTTTATAGTCACAATTGAGATCTCTACCGTCAAAATTTTCAATGCGTCGCCGAAATATAAAACAGAAGAGTTATACAGCACTCCTAGCGGTGACTGCAGAGAACTGTTATCATCAAACAAAATTTGACGCAGTTGCTATTGAGCATTGACGACACAAACTCATGGTAGGGGCCGTAGGGGTGCAGATGCAATCCGTGTCCTCTCCCGGATGTTGCGGAGCCATTACTTCTTTTGCGTCCAACTCGTCTTTTGCCAGCGGTCTTGCACAATGTTATAATTATTTGCAATAGTTGATGCGTAGTATGTCATACTGGAGTATGAGACCGAGAAATGAAACCTTTGGTGGTGAATGTTCCCGCCACAGCAAGAATTCTAGTTTTTGCTGAACTCGACGCAGGACTTCCTCGTGGGTAATCTCATGCGTTCTTTTATAACAAACGTTAGAGACGTGTACGCATTTGTCTCAGCTGCAGTAAATGCTGCTTCAAATATTTTTTCTTAAATATGTTCAAGATTTTTAATGATTTCCATATAATGTGTAAAATGTACATTATAATCCTTGAAGCAGTTCTCATCGACTGTGTGAAGCTTGAAGTTCTTCACCAGTACTGGATGGATCCAGCTAAGAAAGTTCCACTTCAGTCGTGAGCCTAACAGACGGAAGAAGTTCGTCAATGCGTCTCAATTACATTACCCATTTTAAGAAAAAAAAACTGTGTTATTCTTAGAATAATAATAAATTATTGTCAAAACCTTTTCGATTAACAATTCCAATTATTTATACATGAACCTTACAATGTCCGTACATATATGTATAGATAACTTATATACATATTACGTTGGGACCGCGCTTTTGATTAGTTCTCATCGTGGAGTCAGACTCGGTTACTTTGCATACGACAACAACGAGCGCACGGTAGTTAACCGCGTTGACGCCGGCATCTGACACACCCGCTTGTTACAGCTGTGGATTCAGGATTAACAATAATTTTATATATTATATTTACCCTAACTAATAATTTTTATGATAATAATATAATTTCTGGCATTAGCACTTTTAATTATGTGCACTGCCTATATTTTCACTGTTTAGACTCTAGGTTCCCAAACTTATTTTGTCTACTGAGTCGAGAGCTCATGCAGTCGTTGTCTAAGATGCCTCCTAGCTAAATGAAATTACAAATCACCACCCAGGCCTCTACACAACGCCCCCATTTTTTTTCTGGGTCTCTTACCGCCCCCCTTTAGGCCTGCAGCGCCCACAGGGGGGCGTTATCGCCCACTTTGGGAATGGGCGGTTTAGACTGATTAGCGGAGAATGCCACTTGGGGTTAAGTCCGCCAATTGTTCGCTATTTTACCTATATTTATCTAATTCGTTAAATCTTATATACAGAGTGAACATCAATTGAACACTTCATATTTTAAAAAACCACTTTATACTTTGTATGCTTCGTAAGGTCTCATGAGCGTATATAGCTACATAGTCACAATTATTGATGTTTCTTACCTGAAATTTTTTCCAAAATCTAAAAACATACAAATCATAGTGTGGCGGCGGTAACCACCTCTCTCCACACGCACTGGGCTGAGACACAGTACGAGAGGAACTTGTAGGAAACCCGAAGTTTCTCGACAACGCGCCGATGACACCACCGTCAGGTTTTAGTTATACTCTGTCAGGAGAAGTCTCACATATAACTCCCCACCTCGTGGCCACCGCCCCCCAAGCGATACACGCATACAGCATTTCATCGCGTTAAAAAAACATTTGCACTAATTAAATTATGAGTAAAGCAAATGAATGAGACAGTCGCTCGGACTGTTTTTTATTTGTGATCGAAGCTCGGACTCTATTCCTTTTGCTAGACCGAGTACCCACCCCCGCGCTTTCCTGCACTGACTCGTTAGCGCACTCGACATGTTTAAACACGCACTTGCGGTGCATATTCGGCACTCGGTACTCGCCTTGTTATTCGCTGCATTTCTTGCGTTTTTAAATACTTATTGTATTTTCTTCGATATCTTAACTGACTGACTCAGTGCAAAGTTGAAAAATACGTGTAAACACTCGCTCGTCCATATTGCTCTCTTGGCCTAGTGACATCTTGACTGTCTCGCTATTGCACTCGTTACATGTAACCAAGTCATGGCAATATGACTTTCTAATTATTTCCCTTTACAAATTACCGGCCCTTACGCCAGCTCTGTCAACTATTGTTTCCATACCGTTGTGACCCTAACCAGTATTCGCAGTTTACCTGCTTTATGACGGCAAATGTGGTTGAACTGCCTTTAATTACAATGTTGTTAGATTACCGAACGTTCGACTATTGACTACTCTGTAAACTACAGTAATAAGGGTTAGAATAATAACTGATGACTCACAGTTATTTATTGCTGGAAGCTAAATTCGTCATTCGCATACTATTAGATAATTATATACGTGTTGGTCTGGGGTTAAATATAAATGCATATAGAATATACCAGCTGTTAAAACTTACAAACTCTCGCCGTGTCCCCAACGGGTTAAATAGAGAGGACAAAGTGGCAAACATCACGGTTTTTGCTCCAGATTTATCTCTGTAGACTTTCTTCGATAATTTTTTCGTCACTCATTGTAATTGTCACAAAAAGGAAACGGCTATAACACTAGACAGAATCCATATAACACAGAAATGCTTCCGTTTCAAAATTAAAAAAAGGAACGCAAAAAACATTAATAACACTAAAAATATCAATAACAATATCATTGTAGATTTATTATGAAATGTTAAAAACAAATTAAGGATTTATGAAAGAATTAAAAAATCGAGGAATTAATTCAATAACGAGATGCGACAAGAGGAAAATTATAAATTTATTCCGTTAGTGTTTTTGTAATATTTCTTGCGTGGAAGAAAACTGGAAGTACCTACTAATTCCAACAAGTCAAAGAATTGATTGGCAAAGTCAGTGTCAATTTTAAGATAATACAAAGTAAAAACACGGTACAGACAAGTAGATGGAATGAATAAATAATGGCCGAATTGAACATTAAATGAACCTTTCAAGAAGCGGATTAAAATATTATATAAAATTGAAATATAAATGACACTATAACATCATACAAAATTGAATGGTTCTGTGCTTCTTTTTGATCCTAGCAAACGCTTAATAGCGATAGTCGTAGGTTAACAGCTGCGTCCCTGTAGTCTGGGAAATAAAATGACGCTAAGTCATTATATTTCATTCAAAATTACAGGTTGATGGATTTAAATCATATTTAACGAAAAATCATCAAAACTTACTTATTCGTTCATAATTTTTCTTAAACAAGTTGATTCGTTATCACAACTTCACAACTAATATTAAGAAGAGAAAAAATTTGGTTGTTTGTTTTGTAATGAATAAACTCTAAAACTACTCGATTTTAAAAATTCTTTTATTTATAGAAAGCTACATTATCAGCGGGTAACATGGTCTGTATTTTATTTACGGAAATTATCTACCCAATGCGAAACCGAGGCGGGTCGCTAGTCGTTGATAAAGCATCTCTTCATGAAAAAGCTTTGTTTATATATTCCCCCAACCGGATGTTTGACAGTAACGTAGTAGCTGTACACAAATATCTATAATCTATATGTATACAAATAAATGAAATTGAAATCCGTCTGATCCAAACGCATTAATTTTTATATATTTAATTGTTTATCCAAACTAATCTCCGAAACCGCTATTATACACCAATTTTGAATTAAATGCTTAGCACGAAATTGATATGTATGAAATGAGTGAATGACAGAGAATAAAAAAATATCTCTCTTTTTGATTTTTAACTATTTTTTTTTTAAAAGTCGTCTACGTCAGAAAAAAACTATGACGTCATCGTTTATAATCTCGAACTCTTCTCAAATCAAACTACTTTTTTGATTGATGTAGTCACTGAATTGACTAGCTGTCAAGTACCCAACTCTTAGAGGCAAAGAGAACTATGCTAGCTGGTATACATACATACATACACACATATCCTCACGCTGTATCCCTAACGGGGTAGTCAGAGAGGACGGAGCGCCAAGTGTCGCGGTTCTTACATATTTCTTTCGCTTCCTCAAATCTCATCATTCTCCTCACACATTTTCGCCTAGGTATGCGAGTGCTTTTGACATTCCCGTCTGGTAACACTCTGGCTATTTGATCTTCATAAGTCGGCCTTAGTCTTCCTTGGCTTCTTTTACCACTCACTTTTGCTCTGTAAATTTTCTTCGTCAGTCTTTCATCACTCATTCTTTCTATTATTATATATTCCATTTATATACACATACATATCTTCACATTGTATTCCTAATTATTCACATTATATTCATAATGAGTCAGAAAGGACGGAGCGCTAGGAATCACTGCTTACATACTTCTTTCGCCTACTCGTCATTCCATCTATGAAATTCATTTATTTTGTTTCATTTTTGTGATGTAATCTACGTATTAAATTTTTTTATGAAATACGAGTCCGTCCCGCCGTTCTATCTCACCGATTTGCCAAATTTTTTTTTAATGAAAGGTATTGATTCACAGATTTATCGTCAAGCATTTAAAATCATCTAACTCATCATTTTCAAGTTATACTCAAATGCGATTTTTTCCTGTACATTTGTTAAGTTTTCGTAGCTTTCTTTCTCTATATCTCCGTTTCTAACTGAGGCACGTGGTTCGTTTTGGTCTGACTACGCTGTTGGGGATACCGCGTGAAGATATGTATGTATGAATGGAATGAAACCTTCAACGGGTGATAGGATCGAGCGCTATGGCTATTCTCGCTTATTAGAGATTGTGTCGAATTAGAGATATGTCAAAAAAATGCGGATGTCTATTAATAATGGATGATCGTATTCTCATAGTGTCACCCACAGACATAACTTTATCGCCATGTAACGAGTGGTCAGTAGCAGTCGACACCAGATTGTCGTATGTAAAGTCGAATAATTACACACATATTGTACTCATCTTAACCTCACATACATTAATTTAAGTAACTCGCTATTGTCTATGTTATCTGTGATAATAAAATATAACAGAAAAATGACAGCTGATGATTTTACGGCGGCGTTCGTTATTGAAGTGTGTCAGAAAGTAAAGCCAAGTATTTTTGCGGAACGACGTCTTAGGTTTAAAAAAAATTTCGTCTTTCAAAAAATTTAACTTTGCAAAATAATTACTTGTATTTAATATGTTTGTTATATTATGTCCAACTACGCGGTATGATATTAAACCAAAAGTAAGTACCAAGACTTTATTATACGTTCTCAAACATTTTATTTTTATTCATTTTTATTTTATTACATAATATTTTTAAACGAGAATAGGTACATATTTAATAGTTTTCATGTTTATAAAAAAACCCAATTATTACATTTCTCGATTTAACTAACTTAATCGAGAAGAACGGAACGCATAGTCTGTAGAGATGAAGTAAGATTGTAAAGGTTAATGTCTATTATCACTGAGAATAGCATTTTTAGAGTCAGAGACATATTTTTAGCCATTTTTGATAGATATAAGACATTGTAAATTGTAGACATGTCGCAGGAACTGAGAATTTCCCTCCCAGGTCCGTCCGGCGGGGTTATTTCCCAAAAATTTGCAGACAGCCACGCAATCACTACGTGACCGGTGACTGTAATAAAAAATAAAATAAAAATTTGTATCATATATGACGATTGCGTATCTATTATTCTATAACCGTAAAATGCAATTTTCGCGGTTGATTTAGCGCCACTATACAAATTACATTACACTAATTTTCGTTTTGACAGCAGATATCGCGCGATATTGGCTGTCGCATGCTCTCTGTAAGTTACGTAATAAGCGTGCGGATCTCCACCACCATTTGACCCTCTCAGGCAGATCTCAGTTCAATTATCATCCATTGGAATATTTGCCCGTTTAGCTACCCGTATACTGCCGAGTTATAAAAAAATTGCCAATATATGAAAACAAATATTGTTTAATTTCAGTGAAATTCCCTGAAAAAACGCACGGTCGCTGTAAATGTAAATAGTATGAACACACAGTGAGTGCCTTTCTGTGTTTGTTTGTGCCAACCAATTTGTTTAACGCTATCGATATATCTGAACGCTGCTTGAAATAACGAATTTATATTTGTCGTTACAAAATTATAATACTTGGTCGTGATAACGTTTGTATATTTTTATTACTAATACGGGATAAACAGTATCTAAACGCACATTAATTGCGGTTGCTAAGTAGCTATTTTCGCATTTTACAATCTGAGTGCGTCAAGTTTACTTGTCTCACACAAATTCACGATTTAAAAAAAAAATGTAAAATGAATATCTAAAAAAATACAATCGACACCCGACTCGACAGTACCCATTGACATCAGTGTGAAAGATAAAGAAAATCTTGATTTCGAAGTTTTAGATTAATATAATAATAAGTAATAATAAAGTTATTACTTTCTATAATTTTTCTTTGTACCGAAATTATCTTCGCATTAGTAATAAAAAATAGTATCTGCAACTCGTGCGGTGTTGTCGATTGCCCACTCGAGCGAATGAGCGCACGAGCGAATTTAACAATTTATTCATTTCCTAAATGTTTTAACTCCCGATGCAAAAGAGGGATGTTATATGTTTGACGTGAGTCAAACTTATAACACACAGAGACACAGATGCGTTTTTCTGTGTATATGTGCGACTGTTTGTAACACCGTAACGCCTAAACAGATGAACCCATTTTGTTCAGTTTTATTTGTTTAAAAGACGACTTGATCGAGAGTGTTCTTAGCTGTGATTCAAGAAAATCTGTTTAGCTGTTTGAAGATCATCAGCTCTTTTCTAATTGTTGAAGGGACGTTAGTAATTTCTACTGGTCTGATGGATTCAGAATTTAGCATCTTGTGACTTCAATGGTATTAAATTAACGTGGCAACTTTTAACTGCTGCTGCAGCATCATTTAGAATCACTAGGATACCTAACTCCTCACCAACTTACATCAGAGCTATCGTGTTTGGGCTCATTGGAATAATCTCAATGAAAAGATTATTGATAGATAAATAGATGATGATCAGGGTTTGAATTTCGCGTAACGTCCCGGAATATATTTGTGGGGATATGTGGGGATAGTCTAAGATTTAAAAAACTTTCGTAATTTTACTTATACTATTCGATAGAGTAGACCTTAAACCTAGCAATGCGTTTTTGGGTCTCGAGATATAAGCACTAAAAGTTACGTGTCTAGCTCCATTTAAAAATCGACCTTATTCCTTAGAAATAAGGTCCAACCGTAACAATAAGTTGTAATATAAATAGCAGTAGTAATATATTCAAGCGTCGTCGCGTCGGAGGACCGCTAAATTGTCCTTCTTCATCATTTTTAGTTGTATTCTGTTGTTACTTTATTTACTTAGCGGTCTCCCGACGCGACGACGCTTGGATATATTGCTACTGATATTTATATTACAACTTATCATACACTTAAAGAGTTAATAAGTACATTTTAATTTCTTCTTTTATTATGTTTTTTTTAAATTGGGGGTTTTATTTATTCGAAATTAGTTTTCTTGTCTGATTTAATAGCAGCCAATTTTCTTTTTATAATGGTGTTTTATAATTTATAACTTTACAATTTACATTTTCTGTCTGCTTGGTCATCTGTTTGTCTGTCTGTCCATCTACCTCTGTCCGTCAATTTCCATCTGTCTTGCTGTCTGTCTGGCCGTCTGTTTGGCCGTCTGTAGGCCATCTGTTAGGTCGTCTGTCTGTCTGTCTGTCCATCTACCTCTGTCTGTCCGTCAATATCTGTCTGTCCGCTGTCACAGATTATTTATGACGTCATTTATTGAACTAAGTTGAAATTTGCCACATAAACTAAAATTACAATGCGAAAGCAAAAATGAGACACAAAAAATAAATAATGCGTATTTTCGACAATTTTTTTTATTTAAATTCCATTTTTCCCAAAATCGCTTAGCTCTAAGTTAATAAACGATCGAAAAGGTTTAGACAGATTTTTTTCGAGAAAATTAATCTGTGAATTTCTTACCTATAATGATACTAAAATAAAACTTCCATGAAAAAGATGTCTGTCTGAATGATTGATTGAACGAATCATTAGAGCCCGAGTCTCAAAATGTCTAAGTCGGCAAAACTATCTGATCGTTAGGAACTTATTTTCATGAAGGAAATATCTATTGGCAGAAAGTCCATTCGCATTGGTTGTAACTTCAAACTACACACTAATATTTCAACTAATCCTGCAGTGATGTGCGTTAACGAGGTGTTAATGACGACTATTGAAATATCTCAATCGTTTTAGATTCATTTATACTAATATTGTTACAACATGCTGCAACTTACACATTATTATTTCAACAAAACGAAGGTCACGCGAGCTAGAATCTGCGAATTGTATTGTCTTCATTTAAATTAACACTTCATTAGACAAGTAACCTGACTTTTTGGCGGGAACCGGAGAAGTGAGATTATCATTTGTTTTAGATTTTCTATTTTCTTAATTTTTGGGAGTTTTAAAGTACAAAAGTGATATTATATTGTGTTTTAAAGTTCTGTATAAGTGAAAATAATGGAATAGCTCTAAAGAAACATGTGTAGCTGAAGTTTTCGCGCTTTTCCAAGAAGTCCTTCATAACTTCAGTAAAGTCTATTATTACTGGAGGAGATTTGCGATAAGAAGAAATAACGAATTTGCTTCGAACGTGCTTCATGTGTTCATCTGACTTATAATAATACTGTGACGTGTGCATTGATCGCCTAACAGTTTAATTCTTCTGCGATTCTACTTATTAATACGTGACATTGGCAAATGTGTTAATCTGTGCGCCATGCCATGAAGAAAGAAAAAAAAATAGACATATAACTTGAAACTAACCACACCAAAAGTAAATAATCAAAGCGGACATATAATAAAAAACCAAATTGCGTTTTTAATCTTGTATTTAAATTAATAATAATATAATATACTCAGACATTTCACACAGCGCCATCCAGTGCCAAAGTAAGCAGCACAGCGCTTGTGTTATGGGTACTAGACAATTGATATACTACTTATATACTTTTCTTTGTAAATAAATACATATTATACATAAACACCCAGACTCGGAGCGGGAATCAAACCCGCAACCCCCGTTTACTTTCCGACGCGCTTAGCCGTTGCGCCACGGAAGTCGTCGGCCGTACATAGACTGCCGAGAAGCTAACTAAATACTCACAAATAGTCACAAACAAATATTGTAAAGAGAGAATGTGAATTTAGTGAGTTTGCTTGTACGTGGAGGGTCATTTCTAGAACAGCTACACCTATTTGAAATTATTAGAGGTGGATGTAGGCTATATATTATGTATTCGATTCGAGTGATGGCATGGGCCGCTATGTATTATACTTTCTTAGGTACTCGAAAATTGCATTGCACATTACTGACCATTTAGTAAACTCTTTGTTTGTTTGTATTCGTTGTTTAAAAAAAAATTTAAAGCCACTGAAGTATATTATGTATATGGTTCTTTGAACTATGTTAAGTAGATAAGAACACTGATTAATAATTTTGGAGATCTTAAATTGTAACATCAAGTTCCCAGTATTTCTAAATGGTAAAACAACAGAACTAAATCTCAATGCTACACAATCTTCGTCCGTAACAAAACTTGCTCAATTAATTAAAACTCTGTCGACTAACTGCGCGGGAGCAACAATCAAATAGATTAATATCCAAATCCACGGTAAACTCGAGTTCACGAGTTCACCACCCGCTCACTATTACTACATCTGAAACTTCACAACTCAAACCATAGACATAAAAAAAATAGACTCTGCATTGCTCCCTTTTAGTTCAAAGGAGATTCAACCAAAACAAGCCGACTCGGACGTAAATACGATACACATTTACATCAAATAAGCCGACTGATTGCTATTTCTTAACCTAATCAAAAGCAAAGACCTACATTTTTACTTTCTAATGTTACCGTTATTATTTTCATCAATCTGAACAAGAATCTAATCAAGCGAATCGATAATTTTACGCTACTGTCAATAGGCTAGATGGCTACTCTTAAAACTGGTATATTTTGAACATCATATTAAAAGTTTTTGAATAAAAATTTTGAATATAATTATGAGAAAATAACTTGAAATTTTTTGATAGAAATTGAGCTGTTGGGTATTAAACTTCAGTAGTGGGAACAGAGTGAGGATGAGTTAGAGAGAGATAGCGTTACATAGAGTGACAGAGACGGATCTTATTCCCAATCTGTTCTCACTACTAAAGTTCTTAAACGAATAACTTTTATATATTTCATTGTATTTCGAAAATTTATTCTCAGTTTTGTTCATAATTACTAAACCTATCTTTTGATTAGGTTGCTAACCAATAATCATCTAGCCTGTTACAATGCAATTATGAGCACGAGCTACGCTTCATAGTTTGGAATGGATTTACTTCTACGTCTACTTATTAAAAGTACTCACTATCAGTGCGTGCGATGCGAATCAACGTTCCATTCCAAGTGTAATTTTTAACCGACATCAAAACAAGGAGGAGGTTCTCAATTCGTCTGTATGTTTTTTTTTGTATGTTTGTTACCTTATAACTCCGTTATTTATGAACCGATTTCAAAAATTATTTTTACGTTTGGTAGGTAATACTTTAGAGGTGGTCCTATTTAAATTTTATCGATATTGGAGCTTGGACTTCGAAGATACACTAGATAACACGACCTGGTTGTAACCTTTTATATTGATGATTATCTTGTATATCGTTGCGCTCCGGAATTAGAATGAAGTTAATTGCAGACCTGCCCTACATATTTATTAACCGACTTCAAAAAAAGAAGGAGGCTCTCAATTCGTCTGCATGTTGTTTTTTTTTTGTTTTTTTTTTGTATGTTTGTTACCTCATAACTCCGTCATTTATGAAACGATTTCGAAAATTCTTTTTTCTTTTGGTAGGTAATACTTCAGAGGTGGTTCCATTTAAATTTCACCGATATTGGAGCTTGGACTTCGAAGATACACTAGATAGCACGACCTGGTTATAACCTTTATTTATATTGACGATTCTCTTGTATATCGTTGCGCTCCGGAATTAGAATGAAGTTAATTGCAGACCTGCCCTAGATATTTACTTAGGTTAAGATCACTCAAAAAGTAGAAATAAAAAAATTTTATTAAAAAAAATTAAACCGCCTTCAAAAAAAACACTGAAAAGTATAAAATAACTATCCTTTACTAATCAAAACTCAAGTACAATTAGAATAACTTTATAAATAATTTTAACTTTTCACGACAGTATTAACAAATAAGTTTTTATGCCGACATTTTTGATCAGCCTCTTTTCTATTTTAAACCCTGATTAAATTGACACAAAGTAATTTTTTCGACATTCGATTGAACAACGTGAATCAGAACGGTGTCTACGCTTTTTATACGAGTTATTTACCTCCCATACACACTTTTTCACACAGTTTGGTGTAAAGACATTCGACTTTACTATTAGGCTAAATTACTATTATTATACTAAATTTACTATTATTTCGGTTGCTCATTCATTTCAATTTTTTTAATATTCAAATTTTGAAGTACGTAAAGCGCAGTCTGTTTGTTTATTATATCTATATAAGTTTACGACAACAAGAGGTAAGATAATTTTCTGCAATTAATGAATGGAAGTTTATATTCACGCGTCAGTGGACGAGGAATTGATTACATTAGGTCTTCTAGAAACTTCCCGCCTCGTTTAGCGAGCATCATTAATATCGATCAGAATCCATCGTGTGAGTTTTTCAATGGGTTTTTACAAGTACTCGCACTGCGTCCACTACTTTATCGTTCTAATTCAACTAAGAATTCCAGTTTCGATCAATTATCCATCCGTATGTCGAAGAAATCCTAATTCTATTCTCGTTCATGTATCTTATTACATACGTTGTGTAAATTAAAGTAGGTTTGATGATCAAAAATACCTTGTAATTGGTTTTACTTGTATAAATTCATTTGACTTTGACTTTACACGCTGTATCCCTAATGTAGCAATCAGAGAAGACAGCGCCAAACTTCGCGGTTCTTACAAACTTCTTTCGCTTCTTCACATCTCATCATTGTCCTCACGCGTTTTCGCCTTTTGATATTTCTGTCAGCTAACGCTCTGGCTACTTGATCTTCGTAAGTCAGCCTTGGTCTTCCTCGGCTTCTGCTACCACTCAGTTTTTATTAAGATGAGGGTATCTTAATAAGATGACGAATTTAAAATGTTATCGACAAGGATCTTAATTTTCCTAAATGATTGCAAAACATAATATGTAAGTGATATTTGGTAACCTTTTTCAATTCATTGACTCATAGCCAGTTACATTAGACGATTGGTTAAGTTTTCCAAAAAACGAAGAATCAAAGAAATCTCTTTTGAAACAGAAATTTATATTTTACAGACCAACGGTACCGATTTAAGTTTAAGCCTGTAAGTTTTCTATGTAGATTAATCTAAACACACACATTAAAATACCAGTTCGATTTTTTTTTAATTAATTGTTTATCACTGCGTCATCTCAAGATATTTGATAATGTTACGAGCTGTGGGTAATAAGATACTAGTTAAGGGTACAAAGAGTTTATTTTCCTTCGCACAAGCAGATGTCAAAAACACGCGAACTTAATTACGGTGGTTCCTTGTCTTCGTAGTCGCCCCTCGAAGTAGGTACTCGCGTAGTAGTCACCGAAAATACACGCTTCTCACACAATCAACATCTCCGAATCGCAGAAGTATTCTATCCAAAGTCGTCGCAGTAGGCGTCGTAGTGGTCTTCGTAATTCGCCTTGATGTCGTCACGATATATCGCTTCGATCGATAGTTGAGAAACTGACTCAGCGGCGGTCACGAAGCTCTATTTATAGTCTAATAAAATGAGGGTGGAAACTTCTAGAGTAAACCCAAATGCTAGTAATAATAACGCATAGAAATAAAAAGGGTAGGGTGGAACTTTCTAGTTAATTACGCTCGCTAACAATAATTCGACATTGTTCTCGACGCCGTCTGTTTGTATGAGTCATATTTCGAGGTACAACTTTGTTTTTCTTTCTTAATTTTACTTATACCATTCGATAGTAAACCTTAAACCTAGCAATGCGTTTTTAGGTCATAACTCTGCAAAGCCTAGGTCTCGAGATATAAGGACTAAAAGTTACGTGTCTAGCTCCATTTAAAAATCGACCTTATTCCTTAGACATAAGGTCCAACCGTAACAATACTTATAACTTTTTTAATGTTTCATACGTACATACATACACACATCTTCAAGCTGTATCCCTAATGGGGTAGTTAGAGAGTACGGAGCACTAAGCGTCGCGGTCCTTAATTGCTTTTTTCAATTCCTCAAATTTCGTCACTCCTCACACATTATCCCCTAGGTATGCGAGTGCTTATGATATTTCCGTCGGCTAACACACTTAATGTTTCAAAGGTGACAAATAAACATACGTGATACTGTAGTCTATGGACGCTTAAGGGTACGAAAATCACATGCATGTTTTTGAAAAGCATTTTTATAACTATCACATTTTGTTATTATAAAGTGGTAGTTGTTGGCGTAGCTACAGCTAATTAGGTTTCTTCTTGAAATTATTTTTCTACAAGACAACCTTATCATAGGTTTTGGACTTAAGTCAAGTAATAAGTACTTTTTTAAAGTCACTATGTGTTAAGGGATAAATGCTTAACTCTTCATTAATCTCGTTATACAATTGAGATGATTGGCTGACGTATTGTCTTTTTGCAAATGTTGATTGTAGAGTAAATACAGGAGCAATAGCATAATCCCTTCTATTTTTAAGCAAAGAGGTGTCAAAATTGAGATATTTATGGTATTTAAAATTGTATTGAGTACCTATGTAAAGTGTCCTAACCGTTAGGTCTGACAGGGAATAAAGATTTTCTGTTGGGAACGTAAAGAGCTTGAAAAACATGACCTTTAAAAGAGACCTTTTAAAGGTCATGTTTTTCAGGTCATAAAGAGTAACAAAAATAAAATTACTTAAGTTAGACTCAAGTAATTTAATTTTTTTGCTCTTACCCATACCGGCAAGCAATACATTAGTACTGACTGAACTGGAGAAATGTATATTCGATGTAGAAGGCTTTTAGAGCGTACATTACGCATAGTTTTATAAGTCCAGATCAGTTTTCTACCTCTTTTCATTAATAATTCTGTATGTATGTGCCATGATAGACGCTGATCAATAATTGCCTAGATATTTTTTAATGTATTGAACTTTTTCAATCACCGCACAAGAGCAGACCATATTTGAAAGAAGCTGGCAGTTATGAATTTAAATTCTGAGCTCTGCTAACAGTTGCGAACTAGCGTACTTAGTGAAGCATAGAAATTTTGATTTACCTAAGTGTTTAAGGTAAATATTATTAGACGGCGATTGGCAGATTTTTGAACGTTGTTCTAAATACATACATATCTTCACGCTTTGTCTCTAACGGGGTAGTCAGAGAGGACGGAGCGCCAGGAGTCGCGGTCCTTACATACCTCTTTCGCTTCCTCAAATCTCATCTTTCTTCTCACACATTTTCGCCTAGGTATGCGAGTGCTTTTGACATTTCCGTCTGTTAACACTGGCGATTTGATCTTCATAAGTCAGCCTTGGTCTTCCTTGGCTTCTTTTACCTCTCACTTTCGCTCTGTAGATTTTCTTCATCAGTCTTTCATCACTCATTCTTTCTTAGTGCCCGAACCATCTAAGCATTCTTTTCTTCATTTTTACAATAACACTGTTGCGCAACCCTGTCATACTGCGTATCTCTTCATTATTTATCCTGTCCGCAAGCGTGACACCGCACATATTTCTAAGAGATCACATCTCCACAGTATTTATCATACTTTCACTCGATTTCGATACTTTCACTCACTACCGTACAATAAAGTTGGCAACAACACCGCATTGTGGATGCCCATTTTAGCAGTGTTATATATATTTACACTACCCACAAATACGGACAGAGCACCGTTCACTTTATTGCCAGCTGCTACCCGTTTCTCCACATCTAACTCACATCTTCCATCCCTCGAAAACGCACTACCCAGATACAGAATTTCATTCACGTGTTCTAGACATTTTTCATTTACACAAATCTCACATTTTGTTTGTACCGCTTCCCTTTCAAACACCAGAACCTTTGTTTTGTTCACATTCATGTTTAATCCTTTCACTTCACAATGTTCTTTCGTTGTTCCAAATGGTACCACTAAAACCAATAGCGTTATCATCAGCGTATGAAAAGACGTGTCCACTTTCAATTTCTATATTACAGGGATTGTTTATGTAGACCAGAAAGAGCGTAGGACCGAGTACACTTCCTTGACCGTCACCGTAGGTTACACTTTCTTCGTAACTTGTAATATTACCGATCATATTTCATTTCAATGTTTTGATGACGATAGTACAATACAATGCAATGCAGCGCAGCGCTACGCAACGCAATACAATATACTTTGTTGGACCTTAAATATACAAAAACAGAAGAACGAAACTAAAAAATATAGTATAAACGGCGGTCTTATTGCTGAATTTCTTCCAGGCAACCTTTGGGTTATAGAATATAATTTATAAAAAAAAATTGAACCGCCTTCAAAAAAAACACTGAAAAGTATGAAATAACATAAACATAACATAACATAACTTCACGCTGTATCCCCAACGGGGTAGTCAGAGAGGACGGAGCGCCAGGAGTCGCGGTCCTTACACACCTCTTTCGCTTCCTCAAATCACATCATTCTCCTCACACATTTTCGCCTAGGTATGCGAGTGCTTTTGACATTTCTGTCTGCTAACACTCTGGCTATTTGATCTTCATAAGTCAGCCTTGGTCTTCCTTGGCTTCTTTTACCACTCACTTTCGCTCTGTATATTTTCTTCGTCAGTCTTTCATCACTCATTCTTTCCAACTGCCCGAACCATCTAAGCATTCCTTTCTTCATTTATACAATAACACTGTTGTGCAACCCTGTCATACTGCGTATCTCATCATTGCTTATCCTGTCAGCAAGCTATCAGTGGATGCCAAGCCCACCAAACTAATAGACTTTATCTTGTTGCACATTGATTTGGCACCGACTTCAATAACTGTGAAATTTAATTATAATAATAATAATAATAATAATATTTATTTGCGTGAATATGAGTATAACATTGGTGTTGATATTTTATACATAAATATAAAGCTCTTCACATTCTGCTAACAACATAGCACGCAAATTTTTAATTATCAATTTTTATAAAATGTTATGGATAATCAAAATTATAATTACAAATAAGTTATAAAATGTCAAATAAGCGTCAAATAAGCATGTCAAACAATAAAAAATAAAAAAAAATAAAAAAGAAAAAATTAACCATTGAATGTCATGTACTTACACAAGCATAAACAAAATGGACATAGTTAAAGGCAAGAACAAAAAAAGAAGCTAAAAAATTTGGCATGACAAAATTGGCTTTGTTAAATAGCATAACTTACTTTATATTGTCATCAATAAATTCATGAATATTGTAATAACATTTTTCTTTTAGCAATAAAAAGATTCTTTTTCGAAACAGTGGCAGTCTCTCAGATGTATAACATTCCGGCAATTTATTATATATAGTGATTGCCATACAATACGAGTTTCTGGCATAAACTTCTAACCTTTTAATAGGAACACATAGTTTTCCCTTTCGTCGGCCTACTCCTGTTGATATTTTGAACAGCGACATGTGCTTCTTGACGAATATTAACGTCTCATATATGTATAAACAAGGCAGTGGCAAAATATTGTTATCCTTGAAAAGGGGTTTGCAGCTGTCGAGATTGTGAGCTCCGCATATTGCTCTTATGCATTTTTTTTGAACTTTAAAAACGTCATTTGCTGCAACCGAGTGTCCCCATAAAATTAAACCATATCTCAATATTGAAGACACGTACGCGTGATAGGCAGTAATTGCAGCTTTTTTACTAACTCCTAATTTTAAGCGGTTCAGTACATAGATAAATCTGTCTAATTTTTTGCAAACAGAGTTAATATGTGTTTTCCAATTACAGTGCTCATCAATTTCTATGCCTAGAAATGTAGTGTGTTGAACTTTTTCAACATTAAAATTTTTATAATTTATTTTGAGATTTAACGGGGCACAGTTGTGTGTTTTGAATAGCATGTACTTAGTCTTTTCCATGTTTATTTTTAGGTTATTTCTCTCTAGCCAATCAACTACGTTGCACAGAGTCATATTTATGTCATTTTCAAAAGTAACGTTTTTAGCAGGCTTAATTGTAATGGTCACATCATCCGCAAAAAGAATGCTATCACACTGTGTTATATTATCCGTAAGGTCATTTATGTATAATAAAAAGAGCAATGGTCCTAGAACACTACCTTGTGGGACGCCATAAGGGTTTAGTATGTTTAACTTACATCGATATTTCTTAATATAATTATTGTTCTTTTGTAATATTTCAACACATTGCTTCCTCCCAGTTAAATAGCTAGTGATCCATTCCAGTGCTTTTCCTCTTATTCCACAATATTCTAGTTTTTTAAGTAATATTTTGTGGCATACCAAATCGAAAGCCTTACTCATGTCAAGGAAAATTGAAACTACTGGAGATCTATCATTTAAACTACTTGTAATTGTTTTTAATAATGAGAAACTAGCTAAAGTTGTGCTACTTCCCTTCCTGAATCCATATTGTTGAGGTTTTAGAACTTTAAACAAATTCAAGGAAGAACAAAGTTTGTAATGCATTATTTTTTCTAGTACTTTAGATAAAACTGGAATAAGAGTTACAGGACGATAGTTATTCATATCACATCTGTTTCCTTTTTTGTATAGTGGTTTCACTATTTATAGATATTTTCAGCTTTTCTGGAAATATTCCGTTTTCGAAAGTTAAATTAATTATATAACTGAGAGGAATTGATAGTTGGGCTGCACATTTTTTTACCATTTTTGTGTTAATATCATCGTAGCCTGTAGAATTTGTGCTTTTTAGTATTTTTATGATCTTATAAACGTCTTCTTTATTAACAGGATTTAAGAATATGGTATTTACATTGTTATTACTTTTTAATTGTTCTAGATTAATATTATATGCAGAATTGTTAGTTATTTCATCGCTAATGTTAAAAAAAAATTGATTGAAAGATTCTGCTATTTGTATAGGATCTGTGTATGTAAGATTTGGACCAATATTCAGCGTTTTAATTTCAGTAGACTCTCTTTTTTTATTTATATTGGAATTAATTACATTCCAAGCCGCTTTACATGGATTTTTTGAATATAATATGCAGTTTTTGTGTGTTTTAGCCTGAGACGTCCGTACACATTTTCTTTGTATTTTCGAATATTTAATATATTTTGATTTATGTATGAATTTATTAGTCGGAGAAAACCGATATTTTAAATAAAGAATCCTTTTCTTAATACAGCATCTTCGCAATCCCTTCGTAATCCACATATTTTTAATTTGTTTGTTTGTTATTTTAACTGTAATTATAGGGAAACATAGATCATAAAATAAGGTCAAAATGTCATGAAATGTATTGAACGCAATGTTAACATCAGATTTAGAGAGTACGTCGGTAAATGATAAAGCAGACACACATTCACAGAATTTATTTATATTCTCTTCGCAGTAATCCCTTTTTTTTTCAAACAAGACGGATTTTTTAGGACTTCCGTTAATTATTTTCTTTTCAAATGAAACTGTTTGACCAGATTCATGATCCGAAAGACCCAAATATATTACGTCAGATTGGCAATCATTTATATTGCTCGTTATTAAGCCTATACAAGACAATTTACGTGTGGGTTTATAAATATGGTTTATCAAATTATAATTAGCAAGAATGGAACTAAGTTCACGAGAAAACTTATTGTTTTTAATGACATCAATGTTCCAGTCGCCACATATTACTATTTTTTTGTTACGTTTGAAAGTAATTTTGCGTAATAAGTCATTCAACTTTTGAAAAAATACATTTATATCAGAATTCGGTGTTCTATATAAGCAAATAATAATTAAGTTTTGACTACTAATTTCTGCAGCGCAGTACTCGAAGTGAAGGGCTAATGGCTCTATTTCTGTGACAAGTTTAGATAATGAAATAGATTCGTACTCTTTCTTTATTAAAATAGAAGTACCCCCTCTGCGTTGATTTGGTCTAGTAAAATAAGTCACATGATTGTAATTATTAAAATTCAAATTACATTCAGAACCACTTTTTATGAAAGTTTCTGTCAAACAAATTCTGTCAATATTAATTTTTCTTTCAGTCAATTCTTGTAATGTCAATTCGAACATGTCAATTTTATTTAATATACCCGCGATGTTTTGTTGTAAGAGAGTGATCTTATTATTCTTTTTAGTTACGAAAAAAAGCAGAAGTAGTTGCCTCCGTATCAACATTTTTATTACCATTTTTTTGTATTCATTTGAAGTAATACGGTATGGTTCCCTTTTTTCTGTCAGAAAAAGTATCTTGGATTAATTTTGCCTGTTGTAATTTATTTTTTGCAATTTGCTTCGCGAAGTAGTATGGGATCGTACCTTTTTTCACTATATTTTCTGGTTTTTTGACTGTCGACTGCTTTACCCTGTTTTTAAAATTTGTTATAAATTGTCTGTCGTAAGTTATACTATCTATTTCTATATTTAACTTGAAACATAATGACTTTGAGTAAACATCTCTCTTATAACTCATTCTTAATGAGCTCGTGTCAACAAATTTACAGTTATTATAGTTTTTCGATAGTAACATAATACTATAATTTAATAATTTTACATTGAGATATGGATTTTGTTGCACATTAATAATTAATATTTTTAAGTATGTTGAGAGCATTACACAGCGTACGATAAACTTGAAACAAGTTTTTGTCATTTGATCCTATTCCTAAAATAATAATATCATTTTTAGTCAAATTATGGTTGCATTTTTCGAAATATTCCAGTAATTGTAGTGAAGTTGCATTTGGTTTCACTTTGCTCGACACCGTGAATACGTCATTCCACTTTTGGGCTCTAGTTTGTGTCATTTCTATTGCGAGGCCTCGAACCGATTGGTCACCCAATATAATTATTTTCTGTTTATTCTTACTACTAACGCCATCTGTTGACAACTTTCGATAACTTTGTTCATTTAACACATATTGTTTTCGCGGCTGGGTAGACAATAATAATTGGTCAGTAGTCTTGCAAATTGATGTTCCATTTTGGTTGCTTTGTAATAGTTGCTTTAAGTTATGTTTGACATTAGCTGCAGCAATTCTTGATTTAGGAGTATTTAATGTGGTATTTGTGTAATTAGTTTTTCTTATTCTCGGTGTTATTGATTCCTTATAAGGTATATTAGTTTTGTTTGAGGTAGGTTCATAAACTTTCTTTAACAGAGTAATTTTTTTATTTTTTTCTGTTAATTCTCGATTTAAATTGTATATTTGATAATTCAAATTTGTTATCTCACTGTGCGCGCTTGCTAGTTTTAGGTCAATAATATAAGACGTATCCAAAGATATCATAGTCGGCTGACTCTGCGTTGAAATGTCTAACATAGTTGAGTTTATTATTGAACTGTCATTTGTCACATTAAATAAATTTTGCTCAGAAGTAGATTTTCGCAGTGGTTTACGTACTGTAATGTTATCCATTTCGTAAAATTATCATTAAACAACACAATACTGAGCTATAGCTAATATGTTATATTGTATATGTCACAACGTTAGAAATGTCGTTAACGTTTGAATTAATTTATTAAGTATGTTTTTTTTTCTCTGTATTCGCAATTGTATTTATATATCCACCAAACAATTCCACACATATGTTGATTGTCAAACATAAAATAGCTGCAGAAACATATATAATTATTTATTACCTTGACATAGTTCACTCATTTACCAAAAATTTTGATTTTGGTTCATAACGCCAGTTTCTTGAAGAGAAAGGTATAGAAAACACTTGTACACAATCGTAATAACTTTTTAAATGTGTTTTATCTACATTTGGTTCTCTAATCTTATTCTGAACATTTATTTTTTAATATTTATTTTCTAATATTCAACAACAACACCGCGACCTGATTTTTTTTTTTTTATATAGGTATGTGTATCGTATTTATATAGATATTTTAATTGTACTTGAGTTTTGATTAGTAAAGGATAGTTATTTCATACTTTTCAGTGTTTTTTTGAAGGCGGTTTAATTTTTTTTATTAAAAATTTTTTATTTCTCCCTTTTGAGTGGTCTTGACCTAAATCAATATCTAGGGCAGGTCTGCAATTATCTTCATTCTAATTCCGGAGGGCAACGATATACAAGAGAAACGTCAATATAAATAAAGGTTACAAGCAGGTCGTGTTATCTAGTGTATCTTCGAAGTCCAAGCTCCAATATCGGTGAAATTGAAATGGGACCATCTCTGAAGTATTGACCTACCAAACGTAAAAAGAATTTTTGAAATCGGTTCATAAATGACGGAGTTATGAGGTAACAAACGTACAAAAAAAAAATAAAAAACAAAAAAAAACAACATAGACGAATTGAGAACCTCCTTCTTTTTTTGAAGTCGGTTAAAAAGGGGAAGGTAACGAAAAGGTAATAGAACTGTCATACAAACTTTAACTATACTTTATATACATACATATCCATAACATACAACATATAAATACTCATACACATATATATACATAACATACCCACTGGTACAAACACATACGTTTACATAAATACAATATACCTAGATACGAGTATTGTATAGACTCAGGTGTTACTTTGCGGAAATCCATTTCATGTGATGAATTACTAAAATCTTCAGCTAGTTCCCGCTCAAACTCCAAAAACCACCAACCGATACGTGTTTCGCCTCTCAACGAAGCATCCTCAGGTTATATCAGAGATATGACTCGGTCAGCTAACCAGCACTGGATATTCGGTACTGATCACCGGATTCGGTGCGTTGGAGGAATTCATCACATGAAACAATATACTCAGTACCTTCATAATTATTTTAACAATAGGTATATAGAGCACATCGCATACTTGCACGTAGCATTTAGAAATAATATTAGTAAAGTTAATTTGTCAGAAAGCGTTGACAGAAAGCACTTTCTAGATCCACGTTGAAACCAAATTGAAACACATAGAATGTAATTCTATACACCATTTCAAGGCAAAGGAGTGCCGAAAATAAATTTTAAGTAAATATTTATTACTCAATAAAGATCAAGTAACAGAAGCGTTGAGTCGACTTTGTATCTACTTTGTGTTACTCAAGGTAATTAGCCGGTCGGTTTGTCTTTCCTTCACTTTACAGGATTGTTTAAAAGATTCTGAAGGGACCCTTGTTTTAGTTTTAGACTAAGAATCTGTTTACCGTGGAAGATTAAACTACAGAAGCTTGCCTTCAAGTGGCGTAGGCTTTTAAGTAGGCTATTTAAACAGAAATAATAATTAAAAGAATTACATAGGGAAAAAAAGATAAACAGTGATTTTTTTTCAGGTATGTGCACATACACACCTACACGCACACAAGCACATGCACGCGTAAGCACACACGCGCACACCCGGAACACCCTTTCACAGACTCACACAGAAAAGACACAGGACAATTCGTGCTCTTGCGACTCAGCTGTGAGAATTAGGTACCTAATTTTACAAGAGCCGAACTACTCGATAAAATATCACGTTAAGACAAAGTTAATGTGTAAACGACAGAAAAGTCTTTGTAACAATTATTACGTAGGTAATTGGAAATATAATAATGGCAAACGATCCGACGGAAAAATGCTAACACATCGGACGTCATAGTCTCACAGACTGCCCGCGCGGGCTCCGACATTCCTTAACGCGTATTCCTTCCGAACCCATAAGCGCGCTTTGCCTTTATAGTCAAATGAGTGCCTTTTATTATTTCTACCGACATTTGAATATTTGGAGAAGATTAGCCAGAGCGTTGCCATCGGAAATGTCAAAAGTACTCGCATACGTAGCCCAATATGTGTAAGGAGAATGATGAGTTTTCAAAAAGCGAAAGAAATATGTACCTAAGCACCCCGACGCTTGGCGCACCGTCCTCTCTGACTACCCCATTAGGGATACAGCGTGACGGTATGTAAGCATGTATGTATGAATATTTATGAATGCATATGAATTTCTAACTCCTCTCGTGTCTGTGTAATAATAACACGGTAATTATTTAATAAGAAATTCACGTACCTACAAGATAAGCGTGTCCTAATGCGAGGGTCATAAGTAAGATTTGTTATTGTATTGTAAATAAATGAATAAAATAAAAAAACAATAAAAAATAAACAAAAAATAAAAAGAAACCAAGGAAGACCAAGGCTAACTTATGAAAATCAAATAGACAGAATGTTAGCCGACGGAAATGTCAAAAGTACTCGCATACCTAGGCGAAAATGTGTGAGGAGAATAATGAGATATGAGAAAGCGAAAGAAGTATGTAAGGACCGCGGCGCTTGGCGCTCCGTCCTCTCTGACTACCCCGTTAGGGATACAGCATGAAGATAATTAAGAAATAGGTATAAATAAATAGAATAAACTTACTTAACTTAATAATAGAATAAATAGAAATAGGGATATACCTATTTCATAAAAGAAGTAAGCAAGTTTTTCCAATTGTTCTTATGAGTTTTTCAAACATTAGAACCACAGCAAGTGTATAGTACTATAATAGCAGTTACTATATTTCACTTTTTGTGTAGAAAAGTATTTAACGTAACGTATCTTGATGTTTATTTTCGTATCAACATCTTTTTTTCTGAGAGGATTTCTGATCGATACTTTTATATATATTAAATGGGCGATGGCGGACTAGGCTCAAGGACAAATAGGCCTAGGCCTAAGGCGGCCAGTGATTAGAAGCGACCGATCTACACACAATGCTATAAAAAAACAACGCAGAACAAAATTAGCAGAAATTAAGAGAAAAATTGTTGTAGGACGCCCAAGAAACTAAAAATCAATCTTGTTAATCAAATAAACATTTATAATTCAATAACTCTTTCAAATACCTGGTACAGGCAAGTAACTGATAACAATTTTCGGTAAAGGAGTCTTTGGTGTGACAGGGGGCTGATAAAAATATAGGTCGCGAGATGAGCCAGACGGCGCGACAGACCTGGCGCCAACCACTGAAATCGTGTCAAAGATAACAATGTAGAAACAGACGCGATGTTTGGCATAAACTTATTGCAAGGAACTTGCACGGGATATGCTATAACAATCTGTTACAGCTTCAGAATGTCTAAGTACAGTAGTAAAATAATAGCAAAGCACGGTCATTTGAATACGTCGGCCTTTGACGTCGCCCTACGAGCTTCGTTCACGAATAAAGAACAGGATTCACAAACTCCTGTAAAATCTAAACAAATTATTGTCCGAATTGACGTATATATTTTAATATCGTAGAGTATTGTCGGTAATATTGTGTTAATCTAAAGTAGACTTTACTGTCAAACCATAAGGTTATAAAAGCTCGTAAACGATCTTGCATGACATTGAAACGAAGTTTGTAAAGAAAAACATTTAGAATCCAACCTTACGTCTCGTGCATAAAGTATAATTCACATAATCTATTTGCATTGCTATTTACGTCATTTTGATTTTTTACGTGGAAGTGACAAGGATAAGAGATATATCGTCCGGCAATATTTAAAAATATGATTACGAATTTATTAAAAAACGGCTATGTACGTTATTACTATCATGAAATAATGAACACGTAAATAATATTATTTCATTTATTAACCAAAATAAGAATTTCCGTCTTTTTTTAGGACACTAAAAAAAGACGGAAATTCTTATTTTAATATAAAAATAATAAAAAACAACACATCTATAACGATAGATGTGTTGCTTTTAAATTTTTTAAGGAGGAATTTGAAATGTTCGCTGTTAGCATTTTCGAATACTACTAAGACAGAAGTGCACTCAAATACTCATTCGAGTGCACATTTGGGTCTGACATTTTTGGAGCGTTGATTGTATATCTAGTATTTTATTTGTGATCGAAGCCTTCAAGCAATCGGTTAAAAATGGCTTCTTAAATTTAAATTATTTTAATGCATTCGCTTACAAATATTCTAACTGTTATTACATATTTTATTAATTAATTAATTAATAATAACTTAACTACGTATAGGTTAACAACTGTCTAAAAACATTGATAACTGACTTTGGCAACAAGTACGCGACGCGGGTCTGTAGGCAGCAAAACTAGAAATAAAATTTCATTATCATTGACAATATAATGGAAAGCTTCCTTTTCATACAGATATTGCCTCTGATTGGTCCTTTTTGTGCTACGCAAATAATAACCAATCAGAATCCAATTGAAACTCAAATGCACCAATCAAGATGCACTTGGACGTGAAATCAACCAATAAGAAATGTTTGATTTCAACTCCCGAAAGCTTTGATGGTACTGACTTCTGAATTTTGTGTACAGTTTTTTTAGTTCAAATAAATAATGAAATGGTAAATTGTGATTAAGTGTTATATATTCAGTGCGGACATGTTCATTATTTATATAGATATTATTCTTCTAATCATATTGGTGAGTTTTGAACGAATTATACGAATACGAGAGAGTGAATATAAGCTGGTGTTCCATACATATTCGGTAGTGTAAGAATACAATAAGGAATAATACATAGTGTAAGACTTCATGAGTTGCGATTAACATTTTTGAGTTAATGTAAATAAACCAATTGAAAATGTAAAAAATTCTGACTACATCTTTATTATTTTTAGTAATTTAATGATTCGAGGTGTTCATAGCGTATTATATTATGTATATTTCGATGTTCAATATTGTCGCTGTGGTTAAATAACATTACGAATGGTCACCTATTGGATGGGTCACCCAATGGTATCTTTGTCGAGCTTACTGATAAGTGAAAATTGATAAAATATTTAGTTGATTACTATAATATTCTAGGTAAATACGAAAGCATGTCTGTTAACTCTTCATAAAAAACAACATCATAACAAATCTACTGAATTGAATATATAAAATAAAATGGAATATAGCACAATTATTTATAAGTAGTATATTATGGAACAAAAAACTAACAGTGAATTAACCAGCCAAATACACATGGAACCACACAAGGAAATGGTTCCGTAATCAGAACGTAAAGTCAGTGAGTGACTCAGTGGATTCGTAATTTATTGACATAAATCAGTAGATACATATCTTAACGTTAATATTTTCAAACTCAAAACTAAACATTATTTTAAATAATAGACTTCCTCAAAGTTGCCGCTTAGAAAGCTGTCATTGCTTAGGGTACCCAGTAGACTGGCAACATTATACCTCCTTGAATAGTCAAACTGATTCGTTGACGGAAGAAGCTGCCAGCTCGACGGTCTCTCGAAGCCTCGGCCAATCTCTTACAAATATTAGAACCCAGTCGATGGGCTTCGAGGCCCCAGGTTCCCAAAGTTTCGACTGCAAAGTACGTAAATATGAAACTCAGAGAGAGTGCGACTCTCTCTGACAGTTCTCTCTGTACGCCGATTCAATAATTGTTCATTTATTTAATGATTTACGCAGGTAACAGGTAACAGGTAATATAAATATGCACATAAATGCTAATGTTATCCAATATAGTTTAAAAAAAATTGAGGTTATTTGTCAAGCGTTTTATTTTTAATTTACATCACTTAAATGTTGCCTGCCTATATTCCTAGATCAAATTAGTGTCATATATCAGTTCACTCAGGTTGACTCTAATATGTGAATGATACAATTTATTCTGAATGTAAGACGGAATAACAACATAAGAACATTATTGATTGTGATGTGCGAACAATAATAATCACCTATTCATTATTTTTAAGTGTTTTTTGAAACTACAAATCTACACTTATCATGTTTTATTTCATAGTGGTTTTTATTGAAGCACAAACACACAAACGGACAATAATTCTAAAAATGTTTGTTTTACTAATAACGAATAAGTATGACAACTGACTCAATAATTTACGAACCACCCATCTCTAGTTATGTTATAAATATCATAATCTCCACATTATTTAAATTAAAGACAAAAATAAAAAAAAGGATATACATCATTGTATATCTGCTCATATATAAGCGATAAACAATTGACGATGAAAATCTACAGTGTGAAAGTGAATGTTAATACCTTGGACCAAAAATTATAATGGACAGAGCCATAATGAGTTGCTGCTCTTATCACCGTGTGTCAAACGGATTTTCTTGTCGCTCTTTCTATCTCATTGAGCGTAATTACGAGTAAAACAGCTATAGTAAGTATGGCAACCTCGCACTATCATTGTAATTCGTGTCAGCTCATGACCGAGTTGACGTACAAAACATTGCAGTACTGACATAATTATTTGCAATATTCTCGTAAATGTCGTGTTTTGGCCAGTACGCAAAAAAATAAAAATACGTCATGTTCTGCTGTGTATTGTTAAACTGTGATGCTTCCCTAAACACGCACATTTTTTTTACCTTTGATTTACACATGTCCTCATTACTTGAGATCACATTTAAGAAGGGTGGCAGGCCGGCTGCTATTGACTACACTCACAAGCCGGCCACCCTTTTATAACCCAATCTAAATTCAGCACGTAATCAGTGGAATAACTCAAAGTGGATATAATATTAAACAAGCGTAATAGAAAACGAGCTTTTGTTAGATCATTGCAGGGGTATAAAATTTCTTAAAACTAGTACATTTATTCTAATAGTTTAAACAATTTAATAATCATGTTTCATGATGTCTTATCATACTTAAGTATCAAACATAATCTCTAGGTCCGATGAAACGTAACAATAAAACTTGACAAATATTAAAAGCAAAAACAAAACAATAGATAATTAATAATAGCATAGATACAATGAGAATAATTCAAAGTAAATACAATTAAAACAATATTAACATAATTGAAGGTAAGCCTTTGTAACCTTACAGGACCAATGAAACATAACGCATAATAATACATAACACAAAAACTAAAACAAAACAAGATTTGATATTACAGTTAAATAATTATTATTATAGAAATCGTCTTTTCTTTTTTTTTAGTCACGCACGTTAGTAGGTCTAAAAACTAGGTCAATAAAAAACGGACAAGCTCTTAGAGAAAATGCTCCGGCCATTTTAATTCTTGGCCCGAGGTTAATACAAACCAAACAATACCGATACTAAGTAAAGATCGAATAGCCATGGTATTATTAGCTGACGATAATGTCGAAGGCTATTTTCATAGAAGAAAGGAAATTATTTGTGTGGGTCTTTAGAAAAAATAAAATGTCTCTATGCGGTCTTACATAGAAAAAAAAAATGTTTATACTTGTTTGTGGTAAAAAATTAAGAATTCAAAAATGTGTAGTGTAACACGTCAACTTTAGTTCTTTGAGGATATTTTTAAATTTATTAACATTATTAATAACAATATAAATATAAGTAATACCTTGCTTACCTCAGAGAAAGTATGTTAGAATAATTTTGAGGAGACGAGAAGTATGTAAAGACGACGATGATGGTGTTCCTTTCTATCTACCCATTAGTGGTACAGCGTGAATATATGTGTATACGTCCATATTTATTGCAATAATCCTTTTCCAGTTATGTTTGACGATATTTGGGTGTGTGTACTGCTTTTATCGGGTGCATCGGCTGCAGAGAAGCGGCCAGGTAAGTACGTTTTCTATCTAACTCCGTATTGCACACATTTTTCTCAATAATTACTAGACTGACTATAATAACTCAATGTATATATTTTTTGAAAGGTTTTAATGTATAACAAATTATGGTTCGATATAAACATAAAACAAAAACGATTATTATTAACCGACTTCAAAAAAGGAGGAGGCTCTATGTTCGTCTGCATGTATTTTTTTTTAATCGTCTTCAAAAAAAATCCCCGATAACTTTGTCAATTATAGACCGATCATGAAAATTCTTTTTTGTTTGAAAGGGAATACTTCCGAAGTGGTCCCATTTAAATTTTACCTGTATTGGAGCTTGGCATTGAAGTCGATGACAAATCAATGTGCAACAACAGAAAGTTTATTAATTTGGAAGGCCTGGCACCGACTTCAATAACTGTAAAATTTTATTATATAGGTACGTGTATCGTACTTATAAAGTTATTTTTATTGTACTTGAGTTTGATTAGTAAAGAATAATTATTTTATACTTTTCAGTGTTTTTTTTGAAGGCGGTTTAATTTTTTTTCTTAATAAATAATTAATAGACCGATTATAACCATTGTTTCCATGTTGTAGTCTATATATTTTTTGGAAGGTATAAAATGGTAACGTTTCTTTTCTCAGAAATTACTAGAACGATTATAATAATTGTTTCAGTATTATTGTCTACACATTATTTTTCGGAAGATTTTAGAGCATAACACCAGTGTGTTATCTTTATATACAGGCTGTACCGAAACTCAACGTCAAGCCGGCATGGGAAACCATTTACGAGAACGATGAAATTTTTTGTGTATGTTTAATTGGGTCGCTGGATGGTTTAGATTTAAAATTGGACCCGGTAATGGCACTGCAGTCGGGTTCTAGGATTTTTTTTTATTGCAGCGTTCGGGCAGGATAGCGTCTGTCGGATCCACTAGTACAGTACATTATAGTTTCGTATTTTATATTTTTGTGTTTTTTTTTTGTTAACATCATGAGATAGTTTGTCTGTGACCTTCAGATTGAGGAATGCTAATGGAATACATTCCTTCTCCCTGGGTATCTTGTATTGGTGTATTCACCAGACTAATTAATTTTTGTAACCTAACTAACGTGACCGCGTTTTTTGTGCCTAAAATTAAAACTGCCTAAAAATTGTCTAAATGCTTGCGCTAAATTTAAATATAATTTAACTCTATTGTCATTTAATTTTCACAATTCGGGACATTTCTTCCAATTCGGGACATTTTCGGGTTTGTTCGAAACGGCGGGACAGGCGCTCTGAATCGGAAATAGTCCCGCGGGGTTATTACCTAACAATTTGCAGACAGCGACAACCACGCGATCGCTGCGCGACCGGTGACTAATTGTAATAAAAAATTGGTATCATGTATGACGATTGCCTATCTATTATCCTGTGACCGTAAAATGCACTTTTCGCGGTAGATTCAGCACCACAATACACATTACATTACACAAATTCCCTTTGCACACTTCCCAGTTCTTTTCTCGATCGTTCTCAGTACAAGCTGTTCGATTATGGAACTCCCTACCTATTACTGTAAGACGTGCCAAAACCCTTTCTAGTTTTAAACGTCAACTTAAAATTTATTGTCTTTCCTACTAGCTTAGTTTCTTTCATTCTTAGTTGCTTTCATTTGTTTATTAAATTTTCATTTGTCTGTGTATGTCTCGATATGTATATTATGTATATGTATAACATGTATTATGTAATACATATACATAATATCTTGATCTTCATAAGTCAGCAACTTAATGAGTATAAAAGAATGGAGATTAAAGAGACGAATCATATTAAATTTCGAGTTTGCGCGATGTACAGTCTACATAAATAAAAATCAATCGCCACATGTATGACGGAGAACGGCTCCACTGATTTGGCTGATTTCTGTTTTGTTGTGTTCATAATTGTCGGTACAAGATTTACATGGAAGGAAATTTTTGGAAAATCCATACGAAAATCGGAAATTTGGATGGTATTTTTGTATGAAATAAAGTTTAGATAAGTTAAAAATATAACTTATCGGCATAGGACCATAACCAATTCGACGCGGAATTAGTTGTAGATGGTTATAGGCTACTTATTTTTTTAACTCCATAGACCCTTCACCATTTTTCAACAAAAATGTACTATTACGTACAAAATTTTCACTTACACCCAGCGAAGTGGGTGCGAAACGGCTTGTATCTACGAGTATATATATTATATTATACATTATCATGAATGTAAATAGTATGTGTACTTTTTATTATTTACTTATTTATTTGTATTTTATTATTATTACTATTATTACCTATTATTATTTTATTTTAAATCAAGTAGGTATTCGTGTCAATATCAATTTTGCATCGCCTACCGTAAATGTACTCTAAAGCTTTCTGTTACCCTAAGGTTGCCTGGAAGAGATCGCTTTAGCGATAAGGTCGCCCAAACCGTACCTCTTATTTTTTTTTTCATATATTTGTATACTTTTAATGGTGCATTTAAAGAGTATTATTATTATTACTATTATTAAATTCTCGTTTTGACAGCAGATATCGCGCGATATTGGCTGTCACATGCTGATTGCAAGTTACGTAATAAGCGTGCCGGACAATCCGGAGACTTTAAGGTCACGTTAGAACACACTGGTGTTCACTATTACTATACTACTATCTGTACTACTAATATGTGTAGATAATATTATTTATGGTACGGTATAAACTTGAAGCATTAACCTTAATTTTCTCAATAATTAGACTAAGAGATTACAATAATTGTTACAGTGTCATAATCTACATATTTTACGCAAGATTTAAGATAATCCGACTTGAAAGGCCAAATTTATGGTCCTCGTTGCTCATGCCACTTACCGTCAGGTGGACGTTTGCCTGGCTTTCTATTTTTTTCTTTCTTTTTTTTTCTTCTTTTATTTTAGATATAAAAACAGATTACATCAAAAAATGATACAAATTTTGCAAAAATAAAAAAACAATAAACTATGATGAAATCCTAACAAAGTACACACAACTAAATTAATTATAGTCAACTAACTTATTCATTATAAACATAAACAAATTTAATATATAAATACAAAGATTAAAAATAAATAAATATGATAATACAATGGTACAACTAAAGGTACTTTTTTTTTAATACAAAAGAAACTTCTTACAGGTAGCGATATTACTGAGGCCTACAAGGGTTCTATTCTCACATAAAACTGAAGACGGAGTCAGTGATCAGTTAAGGTAATGATATACTTATTATTATTTATGAATTAATTGGTTTCAAACCCTGTTAATTTTATCTCAATTATGCTTTTGAGATCTTAGTTCAAGTATGCTTAATAAAATCTCCTGTGCTGAAAAATGTCGGATAAAAAACGGCCGTGACATATGGACATACAGACGGACAGACAGATAGATATAACAAAACTAAGTCGGCGATATCTTTCTGCTATTTTGGCAAAGAAATAAAAATGATATCTAACCGTTTCTTACCAGCTTTAGACTAGACAAAAAATGACATTTGAAATACCATTCAAATGTAATTTTTTGAATTAGTGATATCGAATTTGAATATAAAATAAACCAAATCCATATATGGTACTTACACCACATACTGCCTAATTTTTATTTTTTCTTCCACGTTTTCCGTCCCAGAATAAATCGCCGAGAGCGACATGACCGCCAATTGTATTGACAAATATGTAATTTTTACAAAAAAAAATATTATCTGTATTAAGAAAAAGACGCACAATAAAGAATAAATAAATAAAATAAATAAATATCTAATGAAAATATCCAAAACCTGCCATTTCAATTACTTCAATTCCTAATTCTCTAATTTACTCCAATCTTTCAATTCCAATAAAAGTTACAAAATTGAGAAAATCGATAAGGAAGCAAACTTCTTTTCGTTTTTATTACAATCCAAAATATTTCCATTGATGCATCAGCAGGGCCGTCAAAATCATTTAATCAATGAGGCCTGTAAAGACCTTATTTATATTTGTAACCATTACTAATTAATCGTCTTACAGAACGGTGGTAGCCTACCAGAACCCGTTCACTGGAGACTACTGTATCAACAAGAGCAGGGCTGAAGCAAATGGCTACGTGAACTCGATTGCATCGCCAGACAGCGGCGTGTCTGAGTCAGATGAGTACGAACCGTTGAACTTGGAGCCGCAAGGCCCGCCGGCGTTACCAACAAGCGCACGAGACGAACTGATGAAAGAATTGTCACAGGTAATCATAATACCAACAAACTGTCCAAAGTATGTGAAATATGTGTGGTGTTAACCTTGCGGACAGGATAAGCAATAAAGAGATACGCAATATGACAGGGTCGCACGACAGTGGTATTGTAAAAATGAAGAAAGGAATGCTTAGATGGTTCGGGCACTTAGAAAGAATGAGTGATGAAAGACTAACGAAGAAAATCTACAGAGCAAAAGCGAGTGGTAAAAGATGCCAAGGAAGACTGAGGCTGACTTATGAAGATCAAATAGCCAGAGTGTTAGCAGACGGAAATGTCAACAGCACTGCATACCTAGGCGAAAATGTGTGAGGAGAATGATGAAATTTGATGAATCGAAAGGGGTATGTAAGGACCGCATCGCTTGACGCTTCGTCCTCTTGGACTACCCCGTTAGGAATACAGCGTGAAGATATGTATGTATGTAATCGTACAAAGTATAACCTCAAACTTAGACATAAGATAGTCGTTACACGCTAGGTACTGTAAGTCCAACGTTTTGAATTAATATACATGTAATGCAGCGACAAGCGATTGAGTGATGAACATTTAGCGAACCATAACGCAATTGTCATTCACTTTGCCTGCGTTAGCGTATAATGATTGCCTAATCTTATACTATTATAAGTACCTTAACAGATTATTTATAATTACCGAACTAAGGGAATATCTAATAACACTCAAAGTTCTCTTCTAAATTAGTCTTGGTAAACTAAATTACAAATTGCAGCCACTGAATTCTACACTTGTACTAAGAGCGAGGATAAAATTAAACATCCGTGAATGAGCCGATGTAGTATGTACAAGTGTCAATCTTTAACCATTGCATCATCTGATTTAGCCACAGACGTTCATCATTTTGAGAAAAATATTGAAATTAACACTTTATTTTCTTTTCAGTTAGAAGAATTAACAAAACCTCCTGCGCATACCCAAGACGTAAACAGACTTAGCAAAACTTGGAACTGGAATTATAAAGAGTATCAAATATAAGTAATACAAAAGAAAATATTGATCCTTAAGTAACATAGATTATAACTAAAACAATTAAACCTGATTGAAGTAACTACTGTCATTAAACATCACGTAGTTAGGATACTTGCTCACGAACTAAGAAGTTTAAATATGAACCTGTTTGTAATGTGGTTACATTCTCACAATAAGTGAATAGATAGGGAAAAATACATCAAAATCGAAGGAGTTAGTGAAGCCTTCACGGTTGTGGTTCTCTAAACACGACCGCCACGGATCCGCGAGGTTAGGTACCTAAAAATTTGCTAACAGCAACAGCCACGCGATCACTGCGCGACCGGTGACTAATTGTAATAAACAATTGGTATCATGTATGACGATTGCGTATTTATTATTGTATGACCGTAAAATGCACTTTTCGCAGTAGTATTAGCGCCACTATACAAATTACATTACACAAATTGTCGTTTTGACAGCAGATATCGCGCGATATTGGCTGTCGTATGCTGTCTGCAAGTTACGTAATAGGCGTGCCTGGATTCTTTTCTAACGATCACGGAGGAATTCACGACACCAGCCCGATGAAAACTGGTTATAACATCCATAACAGAATCAGGACTCGAAAGTCAAAATATGAAATATAAATGTTTTTCAGTTTTGGCCCAAAATGAATCCCATAGCGAAATTTTCTTATTTAATTCTTTGTACACTTTTCGCTTTTATACAAGTCTCAAAAATGGTTTTTATACGCGCTCGTATGCAAAGATGCAAAGACTTCTACATAAACTGAGGCAGACCTACGCATCAAATTCTGAAGCGTTAAATAGGAGTTAATTAACACCAGTGCGTGCGAAATATTACTGTTATATGTCACGTGGTCTTACAAGAAGTGTTTAAAATTATTAAGATCCAAAATTACTTTCTCTTTTACTCTTGTTTTCTTTATGTATTACATGGTTTTCTAAATTACACTTACGTAAATATCGTCTGCTTGTGTATGTAATGTCGTCAATATTTTAGTTTTCAGTTTATATAGAGGGTATTTTAAATATTATAATTACCTATTCGCTGTATTAAAAATTGTTTCGAAACTCTGTAGCATTTCGGATATTTGACTGTATTTTTGTACAAGAAATGGTTTTATCAATATTTTTCTTTATCGAAATTTTTGAAGAGTCAAAATTATATCCAAATATCTCTGGTATTCTACCTATCTAATCTCAATTCAGATTATCGAGATTCTAATCATCAAAGTCTGCATGTACTGACTTGTAAAGGAACTTATAAATTGCAGAAGCTCGTAAGGTCAGTGCGATAGATACAGAATTTATACCCACTACTTGAGTTTAAAACTTAAAGAAAAGTGACTTTTATATCATTCGATGTAATTCAGATATCTTTTCTGTTGTTTTCGTAATTATTAAACTTATCTCTCACTTAGTTTGAGAATTAGAACAAAATGAAACCTTTGCAAAAGTGTAATACTTATAAATATATCGGTAATCGAGTGAAATATTATCGTAGGTTTATATAATAGTTTAGTAAATTGCCTGAATTTATAAAATTCATCCTAAATATACACAGCAAGATTGAAACCGTTAGTAATGTTATTTATATGTAGAAGCCTAAATATACAGAACAAGATTCAAACCGTTAGTAATGTTATTTATATGTAGAAGATGTACTATGTGAGTTTTATTGCAAAGTTTCAAATGAGGGCAAGACTATGTCAAAACACCACACATTTCGTCAGACATTCTGTATGCAACATCACAGTATGGAGAGTTCTCGTAAGATTAACAAAAAAAGAACTTCAACTACGACTAATTTTAAAAAATATTGTCACATTAATAGGTATTACTGACAGTATTATAAGAACATAGTTTATTACAATTTTTGTCTTTTTTAAGATTTACGTTATGTAACTGAAAAATAACAAAAATATTAAATCGAGAATGGTGTCCTGGCAGTACTCTTCTCATTTAAATCACGTAATACACACTATTTTTATTTAACTGAAATAAATAGATTGAAAAAAAAATACGATAAATATTTTTAATGATTAAACTTTCGTTTACGAGTATTAAGGATTTTTTTGCCTACAGTACAAAAGTGTCAAAAAGCGAGCAGCAGTGAGTGAAGTTATCTGCGGGTGGTATCTTACTTTTATTTCAAATGCATAATAATATTATTACTTTTAGACTGAATTCGCACGGTGCTGTCTATGAAATACCATAGAAAGAAAGTAAGTGACCATCCTGGGCTCACTGTAGTCAGGTAAAGAGTGATAAAGAAATCTCATAAGTCAATCTAATCTTATTGCATAATTTAGAGTAATTTAATCAAATAATTAATAAATAAATATTAAATTATTGCAAATATTTCTTGATTGGACGCTGCGTTCTCAAATTTTTGCTATTGGAGTTATATGATAGACATAAAACTAATGTATATCGCTAGAAAATATTATGTATTAGTTATAATTTAATTATATGAAAAAACTTCCAGTTCAACTGATATTTGTTATACATAAATATTTGTAAAATATGAATTACCTATACATGTATAAGTAAATAATTATAATTATTTGAAGATGATGATCTTCGAAAGCATAGTTGAAATATTGAAATATATATGTATAAATAATATTTAATAGTAACGAAGATATTAGTACGTAATAGACACATATGGACAAACTAACATATGAAGAAAAATGGTCAAATGTAAATTCGGCTTCCGTACACAGAGTTCTGTACCATATTTCTGTTGTAGTAAATTTCTAAGCTCAACTTCTAAAGATCTGTAATGGCCTAAAATGTTTGTTTTATTATTCCTGTAAACTGCGGATAAGTAAATCTAAGTGGATACGAAGAAAAAGATGAGTGAAATGTTCAACTGTTTTTGAGACAGAGAGAAGGGGGATGGTCAAACCAATTCGAGTTTGAGCGCTCAAATACTCAATTAATTACTCAATTTTTCCCTTCTTTAAATTCCCATAAATATTTTAAAATTTTACATGTGGTAATAACGTGTGCGGCTTCCTTCACACTTTATGTTCTGATGTAGAATGTAAGAAAGCCGGTGACGCTGCTGTCACAAGAGCTATAACGACTTAGTTCTCAGGGTTGTCAACGCATTTACAATCTGAAGTGCATTCTAGCCTTGATATTGCAAATGTACATGACCATCCACTCGTCATCAGGTGGACGTTTACTCGTTTAGTTTTCCCATGATAGAAAAAAATGTTAGCTAATGCAATATATGCAAGTTAGCAAGACTTATCAAGACGCCTTTCAATTAATATTTTTAAAATTTGACGACTTATACACATCTTACAATTACAACTAACGCGCTGGGTTATCACGTAAAGACCGATAAACGCGGCAATTGACTAAATAGGTAATTACGGCGCTATGCTGTAAAATGCTTTTTGAAGTATAAATGGGATCGCTAGCAGTAGTTTTCAGTTCACTGTATAACATAGGTAGTAATAGCGACTTGCGACATAATGTCTCACTCGATTTAACAAAATATCGCAATTGATCGCATAAGATTCGGCGGGTTGTTACCTAAAAATTTGCAGACAGCCACGCGATCACTGCGCGACCGGTGACTAATTGTAATAAACAATTGGTATTATGTATGACGATTGCGTATCTATTATTGTATGACCGTAAAATGCACTTTTTGCTGTAGATTTAGCGCCACTATACAAATTATATTACACAAATTCTCGTTTTGACAGCAGATATCGCGCGATATTGGCTGTCGCACGCTATCTACAAGTTACGTAATAGGCGTGCGGCTATCGCTTATTGGCTGCAATTACGTAATAAGGTAGTAGATCTATGTCGAGTTAATACTTTAAGGCTAAAACCTAACCCACTAAGACACAAGTTTCTGCATTCACCGCTAAAAACCCCCATTTGCCCATGACTCTTAAGTACCAAGACACGTCCCTCACCACCTCTGAGAGTATTGGGATCCTTGGTGTCGATATCCCTCGCGACCTTCAATTCCGAAGTCACTTGGAAGACAAGGTCAAGCTGGCGTCCAAAAAGCTCGATGTGCTCAACAGAGCACACAAGCACACAAGTAGTACTTCACCTTGGAGCAGAGGCTATTTATTATGTAGGTCGCAAGTTCGGCCTCATATAGAGTACTGCCGTCACCTATGGGCGGGAGCACTTGCATACCAACTTGCTCCTTTTGACTCGATTCAAAGGCTAGCTGTGAGAGTTGTCGACGGTCCCAGGCTTACAAGCGGTCTCAAACACTTAAGTTTGAGGAGAGACTTCGCCTCTCTGTGTGTGTTCTACCGTTTGTATAACAGGCTGTATCGACATGTTGCCCACGACCACCTTCTACCGTCACACCGCTCGCCACTGGCAGGGATTTCATCCTCATACTTTGGAACCGAAATGGTTACGCACGGTTCGGTTTCAAAGGAGCTTTCTCCCTCGAACTTTGAGGTTGTGGAACCACGACAGGAGGTTTTCCCAAGAGACTACAGCATGGGGTTCTTCAAAAAGGACGTGACATAGTACATTTCGATACAAGTGTGGAAAGTATGTCATTTCTTCACGAGTTCCGGTTTGTTGACCCAAGCCGAAGGCACGGGTCAACAATAGGGACGAGTGGAAATGACAATTCCGCTCGTGCATCGAACGACGTTTTTTAATACATTTGCGAAAAAATAAAACAACGAAAGCAAAACATAAAAAAATGCAGAAATGTAATTTCGCGGGAGTAAGCTTCTTTTTTTTAGAGGACATGGCAGAGCAACGGTTTCTATGAATTCAGCCAATTCAATGACAATAGTTTATCTAAATCCAAAATAATTTACTTCTTCGAAAGTATGTAAGTAAAGTAATTACTTTACTGAACATTATTTATGCATTTCATTGCTAAAACTCCCATATAAATAACATATTATACTGCTCGAGAAACAAAACCTATTTTCGAAACCTGACACCATTGTAAGACGTATAAGACCCATATTTAACATATTTATACTTTAAAAGAGATAATGCGGTGCTTGATCGAAAAGCGAAACGAGGAAAGAAGAAAGAAAAAAAGAGAAACCAGACATAAACAGAGCTAGTTTAGAAAGTAAGGAAGAGTTTTATGTAAATGGTAATAGAAATGGAAATTACAAAGAATAAGAATAATTCTTTGTATGACATCCTTAAGCACAGGTCTAATGCTTTCACACAATCGGTGTAATTGCTGGTTGCGGCTATTTATTTATGTTTGAGTGAAAAGGAAAAATTGCCAGCGGCATAGTGTTTTGTATTGCAATGGTAACATACAACGTGAACAATTTTTTTTTTGTCAGAGCGGGACGCTTGCGAAATTTAGTAACAAGAAGCTTATTTTACCATTTATTCAAAAACAAGAAAACAAGAAGAATGTATCAATAAAAATAAGCAATGAAAAGATACGCAATATGACAGCTTTGCTCGACAGTTATTGTAAACATGAAGAAAGGAATGCTTAGATCAGCCATTCCCAAAGTGGGCGATAACGCCCCCTTGTGGGCGCTGCAGGCCTAAAGGGGGGCGGTAAGAGACCCAGAAAAGAAATGGGGGCGTTGTGTAGAGGTCTGGGGGGTGATTTGTAATTTCATTTAGCTAGGAGGCATCTTAGACAACGACTGCATAAGCTCTCGACTGAGTAGACAAAATAAGTTTGGGAACCAGTGGCTTAGATGGTTCGGGTGCATGGAAAGAATGAGTGATGAAAGACTGACGAAGAAAATTTACAGAGCGAAAGCGAGTGGCAAAAGAAGCCAAGGAAGACCAAGGCTGATGACTCAAGCTGACGAACCAAAACTTATGAAGATCAAATAGCCAGAGTGTTAGCCGACGGAAGTGTCAAAGCACTCACATACCCAGGCGAAAATGTGTGAAGGAGAATGATGAGATTTGAAGAAACGAAAGAAATATGTAAAGACCGCGATACTTGGCGCTCCGTCTTCTCTGACTACCCTGTTACCCTGTACCCTGTACAGCGTGATATCTATGTATGTGTATGTAGATATCTATGTATGTAGATGTAACAATAATATGTAATTTGAATAACTCAACATTTTACTCAGTTCCAGATGCATTTGTTTTATATTTGTCGGCGGAGCAAATTAGCTTAAAAATGTCGGGTCTAAATACTAAATAACGGAGAATATAGAGCTTATCATACGAGTATGATTTGTACCTATATACAGGTAGGTAGGAGTACTCATATGGTAAGTATTAATTTTATCCTTTGGTCTGTTTGCAAAAGCGCGACATTTTTGCTCTGGCTGGGGACAATGGGACAGAGCCTGAAAGCGGGACTGTCCCGCCGAAAATGGGGCGTATGGTCACGTTAGTAACAGATGACGTTAAAAGATAATAAGTAACTTTTTCAAGATAATTTTGTGTATAGCCTTGTATTATAAAACAAAAGAATAAAATCAGTGAAAATGGGTCTTGGTTGAGTAGACGAACTGACACGCCGCCCAATATAGTATATAGATTGTATAACAAGGAAGTAAAATAATATTTTTACGGCTGGGCGCTATTTTGAGTCTAGAGCGAAGCGAAGGATTCTAGAATACGGCGTACGGCGTCCGAGGTAAAAAATTAATTTTACACTGTACTATTCATTCCCATTTATGAGGAAAATAAATGAGAGACGCTACTCGATATGTAAAAATATAAAATAAAAAATTTTTTAACTTTTAACTTCTCTTTTTTTCTGGGGCGCGGTTTTTTTTTCTTTCTTCATGACATGGCGCACAGATTAGCGCATTTGCCGAATGTCACGTATAAGTAGAATCATTATCGTAAAACTCCCCCAGTAAAGTGATCGTAGATTTTACTGAAGTTTTATAGGACTTCTTGAAAGAGTGCGTGGTTATTTAGACCTACTCTATTCTTTTCACTTACTCAGAACTTTAAAATACAATCTACTATCACTTTTGTACTTTAAAACTCCCAATAATATAAAAAACAGAAAATCTAAATAAAATGACAACCTCACTTCTACCGTTTCCGCCAAAAAGCCCTGGCGCACGGTAACGGGCGCGCAACTAAATATCAGCCAGTCACATTTTTCATACAATATTTTCATTTGATAGCTCGTGTTCCTAATTCAAATTCATTTCGGCCCTCTGTTTTGGTCGCACTTATCGAGAAACCAATCATCGTTTTTCGAATAGATGGAAAGAAGAATAATTTTGTAAAATGAGGTGAACATAAAAAAAATAATTAGATTGCGTATCGAAAATAAAAAACAGTCAAGTGCAGAGTAAATTTTCTAAACCTGACTATTTACTACTACTAGGTACTACTCCTTAAGGTGACGCATTGATAAACAATAATTTAATCTAAAATAGACCTGCTCTATGCCAACGCGTTACGAAAAATACGAAAAAAACAATTATTTTTGTTTATTTTAAAATCTATAATTAATTTTAAAAAGTCCAACTGGTATTTTAAAGAATATGTTTAGATTAAACTATAGAGGAAATTTAAAAGTATAAATCTGTCCTGGTATTCCGAAAAATGTAAATATTTGTTTTAAAAGAGGTTTCTTTGATATTTGTATTACAAAAGTTAACCAATCGTATTTCGCAACTGGCAAAATGAAGACAATGAAACGGAGAATCAGGTTACCAAATATCACTTTCATACGTTTCGTAGTCACTTAGAAAAATTGAGATCTCTGCCGTCAAAATTTCCAACGCGTCGCCTTAACCCGACCCTTAAAAATAAATGATATCTATGTAGACAAGACGAGATTGAATGTTCGAAACAATCTCTATATTCTACTCAAGTAAAGCTCGGGGACCAGACCTAGCTTGCTTTCTATTCGACGCTTGTGTAGTGACGTAGCGCATTTTACTTCGTTTCATATTTAAAGCACGTGTGCAACACTTATATAATAAGAAATTAAAAAATTGCACATTAGACTGCAAAATATACATTTAAAATCGATTTTTAATAAATTATAGTTAATTTATTATATACGAAATGAGAATGTCGTGAACAGGTCTTGCTCATTCGGAGCGACGACACAATAGCACTGTCTCGCTCTTACTTACGGCGAAGCGGCAGCTCCCGCGCCCCGCTCTGTCAGCGTGTAGAGACACTATAAATTGTTGTTTTTATTTACTATTAAAGTGTACTATATAATTTATTGCTAAAAGTATTTGTTAATCTATTCCTGTAAACTTTAATACTTCATTTTTTTTTTATTAAATTCTAGGGCCAGTATATTTCGAGACTTTTCCGAGACAGACAGACAGACAGACAATTTTCATTTTCATTCTCATAACATTAAGCTGAAATGCAAAATGGAATATTAAAAAAAAGCGTCCCACGCTTTTACAATCAAAAATAATACATATTTAATTACGAACGTGTCTTGTGCTTAATCTCTTAGCGAACAAATCCATTAAATATTTTTATTTTTAGTACGCTACTTATCACGGCGATATTTTGTTTTAAACTGATTTTTTAAACAATGTCTCCAAAAATTTCGACTTGCAGTATGAAATATTTGCGTGTAATATGTTTTTCAGCTACATTCTTCTGTATTACGGACGACACTGCTCCTACCCTCACAAATCCGTATCACTGCAGGGGATCTGCCAAACGAGAACACTCCGAATTTCCCACGACACCACACGCAATGTAAAGGTCACACGTGTTTTTACGACGACAAAAAAATTACAGAAAGGGTATAATATAGATACTTATAGCCTCTTGATTTGATCTTGTAGAAAGTATTATGCTATGACGACCTAGATGGCGCACTGGTTCAGTTTAACCCAAGCACAGAAGGTTCCGGGTTCGATTCCCGGTCGGGTCAATTTAGGAAATGAACTTTTCTAGATTGTCTCGGCTCTGTGTGTACTGGGCGACGGCCCCAGTAGTCGTCGTCTGGTTCTCATATCAAAGGGAATACTCTAGTTTGAGATCAGATGATTGGTGTATACCGTCTGGCGCGATATATATAGCGCGATATATATAGCGCGATATATGGCGCGAATAATAATAATTTATTATTATTATATATGCTATATAGATATGTATTTTGTTCGTAAATAAAAAATCTGTATAAATGAGATAAAAATAAAAGAACCACGATGATTGGTGCTCCGTCTTCTCTGAATACCCCGTTAGGGATACAGCGTGAAGATATGTATTGTATGTATGTATGTAGTAATTACGAATTTAGTTATGTATTTTAGGTACAAAATTCAATATGATTTTTAAGCTTATACTATCCTAATTTACTATTTTCTAATAAATGTTCTTTACAAAATATCTGCCGTCAAACAATTGCCACGAATATTGCGACGAGCACTTACTAATTCACCGACAATCAAAATTATAAATACTCCTAGCTGACGTACAAACTTGAAGGATTTGGTTAGTATTTAGAAAAAAATAAGGAAAAATCTAAGATAAGATATTTGCTTGCAGTTGGTAAAATTGTTGTTTAAGATGCAATCGACAAGTATATTTCTAGCAAAAGGAGCCATTTGTGGCTCCATGTAAATTATTTCAGTTTCATGCGTTAATGTATTTCTAAACGTTATGATTCTAAAATTTCACTTATTCGCAACAAAAACCGAATCAAAAACAGTTACTCATTTTTTACTTTAGTCCAGCTTCTATGCAGCCATGGAGTCATTATTCTAAGTCTCCAACAAAGTCAGATAAAGTTTGACTTAGTAACCATGGCAACAGGTAGAAAAACCCTGCAAAAACTCGAACACGGCCATAGGGGGCTGCCCAACAGCGAGTCAATCCATCAGAGCGAGATTGCAGCGCACATCGATCAGTGTCACGAAGCTGCACCGCTGTATACACCGAATGGAAACTACTTTTCTTTGAGAATATACGCGCATACATAGTAAATACATCTATCAAAATCATAACTAAGACTCAGTGTTGTCAAAAAACTGTAATATAAAAAATACAACATACTATATGCATCGTCTCATTATAGTCGAAGTTACAGAAACACTCCCACAGATCATTTGAAACATTTTTTGCTCCTTGAAAATATGTACATGAGAATACAAAGGAATCCGTTCTTTGTCAAAATCAAAATCTAATCAATTAGTGTTTTTGAACATCAAATTTACCATCGTTTGGTTCGAAATTAAAACCTGCACAGAAGAACCGACAAAAACTCAGTCGGGTATCATTTTCTTCATTACTTCGAATCGGTATAGGTTAGTGATGCGCAAAGATAGTGAGTGACTTGACGCGGTTCGATGGAGTTGAGTCTAAGACTAAAATCAAGTTAAGAATTAACGCGTCACAGAACTGATTGATTGTCTTGAGAATTTATTTAGTCATCAGAAGCAGGTAAATGTAAATAGTCGAAGTAATCAAAATGCATTTTGATGGTTAGCACGTGATGACAAAATATTTTAATCGATAATTTTGATTGTGAAATAATGTCATGTCGTGTCTGCAGTATATGCTGAGTTATGGCCTTTTTGATGCACTGGGCCTATATTATTAATTTTTTATGAATTGTTTGCTTTTATGTTTGTTAATTTTGTTGTATAAGTCTAATATGTTTCATAACTGAATGTACATATATATTTATTTCTGTTTATTTTTTTTTATTGCTTTAATTATTTATGTACAAACACATACTTGTAAAAGAGACATGAAATGTAACTTACGCACAAAGGTACTGCTTATTTCAAAATGAAATTTTTTCCGGCAGATCTATGATAGGAAAATGCGTTGGAGTGGCAAAATTTAATGTGTATTAAACGAAAATAATAATGATATACATATTACATACAAATACCTGCATATAAAATATAACATATATATAAATATACACATATGTATATTTATATGTGTGTACATTTCTATATATATTATATTTTATATGCAGGTATTGTGTCGTGAGAAATATATATTTATATATATATCTACTACATAAGTACATGTATATTAAATACACTGCATTCAATGTGCATGTATACTTATGACATACTACAATTAATATAAATATTGTACAATAAATACCCACATATTACGTAAATATATCAGTTTATGAAGAAGACAAGGATAGGTAGTGATTTTTGACTCGTTTTTTAAAAATTGATACTGAATTAGAATCTCGAACATGAGGCGGAAGTAAGTTCTACAGCCTAACCGCATGAACAGTGAATGAATAAGAATAGAAATCGGTATTATATGAAGGGAAGAAGGATCTAAGATGCTGCCTGCATGGGATATTCAACGGACGGGCATAGCAGAAACGCATTCTCAGATAGAAGAGAAAGGAATGGTCTAATTGTTAATAGTGTGTCGAATAAATATGTGTTTCTGTTTCTGAAGTGACTCACCTGTACATAAAAAAAAGTGACTCTCCTGTACATACGACACACATTTATTGTCAAATGAGCTAATCGGCCACCATTTCGTTAGACAACAGCAACCACACGTCTATATTACATACATTTACATTTCATTTACATTACATTTCACTCTATTTTATTTGCCTCACTTCGCAGTACAGGACAGGTTGCCTGGGGTTATAAAGTCTATAGTTAAAATATCTCAAAAGTGGCTCGAGAGTGAATCCGACTCAGGAAAAATAATTGAGTCCATCTGCCTCAGGTTGAAACAATCATACCAATTGATATGAGTGGTGCCTGAATAGTCGAGGTAAAAGTGACATGAGACTTTTTTTCGTCAGAAGGTTCACCTTTTGATGGCTTTGTATGAACGATTTTCGTTTCAATTTAAAATTTTGTCGAGTTGGATTTTATAATTCGTACATATATTCACGCTGTATCTCTCACAGGGTAGTGAGCGAAAACGGTGAGTGCATCTACGTAATCTATATTTTACAAATCTACGTGGTCCTTACATACTTCGTCCATCTCCTTTAATCTCATTATTCTACTCCCGTGCTTTCGCCCAGAAATGCGAGCACTTTTCTCATTTCTGTTAGTTCACGGAAATGTCAACTTGGGTTACTTGATCTTCATAAGTAAGCCTTGCTCTTCCTGGCTCTACTACTAATCGTTTTTGCTCTTTAAGCCTAAAGTACACACCTATGTCGAAAATTATATTGTACTATAGCTGTACCTCGTGCTTTTACCTGCATTAAATTTAGTATTATTCCGGTATAAAAAGTAGTTTAGATTTCTCTATCAAAAGGCCTCTACCCGTCAATAAAAGTCCCGTCAATATCTGTTCAATTATTTCGAAGATTATCGCGGACAAACAAACAGATAGACAGACAGACGAAAATTTGAAAAAAGTATGTTTGGGTTTTTGTTACTTGCAAATAGCCATAGAAGAAAGCCCTTGATTTAAAATCACAGACAGACTTCAATTTTATTTATATGTATAGATGTATATATCAATTTATGTGAATAAATACATCAGTGTACCAAAATCTATGCATTACTTATTAACTCAAATGCAAGTCGATGTATTGAGTTCGCGTTATTTGTGTGTGAGTTGTGTGCGGTTAGCTTAAAGTTTTAGAAAATTGTTTGACGAATGTTCAATTCACGCGGACAGAAAAGGGGGCGGATAACCAAATACCTTTCAAAGATAAAAAATTCGGATAGAAAATATTGATAATTTAAGCGAAGTTAATTATAGAAGCACTTAAAGTATTTCATTTCGGCTCTTAAGTGAGGGAAGCATCATCATGGTTTAAATAAACGCTCTATAAATAAAATTAGAGCTTCAATTAAGAAAGTATGAAGTTATTTATTTAACGTAATTTGTCTTTAAGTACAATTTTTTAATTAATTAGAAAAATTCGGTGGAATTCACCAAATAAAACTTAGTAAAAGGATAAATATTTTATTAATAACAAAAAAGCACATACATACGTTAATATTTACAAACTTAAAACTACACATTATCTTAAATAATAGACTTCCTCAAAGTTGCCGCTTAGAAAGCTGTCATAGCTTAAGGCTGTTTGAATAGCCAAACTGATTCGTTGGCGGAAGAAACTGCCAGCCCGACGGTGTCCCGAAGCCTCCAGTTTCTTACAAATATCAGAAACCAGTCGATGGGCTTCAAGGCCCCAGGGACCCAAAGTTTCGACTGCAAAGGGCGTAAATATGAAACTCTCAGAGAGAATCGCATACTTACGCCGCTTCAAGTTCTCGGCAGTGCTGTCCGCGGCACCTGCTGACTTGGAAGTCGCCGGCACATGGGAAACAGAAAGTGTATCAACACAAGTGGCGTCCCACACCAGCGATCTTTCAACAAGTTTCCAAGAATAAATTATTTTATATCTTATATCAAGCATAATAAAAATAAAATTAGATTTTCGTTAAGTTGTTACTATGTACTCGTAAGATATATGAACGACGCATAACTAGAGGTCGCCCGGTGGCCGAAATTGGACCGTAAAAATGAATGTAAACTTATAATATAGACTCTTTGGCGACAATCTCTGCTCTGTGCGATTGTTTGATACAAGGAGGTTACATATATGATTACAAACAATTACGAGTTTGGCATTGAAAGACTTTTTACATTAGCAGTATGAACGTAAAACTATGCCAAATCTTACATTTCTCCGTGCGCGCGATTTCTTAAAAAGGGATCCGAAGTTTTCGCTTCACGTATTAATATAACTGTTTCCAAAATGTTTTTATTAATAACACTGCTGACGTGTAAATCCAATACACTGTATCTCAAAAAGCTTGAATTCGAAATAAAAAATGTTTGAGTTTTTGACAGTGTTTTGCTGTTTTGGGTATTAAATGAAAAAACTACGTATTATGCTTATCTGATATATATTTTTATTATCTATTCAGCCCTATAGATTTTATAGAAAATGCATACTTTATTATTAAGAGATTACAATAAACTTGTATTGTCAAGGCGCGTATTAATAATTTGTTTGAACGTTGCTACGACAGGCAACTGTATTTCAAATTTCAGCGTATTGGATTAAATAGACAATTATGAATTTTAGCTACCGTAATAATTTATTATACTTGAACTCCACCTACAAACTGAAGTATTATTTTTGAATTCTCTATATTTCAAAAATGTCTTGGATGTGAAATTTCGGATTTCTGGCGGAATATAATCATGTCGGGTCTCATATTTTTACGTATTTTTTTTAACGTTTTGCACGATATGATGAATCAGTATGATATGTTAGATGACGGAAATTACAAAAGCACTCGCATAATTAAGTGAAAATGTGTGAGGATAAAGACGAGATTTAAGGAGGCGAGATAAGTTTGTGAATCTTCTCTGACTACACCGTTAAGGGACGAGGCGAGGCGAGATAAGTTTGTGAATCCTCTCTGACTACCCCGTTAAGGGGCATTAAGTTAGATACAGCGTGAGGATATGTATGTACGCTTGTACGTATATAGTATGTAAAGTAAAAACAGATAACAATTTTAAAAACTTTTTGCTTCTACCTACATCTTTACATACATACATACATATCTTCACGCTGTATCCCTAATGGTGTAGTCAGAGAGAACGGACCGCCAAGTGTCGTGGTCCTTACATACTTCTTTCGCTTTCTCCAATCTCATCATTCCCCTCACACATTTTCGCCTAGGTATGCGAGTGCTTTTGACATTTCCGTCGGTTAACACTGGCTATTCGGTCTTCACAAGTCGGCCTTGGTCTTCCTTGGCTTCTTTTACCACTCGCTTTCGCTCTGTAGATTTTCTCCGTCAGTCTTTCATCGCTCATTCTTACCATGTGCCCGGACCATCTAAGCATTCCTTTCTTCATTTTTACAATAACACTGTCGTGCAACTCTGTCATACTGCATTTTTCTTCATCTTTAAGACCTGGAAATACCTTACATTTTTCCTGTAAAATTTAAGTACAAATTACCCTTTGCGTATTTCAACGTCACGTGCTCACGTACGTTACAATATAATCCACGTGTCTAATATACGTTATTAAGAATCCCGGCACGTACTTTTACGTGACGACTTTTTTAATATTAGACCTTATTATGTCAGAGAGCGTACTCTCGTTCAAAAATCCGAAATATCGTCCAAATCTTAGGAATAAGTTAGACTTATGTAAAAGATGTATCTTGGACCTTTATAAGAATATAAGAACCCTTATAACAGCATTTATTTATGCGGCCGTCCGTCTTTTTGTAACAGATTTAATAAATACACACATTAAAAATATCTAAGCAACATGTACGATTTTGAACTTTTAAACGATTTTTACTATTGTAATATATTTAAATTTCTTTTATAAATAATAACTAAGCATTTTTTGACGCATTAGTGCCTAAAGCAACAAAATCCTTCACTCAATTGTTAATTTAATCACAGTAATTAACAATATGTGTACCGTAACATACGTAGTATAAAATAAAGTTAAAACGAAATTAAACTTTTCATGTTTTACAAAATTAAATAAGGACATTTTTTTAATTATTTGGTAATTCAATACAAAGTGTGACCGCCTCTGTTGTTTAAAACTTGTCGGCAGCGATTTTTCATTGAATTTATAAGATTGTTTATCTGATCCTGCGGCAATCGGTCCCAATGGAATTTTAACAAGTCTTTCAGTTGTTGGATTGTCGACTCTCCGTCCAGGTTCTCTAGAACACGTCTCTGGAGCATGTCCCATGCGAGCTCGATGGGATTGAGATCTGGCGATTGTGCAGGCCACGGTAATACCTGGATGTTATCCATTACCAAGTACTCTCTGGTCCACCGAGCTGTGTGCGAACGCGCATTGTCATGCATCAGCGTGAAATCTGAGCCAAGACTTTGTGCAAATGAGTGAACATAAGGCCCGAGGACATCTTTAACGTAACTTTCAGCGTTCATATTGCCATCTACAAAAATGAGCTCAGTTCGTCTGTTCCTTATAATACCCGCCCATACCATCACTGTGGAGCCACTGTAAAGGTGCACTTCCTGGACGAATCTCAGCCATTCAGCACTTCCAGGACGACGATACACTCTTACCCTTCTCGTATCAAGCCTAAATCCAAACCGGGACTCCTCACAAAATAAATTTTTATCGTATGGCGCCTGGGTCCATGTCAAATGTTCCCTACACCATTCGTTTCGACGGGCGCGATTCCAATGGCGTATAGGCGGGCACCTAATTGGGCGTCGTGCTCGTAGGTCATATTCATGCATCCTATTTCTCACGGTTTGGTGGCTAACAACAACACCGCTTGAGAATTGTAGCTTTAAACCTATCTCCCGGGCGGTTAACATCGGCTGATGTCTTGCAGTCAGTTGTATGTATCGGTCCTGTCGAGCAGTTGTACTTCTTCTACGTCCTAGGTGCTCCTCAGCAGGATCCCCAGTATTACCGTAACGCTGCCAAAGACGACAAATCACGGTCCTATTGACACCAAAATACCGAGACAACTGGGACTGATTTCTTCCCGCTTGTAGCATTCCTACAGCTCTCTGCCAGTCAAATGGCGTTGATCCATAACATAAAAAATGACTCACCACTCAATTTTTTCAAAAACTGTATATCTCAAAATGATAAAAGTGCGATAAATACCAAATTAATCAAGCAACGAAAACACATGAAATCGGGAAAAAATAATTAGCTTTTATTTTAATGAAAACAAAACACAACCGAAAAGGTTCTATTTTTAAAATCAGCCAGTATATGTTTGCGAGAATAAAAAATATTGTATACCTACCAATCTACTTTTATAAGAAAAAAAAAGTATAAATTAATAAAACATGCAGTTTCTGTAAATGATGCGTGTTGCTTAGACTTTTTTGATATGTAACCGACGGAAATGCCAAAAACACTCGCATATCTAGCCGAAAATGTGTGACGAGAATGAGATTCGAGGAAGCGAAAGAAATAAGGACCGCGACGCTTATCGCTCCGTCCTCTCTGACTACACCGTCTGGGCTACAGCGTGAAGACATGTATATACTTATACCTCCTCACGATACAAGCGAAGCCTAGTGCGGGGACCCCTGGTAATTCTGTTACAAATCCTGTTACAATTTGTGATACCAAATAAACAAATATCTTATCTTATCTCATATATTTTTTTTTCTGCATTAACCAATTACTACACATGGCCGAGTTAATCCAAGAGGCGTTCTCTACCAGTCCATTGGCTAGAGAGGAAAATTATTCATTATAGCTTTGAGTACATTATCTACATCATTATTATATTTCGTTTCAGTGAAACCATTTAACTTCTAAATTTGATTTTACTTCTTTTTTTATTTTCAAGTTTTTAGTTTTTATTTCGTTACTTAATATTTCTCATTCTATTTAGTGTATAGACTGTCTAAACTCTATGATCCGTCATGCACTGTATTCTATTTGTAAAGCTCTTTCTTACAAATATGAAACCCGCCATGTTATACCGGCGGCCATCTTAGATTTGGAATTTTCCATAATGTACTGTATTTTACTAGTCAAGTCCTTTCATTTGATACCCATATTGAGAGAGTTGTGAAAAATTATGTAACCCGCCATTTTGTGGCGGCGGCCATCTTGAATTTACAATGATAGTTAATATACATAATTATATTATCATTAGAATTAAAGGTGTGTACCAAATTTCAGATCAATTGGTCAACAGAAAGGGAGTAAAATTTCAATTACTAGATTTGACCTTATAAACAGGACAAGCTAAATAAAATCATTCAAATATAGGAGTATCTCTAACGTAAAACGTCTGTCTTCTTATTACTAAGTACCTGACACTGCAGTAAAGTGATAGTAGGCTTTATTGGAGTAAAAAAGGACTTCTTGGAAAATTGGAAAAACTTGTTTCTTTATAAAAGAGAGGACAAACGAGCAAGCTGGTCACCTGACTGACCACTGTCGCCCATAGACACCCGCAACGTTCGGAAAATCACGGACGCCTTGCCAGCCTTTAGGGAAAAGAGAGAAAGAGGGAGAGCGGAGAGATGGGCCACCGGCACTCTCACTCGCCGAACAAAACACAACAGCAATAGATGCTGCTATTTCACACCGATATTCTGTGAGAGGGTGGTATATCACCGGGCGAGCCAGCTCAATTCGTGCTGCAATGCAGCATGGATCTTCCACTCTTCAGTTGCACATGTTTATTTGACCTTTCCAATTCTTAGCACTTGCACAGAAGTTTAACGCAGAATAAACTAACACCTTCGTACCTTAAAACCTCAAAAACGCAAAAAATAGAAAATCTTAAAATGCCAACTTCACTTCTCCCGTTTCCGATGAAAAGTAGAAATGATCCTATAAGAGTTCCTTTTTCCTTTTGAGGCTGGGAACCCTAAAAAGAAAATGTCAATTATCAAGAGAAATATATTTTTATTGTACTTTATGTATCCACAGGCATCTCAAAGTATCTTAAATAGGATAACAGATTTCTTTCGTGCGTAAAGAAATAAGCTACTAAAAGCTATTTCATAAAACTCCTTTCTAATCGTAATACAAAGCCACAATCGCATTTTACCTGAGCTCATAAACGGTATTATCGTATTTTTCATCAAACATTATTTGCTTCATGCATTCTATAATTTCCACCTGATCAAATCCAACTACCCTTTATTCGTTTGTACCACCAATTCAATCAGCTATAACCGAACACGGTGTCATTACGCTGATCCTAAATACGAGGTCACTCTGAAGAAACCCAAAACATTATAATCGCACTATGTGATCGCTAGATATAACAAGTAAAATTATATTTTCGCTATAAAAATATAAACCACTACAATAAATGTATACCATTTCAATAAAAATATACTGAAATCGAAAAATATAATAACACTAATATAAGCGTAAACAAAAAAAAAATTAAAACAACACAAAATAATAATTTTTACTATTAAAATACAACTCCATGTATAATTATTTCCAATATAATTTCTGCGTCGTCCTGGTAGCGACTTTTTCCGTGGTTTATATGATCTATATTAAAGAAAATGAGTGGATGAAGTGTACATAAACACGTGTAGCTAAAGTTTTCGCGCTCTTCCGAGAAGTCCTTCTTAACTCCAATAAAGCCTACTATCACTTTACTGAAAGTGTTAGGGTAAGATAAATGAACACTGAAGAAATCGGCTATGTGGACGAGATTTCTTTTCCTTCTCGATCAAGGGAACATCTTATAAAGCACGGCAGCGACTGTAATCGACGGCGGCTCGCTAGTGATATCAAAGTCAGTGTGTAGACTTGCACATTAGCAGCGATTTAACGTCACTGGCGATTTGGCTATTGAATCGCTACAAATCTAAGAAGTCGTTAGTAACTAGCAACATCGCTGCCAAAGAGAATATAATTCTCACAATCTCTTCAACTGTCTCTAGAACTTCCCTAACATTCTCCCAAAACTACTCTAGCTCGCCCAAACCGACAGAGAACACTGGGGCATACACCACAAAAACAATAACCTTTGTCAACCCTGTCTTGAGACGCACCCAGAGCATTTTCGGGTTTACACTCTTATACTCAGTTACACAATTAACCAAACGAGAGTACAGTAAGGCGCCTAACCCTTGGCATCCCTTTTCTTCTTGTGGTACTGCTGACCACAAAGCGATGCCCCCTTCAGGAAAGTTGGTAAGTTCACTCCCCTTTCCCTTGGTTTTACTCAAACATAACACATCCAATCTTCTTTCTTCCATAATATCAATCGTTCATCTTCTGTCTATCCCACCTCTCACATTCGACGCAGCTACTCTGCACTCCTCCCTCCACTTCACGCTGCTAGGTGCACAGCGTGTTGGGTGGCGGTCCCCAACGCCGAACTGCACTCTTCTCACACCAGCGGGAACAAACCGGTGTAAGTCGCTATCGGGGGACACCCGAATCCGAATATCGCTATCGCTAACGTTGTTCTGCATGGTGTGCACAGGAGAGGAATTGCAGCCCTGAAAAGGGCTGGCAGGTATCGCGAAGGCTTTCTCAATTGGCCCCTTAATATGTAACAAAAAATTTCATCAATAAACCATTTCATTCGGTAATAATCTGTTCATACTCGTATTTCAAAAAAAAGGTTTGGTTACCGCTCAAGTAAACAAAAACTTCAAAACGAAACTTTTCCGGCCGTTAAATTAAATTAAATTAAATTATTCCTTTTTAATTAAATAAATTCTGTTCGATAGAATATTTAATCGAGTATTTTTCCGTTGTACATTTTTTTGAGCTTTTAACTGCAGTAGAAATGTTGAGTGCTACTTCATAATATTTCGTTATTATCAAATATACAAACAGAACAGTAGAAATAATATCTATTATTTAAAACGGTTTACACGTTTATAAACAGTTGTATAGACTCAGGTGTGTTACTTTGCGGAAAACTGCATTCAATGTGATGAATTCTTAGAATTTTTATCTATCTTCAACCCAAAATTCGCAAGTTATTGATTGATTTTACAAAAAATAATAACAAAAACGTTATTCTCGCAACTCTACCAGTGACCTGTACAGTAATACAAATTAACACGAGTACGAACGTTTTAGTGGCCCAACGGACTGTTCCCATTTTACGGGAAGATTATTGGAACAGATAGTAATAATTAAGGTAGCTGTGTGGACAGTAAAGATTGGATCAAAGCGTCAATAACTAATTACTCGGCCGTCTCATTGTGTATTACTTGCCCGTGACTTCGCCTGCGGGGATTTTATGTGTGCCCCAACGTCTGCCTTCGTATGTCTGCCCGTATACTGCATACCCCAACATGTGCACTCACCACAGTTCAGCCCGCGTAATAAAATGAAAAAAGTTTCATACGATGTCCAAGTCTTCCTCAACACCCCCTTATGCAAATGGAATTTTGCAAAAATGCATCCCTAGCCGCTGCACCGCGACCCACGTATAAAAAGTAAAAAAATGTCATATGAAATTCAACCTAAGAAAGCTTGGATCAAGTAAAAATGGATGAAGCACTTGCTCTAATAGCATGACATTACAGTGTCCTTTTTGTTGACTGATTTTCTAGATTTTTACGAATGTTTTTTTTTTATAAAACAGGGGGCAAACGAGCAAGCGGGTCACCTGATGGAGAGTAACCAATCGCCGCCCATTGATATCCGCAACATTGGGAGAATCAAGGGCGTTGCCGTCCTTTAGGGAAATAGGGAAAGGAGGGGGAGGGGTGATGCGCCACCGGTACTCTCACTCACCGAACGAAACACAACAGTAATAGATGCTGTTATTTCACTCCGATATTCTGTGAGAGGGTGGTATTTCACCGGGCGAGCATGCCCTATTCGTGCTGCAATGCAGCATGGCTCTACCACCTTTAATGACTAGAGGTCACAGTACAACGATACAAAGCTGAACATATTATATTTTTATTTTCGTGAATACTAATAGCCAAACACTTAAGATTTAGTAGTATTTTGCAAATAATTATTTCATGACCGACTCATAAGCCGACACGAATTACACTGACAGTGCGAGGTTGCCATACTTACTATAGCTAGTTGTTTTACTTGTAGTTACACTCAATGAGATAGAAAGAGACACGAAAGCTCGTTTGACGTACGGTGGTGACGCAATTTATTATAGATGCGTCCATTGTGTCTCTTGGTCCGAGGAAGAAAGACAAGAAAACGTTTTGTTTGTTGTTGATTTTTTTGTTGTTTTACGTATCTAATTTGCTTGTTTGCTTATTTGCTTTGACGACCTCCGTGGCGCAACGACTAAGCGCGTCGGAAAGTAAACGGGGGTTGCGAGTTGATTCCCGCCCCGAGTCTGAGTGTTTATATAAGTAATATGTATTTATTTACAATAGAATAGAAAAGTATATGAGTAGTAGATCAGTTATCTAGTACCCATAACACAAGCGCTGTGCTGCTTACTTTGGAACTAGATGGCGCTGTATGAAATGTCTGAGTACATTTATTTATTATTTATTTATGGATTTGTTTACCATTTCCTGGATTGTGTGCTGTGCTCGGCATAAACTGTCAATTATCTATCTAAACCTTCCCTATCCTTTTGCGATAGACCCTTTATCAAAAGTGCACCCCCCGCCCGCCACACCGCGGCTGCGGTGGAGGTTATGGGAGAACATGTCACTCAATTGAAAAGTTAATTTGTTTTTAAGTGTAACTTATATTTCTTCGGTAAATACATAACACATATACATTATATTGAACCCTCAGTTTGCGAGTCCATCTCGCAAATGGCCGGTGATTTTCAATGTACAAACACTGCATTAATTACATTATAATATTAAAAGGTATAATATAAATTAAACATACAATGAATATCTAAAAATTTTCAAATAGCCAAACAATTACGGGTTTATTAGCTTTTACATAAAATATTGACAGTGAAGTTTATTAATTTAGGCGATAAAATATTAAACTGAGTAAATTGCAATGGCTAATTTCGCATCGCCGGAGTTTGCTTTTAATTTTTCGTTATTAGATAACGGACGAAGTGAGACGGGGCCGCGGGCCGCGAGCGGCCCTCCACTTTACATTATCTAGATTAATGTATTCAAACGATACTCCAGTCCGTTAAATATCCAATGTGTATCGATTTTGTATGAGAGTGATTACACCATCTCGATATTGCCATTTGTTATTCTAATATTCCGATTGTATTTTTTAATCTCTTATATTAGTCACCAGTTGTTCCCGCGACTTTGTCTGCGCGGTAATAAAAAAGTAGCCTTTTTCGGAACTTAATCTATTACCATTCAAAATTTCATCGAAATCGTTCAAGCCGTTTAGGAGATGGACATTTAAATGTCTATAACTTTTTTGACTGTCATTGGATTTCAATGAAACAAAGTCTAAATGTTGCTCCATGCTGAGCTCAATCTACCTGTGAAAACTGTAAGAAAATCTCTTTAGTAGTTTCGGAGATTAGCATGTACATACAGACAGACAGACAGACAGACAAAAACTTTTAAAAATACTTTTTTATGTTCTGTGACTTTTTATCATGGATTTTTTAATATATTTATTCAATGTACAGACACACGGTTTCTACTGCTTTATTACACGTATAGATTGGCTTCTACGCGGAATTTCGTCTGTGTATATTTCGATATAAATAGAAATACAAATTGACAACGTAATCTATATTTATATTAATAAGTGCTGAAGAGAAAATTTCGCATCCCTTTTCAAGCATATTGCGCGCACGGAGGAGTGTGAGATTTTCCATAGTTAGTTTATATAAGCGTTCGTTGCCATGGTTGCGTGCAGTCATTTTCGTTTCGACGCGAATTTTGTCATTTTAAAAGGGATAAGGTTTGAAATTAGTTTTTATTTTATTATTTTATGTTTGACTGAGCATTTTAGTAAGGCATGCCAGGCTTTTAGGCTTGTATAAAGGTGCTGCCACTGAGGTAGACAGACACGAAAATTCCTTTGGCACAAGGTGATAAGAGCGTCAACTCATTATAGCGCCATGGGTTTCAATTCTTGGTCCGAGGGTCAAACAGTCGCACAGAGTAGAGATTGTCATCAAAAATGTTGCCAACAAATAATTGACAAATTTACTGAATGTTTCGAACTGTAAATATTGTGTTTGTGAGCTGTGAGCTATTTCGAGTCTGTGAAGTGTATGTCAAGGGAAAAAGCAAATATTTTATATTTATGGTCGAATTTCGATCACTGGGCGACCACTAGTAACACGGTCAGACGGAGGTTGGCAATACGTAAGTCTAATTCAGTATTTCTTGACAAAGTGCCTTTTCGCTGTTTTTCAGTTGACAGATATCGTCACCATTCTCCCGTGAAAACTCTACTGATAGTTTGCCAGTGTTACCAACTTCCACTTCCTATTACACCCAAGTCGATTCAGCTTGACGCTCCGGTTTGCGCTCTGCGACAAATATTTAAAACAACTCAATTTCAAAAATAATTATCAATCTGATATTTCCTGAACTCATCTGAGTTCAGGAACTCGACGGACCTCGAAGGAACTCGACCAGATGGTCGAGTTAATCCTCCAATCAAAAAACACACATACTAACTTTCGTGCCATCGTAACATCATAATAAGTTAGTTAAGTCCCTGTATCAACGTGGAAGAAAGAGAATAAGAGGCCGCGCGTTAATCAACTTGTAGTGCGATTCTCTAACGCAAATTAGGCAAATTCACTTCTGAATCCGCGGTGAGATTGTCAACTGTGATTTGGTATTCTCTAAACTCGTCAGAGATACTAGCGCCGCCTCGATGAGTGGCGGCGGCGAGTTGTACTATCGTAAATGAATTTTATGAAGTTTCGCTAAATATAACAATCCAATCTAAATAAACGAGTTTTATTTAACGTTATTATTTCAGAAGAAGTTTAAATACTCTAAGACGAAATATCGACTGCGATGTTTACTCTTAAAGCAATCCCCGACAAACTCGCATCTAAGATCACTTCACTTCGCTCCTAGAATGTTTGGTTTAGAGAATCCCATTTGAAGGTTAAGTGAGTTCGAATGCGAAGTGGGGTGAATTGTCGAGCGAGTCTCGTTTTGGGTGATTCGAGTTTTTACAGAATTGCATGACTGTGCACTAAATAGAACGGCTTGAAAATAAAAATGAATGAACGAAGTAATATTTCGTTTACTAGATTTTTCTAAAGTTAATAATTTTATATCTCAAAAGTTATACAGAACCCATTGCCATTTCGTAGTAGTAAGCGAAGGTTTCTAAAAAGTGAATCTGCTTTGGTAAAAAATTCTATCGAGAAATGGACAATGGGCACTTGTATTTGAGCTCCGTCCCCCTGACCAACAGATTAAAAATGTATCTCATTCCAAACACCGTAACAAGTTAATAACTTTTTACTATGACGACATCCTTGAAATGTATGGCACTTTTCACTAAACACTTTTGCTATTTTTTGAAACGATGAAACACGTTGTTCATGTAATATCTCGTACATTTCAATTATGTCGTTACAGTAAAAAGTTATCAACTTGTTACGATGTTTCAAATGAGATACATTTCGCGTTTGTTGGTCAGAAGGACAATGTGTCCATTGTACTTTAATTCAATTGTGTTTCGTTTACTAAAACGTACACCATATAATCTTAATTTACAATTTAAAAAATTAGATTTCTAGCTTATCTACAACTGTCATTTGACGAATGAATAGATCTCACTTTTCCACTCGAGTAACGCCTTAAATGCATCTCTGCATGTAAGATTATTGAGGGCAGCTGTAAGTCCCACTTTCAACGAACACGTCAAAGGTCTATGCCGCTGCACTGATGACTATGACTAAGTTATGAGTTATGCGACTCGCCTCAATGGTTCGCATCCTAACGACGCACTTTGTCTGAAAAATGTCGCTTCCCGACGTCCGATCGACACTGCGTAACTTCGATTGTCACGGATAGTCTTAAGGATTTCCATTGTACATATACACTCTCTTAAGAACTCTGTATTATCACTGGAACACCTTTTTTGGCTAAACAGAAGAATTCTGCACACAGATACAGAGCTCTCTGTGATAAAAACTGAGTTATATGGGAATCTACTCACCAAAACTGCAACACAGTCGTCGACGCATTGGGGCTCAGGGATCTTTTACAGAACGCATCCAAGCCTCTCTGTGCCGATAATTACACAATTTATGTAATGTCTCTTATCCGGCTACGATATAGCCAGAAAGAGGGTAATGTAGTTTTTTTTATGTATGAGAGCATTGTAACTTGCAGACATCATGCGACAGCCAATATCGTGCGATATCTGCTGTCTTAACGAGAATTTGTGTAATGTAATTTTCATAGTGGCATTTCTCGCGGGGCAGTTAGAGCCCCTTCCTGCACCCTCGCTGTGCCACGACAGCTGGATGCACATTCCTGGAGCCTCCACCCCAATCAGCCGCGATCTGACTATTTCCGTTGTTTATATGTATTTCTTTTTTTATGGGTATTATATTTTTATACGTATTTTTAAATGTATTTTCCATTTTTTCTTTACCTGAAGCAATATTTGTACACAATTTCACAGCCATATTCCGTCGCATATAAAAGTGTTGTCGTGCCAAAAAGCCTTTCTTAACAGGCTCCCACATTACACAAACTAACATCAGACCATTTCGTGACTCTGATTCATCAGTCAGTAAATCAGTCAATCAATTAACCAAACAGTGTGTGAGTGGTATCTTGCTTTCATACATACAGATGATGGAGTCGTCCTACATCTAATTGTTCGATGATAAATAGTATATTGTGCAACAAATGCGGTAAGTTATCGCTTGCCCACTCGAACGAAGTTGAGCGCATGAGCGAAGCGCTCATTCGCTCGAGTGGGCAATCGACAACACCGCACGAGTTGCAGATTCTATTTTTTATTACTAATGCGGAGATCATTTCGGTACAAAGAAAAATTATAGAAAGTAATAAGTTTATTATTATTTCCAGAGAGCCCCTGCATAGCGGAGGGATGGGTGCATCACCGCCCGCGCTAGTTTACGTGCGACAAGTCAACTTGTCGCCCTCAAATTGTAATAATGAGAAAATAGCTACTTTAAGTGACTATGATGATAATACAAAACGCTGCGTGTATCACACCCAGTGTGTATCATTATTAATGGATGCGCGACTAAGTAGCAAGTTCAGACTCAACTATTTACTTAGAGCTTGTTAGAGTTAGCGGACGTGCAGGTCACGGGTTACCGACTACTTTGGACCAGCCAGGCGTGATCGTTGTTGAACTTTTGTAACTGAATCAATATAATACACAGGGAAACAATGTGCGGCATTGTTATTTAGTACAATATTTGAAGCAGCAAGTCCCTGATTTGGCAGATAACTACCGCCATTTACAAATTAATAGTAGTTGTCATAATTATAAATTGATCACTTGGGAGATAAACTAAATTGAATAAGAATGAATATTTGTTTTTACTTTGTCCGTTGTGCTTAGATGGTTCGGGCACATAGAAAGAATGAATGATGAAAGACTGACGAAGAAAATGTATAGAGCAAAAGCGAGTGCTAGCAGAAGCCAAGGAAAATCACATAGCCAGAGTGTTAGCTGACAGAAATGTCAAAAGCACTCGCAAACCAAGACGAAATTGTGTGAGGAAAAAGATGATATTTGAGGAAGCGAAAGAAATATGAAAGAATCGCGATACTTGGCGCTCCGTGCTCTGTAACTACCCCGTTAGGGATACATCGTAAGAATATGTATGTATTACTAATTATAATTATAGAACTTTTATATATCGGACAGTATTAAAACCATTTATCGTTACTTAGGTACTGTCTTGATTTTATCAAGACCTATCCTTAACGAGATAAATAAATCTATATCGATAATACCAGCATTTAGTACAGTAAGGCAATTCTAATTAGCCCCTCCTATGTACAAATGTATTTTTTCTGAATTTGCTACTGAAACCCAAATTAATACTTGTTTGACACATTCTTACCCAGTTTTATTTTTTCACGTTTCGGAACGATGCTTCGATTCGGGGCTAAAAAGGTTTGCAACATCGCTTCAAAGTTGAGCCGCGGGCCACGCTTTAGTACTGAACAGAGGTCCTTTAATTCTCCAGTATTTACTTATCTCTTCGTAACAAGATAAAGGAATAGACTTTCATTTAGAAGGATTTTTATAATAAGTTACACACACACACATATATAATGTTAATAGATGTGGGTATACATATTTTACGTATTATTCTGTACTTGGGTGTCATTTTGCAGAAATCTATTTCACTTGTTATTCCATAGTTCCGAAGGAAATACCTTATCAGATCTCTCGCACATTCATTCGTCTGTCCGTCCAGCTATGGCTAAAAACCTGGCAAGTACGAGTCCACCAAATCACCACCGAACATTATATCATTACTTATCAAAGAAATAGTGTTTTCATTTCAATGTTTTAGTTTTACTTTCATTCGGCCATTTTTGCTTCTTGTTGTTTTATTTCAGAGCTTGCATACCTCATAATTCAGTCTAGGGTTAGAGCTTGCTGATCTGTGTGTTCAGTCATTAGTGCTCTATCTATCAACGCGACTTTTCATTGGACTCAGGATATGATGCTTTGATAAATAAGTTATTTTATATAATGACGGCGTTTTAAAAAGTTACCTAAAAATTTTCAGACAGCGACAGCCACGCGATCATTGCGCGACCAGTCACTAATTGTAATAAAAAATTAGTACCATCAATGACGATTGCGTATCTATTATTCTATAACCATAAAATGCACTTTTCGCGGTTGATTTAACGCGACTATACAAATTACATTACACGAATTCTTGTTAAGACACCAGATATCGCGCGATATTGGCTGCCGCATGCTGTCTGCAACTTACGTAATAAGCATTCGGGTTCTTTTTGACATGTCCAATTCACCAATTCAATACATAAAATAAGGTACATTACCCTCTTTCTGGCTATGTCGTAGCCGGATAAGAGACATTACATAAATTGTGTAATTGCAGAATCCTCAAACTGTATTACATCGTATTTTTAGATCACCTTCGAGCCCATTAGCTGGTATCCGTTCACAATAACTTTTCATGACATGAATTGCCTAAAGGCTATTTTCACACAATCCTCGACCAGGGACAGTCTGAATCGACCCTAATAATCGTATGAAAGCGAAATGGCAGCGTATATATCATTATTATGATCCATTATTTGAGGAAGGAAAGTACATTTCCGTTGATAAAAAAATGACAAAGCGCCATTTTGTCTCCTCGTTGTAGCGAGTTAGCGTGAGGCCACGAAAACTGAGTGACCCATGTGCTGCAGTATTTTTTTTAATAAAATCCAGAAATTGTCCGATTACATGAATAAAATTAGACTGACTTCATAATAAGAACACTAAAATGTAGGTACAGAATAATTATCCTTTACTAATCGAAATATAAATACAAAAAACTTCATACATACGATGCAAATACCTATATAATTAAAGACAATAAATGAAGTCGGTGCTAAGCCTACCAAACTATAATAGTAAACTTTTTGTTGCTGTTTATTGGTTTGACGCCAACTTCTGTAACTGTCAAATTTAAATAAATAGATATTTATGTGGTATTAACGAAATTACTTTTGTACTTGACTTGATTATTGAAGGATAATTTTTTTTGTAGTTTCTGAAGTCCGTTTCATTTTTTTCTTAAGTTAAGAAATAGTGTCACATAATACAATCATAATAATATTATCGTAGAATGTATGTACGTACACCTCATTCTCAAAGTCCATGTTTATATTTTTAAATATCGTTAAAAGTAACTCCTCCTAAATGAGCCTTCGTTGAATCATCACACGGTTACCATATTTTTATTATTGAAGCCCTCAAAACCAACCAGCGAAAGCAAAAACTCGACTTTTTATCACTTTCTTAACTTTCAGACCAAGAATCAATGGACAAAGCTTTTGTTCTCAGACTTTAACTAATGTGCGTGACTAGAGAAGGGTCATAGTACAATAAAACACACTGAACATGCAGAGATGTGATTTATTTGAAATACATCTATTTTTATTTTACATTTGAAATACTTTTACCAAAATGCAATTTGTATTTTATTTGTAATAATTTACATAAATATTTAGTATTTGTAAAATCCAAAATGGTTTTGTTAATTTTTTTAATTCATATTTCGTATTTTACGTTCTTAAATTAATAATTACTTCATTTATGAACGCACCCAACCTAAATGTTGCCGACAATAATGCCAACATTGCAAGTCCAATTGTTACTGTGCCAACGCCAATGCCAATAATGCCAATACCACAATAGACATGGAAACACTTCCAGGTCTATTTTCGTTTGGTGGAAATGAGGCCACATAGACGGAACATGAAAGATGAAATCTTCGAACCAAACTAGTGTTAAAATCAGTGAAATAAGTATTTTATTTTAAGAAAGTATTTTGAAAATACTTTTATTCATAACCATTTTGTATCAACTCATTATGGCTATTATGATTTGATAAAGGATGTGATATTAAGCAAGTGGACTGTATATTATAAGCTGGGGCTCTGTGTCATCGGATCCAATGAAAAATATTAACGAACACAAAATTATTCGAAATAAGAATGGACTCACTGGTAAATGGACGTGGTACAGGGGTATTTTGCTGCACAAAGTTAGTTGTAAGGGCCGGCCCCGGTGCATGAGCTACTGCTCCAGGCAATTTCGCCTGTGGTACTTAATGTGATGCGCGAGATATGAGCGCTCAAGAAACGTGTGATGTAGGAGTATATGTGAACCTCGACGTTTGGTGCAAAAGGGATGGAGGAAGTAAAGGAAAGAAAAGGAAGACGGAAGAGGAAACGTTAATAATGCGTTCCATACAGTAACATGTTTTTTTTTTCGAATACCGAACAATGGCTCTAGCCATTTTAATTCTTGGGCCGAGCTATAACTGCTTCCTGTTCTAAACTTAAACCCTTCAAGATTAGTTTACGAAAAAATTAATTATTGAATTGAAATTTTGTCTAAAAATATTTCGACTTACCGTGCTATGTATTCGAAGTGTTGTTTCTCTAGCCTTAAAGAAAGATCGTGATATCGAAGCGGACGGAAGGCATAAATTCGCTGGCAAGATAGGAAGCTTGCTTTTCGATACAAACGTACAAGAATATTTATTATAGAAGGTCGGGCTGAGCAGTTGTTAAAAGTTTTTAGCGAAGTCAGACGATACGGAACGTTTGTGTAAGAGATTCTTATTTCGAGTGGTTACAATTGAATGCTTGAGTTACTATAATATGCAAATTGTAAAAGAATTAACTACAAATTGCAAATATTTTTATTTAACTGGCCTGTCGATATGGTGGCAGAGCATCTACTTTTTCGGGTTCGATCCCCAGTAAGTTCCATTTAGGAAGCAAACTTTCCTAAATTGATTTGGAGTCTACGTGTTACCGTGAGCTTGTAAATCGTTGTTTGGGACCCATTATACAAATCTAGTGCTTATTTTGAGGGCACATAATTTGTGTAATTGTCTAAAGCAGTGATTCTCAAACATTTTTTTGTCGCGGCACACTTTTAACGATTTCAAAATTTGACGGCATACAAAGAAAAAGATAAGTTTAAAAGTTCTTTACTTACATATAACACACTGTGTAAAATAGTTTATGATAATAATTTTAAACGTAAAATAAAATAATATGTACTACAAAAACAACAGTACGTTTATTAAAGGATTAATTACGAGTAATAAAAAAAAGCTTTATAATTTTTACTATATACATTTCTAAAATTTGGCGGCATACAAAAGTACCGCGGCACAGTGGTTGAGATAACTGGTCTAAAATATTATTATTATTATAGAGCAGCCATTTCCATCCTTTTTCATGTCGGACGGACTCCTAGTTTCACATTGCCATAATTCGTGGACCCCTAAAAAAAGGGAAAAAACGCGTTCGGTCAGGAACGAATTTCCTCAGCTGCAGTTTCCTTTTTTCAAAACTTCATTGCAATAATGAAACTATAAAATGCGCGTATGATTTAGAACAAAAACAAAAAACAAATAAGTTTTAACAAAATTTCCTCGTGTAAAGTAATGAGGTTATACAGCCGACTGCGCACGCTGCTCGTCTGCTCGAATCTCGATACTCGCACCCACACACACTTGTATATAGTTGAAAGATACAGGTCATTGTGAATCAGTGTAGCTGAAGTTCTCACGCTCTTCCAAGAAGTCCTTTATAACTTCAGTTAAGCCTACTATCACTTAACTGGAGGAGTTTTACGATAAGAAAAAACGAATATACTTGTGACTCTACTTATTAATACGTAAAATCGCGCTAAACTGTGTGCCATGCCACAAAGAAAGAAAAAATACCTACATTAAACTTAAAGTACATCCTAAACGATTGTGGCCGATTTGATCCATAAATATCTCCAATGTATAGACACTAGCTCTCATTATCGAGTCTACCTCATCGACCTAATTCAATTAAAATAATAGGTATGAACTCAAAAGCAAGCCAAACGGGTAACTCAATCAACAGCAGTATTAAGTGTATAATCGTCGTCTCATTTTAGGAGCGCGTAATTAAGCTAAGATTCAAAATATCGGTTACATAACCGCCTTCGGCACCCATTGCTTCTTATTTCGCCTTCGATTGTTCTGTAGATATTCTAGATAGCGTTCACTTTTAGAATTCGTTTGGATAGAATTTCTTTATGTCAAATTGTTTAGGAAATTCAAAATCTAATGTGTTTAAACCATTTTAAAAGATGTGTCTACCACACAAATAATAAACACGAAAAACAGATAAGAGTGTATTTTTCTTTTTTCTTTCTTTATGGCATGGCACACAGTTTAGTGCATTTTTCACGTAGTAAAATCATAAGTAAATTAGTTTTTTTCCTATCGTATAACTCCTTCAGTAAAGTGATAGTAGGCTTTACTGAAGTTATAAAGAACTTCTTGGAAGAGCACGAGAACTTCCGCTACACATGTTTATTTAGACGTACTCCATTCCTTTCCCTTATACAGAACTTTAAAACATAGTATACTATCACTTTTGTACTATAAAACTCCCAAAAATATAAAAAATAGAAAATCTAAACAAAATGTCAACGTCACTGTTTCTGTTCCCGCCAAAAAATCCAGTGTATTTTTTTCACAATTTATTGTTTTTTATTTCATTTATTTTTTTTGCACAATTGTCAAATCTCAATTGCAAAATGTACACGTAATACTTTTTAATGGAGTTTCTTGGAGTTTTGGGTGACAAATATATTGAGGCTTTCTCTTTCTAGTAAGATCCGCTGAGGCGGACTAAGCCGTTAAAAAATCTCAACACCACATTACTAAATAAGCACGTATTTCTATATTTTATACAGAATAACTATATTTCATATTATGCACACAGCGTAGGCACTTAGGACGCAAAACTACGCCAATTTTACATCACAAAACCCACTAGGAACAATTATTATTATTATAGAGCAGCCATTTCTAACCATTTTCATGTCGGACGGACTCCTAGCTTCTCATTGCCATAACTCGTGGACCCCTAAATAAAGGGAATAAACGCGTTCGGTGTTCAATCGAATAATTAAAATAAACCGGACTACCGCTCCCCATAAAATTCCGCCAAAAACATCTTATTTCAAGCAGCTAGTTTTATCTTTTTATATGTGGCCAGTCTTGTTTTCTTATACGCGGCCAGTTTAGAAGTTAACTTATTACATGCTGCACATAAGTACATAAATACTTTTTTTTTTTTTAAATTAATATTTTTTGTTTAAAATTTACTGTAAATTGGCGCCAACATTACTATAAGGTAGTGAGGCCTGGATACACACAAAATCGAATGCAGTAAATAAGCCATCTTTCAGAAATACGTGTCACTCTTCCGAACAAAATAAGAATGAACAGATACGCAGCGTGTCACTGTGATTTCACCTTCGCGGAAAGAAAAGCAGTAACAGTTACACAGTACGGCAAGGTTTAAACTTAATTATTTTTTAATGGTATTATTTTTTATGTTAATCTAAGGTTTTATATGGTTCATGTCACTTACGAATCACCAGAGCTTCTTACGATGAACTAAAAAGTAAATAGAAAATATGATACACGAACCTTCGTACCCAATCATAACTCCATTAAACGTTACAATCCCTTATCAGACCCATAAATATTACAATAATGCAATATTAAGAAAACGGGCGCCACATTAGCATATATCTGTCGAAGCTCCTACTTGCCCAGAAAAAGGTTTATTTCACGTTAAAGGAAAAAGGCATGACATTTAAGGCAAAAAGACATTTACACTTTCCGATTTAATTAATCCCGGATTATAAGGTTCCGCACCTTAAAAGGAAAAACAGTCAAATGTGATTTTGACTCGAGCACAAATGGTTCCATATAATACGAAATAATAAACTTCTGAACTTGGTTTCTGAAAGTATATAAAATTTAAAACTTTCCTTACATTTTTATGTAAACTCTAGGTATCTAACGCTTTATTTTTAAGAAACTAGAATTGTTGGCCCAATAGTTTCCAATGAACGAGTAAGCGACCAAGTCAAACTTTCCTAAGATGCTTTCCAAAGATTAATAAATTTGAATTTTGGCGAAATGTAGCTAAAAACAATAGGATTGTTTGCTGAGAACTGGTTCGCTCAAGTAGCGCAGCAGTTTCGTGTCTGTTACGTATTTGAAGAGGTAATGTAATCAAAATATTGAGATTTCAGACATATTTATTTATTCAAATTTGAAATGTTTACATGGTTAAACATTTCTTAAGTTATGGAACTTAGAACGATGAATAACTTTGAAATATGTCATTTTTATACTCATCGCTTTTTCCCATACTCTTAACAACAAAATTTTTTTGGACTAACTCCCGTTTCTTTGTAACAAAAATAAGCGCAACGAGCCATTTCTTTATGAAATGCATAAAATCACTAATTTTTAATTTATTGTTCATTAAAAGTGTCCTGCCAACTAGTTAGATTCAAATGATTGTAATCTAATTACCAGCTCTTTTGCTAGTTTTATTGTGAAACCGTTTGTCTATACGCCACAAAACCATCCGTTTACGTTAGTAATTAATTCATTTTTAGTTAGGTGTCGTTTTTTTGGCGCTACCCAATAACGCCTATTAGTGACAGTTTGCTTCTCCATTATCATGAAATCGGATCGGATCGCAACGTATAAAGGTTTCTAATGGGGCCTACAATTGGTATTCAGAATTTTTCGTTCCACAAAACATTTGCTAGTGAGACATGTTTACGTAATATCTATTTGATTTATCATTGCGATGTGTATCGGAAATAAAGTATTTTTCCATTTTAGTTATTTTTTATGAAATAGGTGCCTATTTCGTAGAATTTTGGGTTCTACCGCCAATTATGAACCCTCAGAGTATCTACATGTCCAATGTCTATTCGTTTCTAACTAACGAACCTCTCATATTCGCAAAGTATATTTATGAAGTAATCTGAAGAGAAAACTCTGAAATTAATACGTGAAGAGACACATTACGCGCATAAAGGAGTATGAGATTTAATTAAGTTTACATAGAGAAAGAGTGTAAACAGATAAAATTCATGTTGAAAATATGTTACATATACATAAAATTAAATAAAATAAAACATTCATTGTTGACGTTCATAGTGCGCCAATGTCGAACACATAATACTCCTCATACTGTCAATGTTAAACAAAACAGTTCGTGGTCAAACATGGAACAAATCTCGGACCAATAAACATAATGGATAAAGCCAGAATACAGAGTGTCAAGTAAATTTTCATGTCCCTTTCTATCTCTGTTAGATCCTTGCAGGAGAAGGTCTGCATTTATCCGTTGGTATGCTCTCAACACCTTGTGTCTCGCAAATGAAAAGAAAGCACAAACACCAACCTGGATAGGCAGGATAGACGGGAATCACTAACGACGGGGCAGCAGCGTGCCGACCGGCTAGCTATCACTGTATCTGCATTAGAAGATGGCTTCTGTCCTTGATCTTTGCTTAGATTAACACATTTCAAAACATAAACAATCAGATACCTTCTTACAGGATAAAATTTTCACTTTAAATGTAATACAAATATTGACACACATGTACATTTGTTCACTTCGGCAGCCATTACCGCGCGCTCAGAGTGACTGTAGATGGCGCGCATGGCATTACAAAATACAACCCATCGTGGCGGGAAATTCAAAAGGGATGTAGAAAACACTAAGGTTAAGGAACAATGGTCGGAATAGTTTAATGTTCATACAATCTCATTGAGTGTAACCAAGAGTAAAACGGTTAGCTATAGTATTATGGCAACCTCGCACTGTAAGTGTAATTCGTGTAACCTCATGATCGACTTCTTGTACATTACTGAAATAATTATTTGCCAAATACTCGTAAATCTTAAGGGTTTTGGCTACAAATATTCAAAAATAAAAATATGTCATGTTAGGCTGTGTATTGTTTCACTGCGACTCTTCCCTAGTCACGCACACTAGTAAAAAAGCAGAAAGTCGGTCAACAAGAAACGGACATGCTCTTAGAGCAAATGCTCCATCCATTTTGTTCCTGATCCCATTTAAAACAGTTGTCAGTGAGTTAAATTTGACCGATAATATAAAGTTAATACATACATACATACCTTCACGCTGTATCCCCAACGACGGAGCGCCAAGCGTCGTTTAATGCGAGGAATATTTATAATTTTTAACTAACTTCCGACAAAAATCACAACATTTTCAATCAACACGTGTTTATGTTCTTCACGAAGTATAGATTTCATTACTCGGACATCTATATATACAGCACCGAAACCTAATTAACAGCTTCAGCAGTTTTTGAAATTTCATGGTTAATCAGTCAGTTAGTGAGTGGCATTTCGGTTTTAGATCTTTAAGTAAATATTTAAACCAAGGCTGACTCATGAACAGTAGCTAGTGTTAGCCAACGGAAATGTCAGAAGGACTTCATATCTTTGCGAAAATGTGTAAAGAGAATGATGAGATTTGAGGAAGCGAAAGAAGTATGTAAGGACAGCGATACTTGGCGCTTCGACCACTCTGATTACCCCGTTAGGGATACAGCGTGACGATATGTATGTATGTTAGTGAATATTAAGAATAATTTTTAAAAATTACTTTGAAAAAACAATTTAAAATTTAATATATTTAAATATACTGCAATTTAGACTTGGTAGCCTCACTTTGTGAATTTACGTCGTTAATTAAGAGGTCCTTCCACACGGCCTCCGTCACCAACAAAGGTAGCCGCGGTAAACAAAGTTACCCACCCCGTGGACTCATTAACCGCATCGCTGAATTCGTTTACGTGTTTTTTTTTTGGTATCTTTGTTTATTTTCACCATCAACACTAATTACAAAGCTTCGTCGTGCTCTCGAGTCGACGATAACAATAATAAATATACCTGATAACGCGTATCGCTCATAGAGGTTGTTGTAGAAGCACTTGTAATGCTGTAAATTATTCAATATAATATTTAATTAAGTAAAAACATAAAAGTGTTATTGTAAAATGAAGAAAAAAATGCTAAGATGCGTCAGACACATGGAAAGAATGAGTGATGAAAGACTGTCGAAGAAAATCTGTAGAGCAAAAGTGAGTGGTAAAAGAAGCCAAGAAAGACCAAGGCTGACTTATGAAGATCAAATAGCTAGTGTAAGCTGACGGAAATGTCAAAATCACTCGCATACCTAGGCGAAAATGTGTGAGGAGAATAATGAGATTTGAAGAAGCGAAAGAAGTATGTGAGGACCGCGACGCTCGGCACTCCGTCCTCTTTGACTACCCCGTTAGGGATACTGCGTGAATATATGTATGTAAGTAAAACCATAAATCTATAATAAACATTAAAATTAACAAAATAAATACAACTGTCTGCGGAATCTGTAAAATAATAGTAAACGCTCAGTGCTTCTTATAACTAGTATGCACATCTCTAAAGCGCGTCATAAGCTAAAGCGTCGTTAGCTGTCGCAGCCCTGTAGGGAAGAAGACTACATTATTTCCTGCATGTCGTAAGCTCGTAAGAGACAAATAAAGGGGCCTTCTAGGTCGCGACCGATGGAATAGGGACTCTGATCGTTCGTCCACGCAACTCTTTTTTTTTGGTTTCCTCAGAAACCTCTTCAGAAACCTATAGTTACCTCTCAAGACAAAATGAGAGGCAAATAAAGGGGCCTTCTAGGTCGCGACCGATGGAGTAGGGACTCTGATCATCCATCCATGCAACTCTTTTTTTTTGGTTTCCTCAGAAACCTCCGGTTACCTCTGAAGGCAAAATGAGAAGAGGGACTTTGGGCTCAAGGCGTTGACAGAGGAGCTTTCTGCAACTGCGGACTCACCCGGCGAGGCGGCTGAAGGCCGGTTAGTGTGCCTAGTGTTCGATGTCGCAGTTTACAAAGTGGCTTAAGGCCCGCGTGTGTGCTACGTGATCAAGCTTCTAAACGTGAGACCCTGAGGGTCTTGGGAGATTTGGGAGATGCCGCGGGGGACGCCCTCGCCTCCGGCGGTACGGTCGTAGCGCGTAAGTGGGTCCATTCAACCTTGAAGAGGACGATAACGTTTATGTAGTTATGGGTAACACTGCGCTACGTCGCGCAATTGCGCCAACTCCATTCCCTGTACCGGATGTCTCGGCTCACTTACTCCAAACATATTGGCATACTTCAGCCAAAAGCCAGCGGGTGTGAAATTTGGGCGGAGCATGCTTTGCGACTCGGTGCGTAACGTTTTGCTGCACCGTGGCGTAATTTTTAGTTAGTTATTCCACTCAACTGCTGCTCGGGAACCATCCCGAACCACAGTTGAGTAAAATATACATACCGGGCTTTACTAATGACCGCGGCGTAAACATGGAATAGTTATGACAGCCTTCTATCATACTCAAGCTTATGAACAAAAGAAGAAGAAAGAAAGGGAAAAATATAATCCAAAGTTTAACCTTGTTTAATTTTTATTACTAATAAGGATAGTAATTATTTTAAATAATCAATCTAGTAGGTGCGTAGAAGAGATACGCAGTATGACCGAATTGCATGACATGGTTATTGTAAAAATGAAGAAAGGAATGCTTAGATGGTTCGGGCACATGGAAAGGATGAGTAATGAAAGACTGACGAAGAAAATTGACAGAGCGAAAGCGAGTGGTAAAAGAAGTCAAGGAAGACCAAGGCTGACTTATGAAGATCAAATAGCCAGTGTTAGCCGACGGAATTGTCAAAAGCACTCTCATACCTAGGCGAAAATGTGTGAGGAGAATGATGAGATTTGAGGAAGCGAAAGAAGTAAAGACCGCGACGTTTGGCGCTCCGTCCTCTCTGACTAAACATTATCTTAAATATCGTTGGGGATACAGCGTGAAGATATGTATGTATATAATCTAGTAGGTACCTTAATAGGTACATCAAATGAATTATGAAGCAAGAAATTTCTTCGAGTTAATTTATACTGACATTGTTCCAACGTCGTAACAACAGTAGGTAATTGTACCCACGTCGAAACAGTCTTGTATCTCGAACTTCCACTAATTACCTTACTTCTTTACGAAATTTTCGCTAACAAGTCGAGTTAGGCAGTATACAAACATGTTCCATGCAATACTTACAAGTGCGAACAAGTCACAAATCATAACGGGCTTTACTATAATTACATTCATACTTTCAATAAATGTAACATATTTTTTCAAACAACGGAATTCAGAATAATAGTACATTTCGATACAAGTGTGGAAAGTATGTCATTTCTTCACGAGTCCTTGTTTGTTGACCCAAGCCGAAGGCACGGGTCAACAATAGGGATGAGTGGAAATGACAATTCCGCACGTGCATCGAACGACGTTTTTTAATACATTTGCGAAAAAAGTAGAAATAAATAAAAACAATGCAGAAATTTAATTTCGCGGGAGTAAGTTTCTTTTTTTTTTAGAGGGCATGGCAGGGCAACTGTTTCTATGCGTTCAGCCAATTCAATGACAATAATTTATCTAAATTGAAAATAATTTTAATTGCGTTATTTATTTACGTTATACGTATATATTAAAAAATTAATTAATTTTGAATTTAATTCATGTATTAATAGTATTTACGCTGTAAAATAGTGATTTCATACAAAAATTTTGTACAGAAAACTTTTTGATTAAAAACCTCTTTCATGCATTTGGATGTTATATGCAGGAGGGAAACAAAAAGCACTAGAGTGGAAAAGAATAACGTTGCGCACGCTAAACACACATGGAAAAGTCTACTCTTTGAGCAAATGTATTAAAAAATATATTATTAGTTTTTAGCATTTGAAAGCATTTTGATATTAATATTGTTAGCACAACCGACTAATTAAGGATAAGAGAACACAGACGCCCTCTAGCAGACCGCGACTGTGTCGTGACGTCATCAAGAAGAACGACCGACGGCTTGTTCTCTACAACTGCTGCGAGATTATATAGATCAAAACACGAGCGCGTGTTTTGATCGGAAAAATCACGAAATATGAGAAGAGTTAGGTGTAGTAAGATATCACGTATATTTATTTTTTCGTTGAACGCGCGATTTCTAAACGAAAAAGCGGCGTAATTTTCCAGAATTAAATTAGGTTATAACTGTATTTAAAGATAATATTCTGAAAATTTTTAAGACACTGTGTACAAAAGTACACGTCATTTTAAGTAGGGGAGGTGGGAGTTAGTCTTAAACCTCACCACGTATCACCAGTAGGAAGGGGGATTAAGAAGATGCTAAAAAATATCACGTGATTAATGGACGACCCCTAATAAAAAAAATTGAAACAATATTAAGTAACAGTTTTTATTATTAGGATACGATTCCATTCATATGATATTTGCCAATACAATCACAAGCGAATTATGTTGTACCCGCTTTTCCATCGCATGACGTCACTCGTACGTAAATTTATTAAAGGACTGTAGTCTCCTCCTTTCGCTGAGAAGTTTTTTTTTTTTATATATTAACTTTATTCAATAAATAGTAATAACAAAACACTTACATATCTTATAAACAGTTATGCAGCACACATTAAAGTGAACACTTTCAGACACCAATGCCTATACAAGTTTTTAGCAGCTAATTTTGTTACAATGATCATTACGATTATTACAGTGTCTTTCACAAAGAAACAATAACAGTGTACGACTATAGTAGTAGTTGCACTTTATTCAATATAATTATGCTTGATTTAAACGATTATATGCAATCTATTGGACATTTTTGTGAACTTAATTGTAGTTACTAAAATGAAGTTGCACTATTGATGGTAAACTTAATGAAGATACCCTCAAGTTGCGGACAACCAATGTATCGCGAGCCGCAGCGCTGCCCCCGCCAGCGGGTCAGGGTGACTCGCGCGGGGCAACGCTGTGGCACGCGGAAGGTCTTACTCGCCTGGTCGGTATGTGCGGTGAATAGTCATCGTTCTCTTCTCGCTCGATTTCACTTCTCGCTGAGAAGTGAAATCTAAAAAACTCTTGGAACAAAAATAGTAACGTTTATTTGTTCTGGAGCCTGATACAACGTGTATACAACAGTTGTCCGCCGTTACAACCCCCGTCACGCAACCATTCCGTCTGACCTAAGCACTGTGCAATTTGTTTTGAGAATTGCCACCACTCTTGTTGTTAGAGATGATTCACACTACACGGATTTCATTATAAGTCAACTAACAAATACTCATGTTAATCGTTTTTGAAACCGGTATGTTTTTTATATTAAATTGGAATTATTTACTAAACATTTGGCGACCTCCGTGGCGCAACGGCTAAACGCGTCGAAAAGTAAACGGAGGTTGTGGGTTCGATTCCCGCCCCGAGTCTGGGTGTTTATATATAATATGTATATATTTACAAAAGAAAAGTATATAAGTAGTATATCAGTTGTCTAGTACCCATTACACAAGCGCTGTGCTGCTTACTTTGGGACTAGATGGCGCTGTGTGAAATGTCTGAGTATATTATTATTATTATTATTATTATTAACATGGGTATTAACAAATATAAATTTCATCGTGAAACGATTTTTAGATTCGTTGCTTTCTAAAATGCCTATGAGAGTCATAGAACAGTCGCTTGGCAGAACACAGACTGAGACTGATTAGCTTCACGCAGTAGCCTGTTTCAGTATTTCTTTCAAATAAAGCACGACCTACGATCAAAACTGAGACGTTCGCACACTGGCACGTTCATGTACACAAATTAATTACTCTTGACAACGCGTTTGTTTTATAGAAATCACTTGAGGAAAATGGATTGCCGTCTTTATATTGATATCCCTGTGTGTCTTAAAAGATCTTACTGGATAAGCGCAAAGATGTTGTGTTTATTAGGTGTTATTTTGCGTACAAACATATATTTCAATAAATTTTGTATCCGATACATATAAGACTGGTCGAGGCTAAGAGAGACCGCTAGGAGGAGACCGCCGGGCTGGCAGCTTCTTCCGCCAACGACTCAGTTTGGCTATTCAATGAGGTAATGCTGCCAGTCTGCTGGTTACCCTAAGCAATGACAGCTTTCTAAGCGGGAACTTTGAGGAAGTCTATTATTTAAGATAATGTTTAGTTTTAAGTTTATAAATATTAACGTTAGGATATGTATGTACTGTTATGACATAATAGTAACAATGAGAGATGGTACAATATGTACAGCGACAAACTTCTTTCATACGCTGACGATGCAGCCATTCAATGCAGTCATGACTATGACGAAACGTCATCGGAAGGAATACTACAGACATTAGTCATGTGCATAGTAGAAAAATGTGAGTGAAAGGGTTGAATATGAATGTGAACAAAACTAAGATTCTGATGATTGAATGAGAAGATGTGCGGACGCCATTATGTAAAATATGGGTAAATGAAGAATAAAAAAGGAATCTCGCGCGCGTACAACAGTGGAGCGCAGCAAGCAACAAGTTAATATGTAAATATTAGAAGCACGTGCTTCAAGCTCCTTTTCTCCAGGGGCCTTTACTCTCCCTTTACTATTGTTCATTGCGCGAAAGTTTCTTTGAATAATGCACGAACTATCATCAAAACTGACACGTCGCTTGTCATGAGTGACATTTGTGCACGGACGCGTTTGATTCATTGAATTATACGAAATTCAAAACTCCGAGGTCACGGCAAGCTGCGATGGACACGCGAGTGGCAGGATTTCAGCAACTCCTGTGCCCGCGTGGTCACTGCCAGAGGGGCCTAATCCAAGCAACAAAGGGCTTACATGCCTCTACACTTGGGGCATCTGAAATTCTTAATCATGAAATTCTTAAGTAATTTACAAGCTGCAAAAATACCAGTAACAGTGCTGTAGTGTGGACAGAGCATTACGATAGAAGAACGAGTCCTCTTTAGAGATGTCGTGACAATAGACTGTTTCTGAACATAACAAAGAAAACCATCACTGACTGCAGTAAAAAGCGGACACAAATGTATGTCTATAACAAACCAGTTTTTGTTATTATTACAGACTAACGACCCGGCCCGACTTTGCCCGGTACATTTAATTTTACACGATTCTTTCCTACGCGATTATTTCGTGTCTTTGAAGGATTATACAGCGTTTTTCATGAGAGCGCATTAGCGGCAAATTTTTTTACTTGATTCACTAATATCGTTAATACTCAGGTCCTATATATGCTAGAGCGATTTTTAATACATAAAAATCCTTTGAAGAAATGCAGACCATAACGGAGAAAGCCGCATACAAATCCGTTCAGTGATTTTTGAGATTAGCGCGATCATATAGACAGACAAAGGCACAGACGCTCGCTGGGTGCTCTCTTTTATACTATGTATTGATATAAATAACAGTCAGTTTTTACTCAACTATGACGAATCTTGAAACTTGAAATCTGATTAATATACATATATTGTTCTTTCCTAACTGAAGATAGATTTGTCGTTCAAGAATATCTAGTAACTGAGTTTATTTGAATAAATTTATCTGACATTGACTAACTCACAGACAGTATATGTATATTTGTACATTTTATAACATTTGATGGAAGATGCCTCTTTTTTTATTCTCCTGTAAACAACATAGCCATATGTGAGTTGAGATGTATCACTATCGCAATGGTAAATTTCAAGTTTTATAGAATGTACTTTTTAATTTTCCTAGATTTGTTTAGTTACAAATACTTATAGTTAAAGTCAAATCAAACCAATTTATTCAAGTAAACCCAAATGTAAGGTATTTTTGAATGTCAAATCTACTTTCGTTCGGTTCGAAAAAAAACCTGGACACAGAAGAATGGACAAGAAACTCAGTCAGGTATGATTTTTTCAACATAATTCTATAATAGTTATTTAAAATACAATATCCATAAAGCCCGTAAATGCATGTGCAGTGAGGACTATTTCAAGACTATTGTTGTTTCTTCAATGAAATCGCTAATTTTGTAGTATGCTTTTCCAATCAGTGTGCGTTTAATAACAAGTTTAAATCTCTTTTCCGTTAATTGAGTAATTTCTTGAGGAATCTTCTATATATAAAAGGCGATGTATGTATGTTCCTTATGGACTCCGAAACGGCTAGACCGATTTCGATGAAATTTTCAGGGAATCTTCAGATTGCCCTAGCGGGTGTTCCTGTAAAGTTTGGTAGCGATCGGATAAGTAGATTTTTTTTTTGTTTTTTTTTTTTTTGCAGTGTCAACGATAGTTTTGCTGTCGATACGCTATTGTTTTCATAATGCCAGCAAACAGCCAATGATCCGATCGCTACCAAACTTTACAGGATCACCCGCTAGGCCAATCTGTAGAAGGCTAATTGACGTGATTAAAATTGTTATGAAGTTATCTATACTTTACTAATATTATTAAGAGGGAAACTTTGTTTGTTTGCATGTAATGAATAAACTCCAAAACTACTCAACGGATTTGAAAGATTCTTTCACCTATAGAAAACTGCATTATCAGCAAGTAACATGGGCTGTATTTTATTTTCAGTAAAATTTCTACCCGTGCGAAGCCGGGGCGGGTCGCTAGTTCTATTATAAAAACGAACACAGCTACCCAAAAATGAACCACTTGACTTTTGTAATTTTAATTTAGGAATAAGTAGCTGATCCACCACGAGTTTCCATACAATAAATAACGACTTTCTTTTAAAATAGGTCGGTTTTTCTAGTGTAGTGATGTATAACGAGGGTAAGGTGAGTACATCAATGTCTTTAAAACGATCTCTCAGCGACTCACGTGCGTTCATCCTCATTTGTAAAATAAAGATAGATTTCATCTGACTGATCCCCACAATAGCAGGCCATTAGACATAAGTCTATGCAAATATGCGAAGTACACCAGCCTAGCCGTAGCCACATCTGTCAGCTGTTTAATGCTTCTAATAGCATATATTGCCGAACTGAACTTATTAGCCAAAGTCTCGATATGGTCCGTCCACTTAACTTATTATCTACTGTTAAACCAAGAAAAGTGGTTGATTAAGCTATGTAACTTGTTATCAGTAATTAATTTGTCCTTCTTTGGACGGTTTTTACTAAATATGTTGATTAAATTTTACAAAAAAGTATATGATATCGGATTGTAAACAAAGGGAACGATTTGCTTAATTTGTTGGTTCGTTAGTAAAACGTTTTAACTGATTCCCGCCTAATGGTCTAAACTCAATTATTCGTTCTAATTTATTTTTCACGCAATCTATTTCAATCAATTGAGCTTTATGATCTGATCGAATACCACTAATAATGTTATGCTCTCTAATTCTGCTCTTATTCATAAAAACATTATCAATGCACGTCGCCGTATATGTAAACCTGGTCGGTTCATCAAAAATGTGCACAATATCAAATGAAAGAAAGAGCGAAATTAGCATCTCTCTAGAGCTATTTATTATGTCTATATTGAAGTTACCAAATGCTATATGTTATTGTTAGAGTATATGATATATATTGTAACAATTGCAAGTGTTTGTATTTTATAATTTACGTTACCTCTTTGTTACTCTTTAATATCACAGTACAAGTAAGCATACAGTATTCTATCTTCGTACAAACGCTTCCAAACGACGCGCTTGAAATCTCGGCATTTCTGGGTATACGACAGTCGCGAGTGCGCCGCAGTTGTCGGGCGGTATGAGACGCTCCCGCGCATTTACTGACGAAATGTTATGTCAATCAAGTTTACGAGCATAATGTTCAGTGTATGGATGTTTGAATAGATCTATATCGAAACCGGAAATATTTCTCTGTTGCTAATTTGTAGGAAATATATTGTCTTAATGATCTAGTTAATTTAGTGCTGATTTTTAATTACACTGCACACAAAATGCATTTTTTTTGTCCATTTCCACCATACTAACTCACAAACTTTTGAAACTAGAAATAAAATACTAGTAGAATTACATAAATAAAAACTTATTAAATTTACAATAATATAAAATGAAAAGATAATATGACAATTTAATATAGTACCTATTATCAAATACATAACCCAAAAAAAATATTCAGTCCAAGTCGGTAGCCCTACTGCGTGTTTACGTACCGAGCGACTGTAGATAATTATCTCTAGGACACTGGCGAGATAGAATACTGTATGCTTACTTGTACTGTGTTAATATTGTCGTGTTACCCTCTGTAACGGTATCCCGTGGCAGGTTCGCCTAGTGCGGGATCCGCTGTGCCACCGTGTATTTATTTGTAATATTGGATAATGGATAATTAAGTAATAAATAAGATCGTCACATAGTTTTCCAAAAAGTATTTTTTAAACTATGTGACGATCTTATTTATTACTTACTAGCGCCCCGGCTTCGCACAGGTGCAATGTAGATACTAATTCCTGGTATCGGTCTAAATAGCTTTCCAAACTCCACATAACTTGTATCCATTTTTTTAAACATTAAAATGGTTATAGAAAGCTATCCGTATAATATAGACATGTGCCATCACTGACTCTTTTGTAGTCCTGATAACGAGGAACAATTCCATCATACATTGTTTTGGAATAATCATTTTCGATTAAAGCTCTCCGTCGGCTTGACTTTTTCCGACATCTTGAACTATTATCGTCATATTTCAACAAATTAACACAAAACAATATTAAACTATACATATAACCCTTCCTCTTGAATCACTCTATCTATTGTTGAAAACCGCATTAAAATCCGTTGCGTAATTTAAAAGATCTAAGCGTACAGCGGGACAGACTTTGCTACTTTGTTTTATACTATGTATAGTTATATATGTATGTCGGAAAAGTCGAAGACGTCGGAAAATAACAAAAAAGTACATACATATGTTAATATTAACAAACTTAAAACTACACATATCTTAAATAATAGACATCCTCAAAGTTGCCGCTGAGAAAGCTGTCATTGCTTAAGGTGCCCAGCAGACTAGCAGCATTACCTCTTTGAGTTCACATTGAAATAAAAGTCGGTTAGAATATACATAAGTAAAACAACTTTATAACTATTAGCGTATACACGAAAGTTTTCCGAATGTCTCTACCAGAAAAATGTGTCGCAATTCTCAAAAGACCCCGAGCATCCAACCATTCACAGGCACGACAATGTCCAACAATGTCCACACGAAAGGCACAATTTCGATAACAATCCCTCTGTTATCGCAAGAAAGAACGGTGTACCCATTAAGTAAATAAGATATCAACACGACGAACTTGTGATAAATTTGCAGAATAATTGAGTCTTACATTTCAATAGTTATCCTTTATCAGATGTTTGGGAGATTGAGTAAATATTTTTTCCTCGCAAAAATTTTTTCACGCCTGTTTCATCCTCTCGGGGGTTAATATTTGGAAAATCCCTTTTTATATTGTCACTACTTCACAAAATACTATTTTCTATTACTATTATTATTATCTATTCTATTATATATTATATATATATATATATTATTATATTATCTATATCTATCTATTACTATTATTACATTTTTGGGTAACTGCATTCGTTTTTATAATGAAGTTCCTCAAGAAGTCACTCAATTCACAGAAAATAGATTCAGATTAGTTATAAACGTACATTAATTAGACAATCATACTATAAAATAAACGATTTCGTTGAAGATACAACAATAGTCTGGAAATGATCTTCTCTGCACATGCATTTACTGGCTCTCTGAATATTATAATTGAATAAACCTTTTGTAAAATGATGTTTAAAAAAATGATACCTGGCGGAGTTTCTTGTCGGTTCTTCTCAGTGTCCAGGTTATCTTTTCTCTTATCTTTGAACCGAACTAAAGTAGATGTGACGTCCAAAAATACCTTGTAAATTTATTTAAATAAATTGATTTAACCTTGACTTTGACTTTATAAGACCTTTGATGTTTCTACTTTCTAGTTTCATTTTAGGCTGGGCGATAATGAGAGTCAGGACATCTTCTTTTATATTATATAGATAGAATTTATCATCCTGTTGTGTATCAAAATTGGATAAGTGACAGTGGATAAGTGGACACGTGTCTGTCTATCTTAGACTATTTTTGTCATAGCTATGGAAAAAATTGTAGACATTAGTAGCCCGAATATAGACATTAAGAGCTGTATTTTCACTTTGGGGATATTTTCTTTCTTGTGATTGTGATCGTGAAATATCAAATAAAAACTTTTTAAATCACGAATGTCTAACATTTTATTTTACATTAATTTTAACAGCTTTTCGAACAATTAAAAAGGAATAAAGAAAGATTATGTTAAAAAAAATTGATATAATATTTTGTACTTTTTCTGTAGATAGCTTTTTTTATTCATATTAGTACTTCAGTGGTTATTCCAAAACTAGTAGAACAAAAAATTCTTTACAAATTACTTCTTATTCATGTTTACAGGTTCAGTAATTTAGAAAATAATAACGGAAACCTCATAGGATCGCTTCGTTATCCATGTCCGTCTGTCTGAACAGTGCAGACCATTTATCTGAAGAACAGGTAGAGGTATGGTGAGAGGTATATGTTGACATTTACTTCAAACACTGAGGTCTAAGGTCCCTTGGAGGTGTAAAAAATTCAAGCTTCTAATGTCCGATTCCACCAACGCTACCTAACTTTTCACTTTGTGTCAACTAGAATAAGAAAATCTGTGAACCGATTCCTAAATCATGTTCTTAGGGGGATTTCTAACTTTTGGTGAAACGTAAAAAGCGTTAGGTGACCCCTGTGCCTTTTTAAGGGTTAGTTGAATCGTAGGGGATGTTGATGAAACCGAGCGTTAGTCAATTTATATCATAAACTATCCATTTTACACATAATTAAGTTATAATTTGAATTACTTTAACTCACACATTATTACCCATTTTTTAGAACGGTTAGTGCAAATATATTTCGACATTCACAATTGCAATTGTCAAAACGCGCATTGTTACACGCATCCATAAATTCTTTGTGCTAACCTCAGGTATAATACAAACTACCCCAAGGTAGGGGTGACCCTCATCGAGTAGAGTGACACATTTGTTACCTCCGTTGGAGTGCCGATAGATGTATTCGGTAGATAGATAGATTAGTATTAGAGGGTGTAATAAATTTTCTCTACGTTCAAGTGTTGAGAGCATATTCTACCGCATTTGAAGATTAGTTTTGTCCGGTGCTAGCTTGTTAACAATTTTAGTCACATCAATTAGACATCTCATCTAAACTAATATAAGGTAAAGTTTGTAATTTCGAATGTAGAAGGTAATTCCCGAAACGAAAACCGTTTCACTGATATATACAGGGTGTATATGAAAACGGGACAGTTACTTTAATGGATAAACGGATACGTTTTTTTCGATAATTCTTTTTGTAACTACATACTAAAGTTATGCCCTTTCATCCATTAAAGTAACTGTCCCGTTTTCATGTACACCCTGTATATTTGGAATCATGGAGCACTCAACCTATAAAGCAGCAAAGTCATTTATTTTGTATGAAATCAAATTACGTCTATGGTAAACACTGTTGCAGTTTTCTGTTTTATAAAGCATTCTGTTTCATAGTTTGATTTTTTACTATTTTTGCCATAACACCGAATAGAGCAATAAGCCATTACATAAATATTTAAATACATGTCCAGTTTTGGTTATGTACTGCTTAATGCCAGCAAGAGTATCAACTCGTTAGTGTAAATAAACTGAGCAGTGGTGAATAAAATGGTCCGATATTTCATCTCTTTAGATTGAGTGCTATATTTGGAACAGATCTTCGGGGTAGATATACTGTACATTGTACATCCACGCAGACGAAGTCGCAGGCAACAGCTTGTATATGGTAATTTTGTAACGTTTTAATGACAAGGTTAGGGGCAAAATAAGTAGCTGACTTACAAATTCCTTCTTATAGCCGTCAATATCAAGTCAAGTCACATTTAGTCGTCTGTATTCTGGATCCAAAAATACTCCCAGGACTCAGTTCAGAAAGCAGACGTTGGGTAATTTTGACCTTCACACCAAAGGACTGCAATAAAAAATACAGTAAAGTTTTTTCGTCAATGGATCTTCACTCTTTCTTTTATTTCACTCATAAATCCTTAACAGTACGGTCAAATTCTCAATAATCACTGACGGATTTTGTGTAGCGCCGAAAGGAGATCCGCTAGGCTGTGAACGCACGATGCGTTCAATCAGCCACTCGCTCAGTAATCCTATCTGTTCACTACGTGTTAATTTGTGCGTTTGTAATAATCCTTTAGCTAACGAGTAGCTTTACCTAGTGCCTTAATAGTATTACACTTATTATGTAACTATTTAGTCATACCACACGAAATTTGCACACAAATAAAAAAGTTACATATAAATACTTAACGCTTGAAGATATGGCCTACCCCCATACTAAAACAAAAGTTTGTCCAATGGTCCTCTTAATAGCTTACTAACGGGCCGTCCCGACTTCACCCGGGTTGAATACATGATATAAAGCCTATGCCCATCTGGAATAATATATCTTTCGAATGGTAAAAGAATTATGAAAATAGGTGCAGTAAGTTCAGAGATTAACATACAAAATTCGCTCTCTCTTTACAATATAAATAATATATGAATAATAACTACACTATGAATAATGTCAAAAAAATTCAGCCAACTTACAGTGTTCGTTCAACTTTCATTCAACACCACAGAGTAACAATACCTTGCATAGTTTACTCTTCGCTTGCATTCGAAAAACACAATAGAAGTTATCTGAGTAAAATAAAATAAAATTATCCTTGGATTAGTTACTCTGGCCTAACATGGAATTTGTTTGAATCCACCCTTAGTGTGGAAACTAGAATTATTGTTGCATCATTGTATGTAATTCCTTGTACAAGAATAAATAAATATGTATTTCATTGCGTTTCATCTCTTTCTTTCGCGTATAAAATAAAGTATGTATCCGTGTGACTAGCCCCTTGTTGGCGAAGTGGTAGATTTGCTTTCCAAACAGGGGTCTCGGATTCGAATCGCAATCCCTTCGAAATTAGAAAATAGCTTTTCTAAATAGGCTTGAAGTCTGGGCGTTACTGAGTTCTCTCCCATATCGTTATGTGATGCCCATAACTCAAACCTAGTATTTAATTTGGAGTTACACTTGGCATGCGACCGCTAATTATTAGATACAAGCCGTTTCCCGCCCGCTTCGCTGGACAAAAAAAAAAAAGTTCAAAAAATAAGTAGCCTAAAACCATCTACAAACAATTCCGCATCGAATGGTCGTTTTGTTGTCTTATGATAACTTTTGATCATAAAATATAGAGTTAAAATTTTTAGATTTGAGGAACGCTAGCAGTATACATTCCTCTTACCTATGTGATTTGATTTGATGTTTAGTTGATTGAATTGCAATGAATTTTCTTTCCCTTTGTTTTTTAAATCATTAATAAGGATGTGTCATATTTTATTATTACATACATACATATCTTCACGCTGTATCCCCAACGGATTAGTCAGAGAGGACGGAGCGCCAAGCGTCGCGATCCTTACATACTTCTTTCGCTTCCTTAAATCATTCTTCTCACACATTTTCGCCTAGATACGCGAGTGCTTTTGATATTTCCGTCGGCTAACACTCTGACTATTTGATTTTCATAAGTAGGCCTTGGTCTTCCTTGATCCTTTCTTTTATTATTAAGATTGTCATAATCCGTTTGCTATAAGTTATAAAACCATATCCGCCACAATTTCACATCGTAGCACTTTAATTATTTGAATAAATTAGTGTGCATTTACCGCTACGTCTTCTGCTATGTCTGATAATACGACAATTATTGTAGTTTGAATAAAACATTTTTAATAATTTGGTTACAGTTTAAAGTTCGCATTTAGTATAATTATTTTTTAAATGATATAACCTGCTTTATTATTTATATATAATATTATTCATGTATATACAATATTATGCATTAAAAGCTAATGTATCGAAAAATTGCAAAAACGTGCTATGAAAAGCAGCGTTCACCCGCTTCGTTGCCAATGAGTCTAAGGGCGGTAAATAAATTGCACAAATCCAGTGATCCAGCTGAAACCGCGGGCAGGCCCATGAATTTACCCTTTTGACAATCCCATAACTGCCTGTAGCAAACTGAACCGTTGTAAACGACTAAGCAACACTTTTGACAGTCTCTCAAATATATTTTTGAGAAACAACACTTGTTAGCTTTACAATAAATAATTGTAGTAACAAGACAGTAGACTGAGGACTTTTTGGCGGGAACGAGAGAAGTGAGATTATCGTTTTATTTAGATGTATTTTTTACATTTTTTGGAGTTTTATAGTACAAAAGTGATAGTAAATTGTGTTTCAAAGTTCTGTGTAAGTGAAAAGAATGGAGTAAGTCTTAATTAACATGTGTAGATGAAATCTCGCCCTCTTCCAAGAAGTCCTTTATAACTTTAGTAAAGCCTACTATCAGTTTACTGGAGGAGTTTTACGATAAGAAAAAACGAATTTATTTCGAACATGCTTCATAAGAAACTTATTAATAATAATACATGACATTGACAAATGCGCTAATCTGTGCACCATGCCATGAAAAAAGAAAAAAAAAACAGTTAACTGTTTGTAATACTGATAATATATGCATTATAGGTATTACTATATGTATATACATTAAATTAAAATAATAAAACATTAGTAACAAAATAGTAAAATCAAAATTTGAATTTCTTCGTGAAATACAGAAGTTATTGAATTTAAAGCATCAATAGCGTGGATAAGCTAGAGAGATATGACGTCATAGGATTATAACGTCATAAATTCATTATACCATTGCCTACAGCGCTAGGAGTTATAAAGGTAAACAATCGAAACTGCTCGATTTTAAATGTCATATCCATATTATTATTTATACACATATTTAATTGGTTACGATTTGGTCACAATTGAATAACGATATCGATAATTGGTCAGCAATAATATATGCATATTCTTACGCTGTATCCCTAAACAGAGTAATCAGACAGAACAGAGTGCAGCAGCAGCAGAGTCCTTACATACTTCTTTCGTCTCCTCAAAACAATGTTATATGATTTAAATAAGTACTCAATGAAATTTTAAACTTTCAAGTCCATGACAAAAGTGTTATCTCATCATTATTTCTGAGCAATTATCGAAATCACTTGACCAATTATGACCAAATTGTGGTCAATTGAAATAGTTTTGAATTATCTGCACGCAATCAATTCGAGACTCCATCATATGATAGATTAGTTTAAAACTTGAACCGGTTCTTAATTGGCCGCATAAGCTGACCAATTAATAGATATAAGATAAGAAAAGATAAGATAAAATTTATTTCTCAATATAACTTATTCTAATCAATCATACATTGTACAGATTAACATTAAGTAGGTATTTATACAATGTAATTAATACGTTGTGAAGACTAGTGTTAGTAGCATATGGCTGACCGACAATGATAATTTTATAACCAGTTAGGTCACTTTTTAAACAGCAAACTCAATTCAAACCGCTAATTAGGTGGTGTAAACAAAAATCGTACAACGCTCTTAACGATAACTATAATAAACTAATTATCATACAAATATTTGATGCAGTCACTATCGAATATCGACCGCGTAAACTCATGGTAAGGTTACAGATTATCTAGGGTTCTATCTGATTCTTTTCAGGAACACCCACCACCTCCCATGGCCTAGAACCATCAAGGTTATCAAGGCCGAATCGAGGGGGACGCCTGAGGACATCGTTTGGCTCTCACGCCTTACGACACCTCGGCGCGTGGCCGGCCCCCTACAAGTTGTTTTCCTCTATGTCCGTCCCTTTATCTATTTCACCACTCTCCCCTCTTGGGGCTGCTACGTCACATCACAGTACTTCGTCTACTGCCGTTGTCTACTCTGTCAATCTTCCACTCCTCTCTCTCTCTGTGGTGGCCTTATGCCACGTTCGCGCGAAACCCCGAAGCGCCGCAAAGTTTCTAGCAGTTCTTACTAAGTCGCTGAAGAAAACCGGTCCTGGGTGCTCCCTCTCCAGTCCGCCGATCATAGTGTCTCTCGCTCCAGCGAACCTTGGACATTCCCACAAGATGTGGTCTCTGTAATCTTCTCCCGATCCACAATCACAATTGCCCGTCTCCGACAGACCAAAGTCTCTCAATCGGCCCCTGAAGGCACCGTGGCCCAGCAGAATCTGAGAGACCACGTGATCCGGCTCTATCCAGGTCATTTCCAGGAACGTCAACTTTTATCTACCGCTTTTGGTACCCTGGGAGTTCGCTCTTTGTCAACTGATGGTCGCGACGACGGCCAGTTGACGCCTCGCCGTCCTCAACATGGACGTTGCCCCGTCAATGAATTGTCGAGAATGTGTTACCAAATGTCACATGAATCTCTTGCGGTCGACTTTTGTATAAACTAAGATAAAGTCGTCCTACATTGACAACGTCATACACACAAACAATTAACATGTATGACGGAAGAATGCAATACATATGAAGACAAAAAACTTAAATTAAAATTTTAAAAATCCCAGATTCAAATAAAACCTCCAAAAAGTAAATATATCCAAGCGTCGTCACGTCGGGGGACCGCTAAGTTTACTTGTATTTAAATTTCATACATACTTTATCATTTTTAGTTTTATTCTCTTTTTATTATTACTTTATTTACTTAGCAGTCCCCCGACTTGACGACGCTTGGATATATTACTACTACTATTCATATTGAAACTTATCACAAATTTAAAGGGCTATGAGGTACAAATTATTTTTTTACTTTTCGAGGTTTTTATTGAATCGGGGGTTCTTTAAATTTTTAATTTAAGTTTTATTACATGCTTTTTAAACACTCTACGATCTACACTCTATCCCCAGATTCACGCAAATACTTTCCGGGACGATACACGAAATTGCGACAAGAGATCGTGCCTCGCCGAAATCTGAGTATTCTGACAATAGTTGTCTGATCAATCACCAGACCCTGATCAGCATCTATCTATCTATCTATAACCTATTCATAGAGACCATTTCAATGAGCCTAAACATGATACCTCTACTGTAAGTGACGAGGAGTTGGATATCCTGCTGTCTTCAGATGATGCTGCAGCATCTGGTCAAGGTTAATATGTTATTGTGACATTATTGAAGACACAGTATACTAAATTTCGCATCGATTAGACTAATAAAAGATGCTCGCGTCTTTTTAAAAACTAAAAAAGAGCTGACAGTCTTCAAACGGATAAACCGATTTTGATAAAACATGTCTAAGAACCACCGTCACAAAACCTGCTTTCGAACAAAGAAATTGCATCATAATCGGTCCATTCGTTTAGGAGCTACGGTGCCACAGATAGACACACAGACACGTCAAACTTATAACACCCCTTATAAATAATTTAAGAGATTCCTAATTTTATGCAACACTTTTTGTAACAGATCACGCTGATTTACAAAGATTCAATAGTGTTTGCTGACGGAAATGTCGAAAGCACGCTGTATCTCTAACGGGGTAGTCAGAGAGGACGGAGCACCAAGCATCACATACTTCTTTCGCCTCCTCAAATTTCCTCATTCTCCTCACACATTTTCGCCTAGCGTGCGACTGCTTTTGACATTTCCGTCAGCTAACACTCTGGCTATTTGATCTTCATAAGTTAACTTCGCTACCACTCACTTTCACTCTATAGATTTTCTTCGTAAATCTTTCATCTCTCATCCTTTGTGTGTCCGAATCATCCAGGCATTCCTTTCTTTATTTCCGTGTCTATTAGATATGTATAAATAATTTCATCATCGTTTACCACTCTTTAATATCATCTATATATATTTATATTACTACATATACATATAAATAAGCAGTAGAAACCGTGTGTCTATACATTGAATAAATTGCTCAAAAAATGAGTGCGAGCGATAAAAAAATAGTAACAGAACACAAAAAAGAACTTTTTTTAATTTTGTCTGTGATCGCGCCAATTTACCGAATGCACACGAAGATACCCGAACGTCATTGTACTCGTATTATTGTATTAAAATCAATCACACTATTATATGAAAGAGTTATATTATAACCATCAAACCCTTCTCTCTATTATCTCTATTCTATCTCTAGTCCTCTTTGACTACTCCGTTAGGGATATGGCGTGCAGATATGTATGTATGTACGTATCAATTATCATTTATTTCAGTAATGTACTTGAAGTCGTTCGTGAGCTGACACGAATAACACTGGCAGTGTGTTTGCCATATTTTATATAACTGTTTTACTCGTGGTTACGTTCAGAGAGACACGAAAACGTATTTATCCACAATTTCCCTGGTATACCTACTACTAAAGTCTACTCAATACAATTACGTACTTATTAATATTTTGTACAAACAAAATAAAGGTTCAAGTAACTTCCATTCTTCTCCGTTTGCGACAGTCTATCCGTTTGTATGTGCATCCTAATCTCCAAAACTACTGGATTGGTTTTGTTGCGGTTTTCACATATAGATTAAGCTCAGCTTGGAGCAATCTTTAGGCGCTGTTTTATTGAAATCGGATGATAATGAAAAAAGTTATCGTCATGTAAAGATAAATTTTTATTCGCCGCTTTATTATTGGTGTTGACCTAAGGTCTAACTATGTTTCACGTGGCCAACTGTACGTGGCCTGCTCGCGGGTCAGTAATGCTGACAATCTATTTATATTAGCCCTAGCAGGAAAAATCGTTAAGAGCAAGCTACTAAAATAAGTTTTTTGCCTAGGCTCCGCCCTCACACTCCGCCACCTGAACGCGACATTTATCGTTATAACTGGAATATTAACTCATATAATAAAATATTTTTAGCCTCTATTTAGTAAACTGTATTGTCTTCCTGTTAGCCGCAATTTTATGTAACTAACTCAAGTAATTTAGGAGAAATACTTAAAAATATGTGATGAATTCCCAAAATCGAGACGTGTTTCGCCCCCCAACGAAGCATCCTCAGGATATACTAGAGATTGAACTCGGTCAGCTAACTAGCACCGAATCCTACTAGCTAACCGGTGCTGGTTAGCTCCCCGAGTTCGATCTCTGATATATCCTGAGGATGTTTCGTTGAGAAGCGAAACACGTGTCGAGTGGTGGTTTTTGGAGTTTGAGCGGAAAATAGCTGAAGATTTTAGGAATTCATCACATGAAACGGATGTCCGCAAAGTAACACCTGAGTCTATACAATAACTTAAAAATATCTCAATAAGGCATCAATTGTAGAAAAGAAGTATTGCACGAAAAGATATGAATTCCGTAATGGTTTTAAGCAGTCGCTAGAAAAATGTATAAAGAAATATATATTTAAATTTCGGGTCGGGTAGCGTCTTAATGTCGTGTATTTAATTTATTTGTCGCATTAGTATCAATCGTAATTAAATGGTTTCTCTTCCTCAGTATCAAATTCGGAATGTAAAACAAACAAGCTGAATAAATTTTTCAATTTGTCATATTATTACTTTACCTTAGTAAACTAATTAATCTGTGTTATTACGCATAAAATAGACTCACGCGGACGAAGTCACAGGCACCGGCTACTGTGCACCATAAATGATATTAAAACAACGATATTAATGAATCCGTGAACGGTAAACCGCAGTCAAAAGCGATTCAATATTTCTATCATAATAAATACCTCTCAATTAATATTGCAAAATGTAGCCGATAATTTGGCGAACAGTTCTATTTTTTCCATCAATTTTCTCAGTCAATTTTGTTCATAAAATATGTACTAGATGATAAAATGCAATTAATTGTATACAATTAATTACTTGCTAGCCTGCTGCCTATATGAGTTACTATACATGCGTGTGAAAATGAACCATAGAATATTGACAAACATAGGCTTAAATAAAAACTAAGTGACGGCTTTCTTACTCTGTCTTTATAATAGCCTGATGTATGTGAATGAATGCAACAAATAATATTTCACAGATTGTTATTTTCACATTGTTACGTAACAATATGTCACTAATACATATAATGGAAACAATTTATGTGTATCTTTTTAAATCTCCAGAATTCCAAACGGTACTGCCATCTAGTGATAACAATTTTGTTTTTGACATTTCATATTTTGAAATAAATAAACGTTAATTTTTGTGGTTTTTGTTATAACTAAGTATTTACTGGCGTGTAGACAGAAATATAGAGCTCGTTGACGTATGACGATTTTTAATTTGTCACTGTGACCTACGAAATGAATGATTCCCTTGATTATTGCGATATGTAATATAACAATCATGTACAGAACACGTAACCATTATTGAAACATACAGTACTTCTTTGAAACAAAACGGAAATAATACAAAATAATAAAATAAGCCAACAGCGTGACGACTTGTGACGGCATTAAAAATGGGTTACAATAGCATCCCATTCGCTGTCTCTTTACTCGTGGCACTATCATAAAAGATCACATTCTCACTCGCACTCTTTGTACATCTATACGCCAGTATATACTAAGTTTATTGTTTTTTTTGTTACTGAAAAGTTTGATAATTACGCAGGCTAGAGTAAGTACGTCTTCTCATTAACTTCTTTGTCCTACGTTTCCAACTAAAAAGAAAAATCTTATCAAGGTGCAGAAATTTTATCAAATACAGGAGCTTTCATCAATGTCACTACAAATCGAGATTTAGTTAAAATTAATAGAGCATCCACAAAAAAGAAGCTAAGAACAATCAAAGAATCTAAAACTTTTAAACGGAAAAGTTGTACGGAACTCATCCCACACAATGGCCTTTAAAAATTTGACTTCCTCCGTTTTTATTCCCCGTAGGGCGTACGAGGAGTGAGCTACCTCCTACCTCATTACTCCAAGTTAGCCGACTAAACTGTAGAGAACACTGGAACTTTTAAACTTATGCAACGACCAACCTATTTAATTTGTAAGTGCAATTCTTCTGAGCACCGCTGTTTCACCGCTGTGCTAATGCATTGAAGTGCCTCGTGTTACCATAGAACAGTTAAGTCATTCCAGTGCTATTAGTTAGTTGGTTCCGCATATAAAGTTATTGAAAAATACCTAAGTTATATTTTTCATTTTAGTGTTTTCATTCATTTTAGTGTTGTGTAGCTCGAGTTTTTACTTATATAATCTCGAGCGGTAGTGAGGAACAAGCCGTCAGTCGTTCTTTTCTATGACGTCACGAACACCGTCGTGCTCTGCTAGAGGGCGCCAGTGTTCCCCTTTATATTCATTCGTCGGTGTTGCTTACAGAATTAATAATTTAACTTCAAGACTAATCGATAAGGACACAAGCCTAACTAATGAGACGACTAGCAAAACGGCTCTGGTTGGGTTGGAACGAGGTACATACTTAAAGACATGGATTTTTTTAGTTATACTTGCTTCAAATTAAAAACACTGATTAGTACAAAATAATTAACTTCTAATCAAAACTAAAGTATAAAAATAACTATTACAGTTTTGGACATTTACTGACGTAGGTGCCAAGCCTACCAAACTGGGAGACTTTCTGTTGTTTATTTAAGCTTCTCATAAAAAAAAGAATCATCAATATCGGCGAAGATGTGACGTAACATAATATGTAAATAAAAAAGTCAAAATCCAGGCGAGTTAAGATCCTCTTTCTTTTTTTAAAGTCGGTTAAGAAAGCGCCAGGCTTGAACTAAGAAACATGGGCCAGAATGACTTTCCGCGCTTATCGCTGTTTGTCAAACGAATTTTCAAGTCTCTCTGAACGTAACCACGAGTAAAACAGTTATATAAAATATGGCAAACACACTGCCAGTGTTATTCGTGTCAGCTCACGAACGACTTCAAGTACATTACTGAAATAATTATTTGCAAAATACTCGTAAATCTTAAGTGTTTTAGCTACCAGTGTCAAAAAAATAAAAATATGTCAAGTTGTGTATTATTTTACGGACACCAGTGTCTCACATAGATAACTTACCACTAATAAGTACACTATATTAATCTTTGTAATGTAAACTTCTGTGTGAGAGAAAATTAATCATTTTTATTTTATTTATATTATTATTTATTTATTTTGATTCTTGGTCTAAAGCTCCATAACTGTCAGTTAGTAACTGTCATTGGTACTACGTGGTACTACGTTGAAATTCATTTATTGAAATACTTATTTAATTAATTACAATGTATTTTTAAATCTCACATCATCCGTAGTTTGACAATTTACTGAACCCTAAACCCACTTCTAATGGAAGTCACAAAGCGTATTTTTAAACGTCTGATATATAAACGGATTTACTCAGAAAAAATCTTTTTTTTTCTAGTAAATTTAAGTTATATTCGACATACTCTTATTACTTAGTGAAATAAATTATTCTTAACTGCCTTTTGCACGCGATGTCGTCTGCGTACATAACGAAAAATTTCTTAACGTCTTAATGAGTTTATATTTATAGGTAAGTTCCGGCCGAACCTAATTTTTACCAGACTTCAAAAAAAAGTATAAAGATTTTTTTTCTTTTTTATGTTATGCGATATCTTCGCTATTTGTGAACTGATTTCGACGTTTCATTTTTTATTTTAAATAACTGGTAGATGTCCAGGGTGGTCACAAAAATTTAATTGAGATCTGATGATGGAGTATACTGCTTAAACGAAAGAACTTATCCATGGCTTTTGACCTTCGCTGACCTTTGATAGCCATTTTGACTATCCTTTTACATATTTAGTGCTTCTTTCTAGAATTGGAAAAAACTGAAATTGTAGACTTACTCTGGATATGACTGGCCCGTTGGCGCAGTGGCATATGCATCTGCTTTCCAAGCTAGGGTCCCGGGTTCGATCGCCGGTCAGGTCAATTTAGAAAAACGAACTTAGAAAAATAAATAATTTGAAAAGAATTAAACTGAATTATAAATAAAAACACTAACTCCGGAACTCGAGCACATACAAAAATAACGGGTAGATACGGTAGGATTCGGTAGATACGGGTCCACAGACTCTTCTTATCCATCCAGACCTTTCCATCTCCACTCAGAGCTGGGTGTGCGTTGATTTGAACGTTAAGCCGACGCATTGATAAACAATAATTTAATCTATAATAGATCTTCTGTTCTATGCAAACGTGCGCGCGCTAGCTTACGAAAAACACGAAAAAACAGTTATTTTCGTTTATTTTAAAAACTATCATTAATTTCAAAAAATCCAACTGATATTTTGAAGAATATGTTTAAAGTAAACTACACAGAAAATTTAGAAATATAAATCGGTCCCATTGCTCCGAAATATGTAAATCTCTGTTTTAAAAGAGGTTTCTTTAATTTTTTTTTCGTGTTACAAAAGTTAACCAATCGTGTATCGCAATTGTCAATAAAATGAAGAATCAGGATAGCAAATATGATTGTCATACGTTTTGTAGTCACTTAGAAAAATTGAGATCCCTGACGTCAAAATTTTCAATGCGTCGCTTAACCTAAAACAACTCCATAACGTCGGCGACGAGTGAAAACCTCGTAAATGTCTAAAACAAAATTTTACAGGAGAAATAAAAAACGTCTTGTGAAAAATTTTGTATGAGCCGTATCTTTAATTTCTTTTGTTTTATTTTCAATTAGTGTCTACTTTTTAATATCTATAGCCGATATTTTAAAATAACGTGTCTAAGAGTGTCAAATCTTAGTTACGAGGTTTTCCTTGGAAATAATGGTTGTTTGATATATATACGAGGTTACTAACAAAAACAACAAGTAATTAGTTATAAATCAAATTTATTTAAATACTTATAAAAACATAAAAAAAGCTCATTGGCCGTAATAATTTATATCAAATTTGTATAATCAACATTTATTTACCTCACGCGAGTTAACATGCCGAAGTGGTTCATACAATTTTTGTAAAGTTTTTAAATCATACTGCTTTGCCATGCTAACTTTCACGAGGACACATAAATTGGCAAGTCCTGGGAATATCCGAAGTCCGAAGACAGGGAGAGGACACGGTAACCCTAGAATCAGGCCACCTACTCTACTATCGAGAGGGTGATAAGACGTCACAAGGCGGGGTTGGCATGATGGTCAACAGAGTTCTCTCTAGCAACGTGATAGAAATTGGTAGCGTGTCCACGCGGGTAGCATACCTTATACTCAGACTCGTCAAGAGATATACTCTGAAGGTAATCCATGTCTATGCTCCCACGTCGACACACTCCGATGAAGAGGTCGAGGCCGTATACGAAGACATAACGAAGGCCATATATGATACCACCAAGACCCACTTCGCTGTTGTTATCGGGGACTTCAACGCCAAAGTGAGAGTACAAGAACGCGGAGAATCTGTAGTTGGAGTGCACGGTATCGGCTGTAGAAACCAAATGGGCCATGCTGGTTAACTTCCTCGAATCCCAGAGGCTATCCCTGATGAATTCATTCTTTCAGAAAAAGCCTCATAGAAAGTGGACTTGGCGAAGCCCCGATAGGGTGACAAAAACTTTGGATATAAACTTCCGACTTGAGAGAAATCGCCTGATAAAGTCTACGCTCCGTCCGTCACCGTGCCATATCGCTGCAGCATCCAAAGAATTCCAGCTGGAATTGCGAAACAGATTCATTCTGCTGGAAACCACTGCGGACGTTGATCAGTATGTCAACAAGTTCACGACTGTTGCCCGAGAGGTGGGAGAGGAGTTCTGCCAACGGAGGCGAGGGAGTAAATTGTCCAAGTTCTCGACAGAAACAGTAAATCTCATGAGACAGAGACGGGAGATGTCGACGGATGCGTCGGACTAGCGCCTTCTCAATATGCGTGTAAAGAAGCAAATACGATTCGACATACGCCAAAGCAGTACTCGAGCAATTGAAGATGCGATTAGTCGAAATAGAGGTTCGAAGGTATTTTCTAAGCAATTGGGAAGGAGTCATCTGACGAAACTTACGACATCCGATGCTCGAGTTCTCACAGCCAAGCCAGATTTACTTGTAGAAGCCGAGACGTTCTACAGACAACTATACTCCTCATACGCACCGAAGCCCACAACTCAAGTTACGGACGACAGACGTACTAAAGTAATCCGCCACTTTACGAACGAGCTACCGGACATAGAGACTCCCGAAATCGAGATGGCTCTTGCGCTTAAAAACAACAAGACCCCTGGAGATGACGGCATTACCTCTGAGCTTTTAAGAGTTGGTGGGTTTCCAGTCCTGGAACAGCTTCGGAAGCTATTTAATGCTGTCATAGAAAAAGGTAAAATGCCCGAGGCGTGGTCTAGAAGTGTGGTTACCTTGTTCTTCAAAAAAGGCGATAAAACGCTTCTAAAGAACTGTAGGCCGAAATCACTTCTGAGCCACATATATAAGTTGTTTTCAAGAGTCACCTCAAATCGTCGAATTTCAACCTCCTGAGCAAGCTGGGATTCGAAAAGGCATCGTGGACCACATACATACGCTGCGGCAGATTGTACAGAAGACCGAAGAGTACAATTGACCTCTTTGCTTGGCGTTTGTAGACTACGAGAAAGCTTTCTACTCCATCGAAACCTGGGCTGTTCTAGAGTCCTTGCAGCGATGCCAAGTCGATTGGTGTTACATCGAGGTGTCGAAGTGTCTGTACAAAGCCGCAACCATTACCGTACAAATCCAAGATTTCCAGATAAGACCAATCCTTTTGCAGCGTGGAGTGAGACAAGGAGATGTTATCTCTCCGAAGCTCTTCACCAACGCACTGGAGGACGTCTTCAAAAGACTGGACTGGAACGGTCTGGGCATAAATATCAATGGTGAGTACATTTCATACCTACGATTCCCAGACGACATAGTTATAATGGCAGAGTCGCCGCGGGACTTGTTAGAGATGTTGCGGAGCCTAAGTGTTTCTTCCAGACTGGTGGGTCTGGGAATGAACTTAGACAAGACGAAAGTCATGCTAAATTTTTCGTAGATCCCACCCCAATTGCAGTCGATAATGTCAGCATTGAAGTTGTTCAGGAATACATCTATCTAGGACAAGTTATTCAACTGGGTAGAAACAACTTCGACAAAGAGGCTGACAGAAGAATACGTTTGGGTTGGACAGCATTTGGGAAATTACGTCAAATCCTTGAGTCGCCATTGCCTCAGTGGCTATAGTCCAAAGTGTATGACCAGTGCATCCTCCCGGTCCTGAACTATGGGGCGGAAACGTGGACACTGACAAAAGGCCTCGTCCACAAATTCCAAGTTGCACAGCAAGCTATGGAAAGGGCTATGCTCGGAGTTTCTCTTAAGGATAGAATCCGAAACGGGGATATTTGACGGAGAACTAAAGTGACCGACAGAGCCTTAAGAATAAGCAAACTGAACTGCCAATGGGCGGGGCACATATGTCGCAGAGCCGATGGACGTTGGGGTAGACGAGTTCTGGAGTGGAGACCACGTTTAAGACACGGATGAACATTTACGTAGATTTCATACTTATTAAATCTATCATACGAGGTTATTTTGTAAATTCATGTTTAAAGATGCTGATGAATCTTTAAAAAGCGTCATCGCACAAATTTGATATTAAATATTATTAGAGTATCCTTGCCTTTTCACGAAACTTCACTTTTCACAGTAAATAAACCACTTTGAACACATTTTTTTTAATTTTTAAAGCCGCAGAAACGCATACACCGGCCGACTTGCGAGTTTCTCATTCCAAAATGGCAGACTTTTAATTTTACTAGGTTTGCATTCACAATCATTGGATGGCGTTGTAAACAATTTTACTGAATTTGGGTGCGTTCAAATTATGCGATACGAGCTTTTCTAACTATATAAAAAATAATCATGTTTTGGTAAAAAATACGATATACGAGGTTTTCACTCGTCGCCGACGATAAGCAATTATACTTTAACCTTATAATTTAAAATACGAAATATTAAAAACCTGAAATGAAATGCGAAACCTAAGGAAATCGTAAAAATAATACTAGAATCCAAGACGAAGGAAGAACGACTTATGAAGATGACGGTGCTAGCTGACAGAAATGTTGTGCGTGCCAGCAACGACTGAGCAATACAGCAAGTAACACCGATGCGCTTGGGGGGTAGGTACTGGTTATAGTTATGACAAGAAATCGTATCTTCAATAATGCTGCACCAGACTACTATAACCGTTACCTCAGGTGTTCGGAGGTGTGGATGACGTGTCGTGTCGTGATCCTGGGCCTGGCAGCTCTTCTTCTTGGCCTTTCTTGTGCAGCGGTCTTCTTTATTAAGTGGACTGTATTTTTTTAATTAGGTATTTATAAACATAGCGGAGCGGCGTAGAACCCAAACGATAAGTGTGTGGTCAAAGGTGACCAGAGCGGTGCGGACGGTACTACGACCAACACGCGGCGACGTCAGAGGTCGATCCTAGACCGATAATAAAAATTAGCAGGAGAGATGCAGCGGACAGAATGCATAACAAAAACTATTGCGGGTGGGACAAAATAAAACATATATTATTTGGCGTTAACACATGTAATTATATTTCGGTGAAACTGTGTGAATGAGATTTGAGGCGATGAAAGATGTCAGAACTATGACACTTGGTGCGCCATCATCTCTGCCGTCCGTTAAGAGTTATATAGTGAGGATACGTTAAAATAATAATAAAATATCAGTTGTACAAGTCATATAATTTTATAATACTTATTTACACACATTATATAACACATCATGGTACGTTCCGTTTAACGTTTCAAGCAATGTTTAAAATTATCGACAACCAATTGCCTGCATCTGTTACAACTAAATTAAAAAAAATATTTCAGTCATTTTACAGAAATAAAATGTTTTGGGAACAATGTTTCATTGTGCTCCCAAAAATATCATAACCTGTACTGTGGAATCCGAAAATACGATTTGATATATCGAAATAAGTGGGCAAAGTAAAAATAAAATAAAAACAATCGCGAAAACAATTATAAAATAAAATAATAATAATACTGCTATTAATAATTAAAGACTGGAATTATTTATTGCAAATGTATAAGTAATATATTAAGTATTTGGAGACTATTTTAGTAACATTTTTATGTTTAATCTGTGCATAATAACTCATAACGGTAACGCGACATCATTCTGCCGTGCTGTACAGTGCGCAATAAAATAACCACTTTTAAGTTTGTTCCTCTAACATTTTCAAAAAAATAAAATCGTTCATTATTTTTGTGTGCTGGATACAAGCACGAATAATGACGTTTTGTCACTGGTCAAGTAAGATCTACATTTTAGCCTCGTTTTTATTTAAATTCTACTTTCTCCGATATTACTACAAAACCCGTAGTTATTGCGTATCGGACACACTCTATTTATTTTTTATGCGTATCAAATATATTATAACGATTGTCAACAATAATTATAACTGAAATGTAAATAATGGATATTAAACTCGAACGGAACGTCATATAGTAACACGACATGGAGATATTAACAAATGGAATGCTCAGCTTCTGATCACCCAATGTACTAGATTAACTGCATATAATGCCTTTACTTACATGGAGTGAGAACTAGGATCCACCAGACTTATGTCAAGAAATAAAGCTTAATAACTATAATTAAAAAAATTCGCTAGTATGATAATTTTTAGGTAACAACCCCGCCGGTGCGCTTGCACTGCATCATTGGAAATACGTACAGAGTAATAACATTTCAGACAGTACAATAAAACTTAAAAAATATTTTGAGGAACGTATTGAGTTTTGAAAAAAGTAGAAAGAAAGTTATTAGGTAGGTAAAATTCCTGTCAACAGACAGAAATTTTGCACTAAGAGCTTATTAGTATTTTTAAATTAACTCTCTATATATCATTGTATCTCATAGTCTTCTCTTCTCAAGGTTTCAGAAAAATCGAGTGTGATCATTGAATTATACGTCCCACTAGAATAGTGCATCAAAACAATAATCATGGCGCTATGCGTTGGCAGAACAGGGCGTGAGAACTGCTGTTTCACCGCGACACTGGTCAACATTGGTCAAGGACAGTGACGAAAGGCATGTGCATGTACAGTGGCGAGTGGCAAACGCCTTACAGTGACCTTTTACACTACAGTAAGTCAAATGACATTACTTTGTCGAAATGGACGAGCAACATCGAAAAATACGTGCCATTTCGCGCAGAATTCTTTTCATTACAGTGGAGCAAATAGAGAGAAAACGTTATATTCTTCTTTTCTTATATATAAGAATGAATGTATACCAATTAGACGCATTAGACGTCATTTTTTCGTTCGTATGAAACAGTACACGCGGACCGTTCTGTTGCCGGTCACTTATACTCTGTACTAAATTTCACCGTTTACACTACTCCAAGTGGCGAGTCAAGAACCGTGCGGGGGAAAAGAGCGCGCGCGAGGGGCGTCACTTACCCGAAGAAGCGATTCTATTTGGATCAACTTGCAAGGCAGCTTGCAAGCCAAGTTGACTCGCCACTGTCCCATCAGTTTACACCACTGTACTTACGTACAGCCCCTTAGTCCCCCTAAATCCGCTACTACTGCATAGACATCGTTGACTGTGACAAACGGATAAAGAACAGAATCACAACACGTATGAGTAATGTTATAAGTACTCCGTTTCATCGTATTAGGATATGGAACCAGTCAATTATCCTACTATTATCCTTTAAACCCAACTTGTGATTATTAACTTAATTGAACACTCCATTTATATAATATCTCCATGTACCAAAATTATATTGTCATCTCTTGCAGCGGCAGACCCGCTTCACAGCTCGCTTCAGTCCCGCGAAATAATGTATCACCTGTTCCTGAAAATAGAAAAATATTTCGTTATTTTCGATCCAATTTTCCCCTTGTCACCTTTCGTTGTACTAGTTGTTTGATAGATAGCCCATTACTCATAATCCTTATATTTAATACTCTTTTATACTCTTTATCCTTCCTTGAAAAGATTTCCTGATTGAATTTCAAATAGAAATTATATTGTTTTGTTATAGGGGTATGTCAACACTAAATGACCAACCCGACATTCAACCAACATCGCCTTATCATTCATTTACGGGTCGATTAGAGGACAATAAACTGATGAGTCAATGATATAGAGTACTCAACCTATAGAGTGACAATGTCATTTATTTTGTATGAAAACAATTAACGCCTAAACATTGTTGCAGTTACTGCGTTCTGTTTTATAGTTTAATTTTTTGCTGTTCTTGCTGCAATGCTGAATAGAACAAACAATAAGCCATTACATAAATATTTAAATATCTGTCGGAATATAAAGAGATATACACACAGGTCCAGTATTGGTTATGTACTGCTTAATGCGAGCGAGATTTGATATTTATCAGTGTAAATAAACTGAGTGGTGGTAAATAAGAAGGTCCGATATTTCGCCTCTATAGATTGAGTGCTTCATTGTCAAAAAAGAGGCAACGAACTGTCAAATATTTGTTACCAACACCAAGTGAGGCACTTGTGGTCAACTCGCGGTCCATTCACGATTGGCGTATTGCAAGCGATCGAACGAAGAGTTATCACCAGTTATGTTTTCATTTTATTTTATTCTTTTAGGAAGATTTACAGCACAATAACAAATATAGGTTTTAGAGAATACATAATTAACAATGCTAATGAAAAATCTCCAGAGATATAAATTATCGCAAATATGAGTGTGATTACTATGAGAAGTATGGACATGACCCAAAATTCCTGGAATATCTCGAGATTCGGCACCGTAGCAACGGATGTAAATACAGTAACGTAATCCGAGGATTCCAAAAGAGGATAATTGTAATGGTTATATTCAAAATCTTTCATTGTAAAATCTATGTTACACTTAATGGTTACCAAAATAAGTAACTAAACCAAACATTATGATTCTTGGAGACTGTATTTTTCTCTAAAATGGACAAAATCTACATACATACATATCTTCACGCTGTAACCCTAATGGGATAATCGGAGAGGACGGAGCGCCAAGCGTCGTGATTCTTACATAAGTCTTTCGCTTCCTCAAATCTCATCATTCTCTTCACACATTTGCGAGTGCCTTTGACATTTCCGTTAGCTAACTCTGGCTATTTGACCTTCGTGAGTCAGCCATGGTGTTCCTTGGCTTTTTTTACCACTCCCTTTAACCCTGTACATATTTTAGTTAATTCTTCATCACTCGTTCTTTCTATGTCAAACAAACAAACGAAAAAACAAAAAAGCAAACAAAATCTAACTATTTGAATGTTTAGTTAAACATTTAAATAAAACACCATTACATAACCTTCATTCATACATAATTTTGAGTCATATCCATACTTTTGATAGTAATCATATCCATGATTCCGATTACTGTTACTGACTTCAACACTCGTGGTTTCTGTGTCGATAACGTGTTTTTAAATATCGTACGTGCAAAAGCACATCCAGGATTTTGTATGCAATGGAAAACTACATGTATGCTACAAAAACGTCTATAACCAGCATAAACGCCTGTTTTTTAATAAATTATGATTATTTTACGGTATCTTTATGTTTTATATTTTACAAGCAAAATTCTATAAATGATTGTAAAACCCGCATTTAAATCTATTATAATTTTAAAGAACTAAACGTACAAACAAACAGAAATAGTGACTTTGTTTTACATATTTGTACATTTTACATATTTAGATGTACATTATAGAAATACATAGACAGAAGATAATAAAAGAAAAGAAGTATAGAAGGCGTTAACTTTTTATAGTGATAAATATCATTTTAATTTTTACCGATTTTAAAATGTTCTCAAATGAGTTTCTTTGGAATTACGTTTCAACTTACTTGCATAAGATTAAAACACATAGCCACTAGCGCCATACCCAGCATCAGATACAGCGAACAAACTATGAAAGACGTCTCGATGCGCGGAGTGTACACACGCTCGCCCGGCACGATATCGCCGAAACCAATACTAAAGTGAAAATAATCGTTCAAATTATTATATTTTTCACAAAAATGTTACTCAAGTTCTGGAGCAGTCGGGTAAAAATTATATAATTATATCTTCAGACTCCACGAATAAAATTCAATGAGAAATCTTTTATTAAAATTATATTAATTTTCTCTTTTAGGTATACGATTATGTATGTCCTAAAAACTGTAACCTCCTTCTGGGACAGTTGGATAATAAATCCAGTTACAAACAAAGACATTTATAATTTTTCACTCTAATTCGAGTCCACTGACGTCAGATCACATGTGAGGCCCCACGTTGGGGGTCATATGTAACCAGCTACCAGCCTTACGTGGGTGGACGCCAATTAGCGTGAAAAAGGTGTCTTTAGCGTCGGACTTTATATATTATATTCAGACTTATTCATAAAGAAGCGAGTCGTGCGAATTGTTTTTTAGGCACGCACGCGCGTTATAATGGCGAGCTTCTCTCCCTTTTCTTTAGTTGTCATGACCCCAGTGTTTCGATATTTGAATATTTAAATTAAGACTTATAAAACAACTGGCCGCTACATATTATGTTTTGTTTTTCTCGTTGAAATTTCTAAAGAAAACATCTTCGAATGTTCAGAATACAGTTAATCTATGTAGATTAACTGTATTCTGGCAGTACGGTTAATTTGAAAGTTCCACGCAAGCAAAGCCCCGGTATAATCTAGTACAGGGTAAATCTGAAGAGATAGGATGAACAACATTGTGCTTACATTCTTACCTACTAAGAGATATGAAACAAAAATATGCACCATCCAACTGATCCCATTTCTCCCACATACCAAATATCATTGAACCAAACATTATATATCTGAAAAAAAATAACAATAAATTATTGATTAAATGATTGAATTTGTTGGTAACATTAAAACTGGAATGGTTGTATAGTGATAATTGACTTCAGATGGCGTGACGCACACTTTCGCTATATACAGTGTTGCCATTATACAACAATTCCAATTTCAATTATCCCAGAATTTAAATAATTGAATACAATAAATCAATCGAGCAGTTCTACACAAAATCATTAAGTGGATGGGCGATCTAGTGGTTTATCTGTACATATACATATAATGTCTTCAAGCTTCCTTCATGCAATCGCGACTTCGGCTTTGTATTCATATATATCGATGCGAAGTTTCGACTGTGATAATGCTACATAGTAAATATTTATTACTTAGAAAAAATAAATTTATTTGTTTATATTTTTATCGCCATAAATATTCTACTATATTAACGACATATAAAGTATATATTGGATTATAGTCGATAGTAGAGTTTGCGGCAGTTTGTCATGACGAGAGTGGCAACACTCTGTTGAAACGTTATTTATCAACTGTCACCAATCCTACTAAAGACCAAGAGATGTCGCCACTGATTAAACGACAAATATAACTCTTATAATTATTTTAAATGAAGACTTACCCAACCAAAACAGCCACACAAACGCTAATCGGTACAGTAATAGTTTGAGCATCGAATGTTACGTAACTGAAATCACTGGAAGCAGGACTTTCCTCGCTCCTGTACCCTATAGGCTCGGACCAACCCCTAATTCTGGGGTCAGGTTGATCGAACCTTTCGGGGTAAGGCATTGACACACTTCTAATGTATTCCGGCCTTCTGGAACATAAACCATTCACCATTTTCACTAATTCGAAAGTAGCTGTAAGTCCGTGTGTGAATATGATGTATATACATATACATTTATGTAAGTAGGAGTTATGTGAGTTTTGGTAAATATGGCTTTTGATCTCTGTTAACTGACATCATGGAACACTCAACCTATAGAGTGGCAATATCATTTATTTTGTATGAAAACAATTTACGTCTAAACACTGCTGCGGTTATTGCGTTCTGTTTTATAGTTTGATTTTTTGCTGTTTTTGCCACACCACCAAATAGAACAATGAGCCATTACATAAATATTTTAATATTTATCGGAATATACAGAGATGTACACACAGGTCCAGTATTGGTTATGTACTCCTTAATGCGAACGAGAGTTGATATTTGTTAGTATAAATAAACTAATCAGTGGTGAAAAAGATGGTCTGATATTTCGTCTCTATAGGTTGATTTCTCCATGACTGACATATAATTCGGATTTAATTTTGTAATATTATATCTCTTTACCTTTGAACTTGATAGTTATGATAGACGGGAGCTGAAACTCTTTGTGGTGGAAATCTGTCTTCAGTGATATCAGAATCTGTGTATCCAGCTCGCCATCCGTCGGGCCGCTCTATGCTTTCAATTTCACTCAGTTCCATCTGAAAAATTTTTGCGGTTTAGTCTTGGAAGCAGAAAAATTGATCCACATTAAAATTTTCATTTTCAATTACCAAGCACTTTTTGAAATCATTTTTATTTTTGAATTTTCTTCTGATTCAAGAGTTATTTTTCGGAAACCTATTTCGCATATTTAATTAATATGCATGTCTAGTATTACTGTATTATCTAGAATATAATTCTTTTTGACAGTTTTCGTTCTCACAGAAAAGCGTGGCCGATTGCTAGCCGAATTTGCCAAAAACGTAAAGAATTTAAATAAACTTTGTTCGCAAGAGTAATTAGCTGAGTATTGCTTTCCATGTATTTACAATTATGATCTTTGACTGATAAATTAATTTTAACAGCACAGGCCGCATGCGTACCGGGCCATAATTTCGCCTCGAAATCAATCAACCACTAAAAGTGCAAGATTTTGGCGCAAGAAATGCTTTACTCTGTCATTGGTAGATTGAAGATTCCCGTGCTGTTAAAATTGTCTACTGCGCTAGTACCTATATCGACGCGATTTATATTTTGGGTAATAGTGTACCTACGTGTGTATTAAACCTTTCAGTTTTCGATATATTCTGCCATAATTTAAACTTATTAATCGATGTGAAGTGTTTTCGCTCTCAAATCTTCAGTAAATTTGTACCTGGGCGGCCAGTTACGGACTAATCAGTTAAAATTTTCGCGGAATACAACTAAAAATGACAATGCCCAAATTCGCTACTACTGGTCCCAAAGTAACCATTCTATTCAAAATGTATATTTTAATTTCTTATGATTTGCTTGCTCGTTTGGCCCCTCTGATATAAAAAAAAATGATGTGTGTACTTTCGTTATACACAGATTTTTGATGAAATAAATGACTGTATCTTCGAATTTAATACCGTTACATTCTCTAAACTATTAGTTAAAATAAAAAGACCTCTTTAATAAGTTATAATACGACACATCTAATGTCATTGACATTGACGTTTCGGTTTTTTCTGAAGTATGTACCTGTGATATTTTTTGTTTATGAAAGTGAGGGCAAACGAGCAAGCGAGTCACCTGATAGAGAGTGACCACCGCCGCGCATAGACACCCGCAACGTCTGCACAATCACGGGTGCGTTACCGGCCTTTAGGGAAATAGGGAAACGATGGAGAGGAAGGGGTGAGGGTGATGGGCCACCGGCACTCTCGCTCACCGAACAAAACACAACAGCAATAGAAGCTGTTATTTCACGCCGATATTCTGTGAGAGGCTGATATTTCACCGGGCGAGCCGGCCCAATTCGTTCTGCATTGCGGCATAGCTCTACCCCTCTTATAGGTACCTAAGTGTCGCGATTGCCTAAATAATTTTACATTTTCTTTGATTGGCTGTATGATAGCTTTTAGCTGTATTCAAAGGTTTATCGATTTCGGAAATTTCGCGATGCGTATTCTTTTTTTATAATATATTTACATTCACTAGTTATCTCTATATTGTTATTATATTACTTTGAAGTGCTCATAATAAATTATACAACAGAATAAATATTAATACTTTTTTGGGCATTGTCATTTATATAAATATGATTAATAATAACACTCCAAATAACATTGATTGTGTGACTTCAAATTAAACACAAGGCCTGTACTGTTGGTACGAGCTACCACACGACCAACTGGGGTAGCTCCCAGAAACATCCAGACTTCAAGCAAAAGAAAAGTTCTGTTCTAAATCGACCTGACCGGGGATCGAGCCCAGTCAATACTTAAATTAATATACGTGTATTAATTAATATTAAATAACGGTTTTGTCTTTATATTTAGCATTAAAAATACGTCCACGATAATAAATAGCACAACGATTTTGCATGTAATGTATTATAATTAAATTGTCGAAATTACGTAGAAAGCTGAAGATAGATCGGCTTTTTTTAATTGCATGGGTGTATCGAAGATGATCTGTCCTACATTTTTTTTAAATACACAAAATAAACGGACAACATATTCCATCATAAACGAAAACCGAAGGATGACACCTCGCCAATAAATATTTATTGGTTACCTATTACACATTTCCATTCGAGTCTAAGAGAAATAATTTGGGACAAAGCGAAGTTTAAATAAAAAATGAAAATTGAGTCCAAAACACTCATCGTTTAATTTTTTCTACATTTGGTTTTTGAGTTAAGTACTAATTTGTCTCTGCACTAAATTTCAGTTCCAGACAACAGGGATTCCACATTTTGCGGCGTTGCTGCGGATTTCGCACCGGCGGGGTTATTACCGAAAAATTTACAGACAGCGACAGCCACGCGATCACCGCGTGACCGATAACTGATTGTAATATAATATTGGTATCATGTATGACGATTGCGTATCTATTATTCTATGACCGTAAAATGCACTTTTCGAGGTACATTTAGCGCCACCATACAAATTACATTACACAAATTCTCGTTTTGACAGCAGATATCGCGCGATATTGGCTGTCGCATGCTGCGAGTTACGTAATAAGCGTGCGGATTGCACCGATCGTGGTCACGGAAAAACTCGGACGGTCTGTCCGTGACCACGATCGGTGCATTGCGGTCGAACGTCGGATTAAAGTAGGTAATAACGCGATATGTACCCACTGCTTCATTACATAACTACAGCCGGTAAGCGATAGCCAAATCTTACGATCCCGATACGTTCTTAAATCGAGTACGGTATAATATCGCGAATCGTTAATGCTGTCTTTGTTGATAAATCAGTAAACTAAAAACTACTGCCAGCGACCCTATTTATGCGAGAAAAAATCTTTTCACCACATGACGCCGTAATTGCCAATTCAAAACAATATCGCACAACTGCGGCGCAACAATCGTACTTTAGGTGATCATCCAGCCGGTGGACACGTGTCGGGATAAAGTATTAACGCGACATGAACTCTACCTCTAACAGTAAATTTAATGCAGAGTTTATCAGGTCTGATAAAACTAAAACTAGTAGGCAAAATAATAAAGACATATTTTTTCTTTATCTACTTATCGCTCTTTCACTGTAATGAGACGAAACACTGAATACATATTCTGAGGAATAAAGAGTTTCTGACATTTTTTTTAAATAATATAATGCATCGGTTATCGTAATAAATAACGATCAACCTTGCAAAGCTGAATATAAATATTTTTATTATATCTTTATTATATCCAAAGCGAATTTAATATATAGTCGTTTCTACCTGTGTATGCAGCCTTGGCACCCTTCTTCTAGTGAAGCCTGGACATCCTTTACACAAACACACTAACGCATACAAACACTTGAACCATCGCGCCAGCAGCTCACCTGCAGTCAATTATAACAAAAATTATACCAATATATTATACAACGATTATAACAATAACTAGTTTTCCACCTGATTATGTCCGCGTGAAACTCTAAATAAATATAATAGTACTCCACACTGTGACACAAATTGTGAGCCCCATATTAAGCATTAGGCTTTTACTTATAATATACAACGAACTTGGGGAGCTCCTAGAAACACGAAGATTTTCGTGTTCTAAAACGTGTTTCGTGAAAAGTTCGTTTCCAATATTGACCTCTATTACTATTCTACTTCCTCTACAAATGTTGAAGAAATAATCACATCTATACGTATAAATAAGTCTGCGTCTGTAATTTCGAAATAAATGCTTTTTCTTAAGTATTCTTAAGTATTAATCGTTGTTTGCTCGTAACAAAAACCCAACACCTTTTTTTTTATCTCTCTGTCTATCTTTCTGTCTGTTTGTTTGTCCGGGCTAATCTCCGAAATGGGTGAATAGATTTTAACGGGACTTTCGTTGGCATAGTTTTCATCTTTAAATTGTTGACTTCCCTTTTATTCGCATGAAGCACTTAATCTTCTATAATGCATATTGCTAAAGATAAAACTCTTCCAGCGACAACGTTTCCTCTGCCAAATCATTTAGGTACATTCCTCTAGTCTGAGGGTATATTCATATATAGACACGGACAAATAGATACTTTTGGGCAACTGATAATGATAGTTGGCCTTGTCATCGCCTTCGATCAGGCAAAGAGTCGATCATGGTGTAGTTACAGCAAATATCCAGGTGAGAAATTTGCTGTTAAGCGGAAGGTAAATACTTAATTTGGACTTAATATTTTCAAATCTTACCAACATTCGTAAGGTACAGCAGAAACAGAGGCATCCCGAGCAGAGCGTATAATATAGTAATAACTTTACCCCAGTTAGTTCTTGGAGACAAATGACCATAACCTGAGAACAAACAAAATAAAAAGATCATCTCAAGAGGATTTCAGAGGAAAATAAAGTCCTATTACTACATCCCATCGTACCACCTCTCCTTGATACCACTCCTTCTATTGCCACAACTTCTCATACCACCCCTTCTAGAATCAATCCTTCTAGTACCACCCCTTCTAGCGTCCATCCCAGTACTATCATCTGTATTACATCTCTCCTATTGCTATCCCTTATCCTTTATAGTACCATCTATTTTAATTATGACCTTCCTAATACCATCCTCTCTTATGTCATTCCTTCCAGAACCACATCTTAAATTAACACTCCTTCCTACTTTTCTAGTACTACTACTAACAGTATCATTTCTTCAGGTACCAAGCCATTTAGTACCATGTTCTGGTAACGCTCAAGTACTTTCTTAGACTCAATGTTCTGAACAGTATCCATGGGCCTTAATCCACTAATCCATACCATTAAGTAGACTGTTTTCTTTCTCGACTTATGTGTCTTTTTCGTCGTAAATAATAATCAAGTCTCGCCACGCTATCTGTTCAATATTTACTGCTATTCTATCCGTTAGGAAGCTATCGCAAATTTTTTTAAAGTTCGCATTTCCATACGATTTCGAACAACACGGCTCATACGTCATTTCACGGCAGTTTTGCGTGAAACTAGATGTAGTAAAGAGCTTATTACGTTTAATTCGTGCAGTCATTTCGATGGGTTATTGCAGCATATTCGACGTGTTTGTGTTAGCCCAGTTCCAATTAGCATGGGCAGTGAAGCATGGATTGACGCAAACACGATATTAAGTAAGCTCTTGTTTTGGTAGAAAACGTCGAAGTAAATGTATTAACCTCATTTTTAATTATCATAATATTTTTAAGTTAAGATGTGGCGGATATCAATTTATGAAAGTTTTTTTTTTAATATAAAAATAATAAATGGACATGGAGCATTCAACTTATTGAGCAGCAATGTCATTTATTTTGTATGTAAACAAATGACGTCTATGGTAAACACTTGCAGTTACTGGTGTTACTGGTGGGTACCGAATAGAGCAATAAGCCATTTACATAAATATTTAAATATATGTCCAGTTTCGGTTCAGCGAGCGACAGTATCAACTCGTTAGTGTAAATAAACTGAGCAGTGGTGAATGGTCCGATATTTCATCTCTATAGGTTGAATGCTCTATGTAAATAGATAAAAAGTATTCCTGCGTTAGTGACATGGAGAGATTACATTTGATAACCCTCATACCAACAAACATTTTTTACAATTTTACAATTACAAATTATAACCTCTAAACCTAACTCTAAAAGCCAAAATTAAACTTTTTAATTTCACGTCTATTTTTTGGGTATTACTTGCTATAGATTATAGATAACCATTATTATCAGCCGAATAATTGTTATAGACAAATAGACACCAAAGAAATTCCATAAGTGTTTTTTTTTTAATTTCGGCCGAAATAAAAATTGCATTAATTATTTTTATCTCGTATCATATCAAACATGCATACATATCATCACGCCCTAACGGGCTAGTCAGAGAGGACAGAGCGCCAAACTTCGCGTTTCTTACATACTTCTGTCGCTTCCTCAAATCTTGTCATTCTTTTCACACGTTTTTGCCTGGGTATGCGAGTGCTTTTAACATTTCCATCAGCTAACGCTCTGGGTATGATCTTCGTAAGTCAGCCTTGGTCTTCCTTGGCTTCTGCTACCACTCACTTCCGATCTGTAGATTTTCTTCATCAGTCTGTCATTTCTCATTCTTTCCATGTGACCTACCATCTAAGCATTCCTTTCTTCATTTTTGCTATAACACTGTCGTGCAACCCTGTCATACTGCATATCTCTTCATGACTAATATCACTAATACCATACAATAATATCTATTATATAACACGCCTTACGGTGGCTGCAGCTATGAGGTTAATTTTCGTAATTGTGGTTTGATCATTGCTAATGTCACTAATATCAGACGATAATTAGCAGCATTATACATATAACGTGCGTAAGAGGATCTTGTGCGGGGTCTATTTGAATCGCTACCACCACCTTACTCGCTAATCCTGTCGCCAAACAGCAGCGTTTGCATTGTTGTGTTCCGGTGTGGATGGTGAGACAGTCGGTGGAAATTCTGACACGAGAGGCGTCTTAGTCCTCAGGAAAGCCAACGCACTTGCAATGTGTAGTGCTTTCTTAGCCAGGATATTGTAGATATCAAGGCTAAATCCATGCGACTGAGTCCACGTATCATCAGATGAAGTATACTCATTTAATAATAGTAATAATAATAATGTATTAAAACACAGTAAGCTATTAAGTTACACACAGGACACAGTAAATAAATATACAACTTGTGATTATGTTAAACCTTATATAATTAATGTAAAACGAGGGCCCTGACCTTCAAACTAGGTAAGTACTTATATTATGGATTTGTCTTCTTTGTAGAACAAACACTGAAAAGTGCAAAATAACCGTCTTTCATTAATGAAAACTCAATTACAAAAATAACAACATAAATACGATGCCTTAGAGCCTGTAGGTATTGTGCGCAGCGACGGCAGGAGACCGGATGGTTTGACGCTCATTCCTTGGAAACTTGGAAGATCGCTGGTGTGGGATGCCACTTGTGTCGATACACTTGCTGTTTCCCATGTGCCGGCGACTTCCAAGTCAGCAGGTGCCGCGGCCAGCACTGCCGAGAACTTGAAGCGGCGTAAGTATGCGACTCTCTCCGAGAGTTTCATATTTACGCCCTTTGCAGTCGAAACTTTGGGTCCCTGGGGCCCCGAAGCCCATCGACTGGTTTCTGATATTTGTAAGAGACTGGTCGAGGCTTCGGGAGACCGCCGGGCTGGCAGCTTCTTCCGCCAACGAATCAGTTTGGCTATTCAAAGAGGCAATGCTGCCAGTCTGCTAGGTACCTTGAGCAATGACAGCTTTCTAAGCGGCAACTTTGAGGAAGTTTATTATTTAAGATAATGTGTAGTTGTAAGTTTGTAAATATTAACATATGTATGTACTTTTTGTTAATAAATGATTTATTTATAATACGATTCCAATACCTATACAATTAAATTTGACAGTTACTGAAGTCGGTGCCAAATCAATGTATATTAGTTTGGTAGGCTTGGCACCGGCTTCAATAACTGTTTAATTCAATTATTTCTATCGTATTTATAAAGTTATTCTTGTATTTGAGTTTTAATTAATAAAGGATGGTTATTTTGAACTTTTTAGTGTTTTTTTCGAAGTCGGATTATTTTTTGGAGTTTACTCCTTAAGAATCGATTTTCATATAAGGCCCCTGGTATGAAAAAAATATGAGTAAAATCTATTCATCGAATGACAGCGTTACATTTTTTGTGCGCAACCTATTGTCTTTCTTTTTCCCTTTCCTTTTCAGTCGTGAGTATTAAGACGTACTTAGGGTATGCTGCGGGGCAGCTTACGCATGTAAGTATTATATGTATATAATATACCTATATGTTATCTATATAAAATATATAGGTATATAATATATACTCTACAGCGTCTTTAAATAATGAATATATATAATATATATCTAGGTTCACAACAAATCCAAGATGGTGAATATTACTTTTTTTTGATAAATCGATATGGGTGTCATATCCTAGGTTTCTCGGGGTGCTAATTACGAAAATGACGTTCATTTTCAAATCCAAGATGGCGAATATTACTTTTTTTTTGGATAAATGGATATGGGTATCAAATTCTAGGTTTTTCGGGGTGCTGATTATGAAAATGACTCATTTTCAAATTAAAGATGGCGAATATTACTTTTTTGGATAAATCGATAGGGCCATCAGCTTGGTCAGCTTAGCGAGTAAAGTCTATACTAAAGTATTGACTGAACGTATGAAAGGTGTTTCAGAAAGATATTTGTGGGAGGCGCAAGGTGGATTCAGGAACGGTAGGGGTTGTATGGATCAGATTTTCTCGCTTCGCGTTATCGTGGGAAGGTTTCTGGCTTTAGGTCAGAAAGTTTTCTGCGCTTTCGTGGATCTAGAGAAAGCATTCGATAGAGTAGTGCGGAAGAAATTGTGGAGTCTTCTGCCTGAATATGGCGTGGAGGGCTCCTTACTGCAGGCTGTGAGGTCATTATATCGAGACCACAGAGCCTGTGTAAGGATAGACGGTGACATGTCGCCCTGGTTTGAAGTCTGTTCTGGTGTCAGACAGGGCTGCGTGATGTCTGCCTGGCTATTCGTGCTGTATTTGGACAGTTGCCTCCAGAGATTGAAAGGTAATATGAGTGGTATGGGATGTGGTGACACAGTGGTAAACTGCCTATTGTACGCTGACGATGCTGTGCTAATAGCACCATCAGAAGCAGAGTTGCAGACACTAGTCACGTGCATGAAAGAAGATTGTGAAGTAAAAGGATTGAAAATGAATGTGAACAAAACTAAGGTTCTGGTATTTGAAAGAGAAGCGGAACAAACGAAATGTGTGATTAGTGTAAATGGAAAATGTCTAGAACAGGTGAATGAAATTGTGTACCTGGGAAGTGCGTTTTCGAGGGATGGAAGATGTGAGTTGGATGTGGAGAGACGGGTAGCAGCTGGCAATAAAGTGAACGGTGCTCTGTCCGCATTAGTGGGTAGTGTGAATATATCTAACACTGCTAAAATGGCCATCCACAATGCGGTGTTGGTGCCGACTTTGTTGTACGGCAGCGAGGCATGGATATGCCCGAAATCGAGTGAAAGTATGATAAATGCTGTGGAGATGCGGTCTCTCAGAAATATGTGCGGTGTCACGCTTGCGGACAGGATAAGCAATGATGAGATACGCAGTATGACAGGGTTGCACAACAGTGTTATTGTAAAAATGAAGAAAGGAATGCTTAGATGGTTCGGGCACATGGAAAGAATGAGTGATGAAAGACTGACGAAGAAAATATACAGAGCGAAAGTGAGTGGTAAAAGAAGCCAAGGAAGACCAAGGCTGACTTATGAAGATCAAATAGCCAGAGTGTTAGCAGACGGAAATGTCAAAAGCACTCGCATACCTAGGCGAAAATGTGTGAGGAGAATGATGAGATTTGAGGAAGCGAAAGAGGTGTGTAAGGACCGCGACTCCTGGCGCTCCGTCCTCTCTGACTACCCCGTTGGGGATACAGCGTGAAGTTATGTTATGTTACGATATGGGTGTCAAATTCTAAGTACCTCGGGGTGCTGATTACGAAAATGATGTTCATTTTGTAATCCAAGATGGCGAATATAATTTTTTTTATAGATCTACTTGGGTGTCATGTTTTAGGTTTCTCGGGGTACTGATTACGAAAATGACGTTCATTTTCAAATCGAAGATGGCAAATACTACTTTTTTTATATCTATTAATATTGATATTTAACATTATTGTATACAGTGAAGTGAATAAAAATATATAAAATATGGAAAAAACCAGTATACTCCAGTTGTGCGGAGCTGACACACACACTTTTTTTCTCAATTTTTTTTTATTTCCCCCGTTTGAGTGACGGTGGCCTAAATAAATATCTAGAGTAGGTCGACAATTACCTTCATTTTTAATTCTAGAGCACGATGACGTACAAGAGGATCATCAATATAAATAAAGCTTATATGCAATTAGCGTTATTTAGTGTATCTTCGAAATCAAATCTTCAATACCAGTGAAATTTAAATGGAACCACCTCGGAAGTATATATCCTTACAAATAAAATAAAATTTTCCAAATCGGTCCACAATTGACCGATTGAAGTTATTGATAAAAATACATAAAAAAAATACATGCAGACGAACATAGAGCCTCGTACTTTTTTTTAAAGTGGGTTAATAAAAAATACTTTAAGATATATATGTATTATTTAATTCTATTATACATTTCATGTAGAGCTGTAGGAATTATCTCACCTATAGTAGTGATAACAGTAAGGGAATACAGAAATGCCGACGAGAAGCTCCACTGGCGCGAGGAACGACCACCGTCCCAACCTCGCCTAACCGCCACGACTATCTTCCGCTGATACGCGGCTATTTCTATGCTGATCCTGTAACACATTAATTTTATTGCCTACAAACTAAATGTACAAAGACAGAGTGGTACTTTAACCTTCGCAAGAAGCATTGAACTTTACTCATCAACAGTTACCTCTAACGATGCCATAGTTAAGAGCCTGCCTATGCAGCTCAACAAAGTCAAAGCAAGCGAATTCAACTTCAAGCACGCGCTTTATGGTAGCAGCCACGAGATTCATTTTCGTAATCCGGTTTAATCATATTTTCGGTGCAGAGTCCCATTTGTTTCTGTACATTATTGTAATTTGCATTTAAACTGCATTATCTACTTCGCCTATTGAAAATCTGAATTTGATGTACTGACTCCCTTTGCAATCGAAACTTTGGGTCCCTGGCCCGAACCCCTTCGACTGGTTTCTGATATTTCTAAGCTACTAGTAGAGGCTTCGGGAGACCGCCGGACTAGCAGCTTCTTCCGCCAACGAATCAGTTTCGGTATTCAAAGAGCTAATGCTGCCAGTCTGCTGGGCACCCTAAGCAATAACAACTGTCTAATCGGCAACTTTGAGGATTTCTATTATGTATTTAAAATAATGTTTAGTTTTATGTTTGTAAATATTAACATTAGGATATGTATGTACTGATTTATATAACAAAGACTGTGTACTAATTTAATATAGCTTTGTTTCTGTAGTATTACAGCATACGCTTCATAAATAATTCGAAACGCCATGTCCTTTACAAAAACGGTGAGGCTAATCAGATAAGCTGACTCACCTGTATGTACGACACACATTTATTACCAGGTAACCTTATTGGCCGCCATTTCGTCACAAAACCGTACTCACACATCTACATGTCATTTGATTTTATTTACCTCACTTCGTAGTACGGGACAGGCTGTCTGAAGTTATAAAGTCAATTTAATAAAGTATATATGAAGTATTCAATTTACTGGGCCATATTTTAGAAGCTTCTCATTTAATGCTTACGTCAACAAAGATTTAAACTCTTATGAATTTAAATCTAATTACGAGTTTTTCTTTAGTATATTGAATGTTTATATTGAACATCAGAATTAGTACATTATATTGAACGCCAAGTACTTCTAAGCCTTTTATGCTTCTAAGAGCTTCGACATTAGGGAAGCAAGATTCTATGTCGATAGCTCACAATAATTCGCAATTCAAGGGACTAATTGTTCAAAGAACTTATATATTGTAATGTTAAGTATAAAATTTAATGTTAGTGTATTTCTCTTCCATGCGCTCGCGCATCGTTCATCCACTTGCAATGAAATTTTGGCGAGTTATTGTGCGACCGCGGGAAGTTTCTAAATAAGTACCACGCAAACGAAGCCTTGGGAACCACTAGTTTAATTACAATTCCAAGAACAGGATACTTATGAAAACTTTATTTTTAACCCTCAATGGAAAAGAAGATTGTTATACGTTTGACACTGTCGTCTGTCTGTGTTCGTTTGTTTCGTTTGTTAAAATGGTCTATGGTATGTGGAAATCGGTACAGTTGTTTTCATGATTTTCAGCTTTGAACTTTAATTGTGAAGGAATCTTAGGCACTATTGTGGTTAAAATGTTTTAAATATTTCTGCTTATGCTTGTTGGTTTTAGTGACGAAGGTCCTAAATTATAATTTCTTTGTCAGTTTTATTTTATGGTTCAGCTTTGATAACGCGATTTTTAAAGAGCATCAAAACATCTGTGATAAGGTTTTACTGAGATCCTATTGTTTTTTCTTAAAACACACATTGAGTTTTTTTATTAAAACTGAAATGTTAAAAAGTGTAAGTCAAGGCCAGTTACAAGACTTCATGATTAAATGTATTAATATATTATAGACAAGTAAATAATCAAAGATTATAGACAAATATCAATATATTACAAAAGTGCTGTACAAAAAGCGATATTTTGTCATCTCAATAAAATAAGCTTGGTCAACAATGTAATATATGTCTTATACTCCGGGCCAGAAAAAAGAGGCTCCGGTCGTACATCCATCCGACCCCGAGGAGAACGACAGCACGTGATGACTGCGAGGGTGCAATGGGGGCTCCGTCAGTGCGCCGCTAGGAATGGCACCGAGGACGATTTCCGAGGGAGTTCGATGAGTAAAAGTCTCATATGATCAAGTTTCGCCCCCAGGGGCTTGGGATTGAGACTTGGTTATGAAACTTGGGTAGGAAACTAAGAGAAACCTGCGTTCAGATTTCTCCTACATCACCGAAAAAAGATACTAAGAAGTATAATTAGTCAATCAACAAAATCGCATAAAACTCAGACAGACATAAATCAAAATATCATTTCTCACCTCTCTTTTAAAGCAGTTTCATTAAATAAATTGAGCGCAAGTGTAACATTCTGCCAAAGATATTCCGCTGTGTTGTCTCTCTCTCTTGCCATAAGGCTAACGCGCTCTATTTCACTCGCTCCCTCTATTGCTTGAAACATAAATGCACCTGTAAAAATGTAATATTTGTGAGTGCTCTAACTTCTTAGGATGGAGATAACTACTGAATAATGTTATTTCAATGTTTGGGAAACGTTTGAATTTTACGTCTAAGAATAATGCGAGGAAACCAAATGCGTTTCCTTTGTTCTACACAAGAGGATGAGAAGTTAGTACATAAGAATTTATGTTCGTTTGACTTTAGTTATAGAATTCTGTGCCTCAAAGGGAAAAACAAAAATCTCATGGGATCATTCATGCTTTCGTTCGTTTGTCCGTTGCGTTGAAACCATGTAACATACAAAAGGCTTCGTAATACATCTTGTTGCACTAATTAACGTTTTTAAATAGAAGAATATAATTAAATGGGACGAATTCCTAAAATTTCTAGCTATTTTTCGCTCAAACTCCAAAAACCACCAACTGAACATTTTCGGTGCTGGTTAGTTGACCGAGTCCTATCTCTAGTATATCCTGAGGAGGCTAAACACGTATAGATTGGAGGTTTTTGGAGTTTGAGCGAAAAATAGCTTAAGATTTTAGGAATTCATCGCACGAAATGGATTTTCGCAAAGTTACACCTGAGTCTATATTTATATATAAGTGATAATTAAATATTATTAAATAAATTGTCTTAACCAATTATTTTTTGTAGCCTATAGGATCCTAATCCTAATAACTAAACAGGATAGATATCATAATTATTCACATATAAAACTGTGATTTGAAACGTATTTTATGAACAGGAATTATATTTAAATTGAAAAAATCTCAAAGAATTGTCCTTTGGATAACTAAAAGTGCTTTGCCTCCTGGACAACTACAAAAGTAGAAAACAACGAAGTATTGTTTTAACTAAATTTAATGTGGTGATGGGATAGACATTACCTTTGTGATAAATACAATTGTAATTAGGTATGAAACGAATATCTATATGTAACTACCCATACTTTCCGAATAGTTGGTGTCAAGAGTTCAGGGACAGCAGTGAAACAAGAAATGAAGGACTTTAAATTACTGTTGTTTTTTTTTTCTTTTTTTTTTATAATATATTACATTATTTTATTATTTTTTCATAATTTAATTATTTATTTAATAGGTGTGGTAGAGCTATGCTGCATTACAGCACGAATTGGGCCGACTCGCCCGATGAAATACCACCCTCTTACAGAATATCGGAGTGAAATAACAGTATCTTGTGTTTCGTTCGGTGACTGAGAGTGCCGGTGGCCCATCTCCCCCTCCCCTTCTTTTCCCGCCTTTCCCTAATGGTAGGCAACGCACCCATGATTCTCCGGACGTTCCGGGTGTCCATGGGGGCGGCGGTCACTTTCCATCAGGTGATCTGCCTGCTCATTTGCCCCCTCTTTTATAAAAAAAAAAAATATGTATTTTTAAATTCTTTTAAAAAAATTGTTTTTAAAATTGCATTACATTTCATGTAATAATTAGATTCTAGATTTATTGATATTCGATAATGTGATGATATATTCCATTTAATGATAAAAATTTTGGAATACTAACCGTACCGTACCGTAACATCAATGGTAGTTTAAACTAAGGATGAGAGTTTAATCTTCTGTCTTCGATTATTTCGTAAAATCAATGGCAGTTAATCGATTACGAGCAGAATAAATTATTGAATATTGACAAAGAATCTTAAAAAGAACGAACGAACTGTGAACGAAACGGATAATATTACCGTGTGTAAGACATTAATCTCGGTTTTACTAATCCGTTAACTATTTCCATTTGATATTAGGAAAGTGGATTAAACTGTCGATCAAACTTTATCGCAGATTACGAAATCCGTAGTTTTAACTGCTGTTGTTTTTACGGCCCTAATTAAAACAAACACGGAATTTTGCTAATTTTCAAATACACTCATCAAAAGTGTCTAGGGATCAAGTACGTTTTAGAGTATTGTCGCAATTGAGGATTATTATTTTAACTTTTTTGGATCGTTATTGATTGTTTTTAGTGATTTTCACTATTTGAATAAAGACTTTTCTTTAAATTTTGATTAAAAATAGAGAATGAACTGTCAATTAGGATTCCTATAAAAGTGTATAATAGCGTTTTTACAAAACCATTACAATTTCTGCATCGAAACTGAAAAAAATTGCATCGATATGGAGCGACGACATCATTTGACACGAGAAGAGATCATGAGAGCCGTCGGAATGTTGCACGCTGGTTCCAGGCAACGTACTGTGGCTGTCGCTCTTGGCACTACACGGAGCGTCATAAGCCGTATCTGGACACGCTATCGTATCACGGGCAGCCTGGCCGAGCGACATAGAGGAAGATCTCGCATCACCACTCGCAGACAGGACCGGTACATCCAAAACATTGCTCGAGGGAATCGTACTATGACCCTCATGATGTTGGCTACGAGGCTCCACAGCTCTTTAGGCTTGCTGATAAGCGACCAAACCATCCGAAATCGTTTACATGAAGTGAGTCTGCGTTCCCGAAGGCCGCTGAGAGTTCTGCCTATAGCACCCTGCAATCGTAGGGCCCGTTTACTATGGACTCGCGAACACAGAAATTGGGAGGAAGAAGACTGGCGTTGTATTTCCTTTTCCGACGAATCTCGTTTCGGTATGAGGCCGGATACAAGACGTACTCGAGTTTGGAGGACCTTTGGACGTCACGAATGTTTGAAATTTTTTCAGGAAATTCATTCATATGGAGGGGGAACAATAATGTTTTGGGCCGGTATTTGGATCGGTGGAAGAACCGATCTCATTTGGATCAGGCGCAACCTCAATGCTCAGATTTATGCGGAGAGGATTGTTTCAGACGTTATCATCCCTCTGCGAAGCCGGTTGGATGATTCGTTTCGACTAATGCACGACAATGCACGTCCACACACGGCTAAAGTCATAACACGCGCTCTTGCCGACGTTCGCATCAACGTTCTGCCGTGGCATGCTCAATCGCCAGACCTCAACCCAATTGAGCACGCATGGGATATGCTTCAAAGAAGAGCTCTGCCGAGTATGGATGCCGTGCATACCCCCCAACAACTTTTTGACTTGTTAGAAAGAATGTGGGCGGCCATTCCTCAAAGTGATTTTGATGAAATGATTTTAAGCATGCCGAATCGCTGTGATTGTGTAATTCGTGTCAATGGTGGAAACACATATTATTAATTTTTTTTATTTTTACAATAAAAATTTAAAAAATCCTCATTTTTGCCTTTTTTTGCCATTTAATTGACGACATTAACTTAGGTTATTTTCGCACAATTTGCAAAAATTTTAATTTTTCTTAATTTTTACAAAATTTAGGGATAAGTTGTTAACTTAAGCGTAGAAATTAAAGTAAGAAGCCAGTCTGGAAAACTAGATTTGATAAATATTAGTTGGATAATTTTTTATAGTTAAAAATGTACTTGATCCCTAGACACTTTTGACGTGTGTATTTATCTATTCTAATATTATAAAGAGGGAAACTTTGATTGTATGTAATGGCTAAACTCAAAAACTACTCAACAGATTTCAAACATTCTTTCACATATAGAAACCTACATTATCAGTGAGTAACATGGGCTGTATTTTATTTCCAAACTTGACTTGTTAGAAAGAATGTGGGCAGCCATTCCTCAAAGTGATTTTGATGAACTGATTTTAAGCATGCGAAATCGCTATGATTGTGTGAATCGTGCCAATGGTGGAAACACAGATTATTATTTTTTTTATCTTTACATAAAAATTTAAAAAGTCCTCATTTTTTGCCTTTTTTTGCCATTTAATTGACGACATTAACTTAGGTTAATTTCCCACAATTTGCAAAAATTGTAATTTTTCTTAATTTTTACAAAATATAGGGATAAGTTGTTAACTTAAACATAGGAATTAAAGTAAGAAGCCCGTCTGAAAGACTAGATTTGATAAATATTAATTGGATAATTTTTTATAGTTAAAAATGTACTTGATCCCTAGACACTTTTGATGTGTGTAGTTTAAAAACCTAACATAGAGACGAACTAGCAGTCTTGGCGGTACTAGGCCGTGTAGTACCAGCCGCCTCTTCTCAACTCCATCATTCACTGACACGTATGATATGAATTTATTCACAAACGTCGGAAACTCAACTTTCCGTTTCCGACAAGAAACTTTTGGATGATTTTGTCCATACGCGATTCACAAATCCGAAATCGTTTTATATTTATATTATATGTATATATATCATATTGTATATAGTCGTATTCACAAATCCAAGCCGTCTGATTGAATTTATGCTTTCCGACGATCGGCTTTTCCGCCATGGAAAGTTTCTAACATTTTTGAATAACCCCCAAGAAATAACAAACATCTCTTTATTGCTAACATTTGTCTGCTCGTTACTACAGACATACCTACTTATTAACTTGCACATTTCTCATTTCCCATTCAAATACCGAATTAAAATACCAGAGTAAGATCGCGAGACTCGCCGCCGCCTGACGGACGGTGACCACACACCGCTATATTTAGTGTCGTTTTATGTCCACATCAGTGTGTTTTTATCACAATTAGACCGGGCTGTTAAGAATAAAACATATTATTGTTTCTATCTCTCGATACCGAGAGATGACGCTAGTTGTCCCGTCAGCGCGCGTAGTTTATTCTTTTTTTGGTATGTGAGCAATTAGTGTGTTATTTGAGATGTAATGGAGAAGTCTAAAAAGGGCATCGGTCGCTTTGTGATAAGAAAAAGCGAACGTTTTTGAAATGTTGATTGTAAATCTCAATTATCTTTTTTGTTTTGAAGTTAAAAGAAATTCTGCCGTGTCGTGTTTACATGTTATGTTGTGTTCGCCGACTGGAGTTGGTATTTGATTGTTTTGCATTATATTTTTACTATATAATTATTTAAGTGGTAGGCAAAGAGGTTAGGAAGGTGATAAGTGGAGCTATCTTTCATTTGTGGGTGTACGGCGCCGGAAGCCACCTCTGACTTCCACTACCTTGAAGACTAACGGACATTAAAGGTATTTAAGCCTCTATTATTTGTACAACTTTGTTTATTAGCGCCGCGTGTCACAGTCAATGTCGGCGCAATTCCCGGCACGTTTATTACCCTGCCGAAATAATATAGGGCCCAGCACGCGCTGTGGTCGTGCCTGGAGCTGTACCACTCACGGGGCTATAGTTGGCATTATGGGAAATCCACCTTTGAACATCGAACTTAGGGCCAGAACCTAAGCGCCAGAAGTTGATTTTGAGTATAGAATTTTGAATCTTGAGTACTAATAATGAGTGTCCTCTATTACAATTATTATATCATTGCACTACCAAAACAGTAAGTAATCTAAACCTTAGCCATATGAAGCTTTACCTAGAGTTTAGAGAAAAAATTTAATAAGCATTTATTGGGTCCTTACATATGAAATTAGCGTTTTGTCGTATTGACCACTTTGATCTGAAATATCTCCTCTTTGGTTAAGAATTCAAAATTCAAATTTATAAATTCATTTAGCTGGTACATTTGAGTTTTGAAAACAGTCATTCATTTGTTTTTTCCTCATTATTTTTTCTTTGGCGTCGCTTATTACCGCACAATGGAAAACATGAAATATCGGTATATTTACGAGTATGAGTTCTACCGTGGCACCAGTGCTGCAGAAACAGCTCGAAGGATTAATGATGTTTACGGCGCTGGTGTCGCAACAGAAAGCACGGTACATTTTTGGTTTCAACGTTTTCGTTCTGGAAATTTCGACCTTCAGTACCAACCCCGTGGACGGCCGGAGACCAAAGTGGAAAATGAAGAATTAAAGGCTATTGTGGAAGCGGATCCATCACAAAGCACTTCAGAGATAGCTGCAGGCTTCGGGGTAAGTGACAAAACTGTATTAATCCATTTGAAGCAAATCGGGAAAGTAAAAAAACTTGAACGATGGGTACCTCATGAATTGAGTGAATCGAACTTGCAAACACGCGTCGACTCCTGTGTTAGTTTGCTCAACCGACACAATAATGAAGGGATTTTAAATCAAATCATTGCTTGTGATGAAAAGTGGATACTGTACGATAATCGGAAGCGCTCGTCGCCATGGCTGAACCCTGGAGACCCAGCCAAATCCTGCCCTAAACGAAAATTGACTCAGAAAAAGTTACTTGTGAGTGTTTGGTGGACTAGCGTCGGTGTCGTTCACTACAGCTTTCTAAAATCTGGCCAAAAGATTACGGCAGATATCTATTGTCAGCAACTGCAAACCATGAAGGAAGAACTAGCTGCTAAACAACCGAGATTGGTCAATCGGTCAATCTAGGCCACTGCTGCTTCACGACAACGCAAGACCACACACTGCACAACAAACAACCACTAAGTTAGATGAGCTACAATTGGAATGTCTGCGACATCTACCGTACTCCCCGGACCTTGCTCCAACAGATTACCATTTTTTCCGGAATTTGGACAACTTCTTACAAGGAAAAAAATTCAACTCCGATGCGGCAGTCCAAACCGCCTTCAAAGAGTTTATTGATTCTCGCCCCCATGGTTTTTTTAGTAAAGGGATCAATGAACTACCTATGAGATGGCAAAAGTGCATAGATAACAACTGTGCATACTTTGATTAATTAAATATATTTTACAATAAAAAAATTGACTTTATATTCCTCCCGTACAAAACGCCAATTTCATATGTAAGGACCCAATATTATTGAGGCCTTTATTATTAAATTAAATCAAAAGAGAACGATAGCAAGTACCCATGCGTCTTACCTGATAACGATTTGCATAGTTCTAAGATGAAAAATTATTAAAACCAGAGGGGCCGGCTATTCCCACAAAAATGTGTAATATTTTATTAAGGCTGCAAATAAATCATATTAACGTTTTTTTCGTTTTGAGGTTATATTAATATGTAATCAAGGTAAAAGTGTATAATATAAGAAACTGAAAATATAATTGCTTTTCATAGCTCCTTTTCTAAATTGAGTAAAAAATTTATAAAATAAAATCGTTATCAGAAAAACATTTATTTGACGCACAAACCACACACTCAATAAATAACGTTTTTTAAATAATATCAATTTTTTCACAAACAGGCAGTATTAATTAATCAAAATCTATATAAATACGTGAAGAGAAAACTGTGGTTCCCTTTTTAAGAAAATTGCGCGGCTGGAGGAGTTTGAAATTTGGTAAACTTAAAGTTTAAATGGAGAACAATGGAGAAGGACGGGAAAAAGCCAATATTTTTATATAATATGCATTGAATGTCAACGTCATTACATTTTTAGTTGTGTTGCCATTAGTTTTTCTTGTTACTAAATATGTTTGTTATATTTTTCTGTCTGTTGTCTGTGTTAAACTATTTTCTTTCTTGACTAGCTTTAGACGCGACTTCGTCCACGTGGAATTAAAAAAAGTAACCTGTGTCCTTCTCCTGGGTTCCGAGTTTAAAGTTCCGAGATTTAGCCGTGACAGCCGCCCAAACAGACAGACTTTCTCGTTCATAACATTAGTGTGAATATGGATTATATCACACATTAATTAGTTAGTTGCTATCGTAAAATTATATTAAATATTTTGACGAATTACGACGAGCATTTATTATTTAATGAAAACAAATATAATGAAAAGTATTGTATACTCGTATTAGTGGCATTATTAAAAATATTTTTACTGTTATAATAAATGTAGTGGATATATTAAATGGAAAGTGTATTAGATACAACATATTTTTTAATGGCAATACTTAAAATACTTTTACAGATGAAAGTGGAAATGAAGTTAGCAATATTAACTAACTGTCCGTTTGAATAAACAATTTATTCTTGGCTTCTACGAGAAAAACCAATTTAAAATTGAGTAAATTATATGATTAAGTTTTATACATATTATTACATGTTCAAAAACGTTCGCTAACACTTTTCTTAAAAATCACATTTTAAATTACGCGAACCTCAGACCTTTCTGTGACGCGAACCAAATTCGCATTTCATCAATTTTTTAGCGACAACTTTTAGCATGCTTCGACATGCTATTAATAACATTTTTTAAATTGATTGATTAAAATTTTTCAACTTATTATTACAAATTTTCTAAAATAATACTTACAGCAAAAATATATCGACGCAAAACGTTTAATATCCAATTAAATCTAAATAAACAGGAAAGCGTTTTGTTCGAGTCGTATAGGTGTATTATTGAGAATTTAGCTTAATATAGTATTTATTAATATAATAATAAAGCACGATTACACCAGTTAGGTATTTTTTCACGAAATTGATTGTAAAGGTTTGTAAATTTAATTAAAATTACGAAATGAAGGTTGAAAATAACGAAAACGTAATATCTTTTCCATTGTACCTAAATAAGGTATGTATACGGCATTGGTTAAATACTTATTACATAATATACTAATGTATTATGTATATTAATGTATTAAAATTTAATTGTCCCAAGTTACAATTCGATTGGAAATATTACTTGTAATTAATTCACTTATATACTATATTCTTAGCTCCATTCCGCTTCTTCTTACTCGATACATTCTTATTCGACACACCATGTTTCATTTCTCAAAGAATCATCTTCAAGCAAAGTACAATTTCGTCGTTTACCTCGCATGTATGATTCTTTTTGATTCAGATTTTGTAATCAAAAAGAAAATGATAATATTCTGTAATTTTTTTATGTATCAGCAGTTTTAAAATCAGGTATTCTTGGACAATGAAAGAGCTGAGAAGGTAACAGAGATGAAGAAACAGGGTTGGGATTTGGACGGCGAAAAATGTGTTTTTTTTTATTTTTGCTAGTTTACAGAAAATGATAAATTTATTAAAAAATATAATCGAAAAATCAATTAATTCGATAATATTCAGCTTATATTTCAAAAAAAAAACGTATGGTTATCAAACAAATAAATGGAAACTTTTTAAACTTTTTTCGGCTATTAAATTATACTTATTTTATTTCTAATTAATTGTAGCGTTTTTGTAAATTCAATCAAAGAAGTGTTTATTTCAATATTTTACCTTCGCATATATCTTTTGTTAAGTTTATGGCTGCAGTGCAAGTATTGAGTTTTCGTCATCAAAATAGTGTATCGCAATTCGGTATTTCAATCATCTTGATGTTTTCAAAATGGAGTTAAATGCTTGTGTTACACATTAAAATATCTCTACACATGTAGGTACATAGCTCGAGCCAGTATTAGGGAATTATCATAGATGGCAAATTAGAATCACGTAGTAACAGGTTTCTAGTTCGTTAGTTAAGCAAGTTCCTCGTAATTACCTAATCTTAACGACCTCCACGGAAAAGTAAGTGGCTCGCACTTTTTATTTTATTTTATTACCGATTCATTTACTGTCATGTCGTCAAAACACAAACCACAGAATTTTTGGAAATTCAAGCTATAAGGGAGTGAGGGATGTCAAAGCGAAAACAAAAAATTAAAAAGCTTTCAAGAACTCAATACTTTACGTAGAAACATAAAGTATGAAATAAACAAACGTATTTCCAATTTTGAAAAATTAAACCCTTAAGAATTAAAAGAGGTATCAAAGTTTGGTACAGAAAAAAAATCTTTACCGTCGAAGTCACAATCAACTACTAGTAATTCTAAAATTGTCTCATTATATTTAAATATTGAAAACGTCGGTAACACTGAAATAAAATAGTAATTTATCAACGCCAAGGTTAATTACAGTCACTAAACATTAACCATATTTATCATGTAAATGAGGTAGAGGCAGATTTTCATACAATTTACTACACAATACTGAATTATACCTGTCATCATAATATCGTCTAGCTACATAAATTTGAATTGAATTTGTTGTCAGTCTTTGATGTCACCATGATTAACGATTGAGGCCCGACTGGGGAAGCATTGTGGCCCATTTCCTCCCTTATGACACAGAACCACAAAGAATGTCTTATAAAAGGCTGTTAAACCTGAACGGAATTATCCCAGCACGATTTAGTAGAAAGCTTTATTCATTTCCTTTAATGATGTGAACTGACATCCTTAATTCCATTATAAGTTCTCTTATAAAGAAAAGTGTATTACAATAAAGCGATAATTGAATGGTTCGGAGAACAAACGACTTCTGAATGAAAGGTAAAGAGAAAATAATTATATTTGTTTAATTGAAACTCAAAGTGAAGGGTAAAAATAAAATAAATGTTATAGAACCGTGAATACAACCAATTAAAAATTTGCCGACTTATTACAGAATAAAAATCTTTATTCGATTTTCATTAAAATAAGTACTTGTAACATAAATATATTTACGTAGATAGTATAATAAATAAAAAAAAATCATGTTAATACCGTACAAAGACAATAACAAAGCAAGGTGTTTTTGGGAGATCATTATAAATCAACAGAATTCAAAAATATAGTTTGTAATATGTTTTTGTTTGTCCGTCATATATTATGTTCATATAAATTATATCGCGTTCTATAATACGAGTGCAATTATCTCTTCTTTCATTTTCGAAAAATTTTAAACGGCAAATATTTTCGTACAAAAACGAAGTTATTGTCTTAATTTCATGTTTATCTGCCGTTAGTAATTATGATTTATTTATACATTTCACTCTTTAAACAGAGTGATTTTGAATCAAAAACCACTCACGAGTTGAGGTCATACCTTTACATAAGTATTCTTTTTACTAAAATGCATTTAATAAAAAGTTAAAATCTTAACACAGACTGAAAATTGGCACAAGAATTCTAATGGACTTTTTCATTACTAAACCTAATGTAACCTGAATTGTGATAAAGATTAGGTACATTAGGAGTAAACACAATCGATTACATTAAAACTAAATTACCTTTACGCTATTTCTGACCTACTTCTGAAACTTAGATTGCAGTATATACCCAAAACAACGGTTCAATCGATGTCATTAATTGCAAAGTAAGAACAATTTTTTCCATAGATGCAGGTTTTACGGAATAATTTTCGGTAAACACACTAAGAATCTACGCATGGATAGAGTTTTAATTATAAGAATGTAAAGTTTTAAATGATAGAATTTCTGTATGAAATTTTAACGTAATTAAATACTGTATGATCCTTTTCCAGACACCTCCAAAGTATGCTTTTAGTGCATAAGTGAAACATAATTTTAGTTAATGAATATTTTATAAGACAAAATAATTTTACAATTATTTTGTCTTTTAAAATATGTGAATTATTTGCTAGTCCTACCATTTTTTTAGTGTAATCCCATTGTTTTAGCATCGATATTACTTTCAGAATGGAACATTTTAATTAGTTCTAATTATTATATTTAAATGTTAATAGAATCCATCGTAAAATAGCGGTTAACTGAGTAAAACGGTAACCTACCAGCAATGGTATAAGCCACAACTAACACGACAACACCGATGTTGCTGAAGAGAAAAGCAAGGAAAGTCCGCACATAGTGTCTGATACGGGACGCGAGTCTGCGTTTCCGCCGAGGCATCATAAGCATGTCATCCTGCAGGCCGCCTGGACTTCTTCAGTCTGGTTCTGACCGCTTCACTCATGTGTGCTGGTTGGTCGATTCCAGTGGATTAGCTCATTACCACCATACTGTAATGAAACAAAAAAGAAACAGAAACTTTTAAAACGTTAATTCATCGTATATGTTATATTGTATATGTTACACAAAGTCAAATCAATTTATTAAAGTAAACCCAATTGCAAGGTATTTTTAAACGTCAAATGTACTTTAATTCGGTTCACAGAGAAAACCTGGACACAGAGTAATCGACGAGAAACTCATATATTATTTTTTCAACATCATTTTACAAAAGGTTTATTAAAATGCAATATTCAGAAAGCCAGTAAACGCAATCGCAGAGATTATTTCCAGACTATTGTTTTGTCTTCAATGAGATCGTTTATTTTATAGTATGATTGTCTAATTAATGTACCTACGTTTTAAAACAAATCTAAATCTATTTTCTGTTAATTGAGTAACTTCTTGGGGAACTTTATTATAAAAACGAATGCAGTTACCCAAAAATGAAACATTTGACTTACATATATAATTAAAATTTTGGAATAACCAATTTATCACGACTTTTCCATATCATTAATATCGCCTTTTTTTAAACAGATCTATATTTTTCCTCGTATATATAATATGTGTTTTTAAGTTGGTTTTGCACCAATTATTTAAAAGTTGGTGCAAGCAAGATGTCAAATCCTTAAATCAAGTTTAAATAGTTGGTGCAAGCCACCCTAAGTGATTCTGGTGCATTCATGCCGTAGATGGCACGTATTGCTCTTTTTTGTAAAGTTAATATGCGCGCTGAACCCTACAGCAGAAGGCCGTAGGACATTAGGCTATGAAAATATGCAAAGTACACCAGCCTAGCCATTTCCACATCCGTCAATTGCCTAATGCGTCTAATGGCATATATCGCGAAACTGAGCTTACTAGGCATGGACCCGATATGGTCCGCCCACTGCAACTTATTATCAACTGTTAAACCAAGAAAAGTGGCTGACTTAACTAATTCTAATTATTATCCATCCATTTCTATCTTATCATGGATCTGGATGTTATATTACATATGTTATGGATCGTATCTTCATGAATGTTATATTATGAATGTTGTAATATAAAAGTCAAGTAAATAGCTTCTGCTTGCAGAAGCCATTCTACTCTTAAGTAGAAATATAACATACGAAGGTCATGAAACATTAATAGGACATTGTTAATGTAGATTAAAAATACGGAAAGGTCCTCAAATTAGGCCTTGTGAAATTTCTGGTATTGGAGTTCCTAAAAAACGGCTTAAACGGAATCTTCATAATTCGGTCACAGTTGTCTGTCTATCTGTAGGTTTGTATATGACAGTCAATTCCTTCCGTCATCTTTTTTTTTCTTTCTTTATGGCATGGACAGCTTTGTCAATGTCATGTATTGTATTTAATAAGTACGATTACTTATTAAATACAATGCTGGAGAAGTTTTACGATAACAATTTATCGTAAAACAAGTAAAGTGATAGTAGACTTTACTGAAGTTTTATAGTACTTCTTGGAAGAGCACGAGAACTTCAACTAAACATGTTTATTTAGACCTACTCATCCTATTCCATTCTTTTCACGTACACAGAACTATAAAACACAATATACTATCATTTTTGTACTTTAAAAACTCCCAAAAATGTAAAAAATATAAAATCTAAATAAAATGACAACCTCACTTCTACCGTTCCCGTCAAAAAGTCTTCCGTCATCTTTACGACTACTTTTCACTAACACGGATGTAGGCAACTCCTTACTAAATAATACGTAATGTTAGGTTATACCTAAACGATTGCGTTCATTTACTCTCTGAGGCGTTACCTAGAGGTTAGTAAAATACATTTTCGTTTAAGCAGTTCCTAATGTATTAAGCATTTATTTTAGACGACTCCTAAGTCTAGTGAAAACGGGCAACAGAGACGTAAACTGGTAACTCAAACTCAAAAATGAGAAAAAGAAAGTATTTTTTTAGCCAGTGTTTTGTATTAATTCAACCTCTTCTTTTTCCGAAAGTGTTATGAAACTAAGTTAATAGATATGCGACAAGCTCTTAGCTGGTTTTTTAATATTGATCCTGCCGAAAGAAAGAATTACAACATAATTTGTCCTCCCGTGTATCATACAAATCTGTCAGTAAATGAGATTCACTGTTAAGAAATAGTATAGATTATGGGCTGTCACAATCTGGTTCGGCTTTGCTATTTGTAAGTCCAATGGGTTAAGCTAGAAGTGGCAAATTCATTGTATCATGTATGCGCCGAATGGGAAATCCGCGAAGTTATGTATGTATTTATAAATAAAATAGCAGAATGATTCGGGTGCTAAAAATTCTACTCATGACCCTCGTAAGATGACACGCATATTAGCTACTTAGCTAATATATATGTCGTCGTATAATCATACGATTGGACAAATCATGATATGCCGGGTATTTCGTGAAATGCCAACATAATATCGGCAATATCGTTCATTGCAAATTGTTTGTCTTTAACTTCTGCTCATGACTACATTAAAATGCATTTTTCGAGTTAATTTCTTTACCATATGATTTTCTTTGATGACACAGACGTTTGTACACACATAAATAAATCCGAGAGCGTAAGACAGCACCACTAGTGGCGTGAAATGCAATGGTTTTGTCCTGTGCCCAAACAATCATATATGGCAAAGCATTTAGCTAGAAACCAGTCACTCAGTGTACACAAATACGTAAGTTATAACGTTTAAAAGAGCAATCGCCATTGACTATGGATGCTTTTAACGGGATTTGTAAAATATCGAGCCGCGTCGGTTTTTTGACGGACATCAAAGCGCGCGAACCACAAAATATTCGCATAGTCTCCCACATATTGTTGGCATTAGTTAAACACATGATTGCAAATAATACATACATTTAGGTTGTTCGAAAAGTTTAGTGACAAAGGATAGCGTAAAGTAGATTACAATATTCCTTGGCTGTATATATTATGGAATATATTATGACGAAATTACATAAAGTAGCTCAATGGAACGACTAAGAGGCAAGACTGACATTCGCAAGCGAGTATATGGGTTGTTATAGCGAACAAGTAAGCAAATAACATTGTGAACGAAGCCCACATTTTTGAATGCAAAGCGATACAATGTGGTGCATAAGTGTGTGAATATTTTTAAGCATTTGAATCAGCTTAAATTACTGGCAAAAATACAAGCTGCCCATAACCCCGCCCGATGTTTCCTAAAGCTCGTCATAATATGATGGCTAAGTAAAAAGTCATTTCACTAAAAGGCGGCATTTTATGACGGCCAGGAACAATACGATTTGCCTAACTCTATTATCTTACAACAACATGCAAGTATATTAATAGATAACCACGCACGTCTAATGTCGCCTTTAAAATTTAAGATTAATGATATTTACTATGTCTTGCGAAGTTTCTTTGCGCTTTAATATATGTCATTTATGTTTATTTAAAAATATTTTTACAGGAAATCACATATCACGGTGATTTACATTAACAGTTCTAATATACGAGTATTTTATTGACTCAGACGCTTTGCAATCCGCCTTCAGTTAAAAAGCTGGCAAATGCAAGTGGTATAACAAGCTTCTCTAACGACGAGATCTGAAGCACCGTGTAATTTGCCTTGAGCAGTAGACGAAAAAATAAATATCCAATTGGCTATTTGGTCTGAAGAGTTCTGAGTTGCGCCGAATACAGCCAGTGTTATGTTACTACCAACCGCCTATCGCAAAACGAGTCGTAGCGCTTTTGCGATACTTTGAAAAATGAGATGGGTGTTGAGTCAGCTATACCCGGCAGTGAATATTATTCCCATAACGTCATTAGTAGTAATGAAAGTAAACTTGGTGGGTCATATGTGACAATTTCCGCGTTACGAAGCTCCATTCTTAAAAATTCTTCTATCTTTCCGTAACGGGGTTTTATATTATTATTTTTAGTTATTTTCAGATTAAGTTATACATTATTAACCAAGAGCGAACAGAAACTTGCCATGGGAGCACAACCGAGCCAGTCGAACACTAACATCAGAGCCTTCTATTTGTCAGTAGTGTTGCCATCAACATCTTATCACCATTTGAAACAAACAGTGGAGAACAGTGATTTTTCAGCATTTTTCGAAAGAGTTGAAAAAGTGTTGTACAGATTTGAATTTGTAATTTAAAGAGATTTCTTTTAACATACACGTTCCACACTTAACTTAAAACTTTTTCAAATTGTCTGTTGAAGCCAAAAAAAAGAACTTAAAAATTTAAACTTCTTATATGTGATGAATTCCTAAAATCTTCAGCTATTTTCCGTTCAAACTCCAAAAACCACCAATCGACAAATGTCTCGCCTCTTCGTATAGTATACTATATATATTAATATAATATATATACAATAGTATATACAACGTGTTCATGACGTTTTCCGTTAACTTCGGCAAACGATTCTCCTAATAATATAGATCTAAACTTGTCACAGGACATATACCCAAAAATGCTTAGTTAATGAGATATTCGCAATTTCACAAAGATGACATTTATTTTTTCTCAACTGTGTCTAATTCTTTATAATGCAACGTTTCCGCTTCGCTCCGTGACGCGTCCCTCTCGCGCTGCCCGCTTCTATCTCTGCCGTGTCTTCGCTTGTGTAAGGCGTGTTTCCCCTAGAAATTCTTTAATTTTGTATGAAAAAAATTAAATGTTTAAAAAGATTTTTTTTTATATATACTCCAGACAATTCCACAGATTGTGACCCCAAACTAAGCAGTAAGCTTGTACTATGGGTACCACACAACGAACTCTGGGCGAGTTCTCAGTAGCACCCAGACTCCAAGCCAATTTAGAAAAGTTCGTTTCCTAAATTGACTTGACCGGGGATCGAACCTGGGACCCTAACTTGGAAAGCAGATGCATATGCCACTACACCAACGGGCCAGTCTATTTTTGGGTATATGTTCTTTGACAAGTACAAGTTGAAGTCAACGGAAAACATCGTTAACACGTTATATAATATCAATCTTGTAGACATTTCAATTTTATTCATTTGTGTAGATATATATTTTCCAGACGATGTATACTTAATAACAAAAATATCTCTTTCTTGAGTGAATTCTTGAGGAACCTTATAAATAAAAACGGTTGCGGTTACCCAATATTTAGCCATAATCTCTTAATTTCTAAATCTGCGTGCCATTGATAAATATTTATGATGCAGAACCCTCACTGCGAATTCGACTCGCACTTGACCGGTTTAACACAGAACACAAAACAGTTTAAACAAAAAGTAAGCTTATTGAAGACTACAGTTGTTTACCTTGTCACATATTTCTTTACCAACTTAATTGCTAGCTAACCGAAGTGCGTACACTCGGTGATATTTACAGCTAATTCGACGAACTCCAGATGAGATCAGGATTACATAAATACACTCACATTCAACCGGATTCAGTACTCAAACAAGATTTATTGGTCTCTTCAGAAATGCTCATAATATTGTACAAAGATGTTAATTCATCTCAATTTTACACTGCCCATTCCGACATTAGTCGATGAATGCGTTTTATTTATGCGAATAACGCTTACTATGTAATGTGTTAGTTGTGAATTGAGACTATAGTTGTAAAATAACGGGAAGGTATAGTGTTAACCAAATTCACGGTTAAATAACTATATGTAGTTATTTAAAAACTATTATTTATCGGACTGCACGGTGAAGAGAATGGTGACAAGAGTTATACCAGTTTTTTGAGCTTAAATTATTAATAATGCGTTAAGTTACAAATATCGTAGTAGAGATCACTTACATTATTTCTCAAAGATATTTCTTTGTCCGTATGCCATATCTCCCTTCATACTTCATTCAAATTAATGACCAAGACACCATTTTGAAGATTACGTTCCCCGCATATGATGAAAAATAAACAAAATGCTTTAAAATTTATATATTTGTGGGTGGAAATAATAAAAGGTACTCATTTGATTATTCTAAGGCAAAGCGCGCCTATCGGTTTTATTTGGAAGGGATACGCGCTAACCGAACGTTGGAGCCGGCGCGGGCTACGGCGTCCAGTGTGCTAGCATTTCTCTGACGGATAGTTTGCCATTATTAAATTTCCAATTACCTGCCCAATAATTATTACGAGAAGTTTCAGTCGTTTCCACATTATATTTCTTTTAACGTGGTATCTTATCGATAAGTCGCCTTCTGCGTAGATTAGGTACCTATTTCCCATAGCCGAGTCGCAATAGCACGAATTACCCTGTGTCTTTTCCGACATATAAAATATTTTTTTGTCAATCTGCCATCAGCGCTATCCACTAACAATTTGTTTAACTAAAATACATAGCTAAGCACGATACTGTGCGTTATATTCGCATTCGGATTGGTCACGTCGAAATTGGTAGTCGAATATTCGATAGCGGAGTTGTATATTACTAATTTGTAAGCAGTTTGAGATGGGCCAATAAGCGCGGTTTAGTGTTTACTAGTCTATGGGGGAATAATGACATCGACTTTGACTACAGTCAAAGTTGATACAGTTCAGTCGATAGAACGCACACCTTCAATTCTTCTATACTTCGATAAGATACATAATTATGCTGAAGTCTGTATGTGACATAGTTCCTGAGAAAATGTATTCTGGGACAGACGGATGGAGTCTGACAATCGCCAGAGTAATCTCGAAAGGATACCAGTTTTCTTTTTAAGATACGTACATACATATTCTCACGTTGAACTCCTAGCGGGGTGGCCAAAGGGAAGGGATACTGATGGAATTCGTGGTCCTTCCATACTTCTTTCGCCTCCTCAAATCTCATAATTCTCCTCACAAACATAGGTATACGATTGCGTTTGGCATTACCATCATCTAATACTCTGACTATTTAATCTTCATAAGTTAGCCTTGGTCTTTCTTGTCTTCACCACTCAATTTCGTTCTGTAGATTTTCTTTATCAATCATTCATCACTAACGCGACTCAAGAAGCTATGTGCCCGAACCATCTATGCCAGCATTTTATGATACGGAGCCCTGAAAAGGATTTATAGCATAGAAGATATGTTAACCTCTGCTCCAATGAATCAATGTTTCTGTACGCTATTAACACAAGTATAAAATAAATAGCACTGTATATTGCTACATATCTGTTAACACAGAAGAACTACAACTCCAGAGAACCACTATTTATTGGAGGATACAATTTATTAGAGGGAACATTTAAATCAGCCTAATTAATGACTTCCACGAGATTTATTTATTACTACACACTTTATGCGAATTGGATTTGGAGGTATATAAACTTGTGTAACATAATATTATTAGACAGCAGCTTTTATTAGCTTTGTCTGCAATAAATTCATTTTCTTGCTCGCTGAAAACAGCGAGCAAGACGGGAATTAAACATATAAAACGACCATTTAAACTGGAGAAACGTACAGAGAATTTCTTAATACTTTCTGAAAAATTAGTGATGGTAAATGTACATAAAATGTATCTGAAATAACAGTTAATACATTTTTGGTATCTCATTTCTCATTAAATTAGCCCTCAACGTTAGGACAGAGTGGCAGCACTGACCCCGTCACTATTCTACGATTTATTACATGGAAAGTTGTCGGCCGCTGCACCGCATTGCTGACATTAAAATCTAATATCATTCCGCGTATAACCCATATATTTTTCATATTAAATTTTTTGTCTAGCCTTTGGGATGAGTGTCCATAATGCAGATCCGATAATATAGACTATTTTTCATCTGCGCTTTTGTTTCATTTTTAGACACCTAGAAAATACTGTTCTAATCTCAGACGAAGAGACTTAATGGACGGAGTCATAATAAGTTGCTGCTCTTACCACCGTGTGTATAATGAATTTTCCTGTCTCTTTCAATATCATTGAGCGTACACACGAGTAAAATAGTTAGCTATAGTAATGTTTAGTGTACTACTTCACAAAAATGACATTTACTATGTTGAGATCTGTATCGTTGTACTGTGACCTTCCCTAGTCACGTACACCAGTAACAATCTAGAAAGACGATCAGCAAAAAAGGACACTATAAGGACACGCTTTTAGAGCAAATGTTTCGTCCAATGTGATACTAGTCCGAGGTTCTAATATTAATTTTAGGAAAGATAAAGTAATTATTTATAGATTAATGAATGTAAATAAAACTAACTGTAAATAAACTCTGGTGTTTGAAAGAGATGTACAGACAAATTGTGATATATGGGTAAATGGAAAATGTCTAGAACAAGTGGATAAAATTGCATATCTGGGGAGTGCATTTTCGAACGATGGAAGATGTGAGTTGGATGTGGAGAGACGGGTAGCATTCGGCAATGAAGTGAACGGTGCTCTGTCCGCTTTAGTAGACAGTGTGAATATATCTAACTCGGCCAAAATGGCCATACACAATGCGGTGTTGGTGCCAAGTTTATCATACGGTAGTGAGGCCTACCCGAAATCGAGTGAAAGTAAGATAAATGCAGTAGAAATGCGATCTCTTTAAAATATGTGCTGTGTCACCATTGCGGACAAAATAAGCAATGAAGAGATACGCAGTATAACAGGGTTGCACGACAGTGTTATTGTCAAAATAAAGAAAGGAATGCTAAGATGGTTCGGGCACATAGAAAGAATGAGTGATGAAAGACTGTCGAAGAAAATCTATAGAACAAAAGGGAGTACTAAATGAAGCCAAGGAAGACCGAGGCTGACCTATGAAGATCAAATAGCTAGTGTTGGACGACGGAAATGTCAAAAGCACTCGCATACCTAGGCGAAAATGTGCGAGGAGAATGATGAAATTTCAGGAAGCGAAAGAAGCTGCATGTGAGGATCGCGACGCTTGGCGCTTCGTCGTCTCAGACTACCCCGTTGGGGATACGGCGTGAAGATATGTATATATGTATAAAGCAATTAAAGTAACGTTCTTTTAAAAACAAGCTTTTACTACCTATATTGTATTATCATCTGCCTTAAAATTATGCGCAAAATTTCAGTGAGCTCGAATTTATGGGTTGTATATGACACTTCACTGGAAAGGATTAGAAAGTAATTAAAAAAAATAGCCACTACGGAGCGTGTTAGAGTTCAGCTAATCCCTGTATGTACATATATAAAATATATAAAAATCCATGTAGGCCGTATGTCGCTTATAGATTCGAAAACACTCAATCGATTCAACTCCAATTGGATTACACTCAACGCATTAGGGTCAGCACAGACGGGAGATAGACTTTAGCGTACTTTCTGTCCGTTAAAATAGATCACCTAGAACTGCATCTCATAACGCATACGACGGATTCAAAGCACTAAGTACGAAAAATTCCTCAAACGACAGTGGACACTGAGAGAACATACTGCACAAAAGTACGCAGTAATCATATATCATATTGCTCTTAGAGCAAACTTCATAAATTTTGATTCCTGGTCCCAATGCAAAGATGATAAATGATAGATAGAATATATCAGACAGGAATGACGAAACTATATGGGTTCTATTTTAGCCTTATTGGCTACAGAACCCTAAAAATTTTCCGAGGATTAGTTACCTCCAAGGATTAAAGCAAAACGTTCCGTTTATGTAATCCTTAGAGAAACATACTAATTGTTACGGAAATTAAGCTTAAAGTGATTGCTTCCAAGCGTAAAAATAATCTAAGGGTGAGAAATGTCGCGTAGACTCCATGTGCGTCATTAATATTATAAATTGTAGTTTAACTTACCAATTCCGTTCTTCATGTACTATATTTCCCGTTCAAAATCTATCCACCCCACATGGAACGCAGCTAAAGAAGACGTTAAAAATACATAGCTAAAAGCCAAGTGGATACATCTTAACCTAATACTTTACAACAGATTAGATTATGAAAACCTCTACCAAATGGCATTGCGTATGCTGAATATATCACGAAGCTTTGATGAGTGACGTCACCATGCGCCCACGCCGCTGTAAAAGCTTTGCTACGTTGTTATCGCTCTGTGGGGCCACTAAAATCACGTATCAATTAACTAATATTTAATATACGTGTAAAACGAAAGTTGATTTTCCGCTCTCAACAGAAAATATTGTTCTTTGTCTGTCTATATGTTTATATGCAGCATACAGTAGCTCCTGAACCGAGTGGATAACTTTTTAAACAAGGAGTTTTTCATTTTCGTTTTCAAGTGATTGAGGGTTCGTGGTAATTACCTCCACGTGGACGATGAGCTAGTGCATCCTATCTTTTTTCTTATAACTTTTTGGTTAAGTGATTTCTTGCTAATCAATTTTAACAAGTACAGAATTAACAAAAAATTTTTTTAGATTAGGTTCCCATACTTTAAAAGGAATAACAGAACCCTTAAAGCATCATTCAAGTGCCCGTCCGTCTTTTCGTCTGTCCGTCTAATACAATGGTTTCCAAACTTCTTTTTTTATCGGAGACAACTAGGACTTTTTTGTTTAGTGCTGAGACCCGAAAGTCCAAAAAATAAAAATACTAGGAGTGAAAATAAACTTTAATCGTGACGTTTATGGGTTTATAGCATTGTTTCGTGGACCTCGATTTATTTCCCACGAACCCGTGCTAATCCACGAACCTTTAGTCTAACTCAATCGATTTTTTTCAGGAACTACATGTTATGTAAAGTGCAAACTGGAGGCATAATACTCTACATGCTACAGAAAGTTCCGTCAAAATTGGTTTAACATATTCATATACAGGGAGAATATGAAAACGAGACAGTTACTTTAAGTAGATGAAAGGGCATAACAACTAACAAAAACTACTTGTCGTGTTAAGGGGAAGCACAACTGAAGTAAATTGTGTTTTGACCTGTATCTTTGTTATTATTACATAATAATACTTTATTTAAGCGTGTAATCAAGATGCATTCTTGGTGTACTATAGCTTGTTTAAGGTATCCCGTTTTCATATACACCCTGTATAAACCCAAACAGCAAACAGACGGGCAGACAGACAAAGATTAAAAAATCGCTTATTTGGATTTTGGTAACTTTGAGCTTAAAAAGCCTTTATTTCGAAATTACAGAAAGACGCCTCAAGTTTATTTGTATTACAGTATATATTAAGGTTAGGTATTTACTATACACGTATGGATGCCAAACTTGGTCGTTAACTCAAAAGCATTGTCAAAAATTAAGAACGTGCCAGAGAGGAATAGAAAGAAGTATAATGGGCGTTACGCTGAAAGACCGTAGAAGAGCAGAAGAAATTAGATCTACAACAAAAGTGGAAGATATATTAAAGAAGATAAGACAGTTGAAATGGCAATGGACAGGACATATGACAAGGGACAGCAGGACAAAGTGGACAAAAATAATAACAGAATGGCAACCAAGGGATGGCAAAAGAAAAAGGGGTAGACAATTTAAAAGATGGTCAGACGATATCAAGAAGATTGGTGGGATAATTTGGTCAAGAAAAGCGAAAAATAGAAAAGAATGGAAACAGTTGGAAGAGGCCTATGTGTCACAGGACACGCTGATCACTATTCCGGTAAATCCGATGTGTTAGAATGTAAATTAATTAAAACTGTTATGTCATGTTTAGTATCAGCAATAAAGGCTTAAATAAATAAAATATATTAAGGTTAGGTATTTACTATAAATACCTAACCTTAATATACACTGTAATAATGAAGTGTAGTAATGAAGAAGTTGACGGAATGAGGGAGAGATGAGGAAACAGGACTAAGATTAGAATAGCAAAATGTGGGCTTTTAACATTTAGGCGACGAATAATTTATGTCATTAAAATATTTTCGCTAATTTAGAGAAAATGATAAATTTAATGAAGAATCTACTTAATCGACACCTAAATCATTTAATTCAATATTATTCAGTTCAAATTAACAAAACAAAAGGAAGTACACCGATTGGTCAAGAGTAAACGAGAACTTCGAAAGGAAACTTTGTTTTTGGCCATTAAATTATATGTTTTATTTCAAATTAAATATGGTGGTTTTGTAAAATCTGTGAGATTAATTGTTTAGTTGAGTATTCTTTCTTTGTGCATGTAATTTTCTGAGTTTATACATAACTTCAGCAAAATTTTCGACTTCTTACCGTGAAAGTGTTTTTTAAATAACCTGACCATCCGCTGTCGTAAGTATGTACACCACTTTTCATGGCCACACAGACATGCATTCAGCCATAGTAACAGTGACGTTTCTCTACGTTGCGTTACGAGTCGGCGTTATAATAAATTTTACGACATTTTTACACACGTACCTCCCAAGGTTAATTCCCGAACTTTATTGTTTCTAACTTCGGTTAGTTAAAGAGAGGGTTGGCCTGCATCAAAACGAATCATGGAATAGCCGTTTTCTTTTCTGGTAGCACAGGAGAAACCTAGTACCTAGCTCCTTAAGGAAAATACTGAATTATGAGAGATTATTACCCACTAAACCTACTGCGTCTACTACTAAGGTACTCAAGGGTCTCTTACAGAACGCACCGAACCCCCTTTCGCATTGTGCCGAAGCACGACTACTCCTTGGGGAGACAGTGACAGAAGCCCCATACACTCTCGCAGTGCCACGACAACGCCAACCACACGCGTCGTCATCCTCCTTGAGGTCCCCTGAATGAACGACCAGAACCCCTATTCTGATCGGCCATGACCCCTGACGTGGCTTTTGTGTTGTCTCTTAAGATAAATGGGGCATATTGTAGCCTCATTCTCCGGCTCGGGCTATAGGGCTGATGGAACAGCTAAATAGTTATTTGTATAACATTACAGCACCAAGAGTAAGAGAAAGAAAGTAAATTATATAATACTAACGACCCGCCGCGGCTTCGCACGTGTAGAAATTTTTTTTAAATAAAATACAGCCCTTGTTACTCGCTGGTAATGTAGCTTTCTACAGATGAAAGAAGTCGGTTCGAAGTCTGTTAAATAGTTTTTGAGTTTATCCATTACATACAAACTAAACAAAGTTTAACTCTTTACGATATTAATATAGATGTTATATTTGTGTATTAGTTTGTGTTTATGAACCTTGTATTGTATTTTGTACGTTTTGTAATGCGAATCCTTAGACAACCTATAAATCTATTCTACCTTAATACGGAAAAGCAAAAAGAGGGTTATAATTATAGCGTCGCATGTACCTTGACTGGCCCGTTGGCCTAGTGGCATATGCATCTACTTTCCAAGTTAGGGTCCCGGGTTCGATCCCCGGTCAGGTCAATTTAGGAAACGAACTTTTCTAAATTGACTTGGAGTCTGGGTGTTACTAGGAAACCCCCAGAATTCGTTGTGTGGTACCCATAGTACAAGCTTACTGCTTAGTTTGGGGTCACACAATCTGTGTAATTGTCTGGAGTATTATTATTATTATATTACCTACCTGACTTCCGCGTTAGGGATACAGCGTGAAGATATGTATGTATGTACCTACATAATATGCATCTTCAGCCCGATTTCCATGTATGAAATATCGCTGGAGTCATCTTCTATCAACGGGCGTCATATAACACACATAGGCATGAATGTTTTTTGTTTTAAATCTTACAAGTAGTACCCAACTAAATTGAGCACAATGCTTGTAAGTACAAGATTTTGTGCTTAATTTGGTTCTTTGGTTCTTCAAATTTCTTTCTTCACGTATTATTAGTAGTATATCACGTATTACCTAATAGGTACGCGAAGAAAAATATTTGTACCCCTTTTTAAGTATATTGTGCGCACGGCGGAGCGTAAAAAGGTGGAGCGAGAAGGTAAAATTTATATATAATTTAAATATTACAAATTCATTAAATTACATTAAATGTTCACGTTGATACTGCCAATGTCAAACACATATCTAATGCTATACTGTCAATGTCAAACACATAGTAGTCTTATTTATTTCTTTCTTTATGGCATGGCGTACAGTTTAGCGCATTTGCCAATGTCACTTATTAATAAGTAGAATCACAAGTAAATTAGATTTTCTTATCGTAAAACTCCTCCAGTAAAGTGATAGTAGGCTTTACTGAAGTTTTAAAGGAAGTCTTGGAAGAGCGCGAGAACTTCAGCTACACATGTTTATTTAGACCTATTCCATTCTGTTCACATACACAGAACTTTAAAACACAATGTACTATCACTTTTGTACTTTAAAACTCCAAAAATGTAGAAAATAGAAAATCTAAAATTGTAACCTCACTTCTCCCGTTCCTGCCAAAAAGTCCCACATAGTAGTTTGTGTTCTAACCTCTGACCAAGAACCATAAAGGATACAGCCATAATGAGTTGCCGCTCTTCTCACTTTGTGTGGAACGAATTTGCGTGACTCTTTCTATCTCATTGAATATAATCACAAGTAAAACTAGTAAAGCTGTAGTAACTTTAGCAACCTCACACTGTCGGTGTGATTCGTGTCAGCTCATGACTATATAATAACAATAATAATAATATACTCGGAGATTTCACACAGCGCCATCTAGTCCCAAAGTAAGCAGCACAGGGCTTGTGTTATGCGTACTAGACAACTGATATACTACTTATATACCTTTATTTTGTAAATAAATACATATTATACATAAACACCTAGACTCGGGGCGGGAATCGAACCCGCAACCCCCGTTTACTTTCCGACGCGCCACGGAGGTCATCATATGAACAACACATCGCAGTACTGAAATAATTATTTGCAAAATACATACTCGTAAATCTTAAGTGTTTTAGCTACTACTAGCTGACTGATCCGTTGGCGCAGTGACATAGCATCTGCTTTCCAAGCTAGGGTCACGGGTTCGATCCCCGATCAAGTCGATTTAGGAAACGAACTTTTCTAAATTGGCTTGGAGTGTGGGTGTTACTGGGAGCTCCCCCAGAGTTCGTTGTGTGGTACCCATAGTACAAGCTTACTGCTTAGTTTGGGGGCACACAATCTGTGTAATTGTCTGGAGTATTATTATTATTACTAGCATTCACGAAAATAAAAACATGTCATGTTCAGCTGGGCATTTTTGTATTGTGATCCTTCCCTAATCACGCGCATTACTAAAAGTCCAGAAACTAGATCAAAGTCAAAGTCAAAATCAAATCAATTTATTCAAGTGAACTCAATTACAAGGTATTTTTGAACGTCAAATCTACTTTAGTTCGGTTCAAAGAGAAAACCTGGACACTGAGAAGAACCGACAAGAAACTCGGTCAGGTATCATTTTTACGACTTCATTTATCAACAAACAACAGGCAAACTCCGTCCGCTTTGATTCTTGATCGACGATCAAACAGTCGTACAGAGTAGAGATTATCGCCAAAGAATTTTATAATGTTGCCAACAAATAGGTAATTAGTGACAGATTGACTGAAAAGCTTTCGAGATGTGAATTTTGTGTGATTTGTGAGCAATGCGCTATTTCGAGCCTGTGGAGTGTATGTAATTATTTTCACGACTCACTGAGCGACCACTAGTCATTGTTAAAAAAAAATTGTCTTCTTTTTAGTATTTCAGTCAAGCATACAAACTGACACACAAGAGAATGAGTGATACTGCATTGTCATACAGTTCCAAGCTGTTTCAAATTTCAAATTTCTAACTGACCTGGAAGTTATTTTAAAATTGATTGCAAACTTTGTACCGAACGGACAAACATACAGACAGACAAGAAAGCGAATTAATAAAAACGTAGTTAAAATATGTACCTACTTTGAATTTTCGTAATAAACATACATCTCATATCAAATCACAAATTAACAAAGCATCAACGAGTTCACGAATAAAACTATATAGTTATTTCGTGATTCGCTCTGCTAAGAACATTTAAACAAAATATAAATCATAATATCCAAAAACAAGATAAAATAAATGGATTTAAAATGATAACACAGTTAATGTGATTTATAGGACAGTATTTTAGCTTTGATTATAAAGGCTTATACATACTGTGTCATAAATCAGAGCAAAAATTTTGAGTTTAATTTATTGTGTTATTGTTATCGGCGTATTGAATTACTTTACATTCTTTTTAAAAGAAAAGGAGACTATGAACGCGTCTTACACACATTAACTGTGTTGCGTAACAATTTATAAAAGTAAATATAAGTTTGACGTAATAAATTACTTTAAATTGAAGAAATTAAAAGGTGAATTCGGATGTCAAACTCTACTGGTGGCCCTCAATGGTAGGAAGCCCTGCCTAGACACCTAGCTTCCCTAAAGCTGTACGTCTCAGGAGGCAAAGCCCCAGTACTCATAGGGCACTACGACTGGATCTACTACATCCTACACAAAATTAACAGTAAAGATAGTGTCAAAGCAACTAAAAATAAATAAAGAGAGAATAAAACAAGCTTGTTACAATAACATATAGTACAACAACAAATAGAGACTAAGTTGTATGTAAAAAAAAGAGAAATTAAAAAAATTAGATAAATGTATGTAAATTAGCAAATACTAATGTATGTCAAGTAAAATAAGATCTTTAAAATAAGGGGAAGCAGAATTAATAAAAACGAAAGAAAGTAATACATGCGTTGCCGTCCTTCTTGGGATCGTCTAAAGTAGATAACTGAAGCTTCTGTACTAATCAGCGCGACCCTGCCACCCAAAATTGTAGTTATAATGAAGTCACCTAATAGACTTTTTGGCTGGAACAGGAGAAGTGAGGTTGACATTTTGTTTAGATATTGTATTTTTTACATTTTTGGGAGATATAAAGTACAATAGTGATAGTATATTGTGTTTTAAAGTTCTGTATAAGTGAAAAGAATGGAGTAGGTCTAAATAAACATGTTTAACTGAAGTTCTCGCGCTCTTCCAAGAAGTCCTTTATAACTCCAGTAAAGCCTACTATCACTTTACTGGAGAAGTTTTACGATAAGAAAAAACTAATATATTTGTGTTTCTACTTATTAATACTTGAGATTGGCAAATGCGCTAAACTGTGCACAATGCCATAAAGAAAGAAAAAAAAGCCACCTACTATGTTTCATGTATGTACTACGTATATGGGGTGCATGATATCAATTGTTAAAAATGTTTTATCGGTAGTTATTGATAAAAATGGAGTTAATAAAAAAAATGTGCGAAATAAAAAGATGCGCGGTGTCACCCTTGCGGAGAGGATAAGCAATGAAGAGATACGCAGTATGACGGGGCGCACGACAGTGTTATTGTAAAAATGGAGAAAGGAATGCTTAGATGGTTCGGGCACATAGAAAGAATGAGTGATGAAAGACTGACGAAGAAAATATACAGAGCGAAAGTGAGTGGTAAAAGAAGCCAAGGAAGACCAAGGCTGACTTATGAAGATCAAATAACCAGAGTGTTAGCGGATGGAAATGTCAAAAGCTCTCGCATACCTAGGCGAAAATGTGTGAGGAGAATGATGAGATTTGAGGAAGCGAAAGAAGTATGTAAGAACCGCGACGCTTGGCGCTCCGTCCTCTCTGACTAACCCGTTAGGGATACATCGTGAGGATACGTATATATGTATGTACGGAATGGAAATGAACGACCAAAAAATTCACTCGACGACTGAGGACATTTACAACATCCGGGCCGCCCTGCCCTGAGGATGTGAAAATTGTGCTTCTTGTACCAAAAATCTCACCGGCTTTCTAAATTAGTGAGTAAGATGGTGGTTGTGATCCGAACGGACTCCACACAAAGGCTTTATTACCAGTAAAACGATATTGAACGATATGAAATGAACAATGAAACGATTCTAACGATACTTTGTTTACTCAATTCAACTAAGATGTTTAGTCTATAAGCAACACATCAACCTAATTCAGCGACCACTATAGAATAAATCTCTGTAATAACGAACAATGACGAACGATTGGCAAAGAAAATCTACGGAGCGAAGGGTTTTTAAATTTTGTATTCTTTTTCATGTTGCAACCTGACTTGTGACTCCAACCTGCCTGATGCACTGACATTTATAAATTACCACTGGACAGGCTTTTTTGACGTAATTTTATGAAGAAAATGACAGCTAATTTAGTACCTACGCCAATTTGAAGCGCCACTTGCGAAATGCGGAGTTCTCAAACACTAATTTTGATATGGCTATGAACTAATTTTGACGCATATTGCATATGGCTATGTTAGTTCCATGTGCTCTCGTATATGTCAACAGCGCCAAAATGGCGTAAATCAAATAGGCACAAATACCAAAGTTAAAGTGAAATCAATTTATTCAAGTAAACTTATATAACTTATATAACTTGACAACCGCCGGTCCATTGTGGTGATTATACATGTCAGTGGACTGATGTAAAGCTAGAGCTCCATGAATGAGTGACAAAAAATATATTACGGGGACTCATGTACTACGTACTAGTACCTACATACATTTTGAACATGAACTATTCAGATGGACATACATACAGAAAAAGAAATAATTATAATAAAAATTAAACAAAGCATTTTGTTTTGTTAAAATAGTACGCTTTACTTAAACGATAATATTTTTTGTTAATTATTTTTTATGTTACTCTGTATATAATTTAAATGCGGAATTGCAGTTTAGAAGGGGTTTTAATATAGAGTTACATTAGGCAACTCATTTGTTTGTGCCCTTAACATTAGTGTTTTTGTTGTAGAATTTTGGTACTTCCATTAGTAGCTAATATTTCAGTGACTTTCCTGTGCCAATGTTTGTATTTGCAATAAATTGTTAAATAAAATTAATCTCTTACAAATCGCCTTTCTCGCGCGCTCTTATACTGGAACCGAAATTGCGGCCGTTACCAGAATTTTTGGCTGAAACTGGCCGAAACCAAAACATCGGTCGATCTTTATACGTAATATAATACTGCGAAACTGGTGAAAATAAAGTTAAAAATTCCATTTATAGCTTTAATTTAATGCAATACCTTACAATAAGTTAAAATATTACCACCGCATTAAAAATATAATAGAAAACAGAAACAATACAAAAAATTTTTAGAATTGAAATACAATTCAGTGTTTTTTTTTTCAATAAGTATATATATGTAGCTTATGACGTTAAATAATTTAACTTATGAAACTTAATAACTAAGTTAGTCAAAGTAACTTCATCGTATTATCTATTGTGATACATTTTAAACTGTATATAATTTTTATTTCCGAAATAGTAAATTTATTTTGAAAATTATTAATTTTAAATGCAATAAGTTCTATTTGAATGTGTAATTATTGAATTTATGAGAGATGTTGTCATTTATAAACTTCTCATAACATTACGGTATATTATCCCATTAATTATATAGAATTGTGTGTCACAATGTGCACTGAGTTTAAGAACAAAAGTGCGAATATAAATAACATGCCAAGATAACTTCATGACGTTTTTGACTTATTAAATATTGGCGCCTTTCAGTGTCACTATAACTATCAGACTATTCAAATTCAAAATATTGTCATCGAATAAGTTTTATTACAAAGGGAATACAATTAAAAGTAATGTAATTTTGGTAAAATTAACTGTAAAAATGCTTCTTTGTTATATACAACTTTGGAACCTTGGAGCCCTGAAGCCCATCGACTGGTTTCTGATATTTGTAAGAGACTGGTCGAGGTTTCGGGATACCGTCGAGCTGGCAGTTTCTTCCGCCAACGAACCAATTTGGCTTCAAAGAGGTAATGCTGCAAGTCTGCTGGTACCCTAAGAAATGACAGTTTTCTAATCCTAATTATTTCAATTACACCGACAGTGCGAGGTTGCCATACTTACTATAGCTAACTGTTTTACTCGTGGTTACGTTCAATGAAATAGAAAGGGAGACACGTAAATTCATTTGATACACTTTTCAGTCAATTTATTTCTTGGTCCGAGGTTTGTATGAAATAAAAATTTGAGAAAATCCACCGGAAAAGTCGGACATTTGAATGGTATGTTTAATTTTGTTTCGTTAAATATAATGTCGCAAACATTTAACATCCCACCCGGGCGAAGCCAAGGCGGATTGTTAACGTTAGATGTGTTTTTTGTCGCTCCGTCCTCTCTGGCTACCCAGTTCAGGATATAGCATGAAGATATGTATGTGTGTGTGTATATTTTTTTACTCAAGACTATCATTACATGAAACAACTTTTTTTACTTAGAAAAAAGTATCTAATTAATATATTGTACAGACTCAGGTGATACGTTGCAGAAATCCATTGCATGTGATGAATTCCTAAAATCTTTAGCTACTTTCGGCTCAAACTCCAAAAACCACCAATCGACACGTGTTTCGCCTCTCAACGAAGCATCGAAAAAACTCGGTCAGCTAACCAGCTGCTGCTGCTGGTTAGCTTAGCAGACCGAATCCGATCTGTAGTATATCCTGATTCCTGAGGATGCTTGCTGGAGGAGGATGTGTGCTGCTTAATGCGCGACAGAACTGATAGTTGTTAGTGCAAATAAACTGAGCAGTGGTGAATAAAATGGTCTGATATTTTGTCTCTATAGGTTGAGTGCTCCATTACCAAACGTAACCGGAGCCTCTCTCGCTCTGTGCCGATGCACACTTCTTCCGAGCAGGCAGTTACAGAGACTCTCTGCACCCTCGCAGTGTTATAGGATAGCGGATATCACACGCGCTGTCGTCTCCTAGGGGTCGCGTGGAAGGACGACCGCAGCCCCCACTCTAATCGGCTGCGACCCCGATGGCCTTTTTAATAGCCTCTTGCGACAAGAGGATAATATCGTAACCTTAATCTCGGGCCAGGGCTACAGGGCTGAGTCATTCGTGTCCTAAGACAAGGTGGTATGCGAACATTTGTTAAATTATGACAGGTCGTTTAGAAAATATGCGGGAACAGATGAACATATATATATACATTGAACATACATACATTGACGACCTCGATGGCGCGGTGGTTTAGGTGTAGCACCCATAGAATGTATTCTATGGTTGCATCCAAGCGCGCAAGGTTTCTGGTTCGATTCCCGCGGGATTACTACCTAAAAATTTTCAGACAACGACAGCCACGCGACAACTGCGCCACCGGCGACTAATTGCAATAAAAAATTGATATCATGCATGACGATTGGGTATCTATTATTCTATGTCCGTAAAATCCACTTTTCGCGGTTGATTTAGCGCCACTATACAAATTACATTACACACATTCTCGTTTTGACAGCAGATATCGCGCGATATTGGCTGTCGCACGCTGATTGAAAATTAGGTAATAAGCGTGCCGGTCGAGTCAACTTAGGAAACGAACTTTTCTAGATTGTCTCGGGACTGGATGTACTGGGAGACGCGCCTAGTAGTCGTTGTCTGGTTCTCATAACACAGGGAGTGCCCTAGTTTGAGATCAGATGATTAATGTGTATCATCTGGCGCATTTATTTATTTATTCATAGTATGCCGAAGTCATATTACTCCGTAGTCCGGTGAAAACTACGAAATCGCACTACACCGTAGAAGTAAGAACTGTATAGATCTTCCTACTTCCACAGATTAATTAGTTTGCTACTTCTATGTACTACACTAATCAGTATGAACGGAACATTAGAAGAGACTTGTAAATAATATAATACGTATTTTCAATATGCACGCTTCATATAACATATACCAGGGGGCCTAGACAAGTGGTTTCATTGTCGTAAACGCTAGTAGAATAGAATGACAAATATAGTGTGATCTAGCGCAACCAATTTTAAATTGGTAGTCGAACGTTATTAACTTTGTATTAAATCAAACGAAAGATAAGTCGTATGAATATCACAGTATAAACGTAGCCAAATGGTACTTTTGAGCAATAATGTCAGGAAACGTTTCGATTTTATAAAACGTTTCTTACTTGTCTAGACGCTCAGTACATGTAACTCATTTTTCTTATTCAAGTTCATTATTCTCAGGATTCCTTATCAAACAATTACAGTTTTCTTATATCTGTCTATCCATCCGTATAACAAGCTCGCAGTTGATTTATTTTATAATAATTACAGCTACTGAGCTGAAATTGATACAGTCGTGCGATTTTCTAAAGCGAATTAGTCGAATTCACTTCTGAATCCGCGGTGAGATTGTCAAATGTGGACTGCCGTGCGATTCTCTAAAGTGAGTTAGTCGAATTCACTTCTGAATCCGCGGTAAGATTCTCAAATGTGGACTGCCGTGCGATTCTCTAAAGCGAATTAGTCGAATTCACTTCTGAATCCGCGGTGAGATTGTCAAATGTGGACTGGTATTCCCTAAAGTCGACAGAGGTACTAGCGCCGCCTCGATGAGTGCGGCAGCGAGTCATACTATCGTTAAAGAATTTTTTGACGTTTCGCTAAATACGGAACACGAAATAGCGACTGAGATGTTTACTCTTAAAGCAATCCCTGACAAACTCGCATTTAAGATCACTTCACTTCACTCCTAGAATATTTGGTTTAGAGAATTCCATTTGAAGGTCAAGTGAGTTCGAAGGCAAAGGGGGATGAATTGTCGAGCGAGTCTCGCTTGGGTGATTCGAGTTTTTACAGAGTTGCATGGCTGGAACTAAATTGATATCACAAACCCAGCAATGATAAACAAAAAATGAAGCTGTGTATATTTTTAACATAGTTTTTATTTAACTTCATTTCTAATTTGCCCAAAATTCCTACGAAATCCCAAACAGTGTCCGACTCGCTTTTATCTGATTTTTAACTCTATGTGAGGATTGAGAATATGATTGAGAATTGAAAGTATTGATAAAATATTAGCCATATCTTTATAACTCTCACTAATATTAATTTAAATATATCAATATTAAATCATTTTTGTTTATAAATACTAGGTAGGATATAGCAATATCTCAGTCTTACAAATAGCTCAGATCGCTAAAATTCGTTCGGTAGTTTAACAATGATAATCGACCAAACAAACAATCAAACTGTATAAATATTTATTTTGGATTCAGAAAAACATAAAACACGTCAATTTTTAAAAATATCTATCTGTAATCTTTCACAGTTGTATACATATTATATAATATATACGGTATGTAAGGACCGCGACTCCTGGCGCTCCGTCCTTTCTGACTACCCCGTTAGGGATACAGCGTGAAGATATGTATGTATGTATATAATATATATATATAAATGTATGAAGTCTCTATTATCCAAATAGGTTCAAAATACTTACGTTAATTAACCATCAATATCGAAACACAAACACGCGCTTTGATCATAGTCAATGTGTCAAAAAATAATTAATTCACGTCCGAACTGTCAAAGTTTACGAATACATTTAATTTTTGATGTTCAGAACCTTAGTCGTGTTCAAAACAACTGTTTTATTTGTTTATCATTGCACAGAACTGATAATTCGTACAGGTGGTCACGTAGAATTTCCGTAACGAACGTTGCGCACGCGCTGAAAAACAAATCGAACTGACTAGGTTAACATGAAAATATAGATTAATGTAAAATCAGACGACTGTCACAGTATAATTTCTTACAAGCTTTACCTAATACTTAAAGCATCTAGGTGTAACGGCTCAAACTTCAAGCCGAGCAAATGGCAGAAACAATAAAGGCGGCTAGAATATGAATTCAGTCGTAAATTAGCGAAACGCTTAAGCGAAACGCTTGCTGGCGTTATTACTTGTCAAAAGTGCCACTCGGTTACGTTTTATACTGTAGTTTACACACGACTTTACGTTTCGTTTGATATATAAGAAATTTAATAAAATTTGACAACAAATTTAAAATTCGTTACGCTAAATTACGTGATATTTGTCATTCTATTCTACTGTCGCTTACGACAATTAACCCACTTGTCTAGGCCCCCAGACGTATCCAGAAATATACGTCACTCCGCATTTTATAGATATTTATGCCCAATTTCACCAATTTACCCTAATACTTAGAGAATCCCTATAACACGGTCTGCTAACGATGAAAAATCATCGTTATGGCATTAGATTTACATAAGTGTCTTCTTTATCTATCGTTTCATAATTATTGCAAAATATTTATATCAATATTATATACGAATTATGGCAATTTTTTGTAGAACATAACACAACGCTCAACTGTCTCAATATCCACAAATCATTGATTAAAGAGGTCTGAATTCTTCTGTATGTATATAATGTATGTTCGGACATAACTTCTTCGTTTATGAACCGATCGAGCTGTCATTTTTTCTGTAACAAGCAACAGCTATTTGAATTTCCCGCTGTTGAGTTTTAGTTTACTGCAAAAATACGACGGCGCTGTGTTATATATGTACCCGTATGTCGGTTTTGATTTGACGTCGGTTGGCTTTCTTCTCTCGGTAGAGAGTAGTACATTCTATACCTCTGCCATAAACTTCATGGACTATATTTGACATTATATGTTACTTATTAGCGACTATACCATTTGCATTATAAACTAGGCAACGTCTATATAAAACCGGGTCTATATCGTGTTAATACTTTTAAAACTAACCTTTCCTGTACCGACGTTTCGACTGGATTGCTCCAATCGTGATCATGGGTAGACTCAAAGTTAAACTTGTAAGATGGTACAAGTCGTGAAAGTTTAAAAACATTAATAGGCAACGTCTGCCATAGACCTCGCTGGTAAAATATATTTTTTGAAAAAATAAAAATAAACTAGATCTCGACAGCAGCACTATCTACCGGGTCCAACTAAGGACCATCTAGGTATAGGTGACCAAACAAGGACTAAGAAAAAAGTTTTATCAAAATCTGTACGCATCGCTTTGGCTCCACATTCATAATACGTACTGCCCAAGAATGGAATTCCTTGCCGTCTTCTGTATTTCCTGCAAACTATAATCCAGGCATCTTCAGGGCTAGAGTGAATAGATATTTCCTAGATCGACGTGCTCCATCTTCAGCCATATTGTCGCTTAGCAACTAGTGAGTCAGTGGCCAAACGTAGATCAATTACATTATAAAAAAAAATTAAAAAAAACCGGTCAAGCTGTTTAGAAAAATTACAAACACATGTGTACCGGAATTTTATACATAAAAATGATGAATAAGTCAAATTATTTGGTTTGCTAACAAGGGTAGTACATAAAACTTGTGGTAAAAGCGTCTTTCCAGCAATAGATATAACAGATTGAAAAACGAACGGCACCTTCACAGAAATGTCGTATCTGCAGAATGATCTTTGACCCGTCTCGTCTAATATTAGTTGGTGGTGGTCGTTGCGTATCAGTTTTAGTTTTTATTGTGCTGCCGCCGTCGGCGTCGGTTTATTTCGGGAGTACTCGGCTCGTTCAGGGAACGTCGATGTATTGACAGAAGTTTTTACTCCAAACAATGACTAACGAAATAAACGGTTCTTTTAAATCTTAACACATTAATTTTGGATTACGTACACTGAGAAACTTGTACTTACAAGATGTCTATGGTCTTCTCACCAGCATAGCTTTTCACCTCACTTTGAGATGAGAATAACCACGATGAACATATCGTCCGCGACTAATGTAAACCTCTGTACTTAAAATACGAAGGAATGTTAACGAATAAGCAACAACGAACCAATGAGGTAGAAAAGTTACGCATGCGTAAACGCAATAGTAAATAAATATATAATTATAAGATCGAGATAAAATATAAGATAGGAATCGAGAAGAGGCTATAGAAAAAGAAGCAGATGTATTTATACAAAGACTAGAATCGCACTGGATGGCCAAAACTAGAGCTAGAGATTTTTACATTACGATCTGTTAGAGGATTAAAATGATACTTAAAATGGTACAAAGTCAAAGTCAAATCAATTTATTCAAGTAAACCCAAATGCAAGGTATTTTTGAACGTCAAATCTACTTTAGTTCGGTTCGAAAAGAAAACCTGAATACTGAGAAGAACCGACAAGAAACTCAGTCAGGTATCATTTTTTCAACATTATTCTACAATAGTTATTTAAAAATACAATATCTATAAAGCCAGTAAATGCATATGCAGAGAGGATCATTTCCAGTCTATTGTTGTGTCTTCAATGAAATCGCTAATTTTGTAGTATGCTTTTCCAATCAGTGTGCGTTTAATGACAAGTTTGAATCTCTTTTCCGTTAATTGAGTAATTTCTTGAGGAATTTTATTATAAAAACGAACACAGTTACCCAAAAATGAACCACTTGACTTTTATAATTTAAATTTAGGAATAACTAGCTGATCACGACCACGAGTTTCCACACCATTAACAACGCCTTTCTTTTGAAATAGATCTAAATTTTTTCTAGTGTACATTATGTTTTCATAGATGTATAACGAGGGTAAGGTGAGTACATCAATGTCTTTAAAATGATCTCTCAGCGACTCTCGTGCGTTCATACTGTAGATGGTACGTATTGCCCTCTTTTGTAAAATAAAGATAGATTTCATATGCGCCGCTGATCCCCACAGTAGCAGACCATAAGACATAAGGCTATGGAAATATGCGAAATACACCAGCCTAGCCGTAGCTACATCTGTCAACTGTCTAATGTCCCTAATAGCATATATTGCCGAACTGAGCTTATTGGATAATGTCCCGATATGGTCCGCCCGATGTAACTTATTGTCTACTGTTAAACCAAGAAAAGTAGCTGATTTCATTAATTCTAATTGTTTCCCATCCAGTTCCAGTCCATTATGGATTTTGGGTACATTGGATAGGGAAAACTTAACACAATCGGTTTTTTGTGCATTCAGTAGTAAATTATTGGCAGCGAACCATCTCGAGACATCCGCCAAGGTCCTATTCTGTCCGCTAATGTCTATGTCTTTTCTGTTAACTTTAAATAATAATGATGTGTCATCAGCAAATAATATTATTTCACAAAGGTCTTTAAGCATAAATGGAAGATCATTAATGTAAACCAAAAATAGGAACGGTCCCAAAATTGATCCTTGGGGAACGCCCATCTTTAATTTAGAACCGACAGATGTAACCCCATTTACACTCACTTTTTGTTCTCGGTCAGCCAGATATGAAATCACGAGATCGAGATTCGAGATCTTATTACATTTAATCATCAAGAAATCATAAATATTAATATAATAATAATAAAAACATCAATAATCATTGTAGTTGCTTCGATTTCGTGCATTGAAACGGTTTCTGTTTGTGTTATTATTCTTAGTTTGTAAGGATGTCATATTATTGGTTAAAATCGTCTAAACCTGTTGAAAATGTTAGTTAAAACATTTTGTGTAGTCTTTGGCAGAAAATCTCTCAACAGCCGAGATTTCTTTTTCCTTTTTTCATGACATAGCGCAGATTAGCGCATTTGCCAATGTCACGTATTAATAAGTTTCTCATGAAGCAGGTTTGAAATAAATTCGTTTTTTCTTATCGTAAAACTCCTCCAGTACAGTGAAAGTAGGCTTTACTGAAGTTATAAAGGACTTCTTGGAAGAGCGCGAGAGTTTCAGCTGCACATGTTTATTCAGACCAATCCTATTCTTTTCACTTATACAGAACTTTAAAACACAGTATGCTATCACTTTTGTACTTTAAAACTCCCAAAAATGCAAAAAATAGAAAATCTAAATAAAATGACAATCTCACTTCTCCCGTTTGTACTGTACAGCAGTTTGTCAGACTATAATGCAGCAGTAAATAATTTTACTTAAAATAAAAATGGACGATTCAATAATTATTATTTAATATCTAATAGACAAAGTAGACATTAGAAAAATACTCTAATTACACAATAAATAAACAAGTACCTATCGTACCTACAAAACGTTTTAAGGAAAAGGTTTTTTATCCCTCTTGTAGTTTTGCATTAGGCAATTACAAGATTTCGTCACTGACGAAAGTGGGTCGTATGCGTGTTGCCCTCTACATCTTGATCATATAAACATATTTGTTTAAAAGCATTTGTATAAAACAGATCTGTGCAACATAGAATGAGTATATTGTAATCATAATAAAAAAGATCAATTAAATACTGTGAAACTCGAAAAAATACTAAATATAAATGTGTACACACATAAAAAGCGATAGATGATTAAGTTTTATTATTTGTAAGATACTAATACTAATTCTAATTACTATCAATACTAATTCTCATTGCACTAGACTTCTTCTATCCGACAGCACATGGCGGCGGATAAAATTAAACAATCGCTGCTATCTCAGTTCGACCACACTGTAGGTACACGACCACTTGGCGGCTATGTGACAACTGCAAAAAGACTATTTTTTTTTTGTTTATTGGAAGGGAAAAAACTGCACGAGCACCCAACCGCTCCTCACGCCTCAGGAGAAAACGTGAGGATCGGCCGGGTAAGACGGGCTCGAACCGAACAACCCTCCATTCGCCACTTGACCCTACAGGCCGTCGCAGTGAACCGAACACGTTACCGAACCGAACCGAACCTATATATTATGGAATAGAGACGTCAATCATTTTACCTGCTAGCGACATCTAGTGCGGCATGTTCGAGTCACGTCGTGTGTAATACATAATAACACGTATATGAAAGACGTACACATTTGTAAATACGTATACATATAGCCTCACTATGCAGGCGCTAGGTACTTAATGCAAGTTTGATTTTATAACTGTGATTTACATGATAGATCACTGGCAAAATAAATAATCACATAAATCAAATTTTAACACATCAAACTCACGGAAAATAATAAAATTAATGAAATAAAACAATGTAATAACTTTTACTCCTTTTATAAAAGTACTATATTGACATACGTCAGTACATACACATCTTAACGTTAATATTTACAAACATAAAACTAAACAATAACTGAAATAATATATTTTCTCAAAGTTGCCACTTAGAAAAAAAGCACACTATAGTCCGTGAGATAACAACAAACGACAAGTGACAAACAATATGGCGGTTGGCACATTCAGAACAGAAATTTTTCAAAACGACGCTTGAGATAATATAAGTAAAAAATTATTTTCCGGGAAGTTAAACTATTTCTTGCAAGTTATTTTTTCAGTTTTTGTGTGATAGTTGTTTCATTTAACTTATAGAAATTGGTAGTAGTTATTAAATAACAATGGGTGTTACAAATATAATTTTAATTTCTAAACACACTTTATACACTAGCAGCATCTATTGAGAAATGTTCTAACTAAATGTACCGACTAAATTTCCTACAAAAAAAATGTACTAAGTGAATAGGCCCTGCTCCGCCCGAATTCTGCACTAACACTGGTATTTATAGACAAGTCAAAGTAATTACTTAAGCAAAAGTAATTACTTGAGCAACTATTTTTATTGCATAGTTAAGAAATCGGTCGAAGTAAGAACTGTCAAAAGTTAGAATTCTTAATCAAGTAATAGTAACCACTTTCGTTGCTTGAGCAACGCTTATTACTCGGTTCGTAGCTTTATTGACAGTGTTTAGTACAGAAAATATGGAAGATATCGAGCATTTATTTTTTAATTTGGACAATATTTTAAGTGATCCATTGGAAGAAGTTGAAAACAGTGTTAACATTAATGAACCTAGAAAAACAAAAGTATATTTCCGTAATGACCCTCTTCGCGAAAATACTGAAAATGATTTCAGGATGAGATATCGATTCAGTAAAAGTGTTGTACTTAATGTTATTTTGCCATTAATAATAACTACATAATAATCTTTCCAAGTTATAAATCACGTGTCAGCTAATATCCCAAGTATAAAAATCATACATTTAAATTTGGTAGGGTTATATCGTGTGTCAAACGTTTCGATTCTCCAAACATTTTGTTTGTTCACAGATAAAATTGAATGATTAAAAAATATCTTCTACGACTTATTTTTCTTTTTATACCGATAACTTTATCAAATTATATATTACAAATTTATATTAGGCAATATAATGCAAGACTTTGTAAAAATAATCTAGACCTCACGTTTGCCCTCTCATGAAACAAAACGCAGCAACGAAGTGTTGCCAGTGAGAAACAATTATTAAGCATCAACTCTAACTTAAGCAATTGCTTAAGTAAGTAACGTGCATTACTCAATTATAGAATAAGATTTTGTACTGAAGAATTCTAGCCACAAGTAATGACTTCATTAAGAAATTACTTAGCAACAAGTAATTACTTGTTTATAAATACGAGTGTAAGACTATAAGTCAGACTCATATGTATACAGCATACAGCCTCATTAATACGTAGGCAATCTATTTTATTCTTATTTTAAACTTGTAAAAAGCAAACCAAACAGCCGTAGCCAAACTGTTGTCATTGGAATGATCAAAATTATCACATATGTCTAATTGATGTGACTAGAATTGTTGTAGAGATAAAATGATTAAATTTATAAAGTATGCACAATATACGAAAATGCCATATTTACTATTACATCAATAAAGATTAAACAAAAGGTATCTTTCGCTTAATCAAAGTTTGTAAATTATTTCAAATTCAAACACAATTATTTTTTAAATAAATAGTGCTATATTATAAGCCACTTGTGTAAGTCAAAATAATCTGCCATTGAATATTTTTCTTAGGGACACCTCTTGATTTGGACAACAATTAACAAATGAAGAAGATTGATTACTTTAGACTTTTAGACGAATATGGAGTTTGAGATCTTATTATACTTAAACATCTTTCTAATGTTCAAGGCGCCTAATTCCGAATGAGTACAATGTTCTTCAACTTCACGCCTTCTTTATTACTTACTTTCGCAGTAAGATTTCTATTTTTATGCCACATCTAAAAATAAGTATTTTCTTTGCAATTGTATGATATCTTGTAATGTAAATTAACATAACATAACTTCACGCTGTATCCCCAACGGGGTAGTCAGAGAGGACGGAGCGCCAGGAGTCGCGGTCCTTACACACCTCTTTCGCTTCCTCAAATCTCATCATTCTCCTCACACATTTTCATTCATTCATGGAAATTAATCATTAATAAAAAAAAATATAAACTTTTTTATTATAAGTTCAATTTTTATAATTAATTCATTAAATAAATAACTAACTTAAATGAAATAAATAACATAAATAGTACCTATAATAAAATAAATAAACAATTTAAACAAAAAAATATTTACGGAACCTGTAAAAATATAATAATAACCTCTCGGTTCTCGAAACTGCGTCTGTATAACTCTAAAGCGAATCATCACCAAAAGTTATGATTGGAGGGTACATACATACATATCTTCACGCCGTATCCCTAACGGGGTAGTCAGAGAAGACGGAGCGCCAATCGTCGCGATCCCTACATACTCTTTTGCTTCCTCAATTCTCATCATTCTCCTCACACATTTTCGTCTAGGTATGCGAATGCTTTTGACATTCCCGTTGGCAAACACTCTAGCTACCACGCAGCTATTCTGCACTCCTCCCTCCACTTCCCGCCGCTGGGTGCACAGCGTGTTGGGTGGCGGTCCCCAACGCCGAACTGCACTCTGCTCACACCAGCACGGACAAGCCGGTGTATACGTCGCTTTCAGGGTAGGCCCTAACTCTTTCGCACACGTTGTCCCGCATGGTGTGCGCAGGAGAGGAATTGCAGCCATGAAAAGAGCTGGCAGGGGTCGTGAAGAGTACGCTTCCTCAATTGACCCCCTAATTGATTTGGAGGGTAATTGTGGTAATTGGCTATCGGTCATGCTGTTACTGGTGACGCTGACTAATGAAATACCTCTAAGAAAGCAACACACTAGTGTGATTTATTTTTGATTGCTGCCGATAATTCTAAACTTTTAAACGTATCTACATACGAACGTATGTACGTAATGATCGCCACACACGATCAAATATGCGTGATCAAGCCCGTCCAATTTGCATGAAGCGGAGATTGCATCAAGTAAAACATGTGTGGCGGTCGATTTGGCATGGTCAGTTTTACTTGAAGCAAATCGTTTTTCGATTCTGCCGGCTTGATTAAGTCACGAGCGTCCTGCATACTTGATCGATCGTGTGTGGCGGCATACTGCATTTTCGTCAGTTCGCTCGCAATTTTGTTAGCGAAGGTTGTGTTGTCTCAGCAATGCTTGTATCGAAGTGCTTAGAAAATGTTTTACGAATTATCTTTTTCAAATCGTATTTATTTTATTAGAATTTGTATTAATTTATTGAATTTTTTTTATTTATTAATTTTTTTTATAAAAAAGGGGGCAAACGAGCATGCGGGTCACCTGATGGAGAGTAACCAACTGCAAATGACAATTAGACGGGCTTGATGAAGCATACTAACTTGATCGTGTGTGCCGAGCATAAGTTGCGTAAAAAGTTTCGGAGTTAGGCGCACTGCACCACAATTGCACTGATACGTATGCAAAACATAGACATAGTATCTGTTCGTAACTACTCGATTGGTGTGTTCAGCAGATAATTTACATAAAGTAGGTGGTCAGAAACGCTTTTTACAATTAAATCATTTTTTTGTCAACCACTTTATTCTTATTTTAAACTTAGTAAAGCGTTTAATTATATTGAGTTAGTGGAATTTTTATCACTATTAAACAAAATCTTAATAGATAAACATTATTTTTTACTTTTTCGTTCGGTTTCCCTTTAAAGCGTGTTTTTTTAAATTATAATTTCTAAATTTGCTAAATTGACTAAAAATTCCAAAATATAAATACAATATGATGCTTTCACAGGATAGGAATTTTTTTTTTTGATTAATCAAGTCAAATCAAAGAGTTTATTTCAAAATGTTTCATTTCAATATCAAGTTATTGTATTGTCATCGATGCCTGATAAGCGTGCAGTTTCAGTTCAATCTGACGTTTTGAAGTTGGTGAAAATCTTATTCAAAGATTCCGATAAATACAAGTGAAGCTAATAAAAGCGTTTTAAAAACAGCACCTACGACCGCCATTTAAGTAGGTACCTAAAAATCACAAAACAATCATCGAAATGACATTAGAATATCATTTTGTGCAGTTCCAAATAAAACTCATCATGTTGTGCGTGCATAAAGAATTACATTTTAAATAAGTAGCGAAAATTTTAAGAAAAAAATTGATCTGCTTTCAAGAAATAATACTGAAAATACAAAATAACTATCCTTTACTAATTAAAGCTCTAGCACAAAAATTACTTCAATAATGCGATACAAGTACCTACATAATAAAATTTGACAGAAGTTACTGAAGTCGATGCCAAGCCTACGAAACTAATAGACTTCCTGTATTGTTGCACATTGATTTGGCACCGACTTAATTAACTGCCAAATTTAATTATATAGGTATTTGTATCGCATTTATAAAGTTATTTTTGTACTTGAGGTTTGATTAGTAAGAAATAGTTATCTGTACTTTTCAGTGTGTTTTTTAAGGCGGCGTATTTTTTTTTATTTCTCCCTTTTAGTGACCTTGGCCTAAATAAATAACTGGGGCAAGTCTACAATTAACTTATTTCTAATTCTGGAGCGCAATGCCATACAAGAGAATTGTCAATGTAAGTAAAGCTTTTATTAGCAGTTATCGTAATTCCGTGTATCTTCGAAGTCTAGGCTCCAGTACCAGTCCAATACCAGTGAAATTTAAATGGAACTATATCAGAAATATGCCGTTTCAAACAAAAAAATAATTTCGCAATCGGTCCACAATTGGCGAAGTTATCGATGAACATATACAAAAAAAAATACATGAAGAAGAACATGAAACCTCCTCCTTTTTTTGTAGTTAGTTAAGAATACCACGGCAAGCGCATACACAACTGAGTAACAATACCAATTTCATTCAAGGTAACAAACAATTGCACCTCAAGAAATTGTTTAATTTACTTAAATGTTGAATCGATCAACATTTCCACCCACCACCACCCACTTGATTTTGTTGATTGAGTTCAATTTCATCGTGTATTCATAGACGTAATATATAAGATACATACGTATACAATCCCTAAACAATTCCTGTAGCAAATACATCACTCGATACGCATCTTATTTCCTGGAACGATATACTCAATACAAACTTATCGGCCCTATCTCAACACCCGTTTTTCATCCCTATCGATTCACTTTTGTTTTCAAGAGTATGGAAATAAAAGAGAAATACAAATGATGAGAATATAAATCTTATGTAGTGTTAGTTCCACATTAATTTTAATCACATAAATTACCCACGTGTGATATTTTGTAACATTTTAGTAACAAGAACGAGGGTAGAATGGATTTTCTGCGTGTAGTGGGGCTGCATAAAAGTCTGATTTTGTTATGGTAAGGGTTTAGTTGTTGAGAAGCCGTCGAATAGTCAAGTACATAATAGTTGTGATGAAGAATTGATAGCGTGTTCAGTAATTATACATAATTCAGTAATTATACACATTTCAGTAATTATATGCTACTAATATAATGTTAACAGTAGATCGTCGTTGCTTATTAGGTTATGTTGACATTACTTTATAATAACTGCGGTGTTAGAAATCAATATGGCAATACTGTTCAGGGTTCCCAACTAGGGGGATTTTCCCCTAACCTTTGGGGGAAAAAATGTACATTGGGATTTTTAACGGCCTAATATTATTAAGGATAATTTTAGGGGCACAAAAAATACTTCAATTTTTTTATCAGACATTAGGTAAATTACAAAACCCCGCTTTGCAGAAGCTAATTAGTATCGACTTACATAATTCATTTTATTTAATTTTACTATGTACTTGTTTAATTGCAATTCTCGAAACTATTTTTGAAATTTTAAATAATTTTAAACATAATAATTTGCGACAATGTTAATAATAATTATTCTTATAATATACAAATATTAATATAAATTAATAGAAATAAAAAAAATTCAAAGGTAAATACAATTATTTACGGGTATATCGATTTGTAGTTGGAGGGGAAAGATTTTTGAGGGTTGGTAACCCTGATACTGATCTGCGTAGTGTCTGCCTACCACACAAAACTTTCTATTTTATTACAATTTTAGGAGTTTGAAAGTATAATAGTGATAGTTTATTGTGTTTTAAAATTCTTTAAAAGTGAAAAGCATGGAGTAGGTCTAAATAAACATGTATAGCTAAAGTTCTCACGCTCTTCCAAGAAGTCCTTTATAACTTCAGTAAAGCCTTTGCTGTAATCACTTTACTGGAGGAGTTTTACGATTTGAAAAAACTAATATATTTGTGATTATACTTATTAATACGTGACATTGGCAAATGCGCTCAACTATGCGCCATGCCATAAAGAAAGAAAAAAAAACAACTAGAAAATGCGCGGGAAACCTCGAATTTGGCGGCAGTATTTTCGTATTTTATTTTCACAAAAATGTTTAAACTTGTATAAAAGATCAGCAGAGTAGTATTAATTATTTATTTAGTTACTTTTTACTTGTATTTATAGTAGTGTAACTTTATATTTGCTGTTTTACTGGTAAGTCTCACAATTTTATTGTCGTATTATGAACAAGCCTCCTGACTCTGGGGGCCATGTCCCCAATGTTGCATGTAACATTACAATCGGTAAAGACAATGATTCCAGTACGGACAGTGGATAGGTCTGTTAGTCATAATAAGCGTAAACGAGTTACCACGCGACGTATATGCGGACATTGTAACAAAAAGAGAAGGGGCAATCATAAATCAAGTGATAATTTGAACAATGTGAATAACTGCCAATGTTCTGACAATGGCATTCTCGAAAAGCCTAACTACAATCTTCCTCCATCTGAAAAACCTCACACGCACACACATATTGAACAAATTAATTCGTATCCCATTAATTTTCAATCCATAGGCAGGAATGTGTATCAGAAAACTGATGTATCTCCATACGTTGTCCACATTCAAAGACAACAGGCATCCCCTAATGATGGCACCTCTCTGCATCCAGTTACATTTGGGCGCTTCTTAAAAAATAATAACTTTAATAGTATCATTAAGGGGAGTTTGAAAAGGCTAGGAAGCAACAGATTGTCTGTATCTTTTTCGAATCATACTGATGCTAATTTATTTGTTAGTGATACTAGGTTATCTGAACGGTATTATAAGGCATTCATACCATCTTTCAATGTCACTCCCGATGCTGGTGTTGAGCTTATACAAATTTTTGAGGCCTGGGAGAACTTACGGGCTCTCGGGGCCGTCTGTGACTTATCCAGGACATTTGATTGCGTTCATCACGATATCTTAATCAAAAAATTACATCATTATGGTGTCAGGTGAAGGCACTCTGCCTTCTGAGATCTTATTTGAGCCATAGAGTCCAGAGAGTTGAGGTTAACGGTGAAAGATCTGGATCTGTTGTTAGCATGGGCGTGCCACAGGGCCAGTTCTGGGGCCATTCCTATTCCTAGTTTACATAAATGATTTACTCTACCTTGTACAAGACAAATGTGACATCGTATTTTTTTTTTTTTGTATTACTTTTTAAACTATGTGGACAGCAAATTGCTTTTGAAGATGTAAATAATACTATCTCTAAAGTAGTAGAATAGTTGACGACTAATAATCTTCTTCGTAATGAGAAAAAAACCCAGTGTATGAAATTTTTTTTATCTAATGTTAGACAGGTTAACACGAATATTGTAATAAAAAATAAGAAACTGCAGCCTGTAGATACGAGTGTATTTTTAGTCATAACTTTAGACACTAAACTTCAGTAGGAACCTCATATTACTGAATTGGCAAAGAGACTCGATTCTGCAGCATGCGCAGTTTAAAAATTCGGCAACTCACTGAAGACACCACCGCGAGGTTGCTCTATTTCATTTATTTCCATAGGCTGAATACATATGGAATGTACTTTGGGGACATGCCGCTGATGTCAACACAATTTTTGTACTGCAGAAGCAAGCTATTCTTGCAATTTATAAATTGACACCAAGAGGAATTAAGGAATAAATTTAAAGAAATTAATATTTTAACATCGACGTCACAATACATATATGAAAACCTTATCTATGTTAAGAAACATATAAAATTATTTAAGAAGAACAGTGATAATCATAATTTTAATACTAGGAATCGAGATAAACTTGCTAATAATGTAAGTCGACTTCAAAAGTCACTAGCTCATTTACGCACACGTAGACCCCACGTGTGCGTTTTTATAATAGAGTCCTAGTCGATATACAAAACTTATTTTTTGATAATCATAGATCAGTTTTAAAGAAAAAATTATACACGAAAGGCTACTATAAAATATCGGAGTACCTAAATGACGAAAACCCATGGGATTGACCTGCTCAGCTACGACCTAGCTTTTGTTTGTTTTTTTTTTGCTTCGATCCATGATAAATGTAATTTGAATTAATAATAGAAAACAAATAATTGAATTGTATAAATGACATCATAAATGACTAATTTTATATACATTATGCTTTATGAATGACATAATACTTATATTTTCTTACGATGACATATTTCAAGTGTAATTCAATTTACCTGCGAAATAAAAGTATAAAAATATTAAAATACACGCTGCGCTTAGGATTTTCCTGCGTTTTCAAAAAAAGTAACATTTTTTTTCTTTCTTCATGCCATGGGGCACAGGTAAGCGCATTTGCCAATGTCAGAATCGATAGATCGAATCGACATGAAGCACGTTCGAAGTTTTCGTTTTTTCTTCTTATCGTAAAACTCCTGCAGTAGTGATATTAGGCTTTACTAAAGTTATAAAGGACTACTTCGAAGAGCGCGAGAACTTCAGCTACACATGCTTATTTAGCATACTTCACTTATAAAGAACTTTAAAACACAACATACTATCACTTTTGTACTTTAACTCTCAAAAATATAAAAAATTGAAAATCTAAATAAAGTGACAACCTCATTTCTCCCGTTCCCGCCAAAAAGTCCAGCTTCATCGTTTACAAAGTTTTAACCTAAAACGGAACACAACTTCAATGTTGCCATTCTAATAAATTGGTACAAGATCCTTTTGCTTTTTATTCTGTTCATTCATTAACATTTATTTTATTAATAAATCAAGTAATGTTTTTAAATAACAACTACTTAACTATTAAATGGAACATATTTTGCTTATTAAAAAAATCTCGTGTGTAAGAATGATGAAAATATATCGTGAAAAATTTATATTGGTAAGTTATGAGCAAGATATGTGCAACACTACACCTAGTTGTCACTTGTCAAATAATCCATTTTCTTTCTTCTTGACATTTTGTCCAAGACGAACGTTTATTTACGGCAGAACACGTTTCGTGTCTTTACGACTTAAAAGTAAGTGTTTTATTCAAAATATTGATTTTCTTTCTATATTTAACGTTTACTTACTATATAAAAACTGTGTTATTTACCAAATAATGTAGTTTCATTGTTGATTATTTCGGATGTAAAATAGCCGTTTTTGTGTTAAACTTTGTTACGTGTCAAATTCACTAGGTTCTTGAAATTCTGTAAGTCCAAAGCAATTTTATCACTAAAGAACCACAAAATTACGAAAAGCAGGTTGATTATTGTAATTTTATGATTAAAATAAGTAGCATTAATGTAAAGCTAACCTCAATAGCGTCCGGTGTTTTCCGCGTCATAATGAGCTAGGTACAATTCAGCATGAAACGTCACTGTTTAGAATTGTGATTAATAACTTCTACCTCGTTTACGAACCGATGATTTAAAATGTTAATGTTAAAATATTACAGAAATTGAATTCTAAACTGAAAAATTCCACGTTTCGTTGTTATTTGTTAGGTTAGTATTACTATAATTATTACGAGGCTTACGGTAGTATTGTGTTACTGTTTTGTGCTTAATTGTCAGTGTTTGTAACCACATGCTAGTGAATATTTAAATGTATATCCTATTTTTTCAATTTTGTCCTTATTATAAACAAATGTGGCGACTGACATTTAGAACATCTAGAGATGGCTGGCTAGTTGGCAAATGATTGACTCAGTTGGCATACTTATTAGTTATTAGTAAAACAAACATTTTTAGAATTTTTGTCCGTTTGTTTTTGTGCTACGATAAAAGCCACCAAGAATTAAAAGAATAATAAATTTTATGAGAAGTGTAAAAATTTGTATTTTTTTTTTAAATAAAGAATATATTATTATTTTGACATCGCATACAATAATATATATACAATATTCTGTTATTGTTCTGTCTTATATTTCGAACCAATAGTCACTCGCATATTAGACTGAACTTATTAATGATACTAATTTGATCTAGAAACATAGGCAACTTTTAAGTAACACTACAAATGAAAAATAAAACGCTCGACTAGTAATAACCTCAATTTTTTCAATGCTGTTCTATATTATATAATATTAATTTTATTTGTGCATATTTCTTAGCTTTGTGTATATAACAAATAAGTAGTGTTATTAGAATGTTACGTGTAATACGCCGGACCAGCGAACAGTGAAAATTAAGGGAAATTTTAGTTTCTTGTTTGTTTACATTAAAAGTCAAAAAGAAAAATATAAGTATGTAGGTACTATTCTTATAGACTGGTCTAAGAGTAAAACAAATTTGGAATTTGACAACTTGTATGCAAACTGTAACTAAAAATGGCCAAGTATAGGCTTATTAAAATTAACTTATAAGGACATAAATACCTACTGTTTGCTTTAAATAATTCCCTCTTTGCTAAGTAAGTTTTAAAGTCTTATTTTACAAAATCTTTTCTACCCAAAAATGATTTCTGAAGTCATTTTTCAGTCACTCATGAAGACAGGAAGTTTAACGATAAAATTTTAGTGCTAACCTAACTAATTTAGAAGGTAAATTTTACGGTTAAATATATTTTTAATTATTCATCTTTTCTATCAAAAAAGAAGTTGTCATGGACGCCTCAAATAAAACAAAGTATCGACATTTATCATTGTATTACCAAATCGCTAAACTTAATTACTAATTGTAGGCCATTTTATATTTTTAAAAAAAGTAAGGAAAAAGAATGTACATTCTATAATTCGTCTTGCTCTGTGTAGTATGCCTTATGTGATTTAATTTTGTAATTTACATTACAGAATGCGTTACGTGGCCGCGTATCTGTTAGCCGTGCTGGGCGGTAAGGTGTCGCCATCTGCTGCTGATGTTGAGAAGATCCTCAGCTCGGTGGGCATTGAATCTGACTCTGAGAAGCTCAAAAAGGTCATCTCTGAGCTCAATGGCAAGAATGTTGAGGAGCTGATCGAGAAAGGTATGAATTTTATAACCTGAATACTGTTTAATTTAAACAATAATTTATTAAAATTTAAGTGAATTTATTTATTTTCATTATTATTTAAATTGTGTGCTTAGTTAATTAGCTGATAGAGGAACTTAATACATTTTGTTTAAAAATACATTAATGAAATTGAATGCAACTAGAAACGAGATTGCTCCTAAACATTTTAATTCAGTATCGTAATCCTAATAATGGATAATATAAGTATAATCAATTTTTTTGTCGTAGTAAAAAGGCATATCTCAATCATTTCTCTGCTCTATTAAATCATGTATAAGATTATTACTAATATTGAATCATTTGAATTTGGCGAGCTATGCAAAAGAGATATAATCATTTAAAATGATGATACATAAACCAAACACCATCTTTCGTCTGAACAACATTGCTGTACGATTGCTCACTGATTGCTCTGCGAGTGTCGTTAGTGGATGAGGCAGTATACGTAACAGTAGTGACCCGTGCGTGTGTGTGTGTGTCCCAGGGCGCGAGAAGCTGTCGTCGATGCCCGCGGGCGGCGCCGCGCCGGCCGCCGCCGCAGCCCCGGCCGCCGCCCCCGCCGCAGACGAGAAGAAAGGTATGTGTCTTTACCTTGTACCAAGTGACAATAATAATAATGCGCCAGACGATACACACCAATCATCTGTAGCGCGAGCACGAATACTATCGACAAAGTATTCATATCATAAGCGTAAGCAAATTGTGCACTTTTAGTGCAGCGCCCCTATAGGACATAAAAAGAACTATTTTTACGAGCACGAAAAACTTTCGTATCGCCTTCGAAAGGTAACGTAAGCCATTTGTATTGAAATTGAGTAAAATCGCAAGCACGAACCTTATTATGACGTACGGTAATCTAAATCTCGATGACAGAGGTATGAATACTTTTTCATAACAATAATAATATTGTGTGGGACTTGTTTTCATTTTCATGTGATGAAATTAAAATCAAAACGTACACAAAAAACGCAATTAACTTTTCCGCAAGAATGTTTCAAGTCTCAATAGTGTTAACATAAAGAAATGTGACATCGAGAGGTTATAAACGACAAGCAAGTCAAAAAACCGTCAAATCTAAGCCGTTTCTCTAATTTCGTTTTAGGAGCACCCTCCATTCAATAAATTGTGTAGTTTACTCAAACATACCAGTCCCTAGTTAGGTTAGGATGACGTCACCTTCGTAATCGTAGGGAACTCTCAATAGTTGATAAAATGCGCTTCGTGCTGCGACTCTCGTGATAGTATAGTAAACTCGATACGATTACGTAACGAAACTGTCGAAAGTTCGCGCTCGCCCTACTGATCTCAAACTAGGGATTCCCTGTGCTATGAGAACCAGACAACGGCTACTGGGGGCGTCTCCCAGTACACCCAAACCCGTGACAATCTAAAGTTCATTTCCTAAATTGACCCAACCAGGAATCGGATCCTTCTGCGCTTGGTGCAATGTCTACACACTGTGCTGTCGAGGTTGGCAACAATGGACAACATTTGCTCTAAAAGCGTGTCCTTGAAGTGCCTTTTTTTGTTGACCTACTTTTTTGATTTTTACTAATGTGCGTGACTAGGGAAGATCACAGTACAACAAACAGCCGAACATGACATATTTGTATTTTTGTTTATACTCGTAGCCAAAACATTTAAGATTTACGAGTACTTTGCAAATATTTCATGGCTGACTCAATGGCTGACATGAATTACACTGACAGTGCGAGGTTACCATACCATACCTGTTTTACCCATGGTTATAGACAATGAGATGAGAAAGAGACAAGAAAATTCATTTTACAGTGGTAAAAGTGGCAAATTATTGTAATTCCATCCATAATAGTTCTTGGTCCAAGGTTTTTACTATTGATGTAGGTTATATCAATTAGAAGTGATGCCTAATAATGGGGAAGAGAAACTTACTAATAAGTGCCACTGTCTGGTCCCAAAAAAACTATTATAAATGAAAAACTGGCCAAACGTGTGTCATATCATACATGTTTACTTTCACAGTAAAATTAAATTTATTTGCTTACATACTCGTTGAGTTCAGAGTAGAACTAAATATTTGCACATGCACTTTTATCATTTATGCATTTTATTGGCAGGAAAAATAAGTTTGGATTTCATTATATTTCTCAGTCGCTGTGAAAAACAAAATTATTTCTGCGATCAATAAACTCAAAATGTGTATACTTAGATACTTGTTGGGTTTAGTTAAATGTGCACAATAATATTCATTCTTATCCCAACAATTTTTCATTAAAAATATTTTAAATCCTACTACTCTCTTTTTTTCGAACTTTCAAGGTTCACATTTGCCTTAGAGCCACCACTTTGGAAACAGTTTTTTACGTCTTGAAAAATGACTGAGACAGACTTCATAAGTTTCTTTTGGAACAGAACACTAAAAATAGCATAGTCAACTTTATTTAGGAGCAATTGCATTACATCATATATATAACAAGTACAAATGTTGTAAATTCCTAAAAGCAATTTCCCCTCAAACTCTAAAAACCTCCAATCGGCATGTGTATCGCCTCTCAACGAAGCATCCTCAGGATATACCAAACATAGGATTCGGTCACCTAACCAGCACCGAATCCAAATGTTTTCAATAGTCAATAAAGGATAAGTTTTAAACATAAATTCAAACAACCCCTCCCCACTTGTAAATACAATACATGTTTACATTAAAGAAGGCGATCGGCCGCCATTTTCTGTAAAAATTACACACCAAGTAATTAGTTGAATATTTGTGGCACTGTTCAGCAAATTGCCAACTGATTCACTTATTTATGTCAATGTTATTTACAGAAAGTTCAGCTTATTTTTGTTCCTTCACTTGTGTCATGTGATGCGAAGTTTTCTCTTTATATCTATGGAGATCTAATAATCTAATGTTATTTTAAATGATGAGCTAACTAAAATACACCATCTTTCGACTGAATGTTAATTGATGTATTCACGTTAACTGATAATAATGGAAATATTCACCAATTGTTATATATATTTCTATTCTTTTTTCATAAATTGCGTTTTCCATTTACAGAAGAGAAGGAGACTAAGAAGGAAGAGTCTGAGTCTGACGATGAAGACATGGGCTTCGGTCTCTTTGACTAAATGCATTTCTGCATGGTAAGTTATTAATATAGGCCACCTATGAGCCCCTTATACCCAACTGCAGTAAGGCAAAAAAGAATTATTATTTTAGCAATACATGTATGTTTATTTGAGTCCTTTATGAGCCAAAAACACTTCTCAGATATCAGCGTATGAGGTAGATAGCCGAGACAAAATATAATTAATAGGACTAGCAATGGATTAAAAGTATTAACACTTATTTAATTTTTCATAAAGACTGATTTCGTAAATTGTAGTTCAAAAAATGTGAATAAAAGAAAAAAAAACTTGTTTTTGTAAATTAAGATAGTGTTACATCATTTTTATATAATTTTTTCTTCTTGATGATATTTTTTTTACTTGTAATTAAAGGTATGCACGCACTTTTGGCGTCACGCTGCAAGTGCCGTAGAAATAAAGACAAATATGAGCCAAATTAATTTTTTTTAACTTTCTGTTTGCAAGAAAAGATTTAAACCATGTTTATAAATTACTACGTGAAAACTAGAGGGGAGGGGGTAGGTCTTGCCATATACTACGGGTGGTTACCGAGGGGCGGGAGGGGGTTAAGAAATAGTAAAAAATGGGTCACGTAGCAGGGTACATTCCCTTAGCGTTATTTCCTTCTAACTTGGATAGTTTCTAAACTTCATATTTTAGATTGTCATAATATTGTGTTTTTATGGTCAGTATGATAGAATTATTTGAATATTTAATTTAAATATCTATTATGAATTGTGTGTATTTTGCGGATTTACTGTCCAATAAAATGATTAATTTCGTTTCGTTTTTGTCTACAGATATGGCGGCGTACGCGGTCGTTTTTCCATATTATAATATAAGCATAAAAAAATAAATTTATTGCAATTATATTCCTATGAAATATATTTGCATTGACATTTATTATTATTTGTTTTATTGTTAGAATCACTTTCTCCCTTGTGTTAGCTACGATATAATTAATTAATTTTTATTCCAACACTTTGTGCTGCAGTCGTGAAGGTAAAAATCAATAGAATGGTGGAGCGCTCAATTTTTTACTTATGTAATCTCGACCGGTAGTGGGGAACAAGCCGTCAGTCGTTCTTTTCTATGACGTCACGAACACCGTCGCGCTCTGCTAGAGGGCGCCAGTGTTCCCCTTTAAGTTTATTCGTCGGTGTTGCCACAGTACAAGTAAGCATACAGTATGCTATCTCGGCAGTGTCTTAGAGATAATTACCTACGGTCGTTCGGTACGTAAACACGCAATAGGGCTACCGACTTGGACTTAATGTTTTTCTTGGGTTACTTATTTGATAATAGGTACTATATTAAATTGTCATATTATCTTTTCATTTTATATTATTGCTAATAAATTTTTATTTATATAATTCTACTAGTATTTTATTTTTAGTTTCAAAAGTTTGTGAGTTAGTATGGTGGAAATAGACAAAAAAAAATGCATTTTGTGTGCAGTATAATTAAAAATCAGCAATAAATTAACTAGATCATTATGATAATATATTTCCTACAAATTAGCAACAGAGAAATATTTCCGGTTTCGATATAGATGTATTCAAACATCCATACACTGAACATTATGCTCGTAAACTTGATTGACATAATATTTCGTCAGTAAATGCGCGGGAGCGTCTTATAACGTCCGACGACAACCGCGGCTCACTTGCGACTGTTGTATGGCGAGAAATGTCGAGATTTCGAGCGCGTCGTTTGGGAGCGTTTGTATGAAGATAGAATACTGTATGCTTACTTGTACTGTGGTGTTGCTAACACTTGTTACTAGCAACCCGCCTCGCCTTATCAAAGAGACTTACGAAACCATTAATACTTCGCTACGACTGAAATTAAACGTGTTGTGGAACGTCTGCTCTTAGCCGTTGTATAAAAAAATAATATAATTTCTCATTCATGTTTCTAAACAAAATCCACATACTGATTTAAATATTGTATTATATTTCATAATGTTAGTATGTACTTCATCTGGCAGCACTGCAGCGTAAATATACCCTACGTCATTTTAACATAATTTTAGGAACTTTTTGCCGGGAACGGGAGAAGTGAGGCTGTCATTTTATTTAGATTTTCTATTTTTTACATTTTTAGGGGTTTTAAAGTACAACAGTGATAGTATATTGTGTTTTAAAGTTCTGTGTAAGTGAAGAGAATGGAGATCTAAATAAACATGTGTAGCCGAAGTTTTCGCGCTCTTCCAAGAAGTCCTTTTTTAACTACAGTAAAGCCTATTATCACTTTACTGGAGCAGTGTTAGAGACAGTTAATGTTTCTCCAGAAGTTTCGTCATTAGGCTGATGGTCTTGTTACCAATGCCTTAAGAAATATAAATAAAAAATAAAAAATTTTTTTATATAATATAATATATACCCGCCCCGGCTTCGCACGGGTAAAAGCCTTTTTGAAAATATAACGCACCCCATGACACTTGCTGATATTGTAGCTTTCTATAGATGAAAGAATTTTTGAAATCGCTTTAGTAGTTTTTGAGTTTATCCATTACAAACAATCAAATTTCTTCTCTTTGTAATATATATTAGTGTATATAAAACATACAAATATTATTTATATGTTTATTTATTATGGCGTAATTTTAACGGAGCCCATATACAAAATGGTTATATGGATTGTAAGTCTGTTTTCAGCGAGCGTTTAATATTTTTACACTACATTTTATATTTTTTTAAATAATGAATATTTCATTGGTTGATCTTTTTATACATACTTTTTCTTGAACTAATAACAGGAATTACGGACTGCTTTTCTTTTTTTGGTACATAAAATAAAGGCTACCTAGAAATTGTTCGCATCACTCCATATTTTAATGTATAAGCATAGTAGTTTACGCTAGTAGAGTAATTAATCTGTGCAATAAAAATTTATTTCTATTGATAGCAATCCTAAAAATAATTATTGCGGTTGAATAAAAATTTAATTATGCTAAAATCTTACTGTTTCATACATTTGTTTTGACTTGTATGTAATTTAAATATAATTAAAACTATTGTGACTGGTCGCGACTTCAAGAGACCGTCGAACTGGCAGCTTCTCTCAAGTAATCTTGGCTGTTCAAAGGGGTAATAGTAAATATAGTAAAGCGGTAAGGAATGGCAGCTTTATAAGCGGCAACTGAGGATAAGTCTCATTATTTAATATAATACTTGGTTTTGTTTTTAAATACATATTAACATTTATATACATATGTGTTAATTTATATAATAAATAAAAGTACTGTTTAAAAAATTTAAACTAGTTCTTGCACAATATTTCAATCGAATTAAAGTTTTTTAAAACTACCTGTTATTCCTATAACCTCACTAGTGATTTTCGAGGTAGTAGATCGTTTTGACTTGGTCACAACCTTCTTACTTTGCTGTATCAAAAATTCAGGATTAGATTTTAGTTTTTGTATCGACTCATCTGAAATTTAAAGAATAATTGAAAGTTTTACAAAATACACTAGGCAATCTATACTTTTTAACTACTTTTTATAAATTATTTTTAACGCCATCTATGGAAATAAAATGTTATATTTACGCAGTATGTATTTCTTCAAAACCAACAGATAACGCTTTAGTATATTATGAATTTTTAATTTATATGATAGATGGCGCTGCGCTACAAATGTTGGCATTATCATATTTAAACAGAGATAGCGCTATGGTATACTTACTCATAATATTTTTAAGTTCTTTGTCATCGTATTTTGGATATTTCACAAACATTATTGTCCGTATGCACTTGAATGATTTTTAACAAAGACTGCTTCATGAACGGTTTTATCATCATCAGGAGCTTATCCACAAATGGCGGCGCGTTGATCAAATGAATAGACCTTATTTTAGCGAGGAATGCTTCCTAAAGAATCAAATTCAAAATATTTTTATTTTAGGTTTGCTTTGAAAGTCGAACCCATCACCGTAAACATGCTGAACACATTTATTTAATTTTTCATTGTGTGTCATTAATTCTCACTATAAGGAACGACTTGTTGCTTTAAATTTAAACGTGGAGTACCTCTGTTTCACCGCTAGTTGTGACAACCCTAGCGGACTTAGCTAGATTGCCGAATATAAATGATTCATTCAAATGATCATTCAAATAGCTTGCTATTCTACTACCATAATCTATACTTTAGATTATATTATTTAATTACTGTAGACTTTGTAGTAATTAAAAAGTTACTCGCCTGAGCCGGGAGTCGAACCGGCTATGCATGAAATACTTAATGTCACCTGTAGGTATGTTATGATACCGTCACAAAAGGTCAACCATAATCAAATATCATAATTGCACGAAGTATTGAAATCTCAATTTAAGGAACTGAACCTTAAATAATAATAATTTTACTAGTAAAATAGTTCCTTAAATAATAATATTACTGGTAAAATTAAAGTTGGTGCAAGCCACCCTAAATCATATAGCACTATTTAAATATCAAATTCCATATCTTGTCTTTGATTATGAGACGCTGGTCGCTCTGGGAGTCAAACACTACTCGTAAGCTAACCACCAGGAATTATTTCAGAGTACAAAAGTTTTCATAGAGCGAAGCTTTGCTTTTTGAAATTTGATTAATACCGAAAACATACTTAGTCTATGTATATGGCCATACTTTAGCTTTTCAAGAATTGGTTAAAAATAAATTATTAAAATCTAAAAACACGGGAAATTAATGTCTCGAGTAAACTTGAGACCACTGCCGATGCAACTCTCCCGAAACGTCAAGCGAAAATAAAAGGTAATTCCGTTAATTTCCCGTGTTTCTAGTTATTTTATAACGTAACGAAATGGTTTAAAAGTTTATAACGTAAGTAGTTGATCAAATCTTATCTACCTTAGCTTACCTAAAACTGCCAGCTGGACTTTACACTAGTAACTAATCTTTTATTGAACGGCTTATTTCATTTAAATAGATGTAATCTTCTATCTATATATATAAAAGGCGATGTATGTATGTATGTTCCTTATGGACTCCGAAACGGCTGGACCGATTTCGATGAAATTTTCAGAGAATCTTCAGATTGGCCTAGCGGGTGTTCCTGTAAAGTTTGGTAGCGATCGGAACAGTAGGATTTTTTTTTGTTTTTTACGCCCAGTAAAACTAACGCCCAGTGAAACGGGTCGGGTTTGCTAGTCATCTATAAATTAACCGAAAGTAAGTGGTAGTAGAAGTAAAGGAAGACCAAGGCTGACTAAGTGACTATGCAAAAGTCTGTGAGGAGAACGAGATTTGAGGAGGCAAATGAACCTCGATGGCTAGCAATCGGTCTTCTCTGACTACCCCGTCAGAGATATAGAGTGAGGTTATTTATGTACATACTATGTGGTATTTACAGGCAAACCTATTTTAACTTATTTTGATCGGTTTACATTTTTAGTATGCGACGCGGAGTCTCTCATTATAGGTATGAGTTACTTGAGCGGTCGAAACTGGTCAGTAAAATCAATAAGTCAGTTTTTTATAATCCGGTCAGTTAAAATTAGTTTTTTGTAAAAACGGTCAGTTTTGTCAAGTTTTTAGGGTTCGGCACTCAAAGTTTTCACATTTTTACCCGCCCCCCCATTGGACCGCCATTTTTATTTACTGAAATATTTTTAATAATGTCCTTGTACGTATCTACATCCAACCTTTTTACCTGACTGCGCGACGCAAAGGAGTTTATATGTTTATCAGTTTATGTAATTAAGTAATTATACATGCGAAACGCGTGTGCCGATTTTGATGATGATGAAAATCGATTTGTCTTAACCCTGTGAGTGTCAATAAAGAAATAACGAAGAGCCTAAAAATCTCCATATATAAGAATACCCAATTAAATATTGACCCATTAGTATAAAAGCAGGTGTATGTATCTGTTTCAAACCAAGGTTCCTTCCTGGCTTTAGGGATGAACTGTTACCCCAAAGGTATTTAAAATCTATTAATTATTTGTGTCGAAAGAAAGGTATACGTAACTTTGAGCGCCTCAAACACCAGGGGCGCATTACTTGTAAGTACGTTGCCAACCCGAGACAGGAAAGATTTTTTCAGAGGAACTCCCCTATTCTGTAGTCTCTTGACGAAACCTCGATATGGAGCTTACTTTACAACCTGACTGTTCTAGGAAAGAAACACCCGTAAAACCATACCGTGCACGACCGTTTCAGTTTCAAAATGTGACGACGAGCTTCGTGCCGGCAGCGAACGGTTCAATACTCAATAATTCGATACACAGTCCACTAGTCATACTTTCTTTTTCTCTGTTATACGTCAGTTCTGTCAATATTGTTTTTTGTAAAAAACGTCATAATGTACCTTAAAAACTCCAGTGTAGAAAAATTCTTAGGATCAGGATTCAGTAAGCGAGAGTACACGATTCTCAATCCGCTTTCAGCAGGTTTCGGCAATAGTACTAACAATCTATAAAATAAAAACACCGAAAACATATGAATGAATGAATTGAACATATGATGAATGGTTGAACATATGAAGATGCTTCGTTGAGAGGCGAAACAAGTGTCGATTGGTGGTTTTTGGAGTTTGAGCGGAAAATAGCTGAAGATTTTAGGAATTCATCACATGAAATGGATTTCCGCAAAGTAACACCTGAGTCTATACAATAACCAAAAATATGTACAGGCAAAGAAACTTTGGCATCCATTGAAACCAATATTCTATGTACATAGGCACTGCAATCCCAATTCTAGTAGTGGGTGAAATGAAACAAGCGACAAGTCGTCGACATTTGTCAACGCACTTAGAGAAATAGTTGGATATTGGATAATACTTGATAAAGGAGAGAGCTGTCTATTGGGTGATTACTGAATAACGAGTAGTGACGTAGGATTTCGAGATGTTAAAATAGATTTTGTAGATTAACTTCGACTGTTTTATTTCTTAGTCGACTCTGATTTCAGGAGACTGGCGGGGTTATTACCTAAAAATTAGCAGATAGTGACAGCCATGCGATCATGCATTTTACGGTCATAGAATAATAGATACATGATCGTCACACATGCTACCAATTTTTTATTACAATTAGTCACCGGTCGTGCAGTGATCGCGTGGCTGTCGCTGTCTGCAAATTTTTAGGTAATAACGTCGCGGAGAGCAAGAATCGAGATGCCTTTTTGTAAGCGGTCAGCCGATTTCGACTAAAAAGAATCGACTCAATACAACGTCGATTAAAAACCAAGAACCGAGATGCAAAACATCTATGAAACTTTTCTTAGTAGTTACGGGCAAATATCGACTATTTAAACTATCGAAAAAGATCTCGATGGTTCCATCGGAGACTGTCTCGATTATTAACTACATTAAACTTTGAAAATTAGAAATATCTTCGAATAGGTACCTCATTACATTACAGTTGACATAGGACAGTATTGTTTACCAATGTAAACGATCTTAAATTATCTTTATAAAGCTACAGAACGAGTTCAAGGTATCAGAGTTCAAGATTTAATACATTTTAATTTTTATTGAATATTGATTTGCACGGTTTTATTCCTAACATAGTCTATGTTAAGAGTAAGTAGATTTAGTTAATAATGGCAATGATTTTGAAATTACTCACATAATTGAATATTTAGAAAATTATTGTATAATGTTGTATATTATACTGTAAAAGTTGTATATCCTGTCACGGTCGCCAATTTTATGTTTTGGATTATTATTAGACTGTGTGTTAAAGCGTATATTCGATTGTGAAAATTTAGTTGAGTTATTATCAAATTTATTTCGATTTAAAGCTTCAAGAACATTTGCTCTATCAATTAAAAATGTATTGAATGTTTCTAAAGTAGGAACGTCCTCTAAGGTATTTTGGAATTCTTCCCATTTGATAAGAGTTCGGTTATCCAATTTTGAAGACAACATGAAAATAATCAGAACATCCCATTTGTCGGTTGCTTGTCCCAAATTTGACAAAGCACGTAAATTTTTAGTAACGTGGTCAACTAAAAATCGCAATGATCTCTCAGATTCACGAGCGAGAGGCTTAATATTTAACAAAGAATCAAGATGGTGATTGATTAGCAAACGTTTATTGTCATATCGTTCATGAAGCAATTGCCATGCTTCGTTATAATTAGCTGTAGATACTTCAAGATTGGAAATAATTCGAGCAGCTTCACCTTCAAGATAAGAAATGAGGTAGTGGAACTTATGAATGGGTGTTATATTTGAATTATTGTGAATAAGACTCGTAAACGTGTCTCGAAATTCAAGCCAGCGAAAATAGGTGCCGTCGAATTTAGCTATTTGAATTTGCGGTAGTTTAATGCCTATATCATGATGGTCGAGATGGCATTGAGTTTCTTGACTCATATGAGATGTATTACTCTCATGATTGTTGTTGCCAACTCGTTTGATCAAGCATTTTGCGGTAGCTATGCCAATCGTTATATCCTGCTCAATGCTATTTCGCTCATCGATTTCAATATCAAGATTATTAGAATTTAAGACCTCTATTTCAGTTTGCAATTCATCGAATTTTACAAATAAACTCTCAAATCTGCCAAGTTTAACAGTTAACTCTGCTACTTCAATATCTGACAATTCTGATTTAATGTTGCTAATTCTATCTAGATAATTTTGAAATTTGACCTTTAATTGAACTACGTTTTGTACTTAAATTCTTCAAAAGATCTGAATTGCTAGTCGACCTAGCAGAGGGCTCTCCCTTTGTAGTCGCCATGATATTGATTGTTAATATTTTATAACAAAAATCTCTAAACTTCAACCAATAAACTAACAATATTAATTTAATTTGGTGGAGGAAAGCTCGATGCCAGTCGTGGTAGCAATCAAATAATAGATAAATTTATTGTCTCACGATCCTCACTGAAGCGACACCTGGCGGCGAGAAGATAACTCCGCAGAGATACACGCCGATGATTATTGGCGTGCAGTTATTTATCCGTCACACGGATATGTTCCTGAAATATTCAGCAATAAAAATGAAACATGCGTTTACAATAATTGATCAAAGATGGTTCTCTTCAGGTGTTCTCTTTCAGGTTAGCTCATAAGAAACCGAGAATACAAAGAAATAGAATTAATTACCATTATTAAATACCATTATTGCCGACCTCGATGGCGCAGTGGTTTAGACGTTGTACCAAACACGGAAGGATCGGGGTTCGATTTCCGGTTGGGTCAATTTAGGAAACAAACTTTTCTAGATTGTTTCGGGTCTGGGTGTAGTGGGAGACGCCCCCAGTAGTCTAATATCAGAAAATGCTGATATTAGGATTGCCTCACCTTTATTTCTATTTAAACTTTAAGAGTTTTACACTAGAATTATTAACTTTTGGCTTTGTAGAACGCAAGTTTTCCGTTGTCATGGGTACTTTTATACCCTTCCGTATTTAACCATCCTTTCACAATAATATTGTATGAGACATTAGTGGACACCCGGACATCTACGTCCGAGAACGTAAATTACTTAAAATACGCTTTATCCCGCACTGCTTAAGGCTTTATTGTTTAAATTATTCAAAATTTCAATTATTTTTGTGCATTATTAAAAATTCATTCATTACAGATAACATTATATTACAGATTCATTGTATCGATTCATTCATTGGATTATGTAAATTGGATACATTCAATGACATATTTAAATTGGGAACACTAAAACTTCAATCACAAATAAAGAAATTACAATCAAATCAAATCATCAAAGAAAGAATGCACACTCTCCTGTTCAATCTAAATAGTCCAGGAGGCAGTGAATATTTTCGGTACTTATTTTCCCAGTCAGCAAACACCGATAGAATTATTCAGTTTGTTATTCTGAGCAAAATTCGTATATATGTAGGGGGGGTTTTCCGATGGGGTGAGGCGGCAAATGCGATAGAACATACAAATTTACTGCACTTTCATTTCTAGTGATAAAAATAGTTCTGATAATAAAAGATATAGTGAAGTTAAGTAAAAAAATAGTCTGGCTATTCTGTGAGTATGGGTAATATGTCTGGCAGGTAGGTGAAAAACTGGTAACAAATTATCATAACGATTGCCCTTATTTTCCCAGTCCTAAAAATTTGTCAAACAATAGTTTATATTATAATTACAACTAAAGTTATAGTCTGGCTAATGAGAAACACCCCCAAAGCCTTGAAAGATTCGTCCAACGCTCGTCAGACGCGCTAAGTTCACCATGTTCAATTACACAAGTGATTGTGGTCATCTCTAAATGTTTAATTTTTGAGAGCATTAAACAACCAGATACAAGTAAGCAAATACACTGTAGAGAGTACAGAATTTTGAACGGGCAGATTGAAAAATATTTATTTACAAAATCATAAATTTTAATGAACTTGTGAGTCTGGCGGACCTTTCGTGATTGTAAATGACAGCCAGACGTGTATTTTCTATGATATTATGGTATAATCTATCATGTGACAAATTTCCAAGTCCGGGAAAATAAGAGCAAAAATTTTGTAATTTTCGCAGTTTTGAAGATGCCACCAGACTCATTTGCCAATTTTATAAATCAGCCAGACTTATTTTTAATTATAATTTATGATAGCCTCAAATTATATGTCAAATTTCAAGCATGTGAAAATAAGGGTTACGAATTCGAAAAATCGCTCAAATTTTTGGATCCGCAAATTTTCAGCCAGACCAACTTCCCTCCACTTGGGATATGCCACTGTTATTTCCATTAATAAAATTACCTACTTTAGTAAATGCCAAATATTTATGACTGGGAAAATAAGTGGACTTGTCTTTTTTTTATAGTGAACCCATCCAAAAATTTTAGCCAGACTCAAAAATTGTTGTTTTATGTAACCATCCGAACAAACTATTTCACATTCACCGACTGGGAAAATAAGTACAAAAAAAATTCACTACCTCCTGGACTAAAACAAATTATTGTCCGAATTGACGTATCTATTTTAAAGATCGTGTAGTGTTATCGATAATATTGTGTTAATCTAAAGTAAACCTTACTGTCAAAACATAAGGTTATAAAACCTAAAGAAATAATTGTAAATGCATTACATTGAAATGAAATTTGTTTAAAAAAATATTTAAAATGCAATCTCACGTCTCGCGCGTAATATAGTTCACATAATCTATTTTCATTACTGTTTACGTCATTATGATTTGTTACGTGAAATTGACAAGGATAAGACGTCTATCGTTCGGCAATATTTAAAAATATGATTACGAATTTAATAAAAAAGCGCTACGTAACGTTATTACTATAAGGAAATAATGAACACGTAAATAATATTATTTATTTATTAACCGAAAATAAGAATCTCGCGTCTTTTTTTATTCTAATAGTGTTGTAATATTTTCAATTTTTGAAGGAGCACTCTGTTAGCGTTTTCGAATACTACTAAAACAGAGGTGCACTCAAATACTCATTTGAGCGCACATTTGGTTGGGACATTTTTGGAGCGTTAATTGTGTATCGTCTTTTATTTGTGATCGAAGCACTAGAATTAATAATCTTCTATAGGTATATTAATACGTGAAGAGAAAACTTTGTACCCCTTTTTAAGCACATTGCGCACGCGGAGTGTCAAATTTGGTACACTTAAAGTTTATATAGAGAAGGACTGGAGAAAGTAGATTGTCGCCAAAGAGTTTTTATTATAAGTTTATATTTACGGTCGAATTTCGACCGCAGGGTGACCTCTAGTAAATAATATATGCGCCAGACAATACACATTGATCATCTAGTCTTAAATTAGGACAATCCCTGTCCCGCGAGAACCAGACGACGACGAGATAATCTAGAAAAATTCGTTTCCTAAATTGACCCGACTGGAATCGAATCCAGAACCTTCCGCGCTTGGATGCAACACCTGAACCACTGCGCAATCGAGGTCGTCAATAATTGTTGTATACATTTCCAGTTAATAATAGCTGCGAACCTAGACCCTTGACTATCTCTGGCCAGTTCTTCTTAGTGCAGACATTCGAATCGTATACGAGAATGCACACTACAATTGCACAAACTGTACAAATGCACACTTATGTCCGATTTTACCAAAATCCCCTAATACTTAGTGAACCCGTAAAAAGGGATAGGGATCCACTAACAATGATATTTGCGTTTCACTAAACTTTAGGAACCCCTATGTAGTTAAAAGATCCCCTAAATTTAGAAACTCGATTTTCAAACCCATACTAACACTATGTAATAGTGTTGTGTGTTAGTTTTTACGATATAGAGAATAATTTATTATGTTATATTAAAACTTAGAAGTAAAACAATATCTGTTTCATCGATAAAGTTTTGGAAACGAATGGTCACTATAGAAGCAATAAAACGTCACATAACTATGTCTAACATTACTAGGGAACCCTTAAATTGGTGAAAGTGAATATTATCTAAGAACCGGTTTAGGGGTCCTTTTAATCTAGGGGATACGTAGTTATGTGACGACTTAGATAGCGTTGGTGAAATCGGGCTTCAGACTGTTTTATTTATGGATAACTCGCCTGTAATATGTTCTTGGGGCAAGTGGAACTGTGTTTTCAACCATTCCCTCAGTTTATTTACATCTTCAAGACTCGCACTGTTTTTTTCGTATTCTTTTTCCACTGGATAACTTTGAATCAACATAATGACAATTTTTCTTAAGAATTTTACTTAAATATATCACCAATTCTTACAGTAGAAATATATATTATGTACAGTGAGTATAAAATTATATTTAAATGTTATGAAATATTATTAATTGAGTTTTTAGCATAACACTAATATGATTTATCTCTAATTAAACAATACGATAAACTAGGGATACAGCAATCTTATGTAACATAAAATACTTTGCTATCAATCAAAATAAGACCTTTTCATGAAGAAACATCGTATGTGACAGATTTCTTTGAAGTTCACGCATCGACTGATGGTTCCGTAGACAAGACAAAAATAGAAATTAAAAGTATACATTTGAAATGTCTATGATTTAGAAATGAAGGCTTTTTCGAAAGCTTATATGGATATTTACAAGTAACCATAACCTAAACACCCTATTTTAAATTTTTGTCTGTCCTCCTAAATCTCCTAAACGGCTGAACTGATGTCAATGGGATTTCATTAGCGGGTAGAGGACTTCTCAGTGCGTAATCTAGTTATTTTTTTTAATAAATGTGATAAATAAAAAAATGAAATATTAAATTACATGGTCTGAAACTAGGACGTTCCTCGTGCTATGAGAACCAGACGACGACTACTAGGGGCTCTCCAATACACCCAGACCCAGACCCAGACCAATCTAGAAAAATTCGTTCCCTGAAGTGACCCGACCGGAGACTCTTCTATCAGCTGCAACCTCATAAATCCCGTTTAGTCGCTATTACGACACAGGCGGCGTATGCCCTAGCTTCATTTTCAGGCCCAGGCTACAAGGCTGATAATTTTTTTTATACCTGAAATACTTTGTAAAATTCGTTCCCTGAAGTGACCCGACCGGAGACACTTCTATATATCAGCTGCAACCTCAGAAATCCCGTTTAGTCGCTGTTACGACACAGGCGATGTATGCCCTAGCCTCATTTACTGGCCCAGGCTACAGGGCTGATAAACATTTTTATACCTGAAATACTTTGTAAAATTCGTTCCCTGAAGTGACCCGACCGGAGACACTTCTATATATCAGCTGCAACCTCAGAAATCCCGTTTAGTCGCTGTTACGACACAGGCGATGTATGCCCTAGCCTCATTTACTGGCCCAGGCTACAGGGCTGATAAACATTTGTATACCTAAAATATGTTGTAAAATTCGTTCCCTGAAGTGACCGACTGGAGACACTCCATATATCAGCTGCAACCTCAGAAATCCCGTTTAGTCGCCGTTACGACTCAGGCGGCGTATGCCAAAGCCTCATTTTCTGGCCCAGGCTACAGGGCTGATAATTTTTTTTTATCTAAAATACTTAGTTTAGTTGCAACGCCTATATACGCGCGAGTGTAAGTGAAACTTAGAACAGTATGCAGGGCGCGGACGCAGTGTTTACTTCGGAGACGTTTTCCAGCAGTTGCGAATTTAATATATTCGCATTGTTCAATTTGATTAGTAGCTTTTTGCTCAACTATTATATTTAGTATACAAATTACTTATACCAATCTGAATAAACGAGATATCGTTAGAATAATGAATAGAATAATGAACTGTACAATATTAAATAAAATTAACTCAGTGCCATTATTGATGTGAAACATCTTATACAGTAGGTCAGATCGGCTCTTGGTTAAGATAATTTTTGTAGTTTGCTTTTGAAATTTTACGACTCTCTTCCTTCTCAGTTCGGCGATCTCTCCTTTCTCCGCCGCAGCCATTTCAATTTTTAAGTTTTTTTTTAATTTTTGTTTTAAATTAATATGTATTTTTAAATAAAAAATAATTTATTTCTTAAAAAATCTGAGTATTTTGTTTTGTTTATGCCATATTTTTTCATTATGCATATGCGACGTGTCGCCACGCTTTTGTAATTTTACGACTCTCTTCCTGCTCAGTTCGGCGATCTCTCCTTTCTCCGCCGCAGCCATTTCAATTTTTAAGATTTTTTTTAATTTTTGTTTTAAATTAATATGTATTTTTAAAGAAAAAATAATTTATTTCTTAAAAAAATCTAAGTATTTTGTTTTGATTATGCTATATTTTTTATTATGCCTTAAATTTTGCCTTATTTATTTCTTTTAATAAACCATCCTTTCATGCTTATTTTTTTCTCTTTCTTCGTGGCATGGCGCACAAATTAGTGCATTTGCCAATGTCGCGTATTGTATTAATAAGTAGAATCGTTACCGTAAAACTCCTCCAGTAAAGTGATTGTAGACTATACTGAAGTTTTATAGGACTTCTTGGAAGAGCGCGAGAACTAGCTACACACGTTTATTTCGACCTACTCCATTGCAATCTTTTCAGTTACACAGAACTTTAAAACACAATATACTATCACTTTTGTACCTTAAAACTCCCAAAAATGTAAATAATACAAAATCTAAATAAAATGACAACCGCACTTCTCCCGTTCCCGCCAAAAAGTCCTGCTTTTTTTCTATTCAAAATAGTTACGATGTTTCACACCTGCCAGGCGTCCCGCTATGGGACAGTTTTTTTTAAACTAGCCAGTACTGTATTAAATTATTTTGTGTATTTATTTCTAGATTTAAAAAAAATTCTAGCTTTGGAATTTAAGCTGCACTTCTGTTAAGTTGTCTTTTCGCACTTGCATTAGTGTACGTGGGAACGCTCTTTATGAAGACGACACATGTATGCTTTTCCCAGGACATTATTTAGTTTACATAAGTTGCTACAGTGCTCCATACAAATCTATTATATCCATATATTATGTAGTTTTACTTAAGTTTAATTATAAGTTTTATTTCACTTTATATTTTTTACTGCATGTTACTATATTGACATATTGTAAAAACTTTGGAGAAGAAGCTAGCTACTGAGATACAGGCCATACGCCTAGTTCAGTAGTTAGAGGATTCATTAATATTGTGAAATTTGTCAATAAACAATTATTTGATTTGATTTGATCCATCCATACCGTACCTGAGAATTACATTACCCTCCACTTCGTCTAAATTGGGTAAAAACATTCCATTTGGCGCTTATGATGTTTTTTCAATACTCGACGTATATCTGCAATTTATCACAATCATGTCATCTCTCCGTAACTAACCTAGGGTTGCAACTTTCGTGTTCCATAACCTATTATGTACCTAAGTAATCAGAATCGAAAAGCATTTTAATCTGCTCTTACCTTTGACTTTTCCTATTTAAATATATTGTTCACATTATTTCAACCGACAGTTTTCAACCCAGTCTTAAACGACGTCAGTATTTTGTTGAATTCTTCAGAAACTTATAAGTAAGGAACAGACAACAGATAGAATTTCAAAAATTATTTGTTTTAGATTCAGATAAGGTTATATTATGTACTCGCATCATTTTTTCAAAAATATCGCTTACATATATAATCTGTTATTATTTTATGACAGTTGACAACCCCATTTGTAAATGAACACAACAGCGATTATTATCTTCATTTAACCAATAATTAGTGTAGTAATCTATTTTATCGAATAAATATTACGATAAAGGAGACGTATTTTAGGAAGGTGAGGTGCAGGGGGAGCTAATTACATAATTACCTTCTTTTAACAACAATTAAATAGACAAACGGTTCATTATATTTTGCCTGTAAACTTTAGATGAGGCTTTATATGGGTCCAGTGGTTTGAGAAATGGAGAATAGATCGGATTTCTACTGAATATGTCACACTTTAAATCCCTGGAAAATTATACGTAAATAACATATGAAGAAATTTGAATAGCGAGTTTAGAATAAATCGTGTTTCGGCAAGCTATATCTAGCCCTTTGTTTAAAGGTTAAAATTAAAGATAAGAAAATACAGTTTTCATTAATATAATTATGTGTATAATTGAGAAATCATGAACACTATCGCTACCCCCAGAATAAAAAAAAACCATTATATTTGCGAAATTTCACATTTTCTTCATTCATCATCAATCTATATCCAATTTTTTGAAGGAGCCTTCAACCCCTCCGAAAATGTCGGTGATAGTCTTCGGCTTGCCGGGCCGCAGAGATTCCACCACGCGTTTCTTGTTCTCTTTTACGAAGAATTCCTTGTTCGCTTTGATTTTTTCTATAATGTCATCTGTAAACATCAAATATTTCTTATAATTTTCATATCTTAAACTTTGGAAGCAAAATACCATGAAATGTGTATAAGAAATGGATTAGCAACATATCGCCATCTATTTCACTTGTCATTGTTAAACTTAAATATTTATAGCTCGTAGTGACGAAATGATACAGGATTTTGTTACAGCTGTTCTATTTATCTTGAAACAAAAACGGTGAGAAACTGTATGCATGTTATTTTATCCATTCCATTGATCTACGTTCTTCAATCTATTTATCCGTCTTCAAAAATCCATGTCACATAAGGATCTATCTGAATTAAATGGTTCAACAAGCAAATTTAAATATGAATGCATATAAAACTAAAGTTCTGGCGCTTGAAAAAGAAGAGGTGCAGACTATGGATGAAATATGAGCAAATATTTATCCATTTAAAAAGTTTAGAACGGGTGAACAGAACAACATATCTGGAGAGCGTGATTTCCAGTAATGAAAGATGTGACTTGGATGTGGAAAAGTGTTTAGCAACTGGCAATAAAATCAACTATGCTCTGCTCTGGCTAACGTGCACTGTAGCAATATATCTTTGAGAAAATGTCCGTCGACAGTGCGGTGTTGATATCAACTGTATTAATCCGTAAGTATTAAGATTAAATGCAGTGGAACTACGATCTCTCAGAAGTATGCGCTGTGTCACCGTCGCAGGTAGAATAGCAATGACGAATGAAAAAAGGAATGTTTAAGAAGATTCGGACATGTAAAAATAATTAGTGAAGGACGAAGAAATAAGAAAATGTAAAGAGTGAAAGTGAGTGGGAGTAGAAGCCAAGGAAGACCAAGACTGACTTACAAAGATCAAATAGCCAGAGTGTTAGGCGACGAAAATGTTAAAAGCTCTAGCACACCTCGATGAAATTGTGTGAAGAGAATGATGAAATTTGAGGAATGACAGAAGTAAATTTAATAATGGCTGTGACGCATTGTGCAAGTTGTGTTGTGTATATGTTCTCTCATTAGGGATACAGCGTGAAGATATCTATAATTGTACTAACAATGTCCGAAAATTTGCATATCGCTGTAAAAATACGTGAGCAGAATAATGAGGTCTGCTAAGGTAAAAGCGGTATGTAAGTGTTTCTCTGAATGACACTTGGGCTTAGATACACTTTTGCCCATACAAAGTGCAGTCAAATAGTAATATTACTAACTCATCACCTCTTTAACTTTCTTATCACAAATTCTACGCCGTAAGCGACCTTTTGAGAAAATTATACAACTGATATATTCCCTAACCTCTAGCTAGCTCAAAACTCTTGTACTCTCCTCCAGCATCTTTGGGAAGCGCCTCCATAGGCACGAACTTATCCAACGTTTGCGAGCCGATCTGGTGGATACTAAGGATATCCATCAGCTCCTTCTTCATAAATGGGCGTAACATCATCATCAACTTGTCCATGAATGAAGGGGCATTAAGAAAATGGATTCCTTTAAGTTTGACTAATATTGCTTCCTGAAAAATGCAAATTACTTATGTTATTTTAGTGATGGCGATAGTTCATCATGTGAATAAAATAAAAACCTTTTAGTTTGACTGAAAATACTTTCCAAAAACAAAACTATTTGTGGTGATTTGACAGTTGCTTGATATAGCTTGAGGACTAGGAACGTTAGTTTATGCATTTAGGAAATAATCTAATCAGGAAAAGATTATAAAAGATTATTTTAGTTTAACTAAGATTTTTTCGAAACATTTAATGATATTTTGATGCTCGTAATAGTTTAAGAGTTAGTATAGAGTCAGTTTCTATATTTATAGAAATGAAGTCCTTTTAACTCGATTGAGATTTTTTCCTATACACATTTGATATGGTAATATTTTGACTTTCAGTTCAGTCAATTCTAAATTTAGTTTCTAAACTATTGATAGAAGAATTTCATAATCTAGCTTTTAGTTAGTAGTTACAATTGATTATTTAAAATAATCAATATTGTATCAAAAATGGTTTGTTTTTCAAAAATAGTTTTGACATACTTTTGGAAAGAATAAGTCTTTAAGTAGCTCTTATTGCAAACTAATAAAGTTTATTGAACAACTATTGTGTCTCTCGTGCGTGAGCTCTAACTATTGGTCGCTTATCATGATCACCTGTAAATAATATATATACTGCTGGATAGTCTGCAGGTCGAGCTTAGCAAGATGCCCCAGTGTGACATGGTCCATATCCATTAACAGGACGAAGCCGGGCCATGTTCCTTCTTCATACTGCCACAGATCTAGAACCATCAGGACCACCCTGGAAGTTAACAATTATTTGTAGTCTGAGTAGAAATATGTTACGTTGTACGATTATCCCTTGAGAGAGAAAGCAAACGGTCTATCTGTGCCCATACAGCCGATGTCTTCAGTAATAAATGGATATATTCTTCATATATTATTTCATTAAAATGTCGACTACATACGTACATACGACTACGATCAATCCATTTCAATGTTTCTTGGAGTTCCTGACAATAAATATATCGAGTTGGACAATTACAAAAAGCCACAAAAAATCTCAACATCACACTACTAAATAAGCACTTATTTTAACAATTCTACTTGTTGCGCAACAGCGTACTACTACAGCGTACTACAATACTACGCCAATTTTACATGACAATATCCACTAGAAACCATTTGCGAATAATTAAAATAAACGCCCAACCGCTCCCCATAAAATCCCTCCAAAAACTCATGAACAGATTTTTTTTCAAATATTGAGAAGACAAAAGAACAATTAGTTCTCCTGATGGATGGATGGATGGAGTAGACTGTGGCCCATAGACATTTACAGTGTCAATGTCAAGAAAACACTGCAGATTGCAAACACGTTGACAACCCTAAGGACTATGATGTTATCTTGTGCCAGAATCTTCCCTTGCTGTCTGATCCTTCGCACTGGAACGGAATTTGACTGCGGCAAGAAATATTTTCAACTTGATATAAATTTCAATTGGATACCTGTACCCGTTCATGAAATAAAGGGTCTGGTCGGACAGACCGACACGCGGACAACGAAATGATCCTGTAAGGTTTCCATTTTTTCCTTTTGAGGTATGGAACCCTAATTTAGTGTAATTGAATGACTTGCATAAAAGTCTAGTAATTTTTGCTGACGGCTTTATTAAAATGCGTTTTTTTCGTCCAATTAGTTTATTGTTACCATTTTTATTACGCAATATTTTATTTGTTGTGACAAAATCATCTCGCGCGCTCTTAAATCGCTTTGAGAGTGAAGAAGACAGCGCTAATAACAGCTTGAAATGCAACTATTTTATACTAGCTTATATACTAGCTTAACAATATATAGCTTAATTTGGAATATCGACAAACAAACGTTTTGTGCCATCGAACTACTCGATTTCTCATTGAGTTATATCATAATGTAACGGTTAGACAACAAGTCATTTTATCATGAGACTGAGACATTGAAATTTGCAGGGAATCATGACAATGTACCTAGCGCATCTCCCGTCATTCGCTCCATATACCGAGATGTAGCAAGTCATTTTATGAAATATTTCTGATCAATATTGTGACCATACGACGACATGTGTATAGAGGATAGAGAATAGTATATGTACCTTACAGCCTCGTGAAATACAAAGTTTTTTACATCATAGTCCAGGAGACGGCAGTATAGAACGGAATAGCCTTCTCGTGTCTTCAATTGTAGAGGCAACGGCAACCTGTAATCACATTCAATAACACAACATACAACCGTTTATAATTAAGGCAAAAACACATTAACAGCTATGCAAAACGTTGGAATTTATATCGCCTAAACAAATGAGAAACGCGCTGCGTTGCGTTAGCTAGCGTAGTATTGTTGACGAGATTGTGAATCTAGATGGCTTAAATATCATCACGTTATTCTCGTTTTGAGGTGGAAAAGCAAAATTACACCTTAACATTTGATAGTGACAGATTATTAGCTCGTTGTCTATAAATGTTCCATAGAATCAATCTTATATTTTGATTTAATTTTATAACTTACACGAGAAGAAAAACAATTAGTACATTTTGTGTTTCCTTTTTCTCGCAGACCAACAAAAGAAATCTTAAACGATTAAAATCTCTCTAATTTATTATTTATTATTCTTTGCTATTCCTATCTATTAATTTTGATTCTAATTATGATTGTATAATATTAATACAATCACAAAAAATCTTTTATTTTTTTGTCTCGGTTCAGCATTTTCCTAGTACAAACATCACTGACATCTCTCTCATCTCTCATCTCATTCTCTAACGCAAAGTAAGTCGAATTCACTTCCGAATCCGCGATGAGATTATCAACTGTGAACTGACATTATTCTCGAAAATCGACAGAGATAGAGCACTGCCTGAATGAGTGCGGCGACGAGTCGTACTATCGTAAATGAATTTTTTGCCGTTTCGCTAAATATAAAAACTTAATCTACATTAAACAATTAACGTAGTTATCTCAGAAGAAGTTACACTAAGACGAAATATCGAATAAGATGTTTACTTTTAATGTAATCCCCAACAAACTCGCATCCAAGATCACTTCACTTCGATTCTAGTAGGTTTGTTTGGTTTAGAGAATTCCATTTGAAAGTCAGTTCGAACGCAAGTGAGGTAAATTGTTGAGCAAGTCTCGTTTGGGTGATTCGAGTTTTTACAGAATTGCATGGCTTTGATGTTATGTCCAATGTCGCATCGCATCACATTCAAGTCAGTAGTGGTGTTTCAGCCTTAACTTATATAATCTCTTGTCATTCTTTATAACCACTAGATAATATCATGACACATAAAATCTGTATTACGAGTATTTTTATAGGTACTAAATTAAAACCTTACAAATATAATAATTTATAGTTCATCTTATGACTTGCGATGTTAATATAATAATATCTTTGATGATGTTGTAAATACATTTATAATTATGTCATGACCAATCAATTACTAAGTTGGCTAAATTATTGCTGTTTTTGTCTGCAGCTCGCTTCATGCAATATTCTACACCATATAGACTCAATTCAACCAGAAAGTTCCACAACATCTTCAAGCTTGCAACATTAATTTATTCTTATGAAATGATAATATAGGATCCGCCAGCGACCTTTCGCGCAGACCGTAGAAACTCTCTTACGGCGAGATTGGATAGCGGAGCTTTTATCGACTAAAGCTCCTCTGGCATCTCCTACGGGAAGCATCCAAACCCTTTTCACTTTGTGCCTTAGCACATCTCGGAAGATAAAACACCCCACAGCATCCACGCACATGACCAGAGCCCCCGTTTTAATCGGCGTCCATCTGGAAAGGCTCCCTTAATTGCCTCATACGACAAGCAGGGAATACCATGCCTTATGCCGATACCAACACATCTATACCTCAATACTAATATTGTTAAAAGCTAAACTTTGTATGTAATGGATAAATTCCAAAATTATTCAACTGATTTCAAAAATTATTTCACCTGTAGAAAGCTTAAACTGTAGAAACATTATCAGGGAATAACATGGGCTGCATTTTATTTTCAAAAAAATGTCCATCCGTGCGATGCCGTGGCGGCCTGCTAGTAGATAATAATAACACTAGGAATATTGCTATAGTATGTTTATACTGTTACATTACTTTCAGTCTCGTATTCGCGAGATATTGTTATTCTTTATCTACTTGTTTCTACTTTAGGTAATACTATATTGGTTAAGCTAGTTATTGGCTATCGAATAAATAATAAGATGGATGTATGTTAGCAACACTAACGGAGTATTTTTATTGTGGCAAAGTTAGCTTCGCTAATACCCTCTCCGCTCTCCCATTTTCCAACTCATGCAATAAATTTACGCTCTATTATAATTAGTGATGTGCCGATTCGATTATTTTACAAATCGATTAATCGATTATACTTGTAACAATAATCGATCTGTAATCTATTATTGATCGATTAAGGTCGATTATGATTTATGAAGGTAGTTCTTTTTTATTTTTGTGGAAAAAGGCAAGATAATTTTAAGAAACTACCTAAAACGATCTTCGTAAATCGTAATTCTCTCTAAATAAAGGTATTGACGTTTTAGACAGTTCTTTAAAAAAATAAGTCATAAATCTTAAGATTTATTTATTCCACAAATGTACCAATATGTTATTTGTTCAGTCATTTTAAATAAAATCTAATTTAATTAGTAGGTACAATACACTGCACTACCGTCTCGTTGTAATCTGACAAGTGACAAGTGACAACTCTCCCTTGAAACCTGAAATTCTTTAACGAACTCTTTTCATTTCTTTACTTTTAAATTACGGGAAATTACCTACGAATAAAAATTCGTGGGTTAGTAATAAAGTGAAGAGGTTCATAGATATTAACAAGGGAATCCCCTTTTTGCAATGACAGGGTTGCTATACTAAGCCACGACAATCAACAAAAGTAGAAATTAGTAGTGTGGTAGAATTTTTTCATAATCGATCATTATAGATCATTCAATTATATCGATTGCAGTTGATTATTTTAATAATCTATTATTGATAATCGATTTCGTACATCGTTAATTATAATCGTGGAGCACTCAACCTATAGAGTGGCAACATCATTTATTTTGTATGAAAACAATTTACGTCTAAACACTGTTGCGATTACTGCGTTCTGTTTAATAGTTTAATTTTTTGCTGTTTTTGCCACTCCACCAAATAGAACAATAAGCCATTACATAAATATTTAAATATCTGTCGGAATATACAGAGATGTATTCACAGTTAGATGTATTCACAGTTCCAGTATTGGTTATGTACTGCTTAATGCGGGCGAGAGTTAAAATCTGTTACTGTACCTAAATAAACTGAGCAGTGGTGAATAAGATCGTCCGATATTTTGTCTCTATAGGTTGAGTGCTCCATAGACAAATAATATATACAGGGTGTATATGAAAACGGCACAGTTACTTTAATGGATGAAAGGGCATAACTTTAGTATGTAGTTACAAAAAGAATTATCGAAAAAAACGTATCCGTTTAAGAGTTATGACCGTTTTAATTTTCAAGTGTTATCCCCACCATTTCTCGTAAAATTGGGTTGATCGTGTACAGTTACAGATTTTAAATCTTACGTTTTTTTTTATTTTGTAATAATTTCATCCGTTACTGAAATACAGCCTGAAAACCATTTTCGAAAATAATGCGTATACCCCAATGGGGGTTTTCAGGCTGTATTTCAGTAACGGATGAAATTATATTGGGTCCTTACATATGAAATCGGCGTTTTGTACGGGAGGAATATAAAGTCAATTTTTTTTTTGTAAAATATATTTAATTAATCAAAGTATGCACCGTTGTTATCTATGCACTTTTGCCATCTCATAGGTAGTTCATTGATCCCTTTACTAAAAAAACTATGTGGCGAGAATCAATAAACTCTTTGAAGGCGGTTTGGACTGCCGCATCGGAGTTGAATTTTTTTCCTTGTAAGAAGTTGTCCAAATTCCGGAAAAAATGGTAATCTGTTGGAGCAAGGTCCGGGGAGTACGGTGGATGTCGCAGACATTCCATTTGTAGCTCATCTAACTTAGTGGGTGTTTGTTGTGCAGTGTGTGGTCTTGCGTTGTCGTGAAGCAGCAGTGGCCTAGAGCGATTGACCAATCTCGGTTGTTTAGCAGCTAGTTCTTCCTTCATGGTTTGCAGTTGCTGACAATAGATATCTGCCGTAATCGTTTGGCCAGATTTTAGAAAGCTGTAGTGAACGACACCGGCGCTAGTCCACCAAACACTCACAAGTAACTTTTTCTGAGTCAATTTTCGTTTAGGGCAGGATTTGGCTGGGTCTCCAGGGTTCAGCCATTGCGACGAGCGCTTCCGATTATCGTATAGTATCCACTTTTCATCACGAGTAATGATTCGATTTAAAATCCCTTCATTATTGTGTCGGTTGAGCAAAGTAACACAGCAGTCGACGCGTGTTTGCAAGTTCGATTCACTCAATTCATGAGGTACCCATCGTTCAAGTTTTTTTACTTCCCGATTTGCTTCAAGTGGATTAATACAGTATTGTCACTTACCCCGAAGCCTGCAGCTATCTCTGAAGTGCTTTGTGATGGATCCGCTTCAACAATAGCCTTTAATTCTTCATTTTCCACTTTGGTCTCCGGCCGTCCACGGGGTTGGTTCTGAAGGTCGAAATTTCCAGAACGAAAACGTTGAAACCAAAAACGTACCGTGCTTTCTTTTGCGACACCAGCGCCGTACACATCATTAATCCTTCGAGCTGTTTCTGCAGCACTGGTGCCACGGTAGAACTCGTACTCGTAAATATACCGATATTTCATATTTTCCATTGTGCGGTAATAAGCGACGCCAAAGAAAAAAATAATGAGGAAAAAAACAAATGAATGACTGTTTTCAAAACTCAAATGTACCAGCTAAATGAATTTATAAATTTGAATTTGGAATTCTTAACCAAGGAGGAGATATTTCAGATCAAAGTGGTCAGTACGACAAAACGCTAATTTCATATGTAAGGACCCAATAATATTTATTAACCGAAAATAAGAACCGCGTTTTTTTATAGCGTTCTAGATGTCTTGTTTTTGCAATTTTTGAAGAAGCACTTTGACATGTTCGCTGTTAGCGTTTTCGAATACTGTTAAAACAGAAGTGCACTCAAATACTCATTTGAGTGCACATTTGGTTCGGACATTTTTGGAGCGTTGATTGTGTATCTAGTTTTTTATTTGTGATCGAAGGTGTTATTACTATCGAAAGTATGGACATGACGGTAGCAACGGATGTACGTTACTAGGATTCTGAACGAGGATAATTGTAATGATTATATACAAAATCTTTCTCTGTAAAATCTCTCCATGATTATAACAAATTAAAATGATTTAGTAATGAAGAGTTTAATTCATTAAAATTGTGTGATCCAGATGTTACCGTATCTGTATTAATTAATAATCTGTAAATTTCAAAAGTTTGAATTAGCATAGTTCTACTCACACAGTATGAAGAGTGTTTAAGACTTTATTGTCCACAATTCTATCTTTGAAGAAATTTGTAAAAAGAGTCCGTAATGTGAAATGTAGATCCAGAACCTGCTTCGCCACTTCGGAGCTTCGGTCACAACAGTGATAAGTCAAGATGAGATCCAGATCTGAAAAATAGAACAAAACTATATATATATTGCGAACAATTAAACCAATCGTGTAATCTCAGATTGGAACTAGGCTTGTAAGGTTATTACCACATTGCGAGAGCAATCAGTAACACCCAGTAAGGGCATTAGGAGCAGTATAGGAGGGACATCCAAGCACTCTTACTGCTATCCTTTTTATTTATATCCTTTTTCTTTTAAAGGGCTAGAAGGCCTTAGGTGCAATCTGACTAGGAATTTGTTGCTGTAATCTGTCGCAAGGCAACTAATTGCATTGTAAATAGGCAGGTTGCAGGTCGCATGCAACTTATCGTACAATGCAATTAACAGATTGCAGGAACAAATTGCTAGTCAGATTACACGGTGAGTAAGGCCTTTTAATGTGAAACTTCTTATGTGATCTTATGTGGCGGGAGACCAGCTGTTGGCGTAGCGACGTGGCGACGTGTCGCAAAATGTACGGTGTTGTTATTCACATCAGAACACGTTACCTATGTTTTTTAAATGAAGAATTTTTTTAAATCTGAATGTTTTGTTTTTGATTATGCCATATATATTTCCTTTAATAAACCATCCCCCGTGGCACAACGGTTAAGCGCGTCGGAAAGTAAACGGGGGTTGCGGGTTCGATTCCCGCCCCGAGTCTGGGTGTTTATGTATAATATGTATGTATTTACAAAAGAAAAGTATATAAGTAGTATATCAGTTATCTAGTACCCGTAACACAAGCGCTGTACTGCTTAGTATGGGACTAGATGTTAATTGATAATAAAGATTGAAAAAATATTCAAAAACTGGCATAAGTATATTTTTTTATCAGATATTTAAATCTGAAACTCTGAAAAAGCTTGTTTTGAGAAAAAATATTTTTAAAGTTTGACTGAAAAAAAACACACTTCTACTTGTTTATTTTTACTTAGAAGCATCTTATAAAGTCATTTACTATATGAACTTGTAGATAATTGAGCTTTAATCAATAATCAATTAAAATCGCGAAATGCATTAGTACCCAACTTTACAAAACTGCGTATATCTCGGAAACTAAATGCCGATCACTGGACCCTTTTTGCTTGGACGCCCACAAATAAATAATTATTTGCAAATTACTCGTCGATCTTAAGTGTTTTGGTTATTAGTATTCACAAAAATAAAAATATGTCATGTTCATGTGTATCGTTGTATGACCTTCCCTAGTCACGCACATTAGTAAAAATCTAGAAAGTAGGTCAACAAAAAAAGGCACTTTAAGAACACGGTTTTAGAGCAAATGATCCGTCCATTGTGACTTGATCCGAGGTTTCTTGTGTAAAATTAACTAATAAAAAGTTTGTAGTATAAACAGCAATAAGTTGTGATATTGCTGCCAGAAATGTACTGATATATTGAGATACAGAGTTAATATAAAAATACTAATAACCTCTTAGTATTTTGTACTAAACATTATCTCCGATAACTTTGTTCTACGACTTTTAAAAATTCAGAAGTTTTTTCTTCCAAACAAAAATAAACAAATAAATGTTTCTGAAAATGGCACCTCTCTACCCGGTCACTAAAGCGGCACACACACAGCGCGGCGCTGAGGCCGGTGTGCTTGCACTGTATCATTGGAATACGTACACAGAGTAATTACGTTTCAGACAGTACAACAAAACTTAACAAATATTTTTTGACAAATGTATTAAGTTTTAAAAAAGTCGTAGAACAAAAGTTGTTAGGTATGATGACAGGAATTTTGCATTAAGAGGTGATTAGTATTTTTCAATTAACCCTGTATAATTAAATGGGAAATTAATAGTTTTTTTTTCTTTCTACAAAATCCACTACATTGATTATTAAATATTTGCATGCTATGTCTTAGCAGAATGTGTGAAGGAAAACTTATTTATATCCATCTGTATTTTATTTATTTTATTAGTTTTATGTAACTACTCGCATTCTAGCAAATAAAACATAATTATTATTAATAATAATAAATGGTGTGTTAATAACGCAAAATGTCAGTCCTGACATCTACAGTGCTGATTTTTTGTCAAGGATCATTTTATGTACTTATTTTTACATATTTTGTTAAATCTTTTCGAATCATAAAATCTTATTTAAATTTTTCTTATGGGCACATTACAAAATCTGTCTTTCAATCACTTAAGAATTAGTTTATGAATGAATCAAAACTGTGTATTGGAACATTTGAACAAGCACTGACAATGTGGCTGAAATTATAATACAAACCACTGATATCACGGGGCAAATGTGGCTGCGTGCTCAACCACTCCCGCTGCCTACTAATGTCATCTGGAGTGATGCCTGTCTTCTTTTTGTATTCTTCTTCTAGAGGAAACTCCTTTACAACTGACATTATTCTATAACAATATAAAATTACAAGATGATAACGCTTAGAAACTGATAAAGCGCGCAAAACTGAAGCAGTTAAGTTGGAGCCGTAAATAGCTCCAATTGCCGACAAGCACTTGTCGATCGCATTTTTCAAATAACGTAGGAAAATGGCAGTCTATGTGGTAAAATATTATCATAATTTTCCAAACAGCTACGTTATGTCAAACGGTTTCGGAACGGAAAACGGCTGTTACAGACAATCTTTTCGAATATTACACAAAAACGATCCGTTATTTCAGTTCGAATTTTACATTGAAAATTATGCCGAACTGAGTTTCTTGGCGAGGTGACTTTAAAAAATAGGTCAGTACTTAGATAGGTACATATGTATCAAGCGAATATTAAGCTATACATATGTGTATATCATCACGCTGTGTCACTGACAGAAAGTACGGAGTGCCAAGGATTGCGGTTCTTACATATATCTTTGGCCTCTTCAAATCTCGTCATTCTCTTCCCACACTTTTGCCAATGTATGCCAATGCTTTTGACATTTCCATCAGCCAACACTCTGGCTAATTGTTCTTCATAAGTTAACCTAGGTCTTCCTTTGCTTTTACTGACACATTTCCTGCAGATTTTCGTTGTTAGTCGTTCTTAATTATCGAAAATATTTGAGTTAATAATTTTAATTGTGAAAGAAATAAGTAAATTGTTTTCCAATTTGAATTTCCTAGATTTATCCAAATTCCACGTGATTAAATCGCGCACAAGTGTAAATTTGTATACCTAATATGTAGTCGCATGTACAGTTTGTTCTCTACAAATAAACATTATCGATAAAAATAAACCAAGGCCATCCTCAACTCAACTCAACCATGCTCTTAATTTTAATACCCATTTGTAATTACTGAATGCAAATTAAATTACAGTATATAGACGATCTCTTCACATAACTATTATGTTTTGTTTGGTTTTGTGACTCGCTCGATGTTGTCTACAGGTTAGCGCTAGTACCTGCCAAATGGAAGGTCCTTAGTTCAAATGTCAGCCATTCCAAATTGGCTGTTTAGCATAAGCGTTGCTAGGGCGGATCGCCCTTCTAGAAAAATATTTCGATCTTTGAAAAACCTTTGAATATCACATGAGAAATTGTCACTTTGCGGAAATCCATTTCATGTGATGAATTCCTACAATCTTTAGCTATTTGCCGCTCAAACTGCAGCATCGTTGCAGTATATCCTGAGGATGCTTCGTTGAGAGGCGAAACACGTGTCGATTGGTGGTTTTTGGAGTTTGAGCGGAAAATAGGTAAAGATTGCAGGAATTCATCACATGTCACATACTAATAATTGTAAAAAAAATTTATTGGGTGTGCTGAAATTGAAAACATGTAGTGGTTGCTTGCCTAGGGAATAAGGGGTGACTAGTTTGCTAGAGGAATAGGAATGATTAGCAAGACCACCTCTTTAGAGAAAATCTCATAGCTATCATACCATAACCAAAAAAGTATAAATCTACAATTAGTTCAATTCAATCATTATAATTATTATCAGCCTATAGTACTCTACTGTTGGACATAGGCCTCTCCCAAAGCACGCCACTGACTCCAATTTTCAGCTATTCTCATCCAACAACTGCCAGCCATCTTGCGCAGATCGTCGTTCCATCTCGCTAAAGGACTTCCTACACAACGTTTATCTAATACAGTTTCTACCAAAGACTTGTACATAAACTAAGATAGACTTGCCCGTCATGCCCTACACTTAAGAACCGAACATTGCTGTAACAAAGCTGTAAGAAAGAGAGAGAGAAGTTTAAGCTTTTTTAATTTTAAACATCACTTGTGCGTTTTGCACGCATTGATTAAGGCGTCGAATTGGAAATTTTGACGGTAGGGATCTCGATTATTCTAAGTGATTACATACATACATCTTCAAATGAAGAATCAGGATTCTTCGTTTCATGCCATATACGATAGGCTAACTTTTTTAATAGAAAAAAATATATCAAAGAAACCTTTTTTAAAATAGAGATTTACATTTTTCGGGCTAACGGGATCGATTTATGAATCTCAATTTTCTGTGTAGATTAATCTAAATACAATTTACAACATGTCACTTGGATTATTTTTCATTATTTTTGAGTAGTTTTTAACGATATAAACGAAAATAACTATTCATAAGCTAGCACGCGCACGTTTGTATGGGGTATACTGACAAAATACTTTAGCTGAATTCCGAGGGTTGATCTGTTGTTTCCTAAAACCAACCAAAGTTCACTAAAGTATTAATTATTTTTACATCACCAATGTTCAATTTACAAAATAAAAAAGACTGAAGCTACACGTTCTAACATAATAAAATTTACATTTTATGTTAAATTTACTATAGACTTTAGTTTAAGAATATGTTGATGGTGTGCATCGGACTTACGTTAGTTAATATTACAGTTTAACAAATTTGTTAATTACTTTATTGTACGCTAGTGAGGCCTGGATATGCCCGAAATCGAGTGAAAGTAAAATAAGTAGAAGAAGAGTAGAGTAGAAATGCAATCTCTCAGAAATATGTGCGGTGTCACTCTTGCGGACAGGATAAACAATGAAGAGATACGCAGTATGACAGATTTACACGACAGTGTTATTGTTAAAATGAAGAAAGGAATGCTTAGATGGTTCGGGCGCATGAAAAGAATGAGTGATGAAAGACTGACGAAGAAAATCTACAGAGCGAAAGCAAGTGGTAAAAGAAGAAAAGGAAGATTTTATTAATTTATTTTTATGAATTTATTTTCCCTATGGTAAAATCACAGATTAATTAGTTTACTACCGTAGTAATACCTACTCCAGTACTTCAGACAAAAAATTACTGAAATCGTGTGAACCCAAACTAAGCAGACTTGTACTATGGGTACAGACTGGGGTAATAGACTGAGGGAGCTTGCGTAATACCCAGACTCCAAGACAAAAAAAATTCGTTTCCTTTATTAACCTGATCAGACATCGAACTTAGGTCCCCGTCAGATGCTCTGCCACCGCGCCAACGGACACATTATTTATTTCGAAATTACAAACGAACGAATTTGTATAGATTAGCCGTAAAAATGAATTGATCTGTATCAAAATCTAATTTCTTTTGTAAATAATTGGCTCTATTTTATTATGAGCTAGCAGAGAATAATCCTGAGTCCTACTTTTAATTCACCTCGGCGTGTTAACTAATCTGGATCGAACTCAGGGCTAGAAGGCAAATGCGTAATCATAGCATCAACAGGCCATTCAAGTAATACATAATTATTAAAAAAATTGAAATGGAAATAATAATAATGCGGGATAAAAAGAAAAGAACCGTGTTTTTGAAATATTGTAAGAAAGTTACTACAATAGTAATAAATAGAAACAAGACAAAGGGATAGTAGAATGATGATTACATGTATACTTAAAAATGGAAAAATAAATAAGTGATAACAATTGTGATATTAATAGCTAATTTGTGATACTAGAATAAGGATAATTAGATGTAGGCGACCCATGAAATATAGTTCTAATAAGTATAACTTAGTATCGTAAGTTTAATAAGGAATGAAGAAATGTATACACTAATATAACTGCTTTAATACATACGTAAATGTAGTGTGATAAGGAAAATGTAAGTATAATAGTTGATAGAAATGGAAGTAAACTAAGAAAATTTAATGAACCAATTAGAATAGGATTAGCATAAGATAGAATAGATAGTGGAAGGAATGAGATAAAAAAAAGTATAGGAGAGGATGAAAAAAAAAAATACATAATTATTATATTATGATTTATGAAGCTAACCCCACAGATGTCTTGTCCAAATTTAAATAAACGAAAACCCCATAGACAAACAGCTTTAAATTATTCTCAAATTTCCCAATTTTTCGGGCAACTTTTCTAGTTTTTCAGTCTCTAAAAACCTTATTAGGACTAACGTGAAAATTAAAAAAATGTTTAAAATCGGTCCAGCCTTTAATATGTATATAAATAAATCACATAATACTTACATTAGTAATAAATGAACGACACTATTAATGATATAAGCAGAGGTTTCCAAGCGTGTACGCTCAACAATAAACTGTAGTCAACTGTAATTCAAAACGACACTTAACAGGTTTAAAATTACGGCAAAGCAAGTATAATTACTGTAAAAACTGAGCTAAAAATAAAAGTATTAATTTGAATTGTATTTAATTTATCGCTCAACGGTTTTAGCTTTAAAATCACCCAAAGATTTCACCTTGATTCGACATATTATAAGACTCTAAATACTCTACTTAAGAAAAGAGTTACTAAAAAATTGATTGGAATTTCAAGCTTTGGAAAGATCTGCCACCACCCATAAGGTTGACATTTTGATACTCTCTCCCAGTGGTTAGGCGCAAATGTAAGGAGTGGCCACTGGCTCAACAATATGCAGCTTTTCATAGTACTTTTAAAAAATACACTTGATGCTTTCTTTGTAGTTCTATAGAGGTACAGTGATTTAGAAGTCACTTTGTAGTGATTTGGAAGTCACATTGTAGTGATTTGGAAGTCACATTGTAGTAATTTGGAATTGTCAATATGTATGTATCTTAACGCATTTTGGTTTATCTTCTTTTACTGATCGACGTTTGATACCACGTGAACTGATAAGGCTGACTATGAGGATGATATCATGACACTTAGGTATACGACGATAAGGTATAATTAAAATCAGTTCACGAGGCGTCATCTCTCGATTGCAGGATGTACACACACACACACACACACATACACACACACACACACACACACACACACATACATACATACATACATATCTTAACGCATATCTTAACGCCGTACCCCTAACGGGGTAGTCAGAGAGGACGGAGCACCAAGCGTCGCGCTCCTTACATACTTCTTTCGCTTTGTCAAATCTCAAAGCGGAATACCACTCACTGACTGATCGCTTCATCACGAGATCTCCGTAACAACGAATTTTGCGAAAAGTCTGTCCAAAATGGTTCCGCTACCCATGCGAAGCCGGGGTGGGTTGGTAGTTTTTTATAAATGCTAGGTTACTCGCACTTTATAAAAGAGTACTAAGAGGAATTAGGATGCATTTGAAATCCCTCTGTTTTTGCTGGAAGAACAGTAAAAATGCTATTTGTCGCTATCAAATGTAATGTACTGCATTTAAATATTACTACTTCATTAAAAATAGACTAACTTGAATACATATAATGACACTATAAAAAAATAATTGTAAGCTATAAAAAAATTGATACAATGTAATATTATAATTTGTTCTTGACGACCTTTACTTCGACGACCTCGATGGCACAGTGTTGCATCCAGTCGCGGAAAGTTCTAGGTTCGATTCCCGGTCGTGTCAATTTAGGAAATGAACTTTTCTTGATTGTCTCGGGTCTGGGTGTACCGGGAGACGTCCCTATTAGTCGCCATCTCGTAGCACAGGTAATGTTCTAGTTCGAGACCAGATGATTGGTGTGTTGTCTGGCATATTTATTATTATCAGGGCTTTTTTTGTGGGGGCACGTGAGGGCACGCAGTGCCCCCAAAGGAAGTTTCGAAAATATCGAAAAATTGCCATAAAAACTGAAAAAATGAAAGAATTTGAAAAGAAATGAAAAAAAATCAATTTTGGTAAACTTTACAAAAATTTTTGGATTTTTTTTATTACGTTTAATAATCACGTTTTATTTTCAAAGATATTATGTTTTTAAACAATAAAAAAATTATTTACTTCGATTTTTTCTTCAAAACACAGTGGCAAGGGGTGGGGAGGGGGTACATAAAATTATGGACTTACAACTTTCGAGAATTAGCGTGCCCCCAAAAAAAGAAGTGACAAAAAAAAAGCCTGATTATTATTAAAAATATGCTTTAATAAATCTAATGACATTATAAAGCAATTGTAAGCTATAAAAAATTAAAACCATGTAAAATAATAATTTGTACCATGTACTACAACTCCATATATAATTTATTCCTTACTAGCAAACCCGGCCCGTTTCACTGGGCGTTAGTTGAAGTTAAAATAAATTAAACAGTTTTTATAATTATTTTGACACTGCTAAAAAAAAAACAAAAAAAAAAATTCTACTGATCCGATCGCTATCAAACTTTACAGGAACATCCGCTAGCCCAATCTGAAGATTCCCTGAAAATTTCATCGAAATCGGTCTAGCCGTTTCGGAGTCCATAAGGAACATACATACATATTTACATCGCCTTTTATATATATAAATTCCCATAGAATTAGGAAGATACGAGTATATAGTACAGATTCCGATATCTTTTTGTGATGATTCTAACAATGAGTTTTGAAATTATTGTAAATCTGTTAATTTTAAATTTTGTATAAAAGTTAATGGTTGAAAATAATAATCTTATAATGTATTGTATAGACTCAGATGTTACTTTGCGGAAATCCATTTCATGTGATGAATTCCCAAAAATTTTTAGCTATTTTCTGCTCAAACTCCAAAAACCACCAATCGACACGTGTTTCGCCTCTCAACGAAGCACCCTCAGCTTATACCAGAGATAGGATACGGTGCTGGTTAGCTGGCCGAATCCCATCTCTGGTATATCCTGAGGATGCTTCGTTGAGAGGCGAAACACGTGTCAATTGGTGGTTTTTGGAGTTTGAGCGGAAAATAGCTTAAACTTTTGGGAATTTATCACAATCTTATAAAGGTAACCATTAATTTTAAATTGCATACGATTTAAATCAGTAATTATACGTGTTCGTGGAAACTATTAATTTTAAACGTAATAAGTTGTACTTTGAATTATTAATTCTGTTTCCCACTTATATATTTAACATTTGAAAAGCTGTAGGTTTCATTATCTTTATATTATTATTACTCACTAGCTGACGCCTGAGATTTCGTCCGCGTTTTTTATTTTTAAAATAACCTTTCCTATTATCTTTCCTCAGGATTCGAGATATCTTCATATCGCAATCGGATGAAAGATATGCCAGCCCATACGATACGAATAAACAAACAAACATTGATTTTTATATAATAGATTAGAAAAATTATTCTATGATTAATCGTTTCGAGTAGAATACATATTTCCCTTACTAATCGTTCTAAAAATATTGCAAAAGGTTAACAAGCGCACTATGTATAACAAGACGTATCATTGCTATTAATTAGTTTACTAGCATAAAGTTATACATAGTTTCTAAAAAATTGACTACAAAACTCTAACAGACGCAAATGGACTGAAGGACATTTTTTAAATTGATACAACCACCTAAAACGCAGGATCGTTCGTATAAGGTCTAATCTTAGTAACGGTGAGGTCACATTTTTTGTTATCATTTTGAAGGAAGTCATCTATTTCTTTTTGCGAACAATTTTTAATTAAGATAATAATGTGTCTGATAAGTTTTTAAAGTCCATTTCAATTTAATTGGCCCAAAAGTTAAATAAATAATAATAAATACGCCACACCGATCATTCCCTGCGCTATGAGAACCAGACGACTACTAAGAGCGTCTTCCAGTACACCCACATCCGACACAATCTAGGAAAATTCGTTTACTAAATCGACCTGGCTGGGAATCGAACCCGGAAACTTCCGCGCTTAGACCTAAACCACTACGACATCGAATTCGTAGGCTTGAAAGATAGGCTTTATATCGAAGTCACAGACAGACACTTCAATGTCATATATTTGTATACATAGAAATAAGCATTGTTTTATTTCATAGCTACCCGCCTTTCTAAAAACATTTAAAAAATTTGTTTGTTTTTTTAGCACATTGATTGAAACGGCCATTATAAATGGCATATTTTTTTTGTTGTATGGACAACAAAACTATAACTGTATCACAAAAAATTGTAAAAAATCTTATAATCATAATTTTTAAACATAAAAATTCTTTAGTAAAAACACCAATTATAAATAGTAACATAGTTATATTTTTTATATCATAATTTAAGTATCTGTTTATTTTAGTCAATAGCAAATACGTATATGAGTGAGAACAAATTAATGGATAAAATTAGTTTTGTGGCATTAATCTAAAAAATATACTGTTCACTGTGCATTACATAGGGTGAGGTAAATTTCCGCTTTGAATTGGACGTGGCACTAACTTTGGAGTCATACAAATCAGATCTTAGTGAGTATAACTACTGAACACTATCTTGTTCGTATTCAATAAACTCTTGAATTTATAATCATACATAATGACTCATGACTCTACAAAATGCAGTAATTATTGACTCTAATAAAAACGTCTTAATACCCATTAAACTGCGTACGGATCTATTACTGCGAACTATTATCTATATTTGCAATTAGTCTGTCCTGATGTCATAACCAGGGCCGTCGTAGACCAGGGGCCATTAGCCACATCGAGTTTGAGGGCCCTTATAGGAAGCTAAAAAGAGGTACATAGAAACACCAAAATATACTTTTGTGTAACAACTGAGTTTTATAGAAGTGATATAAATAGTCTTTCAAAAATTAGACGTGTACATTGTTCTCTGAAAGCAAAAATGTTTTCTTTATATTTATATTTATTTCATAGTTGCGTACATGTATTTTACAGTATTTTAATTCTATAATAGATATGTATGCATGTAACTATTTGTTTTATAGATGATATAAATATTAATGTTGGTATTTGTTTATGTATATTGATATTAATGTTATTATATTAGCAGGATATATTTAGTGTAAGTAAGTAGGTATCGAATGAAAAATGTAAGAGAGCGTACTTGTTCGCCAACAAACTGTTAAGTTTGGCGACTGGAAATTTAAAAAAAAAAATTGTTACTTACTGTGTAAATAAAAAAATAAAAAAATGAATTTTGGAATTTAGGGGCCCCATCATTTTTTTTATACTGCTTCCCCCCGCCCCCTGTCATGGGAAAGGTCCTTTATTTTTTATGCAAAACAATTAGTTTTACAGCTGGCAACATCAATATCACCACACTCTACTCAGCTATTACCATACATTTTTGTTATTATTTATCATCTTACTTAAACCACACGAAGGTTGAAGGTACCACAAGAAGAAAGAGGATGCCAAGGGGTAGGTGTCTCACTGTCCTCTTGTTTGGTTAATTGCGTAACTGAGTATAAGTGTGTGAACCCGAGACTGCTCTGGGTGCGTCTCAAGTCAGGGTTGACGAGGATATTTGTCTTGATGGTGTATACCCCAGAGTCTTCTGTCGGTTTGGGCGAGCTAGAGCAACTTTGAGAGAATGTTAGGGAAGTTTCGGTGACGGTTGAAGAGAATGAGAGAATTATAGTGTGTGGAGACATGAATGGATGGGTCGGGACAGCTCGAACAGGATTTGAGTCTGTCCTAGACAAGTATAGAGATAAGAAGGTGAATGATGCTGGTAGGATTGTGTTAGAAGTGTGTATGGATAAGGATCTTTTTGTTGCTAATACTATATTTACACACAAAAATTTTGATCTGTACACGTGGGAAAGGAAGGATGAAAGAAATATGATTGATTTATTCCTGGTGGACAGCCGACTCAAAAAACAGGTTATGGAGATGAGAGCGCACAGAGAAACCGATCTGGGAACGGACCACTTTCTAGTGTTAACTAGAACAAGAGGGTTGCTTGCATCAAGAACTGGAAACTGCAAGACACGGCAACCAGGAATGAATGTGAAAGGGTAGTATCCGGTAAGCATGATGATAGATTGAAAGTGACGAGCGAAGATGTTGAAGAATGTTCGCAGAACCTTAGGGATAGTATGATTGAGGTTGCGAAAGAAGTGCCTGGAACGAATAACATTGGAAACAGTTAAAAACGTGATGTGTGGTGGGATGATGATGTGAAAGAATCTGCGTATAAGAAGAAGAAAGCATGGTGAGACTACCTTGCTACTAAAAATTACTGTTTTATGAAGAATTTGATGAAAGACAGATATAAGTTGTTGAAAGCAGAAACGAAGGCACTAGGGAAAGAGAAGCGTGAAAGGTTGTTAGATGTAAACAAGATGTCGACAACTTCGAGGAAAATTCCAAATTATTTTGGAAAGAAGTATGTAAGTACCGAAGTGGTCGACCACCTTGGAGAATGACTAAAGTGCGTTCAAAAGAAAACCACCTGCTAACAAATGAAACAGATGTTCTGCAGCCATGGAGTGAATACTATGGAGAACTGTGTGTACGAAACTCTATGAGAGTGGCGACTCCGTCTCTGATACTGAAAGCGATTCTAATGAATTGCCACTGGGGTCAGGCACTGGAGGATGCCATTAGTATGAAAGAGATTGTAAAAGTTATAAGAAGTCTGAAATGTGGAAAGACTGTAGGAAATGATGAGGTGACTGCTGAGATGATCAAGTATGGCGGTCTTAGGGTCTGGGATACCTTTTGTGCACTGTGCAACCTTTGTTAGCAGAAGGGAGAGGTGACAGAAGACTGGCGCACCGCAGTCATAGTACCTCTCTATAAAGGAAAAGGTTCTCATTTAGACTGTGCGTGCTAAAGGGCCATCAGCTTAGTCAGTCAGCAAGTAAAGTGTAAACCAAAGTGTTGACTGAAAATATAAAAGGCCTTTCTGAAATATGTTTATGAGAGACGCAAGGTGGTTTCAGGAACGGTAGGAGTTGTATGGATCAAATTTTCTCGCTTCGCGTTATCGTGGAGAAGTTTCTGCCCATATGGCAGAAAGTCTTCTGCGCTTTCGTGGATCTTGAAAAAGCTTTCCATAGAAAAGTGCTAAGGAAACTGTGAAATCTTCTGCCTGAATATGGCGTGGAGGGCCTCTTACTACACGCTGTGAGGTTATTATATCCACAGAGCCTGTGTAAGGATAGACGGTGACTTGTCCCCCTGGTTCGAAGTCTATTCAGGCATCAGACAGGGCTGCGTGATGTCTGCCTGGCTATTCGTGCTGTATTTGGACAGTTGCCTCCAGACATAGAAAGGTAGTATGAGTGGTATGATATGTGATGGTACAGTGGTAAACTGCCTTTTGTACGCTGACGATGCTCTGCTTATAGCACCATTAGAAGCGGAGTTGTAGACACTGGTTACTTGCATAAAAGAAGACTGTGAAGTGAAAGGTTTGAATATGAATGTGAACAAAACTAAGGTTCTGGTGTTTGAAAGGGAAAATTTAAAGACAAAGTGTGAAATATGAGTAAATGGAAAATGTCTAAAGCAAGTGAATTATATATCTGGGAAGTGCGTGCATTCGAGGAATGGAAGATGTGAGTTGGATGTGGAGAGACAGGTAGCAGCTGGTAATAAAGTGAACGGTGCTCTGTCCGCATTAGTAGGCAGTGTGAATATATCTAACACTGCTAAAATGGCCATCCACAATGCGGTGTTGGTGTCAACTTTATTGTACGGTAGTGAGGCCTGGATATGCCTGAAATCGAGTGAAAGTATGATAAACGCAGTGGAGATGCGATCTCTCAGAAATATGTGCGGTGTCACTCTTGCGGACAGGATAAACAATGAAGAGATACGCAGTATGACAGGGTTGCACGACAGTGTTATTGTAATAATGAAGAAAGGAATGCTAAGATGGTTCGGGCACATAGAAAGATTGACTGATGAAAGACTGACGAACAAGATCTATAGAGCAAAAGTGAATGGTAAAAGAAGCCAAGGAAGACCAAGGCTGACTTATGAAGATCAAATAGCTAGAGTGTTAGCCGAAGGAAATGTCAAAACCAATCGCATACCTAGGCGAAAATGTGTGAGGAGAATGATGAGATTTGAGGAAGGGAAACAAGTATGTAAGAACCGCGACGCTTGGCGTTCCGTCCTCTCTGACTACCCCGTTGGGGATACGGCGTGAAGATATGTATGTATGTAAGTTTGAAGAGATACTTTGCCTCCCTGTGTCTATTTACCGTTTGTATAATGGACTGTGTTCAGAGGAACTGTTCGATATAATGCTCACGGCCACTTCCTACCATCGCACCGCTCGCCACCAGCAGGGATTTCATCCTCACACTTTGGAACCGAAATGGTCGCACACGCTTCGATTTCAAAGGTTTCTCCCGCGAACATTGTGGTTGTGGAATGAGCTACCTGTCGAGGTTTTCCCAAGAGACTACAGCATGGTGTTCTTCAAAAATGGCGTGAAAAGGTTTTTACGGGGTCGGCAATAAGCAAGTGATACTCGTACTCGTGGTGTCGCAGGCGTCCACATGCTACGGTAATCGTTTAACATCGGGAGGGCCGTATGCTTGCTTGTATATATGCCATTAAACGCATTAGGATATATGCCATTAGACGCATTAGGTAATTGATGGATGTGGATACGGCTAGGCTGGTGTACTTCGCATATTTCCATAGCCTAATGTCTGCTGTGGAAATCAGCGGCGCATATAAACTCCATTTTTATTTTACAAAAAAGAGCGATACATGCCATCTACAGTATGAATGCACGAGAATCTCTAAGCGATCGTTTTAAAGACATTAATGTACTCACCTTGCCGTCTTTATGCATCTTTGAAATTATTATGTAAAAATACGAGGAAAAACTCTTTAAAAGGAAATGCGATATTAATGGTATGATCGTAATAAATTGGTTATTCTAACATTTTAATTACATAAGTCAAATGTTTCATTTTTGGGTAACTGCGTTCATTTTTACAATAAAGTTCCTCAGGAAGTTGCTCAATTAACGGAAAATAGATTTAGATTTGCTATAAAACGCCCATTGATTAGACAATCATACTATAAAATAAACGATTTGTAACGTTATAGACAAAATAATAGTCTGGAAATAATCTCTGCACATTCAAATACTGGCTTTATTAAAATCGTATTTCAATAAACCTATCGTAAAATGATGTCGAAAAAATGATATTTTAGTGAGTTTCTTGTCGGTTCTTCTTAGTGTCCAGGTTTTCTTTAGATTTGACGTTCGAAAACACCTTGTAATTGGGTTTACTTGAATAAATTGATTTGACTTTGAATTGTTTGCGCCTTTGTGGTATAAAAAAAAATACAAAGCACTTTCAGTTTTCCAAGAGAGTTTTACTTTTATACTTTTTGAGGTTTTTTCGATTTCGTAATAATTCCTGTACATGAAAGTACGTTAGTCAACAATGATTTATAAATATGTGAATTATTATATATTATTTTCAGTTATTAAGACATAAATAAAGAAAAAATACCAAAGTAACCAATCAGTTCAAGAAATAATTGATCAATCTACATTGTGCATTGTGACATCTGTATCACCTCTTTAGAGCAGATTCTTACAAAGAGGCTTTCCCTTTTCTACCCTATAATAAATTTCCTTCCAAGGTACTTAAAAGAATTTTTTGACGGAAATGGGAGAATGAAGTCCGCATTTTATTTAAATTTTCTGTTTTATAGCATATAAGGTATATAATATTAAATACGGTATAATGTACGTTAAAATTTTCTACAAGTGTTAAAAATTGGAAAGTTTGACTTAATACGTGCAACTGAAGTTTTCGCGTCTTCCCAAATAGTCATTTTTAACTCCAGTAAAGCCTACTATCATTCTACTGGAGAGTGTTAAGGACTTATTAATTAGAAGACAAGACATACCCACACACCTAGGCGAAAATGCGTGAGGAGAAAGATTAGATTCGAGGAGGAGAAAGAAGTACGTAAGGAACGCGATGCTTGGCTCTCAGTCCTCTCTGAACTCTGACTACCCCGTTAGGGTTGCATTGAGAAGATGTATTGTATGTGTAAGTATGTATGTAAAACAGGCATCAATTTTTTACATTAGAATGACTGAAATATTCCTAATAAATATGAAACAAATTACCAGGATATAAAAGAAAAAAAAGAATAAGGAACCCCCCGTGCGCGAATTCGATTCGCTTTTGATCATTTTTTGTCATGTAAATGTATGTTGTATTTGTGATTATAATTCTCACATCGTTATACAGCCTTAGTCTAATGGCTCTACAATACAATTGCCCCACTCAGGCTATATCGAGCTTCTCGAACACTCGTGTACATTCACTCATTCGTTCATAATTCACTTACGTTTTCATTCACGGCCATCGGTCCAGTTACTCTCGTCAGTTAGTGTTGTGCCATAACAGAAAGTGGATTTCTGACTGAGTGAGTTCACCTCGCCGGAACGAAGTATGTACCATGTTTTTATCTCTATAATTATAATACTCATAGTGATATTTACTTTAATTACAATAATCATAAAGATTATTATTTTTTAGACTTTATAAATGAGGAAAAGTTAATCACAAAAGCCTTTTTACTTTCAAAATTGTAGTCCAATGATATTCAAACACAGGTCACCTTCATGTGATTCTAAACTTTTAACCGCTGAGCCTTATTTTAAATTATTTATATACAAAATCTATTCTTATTTAAAAGTGTAACACATTTGTTATGGTTATAAAATAGTTTAGATTGTACTTATTAAATACTAGCGGGAAACCCGACTTCGTACGGGTTAAATATATGTTTATCTGAAATAAGGTACCTTTCAAATGGTGAAATAATTATTTAAATAGGCGCAGAGAATCTCTGATGAGTTAAACAGTAAGGCAATGCAATGCATACGTCACAGTATTGTTATAATTAACGATGTTATAATTAATCGAACCAGCACAGAACCAATTCGGTGCTGGTTAGGTGGCCGAATTCTATCTCTGGTATATCCTGAGGATGCTTCGTTGAGAGGCGAAACACATATCGGTTGGTGATTTTTAGAGTCTGAGCGGAAGATAGCTAGAACTCCCAAAAATGTAAAAAATAGAAAATCTAAATAAAATAACAACGTCACTTCTACCGTTCCCGCCAAAAAGTTAAACCCTCTCTCCTTATAATATTAGTACAGTGCGAGTATGTTATATTGTAAATATTAGTGTGTATATATGTAGAATATTACATGTCAGTGAAAAAATATTACTCAATTGCGGAGGACTCTGAAATAACACATTGTTAAGAAAGCTATTTTATTTTTATAGTTTTATTAAAATTATAGGGCCAGTAACTTTTTAACTATACATTAGTGTTTGAACTCAAGTCTATAAAAAATAGTCCATAGATAAAATATAATATAACTCTAATGTTTTTCATAGCATTTCGAATATTTTTTCAGTTTTCTTTATGATTAATGAACCTATCTTTTATCTAGGTTGTTAAGAAATAATCATCTAGCCTATTCTTTCACCATTTGAAAGGTAATTAGGATATAGACTAAATATTATGTACGGAAATGTCAAAAGCACTCGCATACCTAGGCGAAAATGTGTGAGGAGAATGATGAGATTTGAGGAAGCGAAAGAGGTGTGTAAGGACCGCGACTCCTGGCGCTCCGTCCTCTCTGACTACCCGTTGGGGATACAGCGTGAAGTTATGTTATGTTATGTTATTATGTATTTAACACGGGCGAAGTCGTGACGGGTGCTAGTTATAAAATAAATTGGAACATGTTTTGAGTCATTTCAATACAAGTATTAAAAGTAATAACGGGGTATAACGTCATATTCGTGAGTACGATTCTCCCTTTGGAGGGTGTTGAAGGTAAATAGTATTTTAGCCCATGCAATCAAGTCTTCAGTAATAAATAGATAAAATCTTCATATTATTTCATTAAACGTCGACGTAATACATTTTAATCTCTCGGAGTTTCTTGCGACAATTAAATTAAGGCAGTCTTTCTAGTAGGTTCCATTGAGGCGGACTAGGCCACTATAAAAGTCTCAATGTCACCCTTTTAAATTAGCACTTATTTCAACAATTCCACAATAATGCACAACAGTGTAGAGACTGGGACTACGCCAACTCTACATCACAATATCCGCTAGCAATTTGCAAATAATTAAAATAAACGCCCAACTGCTACGCCCTATAAAATCCCGCCAAAATTTCCGTCATATTTGTTATTAAGGGACGTTGTACGATTGTCTAAACGTGTATTCCTTATTTAAAAAAACTAGCCAAGAGCGTTAAAAACGTATTAACTTATGAATTAAAAAAAAAAAATTGGTCTGAAATACCTATTTTTAAACGGCTTGTTTCTCATTTCTTGTTATCAATTTATATCTGTGTCACATTACATGATAGGTGTAAAATGACGGGACAGAATAAATCGAGAGACAAACAGAAAGACAAACACAGACAGATAATCAGATAGGCAGAAAGACATACAGATATTATTCTAGAAATGAGACCTGTCTTCATTAATGTTCCTCACTACAGAATTATCTTGAACCAATTGTACATTGCATTGTCAGAAATACCTTAAGAATTAGTCAATAAATAACTATACTTTATTTATAATAAGTCTTTACATATTATTAGAGTGGTAGAACTATACTACACTGCAGCACGAATTGGGCCGGCTCGCCCAGTGAAATACCACCCTCTCACAGAATATCGGCGTGAAATAACAGTATCTATTGCTGTTGTGTTTCGTTTAGTAAATGAGAGTGCCGGTGGTCTATTGCCCCCTCCCCTTCTTTCCCTCCTTTAAATATTTCCCTAAAGACCGGCAACGCACCCATGATACCTCGGACGTTGCGGGTGTCCATGGGCGGTGGCGGTTACTCTTCATCAGATGACCCGCTTGCTCGTTTGCCCCCTCTTCTTATACTATATAAAAAACAAAATACATATCTTAACTTTAATATTTACAAATTTAAAACTTAACATTATCTTAAATAATAGACTTCCTCAAAGTTGTCGCTTAAAAAGCTGTCGTTGGTTAAAGTGCCTAGCAGACTGGCAACATTATCTCATTGAATAGGCAAGCTGATTCGTTGGCGGAAGAAGCAAGGGATTCAAAGTTTCGAATACAAAGAGTGCAAATATGAAACATAACATAATATAACATAACATAACTTCACGCTGTATCCCCAACGGGGTAGTCAGAGGACAGAGCGCCAGGAGTCGCGGTCCTTACACACCTCTTTCGCTTCCTCAAATCTCATCATTATCCTCACACATTTTCGCCTAGGTATGCGAGTGCTTTTGACATTTCCGTCTGCTAACACTCTGGCTATTTGATATGTATGAATATGAAACATCTAGTGAATAAATTATTTTTAATTTTAATTTCGCAATCAATAATAGAACCGAATAATTTCACAATAACAGCGTGAGGTTATTCGAATTTGGACCACTCTCATACAATTCTTATCTTTGAACCACTAAGCAATTAGTTCTTAATTGTAATTAAATGTAATTTGACAATGTTTTCATTACGTTTCATTTATATTTTGCAACGGTAATAAATCTGATTGACAGAAACGGAGCAAATCATTGCGAGCTTAAGCAATTATTGCCTTGGGGTTCCGTATGGAAATTTCAAAACGGACTTATTTCCAACTAGCGGCTCCCGAAATAAATAAGTAAAAAGGCTGGCAGCTTCTTCCGCCAACGAATCAGTTTGGCTATTCAAAGAGGCAATGCTGCCAGTCTGCTGGGTACCTTGAGCAATGACAGCTTTCTAAGCGGCAACTTTGAGGAAGTTTATTATTTAAGATAATGTGTAGTTTTAAGTTTGTAAATATTAACATATGTGTGTACTTTTTAGTAAAAAGTACACCACTCAAGAATAATGCAGCTTTTTATTAAGGGATGAATTTTTAGAATACGTTCACTAGCTCAAGAGTTACTCTAATCTCTTTGTAATATTAGCAAAAATGTGTGAAGAGAATGATGAAATTTAAGGAGGCGAAAGAAAGAGGTAGGCACCGCGAGCCGCTAGGCCTGGCGCTTTTAAAGTACGAAAGTGATAATATATCGTGTTTTAAAGTTCTGTATAAGTGAAAAGAATGAAGGGGGTCTAAATAATTCTGTAGTGTCTGTAGTATCTGAAGTTCTCGCGCACTTTCAAGAAGTCCTTTATAACTTCAGTAAAGTTTACTGTCATTTTACTGGAGGAGTTTTACGATAAGAAGAAAAAACGAATTTATTTCGAACGTGCTTAATTTGGATTCTACTTATTAATACGCGACATTGGCAAATGCGCTAATCTGTGCACCATGCCACGAAAAAAAACCCGTATTAATTGGTTTTTGAACTTAACGTCTATCTTTTGGGCCACCACTGCATATATATATTAGTTCTTTCCAGTTGTTCCTTTTTTTAATAAAAAGGAGGCAAACGAGCAAGCGAGTCACTTGATGGAAAATAAACACCGCCGCCCATGGACACCCGCAACGTCCGAGGAATCACGGGTGCGTTGCCGGCCTTTAAGGAAAGGTGGGGGAGGGGGGAGATAGGCCACCGGCACTCTCACTCACCGAACAAAACACAACAGCAATGATGCTGTTATTTCACGCCGATATTCTGTGGGAGGATAGTATTTCACCGCGCGAGCCGGCCCAATTCGTGTTGCAATGTAGCATGGCTCTACCACCAAAACGCTTTTATGTCCACTCATGACATCCAGACGAATACCGAGATGATTCCTGTGTTACTTTTTCCAATTTTGAATGCAACACTAAACGTTATTTAAAGAACTGTCAAAGTTTTTGAAACAGAACAATCTTAGACACTGAGCATGTGATGGCGCACATTGTTACTCAACGCCTCGGCGATAACATCTCCACATGTTGCAATTACAGTGAGGTGTAATTTTTTCATTCTTACAATTCGTGCAGACAGAAACACATCCGGGTCAAGAATAATCGATATTAACTAATATGAGTAATCGCTGGTTTTATCCGAACAAATCGATGCAAGAGTCAATTATATTTAAATTCAAAATCTGTTTCTCTTTATGATCTTTATGGTCTTCTCGAATTATTTAAAAGTAAATTTGTAACATCTATTTATCTACCTATTCCCCTATAACTCCTAAACATTTGAGTGTATTTTAATGCAGTTTTCATTATCATTTAAAACGTTTAACGAAAAAGGTTTATCTGTATAATACATTCATATTAAGTTTATGTAAGTAGATAATTATTGACTTATAAAAGTAAATTCAACTGGGACAGATCACTTTGTTATAATTTAAGAGAACAAACTGACTACACTAACTCTCTGACTGATATATCAAAGCAGTTCAAGCAGATGGGTTTAGATCCTTTAAATTTTGCATAAAGACACATAATAGATAACTAATCGTTCCTTATAGTGTAATGTTCGCAAGCAGTATAATGATACATACACATAAATGTAATTTTATAAATAAATATACATATATTTTACTCTGTAGGGTCCTAAAATACTTTAAATGATAATGGACTGTATTTGTTCCTGGTTTTTATTGTGTACAATGATATATCATACATTAAATACAATATATTACAATAATTCCTCCCTGACTACCCTGTTATGGATACGGCGTGAAGATATGTATGTATGTATATTACAATATGACAAATAACACCGTGCGCGGACCGCTTTGGAAGATTTTTGGTGCGTGGCCAATAGTTTGGGCCTCCACGTCTCTTGCGTCTCGTCGTGGACCCGCGGATTATTACCTAAATATTAGCAGACAGCGACAGCCACGCGATAACTGCGCGACCAGTGACTAATTGTAATAAAAAAATTGGTATCTTGTATGACGTTTGCGTGTCTATTATTCTATGTTCGTAAAATGCACTTTTCGCCTTAGATTTAGCGCCACTATACGAATTACAATACGCAAATTATCGTTTTGACAGCAGATATCGCGCGATATTGGATATCGCATGCTGACTGCACGTTACGTAATAAGCGTGCGGAACTGTCCTGTCCCGAGGATTCGTGAGTCGCGACAACACCAATATGCAAATCGAACATTATTTACAAAATTTAACCTAAAACTAACTATTAACATAAATATTACATTCATTCAAAATCACCTCTAGAAATGTCTTTGCTTAGGGTGCTCAGCAGACTGGCAGCATTACCTCTTTGAATAGCAGAGCTATTTCCCCGGTGGAATTAAACGAGTTAATAATTTTTTTTAAATAGATTTAAAATCTGACTAGGTTTTTTAGGACATTTTTCAGGGTGCTGTACCTCAAAAGGAAAAGATGGAACCCTTATAGGACCACCTCGTTATCGGTGTCCGTCTGTCCGACCAGTCGAGACCCTTTATCTCAAGAACGGTTAAAGGTATCAAGTTGAAATTCATATCGAATACTGAGGTCTACGGTCCCTTAGAGGTGTAATAAATTCAAACTTTTAGGTCAATGCAATCCAAAGATACGACCATTTATATACTCAAGCAAAAACCTATAGGTTACTTCTCGTTGACCTAGAATCATGGAAGTCAAACTTAAATTTGCAGTTGGAGAACATGGGAGAAAGTGTTTTTCAACTGCAAAATTAAGTTTGTTTTTGAATCCGACATATTTCTTTGGTAAATACATTACACGAATACATTGTATAATGTTACAGAACCATTGATGTGCGAGACCGACTCTCGCTTGGCCGGTTCTTCTCTCATTCTTCCTTTATTCAGACATGTATTTATGATAAATATCAGTCCAATATGTGTAAAGATGGCGGATAAAACGGCCGTGACAGACAAACAGACTTGACGAAAGTATATATGCCTTCAATTTTCCTATTTTATCTACAAAGTCCTAAAACGAACTTATGCGTGAAGTCTAAGATCGAGGTCGGTGGCGCTTAGAATATCCGGACGAGTTTGGCTTATGATGGTGTCTTAAAAACTTAATAACCTCTGCCAAAAATTCACATAAACTGGTCCAAAACATTAATAATGTTTGTGAATTCTTGCAAAGTCGCGTCGTCAGCAAACCAGTTCTCAAATTCTGTTATCGTTCGAAAGGTCGCGGACGTCCCGCGGTCGGCGCTGAAGGCCGAAGCATTATTGGCGAATCACTGATGAAATTATAAATTCTTGTTAAAGTTATAGTTGTAACATAGATGTTACTTAGTAATTACAACACAGAAATATTATAAAAACGCACATATCTTTAAGCCATCTACTTCTTTGGGTGGACAGATATCTAAGTTAAAAAAGTAATTTCCTGTTATGGAACATCCGCCATATTGGATGTATGATGACGTCACTTATGCAGAAACCTTCTCCTGGATATTCCATTTCATTTGACTCCCATATTGTTAGTGTTAACCCAAAAAGTTATTTTGTATTATGGAACATCCACCATATTGCATTTATGATGACGTTTCTTGCCACTGCCAGTTCTTCACAACACAGTCTTCCAAGTCAGTGACAAAGACCTTCAAAAATATCCTATGATATAGTTAAATTCAACATATTTAATTAAAAGTTCTCTATATAATGATACTGTGAATTATATGTACATGCACTACTAAAAATGTTACTAATATATCAATAATAATTTAGAATTAGCTCCAACGATTAGAAGAGGCTACGAGAGCAAAAAGCAAAATCTATGTATTTCGACGTATGACTATTAACTAATGTAATGCTTGAAATTTATTTTCGTAACTATAAATTTTGATCATATAACGTATATTCTGGCAAAAGGAAAACACAATCTATGTATATACAAATTTTGCTTCCGTATGTTTGTGTACACAAAACTCAAAAACTGACTTGAAATTTGTTCACAGTATCTGAACAGGAGAGTGTATATATATAAAAATGTAGCTTCCGTACATTTGTGTCCACAAAACTCAAAAACTGACTGAGCCACAGCGAAGCGTGGCCGGGGTCAGCTATTTAGATTATATTTTCTCAATAGAATTTTTTACCAAAGTGGATTCTGTTTTTACAAACTTTCGCTTAGTGCTGCGAAACGGGAATGGTTTTATGAAGAGTATAATTATTTTGCTTTTGCTTTGCGAACATTAGAAAAATCTGGTAAAACAAACAATTATTTCGTTCGTTCGTTTTTGTATTATAATACCTACTTTATTATTTGACGCTTAGGAACGTTGCATAAAATAAAGCACGCGTCTTTCTCTTTTTGTCACGTACGTGCGTAAATAGTGCTCTCACTTTAGACAATTCTCGTCAGTTGCTCTACATGCCGGGCTTTAAATACAGTATTTTAAATGTGCCTGTTAATAAATGTTTTAAACGTGAATGGATTGATATTGATTTGACCTCAAAATGGTAAGCTTAAAGGAGTATTTAATAACAAGTAATACCGAGCAAATAAAGCAGAATATTGCATATATTATGTACACAGATATACCTTACTTACCTGTAGAGTGCAAAATTAGAAACTTCTGTATTTCTTATATGTTATGACATCATTACACTATACAGACTGTTATTTTTAGAATTCTGTAGCTAAATGGCTAAAAATGGAACTCTTATAGTTTTGCCCCGTCCATCTGTCCGTCTGTTTGTCTGTCCGTATGTCACGGTCATTTTACTCGGAAACTACTGACTCTATGAACCGCTATACAACGGAGTAGTAAAATTAAAAAAAAATTAGGGGTGGCGCTCCAAACATGTAACTGAGAGTTGAAAAAAAGTTTCAGTGCTTGTAAGCGATAGCTTTGGATTTCTTTGAATATTTTTGGATTGGCTTTCGAAAATAATATGGAGGAGGTTTCGAAGAGACTTTTTTATTTAACGTGATAATTGCTGAGGCCGCTTCTAAAGTCGTAAAATACGTGTCTCTTTTAGTAATAGAACTTAGTAGAACTTAACAAATGGTTTGAATAAGATATGTTGGTAATTTTGAGATATGGGATGTTTTCGGATACGCTATGAAATACAAACTTGTTTTTGCTGCGTATTAGGCGAATGAATTCACTGTGCCTGGTCCAAACAATTTTTCTATTTTAACCGACGAAAGGAGCCATTTATGACTCCAAGTAAATGACTTCAATTTTGTGCACTCGATTGCTTTCTAACCGTTATATTATTATTGTAATGATTAGTCATTTATTTGTAGGCGATAAGCGTTCACGCAGATCTCTTTATCGATACGTAATACCATAGCATTACTATTTCAAGCCAGATGCGCATCGCACTGTTATGATAATTATACGCCTATCACATAGTACGAGTATTACTCATTGCACTCACTCGATTGTTAATATTTGATGAACCACGCGCCTTTTTACGTCAAGGTTGAGCTTTGTCTACGATTATCCTGTGGGTAAAGGTCGTAGGAATACCATTTGTGTGTGTATGAATCATTTGCATTGTAGGCTTGCCGTGAAACAGCAGTGACTGCATCGTTACGTTCCGATGAAGGGTAGAGACAAAGAATATGTAGAAAAGAAGGCCCATTCCCGCCCGTGCGTAACGGCATTGCGTACTCTCTGCCGGATACGTAGGGTTGTTGTGTTGGGTGTGAGATGCGGAGAGCATCTCTCTCTGCACACGCATTTACTGGCTTTATGAATATTGTATTTCAAATAACTGTTGTAGAATGATGTTGAAAAATGATACCTGGCTGAGTTTCTTGTCGGTTCTTCTCAGCGTCCAGGTTTTCTTTTCGAACCGAACTAAAGTAGTTTTGACGTTCATAAATGCCTTGCGATTGGGTTTACTTGAATAAATTGATTTGACTTTGATCTCGTTAGTTATACATTTAGTACATAATATCAAAAATAATGCACGCGGATAGGTTTTTCGTGTTTGTTAATTTTAATTTCATGTAGTTATTTTACGTTAGTAAACTAATTAATCTGTGTAGTTATGTTTAAGAATGATAACTCCATATGCGAATGACTAAAATTATTTAGCCAACTAAGGACGTTATAATACTTTCGTTTATGCAATTTAGACCTTTTCGTATTTGTGACGATGTGAAGAACGAATTAAAGATAAACGGAAGTGGTCGCACGTTTGCGTCACGTGCGACCCTGACCGGCGCTACAATAATTACCCATATTCGCCCAAAATATTGCCGTTGTGTGCGTGCCACACCGCGTGCGTATTAGCGCGCACATACAAACCGCGTCTAGCTTTCTATGAAGACATTCTACTGTTATGTTTATACTGTGGTAGAGAGATGGTGAGATTTCTAGCGCATGAGGCACGATATTTTAGTCCTTGTTAGCAACACTAACAGATATTCTGTTGTGGCAACACTACCGCCACCATTACTTTCTCTCCCTGAGAGAAGCTTCGTTTCTTTTACATAAAAAGCTTATTACTGCAGTGTGCGTTAGTTTATACATTAATATAATATCATTTTAAAAATATGAAACTCATTCAAAATGATCTCCATGGCATAATACAATCCTTTAAACATTGTGGTCAGTTGTCGATTGAAACGCGCACTTTCTCCATGGGAAAATTCGCCACTGTCAATCTTATGGAATGTTTTAGGGACTCTAAATCATCATGGCGTACTCTCATGCCATACTCTCTAAAAGAGACCATAAATCATAAATGAATTAAGATCGGGACTAGATGACGTTAGTCTTCAACTCTGATGAAGTCAGAAACGTTGCTTTCCAGCCACGCTTACGTGGATCGAGCTTTATGATCCGATGCTGCTGCTGAAAGGATCATTCTTGGTTAGAGTCCGCTCTATACCTATGCTAGCGGACTTGGCAGATGTCGTCCTGCCCGAACGTTGGCTTGCTTGCTATTAGCAGCTTCAAAATTAAAATAGTCCTAGAACCCGATTGCAGTGCCACGTACCAGATCTAATGGTGAATCTAAACTATCCAGGGATCCACTGAAACGCACACAAAAATGTCATCAAAGTCGGTCCAGCCGTTTAGGAGCAGTTCAGTGACATACACACGTACAGAAGAATTATATACATAACGATGTATACCAGTAAAAAATTCCACATCCACATCAAATCGATTTAGTAGTCTCTGGGTTATTACTCAGAGTTATCGTTCACGTAACGCAGTTATTATTAAATAAACAGGCAATTTATCAACCCAAAACGGCAAAAAATTCAAGATGTCTTAATCCCCTATTATAAGAAATAGTCTAGACTCTAAATCAGTTTACAGTAAACATAACTAAGAACATTCTGAAAACTTCCGGTTTCAGGCAAAAAAACTGGCTAAGTACGTGTCGAACCACGCAATATTGAAAGGTTCCGCACTCGGTATGAAAGCCCATAGTTAAAATTGAAGGTTAAAAATAAGTTACTTTAATTATACATACATATCTTCTCACTGTATCTTTAACGGGGTAGTCAGAGAGGACGGGACGCCAAACTTCACGGTCCATACGTACTTTTTTCGCCTCCTCAGATCTCATTATTATCCTCACACATTTTTGTCTAGGTATGTGAGTGCTTTTGACATTATTTACGTATTCACGACATTCGTGTTATATCGACACCAAAGATAGGTTTGTATTTCATAGTATTTCTCAAAGACACTGTGAAAAACGAAGTTTTTTCTGCGGTTGTTTAGCGTGTATTATTAAATGATATAGAGATAGAGGTAGACATTGAAAGATACCCCAAACTCTTATGTGCATTGGAATTTCTTTTTCATCAAATTTTGATTCTTTCGTTACCAGAAATGGTGTAAATATTAGAATTAAATAACAGAATTAAAATTAGATACATACATACTTACATATCATCACGCTGTATCCCTAACGGGGTAGTCAGAGGGGACGGACTCAAATCTCATCATTCTTCTCACACATTTTCACCTAGGTATGCGAGTGTTTTTGACATTACCGTTGGCTAATACTCTGGCTATTTGATCTTCATACGTCAGCCTTGGTCTTCCTTGGCTTTTTTTACCACTCACTTTCGCTCTGTAGATTTTCTTCGTCAGTCTTTCATCACTCATTCTTTCTAAGTGCCCGAACCATCTAAGCATTCCTTTCTTCATTTTTACAATAACACTGTCGTGCAACCCTGTCATATTGCGTATCTCTTCATTGCTTATTTTGTACGCAATTAAAAATACATGCATATCCTCACACTTTATACCTAATGCCCGCCACACACGATCTTGATTAAGCCCGTCCAATTGGCACAAAGCGGAGATATTTGACCTTGTGTGGCATTACATTGGGCGTCATGCCCAACCGGAGGTTGCGTCAAGACCAAACTGTAAATAAGACATCCAGAGTTATGGGATTTATTTTACGTAATGCAATAGTATTCAAGGATCCTGCCACAAAAATTATACTATTCAATACACTTGTGCGCAGTATTCATGAATATGGCAGTGTAGTTTGGAGACCTCATTATGCAACTCATATACTTCGCATGGAGCGAGTTCAGAAACGCATTGTGTGGCACCTCTCTTACTCAACAGGAGTAGCAAAAACTATACATTCATACAAAGCAAGGCTCTTACATTTTGAAATGATATCTCTTGATTAAAGAAGGGATATACTTGATCTCATTTTTTTGTACAAAATTGTAAGGAATTATATAGACTGTCCGCATCTGTTGAGTATAATCCCGTTTCACATGCCACGTCGCTAACCCAGAAATATTCCACTGCTCATTGCACCACACAGGCGAACCGTACTGGGTGCAAATTCGACCATCCCTAGGCTCTGTAAATTGTTCAACAAATTAGGAAGGGAAACCGATTTATATTACTCTATGAACAAATTTCGATCAGCCATTTTATCTATATTAGCAAAGTCTGAGTAAAACAATTGGAAATAGCATTATTAATTGTTATTGTTTAAATCAACTTGGTTTTTGTGTTATGTGCTCACTGTTTACAATCAAATTTTAATATCAAAGTTTTGTATTGGTCTTCTTTTTCTTTTCTTTTTTTTGCCGCACGAACATTGTTTTTACAAAATTTTTTTTTTGTAAAGTGTTAAGTTGTACACTTAGTTTTAGGTATTTGTAATAGTTAAATTTTAAGTTTTGGTGTAGCAATTACTGGCAGACCAAATAAATAAAAAAAAAAAGATATTGCAGGGCCCTCATGCCAAACAACGTTTCATGCCACTGGACGGGCTTGATCAAGCATACTCGATCGTGTGTGGCGGACGTAACGGGGTAGTCAGAGAATACGAAGCGCCAAATATCGCGGTCCTTACATTCTTCTCCTTACATACTTCTTTCGCCTCCTCATATCTCGTCGTTTTCCTTGCACACTTTCACTTAGGTTTGCGAGTGCTTTTGACATTTCCCCACCAGCTAACACTCTGGCTAATTGATCTTCATACGTCAGCCTTGGTCTTCCTTCACTTCTGCTACCACACACTTTCGCTCTGTACATATTCTTCGTCAATCTTTCATCACTCATTCTTTCCATGTATATGCCCGAAGCATCTAGGCATTCCTCTTTTCATCTTTGCGACAACGCTGTCGTGTAACGATGTCATACTGCGCATCTCTTCATTACTTAAATATTTAAATACACTAAACGATAAATGATCTCGGTGGAATCCATCAACTCTCCATCTTACCTATAACTATCCTTATAAAAATGAACTCTACAATATACAATTTTTCTAATTGCCGTCTTACTCAAATATGCCGTCACTAAAAACACTTAGGTAAACACAATCAACCAATAAGAACACTGTATTCTTCAGTTCATAATTATCGCGATAGATGTCGTTGCAATTATTCAACTTTTTAACAAATAAAAACCAAAAGGTCGGTTCACAGTTAAAATGTATATAATATATGAAAATGGAAGGATACGGAAAAAATGCAAGCAATAATTATCAATGCCGTAATATTAGGCAAGTATGCAATAAGCTTATCAGCGTATGAAGTGACCTTAATTGACATTTGTATTATTTTACGTTTTACGCAATTAAATGCATTGTTTCCTATTACAACTGCAGGTAATGCATGTTATATATGTATATTACAAAGAGTTGTTTTTATATTAACAAAAAAATAATACCTAATTATTCTGCATGCACTGCTGATTTAAAGCCGGAACTTATGAAACATGCTAATCAAGTTTTTTATTGTTTTGTATTATTAACTTGTTAAGTTACATTGACTGGAAACGAACGATTGGTAAATATAAATACTGACTTAATTTATGTCATGCTATAGACGCCATATTGAATTTTTCAAAATATAACCTAGCCTGTGTCAGGCGCGTAACTGAGACAAATCTAATGACAACTCGTATGTTGTAATCGGTTAAATAGTTTCGAATTTGTGGGGGAACAGTGTGGTTAGACCACTGGCAAACGTTATTGCTTGACAAAAGTGTCATTTAGCTTTTATACGGCAGTTTTCACACGACTTTATTTTTTATTTGATTTAATAGAAAGTTAATAACTTTTGACTACCAATTTAAAATTCGTTACGCTATATGACGTGGTATTTGTCATGCTATTCTACTAGCGTTTACGAGAACTGAGCCACTTGTCTAGGCTCACTCACAAATACATACGTGATTGATACATAAGATTACATCCACACATACATACATTCGCTATTCAAATCATAACACTCTTTTTAATCTTCAATCCAACTTGAAAACTTAATGGTACTATGAAAGAATTATGATTCGTATAACAAAATCGAAACTAGCTTTAGAACTGAATTACATAAAAAATTTAAATTTAAAAGTTTAGTTTAAAAAATAAAAGCTTATGGCGATAACTATTAATTTAAATTTAAATTGTATCTATGTGTGAGGAGATTTATGAGATTTGAGGAAGCGAAAGAAGTATGTCAGGACCGCGACACTTGGTGCTCCGGCCTTCTTGACTACCCTGTTAAGGGTACAGTGAAAAGATATGTATGTATGTATGTATGTAAATTGTATCTAATATATAAAAATCAATGTTTGTTTGTTCGTATTTTATGGGCTGCCATACAGGTAATCCGATTGCGATGAAATTTTGTATTTAGATAGCTGAAATCCTGAGGAAGGACATATACTACTTTAAAAATAAAAAATACGAACGAAGTCGCCGACATTAGCTACTATATTAAAAATACATATTATAGATTGTAGTTCTTACAAATTCTGTTGTTGTTTTATCTATTATGTTATGTATTTCCCATTTTAAATTCACCTCTATGAATAAAATTTTTGTAAGGAATTCAAATAAAAAATACGTATTTTCATATAACAAGCAATGTAGTCGTTACAATATGAAAACAACATTTGAGTTTATTATCGTACAGGTGGAGGCGAACGAAAGTGACGGCAGTTCCCAATATCTGGTTAGGTCAAGGTTTTAACACTTCGTACTCGTTGCCAGTGTGTCCAATTGTAACTAATATATACATAGCAATAGCACAGATGTGTGAATAGTGTAATTTATTAAACTAGCTACTGAATGACAGGAGATATATGAGTGTAATAACAGAATATGGACTTCCAAGAATAAACAGTCAAGTGCTAGCAAACTACATGGGAAACTGTATAATATTGGTGGAGATTTTCTGAACTCGATTGCTTAAAATCTATGAAACTTAGGACTTTTGTCATGCTTTTCCGGTAAATTCATCACGGGCAGTCGCTGCACATTTACGTTCGATATTTCACTTGCGATGGTCCGGGACAATATCGATGGATATCTGTCATCTACACACTATGCTATCGGGCGACTGGTTAGAGACCTTGGTCGCGCTCCGAGAGCGTCGCGTCGACGCGCGACTTGTTCCACGACACGTAAAATATTATTTGGGATGTCGGGCGACGTCCGGCGATGTCCTTACGACGTCATACGACACGTAGAATTCGTGCCGGGCGACAAGGTCGCGGTCAAAGACTTCTATAAAGACGCCCTATGCATCTAATTCTGAAGCGTTAAATAGGAGTTAATTTTTTTTTAAATACGCCTGACAATACACACCAATCATCTGGTCTCAAACTAGGGCATTCTCCCTCTTGTAATTTTTTATTACAATTAATCACCGATCGCGCAGTGATCGCGTGGCTGTTGCTGTCTGCAAATTTTTAGGTAATAATCCCGCCAATAGTGTGCGAATTTTACTGCAGACGGAAAGTTTCGCGTTCGGTTGGCGTGCGAAGTGGCGCGCATTGGAAGCGAACGGTCGTCACGACAAATTTCTTACAGTGTGCTGGATCTAGTACAATATGTATGCACGCAGATCCTTTCGGCACGTGTGAGAATATTTCTATTACAAATACCTCGTTAACGTGGGACCGGTCTAAAAGTTTCGAATAATTTCTGGTGGGCGCAGAGTCTAAACTAGACAAATTATAACAGTTTTTCGCCGGCCGAGCAGACACGATAGCGTCGCTTGCACTGATATAATGCGTTTATATAGTTCTTATTATTTCTATTGCCTACTCAGTCATCCATTCTTGTGGGATTACTTAACTTAAAAAAGTGTTGTTTAATAATGTGTACAAAACGCGTCTTAAACCTAGATAAATTATCCATATCATATCCATAACATACTTGCACGCTTATTACGGACCTTGCAGACAGCATGCGACAGCCAATATCTGCTTTCAATCAAAACGGGAATTTGTGTAATGTAATGTGTATTGTGGCGCTAAATCTACCGAGAAAAGGGCATTTTACTGTCATACAATAATAGATACGCAATCGTCATACATGATACTAATTTTTTATTACAATTAGTCACCGGTCGCGCAGTGATCGCGTGGCTGTCGCTGTCTGGAAATTTTTAGGTAATAACACCACATGTTAAGATAAATAATTAATATGTTTATGTTTCATCTTAATGTTCTGCCCAGAGAAGTCAACTGACGTAAAGTTATATGCGTAATGCGCAAATAATATTCATAATGCGCATTTTCCAACAATGCAAAACATACGCGAATTGATATTAATGTCATACAAAATCAATAAACAGATGATAAACATACAAAACAACTTTAATGAATACAAAAGATAATGTCATCTCCGATTATGTTTTGGAATTAAAATTAAAACTTGCAATAAATCTTTTACGGAAAATCCATACACATGGATGCGCGCAAAGATAGACAGTGATCACGAATAGATGTCATAATATACTACCGGTTCGACGAGGCCATAAAACAAACGTTTATGTTTTATAATGACATTGTAAGTATACCTATTTGCTATTACAATTACGTATCACACGTGTACAAGAAACTACTGGAAAAAATAAATAATCATAAAATAAAAATATATGTTTTCTTTTATCGCAGTATGACTGCATTAATCATTTGTTTATTTCACCACACGTCATTATCAATTTAATAACAACAACACAAACATGTTGTGGCCTTGTTGAGTTGTGAGAAAGTGAGAAACTTGTGACAATTTTTGCAAGTGCCACAACACGATTTGTGAATGAACCTGAGAAGCCATGTGTTTTGGACGATTTTTTTCGCTCAGTGTTTCGGTCTCTGAAAGCTGAAAGAAATATAGAATGATCATAAAGCTTGGTGCTCCGTTTTCTTCAACGCATTCGAAATGCATTGAAAACTACAAAAAATATTTAAGAACTCCTTAAGTCTCACAAAGTGAAGATGAATTGAAGATAATTTATATCTCTGTCACTCCTGTAGTTGGTCATTGAGCATTGATCCTACAAAGTTGTAACATCGCAGTTCAATAGCGTCATCAACTTCTAAAATACTCTCACTCCGTCCAGTAACTCTTACATTTTCAATTAACTTGAATTATATTCGTTTATTTTTGTTAACGAGGTAGACCTCATTAGGGATACATCATGAAGGTATTTATGTAAAATGCAGACAAACTTAGTACATAGCCCGCAAATTAAATATTATTTATTTCATAAACAGATATTATCCCATACTGTGACCTTAAACGTATGTTTTATGGCCCAACTACATAAGCGGATCCCATCTCACGCTTTCGTGACGCAATGTTTCTCAAAAGGTCGTGTAAATGTGTTCCAAGAATCATCCATGATGCGTCTAAACAACAATGCATAAACAATTATTTTTATGTCCGGATTGAGTTTAATAAAAACAATATTAAAATAACATGGACATGTTTTTATTATAATTTGTAATATAGTTATACCATTGCTTACATCAATCACGACATAGAAATGTTAACTATAATTCAAGAATTTGTAATATGTATGATGACTATCCCGGAATAGATAACTTGGCCAATTTTTTTAATTTACTATTTGTCTCGGTTATTAACAATAACAACCAGCAATAATTTTTGGTAGGAACAGTGATCGTTTAGTAAAAATTAGAAAAGGCCACATCTAGGCCAGCTTGGCACAGTCCTTTTTGTGTCAGAGTGTTATTAATTATTATAGCACCTATGGCTAAAAGTGCTCAGATTCCTTTCGGTTTTTCGCAACCATCAGCTATAGCAGCTCCAACTCCTGAATCAGCTTCGTTCACTCAATTAATATGAACAGCAATTTAGAATAGTTGGTGTATTTAATGACCTAACCATAGATATGACTTCAAAAGTTGAGTTTTTCCTTTAGGTTTTTGTTGAGAGTAGATATTAAATAGAAAATAAAATAAACTAAATTATTTAAAAAGAAAACAAAAAACCCATCTGCATTAACATTTTCGATTGAATTTTTGTTAGTTATTATATATTTCGACAATTTTTATTAGTCATTAAATACTTGGAATTGGCTGTTTATTACCTTTTATTCGATACCCATATTGTTATACTTTTCCCCTTCTACTTTCTTTTTCTCGGACTCCATATTAAAATTTTATACCTTATGTCACATTTCATATGTTAAAATCCGTTAGGCCGGTTAGGCTACAGAACGTGCCGAAGAAATGAACTTACATACATACTCAAATACATACATGCGAGTGCATATACTCGAAAAACATAACCCTCCTTCGGCAGTCGGGTAAAAAATGTTAGTGATCATTACCAGGGATGGGCCGAAATTCGTTTTACGTTCGGTCTAGCCGAAATTCGGCAGCTTGAGCCGAACTTCGGCATTCAACCGAAATTCGGTAGATATAAATGCTGAACATTCGGCACTAGAAAAAAAAATACTTACTTGCACTATTTTGACTGAAATGAATAGAAAGTATGTCTGTCATTCATAACAATAAAATAAAATTAAGTCTTTTATATACTCATGTTCATTTATTTTACTTAGGTTATGTATGTAAACCTTAACTCGTATGCGATAAAAAATTAAATTAAATTAGTTCTTAATTTAACAGTCTTAAAAATCTTGCTTATTTAAATAGACATAAAAATTAGACATGTAAAAAAATGAAATAAACTTAGTATTCTTCTAAACCACAACTTCGGTTTAAACCACATTCGGCCCATCTCTATTCATAACGTGGGATGTTAAATAAAAGTTAATTTTTAATCTTTTTGCGATGAAGGTTAATTGTTTATAACACTTTCGAAAAATGATCAAAAATTTTTATGCTTCCCACTTTATCTCCGAAATTACTTACTTATTACTTAGAAAAGTCTAAAAAAAATTCGGATATCAAGATTAAGATGTAGATTTGAGAAAAGGTAACACGATTACAATACTTTACAATAACGTTTTTTTGTGTTTGATAAATGATAACAAAAAACAGTATGAAATACTAATAAGTAAGTAAGTACCACTTTACTTCGGCAGTTTTAGTATTCAGACACATAACACACTTCCTCATTACATATCTTCAATCAATGTAGAAATCGTCCCAGTTTACTGCCAGATCAATCTATCTACGTAAGAAACTTAAGCAGCAACCCTGCTAAGAGATCTGTTGCATTATTCATCAACACACCCATGTATTGTATGCCAACTACATAGATGATCTCATTAGGCCAGATTTAGAATAATTTCGAGAAACAATATAGGTGGGTTAGCGTTTGGTTACTAACTAGATGATAACATTATTTTTTTCAATTTGTAATAACATAACATAACATAACTTCACGCTGTATCCCCAACGGGGTAGTCAGAGAGGACGGAGCGCTAGGAGTCGCGGTCCTTACACACCTCTTTCGCTTCCTCAAATCTCATCATTCTCCTCACAAATTTTCGCCTAGGTATGCGAGTGCTTTTGACATTCCCGTCAGCTAACACTCTGGCTATTTGATCTTCATAAGTCAGCCTTTGTCTTCCTTGGTCAATTTGTAATATTATTTTATTTATACAAAAACATTACACCCCTTCTTGAACAGTCGGGTAAAAAGGCAAAACTGAAACGTTATCGTCATGTCATTGTCTTTACAACTTTTGAACTGAAATTTAAACCAGAGACGTAAATTTGGAACTAAAAATCTTAAGAAAAAAATTAAACCGATTAAAAAAACACTGAAAAGTACAAAATAACTATCTCTTACTAATCATAACTCAAGTACAAGAATAACTTTATAAATAGGATATAAATACCTGTCTAATGAAATTTTACAGTTACTGAAGTCTATGTTAAGCCAACCAAACTTTTTTGGTTTCAGTTTTCATTCAGACTTTTTGTTGTTGCACATTGATTTGGCACCGACTTCAATAATCGTCAAATTGGCTGAATTCAATTGGCTAATTAGCTTTTACATCATAAATAATGAAAATATAAGCAAAATGAAAAACTCAAGTATATACATACATATCTTCACGCCGTATCCCTAACGGGGTAGTCAGAGAGGACGGAGCACCAAGCGTCGCGGTCCTACAAGTATATAATGCACATAAGTTCACAACTATACCTGTGTTGTGCTTAAATGAGCCGACTTCTTAAAATCCAAGTTAACCAGCATTCATCCCCATTTGCAAGATTTACGCATTATATATTATATTACGCATTATACGGGCGTACATTGCGTCGATATCTGTTTCCGCTTTGTTATGTTTAAGCCTCTCAATTCACCCCGAAGTGAAATAATAATATACAAAGTTCCAAAACTTATTGAAGTAATACTTATTTTGGCGCGCTTGGAAAAACAGACAGAGTGTATTATTTAGCGTGTGACGAAGTTGCGCGCGCCGATGTAACACATAATTTATTGTGTTTTTTTTTCTTTATGGCATGGCGCACAGATTAGCGCATTTGGCAAAACTCTTCCAGTAAAGTGATAGTAGACTTTACTGAAGTTTTATTGGACTTCTTGGAAGAGCGTGAGAACTTCAGCTACACATATTTATTTAGACCTACTCCATTCTATTCTTTTCACTTACACAGAACTTTTAAACGCAATATACTATCACTTTTGTACTTTGGAACTCCCAAAAATGTCAAAAATAGAAAATCAATATAAAATGACAACCTCACTTTTCCTGTTCCCGCCAAAATGTCTATTCTTTTTTATTTTATTCATTTCAAGCTTTTCAAGCGGCCAATTTTATTTTTCTATTTGGCCAATTTTGTTTTTATATGGCTAGTTTTACTTAAAAACGCCAAAAAAGTAAATTCTTACGTGTATACATGACTACACACATACTTTTTGTCTATAAATGATTTACAATTAATAATTTCAGATGCTGTATCACACGCTGCTCGTGTTATCAACGCTCGCGCTTTCCAGCTGCGACGTCTCGCACTTAAAAGAAATCCAACTCGAAGAGCGATCGACGGAACCGCCGCCACCAAAGCCTTACGTGTTTTCTTACACTGCGGGAAGATATCCCGGACATGCAGACAGACAGCATACAGAAGTGAGCGATGGCAGTGGTGTCATCAGAGGTGAGTTTCAAACAATTTGACAATTTAGATAATGTCATCGAAATGAGTCACGAAATTAAAACACCCTCTTCGATGAAGTGGAACCATTTTTTGTTATTGTTAATCGAAATGTCGATGAAGAAAAAATTGAGCAATCAATGACAACTCTAGATTAATATCAACATGACACAAGAAATAACTCATGAAAGATCAAAACGTTAACTAATTCGTGTTACAATATTTTGTGACAACGCAATAATTTTATCAATGGCGCACATAAATACAGTCACTTTTTAATTTCAATGGGTTTTCGATAAGTATCTCCAGATAAAGATATACATTATGTATACATACACATGTATGTACACACAACTTATAGCGGTGGTATTCTCGGACCGTTACGACTTAGGGACCTTCAAGAAACGAGCCTACTCTTTTCTCAAAGGCCGGCAACGCACCCGTGATGCCATGGACGTTGCGGGTGTCCATAGGCGGCGATGATCACTTTCCATCAGGTGATACGCTTGCTCGTTTGCCCCTTCTGATAAAAAAAATCATTGTTATAACAACACTTTTGAAAAAATCTGAAGCTATGAAGAATTAACTAACAAGAAAAAGCTGTTTAAAACATGTATTCATTAAAGAAACATTTCATAGAGCTAAGTTTTTGTAAATGATGGAAAAACTGGGAAATACTCTCCGTACTTCTCTGTTCACTCATCTTTCATAAAACATAGTAATGTAACTCTATTTCAAAATGATTTGGAAAAATGAATTACTGATTCAGTTTCCTGACCTTTCGGTGCAGGTTATTTTCATATCTGGTAGTAATTTGACTTTGAAAAACTTTGTAACTGTAATTTGAATAAATGACACTGAACTTGAATTTTATGAAATTCATTAAAACTGAATTTTACTTGTAGGTGCAGTGAAAAATATAACGCTTCAAGAATACCCACGGCATTAAAAAGGCCTTTTTTTTAAATCAAAATGTAATAACTGTTATAAAATCACAAATTTACAATAAGATAATAATAGGCATGATGACAGATTTTGAAATTCTCTTCTATAATGTAGGTACACGTCTACTATTTCCGAAGAAAATATTATTTCAGCATTAAACTAAGTTTTAACGCCAATTATTGCAATTTTTTTCTGCGTAATTTGAATTAAGCGCGAAAACGTTAGTAGGTTATGGCGTCCACTTGTGACGTCACGCCTAGGTAAATATTGTTCTACGTTACGTTATTAGGGTAACATTCACTAACGAGATAGAATACAAAACTTATATTTACCTAGGCGTGACGTCATACGCTCTGATTGGTGTTTCAGTTAACATGACCAATTGCAGTATTTTATACTTTTATTTTATTAAAAATATTAATAATCTCAATGTCTAAATTAAAACTGAGTCGTTACTTATAATCGTTTCAACATATATTTTTCTCTAAAACCATTTATTATTTGTTTCTTTAATACCGTCATCAGTCCTATTATAGGTTTGATTTAAAAAGTATTACCTACTTTATTTAATTTATCAGAAAATTAATTTTAATATCTACTCTTTTAAGAGTAAGACCTTAATGAGTTCACTGTAAACCAATTGTCTCGTAGTCTGGATACAACTGGTGCGTCTTCCTAATTCATTTCGTTCAATCATTATTTATTTATAGTTTACTACAGGGCTGGGAAACCGGTTAATTTTCCAAACAGGTTTAGGTCATTGACCCCGAACCTGAATTGATTGTGGTTTGGGTTAAGGTTACTGGTATATTAACCGGTTAATTAAGAAACCGGTTTTTTATATATTCCGGTTCTGGTAACCGAAATTAACCGGTGTTTTGAATTGCCTCGTGTAAACTAGAACACATACTAGCTTTTGTCCACAACTTCGTACACGTGGTGGTGACTTACAACAAATACAAGTAAGCGCGTGAGAAAGAGACAAATGAACCATAGCCAGCGCGGATGACCGTATGACACGACGGTGGCGCGCCGGTACACGGAGTACGTTGCGCTCGGCTTTGATCGATCTATGCAGGCAACGTGCGTCCGAGTAAAACCGGTTAATTTAGGTTTTAGCATCGGTTTTAGTTTCGTTTTCTTCAGTAACCGTTAACCGAAATTATTTCGGATTATTCTATTTATAAACTATTTATAAACAGGTTAAACAATGAACGGAATTATAATCGGTTAAAGAACGATATTAACCGCTGTTTCGAAACCGGTTCCGATGTAATTATATTACAGAATACTACACACTTATATTCTTCACATTCCAGGAACTTTCTCGTATGTGGACCCCCGCCATAAAATCCGTACAGTGGACTATATAGCAGACAAAGAGGGATTCCACCCGGTGCTTAACGATGTGCCTCCAGAACACCCCGCTGACTCCGAATCAGTGGCCAACGCTAAGAACAAGCATTACGAACTGTACGCCAAGATCGCCGAAGAGCATCAGCAGCATCCTCATCCTGATGGTGAAATCAACAAATTATTAATTATACGCTTCTAGTTATAATTATTAGTTACAGATATCGTTAAGAGTAGTTATACTGTCAGAGCTAATTAATTGTACTCCTCTTATAACAAAGATAGCACAATGATATAATATATCCTATTCACTAACTGGGACTCCAGTCATTCAACAGCGCTGTTTTCATTAAAATCCATTCAGATATTATTCAACAAACTTTGAATAATCAAATATATAAACAGACATAAAAATTCTTAAAATGTCTGTTTTCTAACATTCGAATTAATCATTTTTTGAAAATATTGTTAATGTACGGACACGGCAGCACAATTTTACATATTAGTGTTCCAAAATATTTGATTTTTGTCTCAAAGACAACCTCATACTTACAATTACGGTAATAATGGTTTCTGCCGTCTTCTATGTTTCCTGAGAACTATAATCAGGGCATCTTCAGAGTTAGAGTAAATAGATTTTTTCTAGATCGACGTGCTCCATCTTCGGTCATATCGTTGCTTACCAACAAGTGAGTTAGTGGCCAAAAGTAGTATCTATTTCAGATAAAAAGATATTTGAACCCAACTTGATCATCGCCCACTTTGTCTCCCGAACTACTTGACCTAGAATTTCAAGCGTTTCAAAGAATATGAAGTTTCAAGTGGAGTTTACAGAAAATATTGCGTCGGTGTTAGGTCTTATAAATCCCTAGAAATTAAGTTTAGAAATTTAAACTACTTTATGAAAATCATACAGAATAATTGACCAATTTTAGAATGTTTGCCTTTGTATTAATTCAAGCTGCTTTAGTGCAGTACGAAATGGATTGCAATGCATTTAGCATTCTTCGAATGACTAGGTTTCCAGCTATTTAATATATCTTATGTATAACATCATGCTGTCTTTATGAATAAGATATATTTGCCATTGAATTCTAAAAATATGACTTCGATAACAATAAACTATTGTTCATTTAAGAGTTCACAGCAACTAAGTTGTTGGCAACTTTTAGCATTGATAGTAACTTTTAATAGTACTTACTATTTACAAGTACCTTCAATACTAAAAGTTGAGTTACCTTCAATACTAAAAGTTGACAGTAACTAAGTACCAATATTTATAGTAACTTTTAATATAATAAAGCCACCTGTCAAAGTATCTAAATTGTTACTTAATTAAAATATATTTTAACAACACAGATATATCGGCGCCTCGGCAGTCAGCTGCGGTTGCAGTAGCTACAGCAAAACACGCGCATTTGTTTAAAGTGATCGCAGAGCAACATGCACGGATATCGGCCGAGAGAGAGGCATTACAGAAAGAGGAAGAAGAGAAACAACACTTGCAGGAACTCGGACAATAGGAATATTACATCATCTACATAAGACTCAATTACATTTGACAAAACCCCTTGCTGAGTTCCATGACTTTTACAAAGTTACATAACGTTTATTCTTTGGAATATTTTACCTCTATAAAATGTATAAACCTATGAAGTATGCAGAGTACAATGTCGGTCACAATAAAGTAACGGTTATGAGTATTACAAAAAGCATTGGATTAATCCTAGATTTATGGTATTGAAATACTGTGACCAAATTATGGCATTGAATATTTATTTTAATATTTAAATATTACATTCCGCGTGTAAGAACACATTCAGTCTGACCAGAATGATTAACTGAACAGATGCCAAATTAACCATGTAAGTTTCATCTAGCAGAAAGCATTATCGATGTTTGAAACTGTATTTTGAACCTTAAGTGTAAATCGTTTTACTATGCCGTTAAAAAGTATTATAAAATTGGCTCCTGTACAACCCATGGCAACAATTGGCGCACTGGTTTAACTCCTTACACTGTTTAACTTGAAAATTTCTGAAATTGTATGCAAGCATCTCCACTAATATTCACAAAAAGTTTATTCGTAGTCAACGACTCTCTACGTCTGATGTGGACGGGCAATTTATAATAATATCAAAGTTTGTGATCAGTTTTTATTAATATAAGATTCAGTAATTTTATTACGATTATAAATTTAGCTTTTGAGCTCTCTTAGCAAAATTATTTAAGAAATTTTTATTTGAGGGAATCTTTAAATTCAAGATCAATTAATTCATGAGATAAAAGAGATAAAAGAGAACTTCTACAATAGTAGAAGTTATTTACATCTACATATTTACATCCCTATTGTTATTACAATATAGTAGGTAATAACATCACTTAAATTTTTGCTCTACCTACACAAGAAAATTCATGTTTTAAAACGGATAAACATTTCTTTAAATCGTCTTGTCTATGTGAGTCTTATGTATTTATCGAACATTCCAAAGAGCTTTTCGACGGAATTGGTACTTAAAATACTCTAATAAATGCCATTTTTGCAACTAATTCTAAACTCTAGACGTAGCTAGTTTAGCACGTATAATTTTTATATTTTTATAAAATTTACTTCTTAAGAAAAATCGCCATATCGAAAAGTTAATAAATAATTTTATTAATAATATTCATTAAATGTTTTTTTTACTTGCAATGCCTTGACTTTGAAGTTCTAAAGCTCAATATACAATAGGCTAGATGACTGTTTCTTGAGAACTCACTTACTAGGTTTAGTGATCATGAACACAACCGTGAAAAATTTTCGAAATACTGTGAAAAACATGAGTTATTCGCTTTTAAACTTTAATAGTGGGAACACAGTGGAAATAAGTTCCGTCTCTTTCACTTCTAGCGCTGTACACTCTTATTGCGACTTTGCGACGTCACAGCTGTGTAACACTATCTCCCTCTAGCTCATTCTCACTCTGTTCCCACTTCTAAAGTTTAAAACCCAATAACTCCGTTTTATTCAGTGAATGTCAATTAGTTTTATCTCAATCGTATTCAAAATGTTTCATTATATTAATACAATATATAAGATATACCACATTTGAGAGCAGTCATCCACCCTATTATTAAATGCAACAAATTAAGAAAATTATTTGTATTGGTTTGGATCGAGCTTAATACATAAACATGAACAAAACTTTTCGGACTTTTTTGTTCTTCTATTTACTTAATTATTACAGCAACATCTAGAATTGTTTAATTTTTTTGAAATTAGAAAGCTGTGTAATATAATCGCTGTCTTTATTACAATGATCCAGCTTTTTAGACTTCGCAGATCACGAAAATGTTTTCATTAAAATTTTCGAGTTATAAAGCCCATTAAATTGTCGTGCTAACTTCAAAGAAGTGTTATATTTAGGTTAAGTTTGAAGAGAAGGATATTAAAACCAAATATTTTGAATGCATAAATTTATTTCCATGAGCCAATGTTCGTAGTCACTAGTGGTCTGTTTCGTCTTCCGTAGTTTAACCAGTGATGTCTGTAACATATAAAAATTAACTTTTATGCCATATTGTCGCAATATATAGTGAACTTATATATATAGTAACTTAGTTTGACCTTAGGCCTGCGGTTTCCGACTTCGGTAGGACTTAGTGGTGTTTTGTAACATAGTGACGATCGCAATAGATCAATATTGGCCGTAGTGACACAGGTCTGGTGTGACCTAGCCACTTATATTAAATATAAAACAATGAAAAGTAAAAACAATTTTTTAAAAACAAGCTTTCATTAAAATGCACAAAAAAGAAAAAATAAATCAAGTAGTTCGTGAAACCCATAATGTTCTGTAAACGCCTAAATAACCCGCAAAAAGGTTAAATACGGCTGCTCTATAGAAGTGTCATCAGCGAAGGTATGTTAAATGGACATGATATAATTGAAGATAAAACAATAGTCTGGAAATGATCTTCTCTGCACGAGCATTTACTGGCTTTATGAATATTGTACTTATTAAACCTTTGGTAAAATGTTGTAGAAAAAATTATACCTGACTGAGTCTCTTGTCGGGTCTTCTTAGTGTCCAGGAAGTAAATTTGACGTTAAAAAATACCTTGCAATTGGGTTTACTGGAATAAATTTATTTGACTTTGACTTTGACATTATAAATAATTAGTATATTTATGTTATGCTATATTATGTGATTTAAAAGCTAACAAATTTTAAAACTTTTTTTTCTTTTTTTTGTGCATTTTAATCATTTCAATGAAAACTTGAATATTAAAAATACTTTTTTTACTTTTCAGTTATTTACGCCTTTTTGGTTAAAAATATTTCTCAATGTATCCATTTCAAGTAACGCATCGTTGTTACATGGTCTCTTGCCGGTAACCAGATTTTATTTTGGAGTTTTCCTTCTTCTAGAAACGTTGCAGACCAGTGTTGTCGACGCCAATCTCGCCAAATTGCGTTTTTTGTTTCGTAAAGTTTCGTGTCCATGCTACTAACCGTTGAAGACTTCCCTCATGATGTGTTAATCTTAACTAGTTCTAGCACTAGTTCATGATGAAAATCATGTGCTATCAAAATGGAATCGTATGCAAATTTCGTATTTCTACTACTAAATGTCGAGGAGCATCAGTTCGTGGTGAAGATCATATTTGGCTATCAAAATTCAACATATACGCAAAGTTTAGTGTCCGTGTTAATAACCGTTGATGATTGCTCTTATGAGGAGACAAAAGGTTATTTCTATCATTTTAGTGTATCCTCATCAGAACTGGACAAGCATGCAACATTTCAAAGTCGTAAGTTTAAAGAGAGTGGTTCAAATTTGGCTCGCAAAATTTGAACTAAACATACAAACACACATGTGAAGTTAAATAAAAGCTTGTAATAAAAAATAACCTAAGCCACCAATGAAATAAACGTTTCATTACTAGCTGTTTTCCACGGTTTGTCCGCGTGGAATGCAAAAAATTTGCCTAAGACCTAGGAAAGGTCCTAAGGTTTAATCTATCTCTATTCTAAATTTCGTCAAAATCGGTTCAGCGGTTTTACCAAACAAACAGACAGAGACATTTTCGCATGTATAATATGGACATTCATAATCTTTACAGTATAGATTTATTTGATTAATTCTTTACACAAAATTTCGGATCGTCAAATGTTATTTTATTATTAATTTTTACACTTTTCGACTTCTTATGAGTTGACTTCCTAGAAATCTCTTGTTAGTGCTTACCCATGCTATGAAACCTGTGTCAAGTGTAATCGTTATATCTACTTACTTATACTCATATCAGTGAATTGAATACATTTAAAAAAAGTAATTTAGATTACTGACTGGATGGTGGCGGTGGGCGTCCTCCACCGCCGTTGCACGCAGCGTGATCGCGATGATCTTTCAGACCAGCTTGTTGGCCTCCGCCAGTGCTCATGCCGCCCTAAGAATAATATAGCTTTTATGAAAATGGTCATCAGTCGTCAATGATTTTTCACAATTTAATTTTCATTTCATTCATAACTTAATGTTAAATATGAAAAAGTACGAGACTTATGCTGCTCAAGACAAACACACAGATAATTACTTCAAACTTTTAACATCGCTCTATTCCGTCGTAGGTTGTATATTCATGCTTGTGCAGAATTTTAATTAAAAATAAAAATAAAATCCAACTTAATTTCACGGCCCAGTATATAATCTGTGGCAGTAAAAAAGGCAAACGACTAAAAAAAGTAAGTTAGTAAAAGAGGAAAGGCACAAAAAATATAAAAATAAATAGAAAATAATAATTGCAAAACTAGAATTATACTAAAGATTTAGCAGAATAACAATTAAGACAAAAAGGAATAACTATACGAGAAGCTAATGAGTGTAATAAACTTGCTGCGACAGTTTTTATAATAAAAGTGTTGTCTGTATAAGAACATTTATATAATTGTCGTGAACTATTATTGTCAACATTATTGTTATTATTACTAAAATCATCTCAAATGAGATATAAAAATAAAAACTCAAAACACACCGAAATCAGAGATTCTTAAAACGAAAACACTATTCTACACATTTTCGTTATAATATTTTTAGTGGATATGTTCACTGTTTTATTAATTAAAGAATTATTTATTCTCCGAGAAGTGAATTGGGTGGAAACGGACGTCCAAACGCAGACTATAATATAAAAATGAATGTGACGTCCGGAAATATCCCCACATATTCAAGGATAATGTGATTAATGGCATAATTCGCCTAATCGTGAACTTTGCCTTCAGACTAGTTTATAATGGTAAAAATCACTCAAAAAACGATGACTTTTCAAAGTTCGATTTTCATTAGCATAGCATATGGCTATACTTACCCTGAGAGACAAGATTCTAAACGACTTAAATTCACTTATAACAACGATTGAAAAAATATCTTTGAGACAATTCAAAAACTGAAGTAATTACTCTCTAGTCATGTTCGTATTGTTAGCAACATTGACGAATAAACAAAAAGAGAACACTGGCGCCCTCTAGTAGAGCGCGACGGTGTTCGTGACGTCATCGAGAAGAACGACCGACGGCTTGTTCTTACTAACGCTGCGAGATTATATAAGTCAAATCTCGAGCACTCCACCTACCTCCCTCGTTTGCTTCTTACCGTCACAAAAGACTGCAGCACGAAGTGTTCGAATATAAATTAATTAATTCTAAAATATTTAGCTATATTCCGCTCAAACCACCTATATCTTCGATCTTTACCTATACCTTTTATAAATTCGGTGCTGGTTAGCTGACCGAATCCTATCTCTGGTATATCCTGAGGATGCTTCGTTGAGAGGCGAACCACGTGTCGATTGGTGATTTTTGGAGTTGGAGCGGAATATAGCTAAATATTTTAGGAATTTATCACACGAGATGGATTTCCGCAAAGTAACACCTGAGTCTATACAATAAATTAATTAACTATTAATTACTTATTTAAGTAAAGTTTAGGGTGTTCCTTTGCTACAGGTATCTAACTTACTATTTAATTCAGTACAGACGAATAGTCTTCAAACAAACAAAATTATACTTGACTTAATTTCTCGCCGGTTACTTGCAATGAATGTTATTTCCGAATTTAAGTTAGATTTGATGTGCGGTTTGATTAAAAAAAAATGAATTCGAACTTGCCTTGGAGGGTGTTATTAGTATTACCATTATGTGTATTATTAACCAATTATATTGAAACTGATAAAGAAGAAGAACGAATGAATGGTGGAAAACAAAGAAAACCAAGGCCGACTAAAAAAGATTAACCAGCCGAGGTATAAAAGATGGGAATGTCAAAAGCCTTTTCATACGTCGATTAAAATATGTTAGAGGAATGTAGAGGTATGAAGATGCGAAAGATATGCAAATAAGAAAGATATGCAAGAAATCTATTATTATGTGGTCGATTCTTTCTGTCAAAAAATAGTGTGAACACATATACATAATTACACATGTGTAAAAAACTCACCACTGCAGCAAACACTAAAGCCACGATGGCCAGTATTAACCCAAGGAAATTCATGATCAAAAATTTTCTGACAACTGAATAATATTCTAGTTTCTACTTGCCTTTTATATACCATGCCCCTTTATTTACCTGCACATTTTTTCCTGTAACGTAACAACTACAATTTAGTGACAAATTATCAAATATTGAAATGATTTTAAAATATAATTTTATGTGAATTTCACAATTTTCAAGATCAGCAGAGCGTTTAAAATTAAACGTAGATATCTTCTTTTAGTTACATAATAATACATAATATACTGTTGGCTCTGTTCCTATGGTTGCGTCTATGAAAGTACATCATATCCTATCAAAACATTAAACGGCCAAGAGAGTGTTGAACACGTTAACTTTCATAGCAATTGGATGTTACAAATATATTAATATTATAATTCTTAATGTGTTTGATGAAGAAAATTAATAAGTAATTAAATATGTTTTTCATCCCCACTATTAGTATAGATTATTAGTATAGAGTATAGTAGAAGAGTATTTTTGCTCTTCGATATCTGAATGCAAAAGCTGTTTTTATCCGCTAGGGGATAAAGTAAATTGAATTTAGAACATCGTGTGCACTAAATTTGTGAATTCAAAACATCATCAAACATATTTACTTCTCCCTCCATGGTGCCGAATTTATCATACAACCTTATTTAATTTGTTAAAAACTCAGACTCGGAACCTTCTTGGTGTACTTTTTTTTAATTTGCTTTGCGCGCGCCATTTTCTTTTCACGTCATATTGTTAAAACCTTAGGTTAAAAACAAGAAACTTGAAAACAAGTGAAAAACCTAAAATGAGTGGTTCTAGCGACGAGGAAGTTTATTTAACGCCAACAGAATTGACTGAAACTGTTAATAATGCGCAAATGAGCTTTCTCCCTCAACAATCATGCGAGAAGTATTTGAAACAGTACGATATGTTTAACACGTGGCGACTAGCTAAAGGAGCCAAAACTTTCTCAGAAAACGTTTTGCTGGCATATTTTATTGAATTATCCGAGACCAATAAATCAAGCACTGTATGGAGTACGTATTCAATGCTAAAAGCAACAATAAAGATGAAAAAAGACATACATATCGACACCTATCCTAAATTAGTGGCATTTTTAAAAAGAGCCTCATCTGGTCATCAACCAAAAAAATCGAAGGTTTTCCCAGCATCTGAAATTGAAAAGTTTCTTAACGAAGCACGATTCCGTATATTTGGCGACAAAAGTAAGTCAGTTGCATATTCAGTATCTACTTAAGTATATTAATCAACTACTTAACATAATATAATACGTACTTAGTAGATGTTGATAGGCATAATTATGCATACATATCAATTTTATTAATTTATCTACTACAATACTCTTTACGTTACAGGTTGTTCTTATTATTGGTATAAACGGAGCATGTCGAACTAATGAACTAACACAACTTAATGTCAAAAACACTGAGAAACATTCACTGATGATTCACATGACTTACTATTAATTAATTTACCTAATACAAAGACAAAAAGAGACCGCAACTTCGTCATTCGCAAGGAACAAAGAACAAGTAACAATTGTTGAGAAATATCAAGCCTTATGCCCGCCTAACACTCCAATCAATCGATTTTTTCTACAATATCGCAACGGAAAGTGTGTTAGACAGCCTATGGGTGCTAATAAAATTGGCAGTATCCCACGACAAATAGCAAGATTTCTTGAACTTCCAGAACCCCTGTTGTACACGGGTCATTGTTTCCGACGAACTTCAGCCACACTTTTGGCCGATTCAGGAGCTGATCTCTTGTCTCTTAAGCGCCATGGAGGATGGAATTGTAATGCGGTTGTAGAGGGATACATAGAGGATTCCATCCAAAATAAATCTGAAACATGTAAAGGCATCATAGGAGCCATTACACTGAAAGAGCCTCAGTCAGATCCTTGGACTGGCCCTTCTATATCAAAAATGAGCCGTTAAGAAACACCTAACCATCGCCCTCTCTCGCCAACATTTACGCCAAGGGAATCCGATGAATCGGTACTACTATTAAGTATGACAGATAGTTTACTGAAAAACAGTACACAAGTCACTAACACCAACATTACAGTATCTAACAAAAATATTACACTCAACTTAAGTAACTTTAGCAACGTTACTTTCAATTTTTCTTAATTATACCTACGTATTATTTGTTATAATTTCAAGATTATTCTGTAATACTTACCTATCATAATGTAGTAGTTAATACCTAAACTGAAATAAAAGTATCTCGTGATTGTAAATGTTTTTTTTTTACATTTAGTCATTTCCTCGCTGAGATGGGATGAAAAGTTACGTGTTGCACTCGAGTGCAAAGATTTCTCACCTCGTGCTCTTTTGATTACCTCTTTAACGCTCAGGATTGGTGAGAAGATGAAGTAGCGAAAGTGACGAAAGTGTTATTTCCTAGTGCGGTAGCGGCCTATGGTATAGTTAGGAAAATGGAGCCAGACTATGTAACGACGCAAACTTTGACAGGGCACGGCGGGTTCTCAGAGTACCTTCATCGTTTTAAGTGCAAGGAGAGCCCGACGTGCCCATGTGATGACGGCCAAGAGGAGAGTGTCCTTCATGTCTTGATCGATGTCCCGATTTATGCTAATGATAGAATGAGCATGGAGATTGAAATGGACAAAGCCATAGGAACGCACAATATTTGGGAGATAATGTTACACGGACGAAGTAAGAAACGTTTCTTAAATATTGCAAAAAAATAGCAAATAAGGTTATAGATAAAAATAAAGTATAAAGAAGTAATATATATAGAATTAACATAGGATTAATGGATATATATAAGGATGAAAAAATAAAATAACAGACTAAGGATTAGAAATTAACATTAAAATAGATAAAACGTATATTAAAAAATAATATAAGGAGTATATAATCAGTATATACTCGATTTATATTAAGATAAGAAATAAAAACAAGTAACAATAAGTAAGAATTAAGTGTAAATAATGCTATAACAAATGTAAGATGTAAAATGTGTAAGGAAATGTTTTAATGAAGAAACGTTGTAAGTGTAATGGATAGGAAACTTGGTAAAATAAGAGAATTGTAATGGAGTGAATTGGAAATAAAACACTATGATAGAAGGATAAGATAAGAGGTTGTATAACTCCTAAGAATTTATGGTTAGGATAATAATATATTATATAAGAGGTAAAAGTGTAAGGAAATGTCCAAAGGAAAGAAATGTTGTAAGTGTAATAGATTATTAAAATAAGAAAATTGTAATAGAATAAGTGGGCTATAAAGTATTATGATAGAAGGATAAGGACAAGATAAGTTAGGAAGCTGTATAACTTTAAGGAAAATTATGTTAGAATTTGAAATGTAATACTGATAAGATGAGTAAGAAAAATAAAGAATAAATAAAGAAAAAAGAAATTAAAAAACATAGGTACACAAAAATTTTTGGCCAAGAATGAAAGGGATGAATGAATGCGACGTATGATTCTGAAAGGTGCAGATAAAAGAAGACAGTATGAACGAATCAAAAGTCAGACAAAGTCCTTGATCGATACACGTCAGGGGAAGCAGTAATTAAAAAAAAAAACGCTCAGGATTCTAATTTTCTTCACTTGCTCGATCATCAAAATTGAGCACGCGGTTAAAAAGCAACTTTGCACTCTTGTATGACAAATAATTATTTAAGTTGTATCATGTAGGTTCTTAGAATTCTAACATCTATAATTTCCAATGTATGTAAGTTACATTTATATAAAAATAATTTTTATTATCTCTGACTGTGCAAATTCGGTCAAAGTACCTCGCCGGTATCATGGTAATTGAATTGAACTGTTTTTATCTTTTTATTAATACACAATACTATGCATGTTACATTTAAAAAAAAAGACAAAACCAGCCCCAATCGAGTACAGCATCTTTTATAAAACTTGATTAAGTTACTGATAACAACATTACGTCGTAAGCTTGGTCGAGTATTTTAGATCCGTGTACATTTACACCCGTGCCATTGGAACGGGAACGACTTACGGGAGCCCCTGCAAATTTACCTCGTCTGTTTTTTTTTGGATTCTGAGAGTCAAAATGAAATCCCCACGGACACACGCCGACTGAGTGCTGTCGGACTCGAACCGACTAAACAAAACCCTTCTTTGCTGTTAGCCCTAGTGGCTTTTACAGCGTCACCGGTCGCGCTAGGGCGAACGCTAAAGGCTCCCAGATGGTCGACCGCCTGAGGGTTCCTCCAGCCGAGGGATACCTCGTATAGAGGGCGGACTTCGGGCTCAAGGCGTCGCCAGGGGAGCTTGTCGCACCCGCGTGAATCTTAATGGACTTTCTAGTCTAAGGGTGGATTGCACCAACTACATATTTAAACTTAATTTAAGGAACTGACATGTCGCTTACACCAATTATTAAATAGTTGGTGCCAATGAGATGACAGTTCCTTAAATAGACTTCGAATAGCAAGCTGCAAAGTAGTTTGCAAGCCACCTTTATGGCCTGGTTACACAATACGAATTGCTGACCTGACAGTGGACAGGCACTATACTCGTATGACAATAGCTCGACTTGCATCGCCCGGTCGCACAAGTGCGAGCTGCTGGCATGAAAGTAGACACCTGTATACTCGCATCTTTTCATTAGCTAGTTATGTCTCGCGAATTACTAGCTAATGAAATATTGTCACAAAATACACGACTGATCACAGGTCTCGTGCTTACGAGCTACTGTCATTTTATAAAATCGTGCGAGTCGACGTCCGAGTCGCATGCGAGCTGCTGTTTGTGACGCGGTGGTGGAAGACGAGAGACGATTAAGAACAAAAACTAACTCGAATGCGAAGTACTGACCGACTCGCACATGACAGTAACTCGTATAGGTCACACGGTGCGAGTAGCTGTACTGCAGTGCCTGATTAGGCCAGCTCGGATGCTAGCTCGCACTGTGTAACCAAGCCATAAGACTTACGAGCGCGGATTTAAATGAGCGGAGCGTAATTTAAATTTTAAAAAATATTGATCATCGTTTCTAAACAAGGATGAGTCTGACAAATTCCTAAAATCTTTAGCCATCTTCCGCTCAAACCCTAAAAATTACAAATCGACACGTGTTTCGCCTCTCGCCATCTAACCAGCACCGAATCGGTTTTTTGGTTTTTCGGTGCTGGTTAGGTGGCCGAATTCTATCTTTCTATCTTCGAGCGGGACTATTTGGGACACCCCAAATTATATTTTTCATGTGATAAAATAAGAATTAAATTAACTAAGTAATGTACTAGTATTAGAGATTATTACTTTATTATATTCCTTCTTTTTGTAGATTGTTTTTGTCACATGAAGGATGTAATTTGGAGTACTCCCAATAGCTCCACGATACAATATTATGATTGTTCGTTCGATATATGAGGCCTGACGGCTATGCGCTGCTGGTCTTGGGCCGCATGTGCATTGTGATGACCTTGCTTGCGGTTCGATTAATGTGGGTACATGAAGTTTAATGACATAAACGATATATTTTTAAAAGTCGGGAAAGTTGACAATCAGGCAAGTGAAAGTTTTGAATTTAGACTTTTTGGCGAGAACAAAAGAAGCATGGTTGGCATTTTATTCAAAATTCAGATTTGCATTTTTTGTGCTTTTGGGAGTTTTTAGTGCAAAAATTATAGTATATTATACGTTAAAGTTGTGTGCAAGTGAAAGGAATTGGAGGAATTTCGTTTAACAGTCCTTTGTAACTCCAGTAAAGCCATCTTACCATTACTTTATTGTAAGTGTTAGACTTGGTTATGAGAAAATAGAACAAGTGTTATATCAGGCGAGTGTTATCGTTAATTATTTTTCTATCGGGAGATAGTCGATGGGTGATCGATCACATTGAGAATAAAAACTAAAATAGCTTACACAATAAAACGAAGAATGTTTTCAGTCTTTTATTTTTTAATCGAATTGTTTTCTTATTACATTATCTAAGAACTCATTCTAGATGTGCATCAAACACATCATTTAACTGTTTTTCAATGTGTGCCAGAAGTAACTAGCGCAGAATAGCCCATTGCAAGTAATCATAGGTATTATTTGTCATTATTCGCCTCGAGATATTCATATTTGTTTTCACCATTTTTACATGTGAACACACAATTTATGCATAATTAAGTCGATCTTCGATTACCTGAAGTAAGAAGTATTATTTTATAAATAAATCAAAAATAATTTTGTAATTATGAAGCATGGCTTCCAGCACTGGCTTTTTTCTAATTAACACTGGCCCAGGTTCAGCCCAGGATAGCGACTAGAGATTAATTTGGCGATAGCATGTTCATTTTTAATAGGTATGTTAAATTTCATGGTCAAACAACAACAGGGTTTTACGGGTATCTCTTTTACATAATAAATGGGGTTCAAAATGTTTTGAGCACAAAACACTGCCAGAATTGGGATTCCAGTTTGTTCTACATGGCCTTTCTTATGCATTTCTTTTATGTAGTTCTTTAACCAAAAAATTTGAAGATTTTCATCCTTTAGAAACCCGAAATTAACAAGGTATACATCAAAATCAAAAGATAGTTGCAAAAAATAGATAGTTGCTTAAACTTATGTACCTGTCCGTTAATATTTAATTTTATTACGAGACTCAGTTTTCTCTGAATTCGGCCCTCTTTAAGGTACAAGTACTAATAATGTCAAAATTGGTTAGGTACTTGGTACAAAAATATAAAAAACCTATAAAAAAACCTTATACAATATAAGGAAACTTTAATATTAATAGTTTTGCAACATTTGCAACATCAGATTTACTTACCGATGGAACGTGATTTTCAGGGCTCTTCTGTATGAGGCGTTGCAACTATTAGGGGTACGACACTTTTGTAGCATATTTTGCACTTTAAATAATCAAAATAATGTTTATACACCAAGAAATATTTAATCATCGAACATGTGACGTGCTACACAAGTAAACAGACGCTATACTCCGCTTATTTTGACTTAAGCGGAAGATGGCAGCTGCCACGATTTCGGAATTGTCTATGTGTGCCATTGTGTTGCAACAAATGAAAGAAAAAGATAAATATATACAATTCTAAACTACAATGAAAGTGACAGTGTTATTACTTACACGGTATCAATGTGTGAGTGAATTATGTTTGATCTGCTTCCATTTATAAATCTGTGGTTGTTGCAAATTGCAATCAATTGGAATGACAGTACTAGTCTATGATAATGACTAAGGAATTAAAGCACCTCAATGTGTAATTGTGATTTAATTATAATTTCTTTCAAGTTAAATCTGCTTCAAAGATATTGCATTGACTTAAAATAATAATAATACGAGTATATTAATGAATATGAGACTTCATGGTACTCTGTCAGTCTAAGTACGGTTAATATTTCCTAACATTCCTGCGATATGGCTGCGATATACGTTATATATATATGTTATACGTCGTAGTGACTAAACGTGTGAGTTAAGTCTTAAGTAGGTATTGGATTGATATAATACATTGATAATCGCCGTCTTTATTACAATGATCAAGCTTTTTAGACTTCGCAGACGAAACGACGAAAATTTTTTTCGTTAAAATTATGTTAAAATAATTAAAATTAAATTAAAATAATGGCTGATTAAACAATGAAGCCAGTTATAAAGCCCATTAAATTGTCGTGCTAACTTCAAAGAAGTGTTATATTTAGGTTAAGTTTGAAGAGAAGGATATTAAAACCAAATATTTTGAATGCATAAATTTATTTCCATGAGCCAATGTTCGTAGTCCCCAGTGGTCTGTTTCGTCTTCCGTAGTTTAACCAGTGATGTCTGTAACATATAAAAATTAACTTTTATGTCATATTGTCGCAATATATAGTGAACTTATATATATAGTAACTTTGTTTAACCTTAGGCCAGCAATACCCTGCGGTTTCCGACTTCGGTAGGACTTAGTGGTGTTTTGTAACATGGTGACGATCGCAATAGATCAATATTGGCCGTAGTGACACAGGTCTGGTGTGACCTAGCCACTTATATTAAATATAAAACAATGAAAAGTAAAAACAATTTTTTAAAAACAAGCTTTCATTAAAATGCACAAAAAAGAAAAAATAAATCAAGTAGTTCGTAAAACCCATAATGTTCTGTAAACGCCTAAATAACCCGCAAAAAGGTTAAATACGGCTGCTCTATAGAAGTGTCATCAGCGAAGGTATGTTAAATGGACATGATATAATTGAAGATAAAACAATAGTCTGGAAATGATCTTCTCTGCACGAGCATTTACTGGCTTTATGAATATTGTACTTATTAAACCTTTGGTAAAATGTTGTAGAAAAAATTATACCTGACTGAGTCTCTTGTCGGGTCTTCTTAGTGTCCAGGAAGTCAATTTGACGTTAAAAAATACCTTGCAATTGGGTTTACTGGAATAAATTTATTTGACTTTGACTTTGACATTATAAGTAATTAGTATATTTATGTTACGTTATATTATGTGATTTAAAAGCTAACAAACTTTAAACCTTTTTTTCTTTTTTTGTGCATTTTAATCATTTCAATGAAAACTTGAATATTAAAAACACTTTTTTTACTTTTCAGTTATTTACGCCTTTATGGTTAAAAATATTTCTCAATGTATCCATTTCAAGTAACGCATCGTTGTTACATGGTCTCTTGCCGGTAACCAGATTTTATTTTGGAGTTTTCCTTCTTCTAGAAAGGTTGCAGACCAGTGTTGTCGACGCCAATCTCGCCAAACTGCGTTTTTTGTTTCGCAAAGTTTCGTGTCCATGCTACTAACCGTTGAAGAATTCCCTCATGATGAGTTAATCTTGACTAGTTGTAGCACTAGTTCATGGTGAAAATCATGTGCTATCAAAATGGAATCGTATGCAAATTTCGTATTTCTACTACTAAATGTGGAGGAGCATCAGTTCGTGGTGAAGATCATATTTAGCTATCAAAATTCAACATATCCGCAAAGTTTAGTGTCCGTGTTAATAACCGTTGAGGATTGCTCCTATGAGGAAACAAAAGGTTATTTCTATCATTTTAGTGTATCCTCATCAGAACTGGACAAGCATGCAACATTTCAAAGTCGTAAGTTTAAAGAGAGTGGTTCAAATTTGGCTCGCAAGATTTGAACTAAACATACAAACACACATGTGAAGTTAAATAAAAGCTTGTAATAAAAAATAACCTAAGCCACCAATGACATAAACGTTTCATTACTAGCTGTTTTCCACGGTTTGTCCGCGTGGAATGCAAAAAATTTGCCTAAGACCTAGGAAAGGTCCTAAGGTTTAATCTATCTCTATTCTAAATTTCGTCAAAATCGGTTCAGCGGTTTAACCAAACAAACAGACAGAGACGTTTTCGCATGTATAATATGGACATTCATAATCTTTACAGTATAGATTTATTTGATTAATTCTTTACACAAAATTTCGGATCGTTTAATGTTATTTTATTATTAATTTTTACACTTTTCGACTTCTTATGAGTTGACTTCCTAGAAATCTCTTGTTAGTGCTTACCCATGCTATGAAACCTGTGTCAAGTGTAATCGTTATATCTACTTACTTATACTCATATCAGTGAATTGAATACATTTAAAAAAAGTAATTTAGATTACTGACTGGATGGTGGCGGTGGGCGTCCTCCACCGCCGTTGCACGCAGCGTGATCGCGATGATCTTTCAGACCAGCTTGTTGGCCTCCGCCAGTGCTCATGCCGCCCTAAGAATAATATAGCTTTTATGAAAATGGTCATCAGTCGTCAATGATTTTTCACAATTTAATTTTCATTTCATTCATAACTTAATGTTAAATATGAAAAAGTACGAGACTTATGCTGCTCAAGACAAACACACAGATAATTACTTCAAACTTTTAACATCGCTCTATTCCGTCGTAGGTTGTATATTCATGCTTGTGCAGAATTTTAATTAAAAATAAAAATAAAATCCAACTTAATTTCACGGCCCAGTATATAATCTGTGGCAGTAAAAAAGGCAAACGACTAAAAAAAGTAAGTTAGTAAAAGAGGAAAGGCACAAAAAATATAAAAATAAATAGAAAATAATAATTGCAAAACTAGAATTATACTAAAGATTTAGCAGAATAACAATTAAGACAAAAAGGAATAACTATACGAGAAGCTAATGAGTGTAATAAACTTGCTGCGACAGTTTTTATAATAAAAGTGTTGTCTGTATAAGAACATTTATATAATTGTCGTGAACTATTATTGTCAACATTATTGTTATTATTACTAAAATCATCTCAAATGAGATATAAAAATAAAAACTCAAAACACACCGAAATCAGAGATTCTTAAAACGAAAACACTATTCTACACATTTTCGTTATAATATTTTTAGTGGATATGTTCACTGTTTTATTAATTAAAGAATTATTTATTCTCCGAGAAGTGAATTGGGTGGAAACGGACGTCCAAACGCAGACTATAATATAAAAATGAATGTGACGTCCGGAAATATCCCCACATATTCAAGGATAATGTGATTAATGGCATAATTCGCCTAATCGTGAACTTTGCCTTCAGACTAGTTTATAATGGTAAAAATCACTCAAAAAACGATGACTTTTCAAAGTTCGATTTTCATTAGCATAGCATATGGCTGTACTTACCCTGAGAGACAAGATTGTAAACGACTTAAATTCACTTATAACAACGATTGAAAAAATATCTTTGAGACAATTCAAAAACTGAAGTAATTACTCTCTAGTCATGTTCGTATTGTTAGCAACATTGACGAATAAACAAAAAGAGAACACTGGCGCCCTCTAGTAGAGCGCGACGGTGTTCGTGACGTCATCGAGAAGAACGACCGACGGCTTGTTCTTACTAACGCTGCGAGATTATATAAGTCAAATCTCGAGCGCTCCACCTACCTCCCTCGTTTGCTTCTTACCGTCACAACAGACTGCAGCACGAAGTGTTCGAATATAAATTAATTAACTGTGATAAATTTCTAAAATGTTTAGCTATATTCCGCTCAAACCACCTATATCTTCGATCTTTACCTATATCTTTTATAAATTCGGTGCTGGTTAGCTGACCGAATCCTATCTCTGGTATATCCCGAGGATGCTTCGTTGAGAGGCGAACCACGTGTCGATTGGTGATTTTTGGAGTTGGAGCGGAATATAGCTAAATATTTTAGGAATTTATCACACGAGATGGATTTCCGCAAAGTAACACCTGAGTCTATACAATAAATTAATTAACTATTAATTACTAATTTAAGTAAAGTTTAAGGTGTTCCTTTGCTACAGGTATCTAACTTACTATTTAATTCAGTACAGACGAACAGTCTTCAAACAAACAAAATTATACTTGACTTAATTTCTCGTCGGTTACTTGCAATGCATGTTATTTCCGAATTGAAGTTAGATTTGATGTGCGGTTTAATTAAAAAAAAATGAATTCGAACTTGCCTTGGAGGGTGTTATTAGTATTACCATTATGTGTATTATTAACCAATTATATTAAAACTGATAAAGAAGAAGAACGAATGAATGGTGGAAAACAAATAAACCAAGGCCGACTAAAAAAGATTAACCAGCCGAGGTATAAAAGAAGGGAATGTCAAAAGCCTTTTCATACGTCGATTAAAATATGTTAGAGGAATGTAGAGGTATGAAGATGCGAAAGATATGCAAATAAGAAAGATATGCAAGAAATCTATTATTATGTGGTCGATTCTTTTTGTCAAAAAATAGTGTGAACACATATACATAATTATACATGTGTAAAAAACTCACCACTGCAGCAAACACTAAAGCCACGATGGCCAGTATTAACCCAAGGAAGTTCATGATCAAAAATTTTCTGACAACTGAATAATATTCTAGTTTCTACTTGCCTTTTATATACCATGCCCCTTTATTAACCTGCACATTTTTTCCTGTAACGTAACAACTACAATTTAGTGACAAATTATCAAATATTGAAATGATTTTAAAATATAATTTTATGTGAATTTCACAATTTTCAAGATCAGCAGAGCGTTTAAAATTAAACGTAGATATCTTCTTTTAGTTACATAATAATACATAATATACTGTTGGCTCTGTTCCTATGGTTGCGTCTATGAAAGTACATCATATCCTATCAAAAAGTTACCCTGGGCATCGCTGGCGGGCACTGACAGACCCATCCTTGTTTAGAAACGATGAATTTTTTTCAAAATTTAAATTACGTTCCGTTCATTTAAATCCGTGCTCCTGAGTCTAATGGCCTGGTTACACAGTGCGAGTTAGCATCCGAGCTGGCCTAGTCAGGTACTGCAGTTCAGCTACTCGCAACGTGTGACCACATAATGCGAGTTACTGTCATGTGCGAGTCGGTCAGTACTTCGCATCCTAGTTACTACAACATTTTTTGTTTTTAATCGCCTCTCGTTTTCCCCCATCACGTCACAAACAGCAGCTCGCATGCGACTCGGACGTCGACTCGCACGATTTTGTAAAATGACAGTAGCTCGTAAGCACGAAACCTGTGATCAGTTGTGTATTTTGCGACAACATTGTGCGAGACATTACTAGCTGATGAAAAGATGCGAGTTAACATTAAATGTAAACAAACGGCCAAGAGAGTGTTGAACACGTTAACTTTCATAGCAATTGGATGTTAAAAATATATTAATGTTATAAGTCTTAATGTGTTTGATGAAGAAAATTAATAAGTAATTAAATTATAGCCTTGTTGATCAAAAACATTATAGCCCAATGTCATGCTGTCAGGTGTCATTTTACTGTCAGCTGTCACCTGTGTTTTGTTGTTGCAAATTGCAATCAACTGGAATGACAGTACTAATCTGTGGTAATGACTAATGACTAAGGAGTCACAGTAGGAGAGTTTGTTCAATGTGTAATCGCGATTTAATTATAATTTCTTTCAAGTTAAACCTGCTTCAAAGACATATTGCATTGACTTAAAAATAATTACACGAGTATATTAATGAATATGTGACATGTACAATTAATATTTCATTAGATTGTACGTTGCAGTGACTAGACGTGTGAAGTACGTATTTGATTGATATCTATTTTATTTTATTATTTTTTATTATAATGTACAATACTTTTTACTGAATTGAATTATACATTGCTGAATAATATTAAACCATTTTGTTACTCAATCTTGTATTCTTTTTAAAAATCATTTTAGTATTTCATAAATTTATAATGTACATGCATGGTTGTTTAGTGAAGTTTTTCAGTGAAGCCCCATTTCGGAAAAATATGTTGTAATTATATTAATTTTATAATTACTTAGATCTATATTTTTAAGAATTTTGTTTGAGTAAGGCAAACTCTATGTACGACACTGAAACTGCATGGGTTTCTGCCAATCTTCTTTTGTCATGTCACTTGTACAATGATCAGACAACACGGGCTTGTTTTTTTATCAGTTTGGTTAGGGAAGCTTAAAAATTGTAATACTACAAAATATGAATGATTTAATAAATAATCATCTAAAAAATACCATGCATTTATTCAACAGTAACGATACACCCAAAAACCAAACAAGTTCAAGTTATTACTAAAAGAACCCTGAAAACCCTAGGACCCAAGCCACAATCATCAATCGATATCCAATTTCTTGAAGCTCCCTTGTATCCCAAATTCTTCTTCTAAGCCGTTCTTCTCTCCAGCTCTTAAAACCTCGTTCACGCGCCGGCGATTTTCATCACGAATGAACTCCTTATTAGCACAAAGGCGGCTGATCAGCTCGTCTGAATAAAATTATGACTTTATTATATTTAAATCAATTATCTAAATATTTAGATAATTGTATTAAATATTATTAGGATAATAAGATTTTTGGCAAAATCAGTCTCTAATTCGTTGTACGGTATCCAAATTTGAACTAGATGATTGCTCCTAAATGTGATATATTTTATACATTATATTAAAATAATTAAACATTTTGAAGACGACTGAGATAAAAGTAATTGACATTCATCAACAGAAACTGAGTTATTGGGTTTTAAACTTCAGTAGTAGGAACGGAATGGGGATCAACCAGAGGGAGATAGCGTTACACAGATGTGACGTCACAAAGTCACAAAGACATTGTACAGCGCTAGGTGTGACAAAGACAGAACTTATCCCCACTCTGTTCCCACTACTTATGTTTAAAAACAAATAACTCTTATGTTTTTCATCGTATTTCGAATATTTTTCACAGTTTATTTTATCATTACTAAACCTATATTTTAACTAAGTCGTTAAGAAATAATCATCTAGCCTATTGGTGTAATTCTCTGGAACAGAAAAATGAAAAATTTGTCACAGCACAGACCATAGAGTCACAGCATAGATGCGAAGAGCGCAAAATTAAGAATGCCGTGACATGTTGTGACGAGTGAGGAGGACATACTACAAGATGGCAACAACAGGGACAGCCCTGTTCATATTTTATTTTAAACTAGCCGTACTCGATCAGACGTTGATATGGCTCAGTAGGTATTATATGTGGTACTGAGTCAGTGTCCTAATCTTGAGAGCTAGTTTTACCATACTTTTGCTGATGACACTTCCATAGAGCAGCCATATTCGAGGTTTACACAATATTAAGGGTTTTATGCACTCTATGGTTTTTTTCCTTTCTTGCGTATTTTTATAAAGACTAGGTTCTTTAAAAAATGTTTACATTAAATTTTTTTATCAAAGTCGATTATGTTAGAAACTATGTGACGTATAAGCTTGAAATCTACCTTTACCTCGACTTTTTTTTAAAAAGAAATTGAATTGAAATTAATTAAAAACTCGAGTTTATTTCCAAAGCCATATCAAAACTCACGTCTTATAGTGTCATGGTCCTTATATTCACCGCCCTCTTCCTTCGGAAAAGCTTTCTTTGGCACAAACTGGTATATACTATCGGATCCGATGTGGTGAATACAGATGATGTCCAGCAGAGCTTTCTTCATAAACGGCTTCAACAAGCTCATCAGCTTATCCATGAAGTACGGTGCATTGAGAAAGTGCACCTCTTTCAACTTTACTAACATACATTCCTGTTCGACAACATACGACAATTTTATTAAAAGCCAGCCTATGGTTACACACCGCAAGACAAGCGAATTCATCCTTTAACTCCAACCCAGTTGCGATTTGATCATGTTTAGAGAAGCCTAAAAATTTGTTTTTATGTAAGAAACTGCATTACCTATTAAAAAACTGTTTGAGAAATTTGGGATATTATAATTACTAAAATCGAATAAAATGTTACGCAAACAACTGGTACTGTTTTTTAACTAATAGCGATCTATCAGCTTATCTGAGAATAAATGTGTCGTATGTACAGATGAGTCAATTAATCTGATTCGCTTCACTGTCACTGCTGGGACCAGTCGTCTAGAGTTATCTAGAGTCTATGGCTATATATAGTTATCTACAGTCTATGGCTATATATTGTATAAACTCAAGTGGTACCTTGTGGAAATCCATTTCACGTGATGTTTTCCTATAATTTTTATCATTGTGTCATTTTCAGTGTCATTTTTTAAATTTTAAAAATTTAAAAAATGACAATTATAGTGCCTCTTAACCTAACATCCTCAGGATATTGCAAAGATCAGACTCCGCGCCACGCTCTACCAGGGCAGGTCATCAGAATCATTATTTTGATGTACTGTTCTAGTGTAAGGTATAATTCAAGGGCTGGACGTCAGTTACACGGCCAGTAAATAACGAAAACTATTACAACTATTTGAGCTACATTGTGCTAACACTCAAAATAACTCACCTGCAAAAAATACAACATTTGCTTTATAGTTATTATTTCCAATCTTCCCAAATGTGCCAGCACTGCCTGGTCCATGTCAATGAGGATCACGAAACTGAAACATAAGTTACTTCAATGAACTAATAAAGAAGATTTCATAATCTTACAATTCTAATTAACCGGATCTATGTCGTCTTAATATTATTCGCCTTGTGCGTAATCAAATGGCTATTAAGGATGCAAAGAGTATATTTCCGTTAGTACAAACGGATGTTCCATTCGTACAAACAGATGTCGTAGAAGACGCAAACTTAATTACGGGGGTTCCTAGTCTTCGTAGTCGCCCTTCGAAGTAGATACTCGCGTCAACGAAACAAAACGTCAACGAAAGGTATACGGTTCATTCACAAGCGACATTCCCGCAATGCTGTAAAATTACAACTTCATTCTGCTTCTTAATTTTGCATAAACCAATCTATAGCAGATATCAAACCTAGCAACGCGTTGTTATGTCATAGCTCTGCAAAGCGCTTAAGTTGCGCGTGACGTGCCATTCGATAATCGACCTTATTGTTCTCGACATAAAGTCCAACCGCAACAATATTTTAACTGTAACCTTCAAGGATAAAAAGGCATTAGCCTCAAAGTATATATGAAGTATACATGGTCCCGCACACTTATTACCTAACTTGCAGTCAGCATGCGACAGCCAAATATCGCACGATATCCGCTGTCAAAACGAGAATTTGTGTAATATAATTTGTATAGTGGCGCTAAATCTACCGCGATAAATGCATTTTACGGTCATGGGGCAATAGACACGCAATCGTCATACATTATACTATTTTATTTATTACAATTAGTCTCCGGTCGTGCAATGATCACGTGGCTGTCGCTGTGTGCAAATTATTATATAATAACCCCGCCGGTTAGTCAAAATTATAACATAGACACTCTGTCAAGAAAGTACCGGGAAAAGATCAATAATACACGAAATGTTAGTTATTCATCCAAATTTATTTTATCACCTCCAAAGTATGCTCCTTCAGAAACGATACACTTACGCCAACGAATAATCCAATCATCAAAACATTTTTTAAACGCTTTTTCCGGAATTGGGTTCAGTGCTCGCCGTGAATTCTCCTTTATGTCTTCTACCGAATGAAAACGGGTGCCACGAAGTGGTAATTTGAGTTTAGGAAAAAGTCGGCTGGAGCCATATCTGGTGAATAAATTGGTTGTTCGATGGTATTTGTTGCGATTTTGGTCAAAAATTCGTTCACAATGATAGCCTTGTGTGAAGGCGCATTATCGTGGTGCAAAATCCAAGAATTTTCCTTCCACAAATCTGGCCTTTTTCGTCGAATTTGCTCTCTTAAACGCCGCATAACGCCCAAATAATATTCTTTATTTACCGTTTGACCTTCCGGCAAGAATTCCGAGTGCACAACACCGCGATAGTTAAAGAAATCAGTCAACATGACTTTGACTTTTGATCGACTTTGGCGTTGTTTTTTCGGTTTCGGTTCAGTTGGAAGGCGCCACTCCGAGGCTTGTTGACTAGTTTTCATGTCAAACTCGTAAACCCACGTCTCGTCACCAGTAACAATGCGTTTCATGAATGCAAACAGATCGGAATGGATCGGAATTGACTCGTTCTAGCATGTCCTCAGCGACTCTTATGCGATTGAGTTTTTGGAGAAAATTCAGGTCTTTTGGGACTAGTCGAGCGGCAACATGTTTCATACCTATGTGATTATTTACAATAGTACGGATCGACTCGTGAGACACAGAAAGTTCGACGTCTACCTCTCTCAAACTCGAATGAGGATTTTTAGTCACTATTTCCTTCAGTTGCAAACGTTAATGGCCTACTAGAGCGAGGCAAATCTTCCATCACATCTCGACCGCTTTTTAACGCTTTGTACCACTCATAAGCGCGTGTTTTTGATAAAGTCGATTCACCGTAAGCCTTCTGTAACATTTTCAGTGACTCTGAACACGAAATTCCATTGGCGATGCAAAATTTAAGACAAACTCTTTGTTCGATGTTTTTGTCCATTATGAAATTCGTAATATACACTAGAATGATATAACTAAAAACAGCACTGTATTTAATCTAAATAACAGATGCAACTCCGCGCCAAAATGGAAAACAGTTGTGCCAATCTAACAACAACAAAAAAAAATTGAATTTGGAACCATAAACAAATCATCCATTCGCGATACTTTCTTGACAGAATGTATATCAGATATATATACAAGACTTCATACAACTTATATGGAAGATGAGAATGGCTGTAATATGATAAGACTGGGTCTTAATGACTGATTTAATGTAATGGATTTTATACAGAAAAGTCTGAGAAAGTAAATATAATTCTATTTAGACTAGTCAAATGTCGATTGTTAAAATGAAGTGCGCGCCAGACAAATCTCCGCGAGCCTGAAATGGGAGGTATAATATGTTTAATGTATTGCCAGTTTGTCTTTTGTCGACGGTCACCAGTATATTTTGTGCTGTGTGTTTTATTCCTTTTCAGTGTTATTATTTACAATAATTATACCCAAGGATTTTAAGAGTGCTGGGAGAGATATAATCTTAAACGTGAAACGAGCTTGTAAAGCAAAACCAGACAGTAACAGACCTGCGATGTCATTTTCTATAAATAGTCCGCGTTGGTTATCTGACAAGCAATTTTTGGTTACCTTGAAAAGAAAATTACCTGTTTTTTTATGTATTATTTAATAAATTTTACGATGCCTTTTAACAATTTGTTTATATATGTGGTTCAGTTATAATTACCCAGGCCATGTGCCTTCCTCATACTGCCACAGATCAAAGACAATCATAAAGGTCCTGAGGATGTCATTGAAGAAGAAACTGCGAGGGTCTGGGTCCAACAGACGGGCGTAGACCGCGCGGTATCCATTCACCGTAGGAGTGGGAAGAGGCGCGTAAAGTCTGCAATCAATATCAACAAGAATGACATTGTATTTGCTGGGATTAATGTACGATACACAAAATAAATACAAGTAAGGGAAATAATAATTGACCTCCGTCTCTGACATTGAATTCAAGAAATTACAATAAATTTACTATATATAAATTTAACGACGTTGAATTCTAGCGGATTTCAGCTTTGTAACTAGAGAACCCTAAATCAATGAGTGTCCAACACACTTTTATATGTTATTTCCTATATTTTTGATTTACTATTTTTACTAGCTGTAAATATGATAAACAAAATAAATAAATCAATAATTCATTTATTACGTCTATTCAATCAATAAGTATTAGCGTGCAAATACACAACTAATTGGAACTACCATTTATTATGTAGGTACTTAATTTTTTTTAAATAATAATAATCTTTATTTATAACAGTGCAATTATTTCATCATTAAAATCAAAACATCACAATCAATTATGTCATATTCACCATATTTCATTATATCAAATAAAAATAGTCAAAAATAATAATTATAGAACCAATAAAAATATATAACAACTAAATCAACAGATAAATCACTTGCTATACAGAATTCTTACTCTGTATAAAACATACCGCTAATGACGTCATTTTCAATTAGACACATTTGAATTGCTTTATATAGGATGCATAATAAATTAATCAAGTAAAATCCATTAAAATAGTAAAAAGGTGCCGTACTTAGTGAGACCGGCCGAACTAGTTCCATAACCTCCATTTACAATATAAGGTCACACCACGTTTAGTTTATTTTAAAATTTTATTCCAAACTACAGAAAAATGAAGCTTTTTGTGGGTGCCTTATTCGTGATCCATGGAGATCGCTATTACCATCTTACTCGCTAATCCCGCCACCAAAGAGCAGCGCTTGTACTACATTGTTTCAGTGTGAAGGGAAAATTACCGGTAAAAACCAAGGTGCTCTGGATTACCAACGCATTTGCAATCTGAAGTGCTCAACACAGTGCCAGACTGAGACTACTTTCAATCACTTTATCATACATATCCTCACGCTATATCCCTTACGGGGTAGTCTATACGATGGAATGCCAAGGATCATGCTCCTGACGCATTTCCGCCGAAGTATGCAAGTGCTTTTGACAGTTACGTCAAAACACTGGCTAATTCCGAGAGCATTTATTTTACTTTCGCTCAATTTCGGCCGTATGAAATGCTTACTGCTGTACTCGTACAATAAACTTGACAACAACAATGCATTTTGAATGGCCATTTTCGCAGATTCAGACATATTTACACTGGTAACTAATGCCGCCAGGGCACCATTGACTTTATTGCTATCTTGTATCCTCCTCTCCACATCCAGCTCACACTTCTATCGCTCGAAGACTTCCCAGATATATTCATTCATTGTTGGTTAACAAGAGTAAAACGTTTAAAAAGTACACAGCTCCTTGAGAGTGGACATGGTTTGTGGCACTTTTACCGCTAAAATTACAGCGGTTATTGTTTTCGATGCATATTAAGTGGTTCGATCTCAAATGGAATTAACCATTTCTGCGTAGCGCTATACCGATGTACATGATAGCTTGATGTCAATCCTTCCGTTAAAGAAGAATAAAGATCTCCTAACTAAGCGTGAACAATAAAAAAATAAGAACTCACACAGTGTTCAAGCAGAACTCTTCCTTCTGGCTCAGTGTTCGATCCTTGAAAAACGTCGTGAAGAGAGTCCTCAATGTATAGTGAAGGTCGAGCACCTGTTTAGTGACTTCTGTGCTTCTTTCACAGCAGTGGAATGTTAGCAACAGGTCTAGATCTGAAACGGAACATGTAATGTCATGAAAGAAGTTAACGAATAACCTCTAGGCAATTAAACCGATCGTATGAGCCTAAACTATATCAATAAACAAGGTATAGATATCGATATACATATACAATTCTTAAGGTTATTTGTTTAGAATTTAAATCTACTCGTGTTCTACAAAAGACATTTTATTTTTACTACAAGAATACTTTATATACGGGAATGCCTCTAGCAGAAAAAATGTAATGGAACCAAATTCTTTGCGTAACCAATTAAATATTTTAAAAACTCCGATCTAGTTATTGAACACCACTATCTTGAGAGATTCAAACTTGTTATTAAACGCACACTGATGTGAAAAGCATACTACAAAATTTGCGATTTCATTGAAGACACAACAATAGGCTGGATATAATCCTCTCTGCACACGCATTTTATGAATATTGTATTTTAAATAACTATTGTAGAATGATGTTAAAAAAATGATACCTGACTGAGTTTCTTGTCGGTTCTTCTCAATGTCCAGGTTTTCTTTTCGAACCGAACTAAACTGGATTTGACGTTCAAAAATACCTTGCTTGTCTTTACTTGAATAAATTGATTTGACTTTGACTTTACTATAGACTAGCTGATGCCCGCGACTTCGTCCGTGTGGAATTAAAAAAGTAGCCTATGTCCTCCTCCGAGGCTCAATCTATTTCTATTAAAAATTTCATCAAAATCAGTCAAGTCGTTTAGGAAGAGAACCTTTAAATAACGATAACTTTTTTCTATGTCATTTGATTTCAATGAAACAAAGCCTAAATGTTGCTCCAAGCAAAGCTCAACCGACCTGTGAAAACTGTAAGACAATCCGTTTTGTAGTTTAGAAGATTAACGCGTACATACAAACAGACAGACAAAAATTTAAAAAATTGTTTTTTGTGTTCTGTTACGCTTTTTTTGTCACCCACACTTATTTTTTGATAAATTTATTCAATGTACAGACACGGTTATCTACTGCTTTATCATCTATATACTAATACGTGAAGCGAAAGCTTTGGTTCCTTTTTGGGAAAATTGTACACACGGAGGAGTGTGAAATTTGGTACACAGAGTTTATACGGAGAAGGACTGGAGAAAAAAATTTTTTTTATAAAATATGTGTTACAAATAAGTACATTAAATTAAACTAAATAAAACGTTCATTGTTTACGTTCATACTGCCAATGTGAAAAAGACTGTTAATGTCAAATTCATAACAGTTTGTGATCATATGTAATGTAACCTCCTTGGATCAAACAGTTACCCGAAGTAGATTGTCGCCAAAAAGTTTATATTATAAAGTTTATTTAACATTAACAAAAAGTACATATATATGGTAATATTTACAAACTTAAAACTACACATTATCTTAAATAATAAACTTCCTCCAAATTGCCGCTTAGAAAGCTGTCATTGGTTAAGGTACCCAGCAGACGGGCAGCATTGCCTCTTTGAATAGCCAAACTGATTCGTTGGCGGAAGAAGCTGCTAGCCCGGCGGTCTCCCGAAGCCTCGACCAGTCTCTTACAAATATCAAAAACCAGTCGATGGGCTTCTGGGCCCCAGGAACCCAAAGTTTCGACTGCAAAGGGCGTAAATATGAAACTCTCAGAGAGAGTCGCATACTTACGCCGCTTCAAGTTCTCGGCAGTGCTGGCCGCGGCACCTGCTGACTTGGAAGTCGCCGGCACATGGGAAACAGCAAGTGTATCGACACAAGTGGCATCCCACACCAGCGATCTTCCAAGTTTCCAAGGTATGAGCGTCAAACCATCCGGTCTCCTGCTGTCGCTGCGCGCAATACCTACAGGCTCTAAGATTGCAGGAACGCCAGCGGCGACAAGAGCCCGCCGAATGACGTCATTCAAGGCAGCATGTCGTGACATGCGGCCCGCACTACGTAAACAGGATAAACCGTGGTGACCTAGTACATCGACGAGATCACCACAGCGGGAAAGACGAGGAAGGTTAGTCCTGGCCCCCAGTTTATATTATAAGTTATATTTACGGTCTAATTTCGACAACAGGGCGACCCCTAGTGTGTATAGATTAGCCACTGTTCCAATATGATTCCCTATTAGTTGTTACCCTATCCAATGAAATAACACAACTTACGAATAAATAATTACTCTGTCAATGCAACAGTGATGCAACCACAGATAACTTTGAATAATTTTTATAACGTTTCCTCTCATCCGTATAAATTATATTGCGTAATACGACCTTCAGTTCAACTCCATTACTGACCTTCGTAACTTCTAACAGAATATTACATGTCAATTCTGATCGCATTCGTTCTATATTATAACCGCTGTTGATATATCATGCATATTACGCATTCTTTATACAGGAGTTTTTTTTTCCTTTCTTTATGGCATGGCGCACAGTTTAGCGCATATGCCAATATCGCGTATTAATAAGTATTAGTAATTAGTTTTTTCTTATCGTAAAACTCCTCCAGTAAAGTGATAGTAGGCTTAACTGAAGTTTTAAAGGACTTCTTGGAAGAACGCCAGAACTTCAGCTACACATGTTTATTTAGATCTACTCTATTATTTTCACTTACACAGAACTTTAAAACACAATATACTATCACTGTTGTACTTTAAAACTCCTAAAAATATAAAAAATATAAAATCTAAATAATATGCCAACCTCACTTCTCCCGTTCCTGCCAAAAAGCCCTATACATTGCAGTCACTTGTCGCCAGCTGTACACACTACCCCACCGTCACCATCTGCTAACAACCGTTTTTTTGACATGCTAGTGTTAAAAGTCCTATACACTTAAAATTATGGATCAAATCGAAGAAAAGACCTGACATCGCAAACGTTTTAATTATTTGAATGCTAGTTCTAACTCAGGTGGTACGAGTACGCTAAACATAAAATCGCATACTGCTCTGCGAAAAAAAAACAAGTGACACGCATTGACAGATTCATAGTACACTGAAAAAAAAATAGTCTCCTAAATCTGATTACTAATATTTTAACCGATTTATAAAAAAGAGAAGGTTATCAATTCGTTCATTTACATATATATATATGTATATATATATATATATATCTTTTTTATATATATATCTTTTTTATATATATATTTTTTTTATTTAAGTATGTTCAGGCATAACTTCTTTCTCTATGAACCGATTTCAATAAGGCTTTTTCCGTTGGGTTTACTTCAAAAAAAAAGCACTGAAAAGTACAACTGACTATCCTTAACTAATCAAAACCCAAGTACCTTAAGTAATAACGTTATAAATACAATGCAAATACCTATTTCATCAAATTTGACAGTTACTGAAGTCGATACCAAGCCTACCAAACTAAAGACTTTCTGTTGTTGCACATTGATTTGACACCGACTTCGATAACTGTCAAATTTAATTATAATGTGACCTTGACCTTTTTGTGTGACCTTGGCCTAAATAAATCCTTAAAACAGTTATATTTGGTGTTGTTGTTGTTGTAGTTTTAATCGCTTTGTTTGTAGACACGAAGGTGCGTGCGTATAACCTATATCGGAACTTTTCAAGTTCCAATATCAAAAACATTTGAATGAAGAACCTTGAAGTTATATTGAACCTAACGGAAAAAGAGTCATTAAAATCGGTTCACAAACACGAAAAAAGAAATATGTACAGATGAACATAGAACCTCCTCCTTCTTGAAGTCGATTAAAAATTAGCAACGCAATTAAGTTTTCTTTTTTTTGCAGGAGTCTGTGGAAAGTGTGCCTTTCCTTCAGTAATAATAATTATATGGACTTTTTGGCGGGGACGGGAGGAGTGAGGTTTATTGTTTTATTTACATTTTCATCGGTCCATCATTGGTCCATCAAATTGGACCAAAAATAAGTTGATTGTTGTCTGAAATGATGTCATCACTCATCACACCTCAGAAAAAGATAAAAAATTCTAATATTGCATTCCGTAGGTAAACTAATATTAAACTTTAATCGATACGCTTGTAGGCTGTAGCTACACTTATAACCTATATTAGAACTTTTCATCTCGTATGCGTTTAAAATTTCAAAAAAGTAAACGCAACAATCGCTAATAGTTAGTTAATAAAGTTCGAGTTACGCAACAGTTAAGACATAAGAGATTCTATGGGAACCCTGGCAATTCCTCCGTAACCCCCTATCTTCCTTTAACACAAGCCGAATCTCGGAAGATGCATATAGGCAGTAGCGGTGTTAGGGTAAGGCGCGTTGGGCGACAGGCGCTTATAGCTCCCATTAAGTGGAGCCTTAGCCTACCATCCCAAGACCGCAGTGCGTAGACTTCATGTCTACATCCTTCTCGAGGTGACCCTGTTTCCACTGAACACTGCGGATCTAGACTGGAGAGTCGATAAACACTCCTGAGGGTGTCGCTTCGGCGATGCCCTCAATACCGGGTTGGGACCGAGTAGGTAGTGGAGCCGAAAGGACCCGGCCCGGACCGGGGGGGAGAGGGTCGTGTTCCCCGTCCTCATAATGAGGGTGGGGGTCCGGCGTGTGGGGCCTTCGGCCCCGAGGTGGTAAGATGGAAAACTTATTAAAACCCGTGAGTAAACACGTTAAAACTTGCCCCTCTCCTTTGAGAGGGGTATTGTTGGTTAAGTGTTTGGTTCCGGTGTCCTTCGCGGAGGACGCGGGTCAAGAGGTGGAAAGAATGAAAACTTTAAAAAACCCGTGAGGAAACACGTAAAAATCAGAGGTGGAGAGAAGGAAAACTCTAAATGAAACCCGTGAGAAAACACGTTAAAATCAAAGGTGGAGAGAAGGAAAACTCGAAATGAAACCCGTGAGACAACACGTTAAAATCAGAGGTGGGAAAGAAGGAAAACTTGTAAAAACCCGTGAGTAAACACGTAAAAATCAGGTGGGCGTACTGACGCCCCTGCCGTGGTGTAGGCGGGGTGCGGAAGCCGCCACTTCGGAGGCCTGGGGTGTCCTTCGGGGGAAGGCGCCTCACCAATGGCCTCAAGATGATGCGCGCGGTGTTCCCGCGCGCCTCCCAGGAGAGCGGGCAGGTCAAACTGCCCGCAAACGGAGGAGGGCTCGGCTTAGGCTGGGCAAGGCTCTCGAGGAACACCGTCAGGTTTAGTGGGTAGACTCGGCCTAGCACCCTAATGTCGAGGAGTCCCACATACCCTCCTGCCACCCCCCTACGGCAGGACGGGATGCATAAAGCATTTCCTGACGCAAAAAAAAAAAAAGGGCGCGGGCGACCGCCCAACGGCGCCAAACATGAAGGGGCGCTAAAGGCCTACATTACATAAAAAACTTCAATTGAAATAAACGTTTGTTTTTTATTTGTCTTTGTTTTCTCCACATATGAAAATTGAAGAGTAGAAAGGGGACGCCGTAGCAATCTCGCCCGGGCGCCGGATTTGCTGAAACCGGCACTGCATATAGGTAAGTACTTCCTCAGGGCTCTTTCTTACCTACACTTCTTTACTCTCTACAAATTGTTTTTCGTTTCTGACTAAACGTTTATTTCCCCTTTCTGGGGGTTGACTATGTCACTCGTCGCCAGCTGTACACACTGTCGCGCCGCCACCATCTGCTAACAACCGTCTTTTTTGGCATGCTAGTGTTAAGTATTTGAAAGTGTGGAAATTCGTTAGAGATATCAGATCTATCAGACACGTGGTTCGCGCCACTCTCATTCAAAAGTGACCGGTTATCAGTAAAAAGCACTACTCACGGTGCAATCTGACTAGTAATTTGTTGCTGCGAGCTGCAACAGGTTGCAGCAACAAATTGCTAGTCAGATTGCACCGTTAGAAGGCCTTTAAAATGAATGCCGACTTATGCAAACGAATGACGTTCCACATGAGTGTTGCCACTCTCGTTATGCCTTACCCATACTTCTACTAATTCCAAACATCACAAATAGATGGCGTCACTGACTCGTTACTTTGCTTACGCACACATACATAACCGTTTTGCTTCATTCGTTCGGTATTTCTTATTAGATAACATTCTCTAAGCTTTATTATTCTAAAATAATAATAATAATGCGCCAGACGATATACACCAATCGTCTGATCTCAAACTAGGGTATACCAACTATTCCCTGTGCTATGAGAACCAGACTACGACTACTGGGGGCGTCTCCCAGTACACCCAGACCCGAGACAATCTAGAAAAGTTCATTTCCTAAATTGACCCGACCGGGAATCGAGCCCGGCACCTTCCGTGCTTGGGTTAAACGTCTAAACCACTGTACGTATATTATGTAAAATGTACATAATATACATACATGGTCAGCTTCATATTGTATCCCATATAGCATGGATAAAGTAATAACATTACACTTCATTACCCCTTTTATAGAACAAGTATTTAAAGCGGAACGAGATAGTGAAAGGTGGCTTACCTATGACCTACACGAATACCACAAGGTCTATCCTACGACTGATTTTTACGACAGTTTATCAACATGCAACAAAGTTACAACTAGTAACACAGAATCAGGTATAACCTTGTAAAAACAGCTTGAAGCATATGAGAATTTATTAGGGATATGCTAGAGATGTCGCGATTAATAGAATGATAGTCGCGGTTATTATAGTGCGTCACCAAAGACATTCACTTTATTGTTCAGCGAATAAAATACAAAATAAAGCACTGAAGCATATTTACTTTTTTAAAATACAAGAGTAACTATTACAAATTTTATAGACGACTCATTTGTTCCGATTATATTTGAGTTATTATTCAGTACTACAGAATTTTAGATGTTTCAATTCAATTCAATTTAATTTATTGATGTTCAGTTTCACTTAACATCAATAAAATAGTAATAAAAAAATATTAATAATACTCCAGACAATTACACAAATTATGTGTGTATTTGAGGAAGCGAAAGAAGTACTTGTATGTAAGAACCGCGACGCTTGGCGCTCCGTCCTCTCTAACTACCTCGTTAGGGATACAGCGTGAGTATATGTATGTATGTATGAATGTGTGACCCCAAACTAAGCAGCAAGCTTGTATTATGGGTACCACAAACTCTGGGGAGCTCCCAGTAACACCCAGACTCCAAGCCAATTAAGAAAAGTTCATTTCCTAAATTGATCTGACCGGGGATCGAACTCGGAACCGTGGCTTGGAAAGCAAATGCTCTGCCACTATGGCAACGAGCCAGTCGAATGTTACAAAAACTAATGTTTTAATTGTTTTAGGTGTGACAATATGAGTTGAGTCTCGCAGTCCATATGTAGAGTCGATCTAGCATTTTTAATAAAAAATGCATGTATGAGAAGTGTTCGAGATATTGAACAGTGACGTTAATTTTACTCTGTCAATGATTATTTTTTTTCACGAAACATTGAAGTTAATAAAAGAGACAATTTCTTTATCGTTCCTTTTTATTCGGTCATTTTAGACGTCTCACAAAAAGAATGTAAAATTACTACGTCTCATATCGTAGTAAGCATTTTATAATTTATCTTTGACAATGTCAAGTACCCAATTGTAAAATATTACCAGTAAGGTATTGTCCAGGCAAATGAGGCTGTGTTTTGAGCCATTCGCGAAGTTTATGTATGTCCTCCGGTGATATATCTGGATTTTTCTCATACTCCTTCTGGATCGGGAACTGCTGCACTATTTTCGACATTCTGGAAAGACGAATACAAAAGAAAAATATTGAATTCCAGTAAATCTAAGTAAAATATTATCTGAACCCAAGCTTTCGCAGTGGCTTTTTTTTAATTATAAAATGCTCAAACTATTTTCTGAACTTTTATGGAAATGTATCGAACAGACCCATGAAAAGTTGAATCGATCGAGAGGTATTCGAATCTATAAGAGACATAGAAAAACATTGGTTTTTATATACATTGACTTCCATAATTCAATTCTACGAATGGTTATGTAAAACCTGCACTGAGAAGAACCGTCTAGAGCACTGGTTCCCAAACTTATTTTGTCTACTGAGTCGAGAGCTCATGCAGTCGTTGTCTAAGATGCCTCCTAGCTAAATGAAATTACAAATCACCCCCCAGGCCTCTACGCAACGCCCCCATTTTTTTTCTGGGTCTCTTACCGCCCCCCTTTAGGCCTGCAGCGCCCACAAGGGGGCGTTATCGCCCACTTTGGGAATGGCTGGTCTAGAGTCTAGAGTCAATCGGTCTGGAGAACCAAAATCGTTATTGAAAATTATTTGCCAGAAGCAGCAAGATACTCAGTTCACACAATTACAAAAACTATGGTTGATAATTACGTTACTTATCCACCTTTCCACCAACCGTTACTCCAGTCGTTACTTTCTAGTAGTGCGTGAAAGGGGTGAAGGGATTGAAATCAAGACACAATTTGAATTGTTCCATGTTCGTTTGTATTTCTTTTTATCTTTACCGATAACTTACACTTTACACTAATTCCGATATTAATCATATAACAGTTTAAAGTTAATACTTTCCACAATAACACTTCTTTTCATTATCAACGAAAAATTTTAATTCATACATTATTACAAATATACAGGTGTACCAAAGTGACAATTTTGACGCATATTTTCTAAAAACTATTAAAAAAGTAATTGAAAGTAAGTTGTTGTAATATATTTTCGAATTATAGTTCGGAAAGCTTTCATTTAAAGCTAAAACACAAGTTTTCAAGATTAGTTAAGGTATGTATCCGGTATGTATCGTCAATTGAAGACCGATTTAAAAAAATATTTTTTTGTTTGGTAAGGTGGTTTTGTTTCCGAGGTGGTCCCATTTAAATTTCATTGATATGTGAGCTTCGACTTCAAAAATACACCAAAACTCGAACTGCTCTTAAACTTTTTTTATATTGATGATTCTCTTGTACATCATTGTGCTCCGCAATTAGAAAAGAGGTTAATAACCTACCCTAGATATTTATTTAGGCTAAGGTCACTAAAGGGAGATAGTAACAAACTTTAAGAAAAAAATTAATCAAATTCAAAAACCACACTAAAAAGTACAAAATAACCTATCCTTCGCTAATCAAAACTCAAGTACAAAAATAACTTTATAAATACGATACAAATAGCTTCATAATTAATCGATGGGACCGATACATTGACCTGTTAAATATTGAGTTTATGTTAAATACGAATAAGAGTGAATTAAATAGGTAACTAGAAGCATTTTCAAATATTTTTTATTAGAAATTCAGAGATAGCAACGAGACAAAAATTAGATGATTGACCTAAAGTAACTATGACAATAAATCAATGAGTCGCAGTCATAGAGCACTCAACCTATAGAGTGGCAATGTCATTTATTTTGTATGAAAATAATTTATGCCTAAACACTGTTGCGGTTACTCCGTTCTGTTTTATAGTGATTTCCGGCTGTTTTTGCCATATCACTGAATAGAACAATAAGCCATTACAGAAATATTTCAATATCTATCAGAATATACAGAGATGTACACACAGGTCCAGTATTGGTAATGCACTGCTTAATGCGAGCGAGAGTTGATATGTGTTAGTGTAAATAAACTGAGCAATGGTGAATAAGATGGACCGATATTTCGTCTCTATAGGTTGAGTGCTCCATGGTCACAGTGATACAGGTATGGTGTGAAGCCACATGCATAAGAAAAGTACTGTGAAACTTACCGTCCCATCTATCTACCCCGATAAGGACGTTGTATGTAATATATGTGTAAATAAATAAAATAATGATTTAAGGACGACAATATCACAGCAAATAGCGCAATTATATACAACACTGAACATGGAAATGACGCCAGCGCATCAGTGGTCGCTCATGTGAAAATAATGTATATTACCTAACATTGCGTATTGTACAACCGTGTCCATTATTTCATTATAAACTAATTGAATGGTTGCTACGCTAGTGATGGTTAAGCCTGATATTTAGAGGGATACAGGTCCGGTCTATCAACAATGCAGTGTCGGTGCAGAATTTATTGTACAGTAATGCGAACCAGATATGCCTAAAATCAAATGAAATTAAATATAAAAAAGGCAGTGGAAATGCGATCACTCGCACAATGCAGTATCACCCTCGCGGACAAAATAGGCAATGAAGAGATACGCAGTATGACAGGATTGCACGACAGTGTTATTGTTAAAATGAAGAAAGGAATGCGTAGATGGCTCGGGCACACATAATAGAAAGAACGAGTGATGAAAGACTGTCTAAGAAGATCTACAGAGCAAAAGCGAGTGGTAGCAGAAGCTAAGGAAATCCAAGGCCGACTTACGAAGATCAAAGAGCCGGGGTGTTAGTTGACGGAAATGTCAAAGACACACACATACCTAGGTGAAAATGTGTGAGGAGAAAGATGAAATTTGAGGAAACGGAAGAAGTATGTAAGGACCGCGTCTCTTGGCGCTCCGTTCTCTCCGACTACGCCGTTAGGGATACAGCGTGAAGATATGTATGTATGTATTTCTTAAATTGACAACTGATTACTGCACGTATTTTTAATGTAAGTATTGTAAAGTGACGTAAAGTGACGAAGTGTTGAAAAAATGATACCTAACTGCCCTTGCAAGTGGTTCTCGGTTCATTTTTTCTAAATCACTGCTCGATTAGACGCCTAGTAAAAAGCTTATGTAAGTATAAGCTTACAGTAGTAACTAATTATTATATTTTTCATTTGTCTGTGTATGTGTCCATATGTATATTATGTATATGTATAACATGTATTATGTAATATGTAGATATGTAGATATGTTATTATATATATATTATATTATACATTATTATGAATGTAAATGGTATGTGTATTTTTTTATTATTTACTTATTTATTTGTATATTATTATTATTACTATTATTACCTATAATTATTATTTATTATTATTATTTTAAATTAAGTAAGTATTCATGTCAATGTCAATTTTGCATCGCCTACCGTAAATGTACTCTTAAGCTTTCTGTAACCCTAAGGTCGCCTGGAAGAGATCGCTTTAGCGATAAGGTCGCCCAAATTGTACAACCTTTATTTTTTTTATTCATATGTTTGTATACTTTTAATGGTGCAATAAAAGAGTATTATTATTATTAATTAATTGTGGTATAAGTAAGCGTAGGGTTTATTTTAAACAAATCGCTTTGACTGTGACTAACTCGGAACTCTCAGCTCGAAAAAGATACACCCATCACCCCGTCGACAGGCTAATCAGTAAAATACTCAATATGAAAATATCGTAAAATTACCTCACAAAAACTAATATTTTATTAGAATACACTGCTCTCGCGCACAGTTAATTGTTATTAAAAAACCACGGTCACACGGTTAACTCGCACGGTAAGACAATCCACACTAACTACTTGTAAATTAAGTAGATAACTAAAAGATAACTGTAGCTACTTCGATGGCGATTTTTCCTTAATGCAGTCCTTATCGTTTTCCAATGGGAAGTTATGTAAATAAGCAACAAAATTAATAATGAAAAATACAACTGATTATATTTGAAATTAGGAGATTTAATGTTAATACTAATTCCGATATTAATCATATAACAGTTTAAAATCAATACTTTCCACAATAAAACTTCTTTTCGTTATCAACAAAAAATTTTGGAAGTAATGGTTTTCGCAATTAATTTTTAATTCATATTTTATTAAGTATACGGGTGTACCAAAAGTGTCAATTTTGACGCATATTTTCTAAAAACTATTTAAAAAGTAATTGAAAGTAAGTTGTTGTAATATATTTTCGAATTATAGTTCGGAAAGCTTTCATTTAAAGCTAAAACATAAGTTTTCAAGTTTAGTTAAGATATGTATCCGGGCCACCATTCGTTATAACTATTCCGAATTCAACCGTTCAAAACCGTCTGAGGAAAACGGTTGTAAGTAACAGACATAGAAACATCGCGGTAATTACGAACGAGGTAACTCCATAAATGTTTCTATTCTTTAAAATTTGGAGCAAAACACTATAAGGACCAACTGTGCATGGAATAAAGATATCTTTGTTACATTATAGTTATCTAAGGTTAAGCTATGTAGCTCTGTTTACAACATAAGACATTTATTTCTGTAATATCTGTCAATTACTGTTACTGATTACTGACAATCTGTCAGTCCTACTAAGTTGACCCTAGCACGTATTAGACCTTCAAAAGTACAAGATGCTGCTTTGGAACAATCTAACAAAAAGCAACAACACTGCTCAGGGTCGAACATCTAATTATGCTTGCTTTGACTCTACATGAATATATATTAATTAAATTCTATCTGATGTAACGTAAACACAAAGCCATCGAGTATAAACATATGAACTTTCGAATATATATTATTTTTCTGATGACGCGGCCGAAATCTACCAAGGGTACCCAACCCCTTGAAGAGATTAATACTCCCGTGGCAATTCATTCTCAGCGTGCTGACAAGGGATTCCAAGAACGCTCCTATGGAACGCGCCGGAATGGAGCCCCTCTTGCGCTGTGGTGAAGAAAGTATCGGCGGAGCAAGCTACTTCCCTAGCAACTTTGCTGCCAAGACAGCGTGGATCACAAGCGCTATCACCCTCCACATTGTCGCGTGGAATAAGTTAACAGAGTCCTAGGGCCTGAGGTTTCGGCTGCGATCCCTAAAGACCCCTTTACGCATTTCGTACGACAGAAAGTGGATACCGTTAACCTTACTCTGTGATCTGAGCTACAGAAATGATCAAAAAGAATATCTATTCGCTCTTAATGGGAACGTGACCAAAATGACAAAAATAAAGTCGACATTAAACGTAGGTTTGATGAAGTTATGTGTTTTCTTCTGAACGATTCGCAGGTATTGCCTGCTGCTTATGAAGATACTCTTCTTCTTTTTGTGTCGCAGGAGAAACTTTCAAAAGCTACCTATCCCGTCAAATTGTATTGGGGCTCTTATCTTCAGAAAATCCCGAGATGATCGTCCTCAGCCATGCCAAGAAATATCGAGATCTCCTACAAAATATGTCGAAGTCCTTAGTGCATTGCTGAAGTAAATCTCACAGAGAGTGGCCTTTGCTTTTTTTTATAGAAGACGGGGCAAACGAGCAAGCGAATCGCCTGATGGAAAGTGGTCACAGCCGCCCGTGGACACCCGCAAATTTTGGGGAATCACGGGTGCGTTGCCGGCCTTTAAGGAAAGGAGGCAGAGGGAGGTGATGGGCCACCGCCCTCTCACTCACCGAACGAAACACAACAACAATAGATGCTGTTATTTCACGCCAATATTCTGTGAGAGGGTGCGGTATTTCACAGGGTAAACCAACCCATCGTGCTGCAATGCAGCATGGCTCTACTACGCACAGGCTCTCTAAAAAAAACACAAAAGATTCCTAACACCCTCACAGTTCTACAACAGCGCATACCACAAGATTCGTAGCCCTTCTCAGGATTGCTGGAGACACTACCCCGATCAGCGGTACACCAAAAGGTTCCCTTTGGTCACCGTTTTCTTAAGTTGAGAATATCGTAGCCCTAATCTTCAAATATTCGCTTACTTTTAACTAAAATCTTATATTTGGATTACTTTCAACTGCTAACTACATAATCTTCCCTACGCTTTATTAGTGAATATTAAGTCTGATAACACTGATATTTACTCTGTCACTATATGTGTAATACATTTTTTGTTATAAATGTCTATACTAACCGAAGATTTATTTAAGGAATCAAATAATTCATGAAACATGGGCCACGGGTTCGTGGGTTATTATGTTTTTTGTGAACTTTGTCATACAAAGTCAGTAAATCTATTCGCTTTTTTCACCTGCTCTGTTTAGTAACAGTCGCCTATAAGTGCGATGGTAACACATCTGACTTCCAATCAAGGATCTGAATTCAATTCCGGGCCAGATCAGTTTAGAAATGTTAATTCTAGACGCCGTGTCTGAGCAGCAACGGTGGAGCAAATCAAATAAGCTGATTCACCTGTACATACGAGTACGACACAGAAAAGCTGAACGGCCGCCGTTTCGTTAGAAAACAGTACCCACACCTCCACATTTTATTTTATTTTATTTAACTCACTTTGCAGTACGGGACAGGCCGATTGAAGTTATAGAGTCAATGGTTATTGGGTGCTTCTCCAGTTCGTTTTGTGATACCCATAACACAAAAATGTTTGTACAGCATTACCCCCTACCTATATATTTTTAAGTGATGCATACAACAAAACAGACAACTACTTTAAAAACATTCATGAAGAATTCGAACATATTATTTACAAAATAATTAGTGTAATAAACACAGAATTCCTTAAGACGATGAAAAATATTTTAACAATGTAGTGAATAAAATATACTGCTTATTGTAGCGCCTGTCAAAATTGTATGTTAAACCGATATAAGAAAATGGACACGTGTAATTTTGCGCAGGCGTTTATTAAATTGTTCTTCAAAGAAAATAAATTCAAAACATTCTGTTCAAGGAAACTTTGAAGCTGGTTACCTATTTTTATTCGACTGCAAATGCAAATATAAAAAATGGCGACCCGTCCCGGCTTCGCACGGACAGAAATTTTTATGAAAATAAAATGTGACATGTGAATATTTCGGAATGTGAATATTCGTAACATCACTAATCATTTTTAGAGAATTTAGACTTTATTTAAAAGACCAATACATATGTAGTTAGTAGCTACAAGTATTATTTATTCTGTGGTACAAAAGAGATCACTCTGCGCCCTAGTTTAATCAACCTGGGGGTCGCGGGGTTCACAGTCTGTTAAAAAAAATAAGACCTAGGATTATAAAAGATTCGTTTATTAAAGCAATGAATTTTAGTGTAGTGTTATAAAACTAAATATTACCATGTAATAACAACGTGAAATACTAAACTTTTAGCTTACTTTGCTTGATTAAAATGATGAATCATGAACATTAATTAATTAATGCGATGTTTGGCTTTGATTCTCACTTAAAAGTATTTCTATACGTAGATCATCTTTGCAAACACTCATAAGTAAATTATTGTCGAGTGATAACATTTAATTTTCAAAGCCACCATAGACGAGAAATCTTTTTCGCACAGGTAAGTAATAACAAAGGGTATCAATGTTTTCAAAGCTTCCGTTACTAGGCTTCCGTACTCACGTCGTCGTGCAAGCCAAAATTTATCTAAAACTTGAGATAAAAATACCAGTTGTAAAGTTTTATCAACTGATAGTTCAATGAGTTGATTGTGAGTCTCAGTTAGTAACTTGGCGGCTGCAACAATATTTTCAGCAAACGGATTGAGAACTCATCTTTTTGAAAAATTATTGTTGTCATCTGGAAAATATTCTAGTAACAGAATTTTTAATTCACCTAAATGCGTTTTCATGCTCTCTAACAGACGGTCAATAAGAAACACTGAATTTTTTAAATTCGCATTTTTGTTGATATAATAATGAAACTGAAGCACTACTAAAAAACAAATTTTAAAGTAATGTATTATTAATTCAATTTTATTTAATGTTTTTAATATAATTAATGTCTTTCATAATTTAATTTATTTTTAATATTGTTTAAAAATAATTCTTGTTGTTTTAAATTTAAGTGCAACTTTAATTCAATGTTCACAACTTATACAATTATTCCACAAATATTAATAAATAAACAAGGCACAATATTACAATGGATAATAAAACACCGATCCCCACGAGTCAGGCTGCGCCTAGTGTGGGGGTAATAAATTCGCTGTATATTAATAGGTACTTGTTTTTTGGCAATAAATTATTATTATTATTATAATCAGAAGTTGCAATTAATGCGTCAAAATTTCGTTTTTCAAGGCGTGTAATCCAAATTCTAAAAGGCATTGACTTTATCTGTCATAAGTAAAATGTTTTTGTTATGGCCTCGTACACTCGTACTTATTCAAGTCATTCAAATGTGAAAATATGTCACTCAAGTAAGCCAACAGTAATAAAGATTCTTTATCTTGTAAAAATTTTAAAAATGATCTGTTTCTATCTGTAAAAAACATTTTTAGTTCATCTCGCAATCCAAAAAGCCTTGTTAAAACTTTTTCTGGCGACAGCCCTCTCACTTCAGTATGGAAAAGCAGTGAATTGTTCTTGACACCCATTTCTTCGCAGAGTGTGGAAAGGAATCTAGTATGCAACGCTCGGCTTTTAATAAAATTAACATTTTTACAGTTTTTGATAAAGTAATTTGTAAATTGTTCGGCATTTTTTTTGTGACAAGCGTATGTCTGTGAAGAAAGCAGTGCGTCCATTCCACATGCGGCATAATGTTTTTTAATATTACTATCACGCCTGTTACATATTTATTCTTTTTATTAATAAAAAATACTATCGCGTATTATATTTTCTATGTAATTTCTGAACGCATTTTATGATTTATTTACAAATGCAAACCGGCACGCTTATTAGTTATTACGTAACTTGCAGTCAGCATGCGACAGCCAATATCGCGCGATATCTGCTGTTAAAACGAGAATTTGTGTAATGTAATTTGCATAGCGGCGCAATCTGTGAGTGGCGCTAAATCTACCGCGAAAACTGCATTTTACGGTCATGGAATAATAAATACCCAATTGTCATACATGATACCGATTTTTTAATACAATTAGTCACCGCTCGCATAGTAATCGCGTGGCTGTCGCTATCTGCTTAGGTAATAACCCCGCGGCGGCTTTTTTTTTTTCTTTCTTCACGACATGGCGCACAGATTAGCGCATTTGCCAATGTCACGTATTGTAATAGTATAATTAGAATCGTTATCGTAAAACTTCTCCAGTAAAGTGATAGTAGACTTTACTGAAGTTATACAGGACTTCTTGGAAGAGCGCGAGAATTTCAGCTATACATGTTTATTTAGACCTACTCCATTCTTTTCACTTACGCAGAACTTTAAAACACAATATACTATCACTTTTGTACTTTAAAACTCTCAAAAATGTAAAATATAGAAAATCGAAATAAAATGACAACCTCACTTTTCCCGTTCCCGCCAAAAAGTACCCCGAAGCGGTTTGCTTCCGCGCGGGCTGCATTTGTGTTGGCCTTCATAATTATTTTTTCCCACTTAAGAAGTACATAATACTATAGGTAAATCTTAAGAAGTTTTATTTTACTATAGTTGTTTCTTTTTCAGACGCTTATAGTCCAGATTTTGTATCTTAGTGCATCCTTTTATTCTTTACGGTTTTACTGCTAATTTCGTATATGCCACCTGATTTTCCTAACCTTCCTATGTAATTCAAAAATTTGTGGTAGTTTTAGTGGTACTGGAGGAGGTATTGGTATGGTTAGGCGGTCTTCGTGACAGCACCAACGTACAATTCTAGATCATAATATTTGAAAAAATATTCACATCGCATTGTTATTATTTGGATATGGTATTTAGTTCCTAATTTTGCTGTGATGAAGATATCAGTGTGGTTTAAATTCTGTTTTGCTTTTTTGTTTGATTTTTGGATTATGTGGATGGATTCTGTATAATGTAGACGTCTTTTATGGATACGTATTGAATGTTTTTGATATAAGCTGGTTTCATAGGTCGTTAAACCACCGCGTCGAGTGTAATATTGATGTTCATCAATATTGACTTTGTTGGAATTTCAGGAGGTTTCTAGTGGAGGCGTGCTGGCTGGCTCCGTCCGTCTCAATAAGTTCGCAATAAGTTAGTGCAAGTACAACGCAGGTTAAAACCTCGCCTAGGCAGTAATTTGAGACCCTCAGCAGGCGGCCGCGATATACACACGTGATAATTTTTATTTGTAAAGCGTGGTTTTGCGTTTTTATCGCCTGAGGGAGCCTTGAAAATTTAACTTAAACGTATAAATAAACGATTAATTAAAATATTATTTTAATTTTAGTTTTATAGTGAATGGGTCGCAAGACTTTATGCTTAACTTTTTGGCTTTTTCGTGGGTCGCGACATAAAAATGAGAAACAATGCTCTACGCTGTACTTATCCCTGTTGTTCTGATGCGTGAATGTGTCTACATTTCGAGGTTCTGTTATCACAAAAAAGAAGGCATTTATCTAGAAATGATTTGATTTTTCCTAACTTACTGTAAATGTGAGACGAACAAAAAATTACACGTACATGCCTTTACGCTACATCTCTAACGGGATAGACTTTTGACCTATGTATTTCTCATGTTCTTTATCGTGTGGCCTACCCATGTACCCTCGTGATGGGAAAAGAAAGGGCGTTAAAGAAAGAGATAAGAGGATGAATTTATAAAAATTGTTGGAACAATAAAGAGAAGAAAAGCTACAAATAATATTATGGCAAACTCTAGGGGAAGCCTATGTCAAAGGGCAAGCTGATAGTAAATGTTACCGTTGTCGATAATTATATAATTAGGACTTTTTGGGGGGAACGGGAGAAGTGAGGTTGTCATTTTACTTAGATTTTCAATTTTTTACATTTTTAAGAGTTTTAAAGTACAACAGTGATAGTATATATTGTGTTTTAAAGTTTTGTCTAAGTGACAAGAATGGAATAGGTCTCAATAAACATGTGTAGCTGAAGTTCTCGCGCTCTTCCAAGAAGTCCTGTACAACCTCAGTAAAGCCTACTATCACTTTACTGGAGGTGTTTTGCGATAAGAAAAAACGAATATGCTTGTGATTCCACTTATTAATACATGACATTTGCAAATGCACCAATCTGTGCGTATAATTAAGGAAATTAGTTACAAAGAAGTGTACGGTATCAGAAATAAAAGCTATTTGTATTTGTTAATTATATATCATTTCTCTATAATCAAAATAAATTATATTTTAAAGTCTACTATAATTAAATAGACACTAATATTAGTGTTGAGTTCATACAAATACCCATTGAAAATAGCACATTCAGTTTTACTCAAATTTTCTTTCCCTAAAATTCTTATCGGACTAATACAAACGTTAAAAAAAATTAGGCCAATCGATTAAGCTGTTCTCAAGTGATGTGCTTAACAACGAACACCGTTTAATTTTTATTTATACATGTCATAAAATTCAATTACATTGAGCACCAGTAAGATCAATTATAGAAAAAATGTTTAATGTTCTTATGCTCCTCTCTCACTACCTCATTAGGGATACAACGTGAAGATGTATTGTTCTTGTTGCTTAACAACAACAACAAAATATTTCGATGTTCACCAATAAAAATGTTTCCGCCCGGGATCGAACCGGGGACCTTGTGCGTGTGAAGCACACGTGATAACCGCTACACTACGGAAACGATAATAATAATGGCGAAATTAGCTTAGTTACAATATCTAGACGCATAGAATAAAACTATATTATTTCTTGTTATACATATCTTCACGCTGTATCCCTAACAGGGTAGTCATAGAGGACTGAGCGCCAAGCTTCGCGTTACTTATACACATTTTCGCTTCTTCGAATCTCACAATACTCCCCACACATTTCGCCTAGGTATGTGAGTGCTTTTGACATTTCCGTCGGCTAACACTGGCTATTTAATCTTAATAAGTCAACTTTGGTCTTACTTGGCTTCTTTTACCACTCACTTTCGCTCTGTAGATTTTCTTCGTCAGTCACTACTTATTCTTTTATCATATTCATTAATGCGGCCAGAGCACTGTTTATTTTATGATCAGCTTCTACCCGTCTCTCCATATCCAATTATTATTTATTTTTTAACGTTATCAAACAAGCCCTATCTTATAATATTAGTTTCAGTTTTCAGTCTACACTAATATTACAAAAGAGGTAAACTTTGTTAGTATGTCATGGATAAACTCTAAACTATTCAACTAATTTCAAAAATTCTTTCACCTATGGACAGCTATAGATCAGGGGGGGCCAACCTGCGGCTCGCGAGCCACATACGGCTCTTCGAAGGATTATTTGTGGCTCTCGATAAATGTACCCGAATTCCCTTTTTATTTTTGTGCTATTATATTTTAAAAAATTATTATCGTTCCGTATGTGTTTCAAAATGTCTTTTAAATTACTGACAATAAATATGAAAGACTAAGTGCAACGTTGTAACAAATTTCATTTCCATCCAAATTAAGAATGATATGACTCATCGAAAACTGCGCGAACGAACATAAACAGTGGCGTACAATTTTTTTTAATACCTTTTTGCATACCTTTTAAATATGTATTTAATTGCGGCTCGCGAAAAATTTCAAATTTTGAAAAATGGCTCGGACTATCAAGGAGCTTGGCCACCCCTGCTATAGATACTTTAATAAACACAGTGAAAAGAGAACTAAAAGTCTCCTATCCCGTGGGGTATCGTTAGGCCTCTTAAAAAGCAACAAAAAAATTTTTAGGATCTCTTGATATTAAGCCATCGATATATTTGCTTTCAAAGTCAGTAAACCGTCCTCTTATTTATGAATAATATTTACAAATAGCACTTTTGACACACCAACTCTTATCAACCAGACGCCCCCAGAACCCTGCATGTGAGCGCGTCCAATAATTAACTATTGACCGATTTAAAGAATCTTTAATTAACATGTGTATCTGTACATTGAAAATGTTTTAAATATTTTAATTAATTAATTACATTAATAACGATTTTTTCAATGTTTTACAATAGTATACATATACACAAAGACAACAGTGGGTGTTATTATTACCGCAGTGACCCAGTTCCCACGAGAGCATCACTCTTGCTCTCAACGAGACACTCGTGACGGCGCGATGCTACGCAGCGCTCTGTGGGTCAACTTTCGCTATCTGTAATAACTAGATTATGTTGTTCGAATGAATGAGTAAAGATTAGGTGTACAGTGTACACACAGAATATTATGTATTAGTAAGTGAATACAGTATAAATATAAATACATATTATGTTATGTATAATTGTTTACTTAGATAAGTAAAAGGAAATATTGTAGGTATACCTATTACATACATCTTTAAATAAATATATTATTTTCAAGTAGATTTCTTTATCAATATACAATTTATAAAATCATAACATCATCTTTCAATCGCTATTAATACATCTATAAAGATATCAGTGACGTCGATATCTTTCAGCGTCGGCATTTTTAAAAGTAATGTTTATAACTAGGTACCATTTCGCAAACGCACTTGTTCGCTAATAATCAGTTTATGTATGTACAGTTATATAGTAGTAATAGTAGTTATCAGGGAACAGGGTTGAATGCCCGCCCGTCTGCAGCCTCGCGGACGTCCCTACAAAGAATATTTTTTGGTTATATTTAGCTTGTGAATATTCACACTGAACTATAATTTATATGAATTATGTTATTTTTATTGGCTATTAAGCCACAGACACTTAGTGCCACAGACACATTATTCACAGACACATTAGTGTCTGTGAATATGTCGATGGTGTGTCTTTAATAATTAATTAGATATAGTCGATTGTAGACCACGGCGGGTCGCTACATACGGATAGGAAATAGACTGAATGAACCTTCAAAAACTAGAGCATTTCATATATATTACATTGATTATAATAAATTACATAAACAACGTGTTTTAAAATCTATTAAAATTGAATACGTACGTACAAAAATGTCAGGGATATCTAAAGACATTTCTCTAATACACCTCAGAGACGTACAATCGTTAACAGAAGTGTTAAGAAAATTATATGTTTCATAATTAAATTAAAATAAGAATATGTAAACTAAATTGCAAAAAATTAGAATTTCGGTGAGAAATGTAGAAGTTATCATTTTAGATTTTAATGCAGTGGAATAAGAATAAGCTGAAGGAAGATGACGCTATTGGCAGAGAAAAATAAAATACCTGAAGAAAGAAAACGAACAGTAGCTGTTGCCGAAAAACTGATGCATATAACTGTCCGCTTTATTTTTATTTTTTGTTTATTTATTAATTACAAAAACGAAATAAAATAAAAACATATGGCAACACTAAACCATATTGTGGATTGTCTCGTCGCCAATATTCTCTGTATCACAAGGAAGGGTCTAATTTAAGAATTTAACACAGGAGGACGTTATACAATACTTGTGACCTACCTTATAATACATATTTAATGTAAATATTTATTCATTTTAATAACATACTCCTTAACACACGATATATGTTAATTTATCTTTTATGTTAAGTGGTATGTTGTTCATTAAATATGGTATAAAGTATTCAGATATTCTTTTACTATAGTAATTATCAGTGATTTCACCTAGGATCAAGAATCGAAATTTACGGAGTATTTGCTCTAAGAACGTGACCGTTTTTGGTTGTCCGACTTTCTGGACTTTACTAATGCGCGTGACTAGGGGCGATTAACAATACAACGATACACAGCTGAACATAACATATTTTTATTATTTTGAATATTACTAGGCAAAACACTTAAGATTTACGAGTATTTTGCAAATAATTATTTCAGGGTTGCACGACAGTGTTATTGTAAAAATGAAGAAAGGAATGCTAAGATCGTTCGGCCACATTGAAAGAATGAGTGATGAAGGACTGACGAAGAAAATGTATAGGACGAAAGTGAGTGGTAAAAGAAGCCAGGGAAGACCAAGGCTGACTTATCAAGATCAAATAGCTAAAGTGTTAGGCGACGGAAATGTCAAAAGCACTCGTATACCTAGGCGAAAATGTGTGAGGAGAATGATGAGATTTGAGGAAGCGAAAGAAGTATGTAAGAAGCGCGACACTTAGCGCTGCGCCCTCTCTGACTACCCCGTTGGGGATACGGCGTGAAGATATGTATGTATGTAATTATTTTAGTATGTACGTGAAGTCGGTCACGAGCTGACACTGACGCTGCGTGGTTGCCATACTTACTAAAGCTGTTTTACTCGTGGTTAAAATCAATGAGTTAGAAAGAGATACTAAAATTCGTTTAACACACGGTGATAAGAGCGGCAACCTATTATGGCTTCGTCCATTCTCTTTATTGGTCGGAGAGATCCACAGTTGTGAATGGCATTGATTGGTAAATACTTGTTCCGCTTGTTCATGCATTATGGACCAACAAAAATTATGATACTTGCTGACAAAATAAGCAATGAAGAGATACGCAGTATGACAGGCTTGCACGACAGTGTTATTGTAAAAATGAAGAAAGGAATGCTAAGATGGTTCGAGCACATGGAAAGAATGAGTGATGAAACTGAGACTGACGAAGAAAATCTATAGAACGAAAGTGAGAGGTAAAAGAGGCTAAGGAAGACCAAGGCTGACTTATGAAGATCAAATAGCTAGAATGTTAGGCGACGGAAATGTCAAAAGCACTCGTATACCTAGGCGAAAATGTGTGAGGAGAGTGATGAGATTTGAGGAAGCGAAAGAAGTATGTAAGGATCTCGACACTTGGCGCTCCGCCCTCTCTGACTACCTCGTTGGGGATACAGCGTGAAGATATGTGTGTATGTGTATGTATAAATTATGATTTTGCATAATAGCCGGTTAGTATGTTACAATAATCACATTTCTCGAGTTTCATGCTATGACCTATCCGGCGATACGTAATAAGCAGCTAAGCTTTACAATAAGTACTGCTACCTGTTTAGAATTTGACAACAGATATTGTTAACTAGTTCTTGGGAGCCAAAACTATGCCTGTGTAGATGGTGTTTTCGATAGTAATCAAATTTCAAAAACAAAGCTTCATTTTACGAAATATGTTTTACCCAAAAACGACTTCTGGCGGGTAGTCTAGAAATCTTAAATCTAGAAGCCTTAAGTCTAGAAGCTTTACACTCCGATGTTAAGTTTTTTTTAACTTTTCGAAAGTCTGCTATCAAAAAACAAATTCTATCACTGACACCCTCCTGACCAATGATGTTATAATACAAAAGAGATAGATAGGTTACGTTAGTACTAATCCAAGTAAAATATTGTCCCGGTTATAACGTTACAAAGTGAGACAAATATACATTGCACTGCGTCGCTATGCAATGTAAAACTTAATTGCATTTCAAACTAACAAATCACATAGCTCTCGAAATCATTGTGATTGGTCAATTTCAATTTCTTACTACATTTTAAGCGAATCCGTGACTAATTCATTGAATATTAGTAATTAATGCCACAAAACAGATATTTACAAAAAATTTGATTGATACCTAATGGGATTAGACAGAAAAAAATGATGTTTGCTTTTTTGGAATTTCATTTTTCTTGAATCATGTACATGAGAACAGATTTATTTAAAAAGATCACCAACATTTTTTAATTATAAATTTGAAAATGATGAAAATGAAACAACTACTTTCATATAAAATGGATATTATTTTTTATTATGCATTTACTATGAAAGAAAAATGTAGCAATTATTATTTCTAATTTCCTTCAAATAAATTTAATTCATTTCTCTTTTGTCTTTTTGATATTTTTTTTCCATTTTGGGTTATTTTTATGCATAAAATGAAGTCGGACATTGAATTGTATTTTTATATTATTGCTTTTAATAAATGTAAACGATGATTAAAACTGGGTGGCTGCGTCATCACTTGATCGTGTATATTATACAAAATGTTTGGATTATCAAAAGATTTTAGAATTTGGAATGCGCAATAGGCATTGCATGACATTGTTGGTTCTCTAACATTACTTTTCATATTCTTTGACGAAGTCCGGGTTGGCAAATAGCAAAGTTATGGGGTGCCACTTTTCGAGTGCATGTAACTCATCTACCTCTTTTGTAAATATAACATCATTGCTTCTGACACCTCAATAACACACCTCATTATTGTAAGTAAAAAACACGTAAGCAGTAGTAATAGAAACACCAATAGATACGTAAAAAAAACAAAATATATTATATTCACCACTTTTATATTGCAATTACATATGAATTAAAGTTAAAAGATGTTAACGCCACGAAGGCACGTATTAATCTGTGTCTAGAATGTGTAGGCTTCCACGACGAGCACGTAGCAGGCAATTCTCGACAGGAATAGTCTTGTTCTACCTACATTCTTGATAATAATTTGTCGGCGGTGTTGCCACTCCCGTCGCACTATTGCGCGATGTCTTACAGTAGTTATTGTAACGTGCTTCTATAATAGGCATGATGACAGATTTAGAAATCCTCTTCTATATTTCCGAAGAAAATATTATTCCAGCAATAAACTAAGTTTTAACGCCAATTATTGCAATTTTTTCTATGTAATTTGAATTAAGCGCGAAAACGCTAGTAGGTGCTATGGCGTCCGGTTGTGACGTCACGCCTAGGTAAATATTGTCCTACATTACGTTATTAGGGTTACATTCACAAATTAGGTAGAATACAAAAGTTATATTTACTTAGGCGTGACGTCATTCGCTCTGATGGGTGTTTCAGTTAACATGGCCGATTGCAGTATTTTATACTTTTATTTTATTAAAAATATTATTAATCTCAATGTCTAAATTTTTTTTTTTAATTAAATTAAATTAAAACTGAGTCATTATTTAGAATCGTTTCAACATATATTTTTCTCTTAAACTCTTTATTATTTGATTCTGTAATACCGTCATCATGCCTATTACCTATTAACTTTAATCCCATTTAAAAATAAAATATAAAATTATCATTATTAAAGACAACAAATTATATTTATTATTTATTTTCCTTATCAACTGTACCAACTTTTTCTAAGAACGCTCGATAGATCTACTTATGACCAAGTAAATAAGTAACTGATGTTGTACAAAATTATTTTCACAGCCAACATTCACAATAATAGACCATATTGTCAAGGCCATAGACACTATTGCAAGCGAAAGCAGAGATGTTACAGTAAGTGCAATAGTATTAATCAGAAAACTCGCTGAACTGCTACACGTTTGAACTGAATTTTGATAACGTCAACAAAAAAAATTAAATTAAAATTTTATATTTTATTGCCTTAATTAAAAGGGTTCACAATTCAGTCTTACTATTTTCTAGGATTCCGTACCACAACAAGAAAAACAAAACTCTTATAAGCTCCTCTTATAAACTCTTATACAATACAATGCCTGTAAAACTTAATTTCTTTAACAAGAATATAACGTACAAGCTTGAAATTCGAGATCGTAATATATTTCGTAAATCTAGACATTGAGTTTTTTTAATACATACATACAACATATATATCTTCACGCTGTATCCCTAACGGGGTAGTCTTACATACTTCTTTGCTTCCTCGAATCTCATCATTCTCCTCACACATTTTCACCTAGATATGAGAGTGGCATATTTTTAAATGAATGGGAATTCCATAGTATTTCCGAATTCGTTGGTGACTACTATGCGAGGCCTTCGAAGGGTGACTACAAAGACTAAAAACGCCGTATTTCAATTAGCGTGTTCTATTTAATTCCTGTGTGTACGAATAAAAATAAACTCTGCACCCTTAATCGCCATTGGACAACCCACAGCTCGTAAAAATATCAAAAGTTCAATCGTACAGGTTTCTATAAATTAATTATGCAATAATTGTATAAATTTATCGTTTTATAAAATTCGAAAGGAACTCTTTGCGTTCGAGTTTTTCTTTTTGACAAAATATAAATACAATCACAAGGTAATTTAAAAGTCAAATCAACTATTTAATTGGGAGAACGTGAACTTGAATATTGTTAATGACAAATATATTCTAAATCTCAATTTGATTATTTTGCGAGCAGTACCAACGACTCGTGCGCAGGCGCACATGTGGTGTGCTACGACGTGCGGTACGTGTGGCAGTATGACGCAACGTTTGTCGTAGTAATGGAAAGTTGCCGTGCCTGCAAATATGAGATAATTGTTTATCAGTAGGTAAAGAACTTATCAGAGCTTTATATAAATAAACTAGTGACCCGCCCAGGCTTTGCTCCGGTGGGATGTTTGGAACACGCCAAATTTTGATACAAAAATTCCATCCCAATTTCCGACTATTTCCGTGGATCCCAAACATTTTCTTTCATACGAACTTTGTCCTGACAATTGCAAACACAAAGAAAAAGAAATAAGCCAAATCGGTCGAGAAGTTCTCATGTAGTGCTCCATCATACGAGTACATGTCGTAATTGATTTATATAGATACACAAACAATTCATGTACATGGTATTCTTGAACTGGCTACGGGATAAGTTTCGTAATCATGAATATAACTGAAAAAATATTGGGAAATTCATTGAAAAATGTAGAAGTATTTTTCACTCAAGTAGTGGGGATATGCTCTATCTTTGTCTCTCATAGCGCTGGGCAATGACCAACGAGTATGACACTACCAGTTTCTGACATCGGTCGAAAAAGAAATTTAAAATTAAATTATGCAAAAAAAACATGGAGAAACAAAAGATTTGAATAACGAGCATTTTAAACTCAATTTTATAATTTCATTTTAAATTTCTTTTTCGACCCATGACAGATGTATGTTTAGTTCAAACCTTACAAGCCAAATTTGAACCACTTTCTCTAAACTTACGACTTTAATTTTGTATATTGTTCTGTTCTGATAGCAATACACTTAAATGATAGAAATAGCCCGATACTGCAACCAGGATTGTCTCCTCATGACAGCAATCCTCAACGGTTATTAGCACTGACACGAAACTTTGCGTATATATTTAATTTTGATAGCTAAATATTGTCTTCACTACTAACTGATGCTTCTCGACGGTCAGTAGTAGAAATGCGAAACTTTCCATATAGATTTAATTTTGATAGCTAAACATGATTTCCACTATGAATTGATGCTATACAGCCAAGATTAACTTCTCATGAGGGAGCTCTTCAACGGTTAGTAGCATGGACATTAAACTTTGCAAAACGAAATATATAGTTTGAGATTGGCGTCGACAGCACTGGTCTGCAACCTTTCTAGAAGAAGGAAAACTCTAAAATCAAATTCGGGAACCGGTAAGAGACCTTGCAACGATGATGCGTTATATATGCAATCGAGATATTTCTAATTAAAAAGACGCAAATAAATGAAAAATAAAAAAATAAAATTAAAAACGAGCTTTTATAAAAATGCACAAAAAAGAAAAAAAATGTTAAAAGTTTGTTAGCTTTAAATCGCATAAGAACAAACATACTGATTATGATACGTATTCACTTATCATACTTTTTCTGATGACGCTTCTATGAGCAGCCATATTTAACCTTTTTGTGGGTTAGGAGTTTACACGACATTATTCTCGAATGTGTTTTACCAGCTCCTTGGCTAATTTTTTTCTTTTTTGTGCATTTTAATGAAAGCTTGTTTTTTGATAATAATTTTTTTAGTCTTCATTTAGGTCTTTGTTTGGGCTATCATATATAAGTGTTTGGCAAAATGCAATGGAATTACAATTACAAAAAATTAAAAACGTAACCTTCAAGGTTTTATTTGATGAAAAATTTGTACTATTTACAATTAATATACGTCGAAAATTGTTTAAAATGCGATGTCGACATCTATTTCTTTGGAAATTCGTAAAACTGCGAAATGGACGTTTCTAGAACAACGCACTTGATAAAACAGATTGAATTTGGAAACGGGTAATGAAACAATTTAGATGCTGTGCGATAACCGATTGAAGCAAAGTTCGGTTAATTGCGACAATATAAAGTAAACACGATGTCTAGTTATATAAGGGCTAGTCGCTCAGACACTGGTAGAGTATACTTGAATACCTTATACTATTTTATCGATATTGTCACAGAATAATTAGCTACTATTATATTCTTTAAAATAATAAAATATTATTAATATTTACAATGCCATGTATTTTATTTGACAACTGAATAATAGCGTTTAGCCATAACAACCTAGTTCTATTCTATTTGTAAATAAAAATATACGAAAAGTGTGTATATATGATTAATATACATACATACATACATATCTTTACGCTGTATCGGGGTAGTCAGAGCCTACGGAGCGTCAAGCTGCGCGGTCCTTACATACTTCTTTCGCTTCCTCAAATTGCAATTTTTTCCTCACACATTTTCGCCTACGTATGCGGGTGCTTTTGACAATTCCGTCAGCTAGCAGCGTATTTTACCACTCGCTTTCGCTTTGTAGATTTTCGCCGTCAGTCTTTCATCACTCATTCTTTCTATATGTCCGAACCTTCTTAGCATTTTTTCTCCATTTTCACAATAACACTGTCGTGCCACCCTGCTATACTGCGTATCTCTTCATTGCTTATCCTATCCGCAAGGGTGATATATATCTAATATATCTAAGAGATCCCATTTCTACTGGATTTATCACACTTTCACTCAATTTAGGGCATATCCAGGCCTCTCTATCGTACAATAAATAAAGTTAGCACCAACACCGCATTATGGATGGCCATTTTGGTTGTGTTAGGTATATTCACACTGCCTACTAATGCAGACAGAGCATCGTTCACTTTATTGCCAACTGCTACCCGTCTTTCCCATATATGAGACATATTGCTTTCTGCATATATTCTATAAAATTATAAGAATCATCGACGAAAAGAATTATTTGGATTATTTCCACCACACTAAAAATATTCTCAAAATTACAGCCTTCAAACATAAAAATTACTCAAGTACGAATAGTCTAGCACAGAGATAAATTATGAATTTCTAAACTGTAATTGAAGAGAAGACCAATAAAACTTTAATTACATTTTTCCTGTGAACTTTATATTATAATGCTGGAAATTTTTGCATTCTTGGTTCCTAAGATTGAGAGGGGTCCAGTCAAGTTATAAATATAATGCGGGGATCTGCCAACTGTCTAATGCGTCTAATATGATATATTGCCGATCTGAGCTTATTAGCCTAAGTCCCAACGCGGTCCGCCCACTGAACTTATTATCTACTGTTAAGCCAAACTAAATAGCTGATTTCGCTAATTCTAATTGTTTCCCACCCAGTTCTAGACTATTATGGATTCTGTGTACACTGGATAGGAAAAACTTGACACAATTGCTTTTAAGTACTAATTAAAAATAAATTAAAAAGAAATAATTAGTTACGATTAATAACAATAATTTACTACTTTTAGATTCTTGTAGTACCGAAAAGGATCGGTCTCGCCTCCTGGCTGTTTCTGAGAAAGAGTCAGGACACTGGTTGAAGGTAATACCTTCAAAAAACTTAGGAACCTTAATTGACAATACCACGCTTTCTCTCATAGTATCCTTTCGTCTGGGGGCCAGGAGTAACCTTCCTCACCGTTGCCGCTGTGGTGATGTCGTCGGTGTACTAGGTCACCACGGTTTATCATGTTTACGTAGTGCGGGCCGCATGTCACGACATGCTGCCTTGAATGACGTCATTCAGTGGGCTCTTGTCGCCGCTGGCGTTCCTACAGCCTTAGAGCCTGTAGGTATTGCGCGCGGCGGCGGCAGGAGACCGGATGGTGACTCATTCCTTGGAAACTTGGAAGATCGCTGGTGTGGGATGCCACTTGTGTCGATACACTTGCTGTTTCCCATGTGCCGGCGACTTCCAAGTCAGCAGATGCCTAGATTGTTTTAAGTCTGGGTGTACTGGGAGACGCCCCCAGTAATCGTCATCTGGTTTTCATAGCACAGGGAATAGTCCTAGTTTAAGATCAGATGATTGGTGTGTATTGTCTGGCACATTATTATTGTTATTATTGACCATCTCGAAACATCCGCCTAGGTCCTATTCTGTCCGCTAACATATGTCTTTTCTATTTATTTTAAACAATAATGATGTGATGATTAAAACAAATCATCTTTAATATTTCAATTTTTAAAATCATTCATGAGCACGAGGCGAGGATTCTTCTTATTATAATATGTTTAGTGTATTTAATTTATTTAATTTTAATTGGAATAATATTATATCAGTAGATGGTAAACTATAGCGCCCTATCTTCTCTTAATCTTGTCCTTTTATTTATTTTCCATTTCAAAATTATAGTTATGAATCAACAGATCATTGTTGATTAGAAACGCCAAGTGTTAACTCTTATAAAAATTAGGTACGTTAACGAAATAACCAGTACAATTTAATTAAAGTTACTTTATCTGAAATTAATTGGAACTAACTGAACAATACTTCCTGACATGAATGACTATCCACTCAAATATTTTGTACTCAATTGTTTGGCCTTTTTACCAGACGTAGGCGTTGATGAAAGGAGGGTAATGTACTTTAGTCTGTCGATATGAAGGTTTTTTCCAGTATGGTTTTTTTGCTCATTGTATGTAGCATGGAATTCGCAATTTAGTACGAATTTTTCTTTTTCCCATTGGAATTGTCGTAGGTGAACTATCTGGGCATTACGGATTGTTGTGGGTGAACTTTCCAGGCGTTAACTTTTTATAAATAGACGAGACATTAATATTTCTCTACTTATCATATCTCCACGCTGTTTCCCTAACGGAGTAGTCAAAGAGGATGAAGCGTCGAGCTTTGCGGACCTTACATACTTCTTTCGCCAACTCAAATCTCATAATTCACCTCATACATTTTCGCCTAGGTATGAGAGTGCTATTGGCATTTCCGTCAGCTAACAATCTGGCTGTTTGATCTTAATCAATCAGCCTTGGTCTTTCTTGGCTTCTGTTACCGCTCGCTTTCGCTCTGTAGTTTTTCTTCGTCGGTCTTTCAACACTTATTCTTTCTAAATGCCCGAAACATGTAAGTATTCCTTTCCTGAGTAACTTCCAGAAGAATCTTTATATAGTATGTAATACTTATACCTAATGAAAATGTTTTTTTTGTTCTACAATCACGTGAAAATTACTGAACGTATCGGCATGGGACTATTCGACTATTCGACGCGGAATCGTTGGGTTTTAAGCTATTTATTCTTTGAATCCCATAGACTCTTCACCATTTTTCAAACAAAAATCTACTATTAGGTACAAAATTTTCATTTACGCGCAGCAAAGCGGGCGGGTAATCGCTAGTTTAATTGTAACAACGAATGCAGTTACCCATAAATTAATAATTTAACTTACATATGTATTTTAAATTTTGGAATAACCAATTTATTATGACCTCGCCTTTCCATAGGTACTATTAATATCGCCTTTCTTTTTAAACAGATCTACTGTATCCGTAACTTCCACTTCACAACATACATACACACATATCTTCACTCTGTACTCTGAAAGAGTAGGCTCGTTTCTTGAAGGTCCTAAGTCGTAACGGTTCGGGACTACCGCCGCTATAAATTGGTTCCACAAAATCAATGCGGTCCTTACATACTTCTTTAGCCTTCTTGAATCTCATCACTCTCCTCACACATTTTTGCCTAAGTATTTTTGAGATACCACTTCACTGAACTTGCGTGGGAACCTAAGTGAATATGTCTGCGATACGCTGTTCGCCGATTCTTTTTTGTTATTATTCATTATTATGGAGATCACGAGACTTATAAATATATAAAAACGACATTCTTTACGAACGAGGCCTAAAAGCAATAAACGAAGACAGTTATGTAATAACAAAAACAATTTTTTTCATTAAACTTTTGCCTTGACGGTATGACGGTGCTCGCTCAACCGTTACGACCACAACTTTGCCACTACACTTTGTATTAGAATTGCCATATACACGTTTCTCATTTCCTGGACATTTCTGGAGATATTATGCTGGAAAATAGATTAAAGGCAATTGGAATATTCTTTATATCTTAATCTTTTCTACTTGTAAAAGAAAAACTGAAATACAAATTATTTTGAATAATAATAAATATTTCTAAAAACAACGAGCTAAGGATTTAAAAAAAGAACAAAGCACACAAACAAAGTTTTAAACAAAAATATAACGCCTTTCATATTAAGGTTTAAACTTTGGTAAAAACCAACAATAGGTGTAATTCAAATTGAAGAAGATAAGATAGCTTTCCCTATCTCTTTCACTTTATAATACAGACTGCAATGAATATCCGCGATTTTAATACATACATAATTAATGACCACAATACATACATCATTCCGGGGCATTTCAAAATTTTCCAGCCAACTGGCAACACTACTCTCAATCTCAGATTCTAGATGTGCTTTTCTCTGTTTTTGGATCTTGACATAGGCAGAAATGTAGAATACCTCGGGATATAACGAGAAGACGTGCTTATGCAGCTCGTGTAATTCTCGCGTGAACGCGTCTTGCACTTTTTAAAACTGACGTGTAAAAATGTCAACTGTCAGTCACAAGTTAATTACCGTTAGACGGCAACACACATTACAATGTTGCCATCTAGTTATGACTGAGTTAGTATATTTTACTGAAACATTTAATCACGAATTTTGTAAAACTCATTACTCTTATTTTCGCTTTGCCAAGTCAGGTAAAAGCAGTTTCAGAGTGGTAGAGCCATACTGCACTGCAGCACGAATTGGGCCGGCTCGCCCGGTGAAATACCACCCTCTCACTGAATATCGGCGTGAAATAACAGCATCTATCGCTGTTGTGTTTCGTTTGGTGTGAGAGTGCCGGTGGGCTGTCGCCCTCTCCCCCTCCTTTCCCTATTTCCCTAAAGGCCGGTAAAGCCTCGGATATAGAAATACCTCGAACGTTGCCAGTGTCCATGGGCAGCGGCGGTTACTCTTCGTCAGGTGATCCGCTTACTCGTTTGCCTCCTCTTCTTATAAAAAAAAAGTACGTAATAGATATATATGCGCTCGATTTATTAGACGACCAGTTACAATTTTTGCGAGTAAATGGAAACCTTAAGATGGTGTCAAGTTCCTAAAAGATCTAGGGATCTTTCTGGTTGATTACGAAACACTTTATTTACCACAAGGCACCTGCGTAGGTAGGATTGCCAGGTGAAAACATTTTGAATTATCGGAATTTTAAGTTGTCGAGAAAAAAATTATCTATAAATTCACATGAAACTTTTTCATTGAAGTTAATATCTTTTATTTTCAACGCAAAGAAACTCAATATTATTCACTAATTAAAAATTGCGATATCCATCAACAGATTAGGCACCTAATTATTTACTTTCCACAATCAAATATAGTTAGATATTATTCGCGGTAATTTACAGCCACGTTTATTTCGCAATTGATTTGTCCAATTGTCTTATTTATCTCTATCTGCAGATTCTAATCAAGTCAAATCTAATTCTGACATTACATTTGGTATTTTTTAGGAATAACAAATTCATCATGACCTCGGGTTTCTAACCGTTTAAATTTGCTTTCATTTTAACAGATCTATATTTTTCCTAGTACATATGTTTTGAAGATGTATGAACGCCAAGGTCACTACCTACATTAATCTCTTTAAAACGATCTCTCGATGATATTTAAGATCGTTGTAAATGGCATGTATTTACCCTTTCCAATCTAATACCTTTTTATGTTCCCATTAAATGTCATTCGCTCTATATTTACATCGTCATGTTTTTAACCGTTCAAAAAAGAAAGAGGTTCTCAATTTGCCTGTATACATTTTTAATCCAAATTTTTAACAGAATCAAAAGTGCAGCATTCAAATTTTTTTTTAATTTAATTAAGCCAATTAAAGATTTCCACATAAATATCATACATGTGTTGCAGATGGTGGTGGTTATGGTTGTGTATGTGTGCCTATGTGCTGATGCGTGTGTCAAACACAGTCATTAATGAAAGAAGCGTATGACGCTTTGTTGCTTTAGTGTGTCAATATACATACGTGTAATGATATATGATGAGATAATTAGCTAGATTTCTTTTTAATAACTGTCTGGATAAGAGGAATAAGCCTATGTCTCTGAATTTACCGTTAAACATGTGTTTTATAAGGACTAGTGTAATAGCCTAAATGACTGCTTTCAAATGTGCTACATTTTATAAATTGTATTAATATAATGAAACATTTTGAATATGATTGAGATAAAACTAATTGACATTCGTTACCAAAAAAGGAGTTATTGGGTTTCAAACTTTAGTAGTGGGAACAGTGGGGTTGAGCTAGAGGGAGATAGCGTTACATAGCTGTGACGTCACGAAGTCGCAATGACATTGCGCAGCACTAGGAGTGGCAGAGACGGCACTTATCCCCACTTTGTTCCCACTACTAATGATTAAAAGCAAATAACTCTTATGTTTTTCATAGTATTTTGAATATTTTTTCAGCTTTGTTTATAATTGTATAGACTCAGGTGTTACCTTGCGGAAATCCATTTCATGTGATAAATTCCCAAATAAATAAATTCCTAGGCCAGCCGGATTCGGTGTTAATTGGCTGACCGAATCTGATCTCTGGTATATCCTGAGGATGCTTCATTGAGAGGCGAAACACGTGTCGATTGGTGGTTTTTGGAGTTTCAGCGGAAACTAGCTAAAAATTTGGGAATTTATCACATTTGTTTTTAATTACTGAACTTCTCTTTTAACTAAGTTGTTAAAAAATAGTCATCTAACCTGTTTTGCTTGTTGCTAATGCGGGGAACAAGTACATGAAATAAACTTACGTGACGTGTACGACGACGCGTAATTAGGAATCCGTCTGAAAGTACTCACTCACCTTACCCAAATTTATGAAATCACAATGTACACTAGAAAAAATATAGAAATTTCAAAAGAAAGGTGTTTTTAATGGTATGGAAACTCGTGGTCGCGATCAGCTAGTTACTGCAAAATTTAAATTTTGGGCAACTGTGGTCGTTTTTATTAAAAATTACTCGATTAACGGAAAAGCAATTTAAACTTGTTATTAAACGTGCACTAATTGAAAAAGCATACTACAAAGTTAGCAATTTCATTGAAGAAAAGACAATAGTTTGAAAATAATCTTCTCTGCACACGCATTTTCTGGCTTTATGAATATTGTATTTTGAATAACTATTGTAGAATGATGTTGAAAAAACGATACCTGACTGAGTTTCTTGTCGGTTCTTCTCAGTGTTCAGGTTTTCTTTTCGAACCGAACTAAAGTAGATTTGACGTTCAAAATTACCTCGTGATTGATTGAGTTAACTTGAATAAATCGATTTGACTTTGACTTCGACTAACTCTGGGTAATTACATCATATATCGTCAAAGAGCGTCATGTCCGCAACAATTCGGCGGTTCTCCAAAGTAAGAAAGGCACGATGCGATGACTACAACTATCCTCATAACAATTGAGACTTACATGTACTCTGTCGTTAAGATATCATATAAGTTTTTCTTGAATGTAATCAAAAGTAACTGATGTTGATCTGGGACAGGAAGAAATACCGTCCAAGATCATGAAGGACCAGCATTCCCACAGAAGTAGTGGTCGCCTAGTGGTCTAAATTCGACCGTAAATATATAAATGTTTCTTTTATTGACATCTACATAACGGTTTCGAAACAGCTCACAGATCATACGAAATGTACTGTTAATTTTTTTAAATTTTAGTCAGTTTTGGAAATAAAGGAGAAGAGATGTTCAAATCGAGTTAGAATAGCCAAATTGCACCTTCTTTAATTCTTCTACAAATATTTTTGAATTTATTTATTTAAATACACATTATCTTAAATAATAGACTTCCTCAAAGTTGCCGCTTAGAAAGCTGTCATTGCTTAAAATGCTCAGCAGACTGGCAGCATTAGCTCTTTGAATAGCCAAACTGATTCGTTGGCAGAAGAAGCTGCCAGCCCGACGGTCTCCCGAAGCCTCGACCAGTCTCTTACAAATATCAAAAACCAGCCGATGGACTTCGGGGCCCCAGGTACCCAAAGTTTCAACTGCAAAGGACGTAAATATGAAACTCTCAGAGACGAGTCGTATACTTACGCCGCTTCGAGTTCTCGGCAGTGCTGGCCGCGGCACCCGCTGACTCGGAAGTCGCCGGTATATAGGAAACAGCAAGTGTATCGACACAATTGGCGTCCCACACTAGCAATCTTCTAAGTTTCCAAGGAAAAATTAAAATTCCAATTTTTAAATATATTTGAACATACCTACTACTGAATATTTCACACACTATCGTGTGGTATCGTCACAGTGTCAGAAAAGAATTAAAAATCAATTTTTTCTCAGACTGTGACGAGACATCATGAAATGTCATGCATCTTAGTTAAATAAATTGTCAACAGATGGCGCTGATGGCTGATGGATGAAAGTTTTTAGAATAGAATCTTTTATCGTAATCATTATATAACTTCGCATTATTCGTTTATTTTTTGACGTTAGCAGCGAACGTTATTTTCAAAATGATGACTCAGTCATCAATTTTAATAAAGTATTAAAGGAGATATGACGTACCGACAAATAAACGCCTTTGACAAATACCTAAATATGATGATTATGGTTATATTAAATAATAAAATGCTATGTACATTACATTAAATAAAATAAATATGATATTGTGTAGGACATTAAAATGTTAAAAGTCAAGGCTGACTTATGAAGATCAAATAGCCAGAGTGTTAGCAGATGGAAATGTCAAAATCACTCGCATTACCTAGGCGAATATGTGCGATATGCAAGGACTGCGACGCTTGGCGTTTCGTTCTCTCTGACTACCCCAATGGGGATACAGCGTCATGATATGTATTAGAATGTTAACTACTGCAAAATATGTTTGTTAACAAAACGTTATTACTTTACAGTTTGTACTTTATACAGTTTATGAGAAAATCCGCTGTGACAGACGTACGAACACATGAGCAGCTTTGTAAGGATTCCGTTCTTCCTTTTAAAATACGGAACCCTAAAAAAATGGGTCCGAAATCTGTTGGGGGTCAAATATTACGGTCCTAGTCCCTACGTTGGGGGTCAAAAATGGAGATATAAGCGTTATACAATGTACGTGCACCTCCAATGTATGTTATGTTTGTAGGTTTGTATGTATAATAGTGCATTTGTTTGTTGCTATCTAATCTTCAAAGTCAGCCTTGGTCTCTCCGTAATGTAAAAGCTTAACAATTAAATATATAAGCAATTTAGTGACAGGAAAATTGAATTCTTCGCGACCATAACCTTAATTAACCTCTTGTCATTATATAAATAAACAAAGCCTCCGTGCCTTGACCTAAAAACAAAAACGTTCGACTAAATCCTGATTAAGTAACTAATAGTTATCTTGTTGAAATTGTGTAGATAGATAAGCAAATATCTATATAAATAAATGTAAATGTTGATTCATTCGAAATCTCAAATCTCTGAAAGTTTTTCACCGATGGCTTCGAAAGTTTGGCGCAACGTTGCATTCGAATGACGAAAAATTCGAAATGCGTGTTTTTATACACTTTTTGGCGAGAACGGGAGAAGTGAGGTTGTCATTTTATTTAGATTTTTCTATTTTTTACATTTTTGGGAGTTTTAAAGTACAAAAGTGATAGTATATTGTGTTTTAAAGTTCTGTATAAGTGAAAAGAATGGAGTAGGTCTAAATAAACATGTGTAGCTGAAGTTCTCGCGTTCTTCCAAGAAGTCCTTTATAACTTCAGTAAGGCCTACTATCACTTTACTGGAGGAGTTTTACGATGAGAAAAAACTAATATACTTATGATTCTACTTTTAATACGTAACATTGGCAAATGCGCTGATCTGTGCGCAATGCCATAAAGAAAGAAAAAATAAAAACTAATGTACTTATTGAGCCACAGCAATTCATGACCAGATACAGCTACTAATATAACAGAAATGTTTCAATAAATATCATACAGGATGGCTTTGCAAGAGAACTTGATTACGAAATTTCAATATTTATCTTACTCTACAGACGACAAAGTGACAAAAAAATTACTTTATATTATTTATATATTTATAATAACGACATAGAATAGACGACAAAAAAATGACTTTATTGAGATAAATCAATACATACATATCTCAACGTTAACATTTGCAAACTTAAAACTAAACATTATCTTAAATTTCTTCCCCAAAATTTCCCAAAGTTGTCGCTTAAAAAGCTGTCATTGCTTAGGGTGCCCAGCAGACTGGCAGCATTACCTCTTTCAATCGCCTCGTTTGATTGATTGATTCGTTGGCGGAAAAAGCTGCCAGTCCGACGGTCTCCCGAAGCCTCGAATAGTCTCTTATAAATATCAAAAATCAGTCGATGGGCTTCGGGACCCTAGGATTCCAAAGTCTCGACTGCAAAGGTAGTAAATATGAAATTCACAAAGACAGTCGCATACTTACGCCGTTTCAAGTTCTCGGCAGTGCTGACCACGGCACCTGTCGTCTTGGGTACATGGGTAACAGCAAGTGTATCGACACAAGTGGAGTCCCACAGCAGCGATCTATTTCCAAGAAATGAGCGTCAAACTATCCCGCACGTTTATTACGTAACTTGTGGACAGCATGTGACAGCCAATATCGCGCGATATCTGCTGTCAAAACGAGAATTTGTGTAAAGTAATTTGTATAGTGGCGCTAAATCAATCGCGAAAAGTGCATTTTATAGTCATGGAATAATAAATACGCAATCGTCATACATGATACCAATTTTTTATTACAATTAATCACCGGTCGCGTAGTGATCGCGTGGCTGTCGCTGTCTGTAAATTTTTAGGTAATAACCCCGCCGTTTACTGCCGTCGCTGCGCGCAATACCGACAGGCTCTAAGACTATAATATATAATTTCTATGGACTAAATTTAAATATGTTAAGCATGTAAACTTTGCTCGTGAAATGTTTTAAATAATAGTGAAAATCGTGTTGAAATCCATTTAGAAGTTTGGAAGTTGTAAGTGTATTCACAGACACAAACGCGATTGCGATAGTATTTTATACCATAGAGAGTTATGTAATAAATATAAACAAAAAGAAGAAACGAAATGACAGGTATATCGGTGACGTGCACAGACATTTTCGATAGGGTAGGAAAAAGTAAACTCACCAACACCATTTGTATGTAATAAATATTTACTTTATTTTTTCACAAGTACTATAGAAAATATTTCAATGGTAGCAAAATTGCTACTTTCTATCTTATAAAGCTAATAACAAAGACAAGTCGTTTAAAGTTGAAACTAACAGTATTATAACGATGAATAAGATAAAAACTACTTACAATTTCTTTTTATGATTCTGCTATTGGTTAGATACAGTATCTCTTTATTAACTTGTGTGCGTATTTTGAGCTACATAAGGACATATTCACCACCACTACCATAATATACACGCGTATAATTATACAAAACACTGTGTTAGAAAAGCTTTGAATTTATGTAAGTTTAGCCATCGTTCGAATTTGTCTGGAACGGTTGCCGTGACGCGTTCGTGACGGTTTCTTGTCGGGTTTTGTTTTTTTTTTCTTTTTTCATGGCATGGCGCACAGATTAGTACATTTGCCAATGTCACGTATTATTAGGTAAAGCACAAGTATTGTTATCATGACGAACACATGAAGCACGTTCGAAGTAAATTCGTATTTTGTTATCGTAAAACTCCTCCAGTAAAGTGATAGTAGACTTTACTGAAGTTATAAAGGACTTCTTGGAAGAGCGCAAGAACTTTAGCCACACATGTTTATTTAGACCTATTCCATTCTTTTTACTTATATAGAACTTTAAAACACAATATACATCACTGTAGTACTTTAAACTCCTAAAAATGTAAAAAATAGTAAATCTAAATAAAATGACAAACTCACTACTTCCGTTCCCGCCAAAAAAGTCCGTCGCGTTTTGTTAAAGATAAATAAAGCGAGCGCGGGAATTTTGAAAATATATTTTTAGTTGCAATTTATTTTTTTTACTTCAAGTAATTGGCAAATTATCAGAGTAGGTAGTGTCCATTTGTCTCTATGGAATGCACGCCACTGAAGTATATAATCTTTAAACTTCTATCTTTAAAAATTATGGCATTTTTAATAGCGTAGAATTTAGCCATGTAGCCATCCTTTCTAAATGTCAAAAATTATTTGATCGAATACCACCAGTTCAAATGTCGCCTAAAGGTTACATATAGCACTAAATTTATGAAATTATTACTTTGTAAAATTAAATTCTAGAGAAACGAATTCGTATTATTGCGTCGTGGCTGTATGTCTGTCTGTCCATATGTCACGGCCGATTAATAACTTAATTTATTTATAACACTATATTTTAGAGGCAATATTCTATTTATTTTATTTAAGCGACATATTAGTAATTACAACTACAGATTACGGATATTATATTTTTAATAGATTCAACAATTTTACAACTTTTAATCATTAATTATTAGAATGTTTTAAATTAATAGTTTTAACAATATTCCTTACCTTATGTACTCCACGAGCGAATGTTATTTATTAGGACAGCAGAAATTGTAGAAATTGATGCAGAAATATATTGCACAAAGCATATTTTTAAAAGTACAAAATCATTTTATAAGATTATTATATTTTGTCAAGTTAGTGTATTTTTAGTGAAGTGGTTTAGTTAGAAGTGGATTTAGTTGTAGTGTATTATATAGCTGGTTTACTTTATTCTGTAAAGCCAAAGCTTGTTCTTCTTCAAAAAAAGCCTTACGTTTCTTAAGTTTTTAAAATCGTATAAGTAGTACAATATGCACTCTTAATTTTGAACACACTAATCAAAGCTACTATGAATTATAAATAGTGCATCCACTATGGTAAGTACGGGTATAGTCACCCACAGTGACCCCGAATTTCGCTGATCGCTCTCTTCAAGACGCCGCAGTTCGCACACCAAAGGCGCGGTAAACGCACGCGCAAAGACATACCCCAAAGAATACTTGACAGTTGCGTTCGAAATTTGAAATTCGTGAGTGTTTTTGTTTGTGGTTTGTGCACCTATCTCCATCGATAAGCTTCCTAAGGTATGTTTATAAGTGAAGTTTATTCTCAAAAATACTGGTTAAATATTTACTGGAAATTTTACTATTAATACAAATAGTTATATAAAAAATTCTCGTGGTATATTTTTTTTAATTATTTTAATTACTTTTCTTTTTTAATTAATTTGTTAATACGTAATTTAAATTTATAAATCTTTTCAGTTTTAACTTTGTAAAATTAGTTTTTTACTTGTTTTTTATATTTATTACATAGACATTACTTACACGTGTATAGTAATAATAACTTTGGGTGTCTGAATAATTTGGATATTTTACAATTACACACACATACACATAATTACATATATTTATAGAATTTGTATTATACATAAAAATGAAAAAAATTGATGTCGAATTAACTTGTAAACAAAAATTACACGTCGTGTGATTTTAATGAAGACATCTCAGTAACCAGTTAAACGGTAACTTATTGTTTTATGTATGAAACCAATACCATCAAATGTTCTCGCCTTGAAAAATTTGAACGTTTTTAATCTGCATTATGCTATGCTAATATTTTGTAATGTACAGGTTTATTTTTGGTGTAATTTCCAACATTGTTTGCAGTGACACTGTCACCCTTTCATATAGAATACGCAATGAATTATGTAGTAAATGTTGCAGTGTTTTTAATATAATTTATGTTGACGCAAACATAAAGATACATACATACATACGTATCTTAACGATGTATCCCTAACGAGGTAGTCACAGAGGACGGAGTGCCAAGTTTCGCGGTCCTTGTAATACTTCTTTCGCTTCCTCAAATCTCATAATTCCCCCACACACGTTTTCACTTAAATATGTGTATGTTTTTGACATTTCCGTCTGCTAACACTCTGGCTATTTGTTCTTCATAAGCCAGCCTTGGTTATCCTTGGTTTTTTTTACAGTGGTAAAAGAACTTTCGCTTCACTTTCGCCCTGTAGATTTTAAGATAAATGTAATTTTCAAAAACAGTAAGATGTACCATCATATGGGTATCCCAGATGGGTGTTATCGATATTTGTCGCTAATATTGGATTTCTCATATTGTATTAAATCAGAATTTACAGGTATTGAAGATGGTAATACAAAAAAAATATTTTCAATAATTTGTAGACTTAAAAATTATGAATTTGCGGTCCGTTTTGCTATTTCGATATTTTAATGTGATACATACATACATACATACTACTCTGTCAAGAAAGTACCGAGAAAAGATCAATAATACACGAAATATTAGTTATTCATCCAAATTTATTTTATCACCTTCAAAATATGCTGCTTCAGAAACGATACACTTATGCCAACGAATAATCCAATCATCAAAACATTTTTTAAACGCTTTTTCCGGAATTGAATTCAGTGCTCGCCGCGAATTCTCCTTTATGTCTTCTATCGAATGAAAACGGGTGCCACGAAGTGGTAATTTGAATTTAGGAAAAAGAAAGAAGTCGGCTGGAGCCATATCTGGTGAATAAGGTGGTTTCTCAATGGTATTTGTTAAGTTTTTGGTCAAAAATTCGTTCACAATGATGGCCTTGTGCGAAGGCGCATTATCGTGGTGCAAAATCCAAGAATTTTCTTTTCACAAATCTGACCTTTTTCGTCGAATTTGCTCTCTTAAACACCGCATAACGCCCAAATAATATTCTTTATTTACCGTTTGACCTTCCGGCAAGAATTCCGAGTGCACAACACCGCGATAGTTAAACAAAACAGTCAACATGACTTTGACTTTTGATCGACTTTGGCGTGGTTTTTTCGGTTTCGGTTCAGTTGGAAGGCGCCACTCCGAAGCTTGTTGACTAGTTTGCATGTCAAACTCGTAAACCTGCTGATGGAAGCCACCCTGAGTCTCGGAACGTCACGTTACTAGAAATCCTGGAGTATTGCACTAATGCCTTTTCAAAACAGTAATATAATAAATGATGTTATTACTAATGACTAAGACGGAAATGTCAAAAGCACTCGGATACCTGGGCGACTCTCTTTGTGAATTTGAGGAAACGAAAGAGGTATGTAAGGACCGCGGACTTCAGGCGCTCCGTCCTCTCTGACTACCCCGTTAAGGATACAGCGTGAAGATATGTATGTATGTTATTACTAAAAACATGAATCTGTGATTTGAGAATTATAACTAATGACTAGATTGTACTTTAAATAAATACGTTTACTGACTCGCGACCCAAATAGAGGGATGTTATAAGTTTGACGCCTGTCTGTCTGTGTGTTTATCTGTTAGTGGCATCGTAGTTCCAAAACGGATAGACCGGTTCGGATGCTGCTATTTTAATAGAAAGCTAGTTGAACTGGAGTGATTCTTAGCTATTCGTAATGAACTCAACGCAGAATAGGTACTAAATATGAGCTATCCGCACTCGTAACAAAACAACAAGTACTAATTTTATGTTAAGTTTTATTTTATTTACATCGCAGACCACCGACGCCTTTGTGAAAAAAACAGATTTCTTTTCCTCTTTGAAGGCTTTTTATGTATTAGGGGTCTTTTTATTTTTTATTTTATTTGTAGGTTTTTATTATAAAAAAAGGCCAAGTACGAGTAGTGCAAATTAGTATTCCATACTGTCAATTACAAAAAAAAAATTCTCGTAATACTTTAGGAGCAAGGAGTATTTTCGAGTGTTAAAAATGTAACTCAAAACTATTCATATATTTTTGATTCGCAGTATAAAGAACCTTCATTTGTAACGACACACGACGACTTCAAAATATTTTTTCTTAAATATCCTAAGTCTAAAAACACACTTTACAAAGCGAAAATTCAACATTTGAGGGTCACGTTTGTAAAAAAACTAATAGACTTTATGTTGTTGCACATTCATTTGGCACCGACTTCAATAACTGTCAAATTTAATTATATAGGTATGTGTATCGTATTTATAAAGTTATTTTAATTGTACTTGAGTTTTGATTAGTAAAGGACAGTTATTTTATATTTTTCAGTGTTTTTTTTGAAGGAAAAATAAAGGTTATAACCAGGTCGCGTTATCTATCAGTGTATCTTCGAAGTCCAAGCTCCAATATCCGTGAAATTTAAACGGGACCACCTCTGACGTATTACCTACCAAACTTAAGTTATGAGGTTACAAACATACAAAAAAAAACACCATACAGATGAATTGAGAACCTCCTCCTTTTTTTGAAGTTGGTTAAAAATAACTAAAAATTATAGAATTCTATTTTAAATTATTTAAATAGCGACATACATACTAACATATATATCCTCTCGCTGTATCCTCAATGGGATAGTCAGAGAGGGTGGAATGCCAACCACGGCCGTCCCTACGTACTTCTTTCGCCTCCTCAAATCTCATCATTTTTCTCACACACTAAATACTACAATGCCTACCATATTATATAATTTTACTTTGTACATTTTATTATGCCTATTGATCTTAAACTTCGTTACAGTCTATTATAATTTCGTGACCGTATGTGGTTAAGAGGTAATTCGATTAAATATTTAGCGTATCAGAATGAATAGGAAGATCGCATCTCGGCGCGACCTCGCCGCTCCATTATGGTCACCTTTCGTTTTTTTATTCTGGTCGGTCGTTAGCGCATTATATTCATAACTAAATAGTATTTCGCTTACTAACTGTAACAATAAGGGACTGGACGGAAAAATATAAAAAAGAAAACTTTGCGCTCATTTCCACGGTCTCTCCACGGCCCGGTTTTTCACCGGCATGGATAGAAACCTTCCATACTTGCACACGAAATAATATGTACATAGCACAATTTGTGATTTATCAGCTGGACATTTGGGCGGTGCAATGAGTCTGTGCTACCGTCAACATTGTATAAATGACTCCAAAGTATGGATAAGCCCAATATTTTAAACGATACTCGTTCGAATGTACATCCAACTCCATGATAATACATATATATCCACTTTCTTGTGCTTTATTATAGGGTGCTTTATTTTAACTGCCGACGCATGTTACCTGTGTTACGGTATCACTTTTTGAATCTGTGCTGTGGCTATGTTTAGAGGAATCGTTCGACATGATGCCCACCTTCTAACATCGCACTGATCACCACCGGCAGGGATTTCATCCTCACACTTTGCAATCAAAATGTGTTGCACACGGTTCGGTTCCAAAGGAGCTCACTCCCTCGAACATTGAAGTTGTGGAATGAGCTCCCTGTCGCGGTTTTCCCTAGAGACAACAGCATAGGGTTCTTCGAAAAGGATGTGAAAACGTTTTTGCAGGGTCGGCAATGCATGATACTACTGATGTAGCGGGCGTCCATAGGCCACGGTAACCATCCGTATGCTTGTCTGCCACCTTTGTGGTATAAAAAAAAATCACACACATTCCATTCCACTCCGTGAACAATCAACTTGTACCAAATCCATCAGTACTGCAAGGGATAGGGGTCCACGGTCACATATCTATTCAAACCTACCCATATCTACTTCTCACACAGGACTGATGACCAGACTTGAATTTTTTGCCGGTCCTAAGCTCTATGAAAAACCACCACGGAATTCGTATCTAACGTCAGCGCAGCTTTTACATTCTCGGTTGTCTGAGTTCGAACGGTTCGGATTTTGGCTTGGGTCTTCCTCTAGTGATCGAGTCAGAACTCACAATAGCCTAATGATATGGATTCCTTAATTTAACAAGCCAACTACTCGTCACGGTGAAGTATTGAGAATCTTGACAATTTTCAAATGTTATTTATTTATATCGCGAAATCTTGCACAAATTTAGAGGAACTTTAAGAATTTAGCACCCATTCAAACCTTATAATATTTATCGAGCAAACTGACAAACCTCCATTTGTTCTTTGTACGATATTTCTACTTTTCGGATTTATATTCTTGGTGGTATAAAATTAGTCAGAATTTCCAACTTACCTAACCTTAATTTCAAACGAGTTTATCGACCTCCTAAGAAGATCCTATTACAGAAATCGTTAAGATATAATATATTGTTAAGCAAACCTTCAATTTCATGTTACGCTTCGCCACGCAACTAATGCATAATTTCCTTCGTAAATTATCTGCAAAAATCGCGTCGATAAGCACCGCCATTGTATTTCATGCACTTTACACTTCTTACAATGTTATTTCCATTGTTACGAATGATTCGAGTTGATATCATTGTGTGGATCACGTCAGGAAGGACTTGTCTACAGTATCTATTCTTTATATCCCTGAGTAGAAATAGAGGATGCGGTGCCAAGAATATTAAACCCTACATACCTCTTTCTCTTTCTGACATATATATGAGAGTACTGATGACTATTGGTCGTTAGAAAAACTGGTAGTTTTAACTTAATTTTATGTAATTTGTAACGGATTGCAATTATTATGTAATTTGTAACGGATTGTTGATATTCCTTTCAACGGAATATATATTTAAACAGAAAATAACAAACCTAGAATACTGTTTTGATAATGTCAGCGACGTAAACTTTTAATGTAACTGAAATGATTTATTTATTTGTGTACGAAATGGTATATTCAAATATGTACTTGTGGATTTGTGCGAGATACGTCCTATTTATCATAATACTATCTTTAATAGGTTTTGATATAATAACGCTTCGATTAGCGCAGTCGCCGCGGGGTTGAGTTTACATAATTACTTTGAATTAAAGGAAGTGCCTTTTATAAGCATGTCTCTAGTCCGAACGAATTAGAATGCGAAAATATTTTCGATTCTTCTGTTATTTATAATAATATTAAATATTCTGTTGACTTACATTTTTGCAAGAGCCCCTTCAAGTTAGGTAACTAACTCTCTTTAAAGCTTTTGGCCACGACTTCGCGCGAAATTCAAAAACACACAATATCTTTATAAATTGTAGCCTATGTGTTATTCTGATGTATGAGCGTAGTTTCATTAAAATCCATTGAGTGGTTTTTGCGTGAAATACATCCTCACGAACTTTCACATTTATAATATTAGTAGGATTATTATTGAACTTTAATATCAACAAAATAGAAGTTTTAATAATAGTTTCAGTTAATGCATTTTCTACTGAAAGATAATAGTTTACATAATATGATTAAATATGAGTTGGAAGTTTTCTGTTTAATTACTTGCTAGGCGCGACTGAAAGAAAGTGAGTTGTGAGTGAGTTCAGTCGTGAACTGTACCGCAGCAGGCAGCGGATTAAAACTGAGAATACATTTTAGACCTAAAGTACCCTACAAATGACTTTATTTCACTTCTGACTGGCTGTGCTTCGCGGTTTCACCCACGTCATATTTGCTATTTTTCCGGTATAAAAGTAGCCTAACTTACTCTCTCTCGGATAAACAAACAGACAGAGAAAAATTGTAATAAAGCGTTTGCAAAAATTGTAATAAACGGTTTTGGTTACTTACAAGTAATCATATAAGCATAAGAAAAAGGCTTTATTTTGAAATCACAGACAGACACTTCATATTTTTTTGTATGTATGTGCAGATTAAAATTCTTGTACTATTTTTATGTAATTTTTTCTTCACTAATATGTACTAAATACTATACTAATATGCATGTACTAAATGCAGAAAAGACATCTTTAGAAACGTTAAAAGCTCACCATGTACGGTTGTTAAGTAACTTACAAGGCGCTTTGAAAACCGCTGTTTTCTAAGCGCCTTGGTTTCCCTTGCCCCGTTTAATGTATGTCACTGTCTTCCTCAATATCTTCTACACAATTTCACTCTATACATTTTCTTCATCACTTGTTTCTAACCAATTCTACCTACACGTTCAAATCTTCGAAACTCAGTAGTCTTTATGTATCTACACCTATGAAGCTTTTAAAAACGAAAATATGTCAACAATAAACACAATCGGATACAAGTCAGTTATATAAATCTTAAATTAAAAAATACGGGTCCATTATTAGATGTTTGTTTTCCTTTTTCGGGTTTGGTTTACTAATTTACTTGGACCATGAATCAAAATGGGCGGAGCATTAGCTGTAAGAGCTTGTCCGTTTTTTATTGATCATGTTTCTTGACTGATATATTTTTGTTTTCGTGAATACGAGATTTACGAGTATTTTGAAGTGAAGTCGGTCATGAGCTGACATGAATTACACTGACAGTGCGAGGTTGCCATACTTACTAACTGTTTGTGGCGGCTCGAAAATAAAAAAAACAATCGGGAGCATGCAAACACAAATTTATTAGAACGGGATACTACACAGGGTCGGGGTTGATTGCCCGTCTAACGTCCTTGCCTCGCAGCACAGCACTTCCCTGACTGTCCGCGGTAGGCAGGCGAACCGATGCCAGAAGTTAGTGATGCGGCTAGAGTCGCGCGGTTCAGCAGTAAACACCCAACAGAGCAGGTGTCGGGGCACTACTGAACCCGTATTTAGGACCCCAATAAAATGAGGTGATCATTATAATGAATAATAATGTTCCCACGTAAATTATGTACGCTGGAGAACGAATATAATCGACAATCAATATGTTACATATTGATTAGTATACTTTCAAATATTTTCGAAAACAAAACAATATTAGTTTTTGAGCGGCGTCCTTGCATTCACAGTTTGTGACGTCTCGCGCGGAATTCCAAACTAAACGGCGGTAGAACGACTAAGTACCTCGGTGCATAGCGAGCGAGAAGTGCTGTCGCACAGATTACTCGTATTTTAGTTAGTTTTTCAACGCAAAGACAAATTTATGTATTCCTATGATAACTAATTTTATATTTGTTTATTATATTTGCTTATTAAAATAAACTTTCTTAACTTTTATTATATTATAATGGAAGATTATATTACCAAAATTAAACTATTAAACAAGATGTACGTTATAACGTTACATGTTTTATTCGTGACTAGCAAACCCGGCCTGTTTCACTGGGCGTTAGTTTCACTGGGCGTAAAAAACAAAAAAAAATTCTACTGATCCGATCGCTACCAAACTTCACAGGAACACCCGCTAGGCCAATCTGAAGATTCCCTGAAAATTTCATCGAAATCGGTCCAGCCGTTTCAGAGTCCATAAGGAACATACATACATACATCGCCTTTTATATATATAGATAGATTACGTCCAATGAGATAGAAAAAGAGACACGAAAATTTGTTCTAAACACGATGTTAAGAGCAGCAACTTATTATGGCTCCGTTCAATACGCTTCTTGGTCTAAGTCAGACCGAGACTAGTCTCGAACTAAGTCTCTGTATCAAACAGCTCAGTATGTGTACAGATGACGGTATAAATCGACTATGTTAAACGGACAAACAGACATGGCAAAACTAAAAGGATAGCGTTTCAGCCATATCGTGCCTTCAGTACGAAACTGACCTGATTCAAAATTTTGAAATTCTGGGGTTATTCACAAACGACGGAAACTTTCCGTGACGAAAGGCATAATTCAATCCGACGAATTGGATTTGTGAATACGACCATATTTAATATGATAAATATAATATAAATATAATTTGTGAATGGCGTATAGACAAAATCATCGAAAAGTTTCCTGTCGGATACGGAAAGTTGAGTTTCCGACGTTTGTGAATAACCCCGCTGATTTGGGAAGTTACATAATGAATTCACCGAAAATAAAATATTTTCACAAATAAATGCATAAATATTCTCACGATAATGCTAATCAGATGCAGACAGATAGGTAAATTCATAATATATCTTGATAGTAGGTATTTTTAAGTTTGTTATTATAATTCAAAATTCTGAAAGGTGCGATACATCTAAATACATATATGTCTCGTCGTTATACACCAGGCTAGGTGTCTTTAATATCAGTATAACTTACCATCTTTGAGACGAGATATAATCACAGTTAACAAAAACAATACAATATCTCAGCTAAAACAATGCCTGTTGTGTTATGAACTTTATCGCACTCTTCATAAGACTCATACGTATTTATAATCTCGCGGTTCACACGCTGGGTTGTAATTTTTGTTGCGACATTACAGTATCACTGTAACAGGTTGGGTAACTAACAGGTAAGCAGATCCAGATTACACGCAAACTGAAGATTACATATTTTACTAAATATTTAAAGATCTGTCTACATTTGCAAGTTGCAGACATTGTTACAAAAGCTCTCACTGAGGACAGTACCGATACAATAGTATGATGACTTCATAGAAAGCTAGCAAACGCGGTTCACGTGTGCACGCTAATACGCACGCGCTAAGACACTTACACATCGATAATATTTAGCATGAATATAACTGTGCCAGTCGGGGATCGGGGTCGCATTGTAGCCACTATTACACTGTACTACGCGGCCACCACCAATTGTCACAAGCAAACATTAAAAACGAATTCGCGTCCATTTTTTTATTAATATTATGTACTGACACACATTCAAAACTAAATGAGAATGAATGATACATAATAATAGACATAGAGATTGTAAACTTAAAGTGTAACTTAGTGTAATAATAATAAATAAATAAGAAAATTGTAACTAGAATAATAAATAAATAACGATTTTGTAGTTAGAACGATAAATAGATAAGTAAATTGTAATTATAATAAGAAATGTATGTTGTAAATTAGTAACTAATAGATGTAGATAGTAGAATAAGCATAATATAAGAAATATAGTGGTAAAAAAAAGTATTGTACATGAAGGACGAATGGAAAGTAAGGTTTGAGAATGGTTAAAAGAGGAAGGATAAGAAAGATCAAAAGTATCATAATGTCTCTGACACTAGATTGGGGGAAGTAGTTAAATCATAAAAAATTAGAAAATAAACTAAATGAGACACATACAGGGACAAACCCATTTACCCGGCCGCGAGTAGGCAATTCATTCACGCGGGGGAAGGAAGTCGGCATCTTTATAAAATATATATTCTCTACACTTTTCTCACCAGTTTTTAAAATTTCGTATCTCAAAAAGAGAGACGGATGAGATTGTTCACGAGCTCATGACGTATTACTATCATAGTCGATTTTCACATAAGCTACATAACCTACAAACTCGAAATATGGGACAGTGGTACATCTGTTAGACTTTAGACGACGCTGATGTGGACACCTGCAACTGCCATTAGTTTAATGCTATATTACTTAATCGGTAACCACGCCCACAGCTCTCCGCCTATCTGCTCTCGAATATTCAGCGTCCGATCTCGACGCTACCAATCAGATCACAGTACACTGCCCCGCGCCCCGCAAGTTTTGGGCACGTTTGTTTTCAACATCTAATTACTCGAAGAGTATCTATGGGTTTACTAGGCACACTAACCGACCTTCAGCCGCCTCGCCAGCCGGGTCCGCCAGAGGCCCGACCCTCACCCCAGTAGGAAGCCCGTTCAGATGCGCGCAGGTGCGGAACGCTCCCCTGGCGACGCCTTGAGCCCGAGGCCCGCCTTCCATATGAGGTATCCCTAGGCTGGAGGAACCCTCAGGTGGTCGACCATCTGGCAGAGCACCTTTAGCGCTCGCCCCAACTCGACCGGTGACGCTGTAAAAGCCACTAGGGTTAACAGCAAAGAGGGGTTTTTTAGTCGGTTCGATCCGACACTACTCAGTCGGCGTAGAGTCCGGCTGAGTGTCCGTGGGGATTTTTTCGCCTCTCAGAAACACAAAAAAAATATGGGTTTACTGGTCCGCGTATCCCACCTATGTTACCCACATATGTTATACTAGTAAATACTTTAAAATATTTTCATAGGAGAATTAAAGTAAGAGCAAATTCTTGTCTAGTCTTGAACCTGGAAATTTTCTTTGAGAATGCACCTTATTTTCAGTATTCATGAACAGCATTGTTAAGCGTTTTTGTTGAAAAATCAATTAAACTTCGTAAAGAATTCGTAATGTAGAAATTTTTCATTTAATATCTGATACGATGGCCTCAGTTTTCTACTTAAATCTCCAAGTCTATCCCTAAAGGTCAATACTTAATTTAATTCTGAATTCGTGAATTAAAGGACAATCATTTGATGTTCTGCACGATGACCTTATAAAACTTTCTATGATTCTATTCTACGTATAGCAAACTAGCAGCTAAAGACAAAACTCAACTTCTAAATGTCACGTCTGTGTTTGAACCACTGCTTGCTGCACTTTATTGTTCCGAAACTCAGCTGTTTACATTAAATAATTTATAAGAAAAATTAATGTGAAGGACGTCAAAGTGATTTCTTAAGCAGTCCATTCCTCTAATTTCGGAATAGGGTATTAAATCCAGACACGTCGAGACACAGATAGATATATATACTAGCTGTACCCGCGACTTCGTCCGCATGGAAAAATGTTCCTTGATCTCTTTAGGTTACTGAGGTTACTCGAGGTACTCGTGTTGTTGGTGTTAAAAAAAAAGTTATTCTCTATAATGGAACATCTGCCATATTAGATTTATGATGACGTCACATATACAAAAACCTTCTCATGCACATTCCATTTCATTTGATACCCATATTGTTGGTGCTGAATAAAAAAAATTATTTCCTATTATGGAACATCTGCCATATTGGTTTATGATGACGTCATATATACAGAAACCTTCCCCTTAGTATTCCATTTTATTTGATACCCATATTGTTGATGTTGAACGAAAAAGTTATTTCCTGCTATGAAACATCTGCCATATTGGATTTATGATGACGTCACATATACAAAAACCTTCCCCTGCGTATTCCATTTCATTTGATGCCCATATTGTTGGTAATGAACAAAAAAATTATTTCCTGTTATGGTACATCCGGCATATTGGATTTATAATGACGTCACATGTCCAGAAACGTTCCTGTGTATTTGATTTCATTTGATACCCATATTGTTTGTTGGTGTCGAACGAAAAACTTATTTCCTATAATGAAACTTCCGCCATATTGGATTTATGATGACGTCACATGTCCGGGAACCTTCCCCTGCGTATTCCATTTTATTTGATACCCATAATTGTTGGTGTTGAACGAAAAAGTTATTTCCTATCATGGAACATCCGCCATATTGGATTTATAATAACGTCACATATACACAAACCTTCCTCTGCGTATTCCATTTCATTTGATACCCATATTGTTTGGTATTGAACAATATCCCGAGAAACCTAGAACATGACACCTTGTAGATCTATCGAAAAAATACAATACAATACAATACAATACACTTTATTGCACCATAAATATACAAAAAAAACAAATGATCAAAAACATAAAAATATAGTACAAAAGGCGGCCTTATTGCTGAACAGCAATTTCTTCCAGGCAACCTTTGGGTTATAGGATATATATTATGAAAATAGGAAGGCGACTAAGAGGAATCAAACTATCATAGATACTTTAACTATGCTTTAAATACATATACATATACATACATACATATAATTACATAGTATACCCATTGATACATACATATACAATACATACATACATATAAATACAATACACCTACTACATAAATATATTAACAATAAGTACATAGTGCACAGCACATTGTTATAAAAAGTATTAGGAAAACTAATTTGACAGAAAATGTTCCTTCACTCGCTTCTGGAATACACTGAGAGAAGAAACACACTTGATGTCCTCAGGCAGTGCGTTCCACAAACGAGTAGCTCGCAGAGTAAAGGAATTGGAATAGAAATTAGAAGCGTGAACTGGGATATTAAGAGTGAGCATACGGGAAGGTCGAAGGGTTCGATTAGCAGTAGAGGAGTGGAAAACAAAACGGTTTTTCAGATAAGACGGAGTAGTGGGAAGGAATAAGACAGAGTATAAAAGAGATAGAACATGATAATCTCTTCGACGACGGATAGCTAGCCATTTAAGTTGGGAGCGGAAAGTGGAAACATGATCAAATTTACGCAGATTAAAAATGAATCTAATAGACAGGTTTTGCAGACGTTCAAGCTTGTTTAAGGACTCAACAGTGAGATCAGGATAGCAAACATCTGCGTAATCAAGAAGAGGAAGAAGAAGGGATTGAGCAAGAGATATTTTGGAGGCAATTGGGAGGAAATTACGCAAACGTTTGAGGGAACTGTACGCTCCAAACATCCTCCTACTGATTTCGGCGATCTGAGGTCTCCACGATAGGTGCCTATCAAAAATTACTCCTAAATTCTTGACAGTCACTTTAAAAGGAATATGAATACCGTCCAAAATAATCCGAGGTAAATTTTCATAGTCGATCCCAGACATGAGCGCGGAACTGCCAATGATGATCGTCTGTGTTTTTGACGGATTTAATTTTAAACCAAATGAATGACTCCATCTGGTTAGTGTTAGTAGATCAGCATTCGTGTCATTAATGGCAGCTGGAAGATCACGCAAAGGTGCTTGCGTGTAAATTTGATAAATAATATTCGCCATCTTAGATTACAAAATGAACACCATTTTCGTAATCAGCACCCCGAGGTACTGGTACGAGGTATGAGGTAAAATTTGACAGCCATATCGATTTATCCAAAAAAGTAATATTCGCCATCTTGGATTTGAAAATGAAAGTCATTTTCGTAATCAGCACCCCGAAAAACCTAGAATTTGATACCCATATCGATTTATCAAAAAAAGTAATATTCACCATCTTGGATTTGACATGGAAGTCATTTTCGCAATCAGTACCCCGAAAAACCTAGAATTTGATACCCATATCTATTTATCCAAAAAAAAGTAATATTCGCCATCTTGGATTTGAAAGTGAACATCATTTTCGTAATTAGCACCCCAAGAAACCTAGAATATGATACCTATGTCGATTTATCGAAAAAAATAATAATCGCCATCTTAGATTCGAAAATAAACATAATTATCGTAATCACCACCCCGAGAAACCTATAATGTAATATTCGCCATCTTAGATTTGAAAATGAATATCATAACATCCGCCATATTGGATTTATGGTGACATCACATATGTATCTACCTTCCCCTGCTTATTCCATTTCATTTGATACCCACATTGTTAGGGTTTAGCATTATAAAGTTCCCCTATAAAGTTTCATCCCCTTTTTCACCCCTTTAAGGGTAGTTTTTTGATAAAAAAGATAACTATGTTTTGTAATGGAAAAGGTGTATCTCTGTACTAAATTACATCTTAAACGGCTCAGCGGTTAAACATTTCCCGTACAAAGTTTTATCCCCCTTTTCACCCCTTTACGGGTAGATTTTTGAAAAATAAAGTAAGCCGTGTTCATTCCCTGGTGTCAAACTATCTCCATGTCACATTTTATCGGAATCGGTTTGGCAGTTTAGCCTTAAAAATCAAGCAGACAGACAGGCAGACAAACAGAGACTCGCATTTATAACATTAGTATCCCCTATAAAGTTTCATCCCCCTTTTCACTCCTTTAGGGGTAGACTTTTGGAAAAAAAGAAGTATGTTTTTTAACAGATAAGGGTTTATCTATGTACTAAATTTCGTCTTAATCAATTCAGCGGTTTAGCATTTCCCCTATAAAGTTTCATCCCCCTTTTCACCCCTTTAGGGGTAGATTTTTGATAAAAAAGAAAACTATTTTTTTTAATAGAAAAGGTGTACCTTTGTACCAAAGTACATCTTAATCGGTTCAGCGGTTAAAAATTTCCCATACCAAGTGTCATCCCCCTTTTGCACCCCTTTAGGGGTAGATTTTCGAAAAATAAAGTAGCCTATGTTCACCCCCTGGTGTCAAACTATCTTCATGCCAAATTTTATTGAAATCGGTCCGGCAGTTTAGCCGTGAATACCAAGCAGACAGACAGAGAGACTCGCATTTATAATATTAGTATGGAGTATGGAAGTATGGATGGATAGTAAATAAAATTGAAGTATTCTTGAAGTTATTTGCAAAAATCCAAAACCCAAACACTTTTTTTTTTAAATATTTATCCTCCCTGTCTCCCTGTTTGTTTGTCCGGGCTAATTTCCAAACCGGCTGAACCGATTTTGACGGGACTTTCATTGACAGCCAGAAGACTTCTAAGAATCTAGATTACTTTGGATATCGGAAACACACTAAATTTGACGCGAACGAAACCGCCAGGCATAGCTAGTCATAAATATAGCTCGTGTAAAATATTAAAAAGTGTAATATTACGAAAGACAGTCACAGTCAAATACCTCGTAACCTTATTATGTAGTGTTTATTTTAACCAATTCGTTTAAAACTAATAGTATTTCGATACTGCAAGGACATCTAAAAGCTTAAAAGTGATGCGCCTTTCATAATCGATGTATCAAAATGAATATAAACATCTCAATATAAGGCAAACCTGTTATTTTACCTTAATTTAAATATTTATGTTTAGGCGATCTGCTGCTAAGAACTATTTAAAATGCCTAAGGCCTCATTTGTGATATGTGAAGATCTGTAGTCAAAGATACTATCAATGATCATATTTTTACATACAATATATATATATATATACATATGCTGCATCCCCAACGAGGTAGTCGGAGAGGAAGGAGCGCCAAGCGCCACGCGATCCCCACATACTTCTTTCGCTTCCTTAAATCTCATCATTCTCCTCACAAATTGTCGCCTAGGTATGCGAGTGCTTTTGACATATCCAACACTGGCTATTTGACCTTCATAAGTCGGCCTTGGTCTTCCTTTGCTTCTTTTATAGTATAGGATATGTTTAAGAAATTTATAGAAGATAGCGTGGGGTCAATTTAGGAAGCGTGCTCGTCGCGACCCCTGCCAGCCCTTTTCAGGGTTGCAATTTCCTTTCCTGTGCACATCATGCAAGACAACGTAGATATCAAAAGATAGAGCATCCCCCCAAAGCTACGTACACCGATTTGTCCCCGCTGGTGTGAGCAGATTTGAGGAAGCGAAAGAAATATGTAATGACTGCAACGCTTGGCGCTCCGTCCTCTCTGACTACAGCGTTAGGGATACAGCGTGAAGATATGTATATGTTTAACCTATACTGTAATACGAGCAATATTCGTATATTTGTAATCGCATTCTCGAAAATGGCTCGAACGAGTTTGATGAAATTTACATTGTAAGGCTTTATGGGGGTGAAAAATCAATTTAGCTAGATCTCGATTCTGGAAAAATTCATTTTCTCCGTGTTTTTATTATACACATAAAACTTGAAACTTTGCGCGCGAAATATGATTTGTAATTTTTCAGCTTAAGTCTACCACGCTGAAGTCCGTCAGATCGAAACCTACAAGACGTTCAGACTTTTTTGTTTTTTTTTTGAGATATACTTCTTATGGCGCGTTTAGAAAAACAGATCAGTGTAATTTCAGAATGTAGCAGAAGTTACGTCATCGATGTAACACAGGTGATGTTGGCAATGGAAGTGGCGCGCGTCTACGGCGTTCTATCACAAAATGAAGTTAGCAACATAGAGAGTTTATTTTGTTTTCAAGTGACCGGTTTTATTTTTTTTATATGTGGCCAGTTTTCTTTTTTACATTTTATTTTATTTATTTCAAGCGGCCAGTTTTATTTTTTTATATGTGGCCAGTTTTGTTTTTTATATGTGGCCAGTTCTGCTTTTTATTTTTATTCACGTCAAAGAAGTATAACTTCTTACGTGCGTACATGAGTACACACATGCTTTTTATACACAATCAACAAGCTAAACTCGGTCGCTCAGCTACTGAGGTATAATATGACATCATATTTTCACTTTGAAGAACTGTTCTTCACGTTACAGAATGAGACGTTAGCTTCTGTGTCAGATGTTAGCTCGGGTGTCGGACATTAGCTCGGATATCGGACGTTAACTCGGGTGCCGGACGTTAGCTCGGATATCGGACGTTAGCTCGGGTGTCGGATGTTAACTCGGGTGTCCCCCCGCGTGGAATGCTACCCGTATGCGCTCGAATTCCCTTCTTTGTTTCCCGCCATTTTCTAACGATATGTCAACACAGTATTACAGATTAATTAATTACAAACAACATTAAAAAAAACTGACAGCCACGTGGCTCAAATATACGATCAAGCGCGCTTCGCTAAGAAACAAAACATGTCTCGATTCATCGATTGATAATAATTATGGAATTTCGAGCGGAAAAAAGTTACGAAATATACGAACTACTGATGTATCTATTTGTTTCTAAATTATGATTGTTAAAGTTCTTAAAACATTTTATTCGCCGTTCCCTCAGCTCTACCATTGAACTCCTTTGTTTTGTAAAGTTAGAACCAAATTATTTCACGGTTAACAGTCATTGCTACCTATTACTTGGTCATTGTCGCATAACGCTATGTTGTAACAACGGAACGCAGCAAACGGGGATGTTTAATTAACTCGAGTGCCATTTTTATTACATTTTTTATTGGTTTTCATTACTTTATTTTACTCACGTTTTTATGGTGTTTTTACGTAATTTTACGGATATCCATTCCAAATATTATTTAGAATTAATTAATATAATTTAAGCTATATTTCATAAACTCTACGATCATTAAACCCGCCATTGATACAAAAATAATGTATATTAATATAATTGATGTCAAAAAGACAGTAATAAAAATTAAATAGTGATAGTATCATTACATTATTCACCTTAGATAAAAGTTTAGGTCTCCATTGTATTATAAGGGCCGTAAAATCAATGGTAGTTTAAACGACGGAAGAGAGTTTCTGTCTCCGATTATTTCGTAAGATCAATGGCAGTTAATCGTTTATCGTTTATAAAATATCGAATATTGAGAAGGAATCTTAAAAAGAACTGTGGACGAAACGGATAATATTAACATGTGTATCTTGGTTTTACTAACCCGTTCACTATTTCCATTCTATTTTGGGACGGTGGATTAAACTGCCGATCAAATTTTATCGTAGATTACCAAATCCATAGTTTTAATCTTACGGCCCTAAGTGTATTTTTAGTACTAACGTAATCGTATATGTTGAGTGTCTAATACGCATAAAAGAGATAATTAAAGTGGTATTATCTTTATATTTATAACATAACTATATATTTTTACTAAGACATTTATAAATTCAGACAACCCCCAACTACGATGCGCTTGCGCCGTTACGACGCATTTTAATTTTATTTTTGGTCTTTTATTGGTTGACTCCAAAATATGATTGCACAGTGATTTATTGTTGAAGTCTATTATTTACATAAATTATTCATCGTAATCTCTAAATATTTATTGCGTTATTGTTGTGTCCTTCAATAAAAATGACTATTAATCGACAAACAAATTGGAACGCATCTACAGTGAGAAAAGTGAAAAGAAACTCAATTGCAAATTATATTTCCAACATTATCACTCGAAGAGTAAGGCCCGCGACTCTTAGCGCTCCGTCCTCTGACTACCCCGTTAGGAACACAGCGTAAAGATATGTATTATCACTCAACTGCTGGTAAACAAATAGGAGGCTTATGATATTAGCATAATTATATACATATATATGTTCATGTGTTCAGGCACACAGCCGAAAACAATCGCTTTCGACGTATGAAGTTCATTAGATTTATCTGAATAAGCTACACGAGTATTTTTTCACGACTTAGTTAAAAGATAGGTTCAGTAATAACAAACAAAACTGTGGAAAAATATTCGAAATGCAAATATTATTGATATAAAAGTTATTCGCTTTTAATCTTCAGTAGTGGGAACACGTGCGATATGTTGCCTCTGTCACTCCTAGGGCTGTACAATATCATTGCGACTTTGTGACGTCACAGCTGTGTAACGCTTTCTCCCTCTAGCTCATTCCCATTCTGTTCCCACTACTGAAATGTAAAACCCAATAACTCAGTTTCTGTTAATGAATGTCAATTACTTTTATCTCAGTCGTCTTCAAAATGTTTAATTATTTTAATACAATGTATGAAATATACCACATTTAATAGCAGTCATCTATCATATTACACGCGCTTTATGGCTTATGTGATTGATTAAGGATGGCGTCTATGATACAACATGAAACTAAGAACTAAAAATATTATCGGACTCGTCATAATTGGCTTTAAATTTTAAGCCTTCAATGGACCATTTCAAAAACAGGTTATTACACATGGGGCAACAAGGTACGGTGCAGAACTTATTATGGTTTATTAATTATAAAAAAATGATAAGTTTACACGACAGTGTCATTGTAAAAATGAAGAAAGATATGCTTAGACGATTTGTGCACATAGAAAGAATGAGGGATTAAAGATTGACAAACAAAACATACAGAGCGAAAGTAATTGGGTAGCAGAAGCCATGGAAAATCGGGCTGACTTACGAAGATCAAATAGCAAATGTACTGACAGACATGTCAAAAGCACTGGCATACCAAGATGAAAATGTGTGAAATCCCTTAATATTTATTGAATTATGTGTGATTTAAGAAGTAAATGCAGTGTGTGTTATTTAAGAAGGCAAAAGGATTTTCAAAATTTTATTTGGTGGTAGAGCCATGTTGCATTGCAGCACGAATAGGGCCGGCTCGCCCGGTGAAATACCACCCTCTCATAGAATATCGACGTGTAATAACAGTATCTATTGCTGTTGTGTTTCGTTCGGTGAGTGAGAGTGCCGGTGGCCCATCACCCCTCCCCCTCCTTTCCCTCCTTTCCCCATTTCCCTAAAGGCCGGCAACGCGCCCGTGATTCTCCGGATGTTCCGGGTGTCCATGGGCGACGGTTGGTTACTCTCCATCAGGTGACCCGCTTGCTCGTTTGCCCCCTCTCTTATAAAAAAAAAAAAAAAAAGATGTATCTAATGAGAGTAATGCTTGGTGTTCCATCCTCACTGGCTGTCCCATTAAGGAGACAACGTGAAGTTAAATTATGTTATGTTATAAATAATTAAAATTGAATTTTTTGAAAATTTCGGCGAATGACAAATAACGCTTTTGAAAGTAACAAACACATTTGTAAGCAAACAAGATATAAATTAGTAACTATTTATAGCCGCTCTATAATTACCTATCTTTCACTCACTCGAGGCCTCCGAAGTCGGTAATAAATCCAAGAAATTACAATTATTTCATCTCGTTTACAAGATTTTTACTAATTTTTACACACAACGTTACAGTAACAATTTACTAATTGCCCATTTACCAAGAGTATCATTCCGAGAATACATTTACCGTCTACGAAATTATTACGCATACATACTTTTAATAATAACTTTAAATCTCACTAAAAACTATGTATTTGAAACATTATGGGTGATTGGGAAATTACTCGTTCACAAACGAGACATTCTTGCGCATTGCGATAGCAAAAAAAACTTAATCGGGTTATATCAGTCTAAGTGGTTCAACATGTAATGATAAGTGTAAAAAACGTGCAAAGTCACACTGCAGTCGAAATTACCTATTTAAAAATACATGTTACCACTGCATTTATTATTAGATTTTGTTATCAGCATTAGTTCAATTTGAACTGTAAATTATTTATTACAATTAATTTGATGTATTCGACATTCGAGTTTTCAATAATAAAATAATAATATTCTAAATAATTACGAGACTTTTTGGCGGGAACGAGAGACGAACATTTAGCGTTTAATTTAAAGGAGATGTTAGATATCTGGCTCGCGCTTTGTACGCTATTTAGAAAATCGAGGAAAAATCTAAAGATTGTTAGAAAAATAGTGAAATTGCAATTTTTATTATATATTTTAAGTACAAGAGCAAGATTTTATTATTTAACAGGGCTGTACGGACAACAAGTACGCCATAACGAGTTCGTTCCAAAACTAAATGCGAAGTATTCAATTTACTATCAAACTCATGTGATATGTAGGTATATTATTAAAAAGTAATGAAAAAAAAAATCTCACCCATTAATTTATTCTTTACTAAACAAAAATACCTACTTATAAAGAGCTTTCAGCGCAACTATTTATATTTTGTTGAAAACATGTGTAGTTGAAAATGTCTTCGAGTTGTGATGTATGAATATACTTTGAACGTCGCGCACGTCACGGGTCAAATCGGTCAAAACGCTGTCGAAAACTATGGAGCACAGATTAAGTATTTGTAGCAAGCTACAGATGCGACAGTTGTTATGTATTTCGTTTTGGCGCTACTATCGCCTACTTAAATGTTCAGGTTATTTTTTTTATCACTATTCATATTAACCAATACAAAACCATCTTTGATGTGCTGACTAAAAATCTCTGCAATTCACACTAGAACTGCATATATCAAAAAAGGCGTGTTTATTTCTAATTTCGCTTAACTATGACCTGTTCCTCAAACGGGGTTATTTTTTTATTAAATGCTTATACTTTACCTATATTATTTACCAAGATTAAGAACTTATTTAATCTGTTGACTTAACATTTGTTGACGCTATATTGCATTTTTCAAAAGAAAAGTTGATTTGGTTGATGTGTTTCCCAAGGCGTCAAAGATTTCATTTCCTGTTAATTTTTAACTGAACATGCCACTGTTTGAGATTTTAAATAGGTTTCAACAGTTAAGACCTGCAATATAATTTGTTACAAAGAGTACTATTAATTAACTATTAAAAGTGGAATACGTCAAATATGTCATTGACGCCATCTTGTTTAGGTAAGGTGTTGCCTATGATATGTGCATATAATACTTTTGTACGAAAGAACTAGGCTAATTTATACCGAAATCATAATTAAAACACTTTTATTCAATATTAAAGTTTCTAAATTATAAGTATACAAAGTGCAGGCCGGAGCGCCATACATTTGCGGAACGTCTCCTTTCCTATTACATGCATTTCTGAAAGAGATTTAAAGAGCAAAAGTGACAGAATATCGTGCGCTAAAGGTTTATGCAAGTGAAAATAATGGGAAGAGGTCTAAATAAACGTGTGCAGCTGAAGGTTCACATTCTTCCAATAAATCCTGTTTAACTTCAGCCTACTAAACTAAAGCTTACTACCACTTTACTGGAGGAATGTTAGGACTTAGTGCTAGCAGAAAAGAACTAGTTTTACACATCAGACACGTGCTTAATGAATTATTACTGAATACATCATTTGTATGTGCATTGATCTCTTTGCCTTGCCTCTCAAAGGAGATTTTTTATAGTGGCTTAGTCAGCCTCGGCGGAATCTACTAGAAAGATATGCTTTAATATATTTGTCGCCAAAAACTCCAGGAAATATTAAAATGTATTACGTCGACATTTTCATGAAGTAATATGAACAATACGTATATCTATCTTTTAATGAAGACATCGGCTGTTATGGGCATAGATCCCTTTGCCTTCCATCTCAAGGGAAAATCGTACAAAAAAATGAACAACAAACCAGACAATTACCCATACCCATGCACATAACGATCTCGGGAAGCTTCTAATGTCTCTGCTATGAGCTAAAATGAAACACTTATTATTAGTTCGTGTCTGTCGGTCTGGTCTATACATCTCTCTGTCACTAAGCCGCAATCGATTTATTTAAACATTTTTACACCTACTGAGCTATTTGGCTTAGAGATATAAATTAACTGGCTAGGTTTCTCGGTGATAGAGCATCTGTCTTTCAAACCGGAGCCCAATCGATATCCAGTCAGGAAAATACGAACTATATTAAATTGGCTTAAAGCCTGTATGTTACTGGGAGCTCCCTCAGATCGTTGTGTGCTGCCCATATAGTATAAGCCAAGTGCTCAAGTTAGGGTTTACACAATTTGTGTAATAGTTAGGAGTATAATTTTAAGAAAATGGTATTTAAAATCCAAAACCATAAACGAGAAATTTAATAATTATTTTGGACGCATTATTTTTTTAATTTAACTTCTAATTTTTACCGATCTTCTAATTTAATAATGAGTATTCTGGACGCATTATTATTTTTAATTTAACTTATAATTTTTGCCGATCTACTAATTTAATAATGAGTATTCTGGACGCATTATTATTTTTAATTTAACTTATAATTTTTGCCGATCTACTAATTTAATAATGAGTATTCTGGACGCATTATTATTTTTAATTTAACTTATAATTTTTGCCGATCTACTAATTTAATAATGAGTTATTTGGACGCCTTTATTTAACTTCTAATTTTTGTCGACCTTCTAATTTAATAATTAGTACCTACTATGAACCCGTTATTTTTTTAAATTTAACTTCTTATTTATAATGAGTATTTCAGATGCATTATTTTTTTAAATTTAACTTCTGATTTAATAATGAGTTTTCGACGCATTATTTTTTTTAATGTAACTTCTGATTTCTCCTGAAGTGCCTATGGAAACCTACGCTGAGTAGCCACTTTTTGGTCTCTCTCCCAGAACATCATGGATACGAACTTATCTAGTAATTATATTTTAAAATTAATAACTGTATACGTAAGCCCACATGCATTGTGTATTCAAATTGTATTTCTTATCACAGTAATTAAAATAATTGTAAGTACCTTTGTTATATGACACATAGTTGAACAATCATATAATTATTGTTCTTTGTGCTCTTGAGAAAAAGCTAAGAATTAAGGTTAGTTATAAATAATGATTAAAAATATTAAAGTTTTTGTCGAGAAAAGGCTAGATGACTGCTTATGAAACTCATACATTTTAATGTTTTTAGACTTTCACGACTTGTACGCATCTTATCATACTAATTAACGCGTCTATGTCGCGTTTATACTTTAAGGCTAAATACCTATTTTATCCCGACGTTTCGACCGGATTGCACCGATCGTGGTCACTAGCAGACTGATGAGGATGAGTGTCGTCTTCGTATTGTGCGGTTTCTGGCAATTACAAAAAAATTTAAAAAATTAAAATAAAGCGCCTTTAAAAAAAAACACGTCTAAGTCCAAAATAACTATCATTTACTAATAAAAACTCAAGTGCAATAAAACAACTTTATAAATACGATACACATACCTATGTAATTAAATTTGTTAATTACTGAAGTCAGTGCCAAATCAATGTGCAACAACAGAAGTTCGGTAGACTTGACACCGACTTCAGTAACTGCCAAATTCAAATATGTAGGTATGTGTATTGTACTTATTAAGTTATTTTTATTGTACTTGAGTTTTGATTAGTAAAGAATAGTTATTTTGTACTTTTCGGTGTTTTTTTTGAAGGCGGTTTAATTTTTTTTTTTATCATTGTCACTGTCGATACTTCGCCATACTACACTAACGACGTCCACACACTGGCGACGTCCGGTTTTCCGGTTCCGGAAACTCCTACGCCCACTCCTAATATATTTTATTAAAATAATTAAATATATTCAATACAATTGCCAAAAAACTACTTAAAATTTAAAGGCAGAAATTGAGTTATTGGGTTTTGAATTTCATTAGTGGTAACAAAGTGAGGATAAACTAGAGGGAGATAACCTTACACAGCTGTGATGTCACAACAACTCAGACATTCCACAGCGCTAGGAGTGACAGAGACGGAACTTATCCCCACCCTATTCCCACTACAAAAGTTTAAAAGTAAATAACTCTTGAATTTTTCACTGTATTTCGAATATTATTTCACACTTTTGTTAATGATATCTGAACCTATTTTTTAATTATAGGTTATTAAAAAATGGTTATCTCTATTGGAGTGTGGTCTGAAAATAGATCTCTCCGTACTTGTCATAGACAACGAAACAATTAATTCCATTTTTACCGTTTTGAACTCTAAAAATACCGGCCAAGTGTATGTTAGACCACAGTTAAAATTGAAAGTTTATGACCTTTTATTTTCATTTTATCGACAGCAAAAATAAGTTTGTATTTCGTACTATTTCTCATAGACGTCGTTAAAACAAAGTTACTTTTGCGAATTTGCGATTGCGAAGAATATCTCATATTGCGAAATCTATACAATATATCTTATAAATGTATGTAAGGACCGCGACACTTGGCGCTCCGTCCTCTCTGTATACCCCGTTGGGGATACAGCGTAAAGATATCTATGTATGTATAGCTTATAAATATTTTGACATATTTCTCTTTCAATTTTTTTTTCGAAAATACACGTAAAATTAATAGAAAATTATCGGGATTGCATTTATAGCACAATCCACATTTTTCTTACACTGTGCCTATATATATACATTTTTTCTTTCTTAATCTTCGATTACATGCTCAGTGACCGCAGAAAGAATTTTGTTTTTCAGTGTCATTGAGAAACACTGTGAAATACAAAAATTATTTTTAATGGTGATTAAAAGAACATTGCGTCGCGACTACAGAACCCTTCCCCCCGACACGCACTTAACCGCTTTTATTATCAAACTGTTACTTCGTTTACAATCTTTGAAACAAAAAAATTTACTTTCAAATCCACTTGTACATATGAAAACCATTTTTTTATTGTCGTATTCAATTAATTTTAGCATATTATTCACATATACATTCTTGTTTCAAGGTAATTAAATAATAAATGCAAATTATCTAGAATCTAAAAATATACATTTTCTTGTGAAATTACTATAAATATTCATAGCTTTCGCCTCATTGTAACGTTTATTATGGTCTGTATTTAGAAAATAATGTCTATGGAAATAATTATTACAGTTATTTAAAGTCTTCTCTTTCAATTATGATAACGTACGAATTAAAAAATATACGAGTACGTTACATTGTCTGTTTCCTATCTTTGTCATAATTCTGTGACGTCGTAGCTCTCGAACGGATGAACCGATTTGCAAGCAATTCTTTTTTTGAAAGGTGCCGTTTTCGATCGAGAATATTCTAAGCCAGCCATTCCCAAAGTGGGCGATAACGCCCCCTTGTGGACGCTGCAGGCCTAAAGGGGGGCGGTAAGAGACCCAGAAAAAAAATGGGGGCGTTGTGTAGAGGCTTGGGGGGTGATTTGTAATTTCATTTAGCTAGGAGGCATCTTAGACAACGACTGCATGAGCTCTCGACTCAGTAGACAAAATAAGTTTGGGAACCAGTGTTCTAAGCTATATTTAGTAAACATAAGCCTAGCATAGAAGTGTGTAAGGACCGTCCTCTCTGACTGCCCCGTTAGGGATACGGCATGAAGATATGTATGTATAAGCCTAGGCGAAATACTGGAATCGCATCGGTGTCTGTTTGTCTGTCACAGCGTTTATGTAAAAAAACTATTTGACTTTGAACTGAAATTTTGAATAGTTATTTAAATAATGGTCCAAATAAAGACTTATCACTTCTGGTTCTTTTGACCTCGTTAATATTGATATCGAAAACCTTGAATAGATAAATTTAAACTTACATTAATCTGAATTGAACTGTATGAAGATCAAATAAGTTGATCGTTGACAGAAATGTCCAAAGCACTCCCACACCCCGGTGAAAATGTGTGAAGGGAATGATAAAATTCGAGAAAGCGAATGAAGTAAGGTTCGAAATGCTTGGCGTTTCGTCTTCCTTGTAAAGGATGCGCGAATTTATGTATTAATTTAAATTACTGTACAATAGAGGTCGTCTACATAATATTATATGCAGCTAAAGTTATAATGAAACAGTTCTCACGTACAATACTTACAAAGAACGTTAAAACAAGGTCATATTTGTCCCAGCGCACCAGTAGTAGTAATGAATTGGGTACACTTTGGCATCTACCGCGCTGGTAACTATTATGCATTGATTGATTTGGTAGCTGTAATAATTCAAATGCGCAAAAACTGCATCCGCGTCTGTCCATTACATTTTAAGGTACATATTATAATAGTATTTGACAGATTTTTAAGAGGAATGTACTTATATGCCTGTCGATATCATAAACTTTAATTGTGAATGTTGAATTTTAACCGTATTTACCGTAACCAAATTAGGCTATAGACTGAATTCCGCGTGGTAGTCAATAAAAATTGTGTGAAAAATTAAATGTTATATGTATATCGGAGCTATAGAATTAGTATGTCACATAGATGAATAGTATTATACAAGCAATATTTGTATATTTGTAATTGCATTCTCAAAAATGACTCTAACGATTTCGATGAAATTTACAATATAGGAATTTATGGGGGCGAGAAATCGATATGGCCGGGTCTCAATTCTGTGAAAAAGTCGTAGTTAAAACTTTTAAGTTTTTAACTCTTCTATTTTCGCAACAGTATTTACTTTCTCAATAGAACAGTGGCTAAAGCATACGTCTACCACGCTGAAATAGTCCGGAAATGATCTTTCCTGCACATGCATTTACTGGCTCTCTGAATATTGTATTTTAATAAACCTTTTGTAAAATGATGTTGAAAAAATTGTACCTGGCTGAGTTTCTTGTCGGTTCTTCTCAGTGCCCAGGTTTTCTTTTCTCTTCTCTTTGAACCGAACTAAAGTAGATTTGATGTTCAAAAATACCTTGTAATTGGGTTTACTTGAATAAATTGATTCGACTTTGATTTGACTTTGAAAATGCGCAGGTTCGAATCCTGCAATGTGCTCAGACTTTTTATTTATTTTTATAAGACACCGAGTAAAGCTCGGTCGCCCAGGAACTTTGTTCTTAATTTTCATATGCTGTTGGACCAATAAAAAGGATTAAGTGAATGATAATGCGTCGAACGAAACTTTATGGCAATTGTTAGAATGACAGTTTGACAGTTCGAAAAGTTTGTTCTCCAATTTTAAATAGATTTTATCAGTTTCATTAATACAAGCCATTCATTTAAATTATTTCTTTTTATAGACTTCGAATATTTTATGGAATCACTTTCTTCCTGTGCCAATATTTTTTAATGAAGGAGTAACATTTTATTGTACAACATTATATTTTTTAATAGCAATTCATTTCAACTTTATTTATATTTTCATCAATTTTAAAGTGCCATTAAATACTTCCCAAATAAATACTCTATACCCAGGTATAACGAACAAGCTGAAAAGGTGAGGCAAAGGTGATAAAATAGGCTCGAGATTCATAAAGCGAAATATGAGCCTTTCAAATTTGGATGACGAAAAATGGTTTTTTCAGACACTATATTACCTATATTATGTTTTAGACACAGTACAGACAATATTACACGACAATAATTATGATAAACTTTTCTTTTTTTTTTTCATTCTTTATGGCATGGCGCACAGATTAGTGCATTTGCCACTGTCACGTATTAATAAATAGAATCCATTTTGAATCAAAAGTAAATTAGATTTTTATTATCGCAAAATTATATTTGCATATTTGCATATTTATTTATGTATATATGTATATACTTATTATGTTTAAATAATTGTATTACATATTTATCTGTTTATTTTCAGTCTATATCATTTTTTATTTATTGTATATTTTAATTTATTATATTTTTTAAGGCATCGCCTGAAAATCAGCGCCTCGCTCCCTTGAGGTGGGGCAATATGCTGAGGCTCTTGCCTTTTTCACTGCCATACAGTTTGTTCGTGTTTTTTTTTGTGTGACTGCTTAGACTGTTCACTTTGTATTGGGCAGTGAAATAAATTGTTCTTTCTTTCTTTCTTTCTTTCAAAACTCCTCCAGTAAAGTGATAGTAGGTAGGCTTTACTAAAGTTATAAAAGACTTGTTGGAAGAGCGCGAGAACTTCAGCTATACATGTTTATTTAGATCTCCTCCATTCTTTTCCCTTACACAAAATTTAAAAACACAATAAACTATCACTGTTGTATTTTAAAACTCCTAAAAATGTAAAAAATACAAAATCTAAATGAAATGACAACTGCACTACTCCCGTTCCCGCCAAAAACTCAAACAAATTCTATGATAAACTAGTAAGAAAGACAAATAAAAATATAATATTAGTGACCAGCATTATCCATCCGAACGACAAGAGAACGAACCGCTGTGTCGTACAGTGTCGGTTCGCGACTTTACTTTGTTAGCGCGGGTGTGCACAGTGTGTAATGAATAGCGTAACGAGTGTCGATAGGTGAAAATAATAATACGTATATAAAATGTTTGTGTGTACATAAATTACATTACATTATTTTAATATATAGATTTTATATTTGTGAATATCTATGTGTATGAATGTTAATGAGTAGCGAAATAATATTGTTGCATAAAATATAAATATGGCATAAGTATAACGAGTGTAGTGTAGTGTGTGTGTAGTGTACATACATACATACTTACCTTCACGCTGTTTCTCTAACGGGGTAGTCAGAGAGGATGGAGCGCCAAGCGTCGCGGTCCTTACATACTTCTTTCGCTTCCTCAAATCTCATCATTCTCCTCACACATTTTCGCCTGCGATGGTATGCGAGGTATACGAGTGCTTTTGACATTTCGGTAAAAATAAAAAACATACATACATACATACATATCTTCACGCTGTATCCCTAACGGTGTAGTCAGAGAGGATGGGGCACCAGAAGTCGCGATCCTTACATACCCCTTTCTCTTCCTCAAATCTCATCATTCTCCTCACACATTTTCCCCTGCGATGGTATGCGAGGTATACGAGTGCTTTTGACATTTCCGTAAAAATAAAAAACATACATACATACATACATATCTTCACGCTGTATCCCTAACGGTGTAGTCAGAGAGGTTGGGGCACCAGAAGTCGCGATCCTTACATACCCCTTTCTCTTCCTCAAATCTCATCATTCTCCTCACACATTTTCCCCTGCGATGGTATGCGAGGTATACGAGTGCTTTTGACATTTCCGTAAAAATAAAAAACATACATACATACATACATATCTTCACGCTGTATCCCTAACGAGGTAGTCAGAGAGGACGGGGCACCAGAAGTCGTGATCCTTACATACCCCTTTCGCTTCCTCAAATCTCATCATTCTCCTCACACATTTTCCCCTGCGATGGTATGCGAGGTATACGAGTGCTTTTGACATTTCCGTAAAAATAAAAAACATACATACATACATACATACATATCTTCACGCTGTATCCCTAACGGGGTAGTCAGAGAGGACGGAGCACCAGGAGTCGCGATCCTTACATACCCCTTACGCTTCCTCAAATCTCAAATAAAAAACGTAATCGATAAATCATTTAATTCAATAGTATTCAGTTCATATTTAAAAAAAAGTATGCTTACCACTCAAATAAACGAGAACTTCAAAATGTAATTCTTTTTGCTCAATAAGTGCAAAGACGATGGTTTTAATCGGCCGTATAATACGGTCAGACAGACGGACAGACAGACATGATGAAACTGTTCAGGTTCCATTTCAAGTATTTCATGTACAAATCTCTAAAAACCTTTCAAACGCAAGTTGTCCTTGAGCTATTAGTGGTACTGTGTTAATTGTCACTGTATTACTAGAGAAATACTCTATTTTATGTTGCGTATATTACTTACTTATAGTAACCCGCAGCAAAATGTATAAAAAAAAGAATGTAACAGAAAATGTATGAATGTGAGAACGCCGATTCCCGCATCACGCGTAACGGACTTGACTACTCTCGGCCGGATACGTAGAGTTGTACATAGGGTGTGAGATGTGGACAGCGTCTCATTTAGTTATGCATATGTTTTTCAGGTCTGTTAAATTCAATTTCTTGTAATTATGTCGAATAGCGATAACGATTCGATTGTAATAATTGTTATTTAGGCATCCAAAGACATTACGATACTCTGGTCTGTGAGATTTAGACATTTTTATATTTGTGACGGTGTTACGAACAAATTAAAGACAAATGAAACGGCCGCGCATTTAATGCGTTCGTGCGTTGCGGTGGTAATTAGTACATGACTAAACGCGGCTGCAGTATGGGCTACAGTGTGCCCCGACTGGCGCTACAATAATCACTCATAATCTCCCTAAAATTGCCTACACATCTTCCAATTTTGATCGATCGATCTCGAATAGAGGACCGATTTAGTGAATTGATTGCGGACACCCAAAAATGGAGTTTCCATTATATTTGTATTGGTAAGAACGCAACTATAAAATAATGCGCTAGCGTGGAATTCTTTAAAAAATTATACATACATATATCGAACACTGCCGTCACCTTAGCGCTCTCGGAGCCAGATTTAGCGCTTTTTTGAGTCGTCTAACTTTTATCTATCCCAGGCAAAATTTAAAAAAGAACCGTACCGTAGAACGACTTTTGAGTCTCTGCCGTCTAGTCACTGTATCGATTCTCGCTCGAGATCGAATGATCGATTCTTACTTTAATCGATCTCAGATCGCTATCCCTAGGAAAGTTGTTCCAACAAATTGGAAGATGTAAATGAGCTTTAAATATTGCCATACATGTGACGATGTGTATTGCAATATGCGTGCCACGGCCTGTGCGTTATAACGCGTACACAAGCAAACCGCATGCGCCAACTGTACTGTTCTGTGTATGCTGTTTCCACAGTGTCAATTATATTATCATTTACCACTGTATCGCTAGAGAAATATCGCCGATGAGACTAATCACTAATTTTAGGTTAGTAAAATCAAGGTTGTTTCCTAATTAAAACTCTTTTATTGCAATATAATGACACAAACCGACAAATATCACAAACCGAGAGCCGAAAAAGTCACAAACCGAGGTGGTGACTCCAATAGTAGTTTGTTTTTTTAATTACATCTGGAACACTACAAAAGAAGATACCTTTAATGATTCGTCCAACTAGAACTTTAAATTAAACGTAGGTCTTTTCTTTTCAGAACGACGAAACGACCTGTCAAACTACGTACGATTTATCACTTGTAAAAACTAATTACCCTTAATAAGAAGCCGACAATAAATCATTGATAATACGTTACATCAATAGCTTTCTACCTTTTGTCCCCTGACAACGATGATAATATCGTCTAGGATTATCGACTATTGTAATAGTGATGTTTAATGACGTTTTGCGAAAGTAGGTGATCCATAGACAGACTTAAATACATGTATTATCAATTTTCATATGATTGCGAGACTGTGCGTGCTATAGGGCCATCAGCTTGGTCAGCTTAGCGAGTAGTCTATACTAAGGTATTGACTGAACGTATGAAAGGCGTTTCAGAAAGATATTTGTGGGAGGCGCAAGGTGGTTTCAAGAACGGTAGGGGTTGTATGGATCAGATTTTCTCGCTTCGCGTTATCGTGGGAAGGTTTCTGGCTATAGGCCAGAAAGTTTTCTGCGCTTTCTTGGATCTAGAAAAAGCATTCGATAGAGTAGTGCGGAAGAAATTGTGGAGTCTTCTGCCTGAATATGGCGTGGAGGGCTCCTTACTGCAGGCTGTGAGGTCATTATATCATGGCCACAGAGCCTGTGTAAGGATTGACGGTGACATCTCGCCCTGGTTTGAAGTCTGTTCTGGTGTCAGACAGGGTTGCGTGATATCTGCCTAGCTGTTCGTGCTGTATTTGGACAGTTGCCTCCAGAGATTGAAAGGTAATATGAGTGGTATGGGATGTGATGACACAGTGGTAAACTGCCTATTGTACGCTGACGATGCTGTGCTAATAGCACCATCAGAAGCAGAGTTGCAGACACTAGTCACGTGTATGAAAGAAGATTGTGAAGTAAAAGGATTGAAAATGAATGTAAACAAAACTAAGGTTCTGGTGTTTGAAAGAGAAGCTGTACGAATGAAATGTGTGATTTGTGTAAATGGAAAATGTCTAGAACAAGTGAATGAAATTGTGTATCTGGGGAGTGCGTTTTCGAGGGATGGAAGGTGTGAGTTGGATGTGGAGAGACGGGTAGCAGCTGGCAATAAAGTGAACGGTTCTCTGTCCGCATTAGTGGGTAGTATGAATATATCTAACACTGCTAAAATGGCCATCTACAATGCGGTGTTGGTGCCAACTTTGCTGTACGGTAGTGAGGCCTGGATATGTCCGAAATCGAGTGAAAGGATGATAAATGCTGTGGAGATGCGGTCTCTCAGAAATATGTGCGGTGTCACGCTTGCGGACAGGATAAGCAATGATGAGATACGCAGTATGACAGGGTTGCACAACAGTGTTATTGTAAAAATGAAGAAAGGAATGCTTAGATGGTTCGGGCACTTGGAAAGAATGAGTGATGAAAGACTGACGAAGAAAATCTACAGAGCGAAAGTGAGTGGTAAAAGAAGCCAAGGAAGACCAAGGCTGACTTATGAAGATCAAATAGCCAGAGTGATAGCAAACGGAAATGTCAAAAGCACTCGCATACCTAGGCGAAAATGTGTGAAGAGAATGATGAGATTTGAGGAAGCGAAAAAGGTGTATAAGGACCGCGACTCCTGGCGCTCCGTCCTCTCTGACTACCCCGTTGGGGATACAGCGGGAAGATATGTTATGTTATGCAAGACTTTTTGGCGGGAATGGGAGAAGTTAGGTTATCCTTTTTTTTATTTACTATTTTTTTAATTTTTGAAATTTTTAAAATACAAAAGTGATAGTACATTGTGTTTTTTAAGTTCTGTGTAAGTGAAAAGAATGGAGGATATCTAAATAAACATGTGTAGCTGAAGTTCTCGCGCTCTTCCAAGAAGTCCTTTATAATTTCAGTAAAGTCTATTATCACTTTACTGGAGGAGTTTTACGATAAGAAGAAAAGCAATGTAAGAAAACATTGGCAAATGCGCTAATCTGTTCGCCATGCCATGAAGAAAGAAAAAAAATTGTAACCAGATGTCATATTAATATTAACAGGCTTATATTAATAAAAAATCAGCCTATGATACATGAGAGTCTCGCCGGTTCTTCCTAGTCCAGGAAACAAAGTAATAATAATAAGTGTTACAAAGTATAACAGTGTTTTCTGCTTTAATTTGATTTGAGTCTTTGAGTTTGAGAGCCTGCGGGTTCCGTAGCGGATAATGTAAAAGTTTTAAAGGTTTTTAAATGAAAAAAAAATTGGGCTAAAATAACCATTTTTTTTCTTTTGTGTTGCCAGTGTAAGTCTATGTTAGCAAATATCAGCTCAGTAAGCGCGACCCCGAAGAGGACGACAGCACATGTGGTCTGTGCTGTCTTAGCTCTGCAAGGGTGTAGTGAGGAGAGGGGCTTGTGGAATATCCTGTAACTTTTTGAAAACGCGCTGAGAACGAGTTTTAAAGAGTAAAATCCCTACGTAGCCCACTCTCACCCCCAGGGGGCTGGATATGTGCGTTCAAAACAAAACAAAACCGGTTGATTACGTTATCTATACACCCGTATAGATAACGTAATCAACCGGTTATAATATATGGACAGACGGACATGTAGACATGACGAAACTACGTATACTGAACTTACATTTATTATATACACTTTATTGAACACAATTACACTAATAAAATTTTTTGATTTCATACAAAGGCGAGCTTAACTCTGTAACAGATTTTTTCCAGCAAACCCTACAAAACGGTGCTTTAGGAGGTCCAGACCTCCTCTTAGCCGATACTTAAGTTTGTCGAATAGCCACCTTTTGTATCCGTACATACAAAATATTGCACAATTAGATAATATACATACATACCTACATACATAAATACATAGGTATATTCACGCTATATACCTAACGGGGTAGTCAGAGGAGACAGAGCGCCAATTTTCGCGGTTCTTACGAACCTCTTTCGCCTCCTCGAATCTCATCAATCTCCTCACGCATTTTCGCCTAGGTATGCTGGTGTTTTTGACATTTCCGTCAGCTAACACTCTGGTAAAATGATCTTCGTAAGTCAGCCTTGATCTTACTTGGCTTCTGCTAACATTTACTTTCACTCTGTAGATTTCTTCGTTACTCTTACATCACTCATTCTTTCTATGTGCCCGAACCAGTAAGTAAAAGTAATGCTCTAAGCATTACTTTCCTCATTTTTACGACATATTTTTCAATGAAAGTGCAAGTTTTACTTACTCAATTAGTATGTATATTTCACATTGCTAGTTTGTACATACTAACCGCAAGAGAAAATTTCTCACAGAACTTCCTTTTCAAAAACATCTTACACAATACGATCCTAATGAGTTTCTTCACTCTACATCTACACCTTATTCTCAATGTCGTAGTCTCAGTTATGATTTGTCAGATTTTTTTTTACAATACTTTTGTAAATATAATGCACATGCGTATGACCGCAGTATTACCTAATCGAAAGCAATGACAAGGTCTGAAGATTAACCAAGGTTATCTAGAAGGCACCCATTCAATCTAGCTTGGATAATGCAAGAGTTGTAAGAAATATGTTCCAGGGTGTTCCAACTACGGCACTGTGACAAACTTTGTTTTGCGATTGGTAATAATTTTTACACGAAAAGAAAGCACCGCGACAAGCTTTGATTTACGGCTGGCGGTTGATAACACTAGGCAGTACAGAACATTAACTATGTAAGCGCAACTTGCACAAGACTGATTTTTATTCTATCCAATCAAACCTTAGAGTCTACGCAAACATGTTATGAACAAAACTAATTATGTATTGCAAAAATATTTATAATTTTAGATCGACTCTTCTCCATATCATTACGCTATGTCATGGAGATGTCAAGTAGTAAATTACATAAATATTTAATAGTCCCTTTCCAATATTATATAGTTATACTGATTACAAACTATGAACTTCCTTCTTCGTTTATAACGCATATATTGCGTTATATGCCGACGTATCGCACGTACTCTTATTACTCTTTTATTTCTTAATAATTTGGCTTCCTTTCGTCTCTAATCTGAAAGAATATTTCAACATTCCCTAGTTTGACTGACTATCTTATCTATTAGGCATTTCCCGTTAATTGAATTTCCAAAAACTTATATATTTTTCACGTTAAACCACTCAAATAAAATGAACAGAATTTTTCATTTTGGTTGGGTTATACAATCTCTAGGGTTGACAGTTTGACATGAAATATTTTCGTTACATTGTTGGTAATTTTTTTCTAATATCATTAGATGTACGTAACGTAGAAAATTAAAACTAACAATAAGTAAATTTTGTGCATTAAGGGCGGCTTGCACCTACTATTTAAACTCGATTCGATCTCGATTCGAACTCGATCGATCGACACTCTTAAATAATTGTTTATGGTATAGATGGGTGGAGTCATTGAATTCTGAATAAAGCTAATCTTAATAGGATATTAGATGTTTTTAGGATTCCTGTGGTCTAAATGACTAAAAAGGAATGGTTATAGTTTCGTTTATTTGTCTGTCTGTATGTAACAGTCGATTTCTTCAATCTTTATCGCAACTACTGAGTTGTTTAGGACACAGACGCAATTGGTAAATAGAACCTGGAAAAAAATAACAAAAAATAATAGTTACTTATTTTGAACCTAAGTTCAGTCTTAATTTTTTTTATTTACGCTAATACGTTAAATTAAACTTCTAGTTTATCTAAAATTGTTACGGAACCCAAAATTAGACGGCGTCCTGCACGCACTTAGTCGGTTTTTTATTTCAAAATCCATAATAACTACATTAACTTCAATGTAAGTGCAAAAGATATCAACGCGATAACAAAACTTTACTATTTACGATTCAAATATATGTATGTACTCTTAGGGTGACTTGCACCAACTGTTTAAGCTAGAATAAAGGATTTGTCGTCTCGCTTGCGTCAATCATCTAATAGTTAATGCAAGCGAGATGTCAAATCCTTAAATCGAGCTTAAAAAGTTGGTGCAAGCCACCCTTAGTATGAGTGAGTTTTAATTATCAAACTAGATATTGTTCGCGTTAACATCTGCACAGAATATTATTTTTTTCCATACTACCTTTGATACACCTTTTGACGTCCTTAAGCTTATTGTATAGACTCAGGTGTTACCTTGCGGAAATCCATTTCATGTGATAAATTCCTAAAATTTTCAGCTATTTTCCGCTCAAACTCCAAAAACTACCAATCGACACGTGTTTCGCCTCTCAACGAAGCATCCTCACCACTGAATCAGGATTCGCTGCTGGTTAGCTGACCGAATCCTATCTCTGGTATATCCTGAGGATTATTCGTTGAGAGGCGAAACACGTGTCGATTGGTGGTTTTTGGAGTTTGAGCGGAAAATAGGTAAAGATTTTAGGAATTTATCACACGTCCTTAAGGATATTTTTTTAAATCGATCTAACATGTGGTATTATTACTTACGTTACATATGTCTATGAGTACTAAGGTTCAATTAATCCTATATGAAATCGCATGTTAATGTTCTCGACTTTGTAAGTAACCTATGTCACAAAATTACGTAACATTTATTATGATGACCTAACATAATAAACTCCTGGCAGCGGTTAATTATTGTGAAAGACTTTATTGCCTTTAGTATAGACGCCACACAAGAAAATGGGACAGTACTCAAATATTTAGGTTAAGTCTACCATCCCTAAAGTAGGCGATAAGCATAATGAGATTTTCAAGCTTCTGCAGACAATCGAAACTTCGACAATCGAATCGACAACCGAGCCTTTGTGTCTGTTTTCTGTGCGTACGTCGCAATCGATTGATGTCGTCATTTTTACACCAATTAGCACAATGGCATGTACTTCTAACCCACAATCAGAATTGATAAAAAGAATCTCTTTTTCCATTTCTAAATTGATTAAATTTAACATCTACTTTGTTCAACTTCGAAACTTCAAAGCACAAGTTAATTTGTATCTGACTCTCTTGGTCGGTTTTCGAAATATACGTTTAAGATCCTTCATTCATAAAGATAATACAAAAAATATTAAATTATGTCTTACGCGTACTTAAATAAAAGATCCGCAGTATGACAGGGTTGCGCGACAGTGTTATTGTAAAGATGAAGAAAGGAATGCTTAGATGGTTCGGGCACATAGAAAGAATGAGTGATGAACTGACGAATAAAATCTACAGAGCGAAAGTGGTAGCCAAAAGTGGTAAAAGAAGCCAAGGAAAACCAAGGCTGACTTATGAAGATCAAATAGCCAGAGTGTTAGCCGACGGAAATGTCAAAAGCACTCGCATACCTAAGCGAAAATGTGCGAGGAGAATGATAGGATTTGAGAAAGAGAAATAAGTATGTAAGGACCGCGACGCTTTGCGCTCCATCCTCTCTGTCTACCCCGTTGGGGATACAGCGTGAAGATATGTATGTACGTATGGAATTTTGTCTATCAAGATAATTTACAGTATAAGAACAGTCAGGATAAATAAAAGTTACGAAAATAAATAACTTAATGTTTCTCGTGTTGTTTAAGACTTCGCGCGCACTGCAGTTTTTACCATAAATATTCGTGCGACTGTACACATGATAACCTATACTACACTTAATTTAGTACAGTACCGGTATGAACCAGATCATTATACTCGTAAACCCAGTTTGTACCAATTTTAAAAATTTCTTTTCGTCTCTTGATGGAAAGCCGCTAACGTCATTAACGTTGTGTACCTGTTAACGTTATTTTAATATAATTTTCGTTCTGGTCTGAAAAAGAATAAAGTGTGGGATTTATATGGGTTAAGTTAACAGGAGGAACCTTCTATCTGCTAACTAATATAACTGGATTGCCACCATCGCTACCTCGTTCTGCATTTTCATCTACAAGCTCAAATATTTATTTCCAGAAATGACGTCAGTTCTAAATTTACTTTATCTCTATCCGGCCTAAAAAAGAAATAACATAAACATATGTACAAATATATGTTTAGAACAGATATACGACGGATATTAACAGATAGCTTATTACCTAACTGCAAGCAAGTTGCAATAAGCAAATCTCATGCGATATTTATTGCCCAAATGTGCGATGATATCACTTAGTATCGCAAATCACTAATGCTGGCTCTGTCGAGCAATCAGAAAACTAAAAATTACTACTAGTAGAGCTACTTCTACAGCAAATAGTCGCTTTACACGATATCATTTTTAGACTGTTGCGAATGTTTACGTTTTAGCCAAACCGGAGTGTGCGCGCAGACTGGTTTCAATACAAACAAGCAGAAATGCTTGCAGAGCGGTCCACAAGATGCAGCGCCTTGACATTACACGAAGATGCCTTCCTGCTGCCATTCACTCGCACTTGGGCCACGTTTGTTTCGGATTTAAGCCGAACAACACGAGAAATCCTACTTTCGATTACCACGTTCACGTTGCCATTATAAAACTGAATTAACTTTATCTGTGAGTGTGTCACGATTCAAAATTTAATTGGAATCAATGTGTTCTAATATACAGATAATATATGTGTGTATTATATTGTACTGCATTGTATTGCATTGCATTTCACTGCATTTTATTGTACTGCATTGTAAAGCATTGCATTACTTTAACGACCTCGTTGGCGCAGTGGTTTAGGTGTTGCACCAAGCGCGGAAGGTTCCGGGTTCCATTCCCGGTCGAGTCAAATTAGAAAAAGAACTTTTCTAGATTGTTTTGGATCGGGGTGTACTGGGAACGCCCCTAGTAGTCGTCGTGTAGTTCTCATAGCACAGGGAATGCCCTAGTTTGAAACCAGATGATTGGTGCTTATTATCTGGCGTATTTATTATTATTAATATTATTATTTTAGAATTGATTTATTAACAAAAAGTACATACATATGTTAATTTTACAAACTTAAAACTACACATTATCTTAAATAATAAACTTCCTCAAAGTTGCCGCTTAGAAAGCTGTCATTGCTCAAGGTACCTAGCAGACTGGCAGCATTGCCTCTTTGAATAGCCAAACTGATTCGTTGGCGGAAGAATCTGCCAGTCCGGCGGTCTCCCGAAGCCTCGACCAGTCTCTTACAAATATCAGAAACCAGTCGATGGGCTTCGGGGCCCCAGGGACCCAAAGTTTCGACTGCAAAGGGCGTAAATATGAAACTCTCAGAGAGAGTCGCATACTTACGCCGCTTCAAGTTCTCGGCAGTGCTGGCCGCGGCACCTGCTGACTTGGAAGTTGCCGGCACATGGGAAACAGCAAGTGTATCGACACAAGTGGCATCCCACACCAGCGATCTTCCAAGTTTCCAAGGAATGAGCGTCAAACCATCCGGTCTCTTGCCGTCGCTGCGCACAATACCTACAGGCTCTAAGACTGCAGGAACGCCAGCGGCGACAAGAGCCCGCCGAATGACGTCATTCAAGGCAGCATGTCGTGACATGCGGCCCGCACTACGTAAACAGGATAAACCGTGGTGACCTAGTACATCGACAAGATCACCACAGCGGCAACGGTGAAGAAGGTTAGTCATGGCCCCCAGACGAAGGGATACTATGAGAGAAAGCGTGGTATTGTCGATTAAGGTTCCTAAGTTTTTTGAAGGTATTACCTTCAACCAGTGTCCTGACTCCTTCTCAGAAACAGCTAGGAGGCGAGACCGATCTTTTTCAGTACTACAAGAATCTAGAAGTTGTAAATGAACATTTTTGCATAGAGGCTCATCCCAGTGTTTTTGAGAAAAGGTCGAGGTAGGCAGGTTAGTACTCGGACAAACACTTACCCAAGCATGTCGAGCATCAGTCAAGGACGGCACATCAACCGATCCTAAGGAAGGGCGAATAACAGATAGGAAAAGGTTTTCCGTGCTGTAGGCTGACGAAAGCAAAAAAGCTGGCAGTGACACACTCGAGATTTTGCGTATGCCCAGGCCTCCATAACAGATGGGAAGCGAGGCTTGATTCTAGACCCTGTCATCAACAAAGGAGCAATTTAATATTTTAGATAATGTATTTTTTAGAATATTGTCTACAGATTTTAAAAGCGTTTGAAATTTAAAAAGCTGAGAACAGCGAAGAGCATATGTAAGTTTTGGAACGAAAAGGCAAAAGCGGACAATGAGGAGAGCCATGTGGGAATTAATTTTGAAAAGTTTGTCCGAAGACTGGCTAAATTTTTGTATTTGATCATTGATAAAGCAGGGTATGGAGTCATCTAAGACGGGAGCACCTAGGAGGTACAGCGATTCTTTTGACAAGACTTTAATACTTGGTGCCAGATTGTTAAATTTATTAATTATTTCATTTTTTGTAATAGTTGGAACAGAATCGGATACAAAGAGTTCACATTTAGAAAAATTTAATTCTAAGCCAATATCTTTAAACCTTTGAATGAGGGTTTTAAGGTCTTCTAAAACAGTAATTGCTTTACCTCCTATTGTTCCGTCGTCAAGGTACCAAATATTAAATTTGGAATTTAAAATACAAATCGCAGGATGGATAGCCAGACTAAAAATAGCTGGTCCGAGAGGATCACCTTGTTGACAGCCAACTTCGGAATGTAATAAGTTATCTTTATATATTAATTTTGAAGGACTGCTGTAAGATTGCCAGAGGTAGGGATATATGTCCAGAACATGCTGTTTTATCTGTGTCAACAAGGTGGACCTATCAACAGAATTAAATGCATTTTTATGTCTACTTTGAGGAGTACCTCACCTCCGTCATGTGTCAAGACAGCACGCGCCGCATGCACTGCCGCTTCACATCCTCTCTTTGAGCCAAAGCCTACTTGTGTAGGACAAAAATAGTTTGATACGGTAGGGAGAATGTGACGGCAACAAATTTTGGAGGCAATGCAGCGTATAGTTGCACCTACGGCAATTGGCCTAACGCCACCGTCTTTTTTTTTCAGGGCACATAAATTGGCACCATACAGGATGTCGGTTATCTCCGGGGGCACCTTACCAGCCAGCATAACGTTTATTAGAGCTGTTAAACTAGATAAGAGTGTTTTACCGGTATCACCGACAGAGCCTGTAATCAGATCTTTATAATGTTGTGGCGTTAAGCCATCGAGACCTCCCGCGGAACCGCTTTCAACAGTACAACTTTTCTTCGTGTTTCTGCCACAAAGCCTTGAATCCAATTTAATTGTAAATTATGTAAACATCTGAAAACGTGAGATGAATCACAAGCAAAAATGTCTTATTTTCACCACGTTCTTATCAGGGTTGATTGCTCAGCTTTGTTCAATATACAAAAGACTATATCGAATATAAATGTATTCACAACGGGCTCATATTCGCCAATTTACTTATTCTACATTCCAAAAAAACAGCGACAAGTCTTCATAGAAATAATTCTATGCAAGTCTTACACAAAATTTGGGTCGGCGACGCGTAAGTGATGCTTCTGGGGTTGCATGCGTCCATAAACTTCATCCGCTTACTATCAGACGGCTATATGCTTGTTTTCCACATCGTGATATGTGTAAGGAGAATGAGGAGGAGAAGGAGGAGAGCTTTTACTTTTTCCTTTTGCAATATCACGTATATACTACTTAAAATATCACGTAAATGAAACGTAGACGGAAATGTCAAAAGCACTCGCATACCTAGGCGAAAATGTGTGAGGAGAATGATGAGATTTGAGGAAGCGAAAGAAGTATGCAAGGACCGCGACGCTTAGCGCTCCGACTTTCTGACTACTCTGTTGGGGATACAGCATGAAGATATGTATGTATGTACAATATCACGTAGGTACATAACTTTTGCAAGATACTTAATTTTTTACATAACCTCATTTCGTTTTAATAACTTAAATCTTTACTTGTTCTTTAATCGCGCTCTTGCAGTAACGTGTACGTGAATAGTTGATCATAAATGTTACACAGTTCTCATTTTGAATGGTTTATATTTTTTTTTTTTAAATTATATCTATAGTATAGTTATTGTTTGTTATGCTTTTATCTTTCTTCGCATAAGCAATATGAATCTTTCTAGGTTGTGGCAGAATATCAGTTTTGCTCCTAGGCGCAAAGCTATACTCTGAGCCATCACCTTTTCGTACAGCTGCTACACACACATGTTGTGCAATTTTGCTGTATATAGGTTTAAGTTTTTATTTTTTTATTTAATACTATATTTATTTGCGGTAGTACCTAATTAATCTGTGCTATAGCTATATATATTATTGTAATGGCATGTGTAACTGTATGAATAAACGTTTTATATAAATAATAAATAAAAAAATAGTAATATTCCATAGTTCTGTACTGTAAGTTGCTACTGACCTCTAAAGGCAAAACAAAGTCAACGAAATAAAATAAAAACAAAAAATTAAGTTAGTACAAAATAAAAGTTGTCTAACCTACTAATAGTTTATTTTGTTTTTCTTACATTAACTACATATAACAAATAACAACCACTACGAAAAATTAAAGTAATGGTACCGTTCTTGCTCCTCAGTATTGCTGTATTAGTAAGTATATTATGTATTGAAATTGTTATTTTATTTTATATATATTAAATATATGTTAATGCTGCCTACCCTGTTGAAAAACTCTGGGCACGTCCACTGCTTACCATCATATATTTAAAATACAAATCTGTACATACATAATAAAACCTATATGTTTACGTACTATCTAATTTAATAGACTTCCTCAAAGTTACCACTTAGAAAGCTGTCATTGCTTAAAATATCTGACTGACTAGCAGTATTACCTCTTTGAATAGCCAAGCTGGTTGGCTGGAAGAAGTGCCAGATCAATGGTCTCCCGAAGCATCGACATTACAAATACTTGTTATCTACTTCTAGTTTCAGACATTCAATAATTTTTAAGGAAAACAACAGCAAAAACAACAACAAACAGACATTACAGAGGTTTTCTGTTTTTTTAATTTCTAACTCAACACTAAAAGAAAATTGTTTTCTTTTAGTGTAGTGACTTTACGACTTTGTAACGAAGTGTATTTTTATTTACGAAACGATAAAACTATCGGTCAAATTACGTATACAGGATGTATATGAAAACGGGACAGTTACTTTAATGGATGAAAGGGCATAATTTTAGTATGTAGTTATAAAAAGAATTATCGAATAAAATGTAGCCGTTTAAGAGGTATGACCATTTCAATTTTCAGGTGTTAACACCATTATTTCTCGTAGAAGTTGCTGGAACGTGTAAAGTTACAGATTTTAAATCGAACATATTTTGTTATTTTGTAATAATTTCAACCGTTATTGAAATAAAGCATAAAAACCAATTTCAATAATAATGCGTATGCCCCTTAACAATTGTTTACAAATCGCTACGATCATGAACTCTAATTTAAAAATACGTTATTTCCACATACACAGGAATATCAACCTTATCTTTACATAAATAAAGGAGATTTCTGTGGATTTGTAAAATATTGTAAAAATTAAATTTCGGTGTCGGAAATAAACAACTTGTCGTGTTAAGGGGAAGCACAACTGAAGTAAATTGTGATTTGACCTGTATCATTGTTTTTATTACACAATAATACTTTATTGAAGCGTAATCAAGATGCATTCTCGGTATACTATAGCATGTTCAAGAAGGTGTTCCGTTTTCATATACACCCGGTATATTAACCCCGCTCTACATTCTCGCCGAGAGGTTTCGATGGACCTATTTACCGAGACAGGCCGAGACTGAGAGACGCTCTGCTGCTGTAGCAGTTATGTAGTGTGGCTTATTACAATTACTTGTTTATTCGCGAATAAAAATGATTAAAAGGTCCATACGAATATAGACGAGACATGCCGAATACAATCCCTACACTTTCACATTTGGCAAGTTTCAATTATGTTTGTCGAGAATGCAGAACTCTTCAAAAAGTAATTGCCCGTATTCAAAACAGGCCCTTTGTATACATATGTATGTATGTTCGTTAAGTACATTAGGTACTTCCTTTCTCCTTCCTCCTCCGAAGCGGAGGTATCCATCATCTGTCAGTATCAATCATAACATGACCAAACGGGTTAATTCGGCACCTTAAGATGTAACAAAATATTTTCAACATAAGCTTCATTTCTTTGTTAACCGTCAGCTTCGTTGCAATGATCATTAAGTTACACAAAATTCACATAATTCTAACAGTCATATTCTAATAAGTGATGACACTCGCCGCTTGGCATTATAATGTGATTCAAATTACCTTGAATGATTGTACAAGTACAATCGCTTACAAAAATTATATTTTTAGTAACATTTGCCTAAACTGTGGGGGCAGCCATGTTTGAAAAAAAAATTATTGTCTGTGATCACTACATTTTTTCCATATGAGCACGTAACTTTTTCTGTTGCCTGCCATTGTCTACCAAGTACATAGCTACAAATTTGCAACGGCCATATAATTTTGTAAATGCACAAATGAAAGACTGAATAAAGTATTATCAAATAGTATGTAGATTATCTATTTATCAACAAGAATCGAAACGAAGAATTATTTCATTGTATATCCAAAATAGTAGATTTTAAACTTCCGCTGTTGACCGAGACACAGATAGATGATTCAATGTGATTTGCTTTGTGAGGTTATCACAGAATCAATCAATTGTTTCGAATCCTTAATTATGGATGTCAAATTTAAAATGGTCAAATTACAAGAACAAATCAAATCACGAATTGCAGTGATGTTAGAATTTAAAAAATTAATACTTCATCGCGGTCAGAGGCTTAGAATATCTTGCTAACGTTGAATATAGTTGTTCAGTCACTGCTTCGACTAAGAATTAGTCTAATATCCTTTTTTCCCTGTGATACAAAATGGTCTAAGCTGACTGTACACCGCCCAATTATAACATCACATTGAGCGTGTGAACGGTGCCGCGGGAGCCCATACTGTTGCGTTCGCACTTAATTTGGGATTATTTTTAGTATTTTGTAACAACAATACAAAACTGCCGTGGAATAAAATTATTCGCAATTCTTAAAGTTAAACAAGCTAAGTTAAAGTTAAACAAGTTAAGCTTCTGTTTGGCCCTTCATACCAGAAGAAAAGCAAGAACGAGAGTTAATAATAATGTTTTCGACTGCCTTGTTAGTGCGATGGTTAGTGCACTTGGATTTCAAGTCGAGGGTCATCGATTCCATTTCTGGTCACAATTCTTTTCATAAATCATAGGTAAATATTTTTTGTAGATTGTCCTGTATATTGGCTATTGTCGATATTCGCGATTAACTGTTATAATCGTAATCATTGACGAATGGCAACATTATCATTTTGAGAGGGTTACTACTTAATCTTTTTTTTTGTGATTATGCAAAATGGTATTTTTGAATGTCAAAAAGTAAGTCAGTCGACTTAGTCTTCAAAATGTTAGTTGAATATTTTAAAATTAATTATAGGTTTTAAAATAAAGGAAAATAACTGTTTTTTGGTATCTTTCGTAAGCTAGTGCGCGCACGGTTGCATGTTCTATATAAAGTCTCTCTATAAAGTTCTCTATAAAGTTCAGGTCTATTTAGATTAGATTATTGTTTATCAATGCGTTGCCTTAAGCTGCAAAAAGTGATTTTACCACATGGCACTGTAATTACCAATTTTAAACATTTGTCGCGCGACTGCGGTGCAGCTATCGTACTTTATGTGATAACCCCACGAATTCCATTCTACTCGCCTACTAAGACAAGAACTTACGACTTGTTACTTACCAAGCTGTTTAAATGCAGTTTTGTGGACTAGCTACTAATTTGCTACTTACCGACTAACCCACTTATAACATGTTAATCAGGCATTTGAGGCAAGAATCTGAGAACCATACTGAATATTGCATTACTAAGAATTCTTTGAAGCCAAATTAAATGATACTGAATTCTTTAAGTATGAGTTTCATCTCACTTTGTTGAGACTGGTAATCATCATAACGCATTGTTTTTTAAATTACTGATTTTGCCGCTCTGTTTTCAATTTATTAATTCATTTATTTATCTATTACAATGAAATAATTAATTCACAGCGACACAGTGGGTCCCGCACTATGTGAACCGGTATCGCGACTTACCATTTCAGGAAACATCACCCCATATGTACGAGTATATGTATGTATAGAGACTAACACAGAGGTAACGTAAATTACAAAATATATACAAGTATAGTTGTGATAGTATGTGTAACTAAATAGATAGAGTCATACTTAGACCGAAAACATTTTATACTACAAGTAATAACATATACATTACAAGACTGGAAAAAATTATACATGACTGAGTTTCTTGTCGGTTCTTCTCAGTGTCCAGGTTTTCTATTTGAACCGAACTAAAGTAGATTTGACATTCAAAAATACCTTGCAATTTGGTTTACTTGAATAAATTGATTTGACTTTAACTTCGAAGACTACAAGTAAATATCATGGTATTTATAATGTACATACATACATACATATCTTTTCGCTGTGTCCCTAACGGGGTAGTCGGAGAGAACGGAGCGCCAAGCGTCGCGGTCCTCACATACTTCTTTCGCTTCCTCCAATCTCATCATTCTCCTCACACATTTTCGCTTAGGTAAGCGAGTGCTTTTGACATTTCAGTCGGCTAACACCTAGCTATTTGATCTTCATAAGTCAGCCTTGGTCTTCCTTGGTTTCATTTATAATATGATATACGTATATCCGAAACAAGACAAAATTACAATTTAAATATGTACAATTATATTATATCCATATCTAAACAACAATATTTTGTATCTTAACATAAATATTCACTAAAAAGATATAATTCACAAATGTCAAAGCTACTTATAAATTTGCACAGTCACATCAACAACGAATAAAACAGTCTGATCATCTGTTTATCATCAGACTGTAAAATATTTATAATAACCTTTTTGCTATCTCTATATTACATCAAGTCCTTTCTATTAGCTATAAAATAATAATTATTAAATCGATTAATAATAAAAACGAGTTCTTTGTATTGCATGAAAGGGCATACAAAATACGTTTCAATCCAAGATCATTATCTCAAGTACAAACCAAACGTTAATTTCGGTACCCTCATGAGTGCGTGTGCGCAACTGTCCGTGACGTCACAGATCTATACACACCATTATAAATGGCGTTTCAAAATAACCACATAACCGTAGCTTAGTAGTTACAATTCAATAAACTTTTATAAATTCTAAAGCCCGGCGCACATCTTTTACGGATCAAACACCTGGGCTTCAATACATTAAAAAAATATTACAAAATTAGCAAACATTACACGTTACCCGTAAAATATTTTCACGAATGTACACTTAGAACATAATTTCATTCAAAATTATGCATTCCTTATTTAATTTTCTGTCTTTTGTTATTTGAAGTTTGAAATGACATTACAAAACGTACTAAAAATCTATAAGTTTTTATACGTTTTTTTATTTCATACGTAAAGTGTACATAACAATTATTATTAAAATAATGACTTATCAATTAAAGTAATAATTCTAGTACGTTATTTTGTAATAATGAGAACTTAAAATATATTTAGTCGAATATGCTACTGCACTGGTCGCTTTAGGCTAAGCCTATTTCAAGGAAGCTACGTAGGCGATAGACTAACTCGTTACTATGGGGTTCAGCTGTATTTTTTGTTACGCATCGATACTCTCCCTTCTTCAAGTGGCAAATCACAATGGAGTTATGTAATATCAGCTATAATTATACAACTGATTTTTTTTATTCTAAGCTATAAATCACAATAAAGCGTTCTAATAATACAACGGTACTCATAAAGCATGTTTTAAATTATACGCATCATATTTTAACCCACAAAACAATGTGCGGTTGACACTATAATCACTTGCAATGACGTTTGGTCCGCAGTTATACCCGGGGACCGCTGTAATAGTAGATAATTATTATTATTACAAGTGGTTACGGCTGTTGTGGTTTGTGCCGCGACAACCGTTCACACCTAATTGCAATATCGCTGAAATAACGATTTTTACTTTAATAGATTTAAATACGTATTTTGTGTAAAACATTATTTTGTTTATATTTAGTTCAAAGCGAAAAAATCCCCGGTTCTCCTCAATACTAGTTGTGTGGAACGCTTAGTACAAATCTAGTATAAAAGTCACACAATTGGTGACAATGTCTAAAGCAGCATTTCTTAAAAAAATCATTAGGGTACTGCGAAGCTTACACTAACTCGTAGTCGAATTGTTGGAGTATTTAGCTATTATAGTCTGTGGCAAAGTTATTTTTTGCGCGAAATTTAACGTAAGTGTAAAATTTGATAAACAGTGAACCCTTTTTAACCTGTAGTAGCACCTATAAAATAAAAATGCTTTTAAATTATTTTAAAAGACCTATTAATTCAATCTATATTTCAAATATGTGTATATAGTTGATTTTAACTCTTATTGAAACTAAAGTATTTTTTATCATTTATTCTATGAAAGGGATATATTGAGTGTTCCTTGGCCTTACTAGTTTAGGAACCGCTGGTCTAAAATATTTATTATGATAACATAAAACCTAGTCAAGAGCGTGCCGACCACGCTTTAACTTATTAGTTCTTTTGCAATTCGAACGAAGTAAAAGTTTAATTTAAGAAATACGATTATTAATTATTGCCTAATTTCGATATACCTAAATTCAGCTCAATACGTGTAAAAATAACATGATAAATCGTGTGTTACTACCAGATGCTATCCCCTAGATCACCCATCCAATAGGTGTCTGCGTGCAATGATGTTAATTTCAGTGATCGTTTCAAACACAAAATTACCTCTTACTCTATAAACAAGTTATCACCCGTCCAGTACGTGGCAGCATATAACATTACTTCCATCTGTATTCGTACATAGGTACGAATTCTTTGATGATAGCATCAAAGCATCAACGAAAGCAGGTGTTAATACCGATGACAGTTAAACGGTTATGTAATGGGACTAGCTCGCGACCCAGCCCCGTTCGGACCCGTCACTTTCATAGATAACAAGTGTATTACTGTCAGGCGTGACAGGTGATGACTTGTGCAATGCGTTGAAAGCGATGCTAATTGGAGATCGTTATTCAAATAATAATGTCAAAAACAAAGTTTTTTATTTTTATACTACAGGGAAGACAAACATGTGAACGGACAACCCGATGGAAAGTCGACCGATAACAAGTAATATTAAGAAAGCACTTTATATTGCAAATGCTGTGCTGATATAACTCTCAGGATTAAGATACTGTCCCTTTTATGCAACAAACACAACAAGCAATGTACAAGCATTGTGGCGTTAGGATTAACAAATGAAAGAATAGCAGCGATCCGATGGACCACGCACGAGGTCCGAAGATGGTCCTAGCACATGTGTTTTGTCATTAACTTATCGGAGTACCTGCTGAATGATTCTTTTACAAACGTAGATATACTTTTATTTATTTGTTTGAATAAGTAGAAACGCACAACGTATAATTGAGTACCTATTGCTCTAGTCCCTTCACTAGAATACCCCGTGTCGTGGGGTATTAAAGCAATTCACATTTTTGTTTTATTGAAGTGTTAGATTTACTATATATGTAATATACATCATTGTGTGCTTAAGTGTACATTGTAGAATGCAAGTATATGTACTGTAGGCTGTGAGGTCACTATATCGGGGCCATAAGCCTGCGTAAGAATAGCTGGTGACTTGTCGCCCTGGTTCGAAGTCTGTTCAAGCGTCAGACAGGGCTGCTTTATGTCTGCCTGGCTATTCGTGCTGTATTTGAACAGATGCGTCCAGACATTGAAAGGTATGAAATGTGATGGTAGATGGTACAGTGATAAACTGTCTTTTGTACGCTGACGATTTTGTACGTTGTGCTTATAACACCATCAGAAACGGATTTGCAGACACTTGTTACGTGCATGAAAAAAGACTGTGAAGTGAAAGGATTGAATATGAATGTAAACAAAACTAAGGTTCTGGTGTATGAAAGGGAAGATGTACAGACAAAGTGTGAAATATGGGTTAATGGAAAATGTCTAGAACAAGTGAACGAAATCGTACATCTGAGGAGTGCGTTTTCGAGGGACGGAAGATGTGAGTTGCATGTAGAGAGACGGGTAGCACCTGGCAATAAAGTGAATGGTGCTCTGTCCGCTTTAATAGGCAGTGTAAATTTATCTATCTCAGCCAAAATATCCGTATATAATGCGATGTTGTTTCCAACTCAATTGTACGGCACGGTACGGCTCACCCGGATATGCGCGAAATCGAGTGAAAGTAAGATAAATGCAGTAGACTAAATGCGATCTGTTAGAAATATGTGCGGTGTCACCCTTGCGGACAAAACGAGCAATGAAGACATACGCAGTATGACAGGGTTGTACGACAGTGTTGTTCTAAAAACGAAGAAAGGAATGCTTAGATGGTTCGCGCACATAGAAAGAATGAGTGATGACAGGAAGAAAATCCACAGAGCGAAAATGAGTGGTAAAAGACGCCAAGGAAGACCAAGGCTAACTTGGCGCTCCGTCCGCGCTGACTACCCCGTTAGGGATACAGCGAGCAGATTTGTATGTAATATGAACTTTAATGATTTAAATGGTCTTAAATTTTTAAAATGGTTTAAATGGTTTTTAAAAGGGAAATAAGTATAAAGTTTCAGAAATGAGGAGGGGATGAATTTGCCTCTTTAACTCTTATATGAATATTTTTAAATATTAAGTAGCGCAAAGTATGCGGTCTAGCAAGATGTAACACTATGCCAGACAAGTTCGTAAGTTGTACAGTTATCGAGAAATTTACTGTGACGGACTGACAGACATATGAACACATAAGTATTGTGTACACCTTTTGATGATACCTTTATTTAATCTCATGTTCCAGAATTTAAAAAAAGTTAATTGGGGTCCTACTATCTATTTATGACAAGACCATTCGAAAGGGAAAAATAAGAAATTAATCGAAGAAATAAAAACATTGAAAACTAAAAAATAATAATTATCCTTTACTATTCAAAACTCAATCCAAAAGTAACTTCAGAAATGAGATACATATACCTACACATATTATTAAATTTTTCCATTATGTTTCTACTCCACTCTCTTTCTATCGACTTCATTGGATAAACCGAGTTTATCATTTTAGGACAGTAGTGAAATGCTTAAAATGGAACAGTTATTTTCATCAGATTTGCCTGTTTGGTCACAGTATAAACATAACATTAGAATGTCTTCATAGAAAGCTAGCGTACGCTATTTGTATGTGTGCGCGCTACAACGCACGCGCTGTGACACGCACACAACGGCGATATTTTGGCTGAATATGGGTAATTATAACAGCGCCAGCCGTGATCGCATACGACGCATCATGCACCGCTTCCGTTAATTTTGTTCCAGAGCCTTTAATTTGCTCTTCTTATCGTCACAAATACAAAAATGACTAATTCGCTTAAACAAACTAAGTAGACGTCTAAATAAATTAGTTATGTGAATCCAGAGTTATCATTCTTTAATATGTTAAAGAATGATAACTACAAGAAATTAAAATTAACAGTACTTATCCATATGCATCGTTTTTTATTATTACATATTAAATGTATAACTAAACAAGATGCTCTCCACATCTCACACCCAACAAAACAACCCTACGTATCCGGCCGAGAGTAGGTATTGCCGGTACGCTACGCATGAGGCGGGAGTGGGCCTTCTTTTCTACATATTCTCTGGTCACAACCGATTACTATAATAGTAATGTAGTAGGTGCCTACTGCATATTTTATACATGAACTGTAGTACTGAGCATACATAATTATTATAATTAACGAGTTGTCAATATTTCTCAGTATTGTGTAATAGCGACAGTTAATTAGGTGTCGTTTATTGCATAATAGATTTCTGAGTATCGCATTTTGAAGCATTCAAATTAAAAATTGTAAATTAGAGTTCGTTATCTTAATGGGATAAGGGTGACCAGTGCGGTGCAAGATTGACATCTTATTGTAAACGGACATGCACGCATATATACCTACATGTTTTCCCGATGTATCACTAACGAAGTGGATATAAATAAATATACACCCACATTTAAACCTTAAAGAAGTATGTAAGGCCCGCGACGCTTGGCGCTCCGTCCTCTCTGACTACTCCATTAGGGATACAGCGTGAGGATATATTTGTATGTATTTAAACGTTTTTTTGGTAAAGCAGAAGATATCTATGCACATGTATCCAGTCTTGACTGGTGAGATTGACGGATTTAGCCACCGAAAATCCTGCAATGGTCATTCTTGGCGTGTTGTCAAGGGGCTCCGGTATCTCCTAAAAAAACACCGGAGTTCCTTCACACTGTGCCAAAGCACCTCTGAAGCCCGTAAGCACTGTGAAGGTGCACGGGTCACAAGCACTCCTTACCTCCTCGGAATCGCATTGATAGACGATCAGAGCCCTCGCTACGATGGGCTGTGGCACCGAAGATTCTGCCTCTCTATGAAACCCTATTTTCTAACCTGGGCTATAAAGTTGATGCATATATGATCTAATAGATAAACAAACTGGAATCTTACAAGATTTCAGATTTACAAGACAAAAAATAATTGTAAAAAAATAGAACACAATGAATCAACAGAAAGAAGTATGTACTACGTGATTGATTTGCGATAAATGATTGACAGAATTTTATTTCATCTGTTTTCAATATCTAAACTATAATTTTTTTTATTTTTATTTATTTATTTGTTTAACATATGAATCAGAAGAAAGAAGAAAGAAATATATTTAATCGCAAATATTAATGATGTTATAATACATAATATTTCCTATATATTAACAAAGAGTTAAAGTTTGTAAGTTTTGATGTATGAGGTAATCTGCGAAACTATTCATCCGATTTCAAAAATTCTTTCACTAATATTTAGAATGGGTAGATTAATAGACTGATTAATATGCCGTTAAGTTCCATACGGGCGAAGCCGCAGATACAGCAAGTGTAGTCCGGCCGGGTTCGCTAGAGGTCCAGCCCTCACCCGAATAGGAATCCCGTTCAAATGGGCGAAGGTGCGGAAAGTTCCCCTGGCGACGCCTTAAGCCCGAGTTCCACCCTCCATACGAGGTATCCCTCGGCTGGAGTAACCCTCAGGCGGTCGACCATCTGGCAGGGCTCCTTTAGCGCTCGGCCCAACGCGACCGATGACGCTGTAAAAGCCACTAGGGCTAACTACAAAGAGGGGTTTTTTTTAGTCAGTTCGAATCGGACACTACCCAGTCGGCGTAGAGTCTGGATGAGTGTCCGTGGGGATTTTTTTCGCCTCTGAGAAACAAAAAAAACAGCAAATGTGTTATATTTTTAAAACGCATTTCTGTTACAATAGACTGTTAGATATAAAAATGTAAGTAATCCAGACGGTATACTTGGGTTAGTGTGCAATACAAAAAACGTTTTGTTTAAATGGGATTAATATTTACGAAATTTAATTCCATAATATATATATTCATTATTTAGTCAAGGTATATGGACTTTCTGTTTTATTTTATTACACTGTTATATATATGTTAAGTTCATAACCCTTTCTTTGACTTCGCAGTACTCGAATAAATCCAGCATTAGAAATGCACGCCCGATGTAACCAGTTACGATTTTTGCTATTAAAGAATGGAGACCTTGTCATGAACTACACAAACAATGCACATTGCAACAGTGTCAAGTCCCCGGAAGTTCAGCGGAGCTTTCGAACGTAATCACGACACGACGATGCTATGTATCTTGTCATGTAAAGTGATATATCTCGCCGTGAACCTCGATATCATCTTTATGAGTACATGAATACAGAGTTAACGGATTTATATTTAATTCAAATCAAGTTCAAATGTTTTTATTCATAACAAAAATTATGGCTCTTGCCACATATAAATAGATGTAATAATTAATAATGTATCAAGTTCAAAGTAATTTATTTATTGAATGAGTTTTGGCTTGTGAATCTTTTTAAGCACAAGTATAGAATAAACCACTCAGCGAGGTATATAATCAGTCTTAGGTTCCGCACGCTTATTTTATTATCTAACTTGCAGTCAGAATGCGACAGCCAAATATCGCGCGATATCTGCTGTCAAAACGTGGTTTTAAATAATGTAATTTGCATAGTACCGCTAAATCTACTGCGAAAAGTGTATTTTACGGTCATGGTGCAATAAACACGTAATCGTCATACATGATATCAATTTTTAATTACAATTAGTCACCTGTCGCCCAATGATCGCGTGGCTGTCGCTGTCTGCAAATTTTTAAGTAATAACCCCGCCGATTTAAGCGGGACGTGCTAATTATTAGAATCTGTGGATAAATCTCAATTTAACCTTGATCAGTTAAAGTCAAGGCTATAATATGTTGTCGCACCTGAATCTTTTTTTGTTTTCAAACTTTATTACTGTTTTTACAAATGCACTTCGTATGGTAAATTGCTTAGATAACTGCCACATTTGCTTACACATTTTGTTGCCACTTGTCTCGTCACGGAAGTTGTTCGACACCTACTCTGATATTACCAAAACGAGACTTATGGTTTTCAAGAAAGCGAACAAGGAGCTTTGTCTCGTTTCCACTGTTTCTACGTCACAGAATGTAGTACCGGAGACCAAAGGGTGATTAGTCAAGTTCGATTTAAGTAAGTCATTTCTTTTTCCCTTCATTAATTCGCTTCTAAATATTTTAGAACAATATACAAATGTATATAACAATAATAATAACATAACGAGATGTATAACTATAACAAACAAGTTCATTTGTCACATAGTTGCTGAGAAAATCTAGTGGAACTTTGGAAGCAGAGGCAGAATAATACTGACTTACATCAAAGCGAAAATATCTATGTAATACTAGATCGATTGTTTGAAAACATCACTATGTCCCACTCAACTGCGGTTCGGGAACCACACCTAGCTCACATGCACTTTGACGCTTATGCAGTGAACAAGGTTTACATTACAGTTAATTTCGTACTTATAACCTAATTATATTAATGTTAATTTATTATTTATTAAAAACAAAAATGAAAAAAATATTTGTTCATTTAATTTTGTGACCGGCATTTGTAGATAAACGCTATTTTCCTATATATGTTATCAGTCTATTAGCGGCACAGCGCCGCCTAATAAGTTACCGTATCAGAGATTAATTAAGTACTAGCGTACACCGTGTGTTATTGGAGACGCGTTCAGTGAAAGTGGATGAACATATTACATTGTATAATATCTACTTCGCATGTATGACCGGGATCTAACGCTACCTCGCCCACTGCAATATGATTTTGTACTTAGATATAAAAGTCATATGCACTTATGTGTTACCTGATGTATTATTTATTTATTTAATAATTTAAAATTATTTATTTATGTATTTAATTATTTTTTAAGCACGGAGCAATTTGCACCATAAGCAGGAGACCGCACTTTGAGGAGGAAGTTGAAATCGAAATTAACTTTGAAATATCTCTTTACTCCTCCATCTCTTTTCCTCTTTTGCTATTGGTATATCTATACATAACAATCTTACGTATACTCGTAGCTTTATTTCCGAATTATTTCTAGGAGTTAGAAAGAAACAGAAATGATACATAAGTGATCAAAGATTACTCGAGGTTATATAATTTGACTTTAACTACTTCCTCTGAGTACGAATCCAGCTGGATACCGATTCTAAAATTAGATTAGATTAGATTCTAAAATTAGATCTATTCGCCAGGCGCTCATGTCATACTTTAAAGATAGATGCGCCAAAAATCAATCATACTTACTTAACATGAAACAATACATACTTATCAAATAATTTGCAATACACTGTAATGATCTGTACATATTTAAATGTATAAAATTGCTTCGATACAATCATCTAAATGTGAAAACAACATGCGAAATATTTTGACCGATGTTACGAATGTTGCAATAGTTCATGCTTCTCAATTGTTATGGACTCGTATTGATGCAAGAGGTCAGTCGAATCTTCCACAACAGTTTGTTATTAACTACTCATTCAACAAAATCGGTTGTTATAAGCAGCCATATAAAATATATATGGCCCAAATCATTTAATTTCGATAATTTTAATCATTCCAATCACATAACGCTCGTGTTATAGTCGTGCGAAACATGACAATATACCCAGTGGCGTAATTACTCTAATACCCTAAGTTCATGGGGACCATGGCTCGGGGCAGCAAACTACGACAGGCGGAGCATGCCAAATAGCCATCCTTAATATAGAAGCTGACTTAACAGTGTCATAACAACTTAACAGTATTAATCAATTTGTGCATCGCAAAAAAATATAAATATTTAATAAATACCGTTTTTTTTTATGGTCTTATTCATTATTAAAAGATACTTGTTTTTTTTGTTAAGGGGAGACAAACCTTACAGAGCAAGCGCGATAAATCTTAAAATACGCCATTGAATAAATACACTTACAAGATAAATTATATTTTATTTCTCTGATGATGTAATGTTCTAAATCATGTAATTTCAGAGATAAGAAGCGAGTAGTCAAGTAGAATCGGAGTACCTATTTAATTTACCATTCTTTACTCTTCTTTAATTCTCTTAAGAATAATAATTTCCTAGAAATGTTACAAGTGCAACTAATTATGTATATTTCATAACTAGATATATCACCGAACAAAGTACATTGCATTTCATGAACACACGGGAGTGATCTTACAATGACTTCGTTTTTCCTATAAAGTTACAGAACCCTGTAAACTGTAATACAAGCGTTATTGTCAACTTTTAACCCTTCACAAAAATATTACTCTCATCGTGAGTAAGAATCGATAGACTCGCTTGATACGAGTAGGTAATCGTTTATCGTTTGTTCACGTAACCAAAAAATTTTAGAACACGAATTTTCTTATCAGAGACAATCTTTGCGGTTAAATAACATAGTTTCAGATGGCATGATTACTTTGCTTTTAATAAAAAACAATCGCATATAAAGTTACACTGTATATGATGTTGTGCTTCGGGTATTAGACATTTCACCGATTGTCACCTTGTACACCAGAACGGCACACTTAATTCAAAACTTGTGTTTGTGGACACTTGTCGAGACTTGCCAAGCGTGTAAACGCCCCATTAGTCGTTATCGTAAAACTCCTCCAGTAAAGTGATAATAGGCTTTACTGAAGTTTTATAGGACTCTTGGACGAGCGCGAGAATTTCAGCTACACATGTTTATTTAGACTTACTCCATTCTTTTCATTTACACAGAATTTTAAAACACAATATACTATCACTTTTGTACTTTAAAACTCCCAAAAATATAAAAAATAGAATATCTAATTAAAATGACAACCTCGCTTCTCCCGTTCCCTTCAAAAAGTCTCTGTCATTAATATATTGGCAGAGGCAGGTCCTGTTTCCGATTAAAACGAAATGTCAAACAAATAATTGAATGGAACATGAAACTCGATGTTATTATGAATATAATATCACAATTTTGGTTAATATGTGTTAACATTCAGTCAAGAAAGTATCGGGAATGGATGATTTGTTTATGGTTCCAAATTCAACTTTTTGCTTTTTTTGTTGTTGTTACATTGGCACAATTGTTTTCCATTTTAGCGCGGAGTTTGAGTTGCATCTGTTATTTAGATTAAATACAGTGCTGTTTTTAGTTATATCATTCTAGTGTATATTGCGAATTTCACACACAGCACACATCTGCTGTCAAAACGAGAATTTGTGTCATGTAATTTGTATAGTGACGCTAAATTAACCACGAAAAGTGCATTTTACGGTCATACAATAATAGATACGCAATCGTCATACATGACACTATTTTTTTATTATAATTAGTCACCGGTCGCGCAGTAATCGCGTGGCTGTCGCTGTCTGCAAATTTTTAGGTAATAACCCCGCCGTTCTCAAGTAATGCTCCGTCATACACGTGGTAATTGATTTTTATTTATATATTTATTTGTTTATGTGTATTTAATGGTCAGGCACATAGAAAGAATGAGCGATGAAAGACTGACGAAGAAAATCTACAGAGCGAAAGCTGACGAAGAAAATCTACAGAGCGAAAGCGAGTGATTTTTATTTATGCATGTAATATCACTATCATTTATTGAACTGAAAATTTATTGGTTTGCAGAGTGTAGTGTAGCGACAATAAATAAAAATTTAAAAGAAATTTAGATACGTAAATTATGTATTTCTAAAAAGGTACAAATTGAAGTTTTTTTAAAAATATGATTAATACCATTACAATTCGGCAATGCTGCTTATTCACAAACGTCGGAAACTCAACTTTCCGTATCTGACAGAAAACTTTTCGATGATTTTGTTTATACGCGTTTCACAAATCCGCAATTGAAATTATATTTACAGTATATATATCATAAATATAATATTATATATAGTCGTATTCACAAATCTATTCTGTTTGAATTTATGCTTTCCGACGATCGGCCCTTTCCGCCATGGAAAGTTTCCGACGTTTGTGAATAACCCCAGGAGTCCCAATCACAAAAGAAACTGCAAGCATGGAAGGTAGGCAGGCAGGTGTGGAACGCAGCTCGATATTTGATATCCCGATAATGTGTAGAATTTTACTAAATCTGTATGATGATCCTTGTAAATCGTTTTATTTAGCTATTTCTATTAAGGAATTCTTCTTTTATATATATTATTTATATTTTAATTGTATATTAATTTTTAAAAAACAATCTCGGAAATCCCACTTGTCTTCATCCATTCTGCTTAGTAATTTTAGATTCTCTTTGTATTCTCGGAGTAATCCGCTGTCTATTTTATTCCGCCTTCCTTCTTCAAAATTCAAAATTTCCATCTTTTTCTTAGTATTGATTCCGGCCAGTACGAAATGAAAAGTTATTACCCAGACTTATGCCAAGAGTTATTTCTTATTATACAAACTCGTTTTATTTCAATAGAATTTTGGTATAACACTATAAAAAGTTAAAACATGTATGAATATAGAATACTAGCAACCCGGCCCGTTTCACTGGGCGTTAGTTGAAGTTAAAATAAATAAACAGTTTTTATAATTATTTTGATACTGCAAAAAAAAAAAAACAAAAAAAATTCTACTGATCCGATCGCTACCAAACTTTACAGAAACAACCGCTAGGCAAATCTGAAGATTCCCTCAAAATTTCATCGAAATCGGTCCAGCCGTTTCGGAGTCCATGAGGAACATACATACATACATCGCCTTTTATCTATATAGATAGAATATAATCTAAAACGGGAAATTTAACGCAATCACCATTTAACCAATCAGCAAACGTTTGCTTGAGACCACGGCCGATGCAACTCGGTCGAAACGTCAAGCCAGAATAAAATCGCGTTAAATTTCCCGTTTTGGATTATATATTCTATAATGCAACGCGAAAGTTTAAAAGTTTATATATGTATAAATATGTCAAATATAAAAAATCGAAACACATAATTTAGTACACAATAATATGAAAAGTATTACACAAATAATTTAAAATAAAGGTACATTAATAACAGGTTAATAAATAATAATACAGATTTTAGAATGACAAACAGAATAAACAGATGTAAGCGTTAAGTAAAACAATAAGTGACAAAGTAAATGGAAACAACAGAATATTAGACAAGGTAAAGATTATTTTACATTGTAATATATATTAACGGATAAGAATTAGAGAAATACACATTTGCTATAAGAGTTATTGAGAAATTTGGGTATTGACCAAAAACCAAGGAGTTTAACCAGCCCAAGATTTAACACAATAGAAACTTTGTACAACCCTTGAAATATCCGGTGTATCAAGAGCGTGCTCTCTGCTCTGTGATCCGTCCTTTGTATTTAAGGACTACGTATAAAGAATATAATATCTATGTATAGAGGAAAAATGTTTTAGAAAGTGTTTGAAGCTGTTTTCCTTCTCAAAACTATTTCACAGCGGTTATGAGTTAAACGATTACTTAATTTGTCACACATACATATACCGGTTGATTCAAGTAGTACTGATATAATTGCTAAACTGTTAAGGCGAGGCGCAAGCGATAGGCGATGGCGATTTTGATAAGGTTAAAGAAATGCGAGTCTTTTTTAAACAATAATTTTAAGTGAAAAATAAGTTCCTTAATCATCGATACAACTGTGAAATAATAAACAATATTTTAATGTATGTCAATTGAAAACTATAAAAATATGAGCATGTTTTTTCTTTTGAGGTTGTTGTAGCCAAAATGTCAAAAGTGGAGTCATTATAATGTCGCTATATTTGTCTGTCTATCCGTATATCACGGTCGATTTATTCCATCGTCTTTCATCTATGCTCAGCTGAAATTTAACACAGAAATGGAAACTGGTAATGCCTGTTTTGGGCGGATATTACATTATTTCTTAATAAATAAATTAAGAAAAAATTAAATAATGTAATAACAAAATATACTTTATGCGAAATTACTATGGATTCGTTAATGCGTGTTGAATGCGCTTTTTCCTGTTCAGTTTTTGTTTATTTAGTTAAATATATGTAATTACTTATACCTCTTAATGTGTGTATATCTACATAGCTAAATAGTTTAATAAATAAAATAATTAAGTATCTTGTCGATTTGAATAAAATTTATGTGTATTAAAACTTCTGCACATGTTCTAATACAGAAAAAATAATGAAACGTAGTCGCGAAGCAGTGCGAAGCGATTTTAAAGCAATATAAAGCAATACGACGCCGCTACGCTACGCTTCAAACATAGATACATCGCTCTGCTTTGTTCCCCGACATTATCCACAAATTGCATCGTGTCCACATTGCACGAAAATTTCAAACTGCTAGCATCTGTTTCGCTTTTGTATCGCACCACACTCGCGTGTGTTTGTTCAGAGACGCTTCTAGCTACGACAACCATTTATGATTATCGCGTCGCACTACGCGGCGTCGCATCCATTTTGAGTTTGTTGCAAATCGTTTATAACTTACACCACCCAGACTAACGTGTTATTAACTTTATCGTTTGACAATTTGCAATTATTCTTTATGTCAAGGACGTATGGTTCATACTGAGATAAAATAGTTTAGCCAATGCTTGTGAGAAAAAATAAATCTTCGGTTTTTAACGCATGGCCTAATATTACATGTTTATGACCTCACTGAGGTCAACTTCATTTAGGTTAGGTGTCTAACAAATGTAAATCACATTTAACGATAATTAATATTTTTTAGATCTAAGTATGTATCAAATTTAATTATATAATATTTTAGTGAGAGAACACAAATTCTATCCTGTTTTTATTAAATTACAATTATAATTGGTTAGATCAAAAAATCGTTTTAGGTTATGGGTATAAGTCATTAACAAAAATTAAAAATGTAATAGAAGGCTTAAAATATTTTTTTATATTCCTTAAGGCCGTGTTTGGCTCGCGAACAGAAAGTACTATTTATTAAGTGGAAAACTAATGGTAATTTCTGAAGATCTTTTAAAACACAGAACATTCATTAGATTTTTCCTATAAATTTTAAGGGCTACTATCGACGGAGGGAGGCATAGCTTCATATAGCTATTCATTCCGCATTCATATACGCCTCAAAGTACGCCGCACAAGCTTGTAAAACATGACATATTAAGGCGGCCATATTTAAATTACGGCCCGCCAATTTATATGGAGTAACTCATGGAGTAGCCCAATTAAAAAAAATCTTCAAATCATAATCGTTTAATTTTCAAAATTCACAGCAATAAAATCTTATAATTGACGGGAAAGAGTGGGCGACACGCGTACAACTATTATAACGATACAGATTAATAAATGATGCGATGAAAATTAAGTATGGAAGAAAATTAAATACGATATTTACCTATAACATAACATAACATAACATATCTTCACGTCGTGTCCCCAACGAAGTAGTCAGAGGACGGAACGCCAAGCGTCGCGATCCTTACATATTTCTTTCACTTCCTCAAATCTCATCATTCTTCTCACACATTTTCGCTAGATATTTACCTATACATAGGAGAAATCGGCTTACCAGTTTGGTACCTGGATGACGTTTTACGAGTAGTATGTAATCACAAGTCTGATCTACAGAAGATTGTTATGAAGTGTTCACAATTTCAAGGATCTCGTTACTCTTTCTTTAATAAATACTACCTACAAAAAAAGTGATTCTAAATGCGTCTCTTTTTAAACATTTAAACCATAAAAGAGATAGAGTTTTTCTTTTTTTTTACTTTCTTTGTGGCATGGCGCACAGTTTAGCGCATTTGCCAATGTCACGTATTAATAAGTAGAATCACAAGTAAATTAGTTTTTTCTTATCGTAAATCTTCTTCAGTAAGGTGATAGTAGGTTTTACTAAAGTTATAAAGGACCTCTCGGAAGAGCGCGAGCATTTCAGCTACACATGTTTATTTAGACCTATTCCATTCTTTTCACTCACACTTAAAACTCCCAAAAATGTAAATAATAGAAAATCTAAATACAATGACAACGTCACTTCTCCCGTTCCCGCCAAAAAAATTGAGTTCAATATAATTATAATTTTGGACCAAGATTTACAAGTTGCTTAGATTATTTATCGCACGCCATGTGAATTGAACCGCATCAAATCAACATTTTTAAAAGATGATATGTAATGAAATATTATGTCGAGCCGTCAACATTTGGCGTGTTGATTGACATAATATAGTGTTTACGTAAGTTATGACATGTTAATTAGACTTCTTGAACGAAGTAAAGGCTGCATTAAATCTATTTGCATGTATTATGCTTATGTAAAACAATATAAATTATAAATGCTATAAATAAAAAAGTCTTTATGTATACAACTCTGTCGCACAGGGAAACTCCGAGCATGGCTCTCTCCATTGGCCTTTGGATGACCTTGAGTCTTCTTATGAGGCACATAGTAAGCGACCACGTCTCTGTTCCGTATGTCATCACTGGCAACACGCACTGGTCGAAGAATTTCGTCTTGAGACACTGCGGTAGTTTAGATGAGAAAATATTACGTAATATCCCGAACGCTGCCCAGCCGAGTTGGATTCGACGAGTAACCTCTTTCTCGAAATTGGATCTACCTAACTGGTGATCTGGTGAAGGTTGCCGGAAGTCGTTGGATGCGGGCAGCGCAGGATCGGTCTTTGTGGAAATCTTTGGGGGAGTCATACATACTTTTTTTATTTAATTTTCCGACCAATTTTTTTTTTGTATTATATATTAAAACAAAATCTGTTCCTTTGTGTTTTTAGTTCTTTTAAACTACGCAACAGATTTTCATTTGACACGGATGCGTGTGTGAAATAGAAAGCGTTACACGGATCGCGCGCGCTGTAAACTAAAGTACTCTGTGAACGATCCCCTAAGGTTCCGCAAACATGGACACTGCATGTAGATCGGCGGAACTGTATGTATATACACACCTTCCTTCAATTCCTTTAGATTTCGGACCTACCGACCGTTATTGACATACGGTCATTATAGTCAATACGTAATTATTTACGTTATCTGTCAAAGTCAAAGTCCACACACTCCTGTGATAAATAAATAAATAAACGCGCCAGACAATATACACCGTTCATCTGATCTCAAACTAAGGTCTTCCCTGCATTATAACCAGACGACGACAATAACTGGGGGCGTCTCCCAGTACACCCAGACCCAAGACGATCTAGAAAAGTTCTTTTCTTAAATTGACCTCCGGCCAGGAAATATCCTGGTACCTTCCGCGTTTAAACACAACGCCTAGACCACCGCGCCATCGAGGTCGCCATAACGATAGGATAATGATGAAGTTACTCCCAAATCTACACTAGATGGATGAAATAGAAACGGTTGGCTGGGGTCATGTACGACAGAAAAATGCCTGTTAAAGTCACTGGAAAACTGTACAAAACAGCCATTAGACTCGCAGTTCTGTGTGCATCGGATTCGTGAGTGACCAACAAACAGCATCTAAACGAGCTGCACATAACAGAAAGGCGCGCTAGACAGCGGCTGTCTAAGAAGCTTCAAAATCACTCCCACACTTGACGAGACAATAGAAAAACGCTTACAATGATACAGTTATATACGAAGACCATATGGATCAATGATCAATGGTGATGCATGACCACCTCCGTGGCGCAACGGCTTAACGCGTCGGAAAGTAAACGGGGGTTGCGAGTTCGATTCCCGCTCCGAGTCTGGGTGTTTATGTATAATATGTATTTATTTATGACCTCACTGAGTACTAAATATATGTATTTATTTACAAAAGACAATTATATAAGTAGTGTATCAGATGTTTAGTACGCATAACACAAGCGCTGTGCTGCTTACTTTGGGACTAGATGGCGCTGTGTGAAAAATGTCTGAGTTTATTATTATTATTTATGCTTGCCCTATAAACTTGTCAGAGACGAAACGTATACGTGAAAGATCACCTGCCACACAGCTGATGACGTTAGAAAAAGAATAGAAAGAAGAACATACGTGAAAGATCACCTGCCACACAACTGATGACGTTAGAAAAAGAACAGAAAGAAGAACATACGTGAAAGATCACCTGCCACACAGCTGATGACGTTAGAAAAAGAACAGAAAGAAGCACATACGTGAAAGATCACCTGCCACACAGCTGATGACGTTAGAAAAAGAACAGAAAGAAGCACATACGTGAAAGATCACCTGCCACACAGCTGAAGACGTTAGAAAAAGAACAGAAAGAAGCACATACGTGAAAGATCACCTGCTACACAGCTGATGACGTTAGAAAAAGAACAGAAAGAAGAACATACGTGAAAGATCACTTGCCACACAGCTGATGACGTTAGAAAAAGAACAGAAAGAAGCACATACGTGAAAGATCACCTGCCACACAGCTGATGACGTTAGAAAAGGAATAGAAAGAAGAACATACGTGAAAGATCACCTGCCACACAACTGATGACGTTAGAAAAAGAACAGAAAGAAGAACATACGTGAAAGATCACCTGCCACACAGCTGATGACGTTAGAAAAAGAACAGAAAGAAGCACATACGTGAAAGATCACCTGCCACACAGCTGATGACGTTAGAAAAAGAACAGAAAGAAGCACATACGTGAAAGATCACCTGCCACACAGCTGAAGACGTTAGAAAAAGAACAGAAAGAAGCACATACGTGAAAGATCACCTGCTACACAGCTGATGACGTTAGAAAAAGAACAGAAAGAAGAACATACGTGAAAGATCACTTGCCACACAGCTGATGACGTTAGAAAAAGAACAGAAAGAAGCACATACGTGAAAGATCACCTGCCACACAGCTGATGACGTTAGAAAAAGAATAGAAAGAAGAACATACGTGAAAGATCACCTGCCACACAACTGATGACGTTAGAAAAAGAACAGAAAGAAGAACATACGTGAAAGATCACCTGCCACACAGCTGATGACGTTAGAAAAAGAACAGAAAGAAGAACATACGTGAAAGATCACCTGCCACACAACTGATGACGTTAGAAAAAGAACAGAAAGAAGAACATACGTGAAAGATCACCTGCCACACAGCTGATGACGTTAGAAAAAGAACAGAAAGAAGAACATTTGCAAATACTTAACTGCAACTGTTTGACGATAATTTCTGTTAGACCTCTCTATCGACAGAGGATCGTAGCTGTGTGACATAAGTTTTGGCCTCCCTCGATACAGGCTTTGCCTAGTGAGGAAGTTAATGGATGTGTACTCTTTTAAGAACAAATTTTACCTACATATAGATGGATTTTTAAAATATTTTGTAAATACATAGGTAGAATATAAAAATGTATTCTAATTCTAAATTCTAATAAATTCTGACAATGTATACATAGAAGTTAAATTATTACGATTTTATTATATTTAGTTATAAACATAGACGCAGCACCAAATCGTACCAAATGAAAAATATGGACAAAAAACCGACCGCAATAAATACCACCAGTCCAAAGGAAAAAATCTTTATGCGATTCGTAAAGTACCATATCATGTTCTTACAGCAAAAATAAAATTATTGTATTGTAGCGGCTATGAGCTGTATAACTACATCGACAAAGCTATCTGACAATCTACTTTCATATTGATACCGTGTACAGACCCAAAAACATATGTACTTATCTATGACTCACATGTTCGACAATATCAACTTAACCGGTCTCTAGGAAGAGAGCAATTAGGCTGATTGAAAAAACTACATCCGTTCCAATGCTAATATTCTAGTCAATCCAGATTTATTACTATTTCTACATGTGTAATATTCACGTCTAGATATATAATACACATTCAAGTTTAAATTATAACAGTTCTTGAAACTAGTAAACTTGAATGCAGTCATAAAAACATTAAGAAATATACCTTTTAAACTCAATTGAAGGCAAACTAGAGTAAGATTATACTATTGGATTATGACATCAGAAATTCGTAATATCATTGCCCGCCCCCGCAATAGAAGCACAAAGTAAATAATATTGATAAAGACAGATCTTCTCCCCATTATTTGATATGAAGACTCAGATATTACATAGCTATGTTCCAGCCAAAGCTTTAACTTTCAGAGATCGGACTCGGTGAGTTACCCAGCACTTGCTTTCGTCGTAAAACAAAACACATATCCTTCAATAAGTTCGAAGTTTTGGGAAATAGAAGCTAAAAATTAGACATAATTACATATCCTCATGCTGTATCCCTAATGGGGTAGTCGGCTGGCCAAGCATCGCGCTGCTCGGATATTTCTTCCGCCTAGTCAAATCTCATCATTCTCTGCACATACTTTTGCCTAGGTATGCGACTGTTTTTGACATTGCAAGGCGACGCATTGGAAATTTTGACGGCAGGGTTCTCAATTTTTCTGAGTGACTACAAAACGTATAAAACTGATATTTGGTAACCACATTGACTCTTACTTTCATTGACTATATTTTGACAGTTGCGATACACGAACTTTTGTAACACAAAAAAAATATCAAAGGAGTAACGGGACCAATTTATGTTTCTAAACTTTCTGTAGAGTTTTAATACTAATAATAATACTACTCCAGATAATTACACAGATTGTGTGACCCCAAACTAAGCAGTAAGCTTGTATTATGGGTACCACACAACGAACTCTGGGGGAGTTCCCAGTAACACCCAGACTCCAAGCCAATTTAGAAAAGTTGGTTTCCTAAATTGACCTGACCGGGGATCAACCCGGGACCGCCAACAGACGAATCAAACTCTAATCTAAACATATTCTTCATAATGAAAGTTGGATTTTTTAAAATTGATTATAGTTTTTACAATAAACGAAAATAATTACTTTTTCATATTTTTCGTAAACTAGTGCACGCACTTTAGCATAGACCAGAAGGTCTATTTTGGATTAAATTATTGTTTATCGATGCGTCGCCTTTACGTTCATGCTAACGACATCTTCATAAGTCGACTTTGGTCTTCCTTGGTTTTCGTTATCACTTACTTCCGATAAAGGTCGTCTCTCATTTACCTTCCAATCCGCCACCCGACTGCGTTTTTTCGAGTAGTTGTGCTTTGTAACAGTGTGGTCCAAATAAATTTCGAATATTATGCTTTGACTTCAAAATCTCTATAACATAACATAACATAACATAACATAACTTCACGCTGTATCCCCAACGGGGTAGCCAGAGAGGACGGAGCGCCAGGAGTCGCGGTCCTTACACACCTCTTTCGCTTCCTCAAATCTCATCATTCTCCTCACACATTTTCGCCTAGGTATGCGAGTGCTTTTGACATTTCCGTCTGCTAACACTCTGGCTATTTGATCTTCATAAGTCAGCCTTGGTCTTCCTTGGCTTCTTTTACCACTCACTTTCGCTCTGTATATTTTCTTCGTCAGTCTTTCATCACTCATTCTTTCCATGTGCCCGAACCATCTAAGCATTCCTTTCTTCATTTTTACAATAACACTGTTGTGCAACCCTGTCATACTGCGTATCTCGTCATTGCTTATCCTGTCCGCAAGCGTGACACCGCACATATTTCTCTTCTAAAATTCTAAAATCTCTATAAAGAGCTTAAGCTTGACTACCTCCGTGGTGCAACGGCTTAGCGCGTCCAAAAGTAAACGGGGGTTGCGGGTTCGATTCCCGTCCCGAGTCTGGGTGTTTATGTATAATATGTATATATTTACAAAAGAAAAGTATATAAGTAGTATATCAGTTGTCTAGTACCCATAACACAAGTGCTATGCAGCTTACTTTGGTACTAGATGGCGCTGTGTGAAATGTCTGAGTACATTATTATTATTATTATTATTAATGTAAATAGTAAAAAAAATGTTTTGAGGTTTTCCCGTACGATTAAAAATGAAATATGAATTCAAACATGTGTAACACGTTACTTTATTTATTACCTTTAGGACTTGAAAAACCGCTTATAAATTACAATAACTTAACTCCAGTAGAGTCGATCTGGAAAATCTGAACGAAAATCATTAATATTAAAATTTAAACGCGCTTAGATTAAAAAAAAATTATCGGGAATGACTTATGTTAGATATTTTTCTACATAAAATAAAAACTCCGTGAACTTTGTTTTGCGATTCTTAGCGAGCAATATACGGGATTCTATTACGCCAGTATCGTTTACACTTGGCCGGTTTTGTAAGTCAAATCAACCTGTTCAGGAAAAACCTGTACTGAGAACTTACAAGGAAGTCGGGTGTAAGTTTTTCAACATCTTACAATATTGAACTTTGATTATGTTATATAAACTATGGCTCAGTGTGGGTGTTCTACCGTTAACCTTACAAACTGTATCAGAGATCTATGAACGCATATGAAGCTTAAGGCCAGGTCTACTCCCAGGTAATGAACAGAATCGAGAGGTTAGACGTACGCGAAGAAATAGGGTCGAGATTTGTAAGTAAAATGTGAAATTTTCAGATTAGGCCGACAAAAAGTGAGTTTCTTAAAATTGTTTGTGTCATTAAAAATATTGTCGATCAATTTTAATTCAATTCATATTTCAATAAATAAACGTACGATTAACGCTCAAATAAGCGAGAACTTCGCAACCAAACTGTTTTTCCCTGTTAAATTATACATTGTTTTCGTAATGACATGCAGTGTTTTTGTAAATTCTATTCTATAAAGTATTTTATAAAGTATATTCTATAAAAGAGTTTTTGGCAGGATTTCATGGAGAGCGGTTGGGCGTTTATTTTAGCTATTTGCAAAGAAACCTTTATAGAAAGTAAGTAGAAATATTGTGATGTAAAATTGACGTAGTTTTGCCAATTATCTACGCTGTTGTGCTGTTGTGTTAAATTGTTGAAACGAGTGCTTATTTAGTAGAGTGATGTTGAGATTTATATATATATATATTTATAATGTTTATTTTTTATATACTAAATGTAAACTCCGCACTCACACCCAACGCAACAACACCACGTATCCGGCCGAGAATAGGTAATTCCGTCACGCACGAGGCGAGAGTCTGCCTTCTTTTCTACATATTCTTTGGTCGTGCCGTCAATTGTCGTTTGAGTAAACCGTTCATACGAATGTACGGCGTTCGGAGTCATCATCGTATTTAGTCGTGTTGTGGGGTGACCCGTGGAAAAACGGCCTTTATGAGCCTCAGCCCATTTACTGTCAAGTTTGCTCGTTCGTCTTCTCCATAGCACAAAAAACTTTTAAATATGATTTTCTGTAAAAAAAATGTTATTTACTAACTATTTATTAACACAGTAATGTGTCATTATCGTCTTGCGATTATATGAAATATAAATAACAATTAAACGCACTCTCAAATTGGAAACCTCGATGTGCAACGAAGCAAACAATGTGTGGAGCCGAGGCCACCTATCGCACGGTCATCTGTATCCTATCTTTATGCATTGACCGCCATTAACACCGTTAAACAGGTACAACGTAAATGAATAGTTATCTTCATGCAGTCACAAACGCAACTATTGTAACTCGAATGATATTCGAATTCAAATTCAAAATATTTATTCAAGTATTTCAAGGCATTTTTAGACGTCGAATCTACTTCTAATCACTGGTCTGAAAAAATTCTGCTCCCAAAAGGAACTGATAAGAAACAAAAGAAAGTCAGTTCGAAACTCAGTCAGCTTATGAAATTCAGTCATAATGTTTTAAAATTGAAAAAAGGAAAAAGGAAAAATGGAATTACCTCGGTGTATGTCTGTCTGTTTATCCCAGAGACTATTTGACGCAGACAGCTGAAAATTTTACTTTACGCTAGTAATTAATTAATCTGTAAATATAGTGAGTAGATGCCCGTAGACAGAAGTTTGACTTTTGTCTTTATGGGACTTAAACGGAAACTTCATTATTTTTATGATCATGGTATTTGGTATCAAACAAAAGCTATTTGCACACGATAATGGGGACGGCAATCTGAGATCGATTAATCAAAGAATTAAAAAAAAATCGATTTTATTATAAAATCTATTTTTTAATAAATCTTGAGCAGTGAGTCGATCCAGCACCCAAAAAACCGAGATTCGGTTATGTTTCTATATTGGTAAAAACGCAACCATAAAATAGACGAGAACACTGCTGCCACATTAGCGCTTTCAGAGCTGGAGCTTTTTGGGTCATCTAGTTTTTATTTTTTTTAACGCAAAATGTAAAATAATCGAAGTTCTTGATTGTTGAGTGACCGAACTTTTAAACATCGATATTTTTGTGCATTGTTCCATGGACTATGATTCCAATCCATTTGAAAATCCATTTTTTTTCGGAAAGAATTCTACTACTCGAAAATACATTTTAATAATTGCTGCCCTTATCTCCAAAAGCATCGATCAGAAAAATCTAAAAGAAATCATGAAAATCGAAATAATTTGTATTCTAAAAGACTAAATTTAAAGCGCATTTATAGCCATTGGTAGGCACTAACTGCTATATAATCAGTTAACACATAACACCTGCGGGTAAATCTGTACTGTTATGCTGATACAACTAAGTAATAATAATGTTAAGCTGTCATTGCCGCGAGGGGTATTGCGCGTGCGCAGTGTCAATGGCGGCCTTCGGGTGACAGATGATATCTTTAATACTTTAGCAATAACTGGATACGGTCTACTTGTAAAGCATAGAAAATTCTGGGTTGTGAACACCTTTAGGAATTTTCTAAGAATGCCACCATTTTAAAATTGCCATTTTAAAAGCTCGAGGCACTAAAGTATTAGTAATCTTTGTAACAGATGGCGCCTCAAGCTTTTAAAATGCATTATACTCGTATATATAATATTTTGAATATATCCATGTACGCAAGTATGACGACCTCCGTGGCGCAACGGGTAAGCGCGTCGGTAAGTAAACGGGGGTTGCGGGTTCGATTCCCGCACCGAGTCTGGGTGTTTAAGTATAATATGTATTTATTTACAAAAGAAAAGTGTATAAGTAGTATACTAGTTGTCTAGTACCCATAATACAAGCGCTGTGCTGCTTACTTTGGGACTCGATGGCGCTCTGTGAAATGTCTGAGGATATTATTATTATTGTGCAACATAGTTACATCCTTAGAACTTACCTACTTAAGTATGCCTATATGATGAGTTACCAAAGAAGGGGCTATTAGGGGGGCTTATTAGGGGATAGAAGGCTAAATCTAGGTGTTCTGTTAAATTTTATTTCATTTTTTTACATTTTAGCTCAGTTGTTTTTTAAATAAAAGCTTGTTTTTATAATTTTTTTACAAGTAGTAAATTTTAATGAAGAATGAAATATTTTCTTAGAATGTTTTCTATAGCGATAAATAGCATTGTTGTCGTTATTTTACTAATTATACAGCGTTTTAAATGCTGCAGGAGGGTCGGCTTAACTGAGTGGTTTCACTTTTTAAGAACGCTAGCCGGAGATTCTTTATAAATTATTTCATTTTATTTGCAGTATTTAATATCAATATATCAATAGATGGACAATATCGTCATATCGCATTATGTTTTTACAACGATTAAATGCATCCCTCTTTTTTTAACCGACTTCAAAAAAGAAGGAGGTTCTCAATTCGTCTGTATGTTGATTTTTTTTTTGTTTTTTTTTGTATGTTTGTTACCTCATAACTCCGTCATTTATGAACCGATTTCAAAAATTCTTTTTTCATTTGGTAGGTAATACTTCAGAGGTGGTCCCATTTAATTTCACCTATATTGGAGCTTGGACTTCGAAGATACACTAGATAACGCGACCTGGTTATAACCTTTATTTATATTGACGATTCTCTTGTATATCGTTGCGCTCCGGAATTAGAATGAAGTTAATTGCAGACCTGCCTTAGATATTTATTTAGGTCAAGATCACTCAAAAGGTAGAAATAAAAAATTTTTATTAAAAAAAATTAAACCGCCTTAAAAAAAACACTGAAAAGTATAAAATAACTATCCTTTACTAATCAAAACTCAAGTACAATTAAAATAACTTTATAAATACGATACACATACCTATATAATTTAATTTGACAGTTATTGAAGTCGGTGCCAAATCAATGTGCAACAACAGAAAGTCTTTAGTTTGGTGGGCTTGGCACCCTTAGTTTGCTAAAACCGCAAATTATTATCAACCAGCGGCCCGCTCCGACTTCACCTGACTGGAATACATGATCTTATGTAGCATAGCATACGTCCCTCTGGAATAATGTATCTTTCAAATAGTAAAGAATTTTTTAAATAGATAGTAGGTAGTTCCAAAGATAATCCTCCTCATATAAATAAACATACGAAATCTGGCTTCTCTGCGTAATATTAGTACACGAGTAGATCATGGATATTATCCTCTACATATAAACTATTAGTACAGATCAATCGTGTCCATACGCAGATGTCGGTGACGTGCGACTGCCCCATGATGCAGCCGGGGCCCACGCTGGCGGCCACGTGCGGCGGCGGCGCCTTCATGCTGTTCATGGGGCTGCTCGAGGTGTTCCTGCGGAGCCAGTGCGACTTGGAGGACCCGTGCGGGAGAGCGCAGGTGACACACATGCATGCATACATACATTTATATGAAGTGTTTTTTAAAACCAGCAAAACTTCGCTCGGTTTTATCAACTAAAGTACTTTTGCTCAATGTCTTACAGAGTTCTGGCGTAAACCAGAAAGTATAAGATACTCTTTAGATTATTATTGAACGATTTATGTTTCAATACTTCAAATGAAAAAGAGTTCCTGTAAGGTCGCTCATGGCTTTGTCCATTTGTTCCTAGTCAATTTTGTAAGAAACTATTCGACGCGATTAAACTTATTTGACATTGAAACTCTACTACTACTAGAGTACTATTAACTAACTAACTGACTACTAGACTAGTTAATATGTATACAGAGAATTAAAGAAGATTGAGCTTATTGCCGCGTCAGGGTCTGTCAGCGAGTGGAGTGATTATTGTTTTGATTTACTTATAGTGTACCGTATAATTCAATGTACTATGGTATAATTGTGCATTCACCATATCATATAGGTATACAATGTCATAACTTTACTGAGCTTCTGTTTAATTCTGCGATCATACGACGTTATATCAAATATGGCTTTATGTATAATACATTCAAATGTGAATGGAATAAGAAGGTACTGAAACTATAAATGTTTTAATCGGCATTGGATTGATATACCATCAAGCACGAAGCAGCAGTTATTTTCGCAGAATCGTGATATTGAACTAGTACAATCAACCGATTAGAGACTTGTCAATCATGCAAATAGTTGGGAGGTCGCAAACCACTTCCTAGACACGACAGAACCATCATATATCTGCGGTCGACCACATCTTTTTATGGAAATGGGAACGAGACAACGAAGATGCAGTTACCTAATCGAGGTTTTCATAGCCCTTTGTTTCGATCCACTACATTTGGGTTTACGAGAGAGTTACTGGGAAATTGACTCGTTTACTAAATTGCTTTCGGAGTTGCATCTTCAACAGTTGTTACAAATGTAGTGAAACACACTTGTATATTATGTACATAAATAATTATCTTGAGACTTTTTCAATTTCGAGGTGAACGTTATCTTGGGCCAATAAGATTACATCGCGAAAGCACTTTAAAAGTCTGGGCTCACTGATGGTACAGCAGGAGTTAATGATAAATAAATATATAATATTTTCAGACATTCACACAGCGCTATCTAGTCCCAAAGTAAGCAGCAGAGCGCTTGTGTTATGGGTACTAGACAACTGATATACTACTTATTTATATACTTTTCTTTTGTAAATAAATACATATAATACATAGACACCCAGACTCGGGGCGGGAATCAAACCCGCAACCCCCGTTTACTTTCCGACGCGCTTAACCGTTGCGCCACGGAGGTCGTCAAATGATGATGAATGAAATGATGAGTTGCTAGCCCGACGTTTTCAAGAATCCTTTATAAAACAGCCTTTTTTTGCGCTGCCCAGGAAGATAGACAGCTAGCACATTCTGTATTTCTTGCTTTCCCAGACGTAGAAGTAGCGAATGAAATGAAAGTACTTATATACATATTTTGTCCAAAATTCATTTTATGCATACCTGCGTAATGTTTATATATACATATCAAGTATGTAAATATCTACGTAGATAAATTACTGCCCTTATTCGGAATCGATTGTACATAGAATAATGATTTGCGATATACTCATAATGTAATAGTACCTCGGTGTTTGATACAATATAATCATTGAGATTGGGTAACGTTACGCAGTGTCATTACTGGATGAGTGATTAAATTAAAGCCTCATCGAGCATCTCATATAAAGTTAAAATATATCTATACTAATAATATAAAGACGTAAAGTTTGTTTGTTTGTATGTAATGGATAAACTCAAAAAACTACTAAACCGATTTTGAAAATTCTTTCACCTATAGAAAGCTTCATTATTAGCGAGTAACATGGGCTGTATTTTGTTTTCAAATTATTTCTACGCTTGTGAATCTGAGGCGGGTCGCTATCTTTATATAAAATTCAATAAATAATTCTTCTCCTTCTAAACGGCTTAAACGATTACGATGAGAATGGAGATAGGTAGATTAGACTCCGGCAAAAGACATATGCTTACTTTTTTTAATTTCATGCGGACAAAGTCCATTATTTCGCAATAAACGCAGCTAGTTATTAATATGATTAATAAAATTAAATATTTAAATGAATGTAATTGTTTGTGTAAAAGTGTACTCATTACTTCTTGAAGGGCTAATTTCAAATGTTTTTAAAACTAAACCTATCAAAAAAATTCTGTAATAAAAAATACTGCATTGTTTTTAATCCGCAAGAGAACTTATTTCTGACACCAGAAACAACGCTATAACGGTAAATATAGCCTAACTTTTTTGCTTCAGTATTTTGCAATACAAAAATAAAAAATCCTCAGTAGATACCTAGCTAACTAAAATAACAAAATGTAATTTTTACAAACCTTTTTCAATGTTTCTTTGTATTTTCATTTAGTTTTTTTATGTGGTTGAGTCGTTGGTGCGAAGATTAGGATCTTACTTTCTAAGCCGGCAGTCCCAAGTTCAATCTATAACGGAACGAACTTCTCTAAATCGTCTTAGAGTGTATTTGCCATTTAATACTGCCCCAATTCGTTCTGCAATCATAGCACAAGTTATTTGACTTATGGCCATAAAATTGCGTGTTATTATTAAAATAATAACGAAGAGCGTATTGGACACCCTCAAATACGCAAGATTCCGTACTTTTTAGAGTGATAGAGCCATGCTGCACTGCAGCACGAATTGGGCCGGCTCGCTCAGTGAAATACCACCCTCTCACAGAATATTGGCGTGAAGTAAAAGCATCTTTTGCTGTTGTGCTTCGTTCGGTGAGTGAGAGTGCCCTTCGTTTCCCTCTTTTCCCTATTTCCCAAAAGGCCGGCAACGCACCCGTGATTCCCCGGACGTAGCGGGTGTCTACTGGAGGCTGTGATCGCTCTCCATCAGATGACCCGCTTGCTTTTAAAGAGGAGGCAAACGCCTCCTCTTTAAAAAAAAACCTAAAAAATGACTTTGTGTGAATTCCGTAAGGATCGCTACCACCATCTATCTTACTTGTTAATCCTGTCGCCAGACGAGAGCGCTGACACTATGTTCCGGTGTGGAATTTCTCGCGCAAAAAGTATTTTCCTCAGGGTTGCCAAATTATAATACTTACTATAAGTGGACGGTCCGCTCGTTTGTTTCCCCAGTAGTTAAAAAAAGACATTAATTCATCTCACGCTATTATATTTTGTCACCATAAAAGCTTATTCCTTTCGAAAAAAATATTTCTAAAAATTTACAAAACTTATTCAGGTTCGTATTTCAACTTCTACAAACTTTTGGAAATTAAAAAGTACAATGCTCTCATAGCGGCTTTGAAAGCACATATTTCATTACTTAATGGCTAAAATCAAAAAGTACTAAAACATCTCTAGTTTCATTTTAGATCCGTATAAAGACGTCCCATTGGAGGATGTAAGTGAATGAACTTCGACACGTGATTCCAAAAACAACTTTAAATGTATCTTATCTTTTCTGTTCTTAGTTATCAATCTACGTCAGCAAACCTGTGACAAACAGACAAAGAGATGGACAGAAAAAGAAACAATAAGAGATCCCAGTTTGACTACGGAACCTATAAAAGACCAAATAGTATAGAAATCTGACGCCGATTTTTACTTTCTGCAGTACCGTCGACACATGGACTCCGTGTACGACTTCATCGTGATTGGCGGAGGCTCAGCTGGGTCCGTGGTGGCGGCCAGGCTCTCAGAGGTGCCTGAGTGGAGGGTGCTACTGTTAGAAGCAGGTGAGTTGAATATAAACAAATAAATACGCCAGACAATACACACCAATCATCTGGTCTCAAACTAGAGTATTTTCCCTGTGCTATGAGAACCAGACGACTACTACTAGAGGCGTTCCCAGTACATCCAGACCCGAGACAATCTAGAAAAATTCGTTTCCTAAATTGACCCGACCGGGAATCGAACCCAGACCTTATCTTGGCTTGGAGACAACATCTAAACCACTGCGCCATCGAAGTCGTCAAAGGTCGAGGCATATAACAGGAATATTTGTTTCATCTTCTGTTCGCAGCTTCCTTTTTTGATAATCCCGGAGAAATCTTTTTTATAAAACAGAGAAACCACACCAAATTAGTCCCAAGGGAGACTGGATTGATGTGGTCTTTTTACGCACTAAATCTCATAAACCAAGTTTCAAGGAGGCAAAGACTCACATCATCCTCGCAATGCCACAACAGCACTAACAAAAAAAGAAAAAACAAGTAATATTTTGCGGTGGGACGTGATAATGACAATACTTTATATTATAGCACAGTGACGATCACAATAGATCACAATTAGTTGCGAATCGCAGTGATACAGGTATGTTATAGCTGCGTAGCGACTCACATAGAACTGCCATGTTCTCAGGTTTCGATGAGCCGACCGGCACACAGGTCCCGTCGATGTTCCTCAACTTTATCGGGTCCAGTATCGATTGGGGCTATCAAACACAATCAGAGCCGGCTGCCTGCCTTGGAGAGACCGATAGAAAATGCTACTGGCCACGTGGAAAGGTGATATAAAATGTTTAATTCTACAGACCATAAAATCTATAGGCTAATTGTCTTTTTTATACCATATTCTTTAAGAGAGGATTAATAATAATGAACATTACGGTAAAGAAAATATTGGAAATCTATACAAATAAAATAGGATGTTTCTTTGTATGTTTGTTCTCTATGCTTTATGAAACCATTTATCCGATTGTGACGAAACTTTGGTGAGCTGTTTTGAATACGCCCGCGTAGTTTTCGGAATTATTGAATTTAGTAACTAAAAGACTATGCGAACGAAGTCGAGGGCCACAACTAATACATTATAAATATGAAAATTATTATCTAATATATAAAAATCGATGTTTGTTTGTTTGTTAGTATTTTATGGGCTGCCATACCGTCCATCCGATTGTAATGAAATGTAGTATGGAGATAGCTTGAATTCTGAAGGACATATGCTACTTTAAAAATAAAAAACGCGGACGAAGTCGCGGGTATCAGCTAGTTAAATAATAAAATTATTATTATTTATAAAAATTAAGGGAGTGGGAGTAAATTCCATCATCTCTCTCCTATTGCTAGGCAGTGGCTCTACGATTTCTTGACGTCACAATGCGAAAGTGTCATCTTCCTGTAAGTTATCCCTACACAGTCTTCACTACTGGAGTTTAGAACCTAATAAGTCCTATATTTTACAATAAACTTTAAATATTTTGTAATAGGTGCGTTTCTGCCTTTTAATTATTTCATTTTAATGTATATAACATATCAATTTTAAGAACAAAATGGCGCATTATATGACCCAAAGTTAAGCTGGCACTTTTTTGTCTCCAGACGAAAATAGAAAACTTTTAGAACTTACTATAAATTAGGGAATGACATTTTTCGTCGTCAAAGTAGATAAGAAAACGTCAATCTACAGGTCCTTGGCGGTACGTCAGTAATGAACGGTATGATGTACATGCGCGGGTCGCGGAAGGACTACGACAACTGGTCCGCAGCCGGCAACGAGGGCTGGTCCTACGAGGACGTGCTGCCCTACTTCCTCAAGTCGGAGGACAACCAACAGCTGAACATTATGGACCAGGGATACCATGCGAGTGGCGGACCGCTTACAGTCTCGCAGTTCCCTTATCATCCACCACTGAGCTCCAGTCTTGTGAAAGCTGGCGAAGAATTAGGTTGGTTTATATCTCACTTATTGTTCATGAAAGTCAAATTTAATTGTTGTAGATAAATCTATATCGACAAGAATTGACTGGAATTTCAATTGGATGTCTAAGATTTTAATCTTTCGTACTTATGAAATTACCTCAGTGTCTAAATGTCTGTCACAAGTGTATCTTATAGATTATCAACGTCATTTTAAGATTTTTGACTTAAATTATTTGCAAGAGCAGTACAAATATTTACAACCAACCATAGCTTTAAATCTTCATACCAAAGATTGAAAGTTGTTTGAATATCACTGTTGTAGCAGACACTGGCGGTTTTAGAGGGGGGGGGGGGGGGGGGGGGTAAGGGACTTGAGCCCCCCTCCTCCCAGCATCGGAAGTCCCTTCATGAAAAATTTTAGGGTCCAGGAACGCTCTACTCATTGGGTTCAAGCCCCTCCTAAACCAAAATCCTGGTATCACCACTGGTAGCAGATATCGATGAAGCACTATGCTGTAATTATTTCGGCTTATTTTTATCAATTCTAGGTTATCCAGAGCGGGATCTGAATGGAGAACATCATACCGGTTTTGCAATTGCTCAGACCACCAATCGCAATGGCTCCCGACTCAGTGTCGCTCGAGCCTTCCTCCGGCCAGTGAAACATCGTTCCAACCTGCACATAATGCTGAACGCAACCGCTACAAAAATATTGATCAATCAGACCACGAGACAAGCGTATGCGGTGGAAATCAGAAACAGCTATGGTGGAAAGGAAACTATATTTGCTAATAATGAAATTATTTTAAGGTAAGTAAAAAATCTACTGTTTATGAGCTAAGTATACACTTACTGGAATGTTACGATAAAACGTAAGACACGAGGAAATTAAGAATAATAAAAATACAATTAATTTGGAAAAGCAACAAAATTCATTTCAGGCAATATTAAAAAACCGGCCAAGTGCGAGTTGTACTCGCGCATCGAGTTCCGTGCCACTATACCATGTATTTGAGTTATGTATACCGATAAAATACAAGTGGGATTAAAAACAAACTTAACTTTGCAGTTCGAGACACGTTCTCCCATACTCTCCAACTGCAAATCTAATTTTGTATTAGCAAATAACTACAAATTAAAGAAGGTTGAGACCTTGCTTCTTGTTAAATTTCATGATTCCAGGTCAACTGGAAGTACTCTATAGATTTAACTCACTTGCGAGTGTCAAAATGTGCGGCATAACCGGCCGTGTCTTTTGATTGCGTTGACTTAGAAGTTTGATTTTTTCACAGCTCTAAGGGGTTGCACACCTGAGTATTTGATATTACTTTTAACTTAACACCAACACGCATTCCTGAGAAAAAGGGTCTTGACAGACAGACAGATGGACTCAAAGTTATCCTATAAGGGTTCCTTTTTTCCTTTTGAGTTAAGGAACCCTAAAGGGTAATTAAAACATTAAAGAATTTTTTTCACCTTTATTTCTCATGTCCTCCTGATTTGTAATCTTATTAGTTTATTATTACGTTATTTATATGGCGTTTGTCTAACGTGTAGACTGTTTCCTGTCAGGTTGCTTAAACATTACTACAACGAAAAATTTGATATTGGCTTCAAAAGTAAAACAACAATACCTTTGCTTTCAGTGCTGGAGCAGTCGCGTCGCCTCAACTTCTCCAGCTATCAGGCATCGGGGATCCTCAAGTGCTATCTCGCGCAGGCGTCAAACTGATTCACAATTTACCTGCAGTAGGAAAAAACCTACATAACCATGTTGCACACTTTTTGAACTTCCAAGTGAATGACAACAACACCACGCCTCTTAACTGGGCGACTGCTATGGAGTACCTACTGTTTAGGGATGGATTAATGTCTGGAACAGGTAAAATTGATCGCCACATTCACCACAACAAATTAGATTAGATTAAGTAGAATTACCCCAAGAAATGTGTCACAATGGGTAAAATCATTATGCGAGAATAACACAAATTTATTTTTCCAAATTACATCATGGAATACATTTAAAAGCGCTTCAAAATTGATAAAAATACCTATAAAACGCTATTTATCGTTGCGAAAAACCGTAATACGCTCTAGGATACAGTAGCCCGTCGCCACCGCCGCATCATTAAGAATGCACAACCTAACATGAAAAATTTAATTTTAAATTTGTAGATTTTAGATTCTTGTAGTACCGAAAAAGATCAGTCTCGCCTCCTGGCTGTTTCTGAGAAGGAGTCAGGACGCTGGTTGCAGGTAATACCTTTAAAAAACTTAGGAACCTAAATTGACAATACCACTCTTTCTCTCATAGAAGGGATACTAAGAGAGAGGTCTGGGGACCAGGACTAACCTTCGTCACCGTTGCCGCCGTGGTGATCTCGTCGATGTACTAGGTCACCACGGTTTATCCTGTTTATGTAGTGCGGGCCGCACGTCACGGCATGCTGCATTGAATGACGTCATTTCGCAGGCTCTTGTCGTCGATGGCGTTCCTGTAGTCTTAAACCCTGTAGGTATTGCGCGCAGCGACGGTAGGAGACCGGATGGTTAGACGCTCATTCCTTAGAAACTTAGAAGATCGCTGGTGTGGAACGCCACTTGTGTCGATACATTTGCTGTTTCCCATGTACCGGTGACTTGAAGCGGCGTAAGTATGCGACTCTTTCTGAGAGTTTCATATGTACGCCTTTTGTAGTCGAAACTTTGGGTCCCTAAGGCCTCGAAGCCCATCGACTGGTTTCTGATATTTGTAAGAGACTGGTCGAGGCTTCGGGAGACCGCCGGACTGGCAGCTTCTTCCGCCAACGAATCAGTTTGGCTATTCAAAGAGGTAATGCTGCCTGTCTGCTGAGCACCTTAAGCAATGATAGCTTTCTAAGCGCCAACTTTGAGAAACTCTGTTATTTAAGATAATGTGTAGTTTTAAGTTTTTAAATATTAACGTTAGAATATGTATATACTTTTTTGTTATTTTAAATTTTAATAGCTAATGGTTAAAAGTAGTAAAAGTTTGTGGAAACTATTAATTTTATATTGTAGGCCTATGGTTTAAATCGGAAACAGCTTTATTTATGAAAGCATTTGTACTCAATCTCGCGTTGCTGTAGCTCAGTAGATATATTAGTTTTAGCTTTTAGATAACATACATATAAAAACACGCGCGTATATGAATCCACCGTTGTGTCAGAATTTCAAAGCAATGGGCGAAGAGCTTTCGGAGGTTCGACGAACGTTTTTTACAGTTTTATTGATAGGTATGTATATTATGATAGGTATGTATAAATGTATACACAGTATGACAGGGTTGCACGACAGTGTTACTGTAAAAATGAAGAAAGAAATGCAGAAAGATGGTTCGGGCACTTAGAAAGAATGAGTGACGAAAGACTGACGAAGAAAATCTGCAGAGCGAAAGTGGTAAAAGAAGCCAAGGAAGACCAAGACTGACTTATGAAGATCAAATAGTCAAGGTGTTAGCCGACGAAAATGTCAAAAGCACTCGCATATCTAGGCGAAAATGTGTGAGGGGAATGATGAGATTTGAGAAAGCGAAAGAAGTATGTAAAGACCGCGACGCTTAGCGCTTCGACCTCTTTGACTACCCCGTTAAGGATACATCGTTAAGATATGTATGTATAAATAAATACGGCAGACAACGCAAACCAAGCGTCTGGTCTCAAATTAGGGCATTCCCTGTACTATGAGAACCAGACGACGACTATGTACTAGGGGCGAACCCACTACACCCAGACCCGAGACAATCTAGAAAAGTTCGTTTCCTAAATTGACCGGGAACCCGGAACTTTACGCGTTTGGGTGCAACACCTAAACCACTGCGCCTTGAGGTCGAGGCCATATATGGATATTAATTGCTCTTTGAAGCCACATAATATGATTGTACATGCCTTTAAAATTTTCAATTTCAGGCATATCAGAGGTAACAGCTTTCATCAATACCAAGTACGCAGACCCCACTGAAGATAACCCTGATATCCAATTATTTTTCGGCGGATTTCTGGCTGACTGCGCGAAAACTGGAATGGTGGGAGAACGACTTGACAACGGTTCTAGGACCATCCAGATCATACCTACAGTTCTTCATCCGAAGAGTAGAGGACGGCTTGAAATCCCTAGTGCTGATCCACACGAATACCCTAAGATCTATGCCAAGTAAGCTTTTCACATCCAAAGTCAAAACATACGTATGAGCAACTATTCGATTTAACGATTGAGACGTTTCCAAAAGCATTCCAACTGACTTACTGAATAAATGTTAGCCTATGTTCTTCTGCAAGGTCTTCTGCTCTCCATATCAAATGTTATTATTGGTGTAGTGATTTAGCCATAAAAACGGAACAGGCAGTTATACTTTGCGTGTGGTAGAGTCTTGCTGCATTGCAGCACGAATTGGCCGGCTCGCCTGATAATAATACCACCCTCTCACAAAATATCGGCGTGAAATAACAGCATCTATTGCTGTTATGTTTTGTTCGGTGAGTGAGAGTGCCGCTGGCCCATCTTCCCCCTCCCACTCCTTTACCTCCTTTGCCTAAAGGCCGACAACGCACTCGTGATTCCCCGGACGTTGCAGGTGTCCATGGGCGGCGGTGATCGTTTCCCATCAGGTGGCTCGCTTGCTCGCTTGGCCCCTTTCACAAAAAAAACAACTTATAATACGTATTAATAAGGAGTATGGATTCACAGTTAAATGAAGAAATAAGTAAATAACGACTAAGGGTGGCTTGCACCAACTATTTGAACTCGGTTTAAGGATTTGACATCTCGTTTGTACCAACGATTTAATAGTTATAACAAAGCACTTCTCCAAAAATCGATGTTTAATTAGATTTAATAATAGCGCTTAACTTCATTTTGTATGGGTAATACAACGGCTAAGGGTGGCTTGCACCAACTATTTGAACTCGGTTTTAGGATTTGACATCTCGTTTGTACCAACGATTTAATAGTTATAACAAAGCACTTCTCCAAAAATCGATGTTTAATTAGATTTAATAATAGCGCTTAACTTCATTTTGTATGGGTAATACAACGGCTAAGGGTGGCTTGCACCAACTATTTGAACTCGGTTTTAGGATTTGACATCTCGTTTGTACCAACGATTTAATAGTTATAACAAAGCACTTCTCCAAAAATCGATGTTTAATTAGATTTAATAATAGCGCTTAACTTCATTTTGTATGGGTAATACATAATGGGTGATACAAAGATGAAAGGAATGGCTACAATGCACATGACTAATTTTCTCTTCTAGAATCTCTAATGTAATATTGTTTATCTTCACAGCTATTTAACCCACGCTGATGACGTCAAAACCCTCATAGAAGGAATCAAATTTGCAATCAAACTCTCACAGACGAAAGCTCTCAAACGGTATGGTGTGAAACTAGACAAGACACCAGTAACAGGGTGCGAGAAAATCAAATTCGGTTGTGACGCGTACTGGGAGTGTGCGGTGAGAATGCAGACGGCACCGGAGAACCATCAGGCTGGCTCTTGCAAAATGGGACCTAGAGGAGACCCTAGCGCGGTCGTCGACAACTTACTGCAGGTAGATCTGGAGTGTTTTTCCTATTAACTTTTAAAGCACAATACCTGTTAGCGCCATCTGTTGTTGAATTGGAACAAGTATTTTTTATATTATTATATCACTTTGTTTTGTCTTTATATGTGCCTAAATGTGCACATTACCATGAGATGACCGAGCAATACAGGCGGTAATTCTGATGCGCTTGGATAAGGTGCTGGTTATAGTTTGTGACAAGAAAAGCGTACCTTCGATAAGTGTTTCACCAGACAACTGCGACCGTTCAGGTGTTCGGCACGCTTATTACGTAACTTGCAGACAGCATGTGACAGCCAATATCGCGCGATATCTGCTATCAAAACGTGCATTTGTGTAATGTAATTTGTATAGTGGCGCTAAATCAACCGCGAAAAGTGCATTTTATGGTCATAGAATAATAGATATGCAATCGTCATATATGATATCAATTTTTTATTAGAATTAGTCACCGGTCCGGTAGTGATCGCGTGCCTGTCACTGTCTACAAATTTTTAGGTAATAACCCCGCGGAGGTGTAATCTCGCGTCCTGGTGTGGTCCTGGGCCTAGCAGCGCTTCTTCTCGAAGTTTCCTGTCCAGCGGTCTTCGTTGTAAAGTGGACTGTTATCCAGCGGTTTTTGTTGTGAAGTAGATTGTATTTATATGTTGCGGAGCGTATTACATAAACAGAACGAATCAGCTCAAACCCAAACGATATGGGCGTGGTCAAGGGTGACCACAGCTATGCATACGGTACCACGATCGACACGCACAGCGCCGTCAGAGATCCATCGTAGATAGCTTATAAAAATTACAGTATGCAGCGGACAAAATGACATATGTATGTCATAAGTCATAGCAAAAATAATTGCGGGTGTGATAAAATTGACTATTTGGCAATAACCACAGGCAATAACCACAGGCAATAGCAGACGCCAACAAAGATTTATGAATAAAAGGGATTCTACACCGTCCTGATAAACGCCAGACGATTTTCACCTTTGTTAAATTTATTAAGTATGCATATCATGTGGACGTCATTTTCCACGTAATATCTTCTTTTAATATAAAAAATTTATTTTTGTTTTTTCGTATTTTATGGGCTGCCATACTGATTGCGATGTAATTTGATACGGAGATAACTTGTATCCTGAAAACTGAAAAAAGAAAACAGGCTATTTTAAAAAAAAAAACGTGGACAAAGTCGCGGACATCAGCCATTATACAATAAAATTCATATACTTAATATCTGTTATTACATGAATTTTATCTTTGGTCATTATTGTTACTACTTTCTTGTTCTCTCGAGAAACCTTCGTTCTCTTAAGGTTATCTTGTTTGAACAGAGCTACTAAGTTCCAAGGTTCGTTAGTAGTAAAAGTTCTGTACTTGCAATCAAGATGAGATCTGTCTCTTTGTTAACATCTGTGTACAACCCCTTAATATATATAAACTTCCGGATGTTATGTAACTAAAACACTTGTCGAATCCATACATATATCCCTAACGAGGTAGTCAGAGAGGACGGAGCGCCAAGCTTCGCGGTGCTTACACACTTCTTTCGTTTCCTCAAATCGCATCACTCTCCTTACACGTTTTCACCTAGGTATGCGAGTACTTTTGACATTTCCGTCAGCTAACACTCTGGCTATTTGATCTTCGTAAGTCAGCCTTGGTCTTCCTTGACTTCTTTTACCACTCGCTTACGCCCTGTATATATTCTTCGTGTCTTTCATCACACATTCTTTCCATGTGCTCGAACCATCTGAGCATTCCTTTCTTCATTTTAACAATAACGCTGTCGTACAACCCTATTATACTGCGTATGTCTTCATTGCTTATTTTGTCCTCAAGGGTGATACCGCAATTATTTCTAAGATATTCCATATCTACTGCATTTATCTTGCTTTTACTCGATCTTGGGCATATCCAGGACTCACTACCGTACAATAATGTTGGCATCAATACCGGATTGTGGATGGCCATTTTGGCAGAGTTAGATATATTCACACTGCCTACTAATTATAACGTATAAAGATATAATTAATGTAGAATTTATATAATACATGTTTCATTTGTAAAGGTGCAAGGCATCGATCGCCTCCGTATTGCCGACGCAAGTGTAATGCCAACTGTGGTGTCTGGCAACACTAACGCACCTACCATTATGATTGGGGAAAGGGCTGCCGACTTCATCAAACAACGTTGGTTGGGCGCCACTCATGTGAGTACATTTTTAACTTGATAAAGATTATTATAGTAATTGATGGTCGCACTAGTTTATAAAAAAAAATTCGTCTTTTTCGTTTAGTCGTCTAGTTTATAAAAAATATTTCGTCTTTAAAGGTTCAGTGCTTCATGACAATGACATACGTGCGAAACCCAAATATAATAAAATGATTTATGTAGTAGTTACCCACTCTCGTAACAAACCTCAACGACAGCAACTAATACCTACGCTGTATTTAGTTCTCTATTACTTAGCGAACCCTTGACGCCTTTATATAAAAAAACTGAAATTATTTTTATATTTTGGTTTTATCTTTTATTAGTACATGTGCGGAATTTTTTAAATTAATGTAATTTTTAATGTTACAATTTTTTTATAGAGTCCTTATATTTTTTTTACGACGGACGTTTTAAAGCTGGTAACATTTTATTGCATCCTTTTCTTATTTAACAGGCACCATATCCGATAGCGGTGCACGGCGGGATCTCAAACGTGCTGCAGGCGAGCGAGTCGCGACACTTCGCGCCCGTGTGGCAGCGCTGGAGAGCTTGACCGCTGGAGAGCTTTTCGCCATAAATATTCAAGTGATTACTGTGTTGATCAAATAATAAAAAGAGTAATAATGTGCTTCATGTAGCAGAGGATGTAGATTGTAGAATGAACAAGTACCCCTTAAAGGTCAACTCATTAACCAACCCGTCACTCGTCCTACGGACTCGCCACTCAACGTCCATTGGAATTCAACCAGAGAATACATAGAAAAAAAGGCCGACTCCCACCTCATACGTAACGAAATTATCTGCTCTCGGCCGGATACGTAGGGTTGTTGTGTTGGGTGTGAGATGCGGAGACCATCTCGTTTAGTTATACATTTAGTATATAATAATAGAAAACAATGGATACGGATAAGTTTTTCATATTTGTTAAATTTCATTTCTATGTTCAAGAATTATAACTCTGGATTCGAATAGCTAACTAAAATTATTGAGTCATCTAAGGACATTATAATACGTTCGTTTAAGCTATTTAGACATTTGTGACGATGTGAACAACGAATTGAAGACGATTTTGCGTCGCATTTTTTTTTACCCCAGCCTGTCGTCCCGGAACCGCCAAAGGCATCACTTCGGGAAGGCGGCGGTCTGGCTGTTATCGCATAGTCCTCTGCCTTTCCATTTCCTCCTTGCGTCGCATGCGACCCCGACTGATACTTCAATAATTGCCCAAATCGCTTAAAATATTGCCGTTATAAGCATGTCAGAACGCGTGCGCTGTCATACATACAAACCGCGCACCCTGGATTTCTATACAGACATGTTCAACGGTTGGTCGACTAAGGCAGATTGCAGACCATACTCTAGACTTAAAGTTAGGACGCGTCTTGGACGAGGCACGAGCGGCGTATACACGGATTTTAAATTATACAAAAGAGACAAAACGCGATTACAAATTAAATATTGAATGCTGAATCCTTATGAGCACAGCAAAAGAGACATAGGAATGCCCAGGAGGCTGTGTAGGCACTCCCCGCCCCACCTGTTCCCGATGCACGCGATGCACGCGAGCCCCATCTCCTGCTGTATATTGACGACCTCCGTGCCACAACGGCTAAGCGCCTCAGAAACTAAACGGGGGTTGCGGGTTCGATTCCCGCCCCGAGTCTGGGTGTTTATGTATAATATATATTTATTTACAAAAGAAAAGTATATAAGTAATATATCAGTAGTCCAGTACCCATAAGACAAGCGCTGTGAAAGAAAGAAAGAAAGAAATCATTTATTCACTACTCACAACGACAACGCACAGCCCATGGCAACAAAGTTACACATCAACATAACACTATGCTGCGGCAGTGAAAAGGCAACGACTCAGTTCCAATGCCTCTCAATTTACAGAGAGAGCAACACTGATATTCTGTCGCGCCTAAATCTGATGGTACTATAGAAATTATAGAATAAATAAATAAATAAAATAATATAAAATAATAAATAAGATGATATAAAGATATAAATAAATGAAATAAGTCGTGCAACCAAAGAATAGAGAGTATACCTCCAAAATTACACCTCCCGCTATCGAACAGCCACTCAGGACCTCCACCACTATCAGGGCTTATTCTGGTATAACAACAACCACTTTTTACATTTTAATTTAAAAGTTGCCTTACAGAGGGAATTTCTTAAAGGTGGGGGTAGATTATTCCAACACTTTGTAGCCTGATAGCGGAAACTACCTTCGAATGTCCTAGTTTTATGAAATGGCGTGACCAGTAAGACGCCATTCACCCTACATCCCAGAGTAGACCATTTCAGTTTGTCATAAAGATACTTTGGTTTCTTGTCTCTAATAATATTATTAATAAGGACTGCAAAATGTAATTTTCTACGATACTCCATATTAAGCAAACCGGCTCTATTTAAATATGGAGTAATATGACTTCGAGGAGGCACTCTGTAACAAAATCGAATACATACATTTTAGACGCGCTGAATAACACGCTTAGTGCGTGTTAATAGACAAGGACCAATAACAGCATCTGCATAATTGAGCTTTGACAGAATCAATACCTCACACAATTTCAGTCTGGTATCTTCTTTGAGGAAATGCCTGATCTTGTAAAGTACCTTCAATCGAAAAAAACAACTCCTGGCAACATTCAAGACATGATTTTCAAATCTCAGCTGACCATCCATAAGCACACCGAGGTTCCTAGATTCATTTACATGTTCTATTGGACGTCCTAACATAGTGACAATGGGTAACTGTGACAAAATATTTTTAATTTGTTTTTTCGAACCAAGGACCATGAACTTCGATTTGTTTGGGTTAAGTGACAGTGCATTTTGAGCTGACCAAACTGCCACTCTGTCAAGATTTGAGTTAATTTTATTAACCGAAACAGTCACATCTTGCTTAGGATCAACAGAAACATAGATTTGTACACCGTCAGCATAAAGATGGAACTTGCAATGATGAATCTGATCGACGATATCAGATGTGTACTAAATGAACAGAAGAGGACCGAGAATTGAGCCTTGAGGCACCCCTCTATCAACCTCACGGCTAGTGGACCAAATCTGTGAACCATCGTTTTTTTGTACTCTCACTAATTGAGATCTACAGGAAAGATAACTGTCAAACCAATGTATAACAGAAGGGTCAAATCCGTAATAAGCCATTTTTGAAAGAAGGACAGGTATACTAATGCAATCAAAGGCGCGTGAAAAATCTAACAAGACCAAAATAGTACCCAAACCAGCATCCTGTGCTGCCAGAATGTTATCGAGCACATCAAGAAGAGCAGTAGCAGTCCCAACACCTTTCCTAAAACGTGATTGCACCGAGGGTAAAATACTGTTATGTTTCAAGAAATTATAAAGTTGCAGGTACACCATTTTTTCAAGGATTTTAGACAAGTAGGGCAAAATACTAATGGGCCTTAAATCCTTAAAACTTGTAGGATTAGAAATCTCTGGTAAAGGGGTTATGAGAGAAGTTTTAAAAGAAGAGGGGAAGGTTGATGTAACAATGAATTTATTAATAATAGACGTGGTAGTGGTCAAAGCATATGGTAACGTTAATAAAAGCATATCCCTGTTAATTCCATCAATACCTTGTGCATTAGATGTAACAGACAACAACTGTGCTGTTTACTTTGGGACTATATGGCGCTGTGTGAAATATCTGAGTATATTATTATTATATTTGGCAATAGATCGAAGACGACGTAGCGTTTCACGGTCGCACCTGCACTTCATCTTTGTATGTTTTGCGTCACGACGCTTTTATACATTTTATGTGTATATCTAAGGAACGCGACATCTACACCTCATCCTCACCTTATACACTCCATCGTCGTACCAGAAGGCAATATCGTGTGGAAACAAACAAAAGTAGGTTAAATTATTTAAAAAGAAAACTAAAAAAATTTTAAGAAATAAAATTAAACCGCCTTCAAAAAAATGACACTGAAAAATAACTTTTCTATTAGTAGAGGATAGTTATTTTGTACATTTCAGTGGTTTTTTTTGTAGGCGTTTAATTTTTTTCTTAATTTTTTTTATTTCTCCTTTTTGAGTGATCTTGGCCTAAATTTAGGGCAGGTCTGTAATTAACTTTTTTCTAATTCTGGAGAGCAACGATATACAAGAGAATCATCAATATAAATAAATGTTATAACCAGATTATGTTATTTGGTGTATGCTGGGTAATGAAAGGAGGCCAGACTTACTTGGATTTCCTCACTGGAATGGCGCTGATTCTCCCGCGTCCGGGACGTGCACTTTGCAGAGTTCTATTGTTTTAACTTATCTTTGAGTCGACCCACACTTCATGAAACATTGTTATTACACGAAATTGATATTATTTAATTATTTACATTGTAATGCGTCTGGCTAGGTGCAATGACGGTGAGGAAGGGAAGAGGTACACACTTTAGCAACTTAATAAACGTAACTTAATACCAACCTAATAAAATGCGCTTTGGACTCTAGGCTTTTAAGATACTAACCAGAGTAACTTCCAAGTCCAAGCTCCAATACCGGTGAAATTTAAATGGAAGCACCTCTGAAGTAAAGCCTACCAAACAAAAAAAGAATCATCAAAATCAATTCATAATTGGCTGAGTAATCGCGTAACAAACATACAAAAAAAACATGCAGTCGAATTGAAAACCTCTTTTCTTTGAAGTCGGTTAAAAACACGACCGCATTAACATTTTTGATTGAATTTTTATTAGTTACTTATATTTTGACAACTATTATTAGTTATTGTATATTTAAAATTGGCTTTTTATTACCTTACATTTGATACCCATATTGTTATACTTTTTCCCCTCCGCTTTCTTTTTCTCGGACGCCATATTGAAATTTTGTACCCTATGTCATTCCCACAATTACGACGAATATAATGACACCTCATATATTAAGATCCGTCAAGCCATTTAGGCTTCAGAGCGTGCCAAAGAAATGGTCATACATACATATATACACTCGAAAAACAAGCCTAAATACAAATAAAAACTTGATACCTACTAAAAATAATAATATTGCAGCAATATTGTCAATAACTTGTCCTCTCATATTTGACTTCCCAATTTGAAATCTAAGAAAAATCAAATATGCGGCAACTTTATTATGCTATCTGCAGCGTATTCTCATCGAGTCGTCGAGTAATTCACTCGGTTTGCATACGGCTTGCAAGCGACGCGTACCAATGACGATACAGAATTGCTAAATATTTCTGAAAAGCCCAACTCATAACAATTTCCAATCACTCGATGAAAGGCGGTGTTGGTCGGATGCCGGGTTGGTAAATGAGCTATGACCTTAAAAGTTACTGTTTTATAAGTAAACTGACATTTATTTAGAAATAGAATTATAATGTAATGAACTTGTTTGAAACTGAAAAACCTAAACATTGATCTTTAATTCATTGACATAAAACCATATAAAACAGAGATATTCCAATTTTTAATGTAAATATAATGTCATTTCTCAGTTGGTAACATTTAAACGGAAAAACGGTTTGTGTTTTTTAATTCCATTTCTAAATAATGTATAATATAATGAACTTGTTGAAATTGTAAAACATACCTACACATTGACATTGAAAACAGAGATATTCCAATTTGTAATGTAAAATTAATATATAAATTCTCAATTTACGAATGTAAGGATAAAATGTAAAAAAGCCTACGTATTACTTTTACATTAGTGAAATTATTATATTACTTACTAAGAATCCAGACTGAACAAAGTACAATATAAAAAGAACTTACATACATATTATTAAAAAACCATACGATATATACCTACATACATATCCCAACGCTGTATCCCTAACGGTGTAGTCGCAGAGGACGGAACATCTAGCATTGTGGTCATTACATACTTTCTTCTCTACTTATATTTTATGAAATTAAAAGTACCTACATATACTCACGCTATATCCCCAACGAAGTAGTCTGAGAGGATTGAGTGTCAAACATTGCCGTCTTGTATATGGCCGAAACCAAGTGAAAAATAAATGCAGTAGAAACGCGATCCTCACAAATATGGGAGACGTCACCCATTCGAACAAAATAAACAATGAAGAGATACGCAATATGACAAGGTTGGACGATAGTGTTATAGTAAAAGTTAAGAAAGTGTTGCTTAGATGGTTGAAGCACGTAGAAAGAATAAGTGATGAAAGGTTTGAGCCAGAACATAACAGAGCGAAAGTAATTGGTAGCAGAAACCAAGGAAGACCAAGGCTCACTTATGAAGATCAAAATCACTCGCTTGTGCGAGTGTGCGAGAAGAGTGATAATGAGATTTGAGTAGGCGAAAGAGTATATAAGATACATAAGGGTCGCGATGCTTGGCGCTACATTCTCCCAGACTTTTTCGTTAGGGATACAGTGTAAGGACGCGTATATATGTAAAAATACCAACAACAAGCAATATTTTACACCCTTTAATGTACTGTGCTTTAATCGTTTATTTAATTCGGAGGTTTATATTAAACAATGAAGACTAACATCTAACACAAAATACTTGTGTAGTTACCAACAATGGATTCTGTTATAATAGGTAGTTATTGATACGCCTAATTCCGTATCACCTTTGTACAAATGTAGTTATAATAATTAGCATTGTCATTTAGTGATAGACTCATTTCGTGTTTTATAACTTGACGTTCATTATCTTCATCGGAAATAGTTTTTAAGTTGAAATCTAATGCAGAGATGACAGCGTGTAACTCTGGTCTCGGACCAAGGAACGTAATGGGCGGAGCTCGGAGCCATAATAAGTTGCCACTCTTACCATGGTGTGTCAAACGTTTGGCAACCGCGCTCTGCCAGTGTAGGTAATTCGTGTCAGCTTATGAGTCGATCATAAAATAATTATTTGCAAAATACTCGTAAATCTAGAGATTTAGCTACTAGTATTGACAAAAACAAAAATATGTCCTGGTACAAACTCAGGTGTTACTTTGCGGAAATCAATTTCATGTGATAAATTATTAAAATCTTTAACTATTTCCACTCAAACTCCAAAAACCACCAAGCGACACGTGTTTCGCTTCTCAACGAAACATCCTCAGGATATACCAGAGATAGGATTCGGTCAGCTAACCAGCACCGAATCAACAACTGAATCAGCTGCACGACTATTATTTGGCTAATATGGTTTTTGGAGTTTGAGCGGAAAATAACTAAAGATTTTAAGAATTTATCACAAAAAATGTCATATTCGGCTGTGTCGTTAACAAAAAAATACTCGGTTAAAAAAAGGACACGCTCTTAGAGAAACTGTGCGTCCATTGTGATACTCAGTACGAAGAGTACCTGCTAGTACCTATAATCATTTTGAAGAACTTTCTAACACACAGTCATAGCAAGAGATACTCCGCAATATGTATTTCAAAAATGTAGCAAACAAAAAAGCAGGTCCACATGTAAATATTATCACATACGTATATACATATTCTCATGCTGTATCCCCATTGGACTTCAGAGACTGTATATTATGTTGACAGCGCCAAAATAGCGTAAATCAAATAACCACAAATATAACTTGACAACTGCCAGACCAGTGTGGTAATAACATTTCAGTGAATATAGTTCTTGAAAAAAATTTCTTGATGCACTGCTTTCTAAGAAAATAGCGGCTGATCAGCTTATTTGATGTAGACGTGTCTATTTACAGGGGAAGCAAGTTATTTGCTTCTAACGTTAATACCCTCACACTTAATTCAAAATATTCATTTATATGTATGAAGGTAATGAAACAGAAAGTAAGAAATAAACGAAATGGCTTTAAAACTGTCTTTTTAGTAATAAAATACTGTAATTAATGTTACGAATTAATTTATTATTTTATATTAATTATAAATAATAAAAACTTTTATTGATTCATTTTATTTTAATGTATCCCCCAAAGTAATAATCTCAAACTGACATGGAGTTTTATTTATTATATAATAATTTATATAATATATAATAATTATTATATAATAATTAAGCATGTGCCAGGTGCCAGTCTATACAGGTGCCAGCATATACCAGGTGCCAGCCTATACCAGGTGCCAGCCTATACCAGGTGCCAGCCTATACCAGGTGCCAGCCTATACCAGGTGCCAGCCTATACCAGGTGCCAGCCTATACCAGGTGCCAGCCTATACCAGATGCCAGCTTATACCAGGTGCCAGCCTATACCAGGTGCCAGCCTGTGCCAGCGACGTAGTAATAAGCTTTGTCATATAACCTATTCCGCCTCGTATGATCATAGGATGCAGTCATACTCACAAAATAATAATACTGAAATAATATCAAGTGTATTTATTTCATGAATATATTGACTAAATACATTTAAAACCACCTAACTACTGACTACTGTATATATCACTAATGCGAGGGCCACACGCATAATTAATATTACTTGTATAATTGTGACAGAGACTAAAGATACACTATCGAGCAAAAATGTTGGTTCACCTCAAAATTTCAAAGTTCTCATCTGTGTCGATTAGTAAGTCTTCTAAAACTTGATTTGGTCGATCAAAGAATTCGATTCGCGCACAGATTCTGTAAGATATTCATAAAAAGCTTAACACGTAAAATACTGAAGATCTATAAGACTAGGACTTTCCTCATATTTTTCCTATAAACATTATGCTTATTTCCCATAAAATTATGTAAAAAAATCCCAGCTTAAATGTTACGGAGATAAATAACTCCAATAACTAAAAATGTAATTACACAAATTATAGCCGAAATATTCTGTAAAAATTACATCGCAATGAAAGTGTGATATGAGTAGATTTTCTTGCTCGTAAGTGTATACACAAAAGCTAATGTGGCCGAAGCTTGAAAAAATTAAATACATAAGAAATATCAAAAACAGTCTAATATACTGTATATTGAAAAGCTCATGAAGTTTGGCAAATCACAGTAAGGATCAGCGCAGACTGGAACACAGTGTGATACGAACAAAATATTCATGACTCCTATTAAAAGTACAAGAAAAAAATTATATAATGTATCTGCCAGCCGCTTATCCAAATAAGGTCGTAAAAGTCAACCATGAGGCAGGACAGAAGCAATTTATATATTACTATCTGTCTTACAATTATTATAAAGAAACGCGCGCACACACATAAAAAAACAGGTTGGACCCTGCCGGGACCTCAGACTAAATGAAAAAAGAAAGACGTAATGCTGCGAATAACACAGTGAGGCCGAAATTGTATGCAGCAATTATGATGCGTAGGCCAGTGTTGCCATATTGATTCCTAATGCTCCAGTTGTAATAAAAATAAGGTTATTATAAATGACGCTATTCTACTGATAACGTTAATTTAACGTATTATTATACAATGTTGCGAATTGTGCATTGTACGGATACGCTCCCGTACAGTTTTATAATAAATTTGCTCGCGAAGAATTACTTAGATAGTTACACCTTGGAAACATTTGCCCGTCATCCTTTAAATCAAACACGGAAACAAGTAACTTTACCTTGCATGTAACCTTACTTACCCAACAAACGGTATAACACTAATGGCGACACCAGTTGAGGTTTTGTGTTTCAAGAAGTTTTTGTGTTTATTTATTGAAATTATGAATTTCTAAGCTCATCCACGTATTAAACGTGATTACATCCTGCTTTTTATTTTTCGAAGACAGGTCCTTGCACCTTTTATCCATACAATTGGACTAGTTGTAACTTATAATGCGAGGCATAGTTAGGTTGCTTGTCTGTGGTGTTGCTTTGTATGTACATGACGAAGCAAAGTTTTGACGGCCTAGTTGTGTTGCTCGCGACGGCGTTGTTCTTTTTTGGTCCAAGGTCAGGACAAAGTTATTCCCTATTTAGAAGTTGGCAGTGTAGGTATAATAACACGTACATAGAAATATTATGTTATAATAGCTTTAGTAGTTAATAAGCCAGTTTTGTGGATAAAGGGACGTAAATTTTGTAGAAGAAAAACCTTTGTCCGCCCAGCTAGGTCTTATCGTCACTACAGACAGTAACCTGGAGGCCTAGACAAGTGGCACAATTATTGTAAACGCTAGTACAATAGTGGTAGAATAGAATGACAAATACCACGTGATCTAGCGTAAAGGATTTAAAATCGGTAGTCAAAGGTTATTAATTTGCTATTCAATCTAACGGAAAGAAGTAAAATCGTGTGAAAACCGCCATATAAAATATAGCCAAGTGGCACTTTTGACAGGCACTAACGCCAGTAAGAAGTTTCGATCTGTGATTTTGATTGTACTAAGCGTTTGACACTTGTCTAGCGAAAACTGTTTCTCTATGTAAGTTAATCTACATCGATCCGTACCAACCTGTACCTACTAATTATACCGAGAGTACGGGACTTGTTTATGCAAGCACCCGTGCGTACGGGTGTAAGAGTACTTTTGTTCCAGTGTCTCGATATACTGTGTACCAGTCTGCGTATGCCCTAAGCAACATGACTATACTTCTATACAGATAACGAGTGGTTCTTATATCACTGAATCCTATCACTAGCAGTTTAATTATATCTATGGAATTACAATAAGTACTAGAAAACTGCGACACATTTTTAGGATTCCACAGCCAATTCTCTTACCATTCATGAGATACTCGTGGTTAGTTTTCTAAATTATTCTAAAAAGTGCGCTCGAGTTTACTTCAATAATAGAAAGAACGTTATATAAGGTGTATTTTTCCAAGCAAGTCTGGGAAAGAGAAACTGAATCTAAAAGCTGCCTATCTTCCCGCGCAGGTTCGAAGATTTAGACGAAGGATCGGCTTTGTTATAAAGCATCACGGCGTATTTTGTTGAGCTTTGATACTCAACACACGAAAGACAAGAAAAGAGTTTAATGCTATTTATTTTAGTATGGCTGCAGAATCCCGTGTTATGTATCCTGGTTTAACATGAAGTAAAATAAAGCTCAGTAATTTGAATTTATATCACTTACAAATTGCTTTTTATTTTAATCAACAACCTATAAAATATCCCGTGTAAGTTACAATCCCGACAACATACAAGTCAGACATTTAAGGTGGCTTGCACTATCTATTTAGATTCGATTTAAGGATTTGACATCCCGCTTGCACCAAAGATTTAGTAGTTGGTGCAAGCGAGATGTCAAACCCTTAAATCGAGTTTAAATAGTTGGTGCAAGCCACCCTTAAAACAATGTTACCAACTATGCGTTCGTAATATAATAAGACTGTCAAGACGCCATCTGTTTCACATCCGTATTCCATCAAAACATTGCGTAGGGTTAAAAAAAAAAAATTATGTATTTTTTTAAACATTCCAAAACATTTTTATTTCTTAAATACAGTATATTATTGAAGTAAGTATAATTTTCACTGTAGGATTTATATTCAGTAATTGAAAATATTAAAAATATTGCTTTGAAGACGGCGTCTTGGTAGTCTTGGCTAGTCGTTTAAATCACACAATATATTTATATTAGACATTGGACATTTTATTAGGTGTACAAAAAGGTTGAATGAATATTATAATACTATATTTTGTGTTTTATAAAACATTTGAAATACTGAACATCATGATCGTTCATAATACCCAATGAATAACCAATGAAATAGGCGAGAAGCTCGCTCGACAAAAGACAATTGGCAACGGCTCGCTTCTCTATCAAATCTGTTGAAGACACGTTTTTTCACGTAATTAACGTCCACCCACATGAGGCTCACTAGCTAGTGACAATATTTATTAAGTACTTTTTTGCTGATGGTACAATTAATGTCAAAAGTGAGCAGTGAACAACAGTGATCTATTATTATTTGTAGATATGATCCTAAATTTATTTCAAACGCATAGTGAAATAACATAAAATAACATGTATCACGCAAAGTTAATATAATAATAGCAACATTATAATAATAGCAACACATGTCCATATTTGATATTTGAATATCCTTGTAACCTCTCTTTGGAGATATAAGCTAAAATAAGTTTTACAGCCATATATACTTTATGAAAGTATTATTAATTCATGTCTGGCTAAAAACCAAATATAAAAATTACAAAATGAATATAACATTTTCTATAATGTTGGAACTCATAGTAATGCATTTATAGTAGTGGAGATGAATTTTATTGAAAGTTTTATCGTTACAACAGTGAAAATAAATGGTCTATTGCCTCAATTCAGATTCGACACATGTGCCTCTGATTTTAGAGTAGATATTGTATAAGCTAAAATGATGCGAAAAATTGTTAGTGTGAAAATTGTACATGCTGACGTTACTTTAGTCAAAATATCTAAAAATTTCCCGTTTTTTTGATATTTTAAATTGCAATGCGAAAGTTTAAAAACTCATAGTTTATATGGTACTTTTGTCATTGAACGACAGGGTCTCACGATTGACTGTTACAATAATTAAACGAACTAAATTAACGGTTGATTATTTATTAGTCAACTAATCAAAATATCTTTTTTCGTTTAATATATGCACAAATAATTGAATAAATTCTTTTTAGAATCAACTAGTTATCTACATTAAATAAAAGTTAATAGCCGCGTGTTTGATGGAAGAAGCATCACTTTTTTTTACATTTTTTACAAACTTTTTTTAAACATAATTCAAACTACCCACTGATAATTTTTGCCAACATCTTATTTGGTTTAGACACTGTGCGGTATGCTGAAAATGATAATTGAGTTTGCCAGGTAAAATTCCAAAATGACTATTCAGTTGAGGACTTAATAATGGACAAAGGAAATGGCTCAACTGATTTGGCTGATTTTTTTTGTTGTTTATAATTATCAGGACAAGGTTTGTATGCAAGAATATGTTTCGAAAAGCCATGGATAAAGTCTGAAATTTGATTGGTAGTTTAGTATGAAAATCACAATAAAACAATTGGTATGTTGCAAATATTCAACACCCCACTTGGGCGAAGCCGAGGCGTATAGCTGGTTTTTAATAAACTCCTTCAACAAAACGGATCAAATGCACAAAGTTGATCGTTTATTAATGTTTATCATAGAGTTGATTTGTTGACGCTAATAAACTAATTGACAAATTAACCTGTTATTCAACTAGTTCTAATACAAAAAAACGATTGTGTTATGTTCGGTCTTACAAGTGTCGGTAGCCTCCTGTACAGTCCCGCTCATTTTAGCTTAGTCGAACTCTACAAGCGAGGTACATATATAAATTAAGTTAAAAGTGTTACTATGAGTTTTAGCATTCCTTATGAATTAATACAAATGAAACTTATATTGATAAACATTAAAGAACACTGATAGTGTTTGCAAAGTATGTAGCATAGATGTATTATGTACCTATACATTGGCAAAGAAATGATTACGGCGGGACCAAAATGTAAATTTTTCCTACCCATTTCAGTCGAAAATTTTTGTGGTAGTAGCACTAAATATTTTAATAATACTTGCATTTCAAATGTATAATTCTGAGTTTTTTTTCTGTAATGAGTTATATCTGGGCATTGCACATTAAGCCATAATAACTCTTTCTAGAAAACACAAAATTACACTTGTAACACCTGAGATTTTGCAAATATAAGCCGTATAAATTTTTTGGTTATCGACGATTATGGACTGTTGCGTGTACATGAATGTAGGTCTCGTCTATCTATCTCGCTCAAACATGTACAATACTATGCACTGCCTCTTTCGTATTTCCCATGTTTGATAATATACTAAATGTATGGTACATAAGAGCGGTCGTGTATGAGTGTGTATGTGTGTGTGTGTGTGTGTGTGTGTGTGTGTGTGTGTGTGTGTGTCCGTGCGCGTGTGTGTGTGTGTGACGGTGCAGTGGTGCAGTAGAGTCACAGGTCCACGTGGTTGAGCGCCGAGGCGGAGACGGCGGGCAGCGCGGGCGCGGGCACGAGCAGCGTGCCCACGGGCACGACGGCGCGGTCGTGTGTGTGTGTGTGTGTGTGTGTGTGTGTGTCCGTGCGCGTGTGTGTGAGTGTGTGTGTGACGGTGCAGTGGTGCAGTAGAGTCACAGGTCCACGTGGTTGAGCGCCGAGGCGGAGACGGCGGGCAGCGCGGGCGCGGGCACGAGCAGCGTGCCCACGGGCACGACGGCGCGGTCGTGTGTGTGTGTGTGTGTGTGTGTCCCCGTGCGCGTGTGTGTGAGTGTGTGTGTGACGGTGCAGTGGTGCAGTAGAGTCACAGGTCCACGTGGTTGAGCGCCGAGGCGGAGACGGCGGGCAGCGCGGGCGCGGGCACGAGCAGCGTGCCCACGGGCACGACGGCGCGGTCGTGTGTGTGTGTGTGTGTGTGTGTGTGTGTCCGTGCGCGTGTGTGTGAGTGTGTGTGTGACGGTGCAGTGGTGCAGTAGAGTCACAGGTCCACGTGGTTGAGCGCCGAGGCGGAGACGGCGGGCAGCGCGGGCGCGGGCACGAGCAGCGTGCCCACGGGCACGACGGCGCGGTCATGTGTGTGTGTGTGTGTGTGTGTGTCCCCGTGCGCGTGTGTGTGAGTGTGTGTGTGTGTGTGTGTGTGTGTGTGTGTGTCCGTGCGCGTGTGTGTGACGGTGCAGTGGTGCAGTAGAGTCACAGGTCCACGTGGTTGAGCGCCGAGGCGGAGACGGCGGGCAGCGCGGGCGCGGGCACGAGCAGCGTGCCCACGGGCACGACGGCGCGGTCGTGTGTGTGTGTGTGTGTGTGTGTGTGTGTGTGTCCGTGCGCGTGTGTGTGAGTGTGTGTGTGACGGTGCAGTGGTGCAGTAGAGTCACAGGTCCACGTGGTTGAGCGCCGAGGCGGAGACGGCGGGCAGCGCGGGCGCGGGCACGAGCAGCGTGCCCACGGGCACGACGGCGCGGTCGTGTGTGTGTGTGTGTGTGTGTGTGTGTGTGTGTCCGTGCGCGTGTGTGTGAGTGTGTGTGTGACGGTGCAGTGGTGCAGTAGAGTCACAGGTCCACGTGGTTGAGCGCCGAGGCGGAGACGGCGGGCAGCGCGGGCGCGGGCACGAGCAGCGTGCCCACGGGCACGACGGCGCGGTCGTGTGTGTGTGTGTGTGTGTGTGTGTGTGTGTGTCCGTGCGCGTGTGTGTGAGTGTGTGTGTGACGGTGCAGTGGTGCAGTAGAGTCACAGGTCCACGTGGTTGAGCGCCGAGGCGGAGACGGCGGGCAGCGCGGGCGCGGGCACGAGCAGCGTGCCCACGGGCACGACGGCGCGGTCGCGCGCGCGCAGGCGCCGCATCTCCGCGCGCAGCTTGTCCAGCACGGCGTGGTTGGGCTCGTTGCGCCGCGCCTTGTCCTGCAGCAGCGTGATCTGCTGCTCCTCCAGCTTCTTCTCCTTGCAGCTCTTCACGGACCGCGAGCCGTACAGCCGCAGCAGCGAGCCCCACGACGACACCTGCGGGTGCAGCGCCTGCGGGGGACCCTCGCTCGCTTACTCGCTCACTCGCTCACTCGCTCACTTCACTTCAGCATGGCTTTGTTGCCCTACTACTCGGACTTGTCATACCCACTACTTGGACATGTCGAGGGTTTTCGCTCGAGATTTCTCGAGTCGAAAAAACCGAGAAATCCACGCAATCGAGACGAGAAAAATCACACAGAGAACTAAAGACGAGAATTTTAAAATAAAATCTGCAAAATTTAATAAGAAGCATGGCCTTTTTTACACCATGTCAGTGCGCAGTACTCGCAGTAACTCAAGAAATGTCTGTCGAGAATTCTCGAAATTCAAGAAATAAAATATGTCGAGAAATGGAAAACCTTATATCATAGATATACAACTTGAGTTTTCATACCATGACCACAGATTAATTAGTTACTAACGTAAATCGTGACCATAATATCAAACACATACATGGACATTTTCATATATGGCAATGTCAAAACATACAAACATGGGCACGCATACATGAGCATTTCCATACGTGACCATGCATGTTTGAATGGCCCGTTGATGCAGCCAAGCCCGAGGTTCCATCAGGTCGACTTAACAAACTATTCTAAGTTGTCTTGTAATCTGTATGTTATTGGAAAGTCCCCTAGTTGTGCCCATAAAAAGCCTAGTGCTAAATTTGTACCACACAACAAAACTGTCTGAAGTATTATTATATTATTATTATTAAACATACAACATAATATGCATTTTCATACATAACGACGTGTAACAAACATTGTAGGCATTTTCGATCTTAACAATAACGCAATGGTTTGTCTTCCATCTAAGCGCGGAAAGTTTTGGGTTCGTTATTCGGGTTCGTCAGGTCTATTTAGAACTGAACTTTTCTAGATTTTTTCGGATCTGAGTGTACTAAATGACGCCCCCAGTAATCACATCAGTATGTATTGTCTGGTGTACTTACATATTTATTTTATTTTCATCCTACAACATTATCATTTCTATACACAGCCGAATTAAGCACATATTGAACATTTTATACACAACCATACCAACATACTTTCCGTCAAAAAACCTCAGTAAACGTCTTTCAATTTCCATCTACTGACCTGTAGTATGGCCTGAGATGCCCGCTGTTTGGCTGTCTTCTTATTCTTACACACGACGGTCGCTGTGTGTTTACCCACTTTCATAGTGAGCTCTATCTTTTGATACTCTAGTTTTTTCATCTGGAAAATTAAAATATCTTACTTGTATTATTAAATCAATCATAAACGATTTAACACGCAATCTACGACATCTGTGATGTATAGCATCTTACAAGTACTGTATGTTACATGTTACTCATAGAAATAATATACAAGTACTGTGTGTTACATGTTACTCATAGAAATAATATACAAGTACTGTGTGTTACATGTTACTCATAGAAATAATATACAAGTACTGTGTGTTGCAAGTTACTCATAGAAATAATATACAAGTACTGTGCATTGCATGTTACTCTTAGAAATAATATACACGTACTGTGTGATGCGTCTTACTCATAGAAATAATAATGTCTTACGTAAGATGTGTTCTGTATCACATGTGTTGTGCGATATCCGTCTGCGTGTGGCGTATCGTCTGTTATATATGTTGTGTGGTACTTACAGGTATTATATTACATATTTCATGTTAATTGCGATGTTTTATCTTGTATATTTACATATAAAATCACTTGTTACGTTTGGGTGTGTAACGACAGGTATTGTATATTTTATATTCAATTTGACATGTTACCTGTGACGTATTTATCATGTTGCTTGTGGTATCATGTTGCATGTAGCTGGTACGTGTTGTGTATTACAAATATTGTGTCATTGTATAGTGACATGTTACATGTGGCATATAATTTGTCACGCATGGTGTGTTGTTACAGGTATTGTGTTGCATGTTAAAAGTGGTGTGTTATCGGCGACGCATAAATAACGCGTTGTGTATACCGTGTAGTGTGTATGCTATGTACACCTCACCTCCGTGTGTATGTGCCGGTCTCCAACGCCGAAGTTGCGCAACAGGCAGGTCCGCAGGATGGCGTGTGGTGAGGGCTCACAGGCTACAGCGCAGAACTCGGTGACGCGAGGATCCTCGATGTTTACGTAGTCAAAGAACTGCACATTGCATACTTATAATAATTAAGTGGATGTCAATTTGAAATGGGCTAATTGTAACCGGTAGGTTCTCTCGCGACTTAAATACTTTTTTAAAGTATTTAACATAACACCAACTTAAATATAATATAAAAACATAAGTGTTTCATCATAATCCGCAGCAATTTACGGCTGAAAATAGACCTTTCCTAAAGCACGCCGCTTTCCACTTCAGTCTGTTTATTCTCAGAGCTGTGGGTTACTTTGGTTCTCTTCTGTCTCACCTCTTTTGGTAAGAGAATCGTTAGAGCAATTGTAAGCATAGCTTGTTCGATAGCACATTAAGTGACTTTCAAGCTTATGGACTAGTTAAATTATTAGTGTTGGGTTTGGTTAGTATATAACAATGTATTGTATTGTATTACAGTTAGGACTGTACTGTTACTGCACTGGTTAAAACTTACAGAGATTTTCCCATAGCAACAAACATGTAACATTCATTAATATTTTTCGTTTATATAGTTTAGAATATACATATTTAGTTGTATTACATTGAAATTAGGAAATGAATTTTTCTACATTAATGGAACTTGTGTCTTATGTACTGGGAGTTTCCCCAGTTGTACGTACCTATAATAAATGATAGGTTCACTGGACTGTAACCTCTTTAAGTCGAGAACTTGATATTATGTATTAAGAATCATTCGTTGGTATTAAATTATTAAAACTTTCGTGAGACATTATTAACGCACTAATTATTGAATACGGCTTTACTCATGTATAATCGGTATAGGTACCGACTAGTTTCGGACCTATTGGAGGTCCATCATCAGGGTGAGTGGGATGAGTTCGCGGTCGCGCCCCATCTGCGAGTGTGCGAGACGGGGCGCGGCGGCGAAGTCATCCCACTCACCCTGGTGATGGACCTCCAATAGGTCCGAAACTAGTCGGTACCTATACCGATTATACGTGAGTAAAGCCGTATTCAATAATTCGTTGGTATGTTTAAAAAAATAAATAATCGGTTCAGTGGTTTCGCTGAGAAAATGTAAGAGATCGATTTCTGTATTTATACACGTAATATTAACATAGAATATGAATTAAATTTATATACAGACTGAAGATTTTGTTTCACCCAGTTTTGGCTAAAAAGTCTAGTATCTTCACAGCTCACGGACACAGCTTCAGCTTTAGCAAAAAATTAGCCGAAACTTCGGCTATGCCGAAACTCAGTGTTGGTGAATTGTCTTGCGACATTTCGGTCGAATTCGTGGCTTGTGTGATCACCGACTAAGTTCACCAGCCGGCGTGACAATGTTGAGTTTGTGTTCTTTTTGCTTTGCGTCGAGTTATTTTGTTATATACTTTGTAATTATCTTCGATTATTTTTTATCGTTAGCACGAATTAACTGTCTGTTTATGTGTAAAATATACACTAGATTTTAAATTTTAACATGCCTAAATAACTTTCGGTTGTAGTCGAAACTGAGACAGGATGAAGATTCATTTCGACTGAAAATCTTTTTTCGGTCAGACATTGATGTAAGTACAGTAGTAGATTGTGAGTTTATGTACATACGAGGGGCGGCTGATAAGTTCGCGGCCTAAGGTACTTAATGGATGAAAAATAGTTTTACATTTTTTTTTTTATCAATGAAATTCCCCTCAAGTGAAATACACTTTTCACGTCGTGAATATGCCTTTATACCACTGAAAAAATATTCTTTCGATTTCTCAACAAAATAGTTTTCTAGCCACGTTCATCTCACTGTCGTCCAAAAATCTTCGACCCCGTAACTCTTTTTTTAAATTAGAAAAAAGGAAAAAGTTACTGGGAACCAGGTGCGGACTGCAGGGTGGGTGATCAATTGCTGTGAATCCAGTAGCTTTTCAGGCATCTCTCGCAACCCGAACGGTGTGAACGGGTGTGTTGTCTTGCAGAAACAGCACTCTGCGCGCCAACTTACCACGTCTCTTCTGTATAGTGATACAGAGGCAGTCGCCTCACGTGCCTGACCCAGTAAATTAGCGTAATACTGGGTGTTCATTGTAATTCCCTTTAGACAAGTAATAAATTTATAAAATTCCCTCGCTATCCCAGAAAATGGTAACCATAATCGATAATCGATCATGATTGTCGACTTTTCCACTTCGAAATTCTTTATTTCTTTGGTGGCCTCTCTCCCTTTTTTATCCATTGGATCGAGTTTGTTTGGACTCGGGCTCATACTGACGAAACCGGTTTTATCAACGCTCACAATGTGGTTACAACTTTCATCCAAATCATCTTGACCAACTCCACAAAATCTTTACAACTCTCCAGTCATTCCTGCTTGTCAAGCGGTGTGAGCATTGGCGGTACTCAACGCGCACTTTTTTTTCATGTGCAAATGTTTATGTAAAATCTCTCCAACTCGTTATTTACTAATCTGTAGTTCTTTTGCTATCTGCCATAATTTAATGCTTCGCTCAGCCAATACTAATTTTTCGACTTTTTGGACATTTTCTTCAGTCACGACTGTCACTGGTCGGTCCGGGCGGGGGTCGTCTTCGCAGGTCTCTCTTCCTTGTTGAAATAGTTGAGCCCATTTTTTTACCATCGTATATGAAGGTGCAGAGTCCTGAAGAACCGATGACATTTCTGAGAAATTTAATCAGAGTGCAGTGCTCCAAATTGCGAGAATTTCCAGTTTCCTTTGAAATGGTGTTATTGCTTGTTTTACAAGGATGAAATGTTATTGAACCAAATAAAACAAAGGCGTGTTATTTATACAATGAGACAAGTAGTGTTATCACTTATCCGTAACGAGATGATGAGTCATCGCTTAGTACCTTAGGTCGTGAACTTATCAGCCGCCCCTCGTATGTATGTGTGTATGTGTATGTGTATATGTATATGAATGTGTGTAGGGCGGCCGTACCGAGAAGTCGGGCTCGGCGTCCCTGGGCGCGGAGGGCGCGGAGGAGGCGGCGAGCGCGGAGGAGGCGGAGGAGGCGGAGGGCGCGGAGGCGGAGGGCGCGGCGGCGCGCGGCTCGTCGCGGTCGAGCTCGTCCCGTATCTCGGGGATGAGCACGCGGATGGAGGCGCGCGCCGCCGCCGTCTTGGCCTGGCGCTTGCTCGACCCGAGCCCCACGCCGTACTGCATGCCGCCGATGTACACGGTCGCCTGGTACGGCGTCGCCGCGTTCTCTGCGCGCGCGCACACGCACACACACGCACACACACCACACACACCACACACACCGTTACGTTTTACAATTAGTTTAAATCTGTGTTGCCGAATACTCCCCTAATTACGTATTTGATAATTCAAAAGCCAATTATGAAAACTTAGCGCGAAATAAAGAGATGCTTAAATTAACTGCCTAATAAAAAAATTTGTAATAAAAATCTATCATTCATAGCAACACTAACAATTGTCGATCAACTTTTTTCTAAGCTTAAAAATCTCCAATAATTGCCATATAATTATACTCGTCTGGAAGAAGTTTTATGAATAGCAATTAGTAATCACAAGCCTGATCTAGATAAAATAATTAAATACCAATTAAACAATCTCATTAATACTTCTTAAACTCATTAGCTTTTCTTTAATTGAAAAAAATATTATTAATATGTGACTCGACAAAAAAACAAGGTCTACGTCAGATGTAACTAAACTAGTTTAGTGACATGACGTCGGATGTAACTAAACAAGGTTAGTTACACCTGACGTAGAGCCGAGCACGTGAGACTCACCGAGCTGCTTGAACTCGTAGACGGGCTGCTTCTGCAGCGCGCGGCGCACGTACTCGTGGAACACGGACAGGTAGCTGCGCCCGTTCATGTTCATCACCCAGTCGCGCTTGGCGCCCTTGCCGCCTTCACACACACACACACACACACACTCAGACTTAGCCGGAGACGGAGACAACACGACCCCAAATATTACCAATTAACTGTTACCCACGACTTTATCCGAGTGGATTTTGTTTCCATATCTTTTTCATCCCCTTATAAGTTAGTTTTTTAAAAATATCCACTTATTTTTAATTAATTCTTATCACAAAATATTAGCTTAATAAATACATTTGTAATTTCTTCCCATACCAACTTCGATACTTCTTTCCACCTTCTTCTTTCCTATATTAATATAATGTGTCATTATAAAAATATAGGCATTCATATAATGTTTCATTATGTTAATGCTTTACTATATTAATATAAGAAATTTCTATGACAAATTTCAAATTTCAAGGCTCGGTTATTTGGACTGTACCATGATATCTGTCAGTCGCTTCCTGCTTTTATATTTTACTTAGACAGAATACCTACGGATTAGGCATTATACTGTATAGTATGATAACATCACAATAAATCAAAGATGGTTGAAATGACAGTAAAATAATCACTCAAGGGGCAGTGTCATAAACTGAAAAATTTTTAAACCTAATGTCTGTAAATGTATAATAAGACCTAAAAGACTTTTGTTTAATTAATCTGTAAACTTTAGTAAGGCTTTAAATTTGATGACATTTTTGAAAGTTTAGGTGCAGCAGTCTCGGAGAATGGAATGGTCAAGTTTGAGTATCTATTTTTTTTATTTTGCCCAAAACTGTAACTATTATTAATAATAATATTCATTTGCGGGAATACGAGCTTAACCCGCTACCTTATTACGTAACTGTAGCCAGTAAGCGATAACCTAATCTTACGTGACCGATCGCGATATGTTGTTAAATTGAACACAATATAATATCGCGAATCATTATTGCTGCCTCTGTTCATTAATCAGTAAACTAAAAACTACTACTAGCGACCCTTTTTGTGCTACGAAAAGTCATTTCACCGCATGGCAAAGTGATACCAATTTAAGATAATTGTCGCGCGACTACTCTTTACGTGATAACTGATAACCCAGCGGATGTATACAGAATATATTATTTTGTGGTTATTCTCACCATTCTCTTGTCCGTTTGCTGGTTGAGCTGGTATAGTGATGAGTTTAGTGCCTTCGGGTAATGTGGGGTACTGCAGAGTTTTTCTTGCTTTGGTGTACTTGCGACGGTCTGCCCAACGCCTGAGAATAGACAGATTATGAAATATTGCATTTTTATTAAATTTTAATGGAAGGGCTGCAATTCCTCTTCTGTGCATACCATGCGGGACAACGGAAATGCTTATGTTAGGGCGTCCCCCGAAAGCGACGTGCACCGGTCTGTCCCCGCTGTTGTGTGCAGAGTGCAGTTCGGCGTTGGGGACCGCCACCCAACACGCTGTGCACCTAGCGGCGGGAAGTGGAGGGAGGAGTGCAGAGTAGCTGCGTGGAATGTGAGAGGTGGGATTGAGGAGAAGATGAATGAAGTGATTGATATTATGGAAGAGAAAAGATTGGATGTGCTATGTTTGAGTGAAACCAAGCGAGGCGGCAGTGAACTTGCCGACTTGCCCGGAGGAGGCATCGCTTTGTGGTCAGGGGTACCACAAGGAGATAGGGGATGCCAAGGGGTAGGCGTTTTACTGTCCTCTCGTATGGTTAATTGTATGACTGAGTATAAATGTGTAAATCCCAGACTGCTCTGGGTACGCCTCAAGATTGGGTTGACAAAAATTTTTGTTTTGGCAGTATATGCCCCAGTGTCCTCTGTCGGTTTGGCTGAACTAGAGCAGTTCTGGGAGAATGTTAGAGAAGTTCTAGCGACGGTTGAAGAGAACGAAAGAATTGTTGTGTGTGGAGACATGAATGGATGGGTCGGGACAGCTCGAACAGGATTTCAGTCTGTCCTAGGCAAATATGGAGATAAGAGAGTGAATGATGCTGGTAAGATTGTGTTAGGACTGTGTATGGAAAAGGATCTTTTTGTGGCTAATACCATGTTTAGACACAAAGGGATCCATCAGTACACGTGGGAAAGAAAGGGTGCGAGAAGCATGATTGATTTATTCCTGGTGGATAGCAGACTTAAGAAGCAGGTAATGGACACAAGAGCGTATAGAGGAGCCGATCTCGGGACGGACCACTTTCTGGTGATAACCAGAATAAGGGGTCTGTTCGCAGCATGGCGACATCGCGTAGTGTCCAAACCTGCAGCGGTTAGCCGGATTAAAAGCTGGAGACTGCAGGATGCGGCCACCAGGAATGAATATGAAAGGGTATTATCTAGTAAGCTTGATGATAGATTGAAAGTGATGAGCGAGGATGTTGAAAAATGTTGGCAGAACCTTAGAGATAGTATGATTGAGGCTGCGAAAGAAGTGTGTGGAATGAATAAGATTGGGAACGGCAAAAAGCGTGATGTGTGGTGGGATGATGAGGTGAAAGTGGCTGTGTATAAGAAAAAGAAAGCATGGCGAGACTACCTTGCTACTAATGACTGTGGTATGAAAAATTTGATGAAAGACAGGTATAAGCTGCAGAAAGCAGAAACGAAGGCACTAGTGAAAGAGAAGCGTGAAAGGTGTAGGGTGTTAGATGAAAACAAGATGTCGGACAACTTCGAGGAAAATTCCAAATTATTTTGGAAAGAAGTACGTAAGTACCGAAGTGGTCCGGCACCTTGCAGAATGAATAAAGTGCGTTCGAAAGAAAACAAACTGCTTACAAATAAAAAGGATGTTTTGCAGCGATGGAGTGAATACTTTGGAGAACTGTATGAGAGTGGCGACTCCGTCTCTGATACTGAGAGCGATTCTAATGAATTGCCACACTCGGGCCAGAGACTGGAGGATGCCATTAGTATGAAAGAGATTGAGAAAGTGATAAGAAGTTTGAAATGTGGAAAGGCTGCGGGAAATGATGAGGTGACTGCTGAGATGATCAAGTATGGTGGTCCTAGGGTCTGGGATGCCTTCTGTGCACTCTGCAACCTTTGTTGGCAGAAGGGGGAGGTTCCAGAGGACTGGCGCACGGCAGTCATAGTACCTCTATATAAAGGGAAAGGTTCCTACCTAGACTGTGCGTGCTATAGGGCCATCAGCTTGGTCAGCTTAGCGAGTAAAGTCTATACTAAAGTATTGACTGAACGTATGAAAGGCGTTTCAGAAAGATATTTGTGGGAGGCGCAAGGTGGATTCAGGAACGGTAGGGGTTGTATGGATCAGATTTTCTCGCTCCGCGTTATCGTGGGAAGGTTTCTGGCTTTAGGTCGGAAAGTTTTCTGCGCTTTCGTGGATCTAGAGAAAGCATTCGATAGAGTAGTGCGGAAGAAATTGTGGAGTCTTCTGCCTGAATATGGCGTGGAGGGCTCCTTACTGCAGGCTGTGAGGTCATTATATAGAGACCACAGAGCCTGTGTAAGGATAGACGGTGACATGTCGCCCTGGTTTGAAGTCTGTTCTGGTGTCAGACAGGGCTGCGTGATGTCTGCCTGGCTATTCGTGCTGTATTTGGACAGTTGCCTCCAGAGATTGAAAGGTAATATGAGTGGTATGGGATGTGGTGACATAGTGGTAAACTGCCTATTGTACGCTGACGATGCTGTGCTAATAGCACCATCAGAAGCAGAGTTGCAGACACTAGTCACGTGCATGAAAGAAGATTGTGAAGTAAAAGGATTGAAAATGAATGTGAACAAAACTAAGGTTCTGGTGTTTGAAAGAGAAGCGGTACAAACGAGATGTGTGATTTGTGTAAATGGAAAATGTCTAGAACAGGTGAATGAAATTGTGTACCTGGGGAGTGCGTTTTCGAGGGATGGAAGATGTGAGTTGGATGTGGAGAGACGGGTAGCAGCTGGCAATAAAGTGAACGGTGCTCTGTCCGCATTAGTGGGTAGTGTGAATATATCTAACACTGCTAAAATGGCCATCCACAATGCGGTGTTGGTGCCAACTTTGTTGTACGGTAGTGAGGCCTGGATATGCCCAAAATCGAGTGAAAGTATGTTAAATGCTGTGGAGATGCGGTCTCTCAGAAATATGTGCGGTGTCACGCTTGCTGACAGGATAAGCAATGATGAGATACGCAGTATGACAGGGTCGCACAACAGTGTTATTGTAAAAATGAAGAAAGGAATGCTTAGATGGTTCGGGCACATGGAAAGAATGAGTGATGAAAGACTGACGAAGAAAATATACAGAGCGAAAGTGAGTGGTAAAAGAAGCCAAGGAAGACCAAGGCTGACTTATGAAGATCAAATAGCCAGAGTGTTAGCAGACGGAAATGTCAAAAGCACTCGCATACCTAGGCGAAAATGTGTGAGGAGAATGATGAGATTGGAGGAAGCGAAAGAGGTGTGTAAGGACCGCGACTCCTGGCGCTCCGTCCTCTCTGACTACCCCGTTGGGGATACAGCGTGAAGTTATGTTATGTTTTAATAATGTGCCAGATATTACTCTGACACAGCAAATCGTGACCTTATGCACGATGTACAAATTAAATATCCGCATTGGTGCAAGGGAACCTGTTGCATACGTCTCCAATATAAATAGTCGTAAAAATAATAAGTAAACGACAGCTCTATGGCGTTAACACGCCGTACAGTACCAATATATCATCTACTATACAGTCTGCAGCATTATTTACCAACATGAAGCCTGAGCAGAATAATTGTAATAAATAACATTCGTTTGTTAAAACTGTTAATTATATGTTTAACGCATAATATTTGGGCGTCCAATTTTAAAAATTTTGGTTGTATTTTAAAGAATGAAATGTTTTAGCTGTGTTTTTTACAATTTTTGTTTATTTTAGTTAGTTAACCCGAAAATTATAACCAAAACTCACGAAAATTCCATATCCTCGTACTTTAGCGGTACAAATGGCCTTAACTCCAGTGATTCGAAATCGATCGATTGCAACTTGAATGGTGTAAAAAAATTATGACAAAATCTTGTTCTAGCGATAAAATGATTCTCAATTGATAAAATCTTGCTAGAATGACAAAATGTTGCTCGAGTGACAGAATGTTGCTCGAATGACAAACTGTTGCTTGAGTGACAAAATGTTGTTCGAATGACAAAATGTTGCTCCAGTGACAAAATGTTGCTCGAATGACAAAATGTTGTTTAAATAACAAAATGTTGTTCCAGTGACAAAATGTTGCTCGAATGACAAACTGTTGCTCGAGTGACAAAATGTTGTTCGAATGACAAAATGTTGCTCCAGTGACAAAATGTTGCTCGAATGACAAAATGTTGCTCGAGTGACAAAATGTTGCTCTAGTAAAGACAATTTTGCTCGAGTGACAAAATGTTGGTCGTGTGACTAAATGTTGGTGTAGTGACAAAATGTGACTCACTGGAAGTGCATGATGTTGACGGTCTTGAACCTGAAGAGGTTCTTGCAGTAGTCGTTGAGCTGGTCGTGCGACAGGTGGTGTCCGCGGCCGCCGCCCACCGTCTCGACGCGCGGCGGCGCCATCACCAGCCCGCCCGGCAGCACCACCGGCAGGCGGCTCAGGGGGATCTCCTCGTCGTCCTCGTCGCCCTTGGCGCCCTCGTCGCTCTTGTCGACTTTGTCGCCTTTGTCGCCCTTGTCACCCTCATCGCCTTCGGCACACTTATCATTCGTTTTTTCCGAAACCTCCTTACCATCTCGATTGTCTGGATTGCCCTCTTCATTCGTTTTTTCTAATTCAGGATTATCGCTATGATCTACTGGACATTTAGTAGTCGATTGTTCCGTTTGTAATATATTTTCTTTGTCGTTTCCACTAAAGGGACATTTGGCTACTTGGTGCTGAGCTATAAGTTTCCCATTTTCACTATCATTAGTTTTTGCAGCATCTTCGATGCTACCATTCTCACTATTTTCATTATTCTCTTTATTACTTTGATTATTTTTACTTTTATCGATATTGTTGCCCCATTTGCCACTTTTAATTTGTTCTTCTATTCTCCTATCTATCTCCTTCTGTTTCACTTCCTCTTCTAACGCCCGTTTGTATGCAAGACAAGGTATTGCACTTATGGGTATATCGTGTCTCTGAAATGTTATTATATCTTAAGAAATTTAATATGTGCTAAAAATAATAATCATATTCTTCAACATTCCTTTTTGTTGAACCAAATTATTATACCATTTTGTTTTGGCGCTATATGCCCTTTCGTTATATTTATAATTTTTATGGTAACAATGATAAGAGTGGAGAAAAATAGAACACCTGCATGTTAATGGTGTATGTAGTGATAGTTTAACTGTAACTATTCTAAGGAATGGTCGATAAAAGTAACGTAATTTAAACTGTTACATTCTCATCAACGATCAAATAAAATTAATCTAAATACAGGTCGTAAAAGGTAATGGTAGTAAAAACATAGTAAATCGGTACTATGAAAGGCCAAATGAACACAATATATAGGTTGATCAATTTCTTTTGTTCTGGTTGGTTAAGTAAAAAAAATGTTACGTTAATAATATTCGTTGTAACTGAGAACGAACTAAAAACCAGGGCTGTGTACATGAGCAGCTGCGCTGCTGCAAAGCTGGCCACCCACAGCATTGCTGAGTTCGCTCGTTTTGCCACACAGATGAGAATTTTCAATTTTTGAATTGTTATTTATTTGTATTAGGTACTGAATTTTCTTTTTTAAAAATAATTATTTAATGTACATTTTATGTAACCTTGTGTATGTTATTGCGCCAATAAACCTGTCTTTCTTTCTTTCTTTTCTTTATTTGATTTTTTTGTTGTAACTGTTACTACATTACTGTTAAATAACGTACTTTTACGAACAGGGACTGTAATAAAATTGAAATAACCTCTAACATTTTGTTCCCTTGGTCAAGTGAAAGTGATGGGTCTCCTGGACAACCACTAAAGTAGAGAAAAGTTTAAACATTATTAAAAGTTAAAATCGTTTTAATGACATTGTAGAACTTTAGTTTTTATCGAGAAATTTTTGTATGGAATTCAGGGGTGAAGTTAAATCGGAGGTAGTCGATGAATCCATATTTCATTAGTAACTAGCGACGCGCCGCGGCTTCGCACGGGTACATTTTTTTTAAACAAAAACAAACCACGTTACTCGCTGATAAGATATCTTCTACAGGTGAAAGAAATTTTGAAATCGATTGATAGTTTTTGAGTTTGTTCATTACATACAAACAGTCTCTTTATAATATTAATATAGATAGTATAGATATCAATATTCCGTCATCACTTATTCCCTTAATACACCTAAGTTAGTGTGTAGATGTAGTGTTACAAAAGGATTGTCCGTGTCGCTAACTGTGTAATAAAGGTGTCAAGGCAATATGAGGCGAGGGCCTTACCCTGGTGTTGCCCTTGCCCAGGAAGTAGGGCTTGGCCAGCGTGCAGACGCGCGAGCCGCGGTGCATGTACACGGGCATGCCGCTGTAGTGGCGCACCATCATCCAGTCGCGCGGCAGGATCTCGAAGTTGTTCACGCCTTTCTCTGGGGGCCGATCGCGTTATACATGTGCGGTGTGTGGGAATGTTTCGATGTGTATAATCCATCATTATATAGGTGATATCGAAAATACTAATGGACACTTTTAAAAGTAATTATTTAGAATGATTACAATTTAATTTACGAAGTATTCTTATTTATATTTTTACTAGCGGACCCAGCAGACGTCCTGCGCGTAATATAAAAAAAATTCACTAAAACCCGATTCTATAGCTACACCTCCCGGGTCCGATTGTGAATCTCAACTATCCAGGAACCCACTAAACCACACAAAAAATTTCATCAAAATCAGTCCAGTCAATTTCGAGTTTTTGCGAGACTAATGCATGGCAATTGATTTTTATATAGTATACCTGTACGGATTCTGTGTTTATATTTCATATTACTTAATTAATTTTTTATATACATGTAATAGAATTAATGAGAAAGCTGTAGGTAACATTCCCGTCTAAATAATCATTTTTATAATTTAGTAGCTGACCCAACAGACATAAAGAATAAAATTTCATGTAAAAAAGTTTTTTTTAATTTTCCGAGCGACTTTTCCAATTTTTCTTTCCTTAAAAGCCTCATTCGGATTATTCAAATATTTTAAAAAAAATTGCCAATTCGGTCTAGTCGTTCTCAAGTGATGCGCTTATCAACAAACGGCGTTCAATTTTTATTTATTTAGATAAATTGTAAATGAATCTGTGATTAATAAACTACATATAATCTATTGGAACAAAAACGCGCCTTATCGCTCATTGTTTAAAGTTAATTTTCATTTTGTCGTATTCTATCAAATTATATCACCATGATTTAATAACTTTATTTTAATGAAATTATAAAAAATATAACATTACATATTAAAATAATCGAAATGGATTCTGATTCGACACAATATTGCACGTTTTCAAGCCCCTACGGAAAAAAACGTTATTATAAGTTTGACGCTGTTGTCTGTCTGTCTATATTTGTGTTTGTCTATGGTATCGTACATCGTAATCTTGAACAGATGAACCGATACATTTCCCGTGATTTAAGATATTTTATAATGCAAAACGAAAATTTAATTATGTAGATGTACAGTTTGCATGTAGTTTTTGAAATTACTTTTGGCGTGTTAGTTGAAAAAGATCAATATAATTTCAGCAGGCAACGGAGGTGACGTCATACATGTAACACGCCATAAAGTTAGCAACGATGTCATGCACGTCGATCTAACACGACATGAAGTTAGCAACGAAGAATTTATTTTCTTTATAAATGACCAGTTTTAATTTTTATTTTATCGAGCATTTATTTTTAATTTTTTATTCACACCAAAGAAATATATCTTCTTACGTGCGTACATAAATACACGAGCTGAGCTGCTAGTGCATTATTTAATAATAATAATAATTTAAAAAATTATGAATTTAACTTTGTCTTTTTGGAATTTTTTAAATCGTTATTTTTTATCTACATTATACCTTCTAAAACGATCTTCTGTCTTGTAATGTACGGCTTCTCTTTCGGTTTGGGAACTCCCTTGAAGTCCTCCGGCAGGTTCTCGTCGAGCATTTTTTCAATCTCTTCCTCAGGTAAACCTTCGGACCTTCCTAAAATTACACACATGTCGCTAAATAGCCAAAGATATAATTAGTGAAGAACAGAAATATTTATTTACCAGCTTCTAACTGTTTCCTACGGTTCAGCACATGTTTAATTTGATTATTTTCCAGGTTAAAAAGTACCTTACTATAGATTACTCTTTTAAAAGTCCTCTACCTGCTAATGAAAATCGATTCACCCACGTCGAACATTACACCAGGCAAACAAACAGACAGACAAAAAAAGAATTATAATATATTTCAAATCAAACCATCATGAAATTCCTGTAGGAGTCATCATAATCTTGTTCTACGAGATTCTCAAATCTATGCAAGTAAAGTCTTGGGCACAACTAATATAACAATAAAATCAATATGGACATGAGCAGCCGTAAAAAATACCATCAGAGCTCTCAGACTCTTCGTCATCACTGTCTTCATCGTTCGATTTGACCTCATCCAAAACCTTGAACTCCCGCAGCCTCTCCAGCTCCTCCGGAGTCACGTAGTCATTATATTTATCATTTCCTACTGTGAACCTCCCAGCATCGCCTGTTTCATCTTTAGAAAAATCTATCCCCTCTTCTTGGGTATCGGCGTGGTTGTTAACAGAGTCAGTTCTCTGTCTTTTCGCTGGTGGGCATTCCACATTTTCTTTGTCCTCACTCATTGTTCTAAATCCTAAAAATATTTAACGTATTAACATGCTTGGGTAAGAGGTAAATGGAATATGATAGATGATTGTATGATAGGCAATGCAACGGTAAAAGCGGCATCCACACCGTCCCGTGGTTGATCCGCTCCAATTGACCTTGGTCGTGTTGGATGTAGAACTAATCTGTATAGATCATTCTTGTTTTACTGAATTTTAATAATGTATAACACAGGACCTGTACTAATTTCAGAGTTTGTACTATAAGTGCCTTACGAGGTAGGGAAGCGTGGAGGTTAACACAGTGACTTTAAGCGTATTTCCGTCAATCTCCAGCTTACAAGCAGACTAGGACCCCTAATTTTGAAAAGTGACTTTGCCTCCCTGTCTGTTCTTTTGCCGATTCCTATCATCACACCGCTCACCTCCGACAGGAAGCCCATACTTACGCTTTGGAACCGAAATGGTTGAGTACTGTGTGGTTTCAAAGAAATTTCCTCCCTTGAACACTCAGATTGCGAAATAAATAGTAGTAATTCTCTGTCGAGGTTTTCTTAAGAAACTACAATATGATGTTTTTCAAGAGGATGTGAACGATTTAAATAGGGTCGGGGACGCGCAAGCGATATCCGGTGTTGTGGGTGTCCATAGGCTATGGTAACCGTTTAGTAATCCGCGGCCATCTTTGTAGTGTAAAAGATTACAAATTTCGTTCCTTAAATTGACATGATCAGGATCAAACCCGATATTTGGCTTATAAAAACAACGTACCACCTCCAAAAAGTCAGTTATTTTTTTTAATATAGGTCACTCCGCTCAAGTCAAATCAAACAGCTATCCAGTCAGCCTTGCATCCGACACCACCAAGGTCACGTTGGTCGAACTAACCAATCGACCATGTGAATCTGCATTGATATACCAAAGCGTTGACGTTCTTGATACAATAATCAATTGCTCAATTTAGAAAATGAGTTTCTAAATCACATCAAACCGCACCCTTAGTATGAAACTGATCTAATTCAAAATTTCAGTTTTTAATTATAATAATGAACTTAAAAATATAATTTGGATATGGTATGAATTTACCGATTTATCCACTCCATTAGCTGCATAGGATGGGGATGTTTATATGTATTTGTGAAAAATGTATTCCATTTATTTTATCGTTAGATACATTGTCGCAACTTACCAAAATAAATTCTCATAATTATGAATTAAGATAAGACACTTTCGTACAGAGGGCGAGAAATTCAAATTCTAAATAAATACACACATCAAAAAAGTCTAAGCAACATGTACGATTTTGAACTGTTGAACGATTTTTACTATTGTAATATATTTATATTTCTTTTATAAATAATAACTAAGCAGTTTTTGACGCATCAGTGACTAAAGCAACAAAATTCTTCATTCAATTGTTCATTTAATCACAGTAATTAACAATATGTGTACGGTAACACACGTAGTATAAAATAAAGTTAAAACGAAATTAAACTCTTCATGTTTTACAAAATTAAATAACGACGTTTTTTTTAATTATTTGGTAATTCAATACAAAGTGTGACCGCCTCTGTTGTTTAAAACTTGTCGGCATCGATTTTTCATTGAATTTATAAGATTGTTTATCTGATCCTGCGGCAATCGGTCCCAATGGAATTTTAACAAGTCTTTTCAGTTGTTGGATTGTCGACACTTCGTCCAGGTTCTGGTTCACTCCGTCCGTCACTCCTGGGTGCTGCTTAGCAGGATCCCCAGTATTAAGGTAACGCTGCCAAAGACGACAAATCACGCTCCTATTGACACCAAAATGCCGAGACACCTGGGACTGATTTCTTCCGTGATTAAATGATGCGTGTTGCTTAGACTTTTTTGATGTGTGTAGTTTAAATAGTAAGAGAACCATTTGATTACCATTAATTAAAAGGCCAATGAATCACATATTAGGTACTTAAAGTAATTTTTTTGATTAATGTTGTGTTTAAACTTTCTAACAATGAATGAGATGTATTGTGGGATGGAAGAACTTTGACGTCATTAGAACGATAAAACTAAAATTGAAACTAAATCGGAGCAAAAGTGACACTATAACACCATTAGTCTTTTACAATTATAGAAGTCATCATTAAATATTAATTACTAAATTATATATAAATATTATACTACATACTAGATTCAAGCAAAAACAAATGATTTAGTATTTTTACAATACTAAATCAAATACATATTTTTAAATTTTTGGAATTTTGTAATATATTCTCAAATTTTTTATATTTATATTGTTATAAGCAAAAAATGCTAAATAAAGGCGAGATTTTACGCATTTTTTTTTATGTTTGCCGAATTTGGCACAGTGCATTGTAAATCCAGCAAGAACGTTTTTTTTAATAAAGAATACGAGAGGACCCGGGCTACTCCGCATCAGTGTTGATAATATAATTCAAAAATAACGCTCTTATATGATGAGTAATTGTAACCTAATCTAAGTTGAATACAAAAATTTAAAGTCAAATTGAATGTTCACACCTAACATCCCTCCGACTCAAACAATTTAAGTGGGCAAAAACTCAAATGAAAGGGCTTATCCAGCGAGTGTTCTTAGACCAAAATGAATCGCGTACCCCAGTTAGAACCGGAGATATAGAGAAAGAAAACTATGAAAACAAGAAATGTACAGGAAGAAATCGCGTTTGAGAAACTTCAGAAGGGTGAAAGTTAGGTGATTTCGAATGCTTGATGACAAATCTGTGTCAATGAATACCTTACATTTAAAAGAAAATGAAGCAAATCTGTTGGATAAAACGGCCAGACGGACTCGTAATGTTTTTAGTATGTAGATAATAGCAAATATTTTGTGACTATGGGCCATAACATCCAATGGTAGTTTAAAGACCAAAGAGAGTTTGATCTTCCGTCTTCGATTATTTCGTAAGATCAATGGCAGTTAATCGATTACGAGCAGATTAAATTATCGAATATTGACAAAGTATCTTAAAAAGCACAAACGATCTGTGAACGAAACGAATAATATTACCATGTGTAAAACATTAATTTCGGCTTTACTAATCTGTTCACTATTTCCATTTGATATTAGGACAGTGGATTAAACTGACGATCAAATTTTACCGTAGATTACGAAATCCATAGTTTTAACTGATCTCGGTCTTACGGCCCTTAACAATTGTGCAACACCAGGATATGTCATATCATAATACATCATTATACATCATGATTCCGATACAATTGTGATTGCCAAGTAGCTTAACAACACACACAAGTCTACTTACATTTTAAATGTACTGTGAAGTGTTCTTTACCATAAATCCATTGCCAAGTCATGATATACTCAAAATCAATGATAACATTTGGGATATTAAAAACACTAGACGGCTCTGCATGAGATCTCACAACTTTTTACAATACAATGAAAGATTTCGAGAATCCTTAATTTTTTAAATTAATCTTTTTTGATAAGATTGTTTAAATGCAGTTACTCCAAAAAATATGAGAACATTATTGAGATAGATAACGCTAATTTTGTAAAATAACAATGTAATATAATATCTCATATTAGTAACTAAATAATATCAACCTACTTAGTAAATATTAATAAATTTTAAGGTCTAAATAGGTCAATAAATTACAATAGGTCAGCCAGACAAACTTCAATAACATAATATTTTAGACTTTCTATAAAAATACATATTTAAATAACCGAAGATTTATCTCTGAAACTTGTTTCACAATATCCAAATGTTACAAATTTCTTACCTTACATATATCTTCATAGAAAAGCTGTATTTTCAAGCTTCTGGATAATGCTTATTTGGATACAGTAAAATAAAAATTTTACGATTACCTACACCAATATTTTATTTATTAATTGTCATATGAATTACTATACGCTACTATAATATTATACACTAATGAGTAAAAAATTGGCACATCTACAGTTATCAGTACCAATATTTAAAGAGATTGTTTAAAAGCACTGCGAAATTGATAAAAATGACAATAATGACGTTTATCCATATAAAAAAAGATACAGTTCGCCACAACTAAATGTTACCTCATTACAAAATAAAAATAATATTGACTGAAAAAATACATTGATTATAAAATATTTACTCACTAGGAAAAAAAATTATAAAGACTAATAAAATACATTTCTGTATAATATTGTTCAATAAAATTTTTGGTCTAATTCTGACGACATGATGTATACCTGCGGTTTAAATTAAAATAAAATCACAATAACGATTAATAAATAGTTGTAATGAAAAGTTTTAATATAAAATTGAAGATTGAAACCAAAAATAGTACTAGTACTTTGAACCAAAAAAGTAAATGAATAGTGGAAACTTAATTTTAAGTGTAATAAGTTATACTTTGAATTATCTCTGCTGCCACTTATACCAGGTGAAATCTAAAACATTCGACAAATTAAAATAGGGAGCTAATTTTTCATGGTAATTTAGCAAATTAAAATTTAAAAAAAAGCATTGAATCACAAAATCAAAAATCACAAAATCATCTTAGAAATTATATTAAAATATCCTTTCGTACAATTATAATTTAAATACACCTGTATTTAAAAAAAAAGTGTCAAAACACCAGGGCCCACACGACTTGGTAATAATACTAATTTTGTGCAAGGTTACAAACAATTGCACTGCAAGAAAACCGTTTAAGTATTTGCATAAACTTCATAATACGTTATTTGAACCACCCACATGATTTTGTCAAATGAATTAAAATTCATCCTCTGTACCCACATTTCTAATAAAATAAAATAAAGAAGATATTAAATTGACTCCTTATCACTTTTACTTACTTACGTACTTTTCGCGAACTTACAGGAAATTCGAAACAAAATTAAGAAGATTCGTTCTTGTATAAATTGATGATTGTGAAGTAAATTCATTAAAGTTTAATGAAGTATTAATTCTAATATTTAGTCAATACTTAATGAACACGTAAATTTAAATATTAATTGATAATTGACTTCACAATCTAGGATTCCACCTACTAGGAGGATAGGATACTAATTAGGAGTCTGCCTATGCAGCCCTATGCAACCAAATTCGTTCATTAATCTCGCACCATATGTGGATAATTATAAAGTTGATTTTCGCAATTACGGTTTGATCATATTTTACCAAGGAGAAATCTCGACATTTGTTTTGCACATAATTATAATTTGCAAGAAACCTACATTACCAATTAAAAAACTGGCTTTTGAGATTTGAGATATTATTACCATTTTTGTAAAAACCATTTAGAAATTCTGTAGAATTTCGGAGATGCAACTGAATCTTTGTGCAAAACAGGGTTTTTTCTGGAATTTTTTTTACGAGATTTTTTTCTCAATCATGTTTCCACATTTAAGGATTTCAAGATAAAGAGTTGAAGTTGCATATGTCCAAATATCTAACTCTCAGTCTTCTTAGATATCGAGATCCAGGTCACCAAACACATCAAAGTCTACATAGGTGGACTTTTAATACAAGAGCAATCCTTCATAATTTTATTCTGATTCACCGGTAAGTGGGCGAAAAGTATATTTAGTAACTATTTAATTTGAAAAATGTCTATAGAAATACTGTGTGATTTATTAACTAGGTATGTTATTACCTAAGTTTCTTGTCGATTCTTCTCAGTGTTCAAGTTTTCTTTTCGAACCGAACTAAAGTAGATTTGACGTTCAAAAATACATTGCAATTGGGTTTACTTGAATAAATTGATTTGACTTTGACTTACATGTTGACTTACATAGTTAATTGTATACTGAACTGCGAGATGGCCCAGATTTGTACTGTTAAAATACATTTCTATAGTCTACAATATTACTACCAGCATTCTTTATGAATAGTAATGAAAGCTTAATCTACAGAGAGAAAGTGAGTGGTAACAGAAGTCAAGGAAGATCAAGACTGACTAATGAAGATCAAATAGCCAGAATGTTAGCTGAATGTGAAACTCAAAACCACTAAGGCACTTGCATACCTCGGCGAAAGTGTGTGAGGAGATTGATGAGATTAAAGAGGCGAAAGATGCAAGGGCCGCGATGCCTGGCTTTCCATCATCTCAAACTACCGCATTAGGGATACAGCGCGAGTACATATTTCATATGATCTGTATATTTAACTTGCGAGTATAAAATATTTTTTATAAAATATTTAACTTTCGATAAATTGTCTTGTGTATGTAATATTTTACAATGTTTTCATGATGCTGTTTTGACTCCACCGTTTCTGTGTCTATCAACTATATTTTCTGGGTTAAGGCCAGATTTCCAAACACATTTATGGAAAAATTACAGCTTCCTTGGTAAAATAGACGAGGACTGACACCAGCATACTAGAAACATTTTTGTGTTTAAAGACGTCTTACAAACAATTAAGTAAGAAATACAATGCATGCGTTATAAGTTGAGCCACAAAAAATTTATCACAATGTATATTGTATTGGTTAATATGTCTGCCTAATCCCTACACATTTAATTATGTGTACAATGTTTGAAAGTTATATATCGGGGTATGTACTTTATTTATCAGAAATAGATATAAAGTTGCATTGCAAATTATATTGTTTTTGTGATTAATTGAGGCAATTAACACAGCCGTTGATTAATATTATTTATATCTATTGGTTGATCATTTATTTTTTGTTCTATTCAGTTACTTTGGTAAAATATTATTTTATTACATATACATGACATATCTTCACGCTGTATCCCTAACGAGGTAGTCAGAGCGCGGAGCGCCAAGCTTCGCGGTCCTTACATACTTCTTTCGCTTCTTCAAATCTCATAATTCTCCTCACACATTTGCGCCTAGATATGCGAGTGCTTTTGATATTTCCGTCGGCTAACACGCTGGCTATACGGTCTTCATATTTAATAATAAGATCAAATATTGTTTTATTTGTTGTCTTAATAACTGAAAAGGATAGAAGAATATACATTTACAAAACTGTGCTGAGCAAGGTACTATTAAGAATAAAAACTATTATAAATTGAAAAAAACGTCAAAGAATAGCAAAATTGTCCCTTGGGACAACAGTGCTTTGTCTGTTGGAGAACCACTGAAACGGAAAACTATCAAAATATTGTTAAAGGTTATTATAATATATTGATAGGATAAAAATTTGCTGCATGGTGAATACAATATTTATGTATGATGATGAATATGTAACTATATTTCTGATTACTTTAGATTAATTTCAGGAATTCGAGGACAGCAGTATGACAAAAAATATTTTATAAAAAATAGTTTATTGACGCATTAAACTGAACTGTATTTGTCGTATCTTTCAAAGTAATAAGTAAGCTATAGCAAAACACTGTAAAATTGTAAATTCAATGAAATGGACTAAACTAAATGAAGGAGAGTATATTAAACAAAGTTAAGCATTACGATCAGTGTCACAGGACTATTCAATGTAAAGTGCATTACTGTACAATTTGCCAAAAAGTTAAATAAGCTTTACTATTTCTTTGATTGGCCCATTAGAGTGGTGGCAGAGCATCTGCCTTCCAATCCGGGGTCCTGGATTTAGTTCTCGGTCAGGTCAAGTTAGGATACGAACTTTTTGAATGGGCTTGGAGTTGGGATGTTAATGGGGGCTCCTCCAGTTCATTGTGTGGTATACATTGTACAAGAATAGTGCTTACTTTGGGATCACGCAATTTATGTAATTGTCAGGAGTGTTATTATTATTCATTTAATAAAACCTATTAAAACATATAAAACAGTTTTTGTCAAATTATTAATGATACAGACAGTTTGCAATAAAAAATTTGTATAAATAGTAGGTACCCTATTTTACAACACTCTTTCACATAAAAAGTCAACGCATTGATCTTGCAAAAAATCATTGGTATATTGTTATTATCCAGATAGCAAAAGCTACTTCGAGAAGGGATGTTCTGGTCTGTAAATGAAGACGTGAGAGTCAGATTAGTGTCTAGTGCTATGACATAGTAACGGGGTGGCAGCTAGCTTATCTGGATATTGTTACACTTTCGACTGTTATCGTGGAAAATCATCTAATGTCACTTTACTACTCTAGAACTTTATTACTCTTTATTATTAAAAGGTTAATCCTTTTGGGATCTAGAGTAATAAAGTTTTTTCACGAAAAACTTGATACTAACCTAACAAATCACAAAATATTCTTCGATGACATTATCACCAGATGCGATTTCTTAGTAGATATTCGAATCTTATTATTATTATTATATGTATTTACATCAAGATATGCAAAAGAAGACTAAACCATCATTATGTACAGTCCATGGTTTGTCTCAAGATAGTTCGATACTTCGTGATATTACACTAAAAAACTTGAAAAGCAATTCTATAATATGCTATTCAAAAATGAGAAATACCATAAAACACATTGTGTTGAAAAATCTTGTTTCGAAAATTTTCATACCTAAGTGGCCATTGTACTTAATTGAGTACACCTCCCTAATTTAGACAGGTGGGGATTTCATTTTACTTTTTCTTCTATTTTGTATTTAAGAGGTTGTTTATAATACGGAAATAAAGATTAAATAATTATATCATTTTAGGTTTGACTTTGGTGACTAATGGGTTAAATGGGTTATAGTTTGTTATAGTTTTATTATCTTTATATTCTAATCATTATCACATAATACATTTTTTTTTTTATTTACTTCATTAACGGGAATCAACAGAGTATTTTTGTACAACCATCGAAAATACAATATATAGAACAATTAGTGTAAGGCCAATTACAGGTTTCCACATTATTTATAAAACATACATATCTTCACGCTATATTGCTAATGGAGTAGAGAGGACGGAGCGCCAAGCTTCTTTATATATAAAACATGCTGCAGACAAATCTACAGATGTCAGGTGGTGCACATTAACATGGTAGTAGGGGTGTGTACATTTGGTTGTGTAAGATGTGTGTTTGTGGGAGCATGTGTGTGTTTGTGGCTGCATGTGTGTTTGTGGATGCATGTGCGTGTCTATGTGAGGTTATGTAGATATAATAGATGTAGTAGATGTATACTTATGGCATTGTAGTGTCACATTGCTACGGTTTGTATCTGCTTCAAAAACAGTTTCATAAAAATATGATAAGATAAAAAATTGTTTTATGAAACAGGCCTAAAATTATAGGTGAAAACAAGTACAGTAGTGTTGCAGTAATCAACCACTATGTTTTCTACCTGGTGTCTAATAATCAAAGCTGTCCAATATAGCACACAGCTATCATTAAAGATCCATATCTAAAACACAGTATTCGGTAATCGGATTTATAAGGTGGTGCCTAAGGTAGTGATTGGATTTATAACGTGGCCTATGATGCATAAAAATCAACATGAATTTTTCTATAAATTTTTATATTTATTGTGAGAATAATCAGAAATATTTTTTAATTTTGACATATGTTGACTATATTTTCAGAACAAAGGATTTCTTTCATAAGGTGCGCCCAGCAACATAGAAGTCTGATTACTGCAATTCCACTGCTGTACCATAAGAAATCTTAAAGTACTGATGTTCCTTTAAAGATTAGAAATTACTTACAAATTATTCACAAAATTCGTGTATACTAAATAGATGTAGGAAGATAGTCCACAAATAACGATGGTGACAAAAACCCAATGTACAACAACAATTGGATTTTTACCATCGGTCGCTGTAGACTTTCGTCAAGACATTCACCGCGTATTAGAAGAGCAATGTATACCAGCGAGGTAGGCGCAGAATTGCGACAGACTATGCACTCTGATTAATGTGATACAGAGTCTAGTCCGTAGCAAAACCGCTATAGTACACGGGAACAGCGTTGAATACCTTCTTAGCAGCGGCCCAGTGGGTTTCACTGTCGTTTCTGTAAAAATAACTTGAAATATGTACTTGCCAAATGGTCAACATAATTCTGGTACAGAACAAAGTTCAAATCTTCATTGACTAAGCTAAAATGTTCGAGATTAATAACATAAAAGCATTGTTTCACTCTTTTTATGTAATTTGACCAGTCTGCAAGTCAACAATTGCTAATAAAAGATTTTCCTTACCTGATAACTTGATTAGGTTATGTCAACTGTTCTAATCTGACAACACAATACTCAATAAATAAAATACACGACTCATGCCTATTTATTTATTAGGAACAACAATATTCCGCATTCATAATATAAGAAATTGATGTTATTGTATTAAAAAGAAATTCAAATAATATAGGTAATTGAAATTTAAGAATCACAGTTATTTTATTTATTTTATTAGTATTTATATTTCTTAAGGCATTGGTAACAAGACCAACAGCCTAATGACGTAACCTCTGGAGAAATGTTAACTGTCCCTAACACTCCTCCAGTAAAGTGATAGTAGGCTTTACTGAAGTTTAAGAAGGACTTCTTGGAAGAGCTTGAAAAATTCAACTACACATGTTTATATAGATCTCCTCCATTCTGTTCACTTACACAGAACTTTAAAACACATTATGCTATCACTTTTATACTTTAAAACTAAAAATGTAAAAAATAGAAAATCTTAATAAAACGACAACCTCATTTCTCCCGTTCCCGCCAAAAACTCCAATCCTGTTAAGAGTTATGAATCGATCACAGAATCAACCAACTGTGTTTATTATGTGTCTATTATGTGCCTACTAGTTGATCGTCTAATGCACCCATTGCCAAAGTGGGCGATTACGCCCCCCTGTGGGCGCTGCAGGCCTAAAGAGAGGCGGTAAGAGACCCAGAAAAAAATGGGGGCGTTGTGTAGAGGCCTGGGGGGTGATTTGTAATTTCATTTAGCTAGGAGGCATCTTAGACAACGACTGCATGAGCTCTTTATATCCTTTATTTTTATTATATGTATTGTCCCAATACCTTCTTATATGCCATTTATTTTAAACCTTTCGTAAAATCTTGATTTGTAACCAAGTGCAAGATTACATTACATATATCAATATACATTTTAAATTTTCAATATGTGAAGTCGTAATTGACGTAAAGAATACTTTCATATCATATCTAAATATTCTTTGCGTCAGTACATTTACGGCATAATCGTAATCATTTTTTTAATAAATTATCAGTTTAATGGGTTCAGTGGTTTAGGCTTGAAAGTAGAACAAACAAAATCTATTTTACCTTTTTAATATTGAGACTACTAAAATATCTTGTACCTCTTATTATTCTCGGTTTTCTTTTGTTTACAGAAACAATCTTTACCTTGGTCTTATAAATTAAACTTTAAATCGAAAACCATGGCAGAGGAAAAATTACTACGAAAATCTGTGTCACAACGAAGTAAGAAATACACCTGCATTTCATCTTTGTGTATTTTTTTTATTTAATTATATAGTCGCAATTTTTTCAGCTTAGCAGCCAATATTCTTAAATAGATTATATTAAATACAAGAAAGAAACGAAACAAGTTAAAAATGTCAGTTTTTTAAAACTCTTCAATAAAATGTACCTATGTTAAATGAAAATAACAGTACATAACACTTGAGTTTTTATTTTTAAATAAATAATTTTATAGTATATAAAATTTTATTGCGTCATATACCTCCTTTTATCGTTAAAAATTTTCTCTGACAGGACATTACTATCACTTTCGTAATGTTGGCAGTAGTGTACGACAGGTGTGGAAACAGCCATTATGTTTGTTGCCTTACGTTGGTTCTTGAGCATAGTAAGCGTTTCATACAAATTTATTTTTCATACTTAAGTACGAAAATCCCGACTTAAATTATGTCCCTTGCTAGTGTGATTCTCCCTTAGGAGGGAAGATAATGGGATCTTAGTCCATACAACCGCCGTCTTCTGTAATAAATATATAAATTTTTCACATTATTTCATCGAAATGTCAACGTAATACATTTTAGATGTTTCTTGGAGTTTCTGGTGACAAATATATTGAGGCAGTCTTTCTAATAGGATCCGCTATGGCAGACCGAGCTACAAAAAAATCTCAACGTCGCTACTAAATAAGCACTTATTTCAACAATTTCACATAACAGTACAACAGGGTACACTTTGGACGCAAAACTATGCCAATTTTACATCACGATATCCACTGAAAACCATTTGCAAATAATTAAAATAATTTCCCCAACGCTCCACATGACATTCCGCCAAAAAAAAATTGAAACTTAATGAACGGTATGACCACAGAATACTAATAAATGCCAAATGCAAATGCCACCCAAACAAGCGCCCAATGCTGAACTAGTCCAGCCAGTTTTCAAATGTGGTGATTTAACCACAGACAATATTTTTTTTTTTATTAAAACCACGACAGCCAAAGAATTTTTAACAGTTCCATGCGGATTCTGTTCTGGCGCTTCGTTAGCCGCTGTCAAGGCACGCTCGCTTCGCTCGCTCGGCTCGCCCATTGTGGTAAACATACTACCCTAACCTACCCAGTGTTCTCAGGCGGATTCTGTTCTGGCGTTTTGGCAGTCGCTGCCACGGTACACTTGCTTCCCTCGTTCGGCTCGCGCGTTGTGATAAACAGATGTAGTGGTACTCGGCAAAAAATTGAACTGTATAATTTTTTATCTCTACCTTTGGAAGTATTGGCAATATGATCAAACTGGATCAAGTACATTACAGCGAATATAGATACATTTCATACAAGTAGACTAATAAAATAATTAGCATGAAATGTAGTGAATAAAACAAAATAATACTAATCTTTTATTTAAATATCGCAAGTTATATTACAAATAAAATTACTCACTAAAATAGTTTAAACCTGTGTTCCACGTAACGTACATGAGCATTAAGTGGAATACATCTTCATCATTAAATTTATAAATTATTCAATCATATCACAGCAATTTTAAGCAACAATATACTATATTACATTATTTAGTAGTTTTACTTAATATATTAGTGGTTTCAAGAACGGTAGAAGTTGTATGGGTCAGATTTTCTCGCTCCGTATTATTGTGGGCAGGTTTCTGGCCATAGATCAGAAAGTTTTCTCCGCTTTTTTTGATTTAGAAAAAGCATTTGATAAAGTAGTGCGAAACAAACCGGAGTTTTTGCCTGAATATGGTGTTGAAGGCCCGTTACTGTGGGCTGTACGGTCATTATATCCCAGCCACAGAGCCTTTGTAAGGATAGATGGTGACATGTCACCCTGGTTCAAAGTCTGTTCAGGTGTTAGACAGAGCTCCGTTATGTCTGTCTGTCTGGCTATTTGTATTGTAATTGTCTCCATACATTGAAAGGTAGTATGAATGGTCCATATATGTGATGGTACAGTGATAAACTGTCTATTATACGAAGCCCATCAGAAATAAAGTGCAGTTTGCAACTTGCTTCTTTCGTGCAGTGCAATAAACTAGTCAAGTGCATGAAAGAAGAATGTGAAGTGAAAGGATTGAATATGAATGTGAACAAAACTAAGGCTCTGGATAAAACTTTCGAATAGTTAAGACGAGAACCTAATATGGGAATTTTAATGTCAGAACTGTCGCCAGACCCTTGTCTCGGTAGGAGATCTTTAAATTAAAAATGTAAAAGAGAACAAAAAAGATAGACGAATTCATATTCGACAATGTGGAGAAATGTGTAACAGCTAACCTTAAAGAAAATATCACTATGAATGAAGTCAAATTGTAAATGTAAGAGAACAGTAGAACTACATTTGATTTACATTAGGATTTACTGTTTATGTTAATTACATTATGAATTATTTTTTTTTAATAGTCATTTTTTCGATTTACAATAGAAGAGGAATCTATTTATGTTGAAGATTTCGAGAAAAGATATTTGTTTTATGAAGATGCAGTCAAATGGGGGCTTGAAGGCATGAGAGATTGGGGGTTGTGAGAGTGGGGGCGTAGAGGTTGGGGGTATAGATGTTGGAGGCGTTGAGATTGGGGGCATAGCGGTTGGGGCCGTACAGACTGGAGGCATAACGAATGGGGCTGTAGAGACTGGGGTCATAACGGTTGAGACCGTAGAGTGGGAGCATAGCGGTTGGAGTTGTAGAGACTGTGGGTACAGCGGTTGGGGGCGTAGAGAATAGGGGTGTACTAATTGGGAGTAGCGAATTTGGGGACGTAGAATTTGGGAGCATAGAGGTTGGGAGCGTCGAATTTGGGGGTGTAGGAGTTGAGAGCGTAGAGATTGGGGACATAGAGGTTAGGGAGCATATAGTCGGGGTCGTAGAGAGTGGCGGTGACTACCGCCGGCGCTGGCGGAGCTGGCGGCGCGCGGGCGCGGGCGCGGGCGGCGGCGGCGGCGCCACGGAGACGGCGGCGCCGGCCAGCTCCTCGCCCGCGGCGGCGGCGCGCGCCAGCTGCCCGCGCGCCTCCACGAAGAACATCACGTCCCGCAGCTGCTCCTTCAGCTCCGCCACCTGCGCGGCCGCGCCGACACCGACGCCACTTTTAATCGCTTGCGTTCACCGTAGTAGTCTTTTTTCTTTCTTTTATATACTGGCAACTCGTTTCATATTTAATAGAAACATATGTAATAAAGAGGCGTATGTGTTATGCAAAATATATGTCTTCTTATTACTGAGTTCCTAACACTCCCCAGTAAAGTGACAGTAGACTTAACTGAAGTTAAAAAGGAATTCTTGGGAAAACGCGAAATCTTCAGTTGCATATATTTATTCAAACTTTCCAATTCTCAGTACTTGCACAGAACTTTAATGCACAATATACTATCATTTTTGTATCTTAAAACTACCAAAAACGCAAAAATTAGAAAATTTAAATAAAATCTCAACTTCACATCTCCGGTTCCCGCCAAAAAATTCTCACTGTAGTCTAACAGAGAGATCGTCTAGACCTCAAACCAAGTATTACAATGGACGAAGCGTTTGCTCTAAAAGCATGTCCTTAAAGTATTATCCTTTCTTAGTTGACCGACTTTCTAGATTTTTAATAATGTGCATAGCTAGGGAAGATTATAGTACAACGATACACAGCTGAATATGACATATTTTAGTTTTTGTGGAATATTAGCAACCAAAACACTTAAGATTTACGAGTATCTTGCAAAAAAGTACTTCATGACCAATTCATAAGCTGACAAGAATTACACTAACAGTGCGAAGTTGCTTTACTATAGCTGTTTACTCATAGTTTACCCACAATAAGATAGAAAGAGACAAGACAGTTCGTTTGATACACGGTGATAAGAGTGGCAACTTATTATTGCTGCGTCCATTACGTTTCTTGGACCGAGGTTCAGATGATGTAAAATAAAGTTTTTTAAAGTTTTACATAGAAAGATAGTAAAGGAATGATCTTCTTCTCTTTTATATACAGTGTAACCTGGTTAAGTGGGCCGTAGATATGAGAAAAACTTCTACTACCGATAATTACAATGAGGTCCCGACACTTGCATTGAAATATTACTGGGAGTTTTTAAACCTTCGTAGTTGAGATTTGATTTCTTAGATTTTTCGGTGCTTAACTGTATAATTGGAACTTTGTAGCCCAATAGTCTATATAAGTAGGACAATTTATCAGGTTTAACAGGTTGCAATGTGTTTGTTTACAAGGATTCGAATTTTTTCCGCTGATAAATTAAAGCTATTGTTGGATTATGATAGTGGAAAGTAAGCGCTTAGCGGGACTCTATAAATAAGACAACTGCCATTATAAACCTGCATATTTGGGGAACTGGAAAGCTTCTCTAAGTGATAAAAAATCCTAGGTCTCTTGAGAACCCAGTTATCCAGGTTACACTGCACTGGCAACTGGTTTCACATTTACTAGAGACAGTTTTATTTACTAAGTCAATAACACTCTTCAGTAAAGTGATAGTAGGCTTTACTGGAATTAAAAAGTAGTTCTTGGGAAAACGCAAAATCTTCAGTTGCACATATTATTGAAAGTCTCCAAAGGGGTGATCAGTGAGCGAGCAGACGCAGACGCAGACGCAGGCGCACCTCTTTGGCGAAGGCGTCCTCCCTCTCCCTGGCGGCGGCCTGCCACTGCGCCTGGCTCTGCGCCAGCGCACCGCCCAGCGAGCGCTCCTCCGCCAGCGCGCCCTGCACGCCGCACAACCTGCGCACACGCACACGCACCTACACGCACCCACACGCACCCACACGCACCCATGCGCACCCACGGCTCCGGGCACGGCCGCTGCGCGTGCTGGGCGCTGGGCAGGGTAACAAACGTGCCGGGAACTGTGCCGACATCGACCGCGATACGCGGCGCTGATCAACAAACTTGTACAAATAACAGAGGCTAAATACTTTTAATGCCCATTAGTCTTCGTGGTGGTGCAAGTCGGAGGTGGCTTCCGGCGCCGTAAAGACACGAAACGGAAGATATACTCGCTTATCACCTTCCTAACCTCTTTGCCTACCACTTCAAGAATTATGTAGTAACAATATAATGCAAAACAATAAAACACGAATTCCAGTTGGCGAACACAACATAACATGTAAACACGACACGGTAGAATTTCTTTTAGCTTCAAAACAAAAAAAAACTTTTATAAAAAAATTAAACAGACTTCAAAAAAGAACACTGAAAAGTATGAAACAACTATCCCTTACAGATCGAAACTTAAGTACAAAAATAACTTTATAAAAAACGTTCTTTTTTGAAGTCGGTTTAATTTTTTTATAAAAGTTTTTTTATTTCTCCCTTTTGAGTGACCTTGGCCTAAATAAATATCTAGAGCAGGTCTACAATTAGTTTATTTTCTAATTCTGGAGCACAATGTGTTAACTTCCATTCTATTGAGGAGCACAAACCGTGAGCTTTCACAATAAAGGATGCGAACAGATCGAACATGGGATATTATTGCCCATTATGGCCATTATCAATATCATCAATATAATATCATATCAATATCAATCAGTTATAAAATAACAGTGTAAAGGTTGCATCATAATGACACCCTAGCAGTATTCTTACAATCCGAAGACGACAGCCACCAGCCGTATTCTCTGTCCGCCACAAGACTGACTCCACTGACTGAATTTATTATATCACAGCCAATTTATATCTTCTCCCTACTTTACCATTATATCATACTACCATTATACTATGTAGGGACAACGATAGTTAACAAATGACATACAAGAGAATCGTCAATACAAATAACCAGGTCGCGTTATTTGGTGTATCTTCGAAACCAAAGCTTCAATACCAGTTTAATTTCAATGGGACCAATCTGGAAGTGTATCCTTTCGAACAAAAAAAGAATTTTTCAAATCGGTTCATAAATGACGAGTTATGAGGTAACAAACATTAAAAAAAAAAACAACCGAATTGAGAACCTCCTCCTTTTTTGGAAGTGGGTTGAAAAGATAATTGACATTTGCAACCAATATTCCAAAAACTTTCGACGATGATACGTTATTTCGCGATTCCACTTACACATGCCGTCTTGCAAGAATGAGACGCAACATGTAATTATAGTGTGCTAGACAAAGACAAACACTGACTCGAAGTTTAACAGCACCCAGTATCATTGGAACTCTACTCACTTCTATTATAAAATGTATTATTAATTTTGTATCTAGCGATGAAACGTAATATATCTCGTTAATTTACGAATGTTACTTCCACACCATTTTACAGCGCAATTTGGCATTGTTTACGTATTTCATTCCATATTTTTTAATACCGCTTAGCCACAGATTACGTATCTGTTTCCTGGTTACTACTAAACGAGCGCGCGTTTGTGAATTTATATGAGCATTTTCACAGATGGATGGCAAAAAGTGGTGGCTTTCTATTTCAAGTCTCGTAGGCTAGCTTGTCTGTGACTACACAGTACTACATCCCTATAAAGAATCTGGTACTCTACATTCACTTTTAGATTGGAATAGACATTATTTGAACAGTTCAGTTAAACAGACCAATCATAACAAATAATTAAAGAGTGCCAGTATCTATACATTTACATATTATTAATACTTTAGCGTTTTTTAAATGTTCTCACTTTCTATTTGTTCTTATATAAAAAGAAAATAAAACTTTTATAAAGTTTACTCTATTAATTACTAAGTTTTACGCATTCGTTTTCTAGTGCATAAAAATCACGACGCGACAATACTAGAAGTGTACAAAGGAACGAGTGTCGACTGGCCCACGAGTCACACTCGGCTGTTTACAAAATAGCCCAGTCAACAAATTGTGTTGTTACAATACAAATCAATAAAATTGAAATGTCTGTGTCTGATTTCGAAATAAATAGGTATATAGCTTCATATTAGTTACTAAAAAAAAAAAAGTAAAGTAAAATATAGCCTTGACCCTTGAGCTCATCTAACAAAACCCAAACATGCGTTTTCAAAATTTTCGTCTTTCTGTTTGTTTGTCCAGACTAATCTCAGAAACGACTGAACCGATTTTGACGGGAACTTTCATTAGCATGTAGATGTAGACTTTTCGGTAATCTAGGCTATTTTTAATTCTATAAAACTACCAAATAATGCGGGTGAAACCGCAGGGCACAGCCAGTTTATAATAATTGTTCTCCGTTTCAACTATTTCGTTCAATAAATGAATCATATCAAATAACTGAAGAGTGCCAATATTTAACACAACCTTTCTAAGCTTATAAGCTATATATAATTAGAAATATTTGGTACAAACATAAATCATTGTCTTTTATGTCTATGGTTTTGTAAGTTGTACATAGATCTGGCAACATCTTTCTTTGTTCTAACCCCTGGCTTTTTGAACGCGCCATGGCTTTCTTTGCTGCATTTATATATGTAGTAAAGTTAATTAAAATCAAATGGATTGGTAAAAATTTGTTGAGCCTTTTTTTGTTAATGGTCCTTCGAACCGGATATGAACCAGCGACCTATAGATATACAGTGTAGTACAAAATTCGTGAGATGTGGCGAAATTACAAAACAATATTTAATAACAAATCGAAGTAAAATTCATAATATTTACTTTTGAATTACAGTTACTTTTAATTCCTACATTATGTTGAGATGACTGAATATTTTTCAATTTATTATGAATTAAGCAGTACTCACTTGTTAGTAAGGTGTTGTAATTTCTTATCGAGTGCTTTATTTTCGGCCGTGAGTGAAGCAACACGAGCTTTCAGTTCGGTAGCGCTTCGCTCGGCCTTTTCCGCTCGTTCTGTCAGCTGTTCGCGCTCCTTTTTGTGCTCTGTCTCCAACCTAACAATAAGGCAGACCGCATGGTTCAGTGAAAGTGTTGAGATACAATTATTTTTTATATATTTAACTATAATATACAATGTTTTAAAAAATCTTCTACAATAAGTTTCATTTACAATTATGATTGAATTATATCGGGCGGTCAATTTGTACATTTGTACAAAGTTAGTATCTGTATCGATCATCTGTTTTCTGTCTTACTGTTGTTCCTGAATTCCTTAGAAGAATTACTTGGAAAATATACTGACGTATTCATTTCATGTATAAATATTGTATTTATCACAAAGCTAATATCTATTCCATCAATATCTAATATATAAAAATCAATGTTTGTTTGTTATAAACAATGAAGAGATACGCAGTATGACAGGGTTGTACGGCAGTGTTATTGTAAAAATGACGAAAGGAATGCTTAGGTGGTTCGGGCACATGGAAGGAATGAGTGATGAAAGACAGACGAAGAAAATCTACATGTCAGTTTTTTTCGATTATTGATCAAAGCGATATGTCGAGGCGACATCAAGTCGAATTTCGAAGACCGTTACGAGGGCTACTGTGACGACTTCGGATAAAAGACTTCTGCGATTCGGAACGTATTTTGTGTCTGAAGCGTGTACCTTCGGTGACTACGCGAGTACCTACTTCGAGAGCGACTACGAAGACTAGGAACCGCCGTATTTAAGTTCGCGTATACTTGATATCTTTCTGTACGAACAAAAATAAACTCTGCACCCTTAACCGGCATTTGATTACCCACAGCATGTAACAATATTTTTTTACACAAATGACAGTTCCACGGTAAATTTTATTTTTTTATGTACAAAGGAACGACAAAGCTTTAGGACAATCGTTGTCTAATGGTTAGCGGTCGGTAACCAGTAGCGGAACGCTAACTGCTCAAGCAAGCAAGCAACTCTCATGACCAGACTTATGTACATCTGTATAAAATGAGGTAAATATTACTCTAAGAAGAAAATTTTTTCGCGATCCCAAATCTAAAACGTTTACAATATTACGCACATACTAACAATATTTACGTAAGTGAAATTAAAAAGCAATATATATGACGACAACAATAGTATAAGAGAGCAATTTAAGCTTTTTCTTATTTCAAACAAAACTTTCTGTAAGACCATGTGACGTGCGTTGCGTATACGCACTGGTTTTAACTGCCATTGAACGGTACAAAATTTAGTACGTAGGGAGCGTCTACGTTAATTTGGGCATTGGTTAAGTCTTTGGGCATGACTTGCGCCCGTCCCTACGACGGCCCTACCGCGTAACGTGAAGACGATGACAAGGATTTTTTAGCGGGAACGGGAGAAGTGAGGTTGTCATTTTCTTCAGATTTTCTATTTTTTTCATTTTTAGGAGTTTTAAAGTACAACAGTGATAGTATATTGTATTTGAAAGTTCTGTGTAAGTGAAAAGAATGGAGGAGATCTAAATAAACATTTGTAGCTGAAGTTTTCGCGCTCTTCCAAAAAGTCCTTTATAACTTCAATAAAGCCTACTATCACTTTACTGGTGGAGTGTTAGGGAACTTAGTGTTTCTCCAGAAGTTACGTCATTAGACTGAAGGTCTTGTTACAAATGCCTTAAAAATATAAATAAAATTATAAAAGACGATAACAACTTCTTTATATGAATTTAATCTCTCTTATGATGGATTTTGTCGTGCCGGGTAAGTACAGCTCGTTTGTTGAAATCCCCAGGCTTATCAAGATGAAAATAGAACGAGTGATAGATTTCATTTATTTTTTTATTTATTTCTTTGTTCAGGTAATCAACGGCCAATACATTAATAACATTAATTATCGCTTGTAATAATAACAAATTACCCTAACATAATAGATTAGCGGAAATTAGAGTAAATATTTTAAGTATTTATTTTTGTACCATCCGTCCATTTTCCATCCCCACCAACTTAAAGGATGGCGATCTTCAACTGTTATCATTGTCTACCCCTATTTTCCATTAAAATACACTTAACCTGCCATCGAAGCAACGCTTTGTGGATTGAAACGGATCTGCTTCGACAAATAATTCATTATAAGTGTGTGCAATGTGAGACAAAGTTTCAATTTTTGTGTAGTTTGTACTTCATAGAGGACGTACAACAGTTTCGTATTGACAGTTCGCTGTACCAGCTAAAAAAATGATATTAACCTAATGAAAATCATGTTAATTGACAACTGTCAGTTGAAGCTCAGTTTAGTGCTCAGTGACGTCACCTACTTGTCGATCTTGCGGTCGTAGTAGGCGCGCTGGCTGTCCAGCTGCTGCGTGAGGATGTACGTGAACTCGAGCTGCGCCGCGTCCAGCTTCTCCCCGCCGCACGCCTCCTCGCCTCCCCCGCCGCCCCCGCCCCCGCCCCCGCCCCCGCCCCACTCCGCGCCCCCGCCGCCCTCCGCCGCCACCAACTTGCCGTCCGCCTTGTTCTGCACCAGCCGGTGCACGAAGTTGTCGCCTGGGCCACACACACGCACACACACACATACACAATAATACTATAACTTTGAAATAAAAACAGAATCATCAAAACGCCATTTTGTTTCGTAATCTGTACGCAACATCAGACCATAAGTAAAGAAAAAGATTATATTGGCCTTGCGATAATTAATTAAAATTTATTACTAAGAAAATTGTGTCTTAGCAATCCTACTCTCATTTAGATCATACTGTACACAGTATACATACTGTTTCCCATTTCCCCCATTCCACCATTTCCCCATACTGTCCCAGTTAAAAAAAACGGTTGTTTTTTTAACTGGGACAGTATGGGGAAATCCTAATTCATGAGAGGAACCGTCTTAGGGACCATTCGGTCATTTATGTGAAAATAATTTTAGCATTATTTTTCGTGAATTAAACATGGCAATCAGTAAAATTTAATATTTCTTTTTTCAATACACATCGGCTCACTTTCACGTAAGCGTCATTTCATTGTATTGGAAGAAAAAGTCTAAACAGCTGAAGTTGGTCAAATTTAATAAAAAATTTTTTCGTGCACCAGAAGAATTCAATATATTAAATTATAAAACAATATATTCAAAGTAACAAAAACTTTTGTGGACTAAAAAAGTGTTCCATATTTGAATTTCGTGTAGGACGTATCAAAAAGAAATTCAGTAATGGAATACTTTGAATGAATCGCTCCCGAGTATAAGTCGACTATGATTTATTAATTATTACACTGGATTCTTCCATTGCGTGAAAAAATATTTTATTAAATTTGACCAACTTCTGCTGTCCAGATTTTTTCTTCAAATACAATGAAATAATTGTTATGTGAAATCGAGTCGATTTGCATTAAAAAAAAAGAAATTGTCAATTTTACTAATTTTTATGGACAACTCACACTTGGCCAAAAAATTTGTAATGCCAAGATTTTTGCAGATGGAAAACAAAAGAGATCGAATAGTCCTTAAGACATTTCCCTTGTATCTCCTATGGATTCGGATTTCGCCATACTGAATCGAACGAAAAAATTTTTTTAATAAATTTGACCAATTTCTGCTGTCTAGATTTTTTGTCTTCCGATACAACGGTGCTTAAATGAAACTGAGTCACCAGCATTAAAAAAAAAATTTTGCCAATTTTACTAATTTTTATAGACTGTCACACTTGACAAAAATATTTATAATGCCAAAATTGTTTTTACATAAACAGACCGAATGGTTCCTAAGACAGTTCCCTCGTATCTCTTATGGATTCAGATTTCCCCATAGTGTCCCAATTAAAAAAAACACTATGTATACAGGTATCTTTAAAAAAGTTTGAAAATATCATATTAATCTATTAAGTATTTTTTGCTAGCTGTACAATAGTGTATTTGTTATTTTATAAAACTATTGAGCAGCATATTATAACTGACTTATCATCATCGCTTTCATGTTGATTTATGAGAGACGAAAGTGCCAACTGCATTCTGTGCAGGTTGTCTATATAGTCGAGCGGCTAACAACTGCCAATATGTAATACTGTTTTGTACTTTTTGGCGGGAACAGGAGAAGTGAGGTTGTCATTTTATTTAGATTTTCTATGTTTTAAAATTTTGGGAGTTTTAAAGTACAAAAGTGATAGTATATTGTGTTTTAAAGTTCTGTATATGTGAAAAGAATGGAGTAGGTCTAAATAACCATGTGCAGCTGAAGTTCTCATGCTTTTCCAAGAAGTCCTTTATAACTTCAGGAAAGCTTACTATCACTTTACTGGAAGAGTTAAAAACTAATTTACTTGTGATTCTATTTATTAATACGTGACATTGGCAAATGCGCTAATCTGTGGGCCATACCATAAAGAAAAAAAAAATACTATTTTGTCATGTGTAATTGCAAACATTTCCAAAAATAGTGTCAAGGTGTACTTTACTGTGCCAGGAAATTATAGCACAACGAAATTCTCATTAGTAGGAAATAGCGTGATAACTGATAAGTGTTATAATGTTCTAAGCGTTATACATATGCATAGTAATGTATGTTGTTTCTGTGCTTAGCACACAAAGGCGTAACTTACCAGCGTAATCCCAAACTCTATTAGACCCTAACTGCAATGCATAAGTGTGATTGGACTGCATAAAATGCTTCGCTGCGTGACCACCTTCGTATCTAAAAAAAGTTATTAAAGTATTAATTTGCTTCGCTGCGTGACCACCTTCGTATCTAAAAAAAGTTATTAAAGTATTAATTTGCTTCGCTGCGTGACCACCTTCGTATCTAAAAAAAGTTATTAAAGTATTAATTTTACTGCGATATACCTATAAAGAAAAATCGTTATTTTACTGTTTGAACACTGGTGTCTAGAAATGTCTCAATCGCCAGTATTGCTAGTATTTTGGTACTACTGAATATTGGTATCCACACCCTAGGTCCTATTAATACATAAATGATATACAGGATTAATAAAAAAAATAATTAAACGGTATTCGAAAACAACCCTAAAAATACAAAATAAAGCTATCCTTTACGAATCAGAACTCAATTATAATAAAAATAACTTTATAAGTACGATACACTTATCGGTGCCAAGCCAACCAAACTAATAAACTTTTTGTTGCTGCACATTGATTTGGCATAAGCTTTATCGACTGGCTAGAGTAGGTGTCATTTTCAGAAACATTTACGGTACTTTCATTTTTGTATGAAAGAAAAAACTTACGAGTTATTAAAACTTGTAGAACAAAAGTTATCGGGGATAATGTTAAGAATAAAATGCTAAGATGTTATTAGTACTTTCCAATAAACTCTGTATTTTAAACCTGCTCTTGTTACTGTAACGTAACTTATCATACATAGCCCATTGATGCAATTAACAGTGCTGTGAAGTTAACAAACTTATCACACATAGCCCATTGATGCAATTAACATTGCTGTGAAGTTAACAAACTTATCATACATAGCTAATTGATGCAATTAACATTGCTGTGAAGTTAACAAACTTATCATACATAGCTAATTGATGCAATTAACATTGCTGTGAAGTTAACAAACTTATCATACATAGCCCATTGATGCAATTAACATTGCTGTGAAGTTAACAAACTTATCATACATAGCCCATTGATGCAATTAACATTGCTGTGAAGTTAACAAACTTATCACACATAGCCCATTGATGCAATTAACATTGCTGTGAAGTTAACAAACTTATCATACATAGCTAATTGATGCAATTAACATTGCTGTGAAGTTAACAAACTTATCATACATAGCTAATTGATGCAATTAACATTGCTGTGAAGTTAACAAACTTATCATATATAGCCCATTGATGCAATTAACATTGCTGTGAAGTTAACAAACTTATCATACATAGCTAATTGATGCAATTAACATTGCTGTAAAGTTAACAAGTGTAATATATTTATCTCTATCTCTCAATATTTCTGTGTGCACGTCATTAACCAGAATGAAGTTCATGCAGCACAATCAATTAAATCAGTGAGTGAGCAATATTCCAGTGAATAGTCAATATCGGCGGGGTTTTTACCTAAAAATTTTCAGACAGTGACAGTCACGCGATGATTGCGCGACCGGTGACCAATTGTAATAAAAAAATGGATACTGACGATTGCGTGTCTATTGTGGCGTGACCGTAAAATCCACTTTTCGCAGTAAATACAGGGCTAATATATAAATCACATTATACAAGATCTCGTTTTGACAGCAGATATCGCGCGATAGGCAATAAGCATGCGGATTGTCTGGCACAGATTGCCCAGTGTCCGCATGGAGTGTCGTACACGAGGATGTGACCCCTCTGCCCGCTGCCCGCTGGCCGCTGGCCGCTCACCTGCCGCAGCCGACGTGGCCACAAATGAGACAGATCCAGAGCGTGCCCGCCTCCACGCCGTCGGGCAACCCCTCGGCCACTCCGCTGATGTTGTCGCGGACCTCCTCCTCGCCGCCGCCCCCGCCCCCGCCCCCGCCACCGCCCTCGCCGTCTGCGCACACCGGCGGGCAGCACTTATGTTACTTGTGCATGTTAAACATCCTATTGTTTTAAAATAGTATATTTCTTACGGAGTACAAAATGACGCTCTTTTTGACCCGTGGAAGGAAGCTAGTTTCGACGTGAACCGAAGGCAAACGCTTTTATTCCGAGGGTAGGAAGAGCCATTTTGTACTCGGTATGAACCATACTTTTCCTACTACCTGAAAGTCCGATATATTAATTCATCATTAGAATCACTTTAAGACAAATCCGCTATGTTTTCCATGTTTTCCCACCAAATCATAACCCGCGGCACGGCGCGAAGTGGCCAGTATTATTTCGACAACGCACGCTGGTCTGTCTACCTGTGCTAACTAGCCAGTATCATTCTGCTAACTACGGAGCCGCGAGATAATTTCGTCTGGACAAACTTTAAAAAAGTACCGAGTATGAAATAAAATGTCAAGCAATATTTAGTGCTGACCTGAGAATCATTTCGGATCAGGGCCAGAAAGTTCGATTTTCGAAACTAATTTCGAATATGAAATGGAACTTTTTACTGAAGTTAGTAAAAAAAAACACATTATTCATCGTCCATCCAAATGTTAAAGGTTCATATCCGTTCGTACTAGAGTTGGACAGCACACACTTTAAAAATGAGTATCATGTGAGAGCCTCTTTCCGCAAATGTGATAGCAATGTTCTAGCACAATGTGTTAGCACGTTTGTGGAGGCTGAAGAGGTGAAGAGGTGTTTGTTGAGTGTTGAATGCAGGATGCAAGTTGCACGAAATGTGCAAATGTGCATGAGGCGACGACTCGCAGGTGGCGAGGACAAACAAAAGAGGAAAATACATTTTATACGGCCCTTCGCTCGCACGCAACAAGTACGAAAGAAATGTATATACACACATCAAAAAAGTCTAAGCAACATGTACGATTTTGAACTGTTGAACGATTTTTACTATTGTAATATATTTATATTTCTTTTATAAATAATACCTAAGCATTTTTTGACGCATTAGTGACTAAAGCAACAAAATCCTTCATTCAATCGTTCATTTAATCACAGTAATTAACAATATGTGTACCGTAACATACGTAGTATAAAATAAAGTGAAAACGAAATTAAACTTTTCATGTTTTACAAAATTAAATAACGACGTTTTTCTAATTATTTGGTAATTCAATACAAAGTGTGACCGCCTCTGTTATTTAAAACTTGTTGGCAGCGATTTTTCATTGCATTTATAAGATTGTTTATCTGATCCTGCGGCAATCGGTCCCAATGGAATTTTAACAAGTCTTTCAGTTGTTGGGTTGTCGACACCCCATCCAGGTTCTCTAGAACACGTCTCTGGAGCATGTCCCATACGTGCTTGATGGGATTGAGGTCTGGCGATTGTGCAGGCCACGGCAATATCCGGATGTTTTCCATTGCCAAGTACTCTCTGGTCCACCGAGCTGTGTGCGAAAGCGCATTGTCATGCATCAGCGTGAAATCTGAGCCAAGACTTTGTGCAAATGAGTGAACATAAGGCCTGAGGACATTTTCAACGTAACTTTCAGAGTTCATATTGCCATCTACAAAAACGAGCTCAATTCGTCTGTTCTTCGTAATATCCGCCCATACCATCACTGTGGAGCTACTGTAAGGGTGCACTTCCTGGACGAATCTCAGCCGTTCAGCAATTCCGGGACGACAATACACTCTTACCCTTCTCGTATCAGGCCTAAATCCAAACCGGGACTCATCACAAAATAAAATTTTATCCCATTGCTCCTGGGTCCATGTCAAGTGTTCCCTACACCATTCGTTTCGACGGGCGAGATTCCCATGGCGTATAGGTGGGCACCTAATTGGGCGTCGTGCTCGTAGACCGTATTCATGCAGCCTATTTCTCACGGTTTGGTGGCTAACAACAACACCACTTGAGAATTGTAGCTTTAAACCTATCTCCCGGGCGGTTAACATCGGCTGACGTCTTGCAGTCAGTTGTATGTATCAGTCCTGTCGAGCAGTTGTACTCCTTCCATATCCTGGGTGCTGCTCAGCAGGATCCCCTGTATTACCGTAACGCTGCCAAAGACGACAAATCACGCTCCTATTGACACCAAAATGCCGAGACACCTGGGAGTGATTTCTTCCCGCTTGTAGCATTCCTACAGCTCTCTGCATTTCATCAGCAGTCAAATGGCGTCGCTCCATAACATAAAAAAAACTCACCACTCAATTTTTTCAAAAACTGTATATTTCAAATTGATAAAAGTGCGATAAATATCAAATTTATCAAGCAACGAAAACATGAAAAATCAGGTAAAAATAATTAGCTTTTATTTTAATGAAAACAAAACACAACCGAAGAGGTTCTATTTTTAAAATCAGCCAGTATATGTTTCCGAGAAAAAAAAAGATTGTTTACCAAACTACTTTTCTAAGAAAAAAATAAAGTATCAAATTAACAAAACATGCAGTTTCTGTAAATGATGTGTGTTGCTTAGACTTTTTGATGTGTGTATTATCTAAGTATACCTACATTCATCAGTTTAAATTATCTATTGTACGAAATTATGTCATTAGCCATAAATAATAAAACTTATCGCGGTTCGCAGCCGGTTCAATAGTGTAACTGTGCTAGTGTGCTTATTATTACTACTACTAACACTTTTATTGTACGAGGCACTCTCTGTTTCCGAAATCTGTGCTGATACGATTGTGCTTTATTTAGCTTTAGGGGTTGTGCTTACTCGCGTGCTGCTCGCCCAACAGTAGTTCGTACCTGCGGCGGCTGCGGCGGCGGCGGCGGCGGCGGCCTGCGCCAGCTCGCAGTCGCTGCAGGAGGCGCGCGCGCGCGGCTCGGGCGTCTGTGCGCAGCGGCACACGGGGCAGCGCTCGCCGCGCCAGCGCGACAGGCACTCGGCGTGGAACGCGTGCGCGCACTGCACGCTCAGCACGCCCGCCACGCTCTCGTCCATGCGCTCTGCGACACGACACGACACGACACACGGTCACGCGGTCAGGCGGTCAGGCGGTCAGGCGGTCAGGCGGTCACGTGGCCACACGCACGGTCGACTCACCGAGGCACACGGGGCACGTGGGCAGCTCGGTGTGCGCGGCGGGCGGCGCGCCCGAGCGCGCCCACTCCACGCGCGCCACCCACGCCGCGTGGCACAGCGCGCTCGGCTCCAGGCTGCTGTACGGCACGCCGTCGAATGTGGCGTGGAACTCGCGCGCGCTGCTGCTCGTGCGGAACCTGCGCACGCACGCATGCACACACGCAACACGAATTATTGACGGGCCCCTTAACGTCTCCGTCCTCCCCCCACGGGTCCGAGGATCAAAGTCAAACTGATTTATTTAATGGTAAATTTTGTATATCGACTGGGACTCCATTGTAAAAACGCACAAATAGACCCCTATATGAGCTAGTGACATTGTGAATTTATAAAATAAAGTTGAATTCCACCCGCGTGGCAAGAGTAGGAGATGGCTGAACGGGCCCGAGCGGTGCGACAGGTGCGACGCGACACTCACGTGAGCAGCGCCATGTAGTGGTCGGGCGAGCCGTCGCGCAGCACGCGCACGTGCGCCAGGTCCCGCTGGCACGCGGCCGCGAACGACAGCAGGTCGCTGGCGCCCAGCGCGCCCGGCACGGCCAGCAGGCACAGCGTGCGCGCGCCCGCCTCGCCGGCCTCCTTCAGCTCGCTACGACAACCGCACACGCACTCACGCACACGCACACCCTACAAGACACGCCGACACGCCGACACGCGCATCCACATCTTTCAATTGTCTGAACACGCGCAATATATTCTACACAACCGTGACGGTCTTGGCCGATATTTAACTCTTTATTTTAAATTTTTTTTTTTTTTCTTTATGAGATGGCGCGTATGTGCATTTGATAATGCCACGTATTGATAAGTAGAATCGCTGATGAGTTAAACAGTTAGGCAATGCAATGCACACGTCACAGTATTGTTATAATTCATGACGAACACATGAAGCATGTTCAAAGTAAATTCGTTTTTTCGTCTTATCGCAAAACTCCTCAATAAAGTGATAGTAGGCTTAACTGAAGTTCTAAAGGACTTCTTGGAAGAGTTCAAGAACTTCAGCTACACATGTTTATTTAGTTACTCCATTGTTACTCCATTCCCGTCACATATGTATGTATATGTATACAGAACTTTAAAACACAATATACTATCACTTTTGTCCTTTAAAACTCCTAAAAATGTAAAAATGGGAAATCTAAATGAAATGACAACCTCACTTCTCCCGTTCCCGCCAAAAAGTGATTTTTAAAATTAGTCATTTATTATTTTTCGCTATTTTATTTTTGTCATAATTTATGAATGAATGAAACCATAACCATGAATGTAACTATCATGTTTATGTGGAATCAAAAACTAAACCCGATATAAAATGGTCTTGTTTTTATATAAAGATAAAAGAATCATTTATCTATCTTCTATCTTATATATAAAATTCCTGTGTGCATGTGTTCGTAATTCTTCTCCTCCAAAATGGCTTGACAATTTTAATGAAATTCTTTTTTGTACATATGAGCTTACCTAGATGTTCTTAGCTATAATTGGACCGAGTAGGTAGCACTGTTGTCGAGATCTAGAATCCTGCTCGGGCGAAGTCAGAGTGGGTCACTAGTACTTCTATAATATTAGCCTGTACTAAATCTATATAAATAAAAATGTACATTAAAACCTAGAAATAGAAATCTAGAAATCTTCAAGTGCTTTGAATTTTTGACACAGCCTACATTTAATAGCTCCTGTTTCATATATACCTAATAGTACCTACTGAGCAGTGGCGGCACCTTCATACAAGCCCAAAAGCCCAGCTTACCTTACTAAAATGCTCAGTCAAGAACAGAATACTAACTTGTCAAGAATGAGTAATAAATATCAAGTTTAAATCACGTCAAATAGTTTTAAAAATTCGCGCGAATTACTTGTCAAACGACAACAGTATAGGAAACTTAAACAAATAAAACAGGTTATTGACCCCAAGTCGCGACCAAACAGTGCGCCGGTCAGTTGTAATCAGCATAGAAATTGTAAAATCTTTGAACTTTGCACAGAAAAAGCAACTAATTGTTTCCTTAAAACCTACGCCTAATTTGTGTATTACTCGATTAGTAAATTCCATAAAAGACAACAAATCTGTATACAAAACTATTTAACTGTGGGTTTCTTCTGATTAATATATTAGTTTACGAAATTGATTGGACTTTTGTTTGTTCTCCCATCAAGTTATAGATAGGTGGTCCTGCTTATTATTATTGGTGCTCTATATTTTATTCAAATGGCGAAAATATCTAAATATTTTCGCCATTTGAATAAAATTTATAGTTTTTTACCAGAACGATTCTAAATTGTTCTGGTAAAAAACTATACTGGCTCCATAAAAGACATGAATTCACAAAAACACATGAATACAGTGATTTTTTTTAGTAATTTGGATAAACAATGAATTGAGACACATTAATATGTTAAGAACTATTTACGCCTGCACATTTTTAATAGCAAAATACTACAAAAATTGTTTCTCTATTTGTCCACCGGTTGTGCCAGTCATGATTAATTAATAATCTACAATATTTTAGCCTTCCCTTTACTTTTACAGAAACGATGGCATGTATATCGGGCTTGCCTTATTATGAGGCTCTAGGCACGCCACTGCTACTGAGTCAAGGCAACGCTGTCCAGATACAACTAATTTATTATAAATAAATCAAGTGTCTATTACATTTGTTATAGGTAACACACTGGACCAAATCTGATGAAGTTTGGTAAAGAAATAGCTTGAATCCTGGGAAGAACATATCCCACTTTTCTTATTTCCACACAAACAAAGTTGCAGGTAACAGCTATGTGTCTATAACATTAGTACACAAAAATTATAATAAGCTGTAATATTATAACTACAGTACATTTATTTTACAATATTTCAGTAATATTTGGTTTTTGATACTTCCTAACTCTTGTAATAAATGAAGTTCAAAATTCTGTACTCACTTTTCCTTATACAAATGAATAACTCCTTTCGTGACCTCCACAAGCGGATTGCCACAAAAGAATGCTATCGTATTATCATCATCAGAAACACTGTCTTCTTTCGGTGGAGAACGACGAGAACTCGTTGGCAGTATTCCATTGTCTGTGTTAGGCCCAATGAGGACACTGGCATAAGTCTCTACCGTGATCGTCTTAGATTCGCGGTTCCCTCGGTCCTTCTTTTTTTGCTCCTTAGCTGCCTCTGCAATTTTTTTAATAAAACAAGATGTTTAGGTTATTTTGTAGTCCTTGATGCAATTTTTTTTTAATCTGAAACACTTTGCTTGTTCTACTTGGATTGGTTAGACAAAATAACATGTAAGTAAACACACCTTATTTATACATTTGTTAGTTAAGCATTATATTAACTACTCCTTCCCATTTTGACACTTGATAATAAATATTGTTATCTGGTTGTTGGAAATATTTCTTGGTATATTTTCAGTATTCATCAAGTTCCAAAAACGAAGTTTCACTTTATAAATTTCATAATTTTTCTACCCAAAAACGATTTCTAGAGGTTAGGTTAGAAGTCTATGAGAGGCGATCGCTTCACTATGCTTCACGATTGCTTTCAACTTCGATGTTATGTTTTAAGAATAGATGCTTAAGAATCAATCGTCTATCTCAAAAAAGTTAACTTTACAGGAGATTAAAAAAATATTTCCTTTAATATTCACCCTCTTGTCTTAGGTGATATTTCTATACCGAATAACTTACTTAACATTTTCGTGAATTTAGAGATAGTCAACTGAGCAAGTCAAGCCAAATTAAAGCTTTAAATCCAATTGCATAAATGCATACAACAGCGAAAGTTGAAAAAATTGAGAAAAACACTGATTCTTAACCCTTGATATATTAATGCAGTTTCAGTAGCAATATCATATGTAATACAAGTTTAATAAGATAATATAAATAATATAAAAAATAAAGAATATATTAAAAATATTCATTACTTAATTTTTTTTTATTCTCATTTCTTTCTTTTTATGATTTAGCTTAAGAAACCTAAAATTGGCCCAATGAAGGTTTCATTTCACTGGCAAATGCCAGAATTACTTCAGTCCAGACCAATACTATTTCTTAGTTTTTACAAATTTAAAAATTTTCATTTTATTATTTATAAATATTGTGCGAATTAGAAAATATATGTACCCACAGAATAAATAGTTTCGTAAAGTAGCTTTTCTCATAAGAAATAAGCGATCTTGAATACATACAAATTTTGTTTTAATTACATTTTCTTTAGTATATTCAAATTTTTATGTTGGTAATAGTTTACATTTTATTGATCTATTGTTGATTTCTAATTTTCCGTACTGTTAACCAACCTATTAGCTTATAATAATTAATGGTGAAATCTCATAATTGACCTTGTTTTAAACTTATAAATGTCATGTTTTAGTTTTAGGCTATAAGATTTCCATACTAACAAAATGAACGAAGTATCTTTGAACTCTGGGGTTACAGGCAAATGCAAGTAAGAAAGACGAGTCGATTTCCGAGGCATTATTACTTATCAAATTAAACTACTTTTCTTCTCAACTCACCAGTCTCCGCAAAGTTATCACCCATTTCAGGTAGATCTTCGTCAATTTCAATTCGCAACACGCACAAAGACACAGACATTTAATTATTATAAATAAAAATTAGCCTTCAATTCAGTAATAAAAAACACAATTTTATAATGATTTACGAATGAGTTTTTAGTGCTGTACAAAACACAGTTCATTTCATTATAATATGCAATATAGCAAAAACGATTTCCTCTAAATTTCACAATAAAATTGGTCAAACAATACTTGCAATACAAATTGACAACAACAATCATAGATAATACTTATACAATTTTATAACACAAAAGAATATAAATGAATATATAACACATTAAAATCACTACATTTTATGAGACGGCACTTAGAATTACAATTGTTTAGCTCGTTATGTTAGACCGCAAATCACTACCACAACGGAAAAAGAAACAATTACGTGTACCAAGCAACCAATATTTAATTAATAATGTCTACCCTCATTATTTATTTATTTATATTTCTTAAGGCATTGGTAACAAGACCATCAGCCTAATGACGAAACTTCTGAAGAAACATTAACTGTCCCTAACACTCCTCCAGTAAAGTGATAGTAGGCTTTACTGAAGTTAAAAAAGGACTTCTTGGAAGAGCGCGAAAACCTCAGCTACACATATTTATTTAGATCTCCTCCATTCTTCTCACATACACAGAACTTTAAAACACAATATACTATCACTGTTGTACTTTAAAACTAAAAATGTAAAAAATAGAAAATCTAAATAAAATGACAACCTCACCTCCCGTTCCCGCCAAAAAGTTGTGTCTACCCCACAGACTTTTAAATGGAAGCAGACTATACCTATCAGTTCAAAATGTGTGGCAAATTTAACACTAACAAACATTACTCACACACATACAGAACTCAGGGCCGCATTAAGGAGTGGGTATCTATATTGTGTATTATCTTAGAGCAGGACTATTTGGGACACTAAATTATATTTTTCATGTGATAAAATAAGGATAAAATAAAGATAATGTGTAGTTTTAAGCTTGTAAATATTAACGTATGTATGTACTTTTTGTTAATGTAAATAAGGATAAAATTAATTGATATACTAGTATTAGAGATTATTATTTTATTATATTCCTTCTTTTTGTAGATTGTTTTTGTCACATGAAGGATGTAATTTGGAGTGTTCCCACTGGCTCCTCGATACAATATTATGATTGTTCGTTCGATACATGAGGCCTGACGGCTGTGCGCTGCTGGTCTTGGTCCGCATGTACATTGTGATGACCTTGCTTGCGTTTCGATTTATGTGGGTACATGAAGTTTAATGACACAAACGATATATTTTTAAAAGTCGGGAAAGTTGATAATCAAGCAAGTGAAAGTTTTGAATTTAGACTTTTTGTCACGAACAAAAGAAGCGTGGTTGGCATTTTATTCAAAATTCAGATTTGCTATTTTTTGTGCTTTTGGGAGTTTTAAGTACAAAAATTATAGTATATTGTACATTAAAGTTGCGTACGAGTGAGAGGAATTGGAGGAATTTCGTTTAACAGTCCCTTGTAATTCCAGTAAAGCCTACATACCATTGCTTTACTGTAAGTGTTAGAGACTTGGTTATGAGAAAATAGAACAAGTTTTATATCAGACGAGTGTTATCGTTAACTATTTTTCTAAAGAGATAGGCGTCAGTGAATGTTTTATAAAATTATGAAATATGACCTATATTCGACGAAGTAAATCCATGTATGTACTTCATTTGTTATACCTACTCTCGGGGATAGTGTAAGAGTTGTCAAAAGTTTAATGCAGAAATTTTTATTAATTCTATGTATAATATTATAAATATGATGTAATTTTCTTAAATAGAAGTAGAATGTAGTATACATGCTTTTGTTTAACTTGCTTTTCATATTTATTAATAATTGGTTAAAACTAGTACTAACTTCATTAAAAACCACTGAGTAAGTAATCACTTGTTAATAACTAAAGTCAATCGACGCGACGCGACGTTTCTACTTTTTGATACAAAGCACTAAAATCTGAAACAAATTTTCGTAATGGCAAGTTATTTCTCAGTTAATGTAAATTCAGTACTTAATTCAACATGAGTTGTCACATATGTACTTACATTATATTTACATAAATTTAAAACAATCTATAACCACAGATTAATTAGTTTACTACCGTAAACTATAACGTTACTGAAATTCTAATTTTGCGATTACTTTACTGTTGGGATCATCTTTATACTGCATGAATCCGAACGTAATGTGATTTTGCTTTGAACCAATGACCAATCAAAACTCTGGAAGTGAAAAAAAAAATAAAAATATTCAATATGCACATTAAGGCTCCAGATCATACGACATGAGTTGTCAGCTGTATTAATTTAATTTTCCTTTTGTGTTTATTACGCCTCAAAATGTTATGATTATTGCCTACATGTAAACATGGGTGCGAAAGACTCAAAACCTAGTTTTATTTCGTACGACGATGCAGTTAAACGGGGTATGTGACTATGTGGGAATCGCTGAACATGAAAATGCGCTGTTTGATTACGACGAATATTTATTTGTATATTGTTCACAGTGTCTGATAGTGAGTTAAGGCGAATTCGTGAGGCGTTTAAGAGATCCGCTGGTGCGAATGGCACAGCCCTGAGCTTAGAGGCGTTCGTGCACGAAGTGTTGTGCGATGGAGTGCCCTACGAGGTCGCCGAGTGGCTGTATCACGCCTGCGGTGGGACCAAAAGAGGCATCGCTTTTAAGGAGCTGTTATGTGGCTTAGTAGTTCTCACTAAAGGAAACATAGAAGAGAAAATCAAGTAAGGAACCATTATAATTTGGGACCTATAAATTTTTTCCATGACAAAGTCTAACATCGCCTTCTTTTCAGGTTCCTTTGGACTCTCTATGTGAACAATCAAAGCGACAACGGCTCATATTTAAACAAACGCGACTTTGCACGCGCTTTACATTTGGAGAACACATCTTTGCCTGTGACAGTAGCCCCCAGGAATGCTGATATATTGAACAGTTTGTTTGGGTCTGCCGATAAGGTCACATTTGAGCAGTTTCGTTCTTGGTTACTCATACACAAGGATGCTACAGTGCTTTCAAAGTGGTTGTTATTAAGTAACCCAAATGCTGTGCAGGATTTAGAAACACCAACATTCTATCAAAGTCTTGCTGGGGTCACGCATCTGGAGGAGAGGGTACGTGTTATGTTTTAGAAGGTCAAATATTTTTATGAGTAGAATTTACTGGAATCTCATTCCTTTAGACAGAAAGACAGTGAGTAATGTAAATAAAAATCTAGTTTTTTCCTTCCTCTTAAAAACTTGACAACTCAAATAGGGTTTTTACTTTTTTATTTTTTTACTAAAGTACCTATAATATGCTATGTCATTTCACAAAATATTCATAATATTGTGTTAATATAATAAATATTTAGATTTATTTAATTGTATGAGGATAAATGTGATGAAATCCCTGCCCTCGATAGTGAGGAAAGTGTTTAACTAGTTGCATAACAGTTTTAATTCTTATTTACTATTATCAAAAAGTAATTATGAGATTCTTATAATAACCATGTCATTTCTACATAAAATTTAACACTGGTAGTACATATTTACAATTAAATAATACTTCATTGCTAATTGTAATCTGATATCTAACCAAACGGAAACTTATTTACATCTATAAAACATTCTATGTTAATTTAAATTAGTTTTTTTTCATAATTAAAACTTACTGTAAAATTAACATTGAATGGATTTACTTTCTAAAATGTAATTATGATGAATTCTTTTTATCATAATTTGTAGTTATTCACTTTCCAAAAATTACATTAATTATGTAGATAAGCATATTCTTTAACAAGATAACTGAGTAAAGATTGCTAACATTTAACTTGAGAGTATTTCTTTTGGTATTTTCAAGATTAGCAGAGATTGAAATATGAGTATATAATCAGAAAAATTTTATTATTACAATATATTTTATATAAAAGATGAAGCCGCGCTCATGTTTATTTCATATGTGTGTAGTTGATAATAGATAACAGTATCTATCTTTATCTATTGTACAATAATACTGAAATTATCTACTGAAATCATTCCTATTATGCTTTATTTTTAACACAACCATGAATTTTTGATTATGTATTTGCATAATAACTATTTATAACAAACTGTGTCTGTAGTGCTAGTTATAACTTGTACATGTTTATCTTATCATCCATCAGGAGATGTTGAATGATTAATTAATGTAGAAATTAAACTTTTTTAAATCTCATTGTTAGTGATGGTAACGTCACTGATTGGTTATCTATACTAGAAATTGTACCAATAATGAGGTTACATGTTATTATAAATAAAATTTAAAAATATGATAGTCTCATGTTGTGAATACCAGCCAAGGAATAGAACTTACAATTAATGGGCTAACTTGTCTACTTGGTAGAGCAATGGCATAACTATGATGCACATTGATGCTTGATTCACTTTCCATGGAAAATGCCTAGAGTTTTATATCTGAATTGCATAAAAACAAAGGCCCAATCTTCATTTCTGTTTATTCTCGTGTAATTTCTAAGTGGCTTTATTCAATGAGGAAGGTCTGTATGTGTAGCACATTCACATTTAGTCTATAGAAGTTTAGGATATTCCTATTTATATGAGTTATACTGGGAATCACTGGCAGAAATAAATATGTAAATTTAGAGAGTTCCGTACAATTTTATTGTCCCAACTGAACCCCAATTTAAGTCGCGTTTGTTCCGATCGGGCAGTGCGCAGTAACTGCTGTCGACGCTCGCATACATCGCGCTTCCACACAAAACTGCTGATTCGTCTTTTCTAACACACTTACAATGTCCCTACAGAAGTATAGAAATGTAGAAAATGAAAGTAATTCAACTCCATGCAAATCTGGGGTGGATTGTCCCATGCAAATCTGGGGTAGATTGTCACATAGAAATCTGGAGTGGATCACTATTTTTGAGTAATATCAAGCTGTAAATAATTATTAATTTTTGTCAACTGTATTTTCATGCAGTTTGTTTTTGTAGTGATTTTTTCTGATCAGAATCTAATGAACAGTGAAACGCATTTCCAATACTGTAAGGATGATTGTTTACCATACTGAGGGCAAGGAGTGATGACATCATTACCTTATTTTTGTGGGGATAAGGAACGAGGTTTTGTGCCGTCAGTTCTTCCTAATAGGATTCCATAATGGGCTGGCCATAAACATTGGAGATTACCAATATGCAATCAGGAAAATTTTTTCGTTCGTGTATTCTTAATCTTTCAATTTCCATGCTCTCTGACTACACCATTGGGGATACAGTATGTAGATATGTATGTATATATTCTTAATTCTACAAGGTGTCAGGTGGTTAGTTTATCACTGACTTACAATAGACAGAGATTTTAGAAATCAAAGGTGTGATCTGTATTGCACTGATTTTATCTATATTGTATAAGACATTAATAAATAACAGTATTAGCTACTGATGCTTAGCGCTCGCGCGTTCCATCCTCTCTGACTTTTCCATTTTGGATACATTTGAGGATGTGTGTGTATGTGTTTATATTGTTATTATCTTCTATATATATATATATAAATCAATTGCTGTGTATTAGTCTCGCAAAAACTCAGAGAAAGCTCGACCAATTTGAACATATTTTTTACGTTTTGTTCACCCCAATACTGGGGCCATCTAGGAAAAAAGAAAATGAGAAAAAATCCAAAGGAACAGCCGAAAAATCGAAAAAATTCAAATTGGTAATTTTGAATAGGAATTGCCATTAGAAAGCCTTGATAAATTTTCCGCGCGGATGAATTCGCGCATTGTATAGTTCATATTATAAAAACGAGACATAAACTAATGTAATGTAGTGTAGCTTTGTTTTTCCTTCATCCAAAAAGTATTGAATTAACGAATCTCGAAATAAAGGAAACTGTATGCGCCAGTAATATTACAGGGTCAGTTTGTAAAGTAGGAAAACATGGCAAGTACCAAATTTTTTTGAAAGTAGATTTTCAAAGCAAAAATTTTCACTAATATGTTCTGCATATTCATATTTGTTCACTAAAAAGTTCTGCATATGTCAATTCGTATTAAAAGAGTTGTAGCAATTTTATATAAAGTAGATGTTTATGAAAAAGAAAAAAAAATGGGTAACCAGTACCAATTATTTAATTTTTTGTTTCTTATTTGGTTTTTAACTGACTTCAAAAAAGGAGGAGGTTCTAAATTCGTTTATACATATATACTAATATATTTGCCATTTTGTCTATGGCACCCTGAAAACGGTCCTTTTAGGGTTTAGGCCTAAGGTGAAAAGTCATGCCACAGGGATGTTCCCTAGTACGAGACCGACACTGGTATGTGGCAGTAAGCACCAGCAGTGACGTGAGCGTTGTGGCCGGCAGGACATAATCGAGCTGGAGAAATGCTTCTGGGCGCTGCGCAGCACGGCGGCCAGCGGCGAGCTGGACGCGGAGCGCCTGGCGCCGCTGGTGGCGCCGCCGTGGCCGCGCGCCGCCGTGCCCGGCCTCGTGGCCGCCTTCGACGACAACCGCGACGGCCACGTGGACTTCAAGGAGCTGTGCTGCGGCCTCAGCGCCGCCTGCCGCGGGCCCACCACCGAGCGGCTCAAGTGTGAGTGGGACCGGCCATACACATACACCATACACACACACACACACACACACACACACACCGCACACACACACACCGCACACACACACACCGCACACACACACACCGCACACACACACACACACCGCACACGCTACACACACACAAGACACACCACACACACAAGACACCACACACGATACACCACACACTACACCCCCACACGACATCCCCACACGCTACACACACACACACACACACACAAGACACACACACCACACTCCCCGCGCACAGCGCTCAAAGTCAAAGTCAAATCGATTTATTCAAGTAAACCCAATTACAAGGTATTTTTGAACGTCAAATCTACTTTAGTTCGGTTCAAAGAGAAGAGAAAAGAAAACCTGGACACTGAGAAGAACCAACAAGAAACTCAGTCAGGTATCCCTCGCGCTTGCTTGCCCCACACACCATACGACACGTCCCACGCACCGCGCACATGATACCTCGCAAACTCCACGCCTAACACCCCACTCTCGCCACACATTTTTTTTTTTACAATAATTACGATATTTTAATGGCTAGTGAATGCATGCAGTATTGCAGATGTATGAAGAATGAACAATACTTTTCGTGGTCAATTTTATTTTAGTATTTATGAATAAAACCAATTGCTAAAAGTAATGAAATCTTTGTGAAAATAGGAAATTTATTTAGACAACCAGATTTCAACTCTTATCAGAAAGAAATTTTATTTTGTACTATAAATTTTGAAAAGCATTATTTTATATTTTATTAAGTTAAGTAAATTAATCGAGTTATTTTTCTAATTAAGTATTATTCATTTTTATTAGCGTCATATTGAATTATCATTAGGTTACTATGAATCTATGTATCTGTCTATGTAACTGTAGATGCATCTCATCCAAACGTTTATCAGTTAGTTTCAAATTAAGGCCATTTCCATCGTAGGCGTTGGTTCTAACAATATACTTCCTATTTACCTAATACCTAAGGGATATACGCTTAACGTTTAGTTGTGTTATGCACTGATAGGGTTGTCGCTTCATAATTATGTTATAAAAAATACTTTTGCATACATGCATTTTATATTTTTGTCAATTAATATTTTTACTTTCATTAGAAGAAATTTATAACACATACATACACACATATCTTCACGCTGTATCCTGAACAGGGTAGTCATAAAGGACGGAGCGGCAAGCGTCGCGGCCTTTACATACTTCTTTCGCTTCCTCAAATCTCATCATAATTTATAACATAATGGAATATTCAAACTTGAGTCAGTATTGTAATTTTAAGTCTCTAATGCACTAATAAAGAGATATAAAAAAGGATTAGGTTAATGAATGGGTATATTTTTGTAGTGCCTCCAAAATATGTGATTCGGAAGTGAATATCGTTATTTCATTATTTAAAATTTCGATTTCGTTTCAGACTCGATGAACGATTTCATTCGCTCTTGTATGACTTCCTCTATTCTGACGTGTTTGTGGTATTTTAGAGATCGATTTAAAAATAAATATATTTTCCTAAGAAAATATACATCTAAAGTCTCAGTACTATGTAAATGAACTTAAAAAGTGTCATCACCACTTTAATGTATTTGTTCTATTACATATATCTAATTTACTGACTTTGATGCAATTATGAGTTTTTCGCAGTGTGCCGACCATGTGCCAACCCTATCTGCTGACTGAAATGTTTAACTTCAAGGTTGCCTCTATTATAATAATAAACCTATTGTCAAACCTTCAGTAATGTTTCTCTCTCATTATGATGTTAATTGCGTTCACGTAATTACATATTAAAAATAAATTATGGATATTCATACAGCTACATACATGTAAAGAAGTGGTTGTCTTTTGTCTTGATTTATTTTCGTGTTTATCATCAATTTACAGTGTTTTATTGTTGTAGCACGACAACAACACGTATGTATGACATAATTATATCGGTATGCCACCTTGGACAATCGTTTTATTGAAATATAATGAACAAATAATTAAAAACATTCCACATCAAATCAGATCAAAAATATTAGAACGGCGATGCACCGGAGTAGCGCTGTTCTCGATTTGGTAATTAGTGTATGAGTCAATGCAATGAGTGTAGATTTACTTGTTGCAGTTGTTCAATAGCGTTACTACTTAAAACTCCGATTATAGCACAATATATCCATTTCGTTGAAATATCTATACGAAGAAAAGTACCGGCAGCATGGAATATATTGCAATGTCAGTGGCATAACAATCCGAGGTGGACCCGAGCACGGGAGAATTCTGACTTATACTTTTATAAAATTTAACACAATAATTTCGTTTTTAATTAATTTAAGTTACCTACTTAGGTACATACGTTTATAAGGTTTGAATGCATTTGTACGAAGAGAAATCGCCCAGTTTATAAATGGGTCCGGAAAATATTCATAAAATCCTTGCCCCTTGTAGACGCAGAGCTGTAGTAACTGGACGAACTTGTTTATATTGAGGGAGGGCCCTATCCTATAAATTTACCACGGACCTGAGCGGATTAGTTACGCTACTGTGCAATATTATTAACTCTAAGCTTTATTAGTGCGCAATTTACGCCATTTAGGGCGATAAGATCATAAGTTCTAAACGTATCGTAAAACCCTTCTACAAAGCTCCCTTTGACCCTTGGAATTGTCAAGATAAGATATGAAATAAACTTCGCACGTGACTACCGTGTGAATGTCTCGGAATTAGTTCGGTATCGCAAGTAGCAGTCGATAACGAATATTATCATTAGATAACGATCTATTACAATTTACAGCTCACACAATAACACCGCTCCCGATAACTACTATTCGTTACTTTTACTTTTTGTTTGTAAATAACATGATACTGTGAACTGTCATTACTCGAATACGGTGGAAAAGAAGGATTATGATTTTTAAAACGTTTACGTGTGTGCGTGCGTGCATGTCTGCGTGTAAGCGCATGCGCGTACATGTATGTGTGTGACGTATAATGTATCTAACAGCCAGAGCGTTAATGTTAACAGAAATGTCACAAGCACTCGCATACCTAAGCGAAAGTGTGTGAGAAGAATTTTGATGCTTGTCACTTCATGATCGCTGACTACCCCGTTAGGGATACACCATGAATTTATGTATGTATGATTCAGTTAATTACGCACATGACATATCCTAAGCCGTTTTTCGAAAGATTCAATATAGCGTCTGTAGTACGAAAATTTAATGGTCAAATGTAGAGATAAATTCAAAGGTTAAAAAAATTTTCATGGGACATCATGACGGGTGTCAAATTCACGAGCTTAATGCCCGATTTCACCAAAGTCCTCTAATACTTAGCGAACCCCTACCGGACAGGCGTCCGCTAAGTATTAGGGTGAAATCGGGCATAAGAAGCCCATTTCACAAATATTTCACAAACACACGAGGCAAGAAAGATTTTTATATTAAGAAAAATGAATGGAACTTGACAAAAACCCGACTACATATTTAATAAAAAATTAAACCGACTTCGAAATAAAAACACTGAAAATTACGAAATAATTATTCTGCGCTAATCAAGTAACGTACAACGTACAAGTAAAGTAAACTCAAGTAAAGAATTAACTTCATAAATACGATACAAATATCTACGTAATGAAAGGGAACAATGAACCCAATGGAAAAAGAATAATTGAAATCAGTTGATAAATAATGAAGTTATACCCGAACACACATAAAAACGAATAATATGTACCTAGATGAATTGAGAACCTCCTTTTTTGAAGTCGATTAAAAAAACTCGTAGTCAAAATGTATGCTATAATTGCTTGAATTCGTTGCCAGAATCGGAGGCTACAGGCTAGAGAAATTATTATATATCTAATTGTAAGTATTGAGATTTCAGGAAGCGAAAGAAGTATGTAAGGATCGTGGCGCTTGGCGCTCCGTCCTCTCTGACTACGCCGTTAGGGATACGGCGTGAAGATATTTATGTATGTAAGCCTTCCAAGTCCAGCAATGGACTCGACAAATATAATTATGGGTATATTTCATATCGTACGCACTTTTTAATTTTGGTTTTGCAGTTTTTATTTAGTGAAGTAAAATCTTTTATTCATCACAGCGAAACGGGAGCTACATACTAAATGGTAATTTTTGTTGCAGTCTGTTTCAAGATCTTCGATTTAGACCGTGATGGTGTACTCAACAAGAAAGAATTGACAGATATGGTAGAGATATTATGCACAGTGGCCAATGAAGCCTTGGCCGTGAAGAATCAGGGTTCTAGAGCGTCCACACCGTCAGACGGCAGCGACTCGGAGGGGACCGAGAAAAGCTTTGACCCTGAGGTGGTTTTACTCAACCTTAGGCACAAGCTGGTGACGAATATGCCAAAGAACGGACGGAAGCCCGTGTTCCAACTTGGACCCAATCACGAGAAGGAGGATATCGTGGTTCCCAAAGAGGTAAGTTATAAAATCGTCGTCTCAATGATTATTCCAAATCTTGTTCCAAATACAAATTATTTGCCAATGACTTGGAAGATATAACAAGTAATTAATACTGCATCAGATATTTAAGCACTGCAACAGAATGTGGATATACAAGAATAGTGTGAAATAAATTATGTCATTAAATTTGAACAAATTCTATCACATAAACTTCACCAGAAGAAATAAACCATTTTATACAACCTGTTAAACCTCTCAAAACAGTTTCAAATATTCGTTATTTAGGTGTAATAGTGGATAGCAGACTTACTTAAGCTTCTTTCCACATTGATAATATAATTAAAAGATCATCTCAACTGCTTTTATTACCAGACAAACGAAAGCCACAAGTCAGATATTACAGTCTTAACATTGAATATACAAGTACAGACCATATTCAAATATTGTAGTCCAATTTGGAGTGCCTGCTTTTTTAAGTGCATTCGAACATAATTTAAAGGGTGCTTCTAACAGTTTCTGCACAGTCGTGCGTATATCAAGAATAATTATATCAGTAAAAGGCATTCACATGTTGAACCTTTATCACATTTACAAAGAAAAAATTTAAATGTGTAAATATTGTTTGTAGTAAAACTGTTACAGTGTATAATTGATTCCACTGATGAAAGTTTGCTTATCCTCTTGGATTATGAGGAAACAGAGAACTTGTTTGAAAGAATGTCATAACACAGGAATTCTCAAACATACACACACACCCACACGCTACACACACACATACACACATACGCCTTTCGTCTTTGCCCTTTTGCTCAGGTTTTTTTGTGTTTAGTTTTTAACCTTGTATGATTGAATCTGATGACCCTTGCTGCATTAAAAATGGGAGAAGACGCTGATTTCCGAGATACAGGCTGATACCTAGTTCGGAATTCAGAGCTTTCACTATACTTTGTACATCATGTCAATAAAGATTATTATTATTATTAATATTTTAGAGCATAAAGAAATAGTAATCCCTCGTCCAGATACCGTTACTGCCTTTAGATTGCCGAATGGTACATGTATAGATAAATCGTTTATTTATACTGGACACACATGCCACTAATTATATATCTGTTATTTTCTTTCTTTTTCTTTCTATACCAATATTAAAAAGAAGTAAACTTTGTTTGTTTGTATGTAATGGATAAACTGAAAAACTACTTTACCGTTTTCAAAAATTCTTTCACCTATAGAAAGCTTCATTAGCAGCGAGTAACATGGGCTGAAATTTATTAAAAAAAATATTTCTACGGGTCGCTACGTATATAACTGAATGTTTCTTGGATGTTTGTCCTCTATGGGTTTCTAATCCATTCACCAGATACTGATTGTGATGAAACTTTGTAGAGTTGATTCGCGTACACCTGTGAAGGTTCCTGAGTTACTTAATGTAGCAAATTGAAGACCACCAGAACGAAGTCGCGGGCAACGGCTGGTATTAATAGAAACAAAAGAGAACTTCAGAAATTGTACCAGATATGTTGCAGCTGTACAAAAAGGTCATGACTCAGAATACAGCTTTCCAGGTCCTGGTCCTGTAGGACCGTTCTGACAGCAGCATTCTCTCATCGTATTTGCAACTACGCGAAAACCATTATATCACAAATAGATTTTCATTTTTTAATTCCGTGACCTCAGTTAAAAATAAATATATGAATTAATTTTGAATTGTTGTTTGTAGGATACATTTAATTAAGTACTATACTGTTTGTACAAACTTTTTATATGTAATGAAGTAGTATGCTGTTTTCACCCCAAGATTTCCCAATATGTGTATGATTTTTTTTGTACTCATGTATCAGTAGAACATAACATGATTGCAATCTGTTGGTAGACCAATAAAAAAAGTACCAAATATGTTACGGTGCAGTCAGACGACGCGAAAATTGTCTTGCGGCCGCCGTGAAGCGGCCGCGCGGTTGTCATTCCCGTGTATTTATTATTAGCGAATGTAAACTCTATTCACAATGCAACAATATCCAAATTTCTGGGAACTACTCAACCGCGCGATCGCTGCGAGACCTCCGCGTGGTCGTTCGCAGTCACCGCGTGTTCTAAAACTATCCTACCCTCGCATTCCATTCCTCTCTGGCCACTCCAGACAGTGTGATGTTATTTGCGCTTGACATAAGCTTAGACACGTAAATATAAAGGTATACCTCTATAGTGTGTTTTATGGCAACCGCGTCGTGTCGGCGCAAAGGAATTAGTGTCGAAGGAACGCGCCCTTAGGGAGTAGGTACTTTCTTAACCCATGTCCTCTTTGTGTGAGATTGTAATGGTCCAGAAGGAGGGCGTCAAACGGGAACGAGAGAGGATCTATTCTGCTTCTCGCTTAACCGTCGACAATGTAGCCCAGGCTAGAGAATAAGGTTTCGGTGTTTCTCGTCTCGTAGGAGTTGACTAAAGGGCCTTGGGGGTCGTGGTCGATAGGAGTGGGGCTTCAGTCGTCTATCCATGCAACCGTGAGGACGATAGCGAGTGTGGTCCGCTCTGTCGTGGCAAGTGCAAAGGTACAGGTGGGTGCTCTGCCACTGCCCTCCTGAGAGGTGGCTCGGTAAAGCGCCAGAGGGGCTGAGTGTTTTCGTAGGAGATCCCGGAACCCCTCGACAGCGCGCCGACAATGACCACTACAGGAGTTATTTGGAAGGTGAAATCCCCACATAATCTAGTGTCTGCCCAAGGGAGCTGGGTATGTGTGCAGATTTCTCTTGAAAAAAAAAAATTTTTTTAACATCATTATAAATAAATAATCATGTGGCTGTCAGTTAATATTGTGCGTGTCGCCACGTGTGCAACAGGCGGCGAGCAAGGAGGAGGGCGTGATCGGCAGCGAGATGGCGCTGACCCTGGAGGACTTCCTGATATGGAGCGTGGAGAGCGCCGAGGCGGCGGTGGCGCCGCTGGTGCGGCTGCTACTGGACGTGTGCCACGTGGCGCTGGGGCTGCGGCCGCAGTGTCGCCACGCCGAGAGGGATATAGGTCGGTGCCACACGCACGCGCACACACACACACGCGCACACACACACACGCGCACACGCACACGCGGACTCCATTTGATAATTAGGTTTAGATTTATCCGTCGTGACTTTAGTACAGTGAAATAAAAGTAATCAGAAATTGATGACCTAACATTTAAAAATATATTTTTAATACATTTGCTCAAAAAGTAGACTTCCATGTGTGTTTAGCGTGCGGAAAGTTATTCTTTTCCACACTAGTGCTTTTTGTTTACCTCCTGCATATAACATCCAAATGCATGAATGAGGTTTTCAATCAAAAAGTTTTCTGTACAAAATTTTTGTATGAAATGACTATTTTACAGCGTAAATACTATTAATACATGCATTAAATTGCAAATATTTTTTTTTTAATATATACGTATAATGTAAATAAATAAATATCGCGATTAAAATTATTTTGAATTTAGATAAATTATTGTCCTTGAATTGGCTGAATGCATGGAAACCGCTGTTGCCCTGCCAATTCCTCTAAAAAAAAAAAGAAACTTACTCCCGCGAAATTACATTTCTGCATTTTTTTTATTTATTTGTATTTTTTTCGCAAATATATTCAAAAACGAAAAAAAATATTATTTTACTCTCGTGTTATATAATCTACTAATTTCTATCTTTCCTCTTCGTCTAATGAAAGTGACAGATGAAAGTGACTTTGTCTCAAAGACAGATTACTTACGCCGCATTCTGTACAATCTCGAGTCTGTTTCACGTCAGTCTGTGATAACAAATCGATAAGCATGGTAAATGGAGCAAGATAACTACAAATTGGTTTTAATTATTACTAACTTTTGCCCGTGATTTGACCCCCAGATATTTAAAAAAAACTATCGTTCAAACTACTTTCTAAATCTTTCTTTTAATGTGTTAAACGAACCCATATACTTGAGTCTACAAGTGACACACAGACCAACGTCGACACTTTATTAGTGTGACAGACAGACAGACACCGAAGTAATGCCGTAAGTGTTGTAACAGATGACATTATTGCACATGCCACTACCCGTCCACGCTACACGGTCGCTAGCGGACACCGAACCGGCAGCAATTTTTATGAGTTTGAGTTTATGTCTGAGCAGACAAGTTCGCTGCCGTTTGTCCTGGATCCTAAATGGGTTTGGCCTAGGGGATAAACATGCACACACAAATTCAGTTCTAAGTAAGAAATGTATTTAAATTATTTATTAAGAGCTGCGCAGACGCCATGTAAACCGAGCGCCAAAGAGATAAAAAGAATCTTACTTGTGCTGTTTTGTCGACATGCGCGCACATAGATTTTGTGTAGTACAGATGGCGGCAATTTTGGGCAGACTTGAATTAATTTAGACTACCCATTCCCAAAGTGGGCGATAACGCCCCCCTGTGGGCGCTGCAGGCCTAAAGGGGGGCGGTAAGAGACCCAGAAAAAAAATGGGGGCGTTGTGTAGAGGCCTGGGGGGGGTGATTTGTAATTTCATTTAGCTAGGAGGCATCTTAGACAACGACTGCATGAGCTCTCGACTCAGTAGACAAAATAAGTTTGGGAACCTAGAATTTAGACGATGGCTATACTACATCAGCACTGACTTGCTTTGAATTCAAAGTCAGTAACTGACTCAGTGTAGATCTGCCCTAACGCGCGCCACTATTGTGTGGCTATACAAGTTACACGATTGGTCGGTTGTACATTCACATTAGCGCAAAATGTATGGCATTTAATTTATTATAACAGATGAATTTTTTAAATGGATTTCAATCGGATAATCGTTTCCTTCGTCGCCATACGCCAAATCGTTTTTTTCTTAATTATGGGAAATTAAAAGCAATGTCTACAACCGTGTGAAAATTGTTCGTTAGTTGTTATCGTATGTGATCATTATCTATGTCAAGTATATAGTGACACAATAGCTCAGATAAGCGATAACATTCTTTTAATTCGAACGCAATACCATACTATGTATGTTATATGCAATTATTTATTCGTTATCGAATTGTTTACCTTATCGATATTGAGCGTTCATCCCTACTAGCATATTACTAGCTATGGTTCATTTCAATTCAATTTTCAAAAAAGATAAACAGTTTTTTTTATGTAAAACGTGTTTTATAGCAACGTTTATATGAAATAAAATTTATGAAAAAATAACTGACAAATAATACATTTCAAAAACTTTATGTAGTGTAACATGTCCTGTCGAATGAAACGAAAGACTAAATTAAAAACATTTACCCTTTTGGAAAATTCCATTGAAACAGATTGTAGTCAAGATATGACTTTCTTGTGCATTGATCGCATACCCCGCCGTGTGTAAGGAAAATGATGCGATTTGAAGAGGCGAAAGAAGTATGTAAGGATCGTGTGATGTTTATCAATTCATCCTTTCTGAATACATTGCGTTGGGATACTGCGTAAGGATATGTATATATATGTTAACAAATTTACTCGCTTTTATATCGCATTATGTAAAAAAAGTTTGAATTGGGTTCTTTGACATAAAACAATAAAGCAGAAAATTAAATTGATGAAAATGTCCATTTCTTAGTATTGTGCATAGGTATTATGTATGTAACATGTATACCTGTTTATCTCTTGAGTTCAGTCAAGGTCGTCTAGAGGTTGTCTCATCACATTACAAAGTGACAGTGACACTGTGATGATAATAATTTAAAAAAAAGTAATAAATACAAAATAAAAAAAAACGACTGAGGGCGTTCCGGATACGTTTTAACTAAAGGTTTCTTCAGCAATCGCGGAACTCTTGGCAGATGTGAAACATCAAACTATTTTGTATAGAAAATATGCATGAAAGGATGGTTAATTAAATGAAATAAATATGGCATAATCAAAAACAAAATATTCAGATTTTTTGACGAAAAAAATGATTATTTTATATTTTATTTATTTATTGATACTTATTGCACACACAAACATTACAAAAAAGATGCGCACAGAAAGGATGAGCTAAAGGTACAGCTTATTTCTAAAAGAAATTTCTTCCAGCAGACCTGCGAGACTGACAAATTAGAGAGAGTGTCAAAGTAGAAAAGATAGACACTGCTCTACTTGCTGTAATGATAATAAAATACACTAAGATAAATTACATATAGTATATTACTTATACTATACACAAATATAATACATACTATATATTAAATAGATATATATATATAAATATATATATATATGAGACAGATATACGTAAAGCTGATCTTTATTTAAAAACACAGCCAACGTATTCCGAAGTGAATAACGACACTGCATACGCTATAGGTATACGAGCTCAGTACAAGCGCGTGGCGACGCATCTTCACGTCGCCACGCCAACAGCCGGTCTTCCCGCCACATAAGATAATTCACATAAAGAAAAAATCGTGTCGAAAATACTTATTATATAATTTTTGGGTTTGAGTTATCAAGGGCCATCAGCTTAGTCAGCTTAGCGAGTAAAGTCTATACTAAGGTATTGACTGAACGTATGAAAGGCGTTTTAGAAAGATACTTGTGGGAGGCGCAAGGTGGTTTCAGGAACGGTAGGGGTTGTATGGATCAGATTTTCTCGCTTCACGTTATCATGGGAAGGTTTCTGGCTATAGGCCAGAAAGTTTTCTGCGCTTTCGTGGATCTAGAAAAAACATTCGATAGAGTAGTGCGGAAGAAATTGTGGAGTCTTCTGCCTGAATATGGCGTGGAGGGCTCCTTACTGCAGGCTGTGAGGTCATTATATCGTGGCCACAGAGCCTGTGTAAGAATAGACGGTGACATGTCGCCCTGGTTTGAAGTCTGTTCTGGTGTCAGACAGGGCTGCGTGATGTCTGCCTGGCTGTTCGTGCTGTATTTGGACAGTTGTCTCCAGAGATTGAAAGGTAATATAAGTGGTATGGGCTGTGATGACACAGTGGTAAACTGCCTATTGTACGCTGACGATGCTGTGCTAATAGCACCACCAGAAGCAGAGTTGCAGACACTAGTCACGTGTATGAAAGAAGATTGTGAAGTAATAGGATTGAAAATGAATGTGAACAAAACTAAGGTTCTGGTATTTGAAAGAGAAGCGATACAAACGAAATGTGTGATTTGTGTAAATGGAAAATGTCTAGAACAAGTGAATGAAATTGTGTATCTGGAGAGTGCATTTTCGAGGGATGGAAGATGTGAGTTGGATGTGGAGAGACGGGTAGCAGCTGGCAATAAAGTGACCGGTGCTCTGTCCGCATTGGTGGGTAGTATGAATATATCTAACACTGCTAAAATGGCCATCCACAATGCGGTGTTGGTGCCAACATGGTTGGTGTTGGTTGGTTGTACGGTAGTGAGGCCTGGATATGCCCGAAATCGAGTGAAAGGATGATAAATGCTGTGGAGATGTGGTCTCTCATAAATATGTGCGGTGTCACGCTTGCAGACAGGATAAGCAATGATGAGATACACAGTATGACAGGGTTGCACAACAGTGTTATTGTAAAAATGAAGAAAGGAATGCTTAGATGGTTCGGGCAGTTGGAAAGAATGAGTGATGAAAGACTGTCGAAGAAAATCTACAGAGCGAAAGTGAGTGGTAAAAGAACCCAAGGAAGACCAAGGCTGACTTATGAAGATCAAATAGCCAGTGTTAGCAGACGGAAATGTCAAAAGCACTCGCATACCTAGGCGAAAATGTGTGAAGAGAATGATGAGTTTTGAAGTAGCGAAAGAGGTGTGTAAGGACCGCGACTCCTGGCGCTCCGTCCTCTCTGACTACCCCGTTGGGGATACAGCGTGAAGATATGTTATGTTATATGTAGTTATCAATTTATTTCTCTTTAACACAGCACAGTAGGTGTAAAAATGACAGAATAATCGGCTGCAACATTGACATAAAGACATGACGAAAATATAGGGCTGCCGTTTAAGCCATTATTTACGGGACCCTAAAAAACACTTGTAAACCAGTGACTAAGATATCTGTATAAGCAATTATGTAAATAATTGGTTACTGTTCATTGAATGTGGCCTACTCATTGCACGTGTGTTATCTATCGAACCTAATTGATACTTTGACATACTTTGGTCTTTATAATTAATGAGTTGTTTATACACAGAGGTATGATAATTATACAATAATTTTTAAATGTTATTTTGCAACAAACAGAGTACTTTGTCGTTTGTTCAATATTGTATGTATGTAGTTAGATTTTGTCTGAGCAGGAGTACAAATGTAATGCTACTTTTTTTTTTCTTCGTGGCATGTCATACAGTTTAGCGCATTTGCCAATGTCACGTGTTAATAAGTAGAATCACACGTAAATTAGTTTATTCTTATCGTAAAACTTCTCCAATAAAGTGATAGTAGGCTTTACTGAAGTTATAAAGGACTTGTTGGAAGAGCGCGAGAACTTAAGCTACACATGTTTATTTAGACCTATTCCATTGTTTTCACTTATATAGAACTTTAAAGCACAATATACTATAACTTTTGTACTTTAAAACTCGTAAAAATGTAAAAAATAGAAAATCTAAACAAAATATCAACCTCACTTCTCCCGTTCCCGCCAAAAAGTTCGTAATGCTACTTTCGAGCCATTAAATATTAAAACACCAATTGGATACGCTCCATAAGTACGTTTTATCTTAGTGTCGTAAAAAGAACATGCGTTCTCGATATTATGACGAATGAAACGTGCTTGAAATAAAAAATTTCGAATATTAATAGATGTACGGGAATTTGTAGTGAAACGAATTGTTGAGTTGTAGAGAGAATATCAATAATTTTGAAGTCAATACACAATAATATTTTAAATACACCAGTAATTCCTTTTTTCGGATTAAAACTACTTACTACTGCTTATCTATTTGTAAATTCAGAAAAGCGGTTGGTATTTACTGCCGTAACCATTCATTAAGAATTCACCGTTATACTAGTAGTTGCCCGCGATTACATTCGCGTAGAATCAAAAAAACGTGCGGTCGGGGGACCCCCGTCAGGAAGGAAGTTCTGCAGCTGCAGTTTCCATTTCTCAAAATTCAATTGCAATAATGAGACGTGAATGAGAGAAAAAAACAAGTGAGCCTTACAGTAGTCGCATATGATGTGTAACATCTGACCTTTCACCTTGGTAATAAGCAACATTAACATTATATTCCAAAAAAAAGATTCCGGTATTATTCGAAATGATTTTTCGTAACGAAGAATAATTCTTTTTAATGAAAATTGTATTTTATTTAATTAACACTAGGAGTAATGCAATTTCTGAAGTGAAACTTCTTTATCGACGTATGAGAAAAATTTTATATCAATTAAAAAAAAAAACGTCACGTTTTTCTGTTACGCGCCATCGTTTCTTTCTATTCCGTTACGCGCCATCTTTCTTTCTAAGTCACATTTTTTTTTTATATGTGGCCGGTTTTGTTTTCTATTTTTATTTACTTTAAAAAAGTATAACTTCTTACGTGCGTACGTGAGTACACACATGGTTTTTTTGCTTAAGCTTTATCTAATTTAGATTTTTTAGCTTTATTTAACCAATTTCTGTAAAGTTGTAAATAGTGGATTATTTTTCGAAAAATGGTGTCATAAAGAAGTTTCACTTCTTACGTGTGTACTATAATACACACAATTTTTTTATATTTAGTCTTTCAAAAATTATTCTTATGTGTAAATATAATACTTTTTTTATTGAAGACAGTTATTTTTGTTCAATTTGGGGAAGAGCGGAGACAATAGGCTTATGATAACTAAAATATGAGACGTATACTTGTGATTTCAAAGTATTTAAAAACTGTTGAAAAACTACACCAATAACAGTACCACTGTTGTCGGTGAATTTTTTTTTGGCTCTGTCTAGTTTTTAATTTTTCCTCACGTTTTTTCTGCCGGTAATCTCGCATATATTCTGTTCTGGATTTACCCATCTCTACAAGTTACGAAATTATTAGAATTAAATTAGAATTATAAATATTTAAGAAATTGTTAATATCTAAGAAATCGTCGGTGTAATTAATTTATTTGTTTATTTTTTTAATCAAAATTAAAAATATCAATTGTGCAGCGACAGAAATTAAACTCAAAACTTAATGAAGCTAAATTCTGAAATATTTATTCGAATAATTATCGTAAAATGGGTTGGTACCATCTGACGGCCAACTTTACCACCGCGCGCGTTTATTGGTCAAATCAAATAGCGCGCGCTTCCTCTACTTCCTGTTATACACTTCCGTCCTTTTTCACGAAATCACTCCCACAGATTGCAGGAGAGGGAGAGGAAAGATGTTACATATCAAACATTTCGATGCTCGTACGCATATACTCGTATATAATAGAAAGAGACGGATATATATCATTTCGAATCTGTGTATAGAGCTAACGAACCTAGCGTCGCATGACGCGCGGGTAATGCCCCACGTAACGCTTTTTCTTTACGGGACGATTTCTACCAACTCAAACCTCCCTCAGGCTGCGTTAAAGAAGTTTATTCCAAAAAAGGAGCCTATATTCTTCCGCGGGATATAACGGAATAAATTCGTTTAATGTATGGATGAACAGACATGACAAAATTGTTGAGGTTTTATTGTTGCCATTATATGAAATCGTAATAAGGTATTGAAGAATGGTCGCTGATGTCGCGAATGTGTGGCGTGTTGCAGTGTTGGGGTGGCTGCGGCGCGAGACTGCGCGCGGGTACGCCGTGGGCCAGTTCTGGTACTTGGTGGGCGCCGAGTGGTGGGCCGCGTGGGCCGCCTACACGGCCGCGCCCGCCGACTGTTGCCGCGCGCCCGCGCCCGCGCCCGCGCCTGCTCTCGCCTCACACTCGCGCCTCGACGACGCGCTGTGCGACGACAGCTTCACCACCACGTCCACGGGTCGGTCCGCACTCGCACTCGCACGTGCACACACCGCACGTACACACACCTACACACACGTACACACACCTACATGCACATACACTTTAGAAACCATTCACTTAAATATTGTCAACGCCTCTGTTATTTGTCGAAACGTGTGGTAAGCGAAGTTGAGTGTGTAATGTGTGTCGTCGACAGAGTCGATGGGCTCGCTGCTGTGGCGCGCCGAGACCGCGTCGCTGGGCAGCGGCGGCAGCAGCAGCGGCGTGGGCAGCGCGCGCGGCGCGGGCGCCGGCGCGGGCGCCAGTGCGGCGCGGCCCGGGCCCGTGGACAACCGGCGGCTGCTCGGCGCGGCGGCCGGCGTGCGCTCGCTGACGGGCGAGGGCGGCGTGCTGCGGCGGGACGTGACGCTGGCGCAGCGCCGCGACTTCGAGCTGCTGCCCGACGCGCTCTGGCGCGCGCTCGCGCTCTGGTATGGCGCGCCCGACCCGCTGCCGCGACAGGTACACGCACGCGCGCACACACGCGCACACACACACACACGCACGCACACACCACACAACACTACACACTGCAATACACTACACCACACTACACGACACTACACACTACTACATACTACACCACCCTACACACTACAACACTACACACTACACCACACTACACTACAACACACTACACACTATAACACACACACTAACACTACACCACACAAATTACCCTCTGCAACTATACTATACTATACTCAACAATTATACTATACTATGCTACACTACACTATACCACACTGCACTTAATTTTAATATTGTATCGTATATGGATTCCATGATGTCATATTAGTAGCGAAATTAACCTATTTGTTACAGGTGATAAGACCACCAAACTCGGACTTAGAATTGGAATTGTACCCATTGCAGTTGCAAATATTACGACACATTCCTACAACTAACAGTGAGTAAATTTTTTGTCACCATATTTCGCGATGTGCGAGTGAGTATTCGTGTGCTGGATCGTTATGGCAGCTAAATATTATGTAAATAAGTGGGCGGCGAGATGTTCCCATTTTTATATCTACCTATATTTGCAGTGATGCGCGTTGAACAAACGAACATATTTTTATTTATGTATACAGTATATGAAAACACGTGGCAGAAGATGGTAAATGTTTTAAAAGAATAGACGTATAGCATCTTTCTAGGTGTGTCTATTCAACAATACCCTTTTATTTTCGTTACATTATGTTTTCTAAATCTACTGTTATTAGGTACTACTAGGCGGTTCTTATAATAGGCATGATGACAGATTTTGAAATCCCCTTCTATAATGTAGGTACACGTGTACTATTTCCGAAGAAAATATTATTTCAGCATTAAACTAAGTTTTAACGCCAATTATTGCAATTTTTTCTATGTAAATTTGAATTAAGCGCGAAAACGCTAGGTGTCATGGCGTCCGCTTGTGACGTTACGCCTAGGTAAATATTGTTCAACATTACGTTATTAGGGTTTCATTCAAAATTAGATAGAATACAAAAGTTATATTTACCTAGGCGTGACGTCAGTCGCTCTGATTGGTGTTTCAGTTAACATGGCCGATTGCAGTATTTTATACTTTTATTTAATTAAAAATTTTATTATCTCAATGCTTAAATTAAAACTGAGTCGTTTTTTAAATTCATTTTAACGTATATTTTTCTCTAAAATCATTTATTCTTTGATTTTTTAATGCCATCATCATGCCTATTATATACAACTATTATTTAAATACGTTCTTATTCACAAGCACCTTCCTGTCACTGGGCGGCTATCACACGCTTATTCGAGTGCAACGTTATGTCAGTTTCAAATCGATGTACTCCACGCAATTGTACTGAGCCGCTCGTATACTTACAGCGTATGCGGTGTTCTTATTCACTTGGGAACACGTAGCCAGTATTTCTAAATAAAGAATAATTCGTTTCTTTAATAAAAATCTAATTATTTTGTTTTTGAGCGGGATTTTTTATATTTATTTATTTTTTAAAGTACATCATACAATGCTTTAATTACCTAACATAATACAATAAATCACTGCTAGTATGTACTCCACTTAAAGGTGTATATAACATGATGATATGAGCATTTCATGCAGTGTTATTCGTGTTCATTGACTATTTAACATAGCATGCACACTAGAAACAGAAAAAACTGGAAAAACAAAAACATGTGTGGCGTGAGTATCGCATCACATAACGCTTTTTCCTTACGTGACGTTTTCTTTCAATATAAACCTCCCGCGAGTCGCGTTAAATGTCGTTCTAATTATAATTAAAAATAATCAAAAAACATTCCAGAAATATTTTATTTATTTAATTGGTTTGCCAACAGGCCCACATCTAGAAAAAAATGTTACAAATTTTTTAGATAGCATGTCAGGATGCAGACCCAATTATGGACGGACGCAGCTTGCGAATATGAATAATTGTAACAATATCAACAGTTAATTTTGCAATGTTTGCTATGTGTAAAGTTTTATTCATTTATTCTTTTTTCTTAAGGAGTTTTTGCGTCAATAATTAACTTTTTGTATCCTCCAAGTGTGCAATTGAAAGTGTTTGCTCTAGTTTGTTGGAGGAAAAAGTTATTTATAGATAGGAACGTGTATGTTTAACTACAACGATGCTAGCGGTAGTCGTGACCACCGCAGGGGTGTCGTACCTGGCTGGGGGCGTGGCGGGGGCGGGGGCGGGGGCGGGGGGCGCGGGCGGCGCCGAGCGGCAGCTGGCCTACACGGCGGCCTTCTCGCGGCTGGCCAGCGTGCGGCAGGTGGGCGAGTTCGTGTGCGGCGCGCTGGGGCTGGCGCGCGAGGACGTGCGCCTGTGGCTGCTGGCCGCGCCGGGCGGGGGCGGGGGCGGGGGCGGGGGCGGGGGCGGGGGAGGGGGCGGAGGCGCGCGCGCGGTGCTGCTCGACGCCGAGCGGCCCACGCTGCACGAGCTGGCCGTAGAGGACGGCGCGCGTTTACTGCTGGAGGTGCGCAACGCGGACCTCACCTGGCCCGAGGAGATCGGCGCGCTCAGGTACGACGCGCTCCACGACAGATCAGTCCAGGTTGAGCCAACTCCACGTGCAGAAACTCCTATCGAATAGTAAACCTCTCACAACAACTAAGTGTATTACTATCAAAAATTATTCTTATTGTCCGCTGTTAGGATTCTGCAACGCATCCGTCGCAGTCAGTCTGTAACGCATTTGAGATCGCTTAACGATGACTTCTAGGTCAGTCTTATTATCGCAAAGAGTAAGGTTGCACCTTCAAAAACAATTTCAATACCTCGTCTCGAGTTAATGGCTACAATATTTATGAAGCGAATCATAAAGAAAAACACTCGACACCCAGTGTGCTAATTTTGCATATTGATGAGGTGAGGAGGAGCACTACTATCACAAGCTTCTCCAAAAAATCCAGTACCGTGTTGATGATGGCGAAGATTTTGGACAATTATCTGAATATGCCAAGATATCAGTAGATTGACACTGACACTGTTATAATCTAGTAAAATATGGGAGGCTATTTTTTCTGATAACAATTCTTCGTTCAGTCATCAGTTAGGGGCATCGAAGTCGACATAGTAGCACAGGTTAATTAGTTACTAACGTAAAATACTGTCAGAGTTCTTTTCGTATTTGACAAGAGATTTTTTTAACTTCGATAATTCGAAATATACCTTGCAAATTAAACGCAAATGTATAATTTTATACATTTGCATTTAAAAACATTAAATCTATAGGTATATATTTTAGTGTATATTAATGTTTGCTAATAGAAATATTAAGAGCACGCATATCTCGGCGAAAATGTATAAACAAAAAGATGAAATGGAAGCAGACGGAAGAAGCGAGTAAATGTCTACTCCCCCGTTTGCGCCCGTGTGTGCCCGTGTGTATGCGTGCGTGCGTGTGCGTGCCTGCGTGCGCGTGCACGTGTGTACGTGTGTGTGCGTCTGTGTACGCAGCGGCGGCGGCGGCGGTGGCGGCGGCGGCGCGCCGAGCGAGCGGTGCGAGACGCTGTCGGCGCCGCGGCTGGCCGGCGCCACGGGCCTGCACAACCTCGGCAACACGTGCTTCATGAACGCGGCGCTGCAGGCGCTGTGGAACACGGGCGCGTTGCGCCGATACTTTCTGCGCGGCATGCATTTGCACGAGGTGCGTATTCGAACGTTTCGTTTGATTACTGACAATGAGTGAATGACTCATAGTACCGTAATACTAAGTGAAAGAGACGACATTTCTATTTTTAATAGTTGTGGAACTGTTGATCTGTACAATTTGCATGCTTGTAAGTTATGGCAATGTACGGACTTAATTAGTAAATCAAAGTTGAAAAATGCGTTAAAATTATCTCCAACCACTAATTATTTATTAATTATTAGCGACCCGCCGCAGCTTCGTTTGTTTATATAGTTTGGCACCAGGGAACGGACATAGGCAACTTTATTTTTCAAAAATCTACCCCTAAAGGGGTCAAAAACGGGATGAAACTCTGTGTGGGAAATTTTAAACCGCTCTACCGATTAAGATGTAATTTGGTACACAGATACACCTTTTTTTTATTAAAAAACCATACACTTCTTTTTTTAACAAAAGTTACCCCTAAAGGAGTAAAAAGAGGGGTGAAACTTTGTAGGGAAAATGCTAAACCACTGAACCGATTAAGATGAAATTTAGTACAGAGATAAACCTTTTCTATTAAAAAACATAAATGTCTTTTTTTTTCAAAAATTCACTCCTAAAGGAGTGAATAGGGGGATGAAAGTTTATAGGGGAACTGCTAAACCGCTGAACCGATTGTGATGAAATTTGGTACAGAGATATCCGAAAACAAATGTAGACCACTTTCCTTTTGAAAAAACGACATGTGGTTTTTTATGTATGTGACGTCATCATAAGTCCAATATGGCGGATGTTCCATACTAGGAACTTAACTTTTTGTTCAACCAACCAACACCAACAATATGGATATCAAATGAAATAGAATAGACAGGGGAAGGTTTCTGAATATGTGACGTCATCATAAATCCAATATGGCGGATGTTCCATAATAGAAAATAAATTTTATTTTTAGTATCAACAATATAAGTACCTCGGGTAACCTCGGTAACCCGGAGAGCTCACGAAAATTTTTCTACGCGGACGAAGTCGCGGGTACAGCTAGTAGATTATAGAATGAAACTGGTCTAATTCAAAATTTTGAGATTTTGGTTTGCAAGTTTCGACATTTAATTCACATAAAATAATAAAATGGGTTATTTGCAAATATATATTTAAATATTAAGACAGTGTCATCGTAAAGGTGTGATATGTTTTCTTAAAAGTGTGATATGTTGTCTTATTAATAATAAATACATATAACAATTTTGTAAGAGAGTGTATCTGGGCGGACTCTGCATTAATATCGCGTGTCAAGTTTTATCTTTCGTTGCGCGATCTGTACCATTGCCCTATTTCAATAATAACATTTGTATGATGGGCATACAAACAAATCGACAACGTTAATTTAAAAATTGCTATTAGACCGTTATTCGGTCTCCAACATGCGATACAAATTTTTGCAAATCTATTTATGTGCATTTCATCCGCTTTACTCCTTTATAATAATATACATTATGGATTTACATCAGTATTCTCAAATACAAATATAAGTATTTTGTGACAATATGAAAATCTTTAAATCGTGCAATTTCGAGTTACCGATTAATCATTAAGTACGTCCCTGTATCGAGAATGTATTTTACCCATTAGGTGGTCAATAATAAAATCACTTAAAGAATCACAACTTAAATAGACTGCTACAACTTCTTAGATGGCTTCAGAATCGCAACATCCCCCACCATTTATTCCGCTCCTTCACCCCGTATTTGGTGACACTGGTTTGTACACCGGGCAGATGAACACGAGCAACCCGCTGGGCACGCGCGGCGCGGTGGCGGCCGGCGTGGGCGCGCTGTGCCAGCAGGTGTGGCGCGGGGGCGAGGGCGAGGGCGAGGGCGAGGGCGGGGGCGGGGGCGAGGGCGAGGGCGAGGCGCGCGCGCGGTCCGTGGCGCCCGTGCGCCTGCGCCTGGCCGTGCAGCGCCACGCGCGCCACCTGGCCGGCGGCGGCCAGCACGACGCGCAGGAGCTGCTGGCGTGGCTGCTCGACGCGCTGCACGAGGACCTCAACCGCGCCGCGGTGGACGCGCCGGACGCGCCGCGCGAGGCGGCCGAGGCGGCCGAGGCGGCCGGGGGCGAGGGCGAGGGCGAGGCGGCGCCGCCGCGGCCCGACCGGCTGGCGGCGGCCGAGGCGTGGGAGCAGTACGCGGCGCGCAACCGCTCCGTGGTCACGGACCTGTTCTACGGCCAGCTCAAGTCCAAGGTGCGGTGCGAGGAGTGCGCGCACGAGTCCGTGCGCTTCGACGCCTTCAACATGCTCAGCCTGCCGCTGCCCGTCGACTCCTACGTCTCCTACGAGATCAAAGGTGACCGCCCGCGCCGCCACCGGTCACCGCTTCGTCCGCACTACACACATTCAGTCGTTATGCGATAAAGACAAAATTATCAACAATTTCACATTTTTTAACGAATCTATTTGAGAATAAAAGGCAAGAAACTTAAGTCAAATAAAATTTTTCATCATATGTTACAATGTTTTCCCAAAAATCAATAGATACACAAGCACAATTAAGAATCATTCTTTAAGTACATTTTTTATCTTAAATAAACAACTCAATAATATTTTTGAATTATATCATATATAATAACATATATCTCTTCTCTGTCAGTTTTAACTTAAATATATCATTCTCTGTTAACTTTTTCACACATACTCTCTGCGGTACAGCTCCAGGCACGACCACTGCGCGTGCAGGGTCCTTTATAATTTTCAGCAAGGTAGCAAACATGCCGGGAACTGCGCCGACATCGACCGAGATACGCGGATCTGATTAACAATATTATACAAATAGGAGAGGCTAAATACTTTTAATGTCCATTACACTTCAGGATGGTTGAAGTCGGAGGTGGCTTCCGGCGCCGTAAAGCCACAAAACAGAAGTTATACTCCTCACCTACCTAACCTTTTGGTCTACTACTTTTGAATTATAAAGTAACAAGATAATACATTACAATCAATTGCTAATTTCAGTCGGCGAACACACAACAACACGACATAACTTCTTTTTGCTACAAATCAGTTTATAGGAATTTACAACCAATTTTCAAACACCTTTTCTCCCTTTTATGGTAAAAAGCAGCCGACGCCTATTTTTAGACTTTTCGATTACAAAATTCAATTTACAGACACTAAATTACCCACATGCCAAAAAAAACATAGACTAAACCAGCATTGAACGCGACAACCAGCGCCATTTCCCGGCTTCGAGAGACAACAGCAACAATATTACCACAGATTAATTACTTACATTATACATAACAATACGTTTTATTCCTAACATACTCTTTTAAGTATTCTGTAACTAATAACTGAGGATTATTTTCATTACAATCTAAAAATTAGTCTCTTGCTTTATTCTACAGAAACTCATTATATTCACTTTATTTAAATTATATTTATGTATATTCCATAAACCTATTAACTGTAATGAATATGTGAATGGACATTAATAACCTATTAATTGTAATTTACAGTGATTCTGCAAGATGGTTCGGTACCAATAAAATATGGCGTGAGAGTCGATTCAGAAGGTACATACTTGGATTTAAAGAAGAAATTAAGTGAATTATGTGGTCTCCCTCCTGAAACGTGAGTAAGATAATGCTTTGTAGTTTTACGTATAGAGAAACCAATGGCAGAGTAATGTCATGTTATCACAATTTATTTCTTTTAATAAATATTGTACAAGTACATCGTTACTTATATAGAAAGCGCACATTAGCACATTATACCGCCTTAATGTTAAGAGGTCGTACAAAGGTACACTAGCGCCACTCCTTTAAAAAAATATTATCTCGTGACTGAGAAGGAATTATGAATAACGTTTCAATAAGAACCCTCGGTAAGTGTGTCTAGAATTTTTTAATACCTTTTACAAAGTTTCATATTGAGACACGAAGCAACAAAATAGGATCTAGAGCACTGGTTCCCAAACTTATTTTGTCTACCGAGTCGAGAGCTCATGCAGTCGTTGTCTGAGATGCGTCCTAGCTAAATGAAATTACAAATCACCCCCCAGGCCTCTACACAACGCCCCCATTTTTTTTCTGGGTCGCTTACCGCCCCCTTTTAGGCCTGCAGCGCCCACAAGGGGGCGTTGTCGCCCACTTTGGGAATGGCTGATCTAGAGGAATGTGGCCGCTTTTCTTTAGATCGAATTTTATTGGTTCGTGTCTCAATATGAAACTTTATAAAAGGTATCAGAAAATTCTAGACACACTTACCGAGGGTCCTTATTGAGCCGTTATTCATAATTCCTTCTCAGTCATTATTATTCAATATTTTCAATTAGTCAATATTTTTTTAAAGGAGTGGCGCTAGTGTACCTTTGTACGCCCTCTTAATGTGTTTTGATCAATTACTTTAGTTCAATAAAAGATTTGTCTGGTACATAATATTTTAAATAATCAAGTGAACAAGAGATCGGTTTATTATTTTGAACAAGATTAACAACATTCATGCAACAGGAAATAAGATCTCTTACATTTTGGTCCTTCAAGCTGGATAATTACATTACATACATATATATGTCTTAATATTTACCATATAATTTTTATTGTGCGACTTCAAAATATAGTAAGTTTGTATTATGATTTTTACGTAATGAACTGAGAGAACATCCAAAAATGTTTGAACTATGAGAAGTTAGGAAATATTTGTTTTCTAAATGGTTTCAGTTGGAATATCTGATCAATATCATATCCTCCATTTGGGAAGGAAATGCTCTAAATATCATAAGAGGTTGATCATGTGCAGTACTTACAAAGTAGGGCTTGGAACCAGTTTCAAAATAGTGGTTAATATTGTTCACGAAAATGTTAAATTTTTTTCGTTTAACCGGTTAATGAAGGAAATGGTTTCAACTTATCAAGAAAATAGAATTTTAAGATTTGGGTTAGCTGTATTTTAAGATTTGTGTTAACTGATAGTAAGATTTGAATTAATCGGTTTTATTCAGACCCATGTTGCGTCCTTGGTGATTGCTAGAAGTTAGTCAGCAGTGCATTCAATGGCCTTTATAGCTTTATAATAGTAAACTGATTCGTTGGCGGAAAAAGCTACCAGTCTGGCTCACTCCTAAATATCAGAAACCAGTCGATGGGCTTCGCGGTCCCGGGGACCTAAAGTTTCGATTGCAAAGGGCGTAAATGTGAAACTCTCAAAGAGTCGCATATTTACGCCGCTGCAAGTTCGCGGCAGTGCTGGCCGCGGCATCTTCGTAAAAAATCCAATCCACAATAGAATATAGTTCAGGGTCAATGACCTAAAGCGGTTTGTAAAATGAACCGATTGTCGAGCCCCGGTCAGTGGCAGTGTCAGTGTCAGTGTCAGTGGTAGTGAGCGGGCGAGTGCATGCGCAGGCTGCTGCTGGCGGAGGTGTGGGGCTCGCAGGTGCGGCGCGCGCCGGCCGACACGCAGCGCCTGGCGCCCGCCGCGCCCGCCGCCCCCGCCGCCCCCGCCGCCCCCTCCACCCCCGCCGACCTGTGCGCCTACCAGCTGCCGCCCGCGCCCGACCACCACCACCACCACCGCCGCGGTGACTACTCGCACACGTTCTTTGTTTATCATGTACTATATATGGTACCTATGTACCAATACTATTAAAGCGAATGTCTGTCTGTTGGTCTGTCTGTCTGTCTGTATGTATATTTGTTACGTTTTCACAGTTAAACCGTCTGACCGATTTTAATGAAATTTAGTACAGAGATTTTTTGACACCGTGAGATAAATGTAGACTATTTTTTTTATCAGAAATCTACCCCTAGTGTTGGGGTAAAAGGGGATGTATTTTAAAAAAAGGATGGACTTTGTAATGGAAATGCTTAACAGTTGAACCATTTATGATAAAATTTAATACAGTGATAATATTGTTACGAGTTGAGGGTAATAAGATGCCGGTTAGGGGTGCAAAGAGTTTATTTTCCTTCGTAAAAGCAGATGTCAAGAACATGCAAACTTAATTACGGCGGTCCCTAGTCTATGTAGTCGCCCTTGAAGTAAGCACTCGCGTAGTAATCACCGAAGGTACACGCTTCACTCAATAACAACGTTCCCGAATCGCAGAGTTCTTCTATCCAAGGTCGTCGCAGTAGTCGTCGTAGTGGTCTATGTAATTCCCCTTGATGTCGACTCGATATGTCGCTTCGAACGATAGTTGAGAAACACTGACTCGGCGGCGAACCAGGAGCTCTATTTATAGTCAGATAAAACGAGGGTGGAACTTTCTAGTTAATTACGCTCGTTAACGGTAATTCGACATTGTTCTCGACGCCGCCTGTTTGCATGAGTCATAGGTACATGACACGTCATCGCTCGGGAATGTTCGAGGTGCAACTTGGTTCTTCCTTCTTAATTTGACTTATACCATTCGATAGTAGACCTTAAACCTAGCAATGCGTTTTTAGGTCATAACTCTGCAAAGCCTAGATCTCGAGATATAAGCACTAAAGGTGACGTTTTGAGCTCCATTAAAAATCGACCTTATTCCTTACGCATAAGGTCCAACCGTAACTTTGCCCCCCTTTTAGTCATGCTCGTCCCGAGCATAATTGGAACCATGATAGCGAGCTAGGCGATCCACGTGGACGATCTTTAGTTTTCCTCTAGGCTCCTTGATCCGATAAGTAACGTCATTTATTCTCGTTATCACCGTATATGGTCCATCCCATCGGGCCTGAAATTTCGGAGACTTCCCTTTTCTCCTAATGGGATTATGCAACCACACTAAGACTCCTTCCTCAAATCCCATTACATTAGCTCTACGGTCATAGCGAGTTTTCATTCTTTCGCTGGTTTTCAAACTACTTTTTCTTACGAGTTCATGGACGTCATCTAGTTTTTGCTGTAGATTGGACACGTAATCGGTAGTTGGCTTTGGAGCGTCAGGTGGTATTCCCGTTAGAGCATCAACTGGTGGTCGTATCTCTCGTCCAAAATTGATCCTAGATGGTGTGAAATTTGTGCTATCATGTACAACGGAGCGGTAAGACATTAAGAAGAGCGGAATGTATTGGTCCCAGTCCCTTTGATGTTCTTCCACTACTTGGCCAGGTGATTCTCCAACGTCTGGTTAAATATCTCGACCATTCCATCGGATTGCGGATGACCTGGTGTCGTACGCGTTTTGTGTATCCCAAGTAGTTGGCAAACTTCTTGGAATAATGCCTACCTTGATCAGTATGCAATTCCAAAGGTACGCCAAACCGACGAAATACTCCTGAACGAGCTTTTTGGCAACTGTATGAGCTTCCTGATTGGGTACAGCAAACGCTTCTGGCCATTTACTGAAATAGTCTTGAAGGACGACTATGTAACGATTTCCGTCTTCAGTTACAGGAAACGGTCTAGCTACGTCGACTGCGACTCTTTCCCAAAACGCTCCCACGTTATACAATTTCAGCTGGCTTCTGGTTCTTGTTCGTGGCCCCTTTACTGAGCAGCAGGCTGTACACTTCCTACACCAGTCCTCGACATCTTCACGGCACCGCACCTAGTAAAATCTCTTCCTCACCTTGTCCAAGGTTTTCTTTACGCCTAGGTGTCCTCCCGATACTCCGTCATGAATCTGACGTAACACCGACACCACTTTCCCACGGGGGACTACGATCTGCATGGTAACTTCTTGCCCACTGGGCGACTCCCATTTCCTATGAAGAACTCCATTATGTACCACCAGACTGTCCCATTGAGCCCAGTAACTTTTCGTTATTGGGCTAAACTCCGACACTTCACTCCAAGCTGCCTTATGGGCACGTTGCTTCCACTCTATTATGCACTTCAAGTCGCTGTCTTCTTTTTGTGCATCCCCCATGGCTTCGTCGCTCCACGTGTCATCTAAAGCATTTATTTTTATAACCCGTATGTTTTCTTTAACCTCCTGTCTCGAACAATGCCGACAAGATTCTTCGCAAGGTCGTCGGGATAAAGCGTCAGCATTAGAATGTGATTTTCCTCTCCGATGTTCAACCACGAAGTCGAATTCTTGCAGCTGTTCCAACCATCTCGCTACCTGTCCCTCTGGGTTCTTGAACTGAAGAAGCCATTGTAAAGCAGCGTGGTCAGTACGAAGAGTAAACTGTCTTCCGATTAAATACTTCTTAAAGTGTTGTAAGGTCTTAACAACAGCTAGAAGTTCCCGGCGAGTAACACAGTTATTTCTTTCTGGTTTCGAAAGACATTTGCTGAAATAGGCAATGACCTGCTGTTCTCCTTGTTTTTGAGATAGAATTCCTCCAATGCCGACATTGCTGGCGTCCGTGTCTACAACAAACTGTCCCTCTCTAGTAGGGTAGCCCAATATAGGAGCCTCACTCAGATGCTGCTTGAGTAATGTGAATGCTTGTTCACATTCAGGATTCCACTCAAATTGGCACTTGTCTTCTGTCAACCGATGTAAGGGCTTCGTCACTTCAGAGAAATTCCTGACGAATCGGCGGTAATACGCACAAAGTCCCAAGAAAGAGCGCACGGCGGTTTTTGGTTGTATTTTATTTACTGTATTTATTGTATTTATTTACTTGGACAGCTCTTATTTTGTCTGGGTCCGTTCGATTCCCTGTGCCGAGATGATGTGCCCTAGGTATTCAACCTCCCTCTGGAACAAAGTGCATTTCGTAGGACTGAGTTTCAGGTTAGCTTCCCGTATCCGTTGGAAAACTCTTTCTAAATTATGCAAGTGCTCTGCGAAGCTGCGTCCCATGATGATAATGTCATCCAAATAGACCAAGCACGCATCGCCGAGTAACCCCTTCAAAATGCGTTCCATTAGGCGCTCAAATGTAGCCGGAGCATTGCACAGTCCAAATGGCATAACATTGAACTGCCAGAGACCATTTCCAGGGCCAGTAGTGAACGCAGTCTTCTCTTTATCCTCCTGGCTGAGTTCAACCTGCCACCACTTTATTCACTTTTGAGGTCAACTGTGGAGAACCATTTCATGCCACTCAGCAAGTCTAATGTGTCATCTATGCGTGGTAAGGGATAGCTGTCCTTTTTCGTAACACTGTTCAGCATTCTGTAGTCAACACAGAATCTTGTACTGCCATCATTTTTCTTAACCAGAACAACAGGAGATGACTAAGGGCTAGTCGATGGTTCGATGATGCGATTCTTCTCCATTTCTCTTAACATCTCTGATTCCATCTCTTCCCTTGCTAGTGGAATACGTCGAGGTCTCTGTCTTATAGGCTGTGTATCTCCCGTATCTATGCGGTGCTTTACAAGCCCAGTACGTCCCAAGTCGTCATAGCCTTTCGAAAAGATGTCTTGATAACTTAACAAGGACTGTTCCACCTTGTGACATTCCAGATCGGTCAAATTTTCCCGACAGTTTTCAAGTAACTTGGATATATGTGTTGCAGCATGATTACCGTGGTCTGTTTCATGCAAGTCTACTCTTCTCAGGGACGTAACAGGGTTGCATCTGCCCACTACGCAGTTCCTTTCTAAAACGACCTCCTTGCTACTAACGTTGACAACACGTACCTTGGCTTGTCCCGAAGTCATCACTAGGGTCCGCGCAGTTATCCAATCGGGGTGATTCCCAATGTCTTCTATTATAACACTGCGTTTACTGGATACTGTCGGCGAGAATCGTATTTCTACTAAGGTTTCTGACCTCGGCGGCAAAACAGTTCTTTTCAAACTGTACACTGATCCTTGTTTTGCGCCTTCCAGAAAAACTTCTTCATCTGGAAACCTTAATACCCCTTTTGCTACATTGAGAACACAACGTTGCTTTGCCAAGAAGTCCAACCCAATGATGCAATCGTCTGTAATGTTAGCTATAAGAACTGGATGTGTCACCGTCTTATCACCCATTTTCAATGTCACATTTGTTTCACCAAGGACAAGCACTGGTTGGCCAGTAGCAGTCTGTAACCGGCAACGTGAAGATCCTTTCTTCCGTTTCACAGTTCGTAGAAGTAGTTCAGGTTTAACAATAGTACGTGAGGCACCGGTGTCCAGCGTGAAGCAACATGGATTTCCGTTCAGCTTTCCTTCAACGATCAGGCTGATTCCATCGCGCATCTGAGAGACTATCACAATAGGGGCTTGCCTTTGACCAGCCAGCGCTTGCCCCGCAGCCTTGGCTGTTTTTAGTTTAACTCCTCGGAGTTAACTTGTGTCCCAGACGACGTTTTCCTAGCCCTTTTACTGGGACAATTGACACGAAGATGTCCTCTCTCACCGCATTCATAACAGGTGCATAACAGGGTCTGATGATGTCCCAGACGGACCGCAGCTCTAACTTCCGTGTCGCGGATCCCGTCGACGAATGCTTGCACGACAGTTGTATCGATAAGCGCCGGTGTAGATGCGTAGGCTCGTCGTACCATACACTCAATTGCCATGGCCCACTGCTGCAGACTTTCGCTGCTCTTCTGCGCACGGTCTCGCAGTTGGGCCCTATAAACGTTCTCGAGGTGCTTTTCACCATATCGGGACTCCAACGCTTCGAGCATATCGGCTAGCGTCCTTCCTTTGCTGCAAACGTTCTCTAACACCTGTACTGCATCACCTCGCAGCGCAAGTGTAAGGGCTGTTAGTGCTTGTGTATCGCCCCACCCGTTGCCCTCTGCCACCGTCTCAAACTGGAGCCGAAAAGCTGTCCATGATGTCGTCCCATCAAAGTGAGTTACTTCGAACTTAGGTAGGACACTGGGAACGGACACGGCGCCCCTTACTCCGACTTCTTCTCATACACCTTCTCATACAGGGTTTGTATGTGTTTGTCATGTTTTGACAAAATGTTGTCATGTGCACTTATACGGACATCGTGCTTTTCTACTTCGCTCCTAATGTCCTTAATCTCTGCTCCCAGTTGGCCCATGGTGTCGCCCAACGCCATTATTCTGCTATCCATGGATCTCAGTATCTCCTCCTTGCTTGCTTCCATGGCTTTCACTATGCTAGCTTCCGTACTAGCCTTAATTTCAGCTAGGCTAGCTAGCAACACTGCCATATTGAAGTTAGCTGCTCCAGACGTGCTGACGTTATCGGGGATTCCAGTGGAAACGGGCAGTCGTGCCGTCGCGGACGTTCCTGCGGTAGCGGGTGTTCCGTCGGTGGGTGTGTCAAGTAGTGTTTCTTCTCGACGCACCGAATCCATTGTTGCTTGACGTCTTGTACGGACTCCTTGTTCGTCCCTTGGTGTGACCGGCATCCCACTTCTGACACCAATTGTTACGAGTTGAGGGTAATAAGATGCCGGTTAAGAGTGCAAAGAGTTTATTTTTCCTTCGCACAAGCAGATGTCAAGAACACGCGAACTTCATTACGGCGGTTCCTAATCTTCGTAGTCGCCCTCGAAGTAGATACTCGCGTAGTAGTCACCGAAGGTACACGCTTCACTCACTAACAACGTTCCCGAATGGCAGAGTTCTTCTATCCAAGGTCGTCGCAGTAGTCGTCGTAGTAGTCTATGTAATTCGCCTTGATGTCGCCTCGATATGTCGCTTCGAACGATAGTTGAGAAACACTGACTCGGCGGCGGACCAGGAGCTCTATTGTCTCTATATGTCCTCAGCAAGTGCATGCGGCTGCGAGTGCGAGTACGCGCACGGCGACAGCGATGGCGAGGGCGAGAGCGGAGGCGGGGGCGAGGAGAGCTGCGGGGGCGGAGCAGTGGCGGGGGGGTGCGGCGAGGTGAGTGTGGGGCGCGCCGCGGGCGCCGGCCGCGCGCCCGCTGCCTCACTCTGCATGCCCGCACTCTTCTGCTTCAAGGTTAGCGACTGCACCACACCACACCACCGCACACGCATGGGCCCGAGCAAACAGGGGGCGACACACACACACACACACACACACACACAAACATGCACGGATACACACATCCACGCGTACATACATACACGCGCACACACATATACACGCGTACTGACATACACTTACACAAATACACGCACAAGCGCAAACAAGAAATAAAAAATATGTGCACTAATGAACATTTTGCTGATTAAATGCAATAGTGTTAAGAGCCAACATACATAATTTAAATTTTTCGAATCATATGATATTGTTACGGTTGGACCTTATGCTTAAGGAATAAGGTCGATTTTTAATGGAACTAGAAACGTAACTTTTAGTGCTTATATCTCGAGACCTAGGCTTTGCATAGTTATGACCTAAAAACGCATTGCTAAGTTTAAGGTCTACTATCGAATGGTATAAGTAAAATTAAGAAATAAGAGCAAAGGTACATCTAGAAAATTCCCGAGCGACGACGTGTCATATACCTGTGACTCATGCAAACAGGCGGCGTCGAGAACAATGTCGAATTATTGTTAGAGAGCGTAATTAACTAGAAAGTTCCACCCTCTTTATTTCTATGCCTTATTATTACTACCATTCGGGTTTACTCTAGAAGTTTCCACCCTCATTTTTATCCGAGTATAAATAGAGCTCCGTGTCCTCCGCCGAGTCAGTGTTTCTCAACAATCGTTCGAAGCGACATATCGAGGCGACATCAAGGGGAATTACATAGACCACTACGACGACTACTGCGAGATGACCTTGGATAGAAGAACTCTGCGATTCGGGAACGTTGTTATTGAGTGAAGCGTGTACCTACGGTGATTACTACGCGAGTGCCTACTTCAAGGGCGACTACATAGACTAGGGACCGCCGTAATTAAGTTCTCATGTTCTTGACATCTGCTTTTACGAAGGAAAATAAACTCTTTGCACCCCTAACCGGCATCTTATTACCCTCAACTCGTAACAATATATTTTTTATAGACTCAAAATGTCCGATGTGTGCCACTGTTCAATTCAGCCAGCGGTGTATTATAACCACATCTTTGTACATTCTTGTTTGAACACACATATACAATAAAATATACAAGTATTCATATACATTCACTATTTTCAATACAATAACACATTTCTAACAGAATATAAGGTCTGTTCGGTTTTAAAATGCTAATAGAGAATTAGTTACAAATATACATATGGGATATATGTAGAAAATGGATGTGATTAACCTTTATTTCCAAGTCACAGAGAGACACTTCAATTTCTTTTAATATTAATAGATGAATAGATTAGAATGTCAACAAATCAATCATTTTGGAATCGAATAGATAAAGCACTAAATACAGCTCTGAATTCTAGTAACAAACACAATTATATCATTTTTTACGTAAATACAAATAAAAATATGTCGTCAGTGAAATGTGAAGACCTCCTCGATAACTTTATTAATTTATAGTTTTTATTCTTGACAATTTATTGACTCTAGACATTATTTTCTATGATGTTGCCAACACTATCAAGTTATGTTGATTATTTGGATGTACAAGTACAAAAGTGCCATGAAACGTACTGATTTAAAGATGGGAGGTTACTCAATAATAAAATCCGAGTTGAAAATCTTGGATTTGTGTAACTGTCTTTAATTGGAATAAATAATAGTGTTTTTAAGAAAATAAGTAAAATATTTGTAAAATGACTTCAAAGTTTGGTGTTCAAACAATATCCATATGAATTAGAGGTATTCACACTTCAGGAACGATTGTTTACTAGGTGATGGTATTAATTAAATCAATGCATAGGGAGGGGAACTAATATCATATAATGTAAATATGTGTAAATATATTGTATATTGTATGTCAAATGCCCTCGCAGACCCAACACAAATTATATACAGCAACGATAAGGTAACACTATGTTGGTGGCTGGATTTTTTATACATGCCTATTTTATTACCTCCATTGTATTTTATGACGGGTCTTACTTAATATTTTTAAGCAGCTATAACTAAAATTGCGAAACAGAACCTATGGTTTTCTCGTGTATTTCTTCTGTGTGTCTGTCTGTATGTCGCAGCCATATTCGTCATCTTTACACCTATTGAGCTATTGACCTATTGAAACGTACAGAGACAAAATCCAAAACCAGAACCAAGAAACAAAAAATAACATGATGGATATTTTGGAAATTACTATAGAACCTTTACCGTGTGTCATTTGCCATAAAAATGTATAAGATTGTTTAAAGTTAACTTGATTGAATTACTGTAAGTATCTAGGCCACCGAGCATTGTTAGGCGTCTTTTAGGTTTGATTGCATATCAAAAAAAGACCATATAAATCTAACCATATTACAGGTTTCGAACCCTCGCACTTCGGCGTGGTAGACCTACGCTCTAGCCATTGAGAAATTAAATTCTGTTGTGAAATCATATTTCGCTAGCAAGTTTTAATGTGTGAAAACACGGATAAAACAAAATTTCCCAAAATTGAGATCCAGCTAGATGGATTTTTAACCCCCGTAATCCCCTCTTGCAAATTTCATCGAAATCGTTAGAGCCGTTATCAAAAACGCGATTACAAATATTGCTTGTATTGTAGTGTAGGTTTTAAACACTACTATTTTATGCTTCTTTACTGTGGTATAGTTTCGTAAAAAGCAATCTCAACAAAAACAAAAAAGATATATTTCCTTCTCTCTTCACACTTATATAAGAGAGAGAAATAAGGAATGTGATAACAGCTTATCTTCTCGTGTAGGTTGTTAAAGTCGATCAAGGGGTAAGCCTTATTATAAGGATCTGATATCTGGTTCCGTTTTACTCTATCCACTCTGAATATCCACTATATATATACTCTATCCACTCTATATACTCTATCCACTCTGAATATCCACTATATATATACTCTATCCACTCTATCTACTCTATCCACTCTGAATTAGAAACTGCGCGACGTTGTGTATTAGTTAAATATGTGGTAAGAGAAATGAAATTAATATTTTTTCTCAATTTGAATATGGATAAAAGGCTCTATTGGTTATGGTTGTATGTGTAATATTACTACCTGTGACTCTCGAATTCATTCCAATGGAATCGAAAAAGAGTAGCCTGTGTCCTTCCCCAGAAATTAAATTACCTCCAAACCAAATTCACCAAAAAGCGGTTCACCGTTTTAACTGTAAAAACGTTATAGACACACAGATATTTCAGTATTTATAATATTGGTATAATAATTACAAAATTTATTCTTAAATTAAAACTGTAAATATAAATATAATCATAAGTAGTAAAAAGACTTGTTATAAAATACATATGTTAAGTTTTAATTTATCATATAATGAAATGAAATATCAAATACTTAAAGAATCTTGCAGTTTTCCAACAAATTCATTTTAGAGGCACTGTTTCTTATCAAGTTATCACGTATAATTGTTGTGTCGGACACTGTCCAGCTAAATGCTAATTATTTTGTATCCAACGTTGTTTGTTTTTTTGCCAGCCAGTACTATTTTAGATAGTGTAGTTCTATGTAGAAGACTCATATACCATGGAGTTATTTTTTGTATCATCTGTAGAAGCTAACTCATTTCATATAGTCTGTTATTCGAAGCCATTTTACAATAGAAAACTTAACAAATTATATTGTTATTTAATTCAATTAATTGTAAACTTTAACCGTATATTTTAATTGAATTTTAATTGAATAACCTATTTTTGCCTAAATTTCCTCAACATAGTTCAAAGATATATATGTCGATAATAGTAAAAATATCAACTTGGTATCGATATGTCGTCGTATGATTGTAGAATTGAGAAGAAACGACTAATTAATACTCGCTATATTGTTTAATGCATTTGCGTTAAGCAATATGCGTCTGACTTTTCGCCCAAGGAATCTGGGATGTTCAGAGTATTGGTAAATAAAAATTAAGCGCAGTTGAGTAATTTGTATAAAACTCTTGTGACTTCTGTTCATAGCTTCATTGAAATGCACTATTCTTGTCTAATTACTCCATTACTACAATTTTTTTCGGTACGATATTATCTTTCCTTAGATGCAGCCATCTTGGGTCCACATAAATCAATCGGAAAGCGCAAAGTCAACGCCATTAGCGGCATGAAATATAACTGTTTCATCCAGTCAGATCATGATTAAGAAGTCAAGGAAGACCAAGGCTGACTTACGGCAGTCAAATAGCCAGTGTTTGCTGACAGAAATATCATAAGCACTCGCATACCTAGGCCAACGTGTGTGAGGAGAATGATGAGACCTGAAGAGATGAAAGAAGTATATAAGGATTATAATGCTTGGCGCTTCATCCTGCCCTGACTACTCTGTTAGCGATACAACGTGAAGATATGTATGTATGTATGATTCGGTCGATTCTTTATTGGGCACACCATAATATGTCGGTTATGCCCACTACACACGGTCAAGTATGCTTGATCGAGCTCGTCCAATTGGCATGAAGCGTTGTTTGACATGACACCCCTACAATTCCACACACAATCAAAGGCCGTAGCCGGGTAACAATGGGGAATCGGTTTTTGCACCGATTCGGCTGAGTTGTACCCCAAAGTTTACTTTCTAATTGACATTGAAATTTGCCAAATACTATTTATTAAAAAAAATTTTTTAAGAAAGCAAACTGGGAAAAAAGATCAGCCGAATCGGTGCAAAGGCCGATTCTGCATTATTATTCGGCTACGGTCTTTACTTGATGCAATCTCCGCTTCATGCAAATTGGACTGGCTTGATCATGTGTGGCGGCCATTAGATAATAAGTAATTTTGTGAATCGTACGACGACAATTACAAAAAGAAATAGACTGGCTTCGAATAACTTGACGTTTGTGTAATTGAAATTTCACGTAGATATGTATCGTATTTTAATATTTTCCTTGATTTGTGCATTGTGAACGTTTCTATTAGGGACGGTTCATATCGAGTAGGTTTTCCTGTTCGCTTGTGTCGAACACTGTGTTAACATACATATATCATTTGTGTTTAACAACTATACTTATAATATCTGTAGAATATGAACCATCTCTATAAAAATCGAAGAGCTCACATTACATGTTAATCAATGATCAATTCCAGAGGTCGAGATCGGAAATTATTATGTCCCAGAGTCCCCCGAACACGTTCTACGGCCAAGTGTCGTACACGGAGCGGGCGCGCACGCTGCCGCGGGAGTGTCGCGCGGGAGGGACAGGCGGAGGGGGAGGGGGAGGGTCGCCCGCGGCCAGCGTGCGCAGCCTCACGCTGCGCCCCTCCACGGTCCGCTTCGGCAGCTCGCCCGGAGACATGCACGCGCTGGGCCGGCGCCCGCCCTCGCCCTGTCGCGCCCCCGCCCCCGGCCCCGCCCCCGCCCCCTCCGTCGGCCCCGCCGCCGCGCCCGCGCCCGAGCCCGGCGCGCACTATCTGGTCGCCGTGCACAGGTGAGGACCGTAGTGTATACTGGCGTATAGACGTACAAGGAGTGCCAGTGAGAATGTCATCTTTTATTATAGTGCCACGAGTAGAAAAGGGACAGCGAACGAGACGCTATTGTAACAGTTTTTGAATGACAAGTCGTCACAAGTCGTCACGCTGTGAAGAACGCTGTTGACTTATATTATTTTTTGTATTATTCCTGTTTTATTTCAAAGAAGTACTGTATTTTTCAATAATGGTTGTGTTCTGTATATGATTATAATCGCAATAATCAAGAGAATTGTGCCAGATATTACTCTGACACAGCACTTCGTAAACTCGTGCATAATCGTAACCTACTAACAAAATATCTGCATCGCTGCAAAGGAAATTGTCACGTACATATTCGTTATAAATAGCTTTAACAATTAGTATAAGACATGAGATGTAAACTACAGCTCTATGGCGTAACCACGCTGTACGGTACCAATATATCATCTACCACATAGTCCACAGTATTATTTTACCATCATGCAGAAACCCAACAAGAAATAATGTAACAGTGGTGACTGACAAACGTCACGCAACCGACGACCCGACACACGTCACACAACCGAAGACCGACGTACGTCACATAACCGAAGAACAAAACATCGGAAACCTCAAGTAAGATGTTAAAATAATATTGTGGCATTCATGCTGCACCGCTTGTATCTCATCACCTAACATCTGTCACGTTGGTACTGGCTTCTCAGAAGCGGGTCTCACCAGTACTAACACAGAAGAGTGGCATCATAGGACACGTTAGGTTAACCATACTATACAACCAACAACAACATCAACAACAAAGAACCTGCATTATAACACCGCAGACAAGTTAACAGCTGTCAGAAAAATCATGACGCAAAACTTAATGTAAAATAATAGTGCATTTGATGTTAGGACTGCGCATCTAGCAGAAAAAAAATTCAACTAGAAATACTAGCAATGAACAATAAATACATTGACATTCTGACGCTGCATTCGCCGTCGCAACATCTAAATCAAGGTTTAGAAACAGGCCACTAAATATAAAAAATATGTTCAGAAAAGAAGAGAACAGGTGAATCATCATTTGCATGAAGACATTCTTGAGAAAAAAGAAAATTAGAATCAACGCGAAACACGCGGAAGTATTGCCAATAACCTATTCAACCGCCTTATAATTATAACCAACAGAAAAAGTGGTATGAAAAGGTTGATACTGAGGTTAATAAACACAAACAATGTGTAAAACATGTGCAACATGCACAAACGATAAGTTATTCGCTGCACACAACTGATCGTCGATACATATGCGAAAAAAGCATGATCGGCACGAACAAGCAAACAAATATGGAATAATAACCAACATTAAATAAATTTGATTTTTTTAAACAAAGCTAGATTTCTTCGGTTATCATGTAACGAGTCCAGGAATCAGCTGAACAAAAGAAAAATCAACAATTATAAAATGAGTACATAAGCGAGACTCAAACGAGAATTTATAACACCATATACGTGTTGTTCCTGAAAATAGCTGACGCACCATCACACAAGTCGTCGCGAAAATATAACAATGCCTACACCGCTTGATTTTTGCAAACACGACAAAACGATGAGCATCAGTAGTTAAGTGCATCCTAATCGTTTTATTTTATTAATATAATAAAAGCATTGATGTTATTCAAGTCAATTAAATATTTAAGGCAATAATATATTTAGATATAATTTAATATAGAATAAATAATAAATAAAAATTTAATAAGGGGGGAGTACTGTGCCAGATATTACTCTGACACAGCACTTCGTAAACTCGTGCATAATCGTAACCTACTAACAAAATATCTGCATCGCTGCAAAGGAAATTGTCACGTACATATTCGTTATAAATAGCTTTAACAATTAGTATAAGGCATGAGATGTAAACGACAGCTCTATGGCGTTACGACGCCGCACAGTACCAATATATCATCTACTACAGAGTCCACAGTATTATTTTACAAACATGAAGCCTGAAAAGAAGCATTGTAACAAGAATCATTCATTTCATAGGTGACATTGACAAATTAAAAATCGTCACACGTCAACAAACTCCATGTTTGTCTATACGCCAGTATATGCTGTTTATGGTAAAGAAAATTTTTACAGTGATTTGTATTGGTTTTTATCCGACTGCGAAGAAGGATAATGTTGTATAAATTCAGGTGTTACCTTGCGGAAATCCATTTCATGTGATGAATTCATGCAATCTTCAGCTAATTTCCAGTCAAATTCGAAAAAACCACCAATCGACACATGTTTTGTTTCTCAACGAGCCATTCTCAGGATATTCCAGAGATCACACTCGATCAGCTTCGGTGCTGATTAGCTGATCGTGTCTGATCTCTGGAATATTCGGTGCTGGTTAGCTGATCGACTGTGATTTCTCAAATATCCTGAAGATGCTTCGTTGAGAAGCGAAATACGTGTCAATTGGTGGTTATTGGATTTTGAGCGGCACATAGCAAAAGATTTTAGGAATTCCTCACGGGCAATCGAGGATGTATGTGAATATATATGTCCCTTTCTTTAGCATGGTGTGTAACCTAAACGGCTTATTTCTCCCTTTTGAGTGATCTTGACCTAAATAAATATCAGGTCTGCAATTAACTTCTTTCTAATTCCGGATCGCAACTATATACAAGAGAATCATCAATATAAATAGAGGTTATCACTAAGTCGCGTTATTTAGTGTATCTTCGAAGTCCAAGCTCCAATACCGGTGAAATTTAAATGGGACCACCTCTGAAGTATTACCTACCAAACGAAGAAAGAATTTTCGAAATGGGATCATAAATGACCGAGTTATGAGTTAACAAACTTACAAAAAAAAAACAACAGATGAATTGAGAACCTCCTCCTTTTTTTGAAGTCTGTTAAAAATATTGCAACAATTGTTTCTCTACTTGTCCACCGGTTGTGCCTGTCATGATTAATAAGTAATCTATAATATTTTAGCCTTCCCTTATACAAAAACAATGAAGAACATGTATGTCGGGCTTGCCCTATCTTAAACCCTTAGGCACGCCACTGGTACATACATGCATATACATATCCTCACGCTGTATCCCCAACGGGGTAGTCAGAGAGGACGGAGCGCCAAGCGTCGCGGTCCTTACTTCTTTCGCTTCCTCAAATCTTATCATTCTTCTCACACATTTTCGCCTAGGTATGCGAGTGCTTTTGACATTTCCATCGGCTAACATTCTGGCTATTTGATCTTTAGAAGTCAGCCTTGGTCTTCTTTGGCTTCTTTTACCACTCGCTTTCGCTCTGTAGATTTTCTTCATCAATCTTTCATCACTCATGCTTTCTATGTGCCCGAACCATTTTAGTATTCTTTTGTTCATTTTTATAATAAAACTCGTGGAACCCTGTCATACTGCGTATCTCTTCGTTGCTTATCCTGTCCGCAAGGGTGATACCGCAAATATTTGTAAGAGATCGCATTTCTACTGCATTTATCATACTTTCACTCGATTTCGGACAAATCCAGGCCTCACTACCGTACAATAACACACTTTACACTAGCTACTAATGCGGACAGAACACCATTCACTTTATTGTCAGTTGTTACCCGTCTCTCCACATCCAACTTTTTAATGGGTTAATAACTCTAATAAACTATTGAAATTTTAAATAAAAAAAATTTTTTTTTAATTTATTTCGCTTCGTAGGCAATTGAGAGATATGTATCAGCCTGCATCTGTGTCTCGAGTTAGAACACGGATAATATTGTCAATAAACCGTATTAACCAGTTTTTACCGGTTTTATTACTTGTGAATAGGGATTAATACTGATTGAAACCTCCGTCTTTTTAAATCAATGAAATCGGTACACAGGAAGCAGTGTCGGTCGGACGCGTACTTCGTGCGCGCCCAACGCAGTAGGCCCGCGCTGTTTGGAGTGCCAGTACTGGTGCCACTGGGGCCGGACACCACGCCGCGGGACCTCTACCGCGCCGTGTGGACACAGGTCACTACGGGTACACACTGACACACACACACACACACGCACGCACGGTGCCCGTGCTGGTGCCACTGGGGCCGGACACCACGCCGCGGGACCTCTACCGCGCCGTGTGGACACAGGTCACTACGGGTACACACTGACACACACACACACACACGCACGCACGGTGCCCGTGCTGGTGCCACTGGGGCCGGACACCACGCCGCGGGACCTCTACCGCGCCGTGTGGACACAGGTCACTACGGATACACACTGACACACACACACACACACGCACGCACGCACGGTGCCCGTGCTGGTGCCACTGGGGCCGGACACCACGCCGCGGGACCTCTACCGCGCCGTGTGGACACAGGTCACTACGGATACACACTGACACACACACACACACACGCACGCACGCACGGTGCCCGTGCTGGTGCCACTGGGGCCGGACACCACGCCGCGGGACCTCTACCGCGCCGTGTGGACACAGGTCACTACGGATACACACTGACACACACACACACACACGCACGCACGGTGCCCGTGCTGGTGCCACTGGGGCCGGACACCACGCCGCGGGACCTCTACCGCGCCGTGTGGACACAGGTCACTACGGGTACACACTGACACACACACACACACACGCACGCACGGTGCCCGTGCTGGTGCCACTGGGGCCGGACACCACGCCGCGGGACCTCTACCGCGCCGTGTGGACACAGGTCACTACGGATACACACTGACACACACACACACACACGCACGCACGGTGCCCGTGCTGGTGCCACTGGGGCCGGACACCACGCCGCGGGACCTCTACCGCGCCGTGTGGACACAGGTCACTACGGATACACACTGACACACACACACACACACACACACGCGCACGCACGGTGCCCGTGCTGGTGCCACTGGGGCCGGACACCACGCCGCGGGACCTCTACCGCGCCGTGTGGACACAGGTCACTACGGGTACACACTGACGCACACACACACACACACATGCACACATGTACAGAAATATACACAAACTTACACACAGACACACAAGCATGCATACACGCACACTAGCATACGTCCACCTACATAAACATGCTAACGATGTAAATATGTCTTTGATTTCCACTTTTTGTACGCGATAATGTTCTTGTCCATATTATACATTACAGGTTTCAAGATTGCTCAGCGCAAGGCCTCCCACGCACGACCAATCGAATCATGCCACCGACTGGTAAGAATTTTATCATACACACATGTTCCCATCCTGTATCTTTATAAGGGTAGTCAGGAAGAATCATGGAGCACTCAACCTATAAAGTGGCAATGTGGTTTATTTTGTATGAAAACAATTTGCGTCTAAACACTGTTGGGGTTACTGCGTTCTGTTTTATAGTTTGATTTTTTGCTTTTTTTTGCTGTTTTTGCCACAGCACCGAATAAAACAATAAGCCATTACATAAATATTTAAATATTTGTCAGAATATACAGAGATGTATACACAGGTCCAGTATTGGTTATGTACTCCTTAATGCGAGCGAGAGTTGATATTTCTTAGTGAAAATAAACTGAGCAGTGGTGAATAAGATGGTCGGATATTTCGTCTCTTTAGGTTGAGTTCTCCATTAGAAGAATAAAACGTCTACATGTCATTGTCGATCCATTTGTTAGTGATCAAGTAACTTCTGAACGATTTGTTCGATTGAAAAAAAAATTCCATAATATTGAGAAAATATCGAGAGGAGACGATTTATAATATGTCAAGTTATTATAACCAAATTAAATTCATCGTGCCACCTACCAGATATGGTAGAACGTCTGGCTGTTGGATTAGCATACAAATTCATTTATTTTTTGTTAGATAAAATTTAAATTGAGCGTGTTTCCATTGCGTTTACGAATTAATTCAAATTATGTATGGAGTATTGTATGAATATACAAATTGGTTTGCCCATAGATCACTCAACAAGTCTAGGATCTATTATATTTCAAAGTGATATTCGAATGTGAATTTCTGATTGGATGTAGTTAGAAAGGAATGTCGCTTTATATGATGAATAGCGGCATTTCTTTCTATTTATTCTTAATCAGAGATTTGCACTTGAGTATTGATCTGGGATACGGGCTGTGGCTCCACGGTATAGTTGCTACAAACAAGCACTAAGTACATGGGGCTTGGACAAGTAGCTCAATTGTCGTAAACGCTAGTGCAATAGAATGATAAAAACCACGTGATCTAGCGTAACCAATTTAAAACTCTATTCAATGAAATAGAAAGTAAAGCTATGCGAAAATCGCTTTATAAAACGTCTCCGAATAGCAGTTTTGAGGAGCAATAACGTCAGTAAGCGTTACGACTGTACGAAGCGTAACCACTTGTCTAGTCGCTGTGGTTCTTACATATTGAAAGTGGAGGGGCGCGCAATGTAGTTTTAGTTTAGATGAATATGTTGTCTTGTGCATGTGCGCGTGCGTGTGCGTGTGCGGCGGGCAGCGACGACAGCCTGGGCTACGAGTTCCCGTTCACGCTGCGTGCGGTGCGCGCCGGTGCGAGCGGGACGGCGCTAGGCGGAGGGACAGGGACAGGCACAGGGACGGGCGGCGGGCTGTGGTGCGCGCGCTGCGCCTGGCCCGCGCTGTGCCGCGGCTGCGCGCTGCCGCCCACCGACCGCCCGCTGCAGCGGCGCCGCCTCTGTCGACACGCCCAGCGACGCGCCCCAAGTGCGTACCGTACCTCTTCTTTTTTTGATGTGTGACATCTTTCCTCTCGCTTTCTTGCAATCTGTGGGAGTGATTGCGTGAAAAGCGACGAAAATGTGTAACAGGAAGCCGGGGAAGCGTGCGCTATTTGATTTGACCAATGAGCGCGCGCGGTGGTAAGGTTCGCCGTCAAATGGTAATCATTTTTTTTAGGATATAATAATATTGCTTAGTACCAAGGTGAGATGTCAGATGTTACACATATGCGACTACTGTCAGGCTCGCTCGTTTTTTTTTTATAAAAAAGAGGGCAGATGAGCATATGCCAGTCAGACATAGATGACAGAGACAGATAGTAAGTGATCACCGCCGCCCATGGACACCCACAACATCCGGAGAATGACCGGTGCGTTGCCGGCTTTTAGGGAAAGAGGAGGAAAATGGACTTCTTCTTCTCTTTTATGTACTGGCAACACGTTTCATATTTATTAGAAACATTTCTACCATTTTGGCATTTTATCTAAAATTTCAATTTTAGATAAAATGCTAACTTGAAATCCCCTGTTACCGCCACAAAGTGACCGATCGTGACGGAACTCTATTTATAGTCCGATAAAATGAGGGTGAAAACTTGCTATAATGCTGATTTGCTATAATGCTGAGTAGGTATATGTCATACGTCATCGCTCCGGAATTTTCGAAATGCAACTTTGTTCTTCTTTCTTAATTTTGCTTATACCATTCGATAGTGGACCTTAAACCTAGCAATGCGTTTTTAGGTCATAGCTCTGCAAAGCCTAGGTCTCAAGATATAAGCACTAAAAAAAGTCTCTCGTGTCATATAAAAATCGACCTTTTTGCTTGGACATAAGGTGTAACTGTAACAGTACAATACTATCGCTCACTATACAGTTTCGTCTTTTATAGTTGGTAACAAATCTTGTAATTCAATTTTGCCGCCTTTGTGCTGCCCTTACTGCTATCTCGCTCATATACTGTACCGTACTTTAACAATATTCAGAGTATTTACTTAATACTTTCTCAATTTATTAATCAGTGTTTTAAATTATACAGACACAGATTTGTGCCAGGAGCAACCAAGCATGACCACCATCACAGTAGAAAATGGTATTCCGGACACAAACTCTCCTATCGCAAAAGCAAAGCTAAGTCGACAGTGCAGCATGAGGACTGGAGATGACAACGTAAGTAACCATTAGAACTATTTCTATGCATCTTGAAAAAATAAATTATCAACTTTTAAAATCATTATACTATATGTCATAGTTTTTGCAAAAAATAACGCATTGATAAACAATAATTTAATCTAAAATAGACCTTCTGTTCTATGCAAACGTGCGCGCGCTAGCTTACGAAGAATACGAAAAAACAGTAATTTTCGTTTATTTTAAAAACTATAATTAATTTTGAAAAAATCCAACATTCATTTAAAGAATAGGTTTGAAGTAAACTATACAGAAAATTTAGAAACATAAATCGGTCCCGTTGCTCAGAAAAATGTAAATTTCTGTTTTAAAAGAGGCTTTTTTTGACATTTTTTTTTGTGTTATAAAGTTAACCAACCGTGTATCGCAACTGTCAAAATTAAGTCGATGAAATGAAGAATCAGGATACCAAACATCACTGTCATACGGTTTCACTTAGAAAAATTGAGATCTCTGGCGTCAAAATTTCCAATGCGTCGTTGTTAACCTCGTCTCCTTGATATGAGTTAAGCAGAGATCCGAAATAACAAGTACGGTTACTTTATGTAAAAAAATTTAAGAAAAAAAAATAAAAAAAAGATGGCGGTTTAATTTTTTCTTAATATTTTTTTATTTCTTCTTTTTGACCTTGACCTTACCAAAATTAATATCTAGGGCAGGTCTACAAATTCACTTCTTTGTAATTCTGGAGCGCAACGATATACAAGAAAATCATCAATATAAATAAAGGTTACTCGTATAAGCGGGTCGCGTTACTTCATGTTATTAGGTGTATCTTCGGAGTCCAAGCTCCAAAACCGACGAAATTTAATGAGACCACCTCGGATGTGTATACTCTTTCAAACAAGAAAAAAATTTTCGAAATCAGTCCACAACTGACGAAGTTATCGGTGAACATACATAAAAAAAACATACAGACGAACTTAGAACCTCCTTCTTTTTGTGAAGTCAGTTAAAAAGTAATATTTCTATTTAAAAGATTGAAAGTATGTTCATAAACGTCGATGGATTTTATTGTGTTAGCAGTGGTAGCGAGGTGTAGTTTAAGGGTGAAGGCCCAGCCGAGGACAGTCTCGTTGGTAATCGGTCGGTCGGTGGGCTCCCCTCACCGGACCCGTGTGCGTTTTCGCAGGAGGCATGCGCGTGCGGCGGAGGCGCGGGAGGCGTGGGAGGCACGGGAGTCGTGGGAGGCGGCGAGGAGGACGAGTGGAGCGTGTTGTGGCGCTCGCGCGGCGTGCTGCTGGCCATCGACTGGGACCCCACGGCGCTACACCTGCGCTACCAGGCCGCGCACGAGAAGGTCTCGCACGCACACACACACGCACACACACACACACACACACACACACACACACACACACACGCAGATTAAGGGTGGCTTGCACCAAATATTTAAACTCGCTTTAAGCAATTGATATCTCGCTTTCACCAACTATTTAATAATTGGTGCAAGCGAGACGTCAAATCCTTACATCGATTTTAAATAGTAGATGCAAACCACCGTAAATGTCGATTACAAAAAGAATAAAATAAGTACCTTACTTTTTGGCGGGAAATGAAGATGTGAGGTTGTCGTTTTATTGAGATTTTCTATTTTTTTAATTTTTTGTAGTTTTAAAGTACAAAAGTGATAGTATATTTATTGTGGTTTAAACTTCTGTGTAAGTGAAAAGAATGTAGTAGGTTTAAATAAACATGTGTATCTGATGTTATCGCGCTCTTCCAAGAAGTTCTTTATAACTTCAGTAAAGCCTACTATCACATTACTGGAGGTGTTTTACGATAAGAAGAAAAAACGAAAACTTCGAAAGTGCTTCATGTCGATTCTACTTATTAATAAATACGATACACATATACGATACACATACACATACCTATATAATTAAATTTGACAGTTGTAAAGTCGGTGCTAAGCCCACCAAACTAATAGACTTTATGTTGTTGCACATTGATTTGGCACCGACTTCAATAACTGACAAATTAATTATATAGCTATGTGTATCGTATTTATAAAGTTATTTTAATTGTACTTGAGTTTTGATTAGTAAAGGATGATATTTTATACTTTTCAGTGTTTTTTTTGAAGGCGGTTTAATTTTTTTTTAATAAAAAATGTTTATTTCTCCCTTTTGAGTGGTATTGACCTAAATAAATATCTAGAGCAGGTCTGCAATTAACTTCATTCTAATTCCGGAGCGCAACGATATACAAGAGAATCGTCAATATAAATAAAGGTTATAACCAGGTCGTGTTATCTAGTGTATCTTCTAAGTCCAAGCTCCAATATCGGTGAAATTGAAATGGGACCACCTCTGAAGTATTACCTACCAAACGAAAAAAGAATTTTCGAAATCGGTTCATAAATGACGGAGTTATGAGGTAACAAACATACAAAAAAACATACAGACGAATTGAGAACCTCCTTCTTTTTTTGAACTCGGTTAAAAATCATACTCATCCAAGCAATATAGTTTTACTTACTTTGAATTTCTTCAGGGTATTAATCTTATGCTAATCTATTTTTATACTAAAAAGAAATGTTTGAAAATGATACTGGTTCTAGTCCTACCCTTTTGGTTATGGCCTGGATCACGCATACTAAAATTAAATGTTAACTTATATAATGGATAAAAACGACTTTACTATAAACGAGATTGAAAATATTTCAGTCACTAATTCCTTTATTTGTTCACCTGAATAATGTAATTCGTACATGTGGAACATTGGCCACAATTCACTAAAATTATTTCACGTAAATGTTAGAAGCTTAGGCTGTAATTTTGATAATCTCTCGGTCCTTCTTAACAGAACTAATTCAGAATTTGATGTTATAGTATTATCTGAATGTTGGCTTAGTAAATGCCCCATTATCCCAATAATAGATGGTTACAAATCATTCTCAACCAAATATGATAACCAGAATGATGGTATTATGGCATATGTTAAAGAATGTCTTTCATGTACTGTTGACAAACCTGAATTTTTGGATGCTAACTGTTTAATTCTCAACAGAAATGGCTATAGTGGCATTATATCGATCACCGTCCATTAAAAATATCGATAATTTTTTAAACAGCCTAGATATTACTCTAAACATATTAAATTCATTTAAAAACATTACTGTCATTGGTGATACCAATATAAACATTATTCTCAATTCCTCTGACCATAATTCAGATGTATATTTGGATTTATTGTCTTCTCATTCCTTGCTCCCTGGTCACCTCTTTCCGACACGTAATAATAATTGCCTTGATCATATTTTCTTAAAAATCAAAAATTCTGCTGTGGCTTTAGTATTAGATACATATTTAACAGATCATGTCCCTATTGCTCTTTGTTGCTCTCTGCAATCCACCACTATCAAAACAAATCAATATCTAAAGCGCATTAATGAGACAGCTTGTATTTCTGAATTGAAAAGGTATGATTTTTTGCAAGTCTTTAATATTACTAATTCTGAGGAGGCCGCTACCACCTTTGTGAATATTATTTCATCTATCACGAAGACCCATACTTAAAATTCCAAATTAAAAAATGATTCTAAAGCCGTGGATCACCCCTGGGGGGTTATTCACAAACGTCGGAAACTTTCCGTGGCGGAAAGGCCGATCGTCGAAAAGCATAAATTCAATCCGACAGCTTGGATTTGCTGATACGACTACATGTAATATGATATATATATATATATATATAATATAAATATAATACGATTTCAGATTTGTGAATCACGGATAGACAAAATCATCGAAAAGTTTTCTGTCGGATACGGAAAGTTGAGTTTCCGACATTTGTGAATAACCCCACTGGTCTCCTGAGGTGTATAAGGAACCGCGATAAACTCTATCATAAATACAAGAAAGACACCGATAATGTCATAAATAAACTTGCCTTCACTCGCTTCAGAACCTTCTGTAATAATAATAACATTAAAAAAAGTGAAACGTGAATATGAGCGTATGGAATTTCACAAGGTTCATAGAGATCCCAAGGGCACCTAGAACCTCATCAAGAAAATTACGCATTTGAATAAAGATCCCAACTGTCCTAATGAGCTTCTATCTTTATCTGTCAACCCTCATGCTTCCTTAATATAGTAAATGAGTATTTCGCACAAGTTGGGGAGAAGCTGGCATTAAAAATTACGGCATCTAATAATGTACATGTACTCAGCATGCTCCTGATCGTACATATTCCCCATTGAATTCTATGGTTTTATTGGACAGTGATAATCAAGAAATCGAACGAATTATTATTGGGCTTAAATGTACGTCTGCAGTAGGTTGGGATGGCATATCTACAACAATTGTTAAATCGATTCGCAATGTTATTATTCCCGTTTTGACTCATATTTTTAATCGCTGCCTCGCAGCTGGAATATTTCCCCTATGTTTCAAGAAGGCTCTTGTGCACCCAATTTATAAAAGTGGAGACAGAGGCAGTGTCACTAACTTTAGACCAATATCAGTCCTATCCACATTTTCTAAAATATTTGAAAAAATTCTTAATCATAGACTCCTCAATTACTTAAATGATAAAAATATTTTGGCCGAAAATCAGTTTGGCTTTAGATCAGGTAAGTCAACGGAGGATGCGGTTTTGCAACTGACTGACTCTGTAGCTTGCAATCTTCGAAACAAAATTTATACCGTTGGTGTTTTTCTAGACTTGTCAAGGGTTTTCGACACTGTCTCTGTCCCGTTACTGCTCAAAAAATTAGAAAACATTGATGTAAGGGGTTTCATGCTGAGTATCTTTAAAAGCTATCTCACTGAAAGATCACAATGTGTGTCATTGGAAGGCCATTTTAGTAAAGCTGAAATGGTTAATTACGGTGTGCCACAAGGTAGTGTCCTCGGACCTACCCTTTTCCTAATTTACATGAATGACCTGTGTAAGCTCTCTCTCCAAAATTGTAAGATTTTGGCTTATGCGGATGATACAGCGTTATTGGTACATAGTAAAAATTGGGCTGAGACTAAAAACTACACCGAATCTGCTCTTCGCGACGTTGTCTGTTGGCTGTCCAATAATTTACTGACTCTAAACTTAGCAAAGACCATGTTTGTGCCGTTTGTCTGTAAAACATCTTCTCTTCCTCCTTCTTCATTTAACATCACTGTACATAGCTGTACAGTTACTGACTCCTTAAGCACGTGCATGCAAATAACTCGCTCAAGTAGCACAAAATATCTTGGGGTGATAGTGGATAGTGTCATGTCCTGGAAGGAACACATTAATATGCTTCTTCTCCGTTTTAGAAAATTAATTTACGTTATTAGGAACCTCCGCATTTCTGCTGATCTCGCAATATTAAAAACTGTGTACTACGCTCTAGCGCAATCAATGCTGAGCTACTACGTCACAGTCTGGGTTTGTGCTGGTACGACAATTGTTCTTCGATTGGAGAGGGCTCAGAGCGCGGTACTTAAGGTTATGACTAATAAGCCTTACCGTTTCCCTACAACTGGTCTTTATAGTTTATGCAAAGTCCTCACTGTCAGAAAACTTTTCCTAAAATCTGTTATTACTCGGAAACACTCGAATTTACCATTTGATTCACAACTCATTAAAGATAATGACAAACTTCGGCGCGTCAATACAAATGTATATAAAGTGGAAATTTGCGGAACTGTTTTGGCTAAACGTCACTATTATTTCCCTTCTTCTAAACTCTATAATAATGTAAATCAGATTTTAAATATTTATCCCCTATCATTATATGAAATCAAAATAATAACACATAATTGGCTACTTAGTTTAAATTATATTGCAATGTAAATATATTTCATAATTTATTATAATGTTTGAAATACTTACTCACAAATACATAACCAACTAGTAACAAACAACTTCCTTATTTGCAACAATTATATATATAATCATTAAGTATCTATATTCATTCATCACTACACTACAAACACCACACGACACTACACTACACCACACTATACTACACAACACAACACTACACTACATAATACCACACTACATATACGATCTCTGGTACAGTTTTACACACACATAAGTCTAAGTTTTTGAAATTATCTTTGTATTAGATTGTGCTGTAATGTCAGCGTTCTTAAGGTGGGCGTTAATAGCTGCGCTACAGTTCTAAACTTTTTTAGCTGTTAACATTTTTTTTAGTTGTTGATATAGTTTTTGTTCCTAATAAACAATTTCATTTCAGTTTCTTTTCATTTCATTGATACCCATATTGTTGGTGCTGAACAGTTATTTCATATTATGAAACATCCACTATATTGTATTTATGATGATGTCACATATATAAAAAACTGCATGTCATTTTTTGAAAAAGAAAATAGGCTATATTTTTTTTTGGGCACGTACTATTTTTGCACTAAAATTTCATCATAATTGGTTCAGTAGTTTAGGATTTCCCGTATAAAGCTTCATCCCCCTTTTCAACCCTTTAGGGGTAGATTTTTGATAAAAAACAAATCTATGTTTTTTTAATAGAAAAGGTTTATCTCTGTACAAAATTTCATTTTAATCGGTTTAGCATTTTCCATACAAAGTTTCATCCCTCTTTTCACCCTTTAAAGGGTAGATTTTTGAAAAAATAAGTAGCCTATGTCCGTCTCCTGGTGTCAAACTATCTCCATGTCAAATTTCGTCAAAATCGGTCCGGTGGTTTAGTCGTGGAAACCAAGCAGACAGACAGACGGACTTTCCCATTTATATTATTAGTGTGGATTTGTAGCTACAGAGAGATACATAGATACATAGTAGACTAGTAAGTAGAGAGTGCAGTAATATGTGTCGCAGGCGTGCGCGGAGCACCCGTCGGTGGGCGTGGCGCGGCGCGAGCGCGAGGCGGCGCGCGGCGTGGCGCTGGGCTCGTGCCTGCGCGCCTTCACGCGCACCGAGCGGCTCGAGCAGCCCTACCGCTGCGCGCGCTGCCGCGCCTGCCGCCGCGCCTCCGTCACCATGCAGATATGGCGCCTGCCGCCCGTGCTGGTGGGGTGGGCCACACGTGCACGCGTGCACACGTACACACACACACGCACACACACTCACACACACACACCCTTCACGCGCACCGAGCGGCTCGAGCAGCCCTACCGCTGCGCGCGCTGCCGCGCCTGCCGCCGCGCCTCCGTCACCATGCAGATATGGCGCCTGCCGCCCGTGCTGGTGGGGTGGGCCACACGTGCACGCGTGCACACGTACACACACACACGCACACACACTCACACACACACACCCTTCACGCGCACCGAGCGGCTCGAGCAGCCCTACCGCTGCGCGCGCTGCCGCGCCTGCCGCCGCGCCTCCGTCACCATGCAGATATGGCGCCTGCCGCCCGTGCTGGTGGGGTGGGCCACACGTGCACGCGTGCACACGTACACACACACACGCACACACACTCACACACACACACCCTTCACGCGCACCGAGCGGCTCGAGCAGCCCTACCGCTGCGCGCGCTGCCGCGCCTGCCGCCGCGCCTCCGTCACCATGCAGATATGGCGCCTGCCGCCCGTGCTGGTGGGGTGGGCCACACGTGCACGCGTGCACACGTACACACACACACGCACACACACTCACACACACACACCCTTCACGCGCACCGAGCGGCTCGAGCAGCCCTACCGCTGCGCGCGCTGCCGCGCCTGCCGCCGCGCCTCCGTCACCATGCAGATATGGCGCCTGCCGCCCGTGCTGGTGGGGTGGGCCACACGTGCACGCGTGCACACGTACACACACACACGCACACACACTCACACACACACACCCTTCACGCGCACCGAGCGGCTCGAGCAGCCCTACCGCTGCGCGCGCTGCCGCGCCTGCCGCCGCGCCTCCGTCACCATGCAGATATGGCGCCTGCCGCCCGTGCTGGTGGGGTGGGCCACACGTGCACGCGTGCACACGTACACACACACACGCACACACACTCACACACACACACCCTTCACGCGCACCGAGCGGCTCGAGCAGCCCTACCGCTGCGCGCGCTGCCGCGCCTGCCGCCGCGCCGCCGTCACCATGCAGATATGGCGCCTGCCGCCCGTGCTGGTGGGGTGGGCCACACGTGCACGCGTGCACACGTACACACACACACGCACACACACTCACACACACACACCCTTCACGCGCACCGAGCGGCTCGAACAGCCCTACCGCTGCGATACCACGATGCGCACACGTCTCACGTGCACACACACACACACACACACACACACCCTTCACGTTTATAAATTATAATTCACTTTACATAAAAATCTCTATTTGTACTTCGTCAGTTAAGTAAGAATAGGACTGTCAAGACAGCATTTTCATAATTTAATATTGTTGATAATATTTTTAAATGACGGAACGCAAATCCCCAAAAAAGAAGTGAAAATTATAACTATTAAAGTAATTTGATTCATTTGACAAAATATGTACATAAGAAAGCATGTGTGTACTCAAGTACGCACGTTAGAAGTTATACTTCTTTGACGTGAATAAAAATAAAAAACAAAACTGGCTACATATAAAACAATTTCAAACCGATTACTTAAAAAGAAAATAAACTCCCTTCGTTGCTAACTTCATGTTGTGTTAGATCGACATAAATACGTGCAACTCACTTTGCCAACTTCATCCTATATTACATCGATGATGTAATTTCCACTACATGTTGAAATTACACTGATCTATTTTTCAAACGCGCCATAAGGAGTATAACTTCAAAAAAAACAAAGCTGTGGCTTTTAAAATCCAAGTAGTGAGGATGAAGTAGAGATAAGTTCTATCTCCATGGCAGTTAGTCCTGCAAAATGATTTTATGAGTTTAGGACGTCACAGTACTATACCGTATCGTAGCATCGTTTCCGTTTAATCTGTCTTCACTCTGCCCTTGCTACTATAATTTGAAAACAAATGTTCACTTTTTTTATATAAAGATGTCAATTTCAACATCAGTCATATCCAATGTTATGTACCTATTAATAAAAAAATACTTTGGAATTATTTAATAAGTACATACATTAAACTGTCATCTAACATCGCTATTGTGTTTTGTTAGTTTTAAATAATACTTTGAGTTGGCTTACGGAATGATATCTTTGCGTAAAAATAGCGTCAGACAGTCCTATTCTCATCTCGAACGCATAGTGATTAACGTATTTAATTCCAGATAATCCACCTAAAGCGATTCCAATACGTCAACAACAAGTGGATCAAGTCGCAAAAAGCAGTGAATTTCCCGTTCGAAGATTTCGACCCTACGCCGTACCTGGCGTCGGTGCCGCAGGAGACGATCCTCAGGCATACGGAGCTGAAGGGCATGGCGCGGCGGCAGTCGGCCGCCGTCGTCGAGGACGGGAGCGAGGGCGAGGGCGAGGGCAGCAGCGGCAGCGGCAGCGACGGCGACGAGGGGGCCCCCGGCGGGGGGAGGGCCGGGGGAGGGCGAGGGCGAGGGCGAGGGCTCGCGGCCGCGCGCCGCCGGCTGCAGTCCACGAGCCTGGCGGCCACGCCCGTCGTGGACCACGACCTCGTGGACTACCACCAGCACCGGCTCGAGCCCGACCGCGACCCGTTCGACCTCAACTACAACTTGTACGCGGTTGTGGTGAGTACCATTTTATGGCCGATTTACATTGGTCATGGACGGCGACGAGTAGGGAGTGCATATACTGTGGCGAGTCGCGAACGCATGTAGCCTTACCATGAGTTTACGCAGTCGATACTCGATAGCGACCTCGTCGAAGTTTTGTATCTTCATCTTGTCATCTTGGCGACTGAGAGAAGAGATGACTCGCCACTGTCCGATCGGTTTACACCACTATACTTACGTACTGTACTAATCTACTTGTACCTATGTTTAAGTCTCGTAAAAGGCCACACATACATATTATCCTCTCGCTGTATCCAAAGGGAAATCAGAATCGATGCCACTAGCAAGAATCCAAATTACGAGTATTGCAATTTCTCTTTCCCCTCCTCAATTAGGAGTTATATTCTGAGTAAAATTATACATCATTATCAAAGATTAAAATCAATTTATTCAAGTTAACCTTAACCCATTTATAAAGTACTTTTAATGTCAAAATTATTGGTTATTTGAGCTTAATTATAGGCTTTAAATATAGGTTATTATAGGCTTTACAATTGAAAAACTTACGCTCTTCCATTTTGTAGAACTAATGCTGGACTTCATAGGCCTCTTTACAGAATGTTTGCTGAATACAACGGTATTCGTGTTAATTCTGATATTTTTTCTAGTTCTTTGGCTTCAGCTAAACGAAAGATATTTTCATTGAGTTAAATATTAGTGTTATTTCTTTTATTATTGGATTTAATAAAAGAAAAATATACATGTCAAATATTTAGTGAAAAATGTTTGTTGTTTGTTTACAAGGAAAGTTGTGTTTACCGTTTTAGACATTGCATTAAATGTAACCACTGGTGATTTGTCTTGTATTTGTATGCATTATTTAAAATAAAATTTCAGTTTCTGAACCATATAATTAAAAAAAAAATAGGTTTGGGAATAATTTGCATTGAGAAGAATTGATAAGAAATTCTGTACATATTTGTCCACTGGCTATAGCAGAGAAAATAAAAATTGCGAAGGGAAATTTATTACTGGTCAAAAAATGGACACATGTAGCTGCCCACTTATTTGTAAGCGGCTCTGCAGTTTATGAGTGGCGTCGAATATTGAACACACGTTATTACGCAAGTTTACGCATTATTAACGAACAAAATTATGAATATGCATAGGACCGCGGACTACGTGTATGACTAGTGTATGACTAACGGTTCCAGGTAAGGCGAAGCAGTGATAAACAATAATTTAATCTAAAATAGACCTTCTGTTCTATGCAACCGTGCGCGCGCTAGCTTACGAAAAAACAGTTATTTTCGTTTATTTTAAAAACTATAATTTTAAAAAATCCAACTGATATTTTGAGAAATATGTTTAAATTAAACTATACAGAAAATTAAGAAATATAAATCCGTCCAGTTGTTCTGAAAAATGTATATCTCTGTTTTAAAAGAGGTTTCTTTGATTTTTTTTGTGTTACAAAGGTTAACCAACCGTGTATCGCAACTGTCAAACTGAAGTCAATGCAATGAAAAATCGAGATACTAAATATCACTAATACACTTTTTGTAGTCTCTTAGAAAAATTGAGATCCCTGGCGTCAAAATTTCCAATGCGTCGCCTTAAATATAGTGCGACCCTGACCGAGGCTATCATAATCTTCCTTAATATTTGTGCGTGTGTCATGGCGCGTGCATATTATTATGTATAAAATAGAAACCGTGCTCGCTGTCTTTCTATAAAATTATCATAGTATTGTATTTGTAAAAAGAACAAGAAGATAATATGTATAAAAGAAGGGCTACTCTCGCTTCGTGCGTAATGGAATTACTTTCGGCCGGATACGTAGGGCTGTTGCGTTTGTTGCGACATGCGGAGAACATCTTATTTAGTTATGCAAATATTACGCAATAATAAAAAAAACAATGCAACTGCATGTGTTTTTCATTTTTGTTAAATTTAATTCCATGTACTTAAGTTGAAGAATGATAACTATGGATTTGAATAATTAAAATTGTTAAGGCATCCAACGATATTACAATACATTCGTTTATGCGATCTAACTGATGCTACAATATAACAAATAACAAAAGCGCTAGACAATACGCACCGATTGTCTGGTCTCAAATTAGGGTATTCCCTGTGCTATGAGAATCAGACGACGACTACTAGTGGCATCTCCCTGTACACTTAGACCTGAGACAATCTAGTAAAGTTCGTTTCTTAAATTGACTCAGTCGGGAATCGAACCCGGAACCTTTCGTAGTTAGACATAATGCCTAAACCACTGCGTCATCGAGGTCGTCAGGTCGTCAATATTCACCCATAGTTGCCCAAAATATTGCCGTCGTGTGCGTGCCGCTGCGCTTGTACACATATAAACCGCACTCGCTAGCTTTCTATGAAGTCATCATAGTATTTAATAACTAATTAATCTGATATAGTATTATATCTGTGGCACATGTAATCGTGTGTGTGTGCATGTGCGTGTGCGCAGTCCCACTCCGGTCAACTGAGCGGCGGGCACTACGTGTCGTACGCGCGGCACCCGTCGGGCGCGTGGCTGTGCTACAACGACAGCTCGTGCCGCGAGGTGGGCCGCGAGGCCGCGGACCCGGCCGCCGCCTACCTGCTGTTCTACGAGCGCGCCGGCCTGCGCTACGACCGGTACCTGCCGCGCGCGCCCTCCGGCCCTCCCGCGCCGCCGCCCGCGCTCCACGACACAGACATGGACATGGACCCGCGCAAGGCCTGCGCCATCGCCTAACGAGTCACGGTCACGGCCCACCACACCACACCACCCGACACTACACCACACGATACCACACCACACCACCACACCACGCTACATCACATGACTCCACACGACACTATATCACACGACACCACACTACACTACACTACACCACACTATAGCACACTACACCACACCACACAACACCATACTACAACCACACCACACTATACCACACGACACTATACCACACGACACTACACTACGATACCGCACTATACCACACACACGACACTACACTACACGATACCGAGCCCGTCACACGTTTTGGACATAATTATATATAGATAAGTTTATACAATATCCTTATGTCCAAAGTACGTGACTAAGATCGCTCGATCTCGCGCTAAAATATACAACAGTATTCTTGCAATACTAAGGCCAATACTGATTGTAAACATTAATAACGTTGCTCGTTAGCAATATAACTCTTGTAGTAAATGTAAAAACCAAAAACCACTCTTAGAATCATCGATAAACAATATAATATAAATCTACTCAGAGTATACTCGACCACGAGTGTATCGTTTAATTTCCGCTGTTATAATCTGTATCTGTCGATTTATCGACATGAATACCGGTACTATAACCTAGTCTATATTATATGAAAATTCGATAAAAGTTATCTACAAATATTTCTACTCAACCAAATTAAATTGTTTGGTTTGTATATAATTATGAAATGCATTATCAAAACACTCAAAAAATATTAATTTTAGGATTATTTCTAAATAAATGAGTTATACATATACTAATAAAAATTATATGTAACATTATACATACACTTCGCATGTAATTATTTGTACCATAATATCGATAATCATTGACTGAGATATAACATTATTGTTACTCTGACGTATAAATAGTTAAAACGTCCATAAAATTTGACCAATAACGGTTAATCACAAAAAATGCTCTAAACTGCTCAATGCTCCATACAATATGTTATTACATATATGTAAAACAGACCTTTTTGTTTATAATTGTTTCAAATCGTAATGAAATAATTATGAAGTTCATATTAATGTGAAAGAAATTAGCTTAGCGATAAAACATCACACGATTTCATTGGATTTATCTCACGTCACAATATTGCGTCGTAATTAGCAGTAATTTAGTTTTGTTATTCGATACTGAGTGGATAAGGATTTTGTTGAATTTCGTTAGCTTTATTTGTTGAAGAATATAATATAGTTATGCATTCCTTTTGTTGTTGGTTTTGAGAGCTTCAGTAGCGACTAATGAGCGATTTAGTATTTTTAATATAAAATATAAGTTTATGTGCAGATAAAAATATAATCTAGTGGAATTGGGTTGGGGATATAATTGAGTCAAGTTTTATATAGACCAACACTAATTTACTCTCATAATACGCTGAAACTTAATCAGCTGGTCAATATAGTTTTAATATAAAGTAAATGAATGGTGATATTATGATAAAAACCACAAATTATACAAAAAACCTTGTCACTGTTTCAATGTTGCCACTATATTTATATTTTGCCATAAAACTTTTGTACAATATTATTTCAACATTAATCTCATAGATTTTATCCTTTTTTAAAAGATATCTAATCTAATAAGATATTTAATCTAATATTCTGATATTTCTATATGGCAACATTCACAACTGAGGATTAATGTTTATTAATAACAGTATATAATCTAAATCTACCGAATTTTGAAGCTAGTAAATAATATGGTATTGTTTGTTATACATATTAATTGTACTGATAATATAACGTATTCGGGTGACAGTCGGCCCTAGTAATGTTATTTGTGCTATAATTTATAAATCAAATTTAATGTATTAGAAATATAATTTTAGTTAAAAATTATTCTATAATTTTCACATCGATTCTCTCGTTCCTATTTTTTTCTCGTTCCCACAAAAATGTTCTAAATCAGAGCTGTCCAAAGCACGGTCCGGCCCTGGCTTATATTTGTGCGCATTTTTATCTACCACAAATATAAAAATTTTCCTTCAATAAAATTATTTTGGTAGAACATTATTTTATTTTTATGGCATCCCAAATAAATGAATGAAATATTTGTTCCTATGACAACAAGTTTCTATCACTATTTTTAGGGGAACTCCCGAACTACTACTAGACGGAATGCGACGTGATCCTTGCCAGCGCTTGGTTCGACAATCGATGCTCGTATTGTGCTCGTAAAATAGGCTTTTGTTTCTACGGCCCTCAAATCTATTTAATGATTTCTATTGGCCGGAGATCGTATCTGATTTGGACAGCCCTGTTCTAAATTATAAACTGTAAATCTTAACATGGTTCATATATATATTTGTAAATAGAATTACATTTATGTACATATAGAGGTATATATCGCTCGTTGCATACCCTGAGATGCAATCGACAGTCACCTTTTTTGATGAATTCACAATCCAATCGATATATTCTTTATGTCGATATTATCGACATATCGTTAGCTCGATTCATTCCCCTCCCTATTGCTTGTGATCGAACAAACTGCACCGTTGCCTAGTTATTTTTATATAACCGAGACTGATGTGATGTATAATGTATAATTGTGATGTTCTATATTTACTCAGTAGGCTATATTGTATTAATAGTTATTGTTAGTTTTATAGAAATGCCGTTGGCGACGACTCGTGTGATTTCTTTTTATAAAATAGGCTTAATAATGTTAATTTTTTAATATCTATATGAAATATCATCACAACTTGCATTGAATATCGATATTCTTATTATCTTTTAATTTATGCTTTATTATTTTTGAATTAATCTTTACAAGCAATCTTTTTATTAATCGTGAATTATTCTAAATACAAGATCATGGGTGGTTGGAGTTAACATGTAAATTAGTGATGTGGATGTGTCATTCTCTATATCGACAGTCTTTTTTAAATAAAGAAATCACACTAACAAAGTTAAGAAAGCTGTTGCCACTAATATATTTAAACAGACTGTAATAAAAAACGGTCTAATATTGTTTACTTTATAATATAGACATAAATATTATGATTAATTATTATTGAAATGAATGCTGTAAGAGCTTATGTGTACTGTGAAGGGCTCAACATTTTAAGGCATAGGGCACAAGATCACGCTTAGGAATAGCTGCTAGGCGAATATAAGTATTAGTTACTTAGCATTATAATTGTTAATATACCTAACTATTGATATTACAATTATTACATTGGATCATTCACGGTGTAAAGTTTACACTGTTCGCTGCAGATAGATATTTTCACCATTTTGGTGTGATACTTCTTTAGCCGCGTACATAGCACTCTTAAATCGGGAGTTTAACCAATTCGGCAGCTACAACTTCGAACTGTATCACGTGTCAGAAAATGGTAGATTTTCCATCAATTTCCACTTCTGTAGTAGATCTGAGACAACTGTCTTTTTTATATTTGTGTCTAAACACGCTTTAACAGACCTTTGTCACTACAACTAACTGATCGTCACTCTGCTATAAAGTTCTATCAAGAGACGCTGCAATTAGAAACTGGTGGATATTCCTTGGAGTAATTACTGTATGTCCTTCGTATACAAAACGAGGAGATAGGTTCGACGCGTTCAATGGTCCACAATCTCACAGAAAGTGTTTCTTCTATATTACAGCAATGTGGAGACATTCTTGTATCAGAAAGAATATTCATCTCGTGCTGAAGGGTGCCTATAACTTCGGTACATTTTTCAATCAATCTTTTTTTTTCTCCTTGGAAGTGTCAATGTAATTAAATATTAAACATATTTATTATTTTTTATTTTTTGTAAGTTTTCTAAATCATGTGTTGAGCTTTTTATCTATGGGATTCGAGAAATTATTGTATACTTTTTATATCATATTGCAGAATTAGCCATTTATTGGCTATGTCGTCATTTATAAAAATGACTACAATTAGGAAAGTACAAAGTCGAAACATATTTTTGGAGTTTTTAGGCCCCTTTTCGTAAGGAATGAGTTATGTTGGTCTAGTATTTATTATATGATTTAATGAGTCGCAAGTACTGGACATTGTATCAAGTCAAAACAGCAGAATACAGTTTCAATTTTGGTAGTATATTTTGAACGTGTAAATGATGCTAGCCACATTAACAGTGATCGGGTAATCGGGCGCTTATATACCTAAACTTCTTTTCTTGAAAGAATAATATGGATATCCTAATAAAATTACAATGAGAGTTTAACAAGGAACAGCCGTCTTGAAAGTACGAGAAGGTATGTAAGCATTATTCAAAGAAAATATATCGTTTTCACAACGAGTTCTAACTATTTTGTATGCAGGTAACATTTTTAGTAATCAGGAATTTCAAACGATTTCGGGATCCGGGATTCCAAAAGGCATGTCCATATTATTCTTTCGTAGGCATAAAAATGAAGTTTAGGTATATTAGCGCCCGATTATCCGATCACTGCACATAAAGCACACATCAGTTGAGATGAAATACAAAGTAATTGATCAGGAAATGGTTCAACAATGTGGGTTGCATTGCCCAAAAAAGTTCCGAACTAGGGATGTATTTTTACTTGGGCAATATTTATTTATGTCAATATCGATAATATGTGGTGTGTTCTATTATGTTTTTATTCGACAAGATTAAAATCGATAAGGCGTGAGTGATCTGCCATTATTTGGTGTAACAATTATTATTGCGTGCTATAAAAGGTGCGTTCACGCAGGGAAGGAATTTTAGACTAGGTAATGTATTTATGTATATTTTTTTAACCATGTAACACTATTGCAAAGGCAAGCATAGGTGCCATTATTGTTATTGGATTTCACATTCTTATTCTATTCTAAATACCAAAGGAAAATGTAAAAATTTCATGTACATGTATTCACTAAATTATTTCGTTTTTTAAACTTCCCGTGTTATGCTTTTGCTTATAATTCGAATTTATATGCGAGATTTTGTACAGAATACATCTCGTTATGTCGTTCATGCCATATTTCCATAGCTATGTTAGTATAATTTCGTTTAAATAATTATATTCCTGTGCAATAAATTCTTTTATAATAATGGAGTTTTGTTTGTCTCCCTCTAGCGACCCGCGCCGGCTTCGATGTTGAATGTTTGCAACACACTGGATTTTTTTTTTTATTGAGATTTTCATACAAAAATACCATCCTCCGACATTTACAGATTTTCCCAAAATTGTCTTTCATAATATTATATTAATTCTATTTCAAATCGCAGCCCTGTCGTGTAAACTCTGGTGTAGCCGTAGGTATAAGTTACTCTATGGTGTAAACAGATGTAAACCACAGACTACCTATAGGTGTAAACAGTATCTGTAATGCTATTCTCTAACGCAAATTAGTCAAATTCACTTCTGAATCCGCGGTGAGATTGTCAACTGTGATTTGGTATTCTCTAAAGTCGACAGAGATACTAGCGCCGCCTCGATGAGTGGCGGCGGCGAGTTGTACTATCGTAAATTAATTTTATAAAGTTTCGCTAAATATAACAATCCAATCTAAATAAACGAGTTTTATTTAACGGAATTATCTCAGAAGTTAAAATACTCTAAGACGAAATATCAACTGAGATGTTTACTCTTAAAGCAATCCCCGACAAACTCGCATCTAAGATCATTTCACTTCGCTCCTAGAATGTTTGGTTTAGAGCACTGGTTCCCAAACTTATTTTGTCTACTGAGTCGAGAGCTCATGCAGTCGTTGTCTAAGATGCCTCCTAGCTAAATGAAATTACAAATCACCCCCCAGGCCTCTACACAACGCCCCCATTTTTTTTCTGGGTCTCTTACCGCCCCCCTTTAGGCCTGCAGCGCCCACAAGGAGGCGTTATCGCCCACTTTGGGAATGGCTGGTTTAGAGAATTCCATTTGAAGGTCAAGTGAGTTCGAATGCGAAGTGGGGTGAATTGTCGAGCGAGTCTCGCTTTGGGTGATTCGAGTTTTTACAGAATTGCATGGCTGTTCTCAGCTTCGATCACAAATAAAAAACTAGATACACAATCAACGCTCCAAAAATGTCCGAACCAAATGTGCACTCAAATGAGTATTTTAGTGCACTTCTGTTTTAATAGTATTCGAAAACGCTAACAGTGAACATGTCAAAGTGCTCCTTCGAAAATTGCAAAAACAACACATCTAGAAAGCTAAAAACACTCGCGAGTTCTTAATAATGAACACGTAAATAATATTATTTACGAACACGTAATTTAAGAACACGTAAATAATATTATTTACGTGTAAATAAATAATATTATTTACGTGTTCATTATTTCATTATAGTAATAATGTTACACATAGCTCTTTTTTATTAAGTTCGCAATCATATTTTTAAATATTGCTTGAAAATATATGTCTTATCCTTGTCACTTTCAAATAACAAATCAAAATGACGTAAATAGCAAAGCAAATAGATTATTTGAATTATACTGTATGCACGAGACGTAAGATTGCATTTTAAATATTTTATTTAACAAACTTCGTTTCAATTTCATGCAAGAATCGAATTTAGAAATAAGTTTATAACCTTATGGTTTGACAGTAAGGTCTACTTTAGATTAATACAATATCGCGGTTAATACTATACGATATTAAAAATATATACATCAATTCGGACAATAATTCGTTTAAATTTTATAAATCGTAAATCTAGTTCTTTATTTGTGATCGAAGGTTCTTATGTGCACAGATTAAATATTAGTTCTTATGTGTAAACCTTAAACACAGAATACTAATATACTTCGGCGTAAAGGTGGTATATGCACAGAACTTCAGATTCACTGCGTTTGTTTATGTCTAACGTTGGTGAAAATATAAACAAAATTGCAATGAAATGCTAATAAAGAATATAAAGTTACTAGATAAAGAAAATTTCATGTAAGATAACGTTATACAATAAAATGTGACTACTTCATAAAAAAGATATTAGCTTCAAAAATTTTAAGACGCTACAAAATAATTATTGCCAATAAAATCATGTAAAATAATAGATTGTGCTATGAAAAATAACATTTTCCATAAACTAAACTTCAACCACAAATAAAAAAACTAGATGCACAATCTTCTGTATAATCTAAACAAGTTATTGTCCGAAATTCTGAATTAACATATATACATTTCTGATATCGTAAAGTATTATCCGTAATATTATGCTAATTTAAAGTAGACCTTACTGTCAAAACATACGATTGTAAAAGCTGATAAAAAATCTTTGCATGACATTGAAACGAAATTTGTTAAAAAAAATATTTAAAATGCAATCTTACGTCCCGTGCATAAAGTATCCATAATCTATTTGCATTGCTATTTACGTCATTTTGATTTGTTACTAGAAAGTGACAAAAATAAGACAATAATAATAAAATAAGGCAATTTTTGAAAAATATGTTTACGAATTTAATAAAAAAGAGCTTTGTAACAAAATTATTATAAGGAAATAATAACGAACACGTACATAACATTATTTAATTTATTTAGCAAAAATAAGAATCGCCGTCATTTTTAGCGTTGTAACGTTTCGTTTTTACAATTTTTAAAGGAGCACTGTTTGCTGTTAGCGTTTTCGAATACTACTAAAACAAAAGTGCACTCAAATACTCGTTTGAGTGCACATTTGGTTCGGACGTTTTTGGAGCGTTTTTTTTTGTAATCTGAGAAGCCAAAAAAATCCGCACGGACACTCAGCCGGACTCTATGCCGACTGAGTAGTGTCCGACTCTAACCGACTAAAAAAACCCCTTTTTACTGTTAGCCCTAGTGGTTTTTACAGCGTCGCCGGTCGCGTTGGGACGAGCGTTAAAGCCGCCCTGTCAGATGATCGACCGCCTGAAGGAGGGTGGACCTCGGACTCAAGGCATCGCCAGGGGAGCTTTCCGCACCTGCGTGCATCTTAACGGGCTTCTAAACGTGAGACGCTACGGGTGCCGCGGGGGATTTTGGAGCGTTAATTGTGTATCTTGCTTTTATTTAAGATCGAAGAAACTAAATAAATAAAATTGACAAGCTGTCATCCTGACAATGCAAAATAAAGTATTTTGTGCAATGCAAAGTAGTACTTTGTGATGCAGACACATCGGGCCACATACTACTATAGATGCATCCGCAATTGCGCGACTTCTCTTCCTAACTCCTGGAAATAACTCAGAAATAAACCTACTAGTATATACAAAATTGCTATATACCAACAGCAAAAGATGAAAAGAGATGGAAGGGTTTAGAGATGTTTCAAGATTAAATTTGTCGACTTCACCATCTCGTTAGAGTGCGGACTCCTGTTTCAATACTTCTTTTGCTTCTTTCTTTTGGTAATAACTAAGAAATACACCTGCTAATATATATAAGATTGCTATGTATAGATATACCAACAGCAAACGATGAAAAGAGAAAGAGGATTGTAGCGATGTTTCGAGATTAAAGGGGTTCGTAGATTTTTGTTCCGAGCCTGGCCATACCGCCCGGTTGCCAATTAGGGACACCTAAAGAAACAAAAAACTACTAAAGTCGCTATGTCCTAAAACGTCACGTTACAGAGCTATTTGCAGGAAAAGATCGATGTTTGAGAACTTCAATAACTATGAAAAAATTATTCATTAATTGTTTCTATTCAGTATAATATATTCAAATAGCAATTCTTACATTGATTAAACTTTTAACATGAGTATTATTATATTTACCTGACCGCAACGGAGCCCAAATGAAAGATAATGGTTTCTAAATAGCATAAACATTTTGGGCTGTCATAATATTTTTCAGTAGAAACTGAATTTAATGTACTGTATGCGGAGCTTGCCTACAGTACTTATACTATACCTATTTAGAAAGTTCGCAAGTATCCTCTGTAAGTATCTCCATCACCGATAAGTCGTTCTCGTCTTTGAAATAGGACTAAAATGATTGAAATATTAATCAATATTACAAACTCATCATTTATTGTTATTGTTACAAGATGCCTCACAGGGGAAGCAAGTCACGAAAACTACTACTCCACCAAAACTGTGGATTATTCTTATCTATAAATGTATACAGCTGATGGTTGTGCAAATAAAATGTAACACAGTTACCTATTTATAGTTTATATACGTATTAAAGTATTACTAATATAAAACATTAAAATACACTTTCGTTAATCTTAATCATCATCATCGGATAAAATAATATTATCGAAGAAGGCGGCTGGTGGTTGGACAGGGGTCTCTTCAGTGACGTGCACAGACATTTTCAGCAGGGTAGACAAAAAGAAAACTCCAAAATCCTAACACAAGCACCACTTGTCATATGTATGTAAAAAATAATATTAATGTGATTGAATTTTGCATTATTTATTCACTGGAACTCTTTTTAAAAATATTTGAACGGTAGCAAAATTGCTACTCGCTATCTTACAAAGCTACAACACTAAAGAAAAATTAAATATAATTTCGTTCAAAATTGAATGCCGGTAGGCGCCATCCAGTTATCTATTAGAAATTAAATGTTACGTCATGTTATCTTATCACACATATTATGCAGAATTTTCGTCCATATTACACATTGCCTACACAAGAAAACAACACGTGCGAAATAAACAAAGGTTGTTGGTTGTAATACTAGATACGTACATAGCATACATATTTATCATTACGGCTTCCTGTGTTCGAAAAATAGACTAAAAATCTTTATAAACGGTAAAAATAGGCACTTATACTATTTTAACTAATACTTAATAAGGATAAATCAGTCTAGGCTATTACCAGAATCATAAAATGCGTAGAAACATTTTACTGAGTATTTTTTTATGGTTATTAAAGTTCCCATACATCGATCTTTTCCTGCAAATAACTCTGTAACGTGACGTTTTAGGACATAGGGTATCGAGTATTTGTTTGTAAGTGTCCCCCCCATCGATATATATATATAGGTTTTATCGTGCGCTGCCATTTTGAAAAAAAAAAACAAAATGGCAGCTCAAAAGTATGCCAAAATCTTCGAATCCCTTTCTCATCTTCAACTATCTCCTAAGAGTGCGGACTCCTATTTCAATACTGCTCCTGGAAGTAGCTCGGAAATACACCTACTAGTTTACATAAGACTAGCGGTACCCGCAACTTCATCCGCGTGGAAAATTTTTCCGTGACCTCTCCGAGTTACAGAGCACAGTTACAGAGGTTACCCGAGATACCTATATTGTTGAAGGAGATCTTGAAAAGAGTTACTCTCTATCCCGGAGCATACGCCACATTGAATTTATGATGACGTCAAATGTACAAAAACTCGCCTGTGTATCCCATTTCATTTGATACCTATATTGTTGGAGGTCTGAAAAAAAGTTACTTTCTATCGCGCAGCATACGTCGTATTGGATTTATGATGACGTCACATATACAGAAACCTTCCTCTGCATATTCCATTTCATTTGATAAATATACTGTTTGTGTTCAACAAAAAAATTGTTTCTTGTAATGCAACGTTCGCCATAATGCATTTATGATGACGTCACACATACAGAAATCTTCTCCTGTGTATCCCATTTCAGTTGATACCCATATTGTTGATGTTGAACAAAAAAACAAAAAAAAAACAACGTTATGTATGTCAGTGACATATAGAACTACTTTGAGAAGGTCAGAGTAAAGTGTCTCACTTGTAGCGATTCGGTGTATTTTTATTAGCACGAGCTCGTATCGAATAGTAGGTGATTAAAAAAGGCATGAAACAAAAGCACTTTGTGATAGTCACTAGTGCAAGCCATATTTCATATATTTCAGTGTCTTTGAAGTGTACCTACATTCTGCACATTTAGTACTAAATTATCTATTCTGTGAAAATCACAGAATGTTAATGGTATATGGTAGTGTGCATTGTAGTACGTCCATGTACATGCAGAATACTAATGTACTGGCTTAGATCACAAATAAATAATAATACTGCCGAAAATAACTATCACAATCACAAGTTCACAACTAATCATATTCACAGGTCACAACATTATACTACTCTAGGCTTCTTAATTTGCTAAAATAAAATAATAAACAAGTTAATGATTGAAACAACTTATAGTATTTGTGAAAATAATATTTGATTATTTAATTATTTACACATATAAATATTTCACATTAAAATTTAAATTGGTCTTTGAACTCATATTTCGACATAATTTACTACTTAACAACCTTTTTTTCACTTTGGCAGCCCTGGAGCGTTCATTCGCCAATCATAGAATTTATGTAAGTCGCATTCAAAAGCATTAACCAATTAGAGAATAATCTCGGTACCACATTGACGGCTAAATCGGCATTGCCATGGTTAGCTGATAATTACCCACGTTCAATTTATACTTTACTGTTCTGCTTCGGTATTTTTTATTTTTTGTTTCAGTGTTCTTATATTAAATGTAATATAAATAAAATATAAATAATGTGATTGTTTTTGAAATGTGTTGTTATATAAAGGTCTAATGTTACCGTTAGTCATATTTTTCACATAACGCGTCATATATTTTTGTTGTATTGGTTATCATTATTTAATTTGGTCCCTATATAAAAACTAGCGCACTCTGCAACACTGTGTTATGATGGTGTCTAATGTCTAAAGGAATGCTAATAGAACGCTATTTGTCGCATAATATAGAACCTAGCTATTAGTCGCACCTGCTAACTAGCTACTCATGAAATTGTAATTTAGAATTATGCAGTAGCAACCCACGTCCTAACGGAAGTTACCATTTCTATGACGTCATGGGCGGAGTTTAGTTGAAGATCGAATTTGGATTCGGTTGGCGGGCGCGGCCATCTTGGTGAATTAGTGACCTGGCGATTCGGTTTTAGTTAGTGAAAAATCATTTGTCATCCACAATGTCCGAAAGGGAAGATAATGTGTATAAAGCTAAGTTAGCCGAGCAGGCAGAGCGCTATGATGGTGAGTACATATTTTCTCTCTAACTTGTAGTATCGAGATGAAAATTTCATTGTATTTTCGCCGACAGTTGAAAGACGATTTGGTGATAGTCCGAAAAAAGTTTGAATCAATACCTCTCATACTGTTCGAGTTCGACCTTTTTTGGTTCAAAAATGTGTATAACACATTTACATTTTGCGTTTTATGTGCAAAATTGTAAGAAATCAATGGCATTCTTTGGGCTTGGTCAGCGATCGATGCGTCATCCGCCGGTGGGATGCCCTTTCCTTTTTTACAGCAGTTAAATGATGAAAAACCGACGCAATACCTGTTCATTACTCTTACAATCTAATTATGTCATAATTTTTTCTTTCAATGCGATCTTATCCCGCTATGTAACAGTTGTAATCACTGTAGTATTCGTGAGGAAAAACTGTGATAATATCCCATCCCGGGAAGTAAAATAAGCGATCGATCTCATCGCGATCGTTCATGCATGTCGTACCTTGGACAGATGTCTCTATTGGTGATTGTGGAATGTTCTAGATGTGTTGGGATGCATAAATTCTTTGTGACGCCACTTCAGTTTCACCTATTGTTTTAGCTGTGAGACTATCGCATTTTCACACATTTGAATCGAGATGGTACAGTTATTGTCAAGGTTATTATCTAACTGGGGGGGTCTGTGAGTACCTTGTTTCGCTGGCTAGTCGTTTTGCATTTAGGCCTAGCCTTCACGGTGAGCAACCTCAAATACCTCGTGGAGTTCAATGACATTGCTCATTGCACTTCCTAAATTGTCATGTCAATTAATAAATTTCACTCTCACTTTGTTCTTATGACTCATTGGGGTCACTGGAAAACATGACCTAATACAACCTTAGATAATTGAGACATTTTAAATATTGGAGACATTATTGATCTTTTACACATACCTTATCAGTTTTCTCATAATCTGTAAAGATAAGAACTTTCTATTGCATTTGTCCCTACATTTTGAAGTTACTATGTATCTTATTAATAATTGCTGGAAATAGTGTCAGCTGTTAAGGTATTCATGGTTAAAATATATTAATATGTTTGATTCATTATTACATCTTCTTGAAAAGCCTTTTCTGGCTAGAAACTGTTGTCTATATTTTAAACATGATTTTGTAATAGTCGTTTTTATTTCAATGATACATTTTTTAAATTATGTAACAATGTGACAATATTTCATGAAGTGGTGACAAATATATGACTTTTAAAACATTGAATGGTGTATTCCAGAAATGGTGGAGGCGATGAAGAATGTAGCCTCTCGCAATGTAACAGACAATGAACTGACAGTGGAGGAAAGGAATCTACTGTCAGTTGCATACAAGAATGTAATTGGTGCCCGCCGAGCGTCCTGGAGGATCATCTCCTCCATTGAACAGAAGGAAGAAACAAAAGTATGTTATGTTTATTTTATTGATTATAATCTATATATATATGTGTGGAATTCCTGCAATATGAAACTGCATTTTTAATATTAGACTTGTTTTTGCATCCGTATTGAGAAAAAAATGGATTTATTGAATTGATACATCATAAATATAATGGCTGTTACATAACTTCAATTGCTTAAAAATTTGTTAAACCCATTTATTAACAAATTTTTGCACATCAAGTCGATTGCATGACCCTAAATGAACATTAAGCTTGTTCTATGGGTGCCATATGATCTTGGTTACTACCCAGCCTTCAAATCTATTTGGAAATGTCTGTTTCTAAATAGGTCTGGTTGAGGATGATTGCATATTTTCCATTGGCTGGAAATGGACAAAATAGATTGTTTCAGCCTATTACAAAAATATGTCATCAATGTTCATCAATGATTTAAAATTGAGAATGAGAAAGAAAACTTAGGTTAGTCGGCTGTAAATATTGTAGTTACCCTTAAACTAAAAAAATTGCAAAATCTTTAGTTGTATTTATCCACATAAGGGCTCCAATGAATTATTCAAATCGCTACTCTAAAATATGAACTTTCTATTCTGTACTAAAATTCTTAACTTTTTTATATGGCTGCAACACAACAAAAACTCCACGAGGTGCGATGACTAATTCACCATGTAATAGCAATACAGAATGAGTAACACAATTCAGTCGTTTGTACAGTTATCTGAATCTGAGTTTTTGTCAAACATTTACAGACAAAAAGAGATAGAATGCAAGGGCAAGTATATTCTTTTTGTCACTCTATGGTAACCTCTGAAAATGGGTTATTGATTTTAGACAATTTATCTCTCTTAATAAACATATTATTTACTGTATCTTAGTAAATATATTATTTACTAAAATTGTTATCTATAATGATTTAGGAGAAATTACTCCATATTGACAAAATACATGCTAATTGTTCTAGAAACACACTTGGATATAGTTATGTAGCATTTATATGATTTTTTTTTATTGTCACTGTCTTCACTTTCTAATTCTAAAATATCAAGAAAAGTTGTGGAAGTGCTAGGTAATCAGGAAATAGAGGGGGCACTAGAAAGTCAGAATAAAATGAGATTTTACACACTCGGTTAATGTAAAATGGGAGAAAACATTTCATGCTCTAGTCTGATCATTAATTCAGATTTGAAGCATTTATACTCATTGGAAAAAATATAATGATATGAGTTATGAAATGATTTATTGTTTGTAATACTTATTCTTTATTATTTTTTTAAATTAAAGAAATCTTTAAAACAAACATGATTGGTCAGGGAAATTCAGCAAAATTGTCAGAGAAGGCAAAAGGAAAAGGAATTTTTTGTAGCATTTTCAGGGAACATCCCCTGTTTATATTTATTGTTTAAATTCACTTGTAGTCTAAGACAGAGTAGTCCCCTAGTTCATTGTGTGGTACCCATTATGACAGGCCTATCTGTGTAGCGTTTAGTGTATCTTCCTTCTAACCAGTGGGCCTCTGGTTCAATTCCTAGCTATGTCAATTTAGGAAACCAATGTTTATAAGTCGTCTCACGAGTTTGGCTGTTAGGATGCTCCTCCAGTTTGTTGTGTGGTACCCATAAGCCTAATGCTTTGAGTGTCACATAATATTAGGTTAATTGTTTGGAATATTTGTTTGTGTATATGATGAAGTTTATGGAAGTGAAAGAATTGCATATGGACCGTGATACAGACTTCATTCTCTCTGTTGACCCCATTAAGAATATATCGATATGTATGTGTATTATAAAAGTCCAATGTTAAGTTTGAGGCCACGTAATTGTTTATCTGAATATATTATTAATTAATAAATTATAATGATTATACAGCGGGTTCATAAGTCTCCAAGAAATATATTAACATAATTTGTACTTAATTTACTTACATTACGTTTCTCACTAATTGTTCTGCGACATTTGCTATTGAGGTTATAAAATATGTAGTGATTACGGTCAAAATTGCTTTTAGGTCGGTTGGTTACCTGTTTTAGTCTACTAAGTTATAACTTGGCTTGGCCTAGAATTAACCTACTATTTTTAATATGGTTAGAAAATTATGAGTAATATACATAATCATTCATTAGGTTAGCAATCTGCTCACATACACTTTATCTTCTAATAATTTTACCTCATAATTGTTCATACATATATGAATATATTAATTTATCTCAAAATTTTATTTTCGAATTCATCACAGATAATAAAAAGATTTAATTGTTTAAGTATTATTTTTGTTTTAAATACATACCACATACCCATTTGTAGAGAGTATATGATTAGGCGAAATATATGATTAAGTTAGACTATACAACATATGAATTTTTCATCACACAAATATCTACATTTAAAATTAAGTTAATAAGACATACCTTACACAGTCCTTTTCAGACTAGTTGATTGTTCTCGAAATGGATAATAATAAATAAATAAAAATAAATATTTGAATTTCATAGGGAAATATAAAGTTATTGGGAGTAGAGCAGATAAGCTAGAGGGAGCTGAAGCTATCGGAATATGACATCACAAACTCTCGGTGCCGTCGTCCAGGGCTAGGAGTGACAGAGACAGAGCTTACTTACTCCCATTACTTGTTTTTAAAATCCAGAAACTTCTGTACTTTTCAAAGAATTTAATATATTTTTTCTCACATTTTGGAACCATAATGATCGCACACAGTAAGTTTTCTACTTAAACATTGAGGCTGTGGAATGAGCTCCCTGTCGTTCTTTTCCTAAGAGATTACAGCATGAGTGTTTTCAAAAAACACATGAAAAGGTTTTTACAGAGTTGGCAACATGCAAGTGATCTGGTGTCGCAGGGATCTATGATAACAGCCTAACACTACCTTTATGGTATTAAAAATAACTATGGAGCCTTCAAACCATTGCATCAGCAAACCAAGCAAGAAAAAATTTTAAATCAGTCCTTTTATTTAAAGCCATATTTTCTTAAGTCCATCTAAGCTGAAACCTTAATGGATTATTCAGTGCTTAACATAAAAATATCTCAGAAACAATTGCAAACTTATCAAGACATATTGCAGCAAAGGTCTAAACAATAATCAAGGTGCCCACTATCAGGAAAGTCAGGGAAGCTCAAGGTGGTTAGAAAAAGTCAGTGAAATTAAAGGGTCATTTAGAAGGTCAAGGAAAGGAATGAATAAGAAAACTTGCATGCTTTCTCTGTGATCGTAATATCAGTCTGATCCTTATTCCAGACCCATTGAAGTATTTGCCTTCAATGCAAAAAATAACTAGCATAGATGAACGTAGTAAGTCAGGGAAATTTGACAAAATGGTCAGGGAAAATTAGGAAAAATTCAGATTTTTTTTTTACTTTGCAAAAGACACTGTTAGAATAATTAATAAATATGAACTTTGTCTATAAACTGCAGATTTTTTTAATTGTCGAAGGAACCCTATATAACCTAAAGTACCCAGGAGATTGGAGAGACTACCTTGACATTTCCACCCTTTATAATATTATAGAGAGAACGGATTTGGTAAACTTATTTATGTGTGGAGTGTAGAGTGGTAGAGCCATGCTGCATTGCAGCACGAATTTTGCCAGCTCTCCTGGTGTAATACCACCTCTCACAGAATATCGTTCACAGACGTTGCGGGTGTCTATGCGCGGCGGTGGTCACTCTCCATCAGGTGACCCGCACGCTTATTATGTAACTTGCAGACAACATGCGACAGCCAATATCGCGCGATATCTGCTGTCAAAACGAGAATTTGTGTAATGTAATTTGTATAGTGGCGCTAAATCAACTGCGATAAGTGCATTTTACGGTCATAAAATTAAAATTTTTTATTACAATTAGTCACCGGTCGCGTAGTGACCGCGTGGCTGTCGCTGTCTGCTAATTTTTAGGTAATCACCACGCCGATCGCTTATTTACTCCCTCTTTCATAAAAAAAATCTGGAATCACTGCACCTATGTATTTGAATAATTCTTTCATCATTTGTAAAGTACATTATTCCAGATGGACGCAGGCTATATGTATATGTTTTCAACCCGGTCGTACTTGAAACGGGCCGCTAGTTAATTATAAAGGAATTTCAAGTTCTTTTCGTGGTTTTAAGTCTGTTTACTGCCTTCAACATAACTTTCTTTTCATTATTCATTAAGATTGGTTAAGGTCCACGTTACATTGTGCATTTTAGACTATTAAAGCGAGCATACCAGCGCGCAAAATATACAACATAGTAATAATAGTCTGTGTGTATTATGTAGCATGAAGATAATTTACTGAAACTATTGAATGAGAATCGCAAAGGAATTTAGGGTGTTGAACTGGACGTGGTCATTGTATGTGACACATTACTACTGAAATTAATTTATTTAGTAGGTATATATTCTGCTCAGGCTTCAGTCACAAACCAAGAACTTAATTCTGGTTTTTACTTATTTTTAAATGCACCCTTGTACAATGTATATCAATTAACTTCAAAACTCATTCATGAATATTCTTAGGGTTTCGTACTAAGGTTTTTTTAAGAAAGGAAGAACTGAATCTTACGTGATGATCAGTCATACATCTATCTCGTCAATTTTCTCTGAAACTAAAGGCTTGGTCAAATAGAAGGCGTTCAAGGGGCGGTAATGGCTATTTCCTTAGTTTTATTGAGTATACACAACGAGGTTCAATATTGTCTGTGGGTGTTGGACATCCCGAGTAGCCACGGAGTCGGCGCCACTCCACCTCTCGTTTAATGGAAAGTGACGATATTCAGTGTATAGTCAACCGAAGGTTACGCGATTTTCTTATACTTACGTCACTTCAAGAAATATGCTGCAAATTTTGTTTGCGGTACTACTTAATATTGATATAACATAATGTCACCTCATTTACCTTTGGAGAATGAAGAGTGCATCAAGTTAGAATTTGGGCATTGAAATGAGAACAGGTGTAATGACAAAGTGCCAATAGTGACAGGTAGATGTCGTCTTTACACAAATCCCTTATTAGCTTGATAGTGGCTAATCGAAGTGGAGCTCCGCGGGGTTATTACCTAAAAATTTGCAGACAGCGACAGCCACGCGATCACGACCGGTCACTAATTGTAATAAAAAATTGATATCATGTATGACGATTGCGTATCTATTATTCTACCGTAAGATGTAGGTAAAAGACCGTAAAATGTAGGTAGTTTTCCGGTTGATTTAGCGCCACTATACAAATTGCACTACACAAATTCTCGTTTTGACAGCAGATATCGCGCAATGTTGACTGTCGCATGCTGTTTGCAAAATACGTAATAAGCGTGCCGGTTGTTTATGGCCAGCGTATGTGGTTCGCACTGTGGTGACACTGCGAGGATGTAGAGAGACCTCCCCGATAAGTGCACAACGCGAGAGGGTCTGCGGTACCTTCCGTAGGAAATCCCGGGGCTTGTCGACAACACGCGAGGAACGATCGGCACGCTTATTACGTAACTTGCAGACAGCATGCGACAGCCAATATTGCGCGATATCTGCTGTCAAAACGAGAATTCTTGTAATGTTATTTGTATAGTGGCGCTAAATCAATCGCAAAATGTGCATTTTATGGTTATACAATAATAGATACGCATCGTCATACATGATACCAATTTTTTATTACAATTAATCACCGGTCGTGTAGTGATCGCGTGGCTGTCGCTGTCTGCAAATTTTTAGGTATTAACCACATGCACACACTCGTTCACGATGTTGCGCTGATGTACCACTGACATCGGTCGACATTTAATAAAAATAATATAAAAAATATGTACATCTCATTTCCAAGGGTTTCTCAAGGGTCATTCTTCGAAGCAAACCAAGCGGTTTGGACGCGATAGATTTAATTTCAACATCGCCGACAATGACGATTTTTTTTTATATATGTGTTAATAAAGAGAATGTCTGGTGTTGGCAACACCGACGATTAAAGAACAAGAGAACACTGGCGCCCTCTATCAGAGCGCGACCGGTGTTCGTGATGTCATCAAGAACGAGCGACCGACCGGCTTGCTCCCCAATGCGAGATTATATCAATCAAAATTCGAACACGCCTTGACACTTGAAGTAACGAAAGAAGTATGTAAGAACCGCGACGCTAGGCGTTCCGTTTTATCTGACTACCCCGTTAGGGATACAGCGTGAAGATATTATGTGTGTATGTAATTATTCTGAAGTATAGTTCCGAGTGATCAATTCCTAAAGCTACCTAAAATATTTAACACTTGTTTTTATTACTGGCAAGAAAAACTGAAAGAACTTTTATGTTATATAAAGAATAGCACTGAAGAAAAATTACCTGTGGCTGTAGGTACTACTAAAATATATTCATATTCCAAATAGAATATTTTAATTTAAATTTCAAATAATTTGGGTGTTTTACGTCATATCGTTTTTCTCTTCGAACAGCTTCAATTAATTCTTCCTCCATTTTTATCTCGCGCCACTGCCAATCGATAAAATCGTCCGAGTTACCTTGGGGTCTCTTGCACGGTAAGCAAGTTTACTCTCGTGTATGAGTGAGCATGGCGCGGCCATGTGCATGTGAATAGCACCTAACCTCTCGATGATAACACGCCGGTCGAGAGATGACATCGCGTCGCCCACGAATGTTCACGTGAGGCTTGCTAACAAATTGTCGATTAGTTGACGGCTAGACGTCAACTCGTCTGATGGGCCACCCATTGTAATTAGTGGACACGGCACAGCGGCTAGATGGTTGTTATGGTGGGATGACGGGGTGTATCAATGACTGTTGTCTTAGGTAGAGAATGCAGCAGTGAATTCAAGATTAGTTATTTTTTTACGAGATGTAGTACATCGTATTTGTGTTCGTCTATAAAATGTGTTGTCCTGTGATTTGTCTGTATTTTATGCTGTGATGTTTTCCTTGTTAGGTGTGAATATTTGCTCCTCTCCAAATTACAATCTAAAGGAAAATTTTATTTTGCTTCAAATGCTGGAATCTTAATTACGGTTGTCATAATTATTGTTCCTGTGATCTTCATTTTACGGGACGTTGGCAATATTCGCAATCGCGACGGTGCCATTCAACTAAAGAAGAAGAAGATTAGTTATTTTTATATACATACATAGTCGGGTTTTATAACTTTTATTTTTATTTATTTTTTAAAGTTGTACGCGCATTAGGCAAAAAAGATTAGAATGTATTTCATCAGGCAACGGAAGTTACGTCATCTATGGTAACTCACAATGAAGTTAACAACGGAAAGTTTATTTTGTTTATATGTGACTAATTTTAATTATAAAATTAAAGAATGAAATCAACCATTCATTTCAAGCGGTCAGTTTCAATTTTCTTTATATGTGTCCACTTTTAATTTTATTTCATCCATTTCATGCGGGCAGTTTTAATTTTTTTTATATACAACCAGTTTTAATTTTTATTACATACATTTCCAATGGGCAGTTTCGATTTTCTTCGTTCTTTGTGACCCTTTTTTTTATTTCATCCAATTCAAATTAAAACAATTTCCTATTCACGCCAAAGAAGTAGTAACTTCTTACGTGCTTACACGCAAAAATGCAAGAGACTCCTAGGTAGCTGAGACAATTTTATCAATAAGTACAAGCGGGCTTTAATTTAAATATGAAAAATGTTGGGCTGATTAATTTTTTTTAGTCCTTGACGTTATGTCGTATTACAAACGCTATATTGTATTTTTCAAAAAACAACCTAACCTATTTCACGCGCGTAATTGAAACTTATCCAATCATACCTCGTACGTGACATCGGTTATGTGATTTATGGCCGATTGCACCAATGCTATTTTAGGAGTCACATAACTATGTATCCCCACATTATAAGGTCTTCTAAACCGGTTCTTAGATAATATTCGTTTTCACCAATCTAACGGTTCCCTAGTAATGTCAGACAGTTACGTGACGTTTTATTGTTGCTATAGTGACTATTCATTTGCAAATGTTTATCGATAAAACGTTATTGTATTGTTTTAATTCTAGTTTTCCATATATAATAAATTATTCTCCGTATTGCCTTCGATCACATATAACTAGATACACAATCAACACTCCAAAAATGTCCGAACCAAATGTGCGCTAAATGAGTATTTAAGCGCACTTCTATTTTAGTGGTATTCGAAAACGATAACAGCGAACATGTCAAAGTGCTCCTTCAAAAATTGCAAAAATAACACATATAGAACGCTAAAAAAAGACGTGAGTTCTTATTTTCGGTTAATAAATAAATAATATTATTTACGTGTTCATTATTTCATTATAGTAATAACGTTACATAGCTCTTTTTTATTAAATTCGTAATCATATTTTGAAATATTGCCTGACAATATTCGTCTTATCCTTGTCACTTTCACGTAACAAATCAACGTAGCAACATAGCAACGTAAATAGATTATTTGAATTATATTTTATGCACGAGACGTAAGATTGCACTTTAAATATTTTATTTGACAAACTTCGTTTCAATGTCATACAAGAATCGTTTACGAGCGTTTATAACCTTATGGTTTGACAGTAAGGTCTCCTTTGGATTAACACAATATTGCCGATAATACTTTACGATATTAAAAATATATACGTCAATTCGGACAATAATTTGTTTAAATTTTATAGGAGATTGTGAATCTTGTTATATGTGATCGAAGCATATTGCCAAAAACTAACACACAAACAACACTGTCACATAGTGTCAATGGGTTCGAAAATCGAGTTTTTAAATTAGGCGATCGTGAAACGCAAAATTATCGTTAGCGAACCCCTATCCTTTTCTAGGGGTTCGCTAGGTATTAGGCGACTTTGGTTTATTCACACTATTGTAGTTTAAGGGTGTTAAACTCCAATAGGGTGAATAAACAGAGGAGACGACACAATCGGATTATGACGTAAAAATTCGTATTGTGTGAGGAGAAAGATGAGATTGAGGAAGCCAAAGAAATATGTAGACACCTCTGATTTACTCCCCTTAGAGATGCAGTGTGATATGTATGTATGTAAATTCGTAGTGTATGTAAATCCAGTGCTAAGAGTGACAGTTTATCCTCACAGCTTCAGGTTAGAAGCCAACGATTTAATTATTTTTCAATGGAATTCAGATGTTTTTTCACAGATCGATGCATTGTGTTAAAACCTATCTTTCAGTTTAAGAGAATAGGTTAAGAAACAGATAACCTAGCATCAACGTGTAATATAAACATTTGCCTAAGACTCATTTTTGTAGTGAAAATTGATAAGATACTTTCATACTACAAATAATGAGTTATATTACAAAGGCCTCATTTAACGGGAGATCGTTTAAACGAGTAGGTATAATGATAACATAACAATGTCAGCATGAGTGGGATTTGCTCGTAATTTACTGAAATAGTAACAATGAAATAGATAATTTATTATTAATAGATTTATTAGACAGGTTTTCGAATCAGGTTTTAAAAATGTTTTAAAGATTCCATATATCTGAAGTTTTCAAAGCGAATTTGATGTGATAGAGATTTACGTAAATATTATAGGAAAAATAAAACAATGTCTCTAACTGTAACAGTTAGAAATTGGCAATATCTTTTACAAATTGTGCTCGTTTCGTGTAGGTTTTTTCAGACTAAATCCACTTTCGAATGGACTACTGTTTGAATGCAAAACCGGCCAAGTACTTATCGGACTACGCACAGTGAAGGGTTCCGTAGTCAAGATGCACAATAAGTTATTTTTCATTCCATCTATTCGAAAAACGATGATTGGTTCCCCGATCGCAAAAAAAAAAAATTAATCGAGGAACCAGTCATCGTCTTTTTTCTTAAAGACTTTCATAGAGGGCAGAAATGAGTTTGAATAAGAAACACGAATTGGTCAAATGAAAATATAGTATGAAAAATGTTATTGGCTGATGATTATGACGCTAACCGCGAGCCAAGCCAGAAAAAAAAAGAAATTATAAATTCAAAAATATGTTTTTTTTTTGGTACTTTTTGGCGGGAACGGGAGAAGTGAGGTTGTCATTTTATTTAGATTTTCTATTTTTTACATTTTTAGGAGTTTTAAAAGTACAACAAGCGGCGGTGGTCGCGGTGGTTCCATCGAGTTATTCGGCTGCTCGTTTGCCCCCTCCTTTACAAAAAAAGGTCAATTTGGTATAAAAACTTTTCAAAATTGACCTGGGGTCTCAGTGTTCCTGGGAGTTCCCCCAGTTCGCTGTCTGGTACCCATTGTGCAAGCCTAGTCTTTAATTGTGTAATTGTCTAGAGCTCTAGAGTATTATTGTGCCTCAGATTGTATGGAAAAGTGCTACCCCTGATTTTATTTTTCGCGTAATTTCAAATATGTATACCTACCTTCCAAAGTTCATCTACATAGTGCCAATAGCCTCCGTGTAAATTGGCTGTGACATACGGACGTACAGACGGACAGGATGAAAATATAAATTGTTTTCCTAAAAAGAGAAAAAATAAATTGTATCCAAAGTATTCTTTATCTAATTTTTTGTTTCGTAATTCTGGTTTTTGGTTATCGATTTACGTCTCTGTGCTTAATGTAAATTCAATATATGTGACAGCCTGCTGACAAACAGACGGACAGAGACATAATGAGGAAACTGTTTATCCACGACGACCTCGATAGCGTATTGGTTTAGCTGTTGCATTCATGCGCGGAAGGTTCTGGGTTCGATCCTGGTCGGGTCAATTTAGGAAACGTCTCTGGTCTGGGTGTATTGGGAGACGCCCCTAGTAGTCGTTGTCTGGTTCTCATAACAGGGAATGCTCTAGTTTGAGACCAGATTATTGGTGTCTTTGTCTGAGGCATTATTATTATTATTTCGAATACTGGCTTCTGTTATTACATTTTAAATACTGAAAGCATTTTGTATACTTCAGTATTTAAAATTGATTAATGTAGGCAGTATTTAAAATTGATTAATGTAGGCACAGATACTTAAAATGTAAGTTGTTTGATTAGTGTCTGTGAGTACACTAGCTTATGTATGAATGGATAAATTGCAGGGCGCAGAGGACAAACTCAACATGATCCGAGCATACCGCAGCCAGGTGGAGAAGGAGCTCCGCGACATCTGCTCAGACATACTCGGCGTGCTCGACAAACACTTAATTCCTAGCTCACAGACTGGCGAGTCCAAAGTGTTCTACTACAAAATGAAGGTAATCAAGTTTTGAATACTGTAACCATTACTTTTAGCATTTTCTGAAACGAGAGTAACTGAAGCAAGCTCGGACCAAAGGATCAAAATTGATGGAGCATTTATTTGCTCTAAGAGAGTGTCCATTTTTTGTCGATTTAGTTTCTAGACTTCGTAACTAGGAAACAACAACAATACAGTTGAACATGACACTTTATTATTGTGCATACTAATAACCAAAACACTTAAAGATATAATAGTATTTTGCAAATAATTATTTCAGTAATGCAACGTTTTGTACTTGGAGTCGGTCATGAGATGACACGAACTACACCGACAATGTGAGGTTTCCTTACTTACTGAAGCTAACCGTTGTACTCGTGGTTATGTTCAATGAGATAGAAAGACGAAAATTCGTGCGACACACCGTTATAAGAGTTACAACTTATTATGGCTTCATCTATTCTGTTTTTTTTCCAAGGAGGAAAGTGACATAGGTCAGTGACAAAGTCCCCTCGGAATAATGATGAACATAGAACCTCGGCTTAAATAAAAACTTATTGACTGCTTTCCTATTGTTTTTCAATAGCAATAATATGGTGTTTTGGTGTTAACGAGAATATTGAGATCGACTAAGTGTCGTTGGCATAAATAAAAGGTACCCTTGGCAACCTATATAAGTAAGAAATGTAAAATTGCAGTAGTAAGGGATCCCTCTTTTTACATTGCCTTATCAATGGCATAAGCAAAAATAGAATGAACTGTTTTATTTTGTTGCCATTTTAGCCCGTCTTCTATTTATCTCATTGCTCTAAGGTATCTCTGTACTTATGTCGCTCTGTTTCAAGATTATCCCTGAGAATATAATTGTCCCATTATCTTTCGGGTTTCGGTAGCACACCAACCGAAATTATGATGGAATATCGAAACTACGTGACTTTTCGCACTGCCCTCGGTGGCCGATTGGCCATCGATATACCGGGATGTCACCTCGCCCCACTCCATGTACAGTAGGAACTGTTTTTTTGTAACAAAATTATTATTTTAGCGAACAATTTGTAGCTACACATTTTGTTGACAGAGCAATTTTGTAAGAAAGCCGAGCGTGGCTCGCGAGCCAATCAACAGTCGTTCTTTTGACCACCTCTAATTGTGTCGTGATGTGAGGTCATGCATTTGAAAAAGAACACGTAAACTTTGATTAAAAATAATAACTTAAGTAAATAAAATTATAAAAATTATGAGTGAACCATATAATTTAGTCTAACTTTCAATCCATTAGTATAAATTTTAAATAAAGATTTTGTATAATATTATTAAAAACTGCTTCTGTGGAAAAGCGCATTTGCAATTACATAAAATGTATAGAAGAGTAACCTTTTTTTAATTTCAGTTGTAAAAACTAGTTTTGGTCGAACACTAATAACTACAAGTTAGTATTTTATTTAGAAGGGGATGCAAGTTGTAACCTTTTGGCATTGTGATACCCCACAGGCACAGGCTAACGTTATAAGGGGATGGTCACATAAATAAATAATCCCGTAATATTAAAAAAATATTTGTTAAAAACTTTAAAAAAAAAAAGTGGTAAGATTTTAATTTAAAACAATATACATTTTTTTTGAGTTATCATATTCAGATTGTGGCTACATTGTCTGTATTTTTTTACTAACGATTTCACCCACGTTTAATTTGATATTTATTGGGTATAAAGAGTATATTAGATTACTCTGAAAAGTTCTCTATCTGTCGATGAAAATCCCTTCAGAATTGATTCAACCGTTTTGGAGTTAGTCTGGTCGAACGGACGAAATTTTAAATGCCGCGTATTTAGATTTTGTTAACGTCTCTATGAACTTAAGTAAAGGGTCTATTTTGAACACAGACACTTCAATTTTATTTATTTATGTAGACAAATATAACAAGTTCTCTTAGATTAAAGATGAAATTAATTTAACATATTTAAATATTATCTATCTACAAGTGTCTCATGGCTATAGAAGGTTATACACATATGAATGTAATTTCTACATTGTGTGAATTACAAAACATGATTCAAGGATACCTACATTCTTGATAATATTATAATGAGTTTTTGTGTAGGTTTTATTAAATCATTTTCAATGATACCTGCTTAAAATTATATTATTATGTATATTCATCTGCAATCCTAAGTTAAATATGTGTCGTTGGATAATCACACGAATCGGATCTTCGCGATAATCCTACAACTATATGAGTAGAACCTGCAAGATAGGTCTGTTAAATCTGATTTTTTATGCTTATTATAATATTAAAATATTCAATATATAATTAAATTATAATATTGCATTATACATAGTTTCATTTTATTTGGACAAATCACATAATTTTTTTTTAATAAAAAAATTTCATGATATCGAAGATATGTTTATTAAATAATAAAAGAAACCACCTATAAACCAAAATTTCGTAATGCCATGAATAGAGCAGCTTATTTATGCGTACAAGTAATTCATAAATGATGTTTAAAAACGGGTTTTCAATCTTATTAGTATGGAAAATTATATCATCCAGACATCCTTTCATTAAACCAAATCCTTGGAACATGAAAAGAACCAATACTCTATTGTGAATAGACATTAGACGTAATCTGTACAATAAATCCGAATTCTCGTGCCCAATGTTGCGTTTCCTCCAAAAATCAGGGAAAAATTGTACATACTCCTGCCTGCTATTGTGATGAAGGACAAATGCCTGCATAATCACATGTATATAAAAAAACATGACGTGTACCAATATCTATCAGAGTTCCATATAAAAATGTCCAAAAATCCTTTCGTTGACAGAATATTGGACCATAAGATAATAGGAGTAAGATCGTTTTTATAACGACAACAATAGAACTTACCTGCGTTTTTTATTCTCTCATAAGGATATGTGAGCACAAAGGAAAATGCTGTATATAAATGAACCGACGCAAAACCCCACTTCCAGCTTCCTTATTATATGACATGAGTCTAATAATAATTGCCTATACAAAAATATATTACCGAATGATAATATATAATTAAACTAACAATAGAATGGATTGTGAAATTTCGACATCCACGTGCTAAATTGCGATATTACGTTTTGGTTATCTTATCAAACGCATCACTGTGCTAATCTTGAGTAAACTCGAGAGTAATCATAGATCAATTCACATATCTTCTTTCTGTATTTATCTATACGTATATATAGCGATTTTTGTATTCTTATAGTGTAATACAAAAATCGCAATTTGCATTTGTGCTCGTTTATTAATTCTCATAATAGCACTCCTGATAATTACACAAATTGTGTGATCCCAAACTAACCATCAGACTTGTATGGGTACCATACATGGTACTAGGGGAGCTCTCAGTCAGACCTAGACTACGAACCAATTTAGAAATCGTTTATTGACCTGACTGGGGTCGAACCCGGGGCCCCGGTTCGGAAGTCATGCTCTGCCACCACGCTAAAGGGTCAGTCGACCCTTATTACTGTTTTTAACTTCTAAACTTCCCAAGTGGATTGGTTTTCATTATCAATTAGAACTAGGGAGCTTTTTACGTATTAAGTACTTATTTGTATTTTTACGTATTATGTACATTTACTAAATATTGACTAGCGATGTGCCGGATATCCGTATCCATGTCCGCGGATATCCGAGGGGAATAAGGGTCTGTATTCGTATCTCCGTATCTTACGTTTTAGCGGATCTTGAACAGATCTTTATCATTAATGAATTTCATTAAAATGAATTTTAAAAATAAACAGTACCTAATGAAATATAACTTCAAAGTTATTTTAATTTTTTAAAATGATTGCACTTTTTATTGCAAAAATCAAGCAAATAATTATGAAAAACATTACTATAGTAAGTTACATTGCATTTGCATGAAATAGGATTAATTTAATTGTATTCGAACGAACAAACGAAGTACGAAAGTTGAGGTATAGGTAAGTATTCCCGGATCTAGACACTAATAATCCGTATCCGTGTTCGTATCCGTACGTATCGTTGTATCTCTAATATTGACGTTCCGTAATCAATTTGTCAAAAAATCACTTTTACTTTTGTCACTTGAAAAAAAGCTATGAAAATTGTTTATTGAAGAAACGTTTTGAAAATTTAATTATACCCCCCATACAAAGTCGAGATGGGTCGCTAGTATAGGATATATGTAGGTATAAATAAAACCGTTATATTTACAAACCGTTATATTAACGCCAGCTGGGATTTTGCATATTCAACGCTTAAGAGGTCCCAAAGAGGTGTCAGAGCATAGAAAAAAATAAAAAATTGTTGAATAAATCCAAAACTTTGTGGATAAGTAATTTTTTGAACATACAATATTAATTTTTTTCTTCACAAAAACCATTCCGAAGGCTTAAAAAGCGGTGTCTATATTAGTATGAAAAAATTAAATATGTATGTTTAAAATACAATATTGCTAAAGATTTAATTATTATTATTGCTTTATTTTAGGACACTTATTTAAAACATCTCTGTAATATTGTTTAGATCGTTGGTGATTTATATTGATACGGATCATTATACACTTACACATAATCTATAATATAAAAATTGAATTTCACCACCACACAGTAATAATTTTTATCTTTTAGATATTACTAAATAATAATACCTCGGATACGTTGTGCATATTTAATGTAATAAAAATTGCCCTTTACGGCATATCATTAAAATGAATATCTTGGAACGATATCACAGATTTAAAATTATTCATCGCTCGCCAGCGAAACGGGCGGTCGGAGCGTTGTGTTTTTCACATGGACAATAGAGTAGCCCTTTCGCTTGTAACATCTAACCAAAATCTGTTTGTGTTGTCTAATGAAAAAACAGCTCTAAACGTTGTATATGCTGACATTCTATAGTTGTACGACCTACGTCACACACACTGTACAACCACGCGAAGCCGGGGCGGGTCGGTGGTATGATAATAAATAAAGATATGTGTTCGTTTGTTCAACGCGCGTCTCAGCAACGCGTGGCGGCCGGCGTGGTTATTACCTAAAAATTTGCAGACAGCGACAGCCACGCGATCACTGCGCGACCGGTGATTAATTGTAATAGAAAATTAGTATCATATATAACGATTGCGTATCTATTATTGTATAACCGTAAAATGCACTTTTCGCGGTAGATTTAGCGCCACTATACAAATTACATTACATAAATTCTCGTTTTGACAGCAGATATCGCGCGATATTGGCTGTCGCATGCTGTCTGCAGGTTACGTAATAAGTGTGCCGGTTCAGGTAGTATATCATAATTATGTAGGGAGTGAGAGAGATCTTTCAATATCGCACTATCAGTTATATAGATAACTGATCTTCGTGCGCGCCTTTACAAGCGTCATTTTGAGAGTATGGTGATAGCGTCATGCGTGGTGACACACTATCGTATATAGTATTATAGTTTTTTATGAGTATTGTTGCCATCGCCTCCCACATATTACGAGATAAGTAGATAATAATTTGACCTTGCCAAATATTTTTATATTACTATGTAATTGAACAAAATTCGTGAAACTCGGTGGTTTTAGTATGTGTTTTCCAAAACAGTGACACTGACTCAAATACAGTTCTCGGCATAATGTCTCTCTATTATTTAGAGCGGGTAGTTAGAGAATCGGATAGCGGGGAGGAATAGCGGTTGCGGAGGAGGAAGAGGAGCGGAGGAATAGCACATAATAATACGAAAGATGGATGACAGATAGATCCTTTTTACATACCTTCTTTCATTTTTATTAATTAGCTTCATAATAAAAAAAAATTGTTTAGATGTCAACTAATTAATAGTCGAGCTACACAAGCAAAAGCTTGTATGTACAAAAAGCTTTGCCATTAATGTATAATCATTTACAGCTACACAGGAGCGTTTATTACAAGCACATAAGTCAAACAATTTGGCATGCATTTAATGGCACTTAAAAATTGGTAAAAATATAGACAAAAGTGTTATGAATTGTTAATAAAAAATATAATGTTACTCCTTCATTAAAAAGATATTAACTTTAAAAAATGTTAAGAAACTAAAATAATTATTGCCAATAAAACAAAATAAGCAATAATTTAAAATAATAGATTGGGCTATGAAAAATAACATTTTCTTTAAACTAAATAAATAAACTTGACAATCTGTCATCCCGACAATGCCGACACATCCGGCGCGGTGAATGGAGTTGGTGCAATTGCGCGACGTCTGTTCTTAACTCCTGGAAATAACTCGGAAATACACCTACTAGGTATATATAAGATTGATGAAGATATACATATACCAACAGCAAAAGACGAAAAGAAATGGAAGGATATAAAGATGTTTCAACATTAATTTTCTCGACTTCAACTATCTCCTTAGAGTGCGGACTCCTATTTGAATACTGCTCTTGGAAATAACTCGGAAATACACCTAATAGTATTTATAAGATTGCTGTATACAGATATACCAACAGCAAAAGGTGAAAAGAGATGGAGGATTATAGAGGTGTTTCACGATTAAATTTCTCGACTTCAACTATTTCTTTAGTGTGCAGACTCCTGATTCAATACTGATTCCATGTATGAAGCGGATTCCGATCTGCCACTTAGCCGGCGGCTGCCGCGGCACGCTCGCTTCGCTCGCTCGGCTCGCGCGTTGTGATAAAAAGACCTAACTTAACTAAAAAAAAGTGTTAAAAATATATCGTCGTGTTTATATAGTTACAAAAAAAATTCCAAAATTTTATCCAATGTGAAACAATCTAAACCTTAGCCTGAATTTGTTCTCACGATTTCCTCTCAAAAATTTATCACCATTGCACCACATTAAAGAATTTCAGTAATTGAATTTGAAACTAAAATTTTATTGTAAAAACTGTTAATTTTGAGGTTTACCATTTTTTTATAGTAGACATATTTTAAAGATGTGATTTATCCCAAAAGTATCAAATTTATGGAGAAAACCGTCAACTTTAAATATTCAGATTTGTAGATAAAATAACTGCTCCCAAACAATTCGTGCCGTGTAGAACCAAACACTTCTACATAAATTGGTATAGACGCGTCCTATGCATCAAATTTTGTATCGTTAAATAGGAGTGAACACCAGTGTTTGCGAAACGCAAGTCACACGGTCTTACGAAAAGTGTTCATTAAAATTAGAAAAAGTTTTAATTACTATCTCTTTTACTCTTGTTGTCTTCCTACATGTATTGCTTTTTAATTACACTTAAAATGTTGTTAGTTTGTGGGTGTAATACAGTACTGTTTTAGTTCGTTTCGCTGCGCTGTGCTGTAGATTGTGTTGCCTAAGTTTCTGTAAACTAATATTTAAAACATCAATAGGATCAAGTATTTTATTGTAAATGAACATTTAACCATCAAACACCAATGTTTGTGTATCAACTGACTTTTGAAAAACTTAATGAAACTGTTGCATTATGTTAATAAAAAACTGTTTATTGCTGGTTCTTTTCTGTATAGCTTTGCAATACGGTTATAGTACACAGTTTGTAAGTGTATGTCGTGATGTCCGCACTCCGACTCCGCAGGGCGACTACCACCGATACCTGGCCGAGTTCGCGACGGGCAACGACCGCAAGGAGGCGGCGGAGAACTCGCTGGTGGCGTACAAGGCGGCCTCCGACATCGCCATGACCGAGCTGCCGCCCACGCACCCCATCCGGCTCGGGCTCGCGCTCAACTTCTCGGTCAGTACCACTCGCTCACCACTCTACTACACCACTGCCACTGCCACTGCCACTGGCATCACCCGTCACCGTCGATCATGGATCGGTTGGTCAACGAGGCTCCCGCCCAGAACGGTTCAAATACGTCCCAAATAAAATATCCATACTAATAAATAGTACATAAGTTATATATGTATAAAGAGGTAAAGTTTGTTTATTTGTATGTAATGGAATGAATGAATAAAATCAAAAACTACTCAACCAATTTCAAAAATTCTTTCACCTATAGCGACATCAAACTATAGTCACATATGTCAGTATCACATATGTCAGTATCACACTATTAGTAAGTAACATGGGCTTTATTTTATTTTTAACAAAGTTTCTACCCATGCGGAGCCGGAGCAGGTCGTTAGTAATGTATACCGGTCTCCGGTAGTATTACACTTAACTTCTCGGCCTACACTCAACGTAGCAGTTAGCACTCGCCCATCATTTAGTCACAATCAACAGCATCTGGAACGGTTTAAATGGCTCCTGGGTATATATTATACAATTTGATTACCAGTTATCTTGAAGAACAATAATTTAAGTCCTATTTTACCGACATTGCTTTCTTTTAGAGAAAATGTTCACATTTATCGCGTGATTTGTTGTAAACTTATGGCAATAAGCTATTTTTAATCTATTTAATTATAGCTTTAGTAATCATGAACAAAACCACGAAAAAATATGAAATGCAATAAAAATGAAAGTTATACACAAGTAGCGGAGATAGGTCTCATCTCATCTCTATCACTTCTAATACTGGGCCATGTCACTGCGATTTGTGTCACCAGAGCCAGAGAATACGTATAAAACAAGGCCTACTACCGGCTCAAGTTTAATGGATTAGTCTACTTTCGGCTGCATCTGTTTTCGTTATACATTTAGTACGTAATAATAAAAAACGATGCACACGAATAAGTTTTCGTGGTTGTTAAATTGATTTTCTTGTAGTTATGTTGAATAATGATAACTCTGGATATAGATAATTAAAATTATTTAGACAACTAAGGACATTATATGTTCGTTCATGCGATTTAGACATTTAAAGGCAAATTAATAATAATACTCCAGACAATTACACAGATTGTGCGTCCCCAAACTAAGCAGTAAGCTTGTACTACGGAAACCACACAACGAACTCTGGGGGAGCTCCCAGTAACACCCAGACTCCAAGCTAATTTAGCAAAGTTCGTTTCCTAAATTGACCTGACCGGAGATCGAACCCGGGACCCTAGCTTGGAAAGCAGATGCAGTGACGAGTCAGTCAAACAAAAAAAAATAGTCAGGGAAAGTTAGATAATTTTGTTTAGTATACACAGTAGAGACTCTATAGTGTGTAGTTTGTCAAAACAGTTTCTATAATGTCTGGAATATTTAAAAAAAATGTTTTCAGAATTAAAGGCATTCGCAAAAAAATGTATACATTGTAACTTTGTTGAACGTGCTTGAGTAGTACCATAAGTGCACTGAGTCACTCAGAAGTGATGATGTCACCAAGCAATTATTTGTCGAGTTTCTTAGGTGATAAATGATTTTAATCTCGCCCTGACGTCACGCACTATGACATCTTATGGTTGAGGATTTTAGTTATGAAGTGTCAATAATTGTAGATAATTATCTATGTAAATAGTAACAAGCGTAGGCGTAGGCCCGTGTTTTGTGGTTAGTTTTAAACTGAAGCGCATAATAATTAACAATTACTATTACGTATTCAATCATATCGTAATTGTTTTGTTATTTTATATTTGGATTTTTTTTAATATTTAAATGGCGGAGACGGAATTCTTTTTTTTTTTAAATTTATTAAGGCGTTGACAACTAAGTCATCAGTAAAAAGTAACAAGACTGAACCCCCTAGTGTCGTCATCACGTCATTTTTATTTTCATTATAATTAGATAACAAATAGACTTCCGAGTTTTATTTCGGTATGGAGGCGTTTACAAAGAAAACTTAAGTTTATTAAATAATTTTATTGTACCATATATTCAGTACATTAAATCAATGTCAATAATTTTTAATTATATTTATAAAACAAATTTATGAAGATCAAATAGCCAGAGTGTTAGCAGACGGAAATGTCAAAAGCACTCGCATACCTAGGTGAAAATGTGTGAGGAGAATGATGAGATTTGAGGAAGCGAAAGAGGTGTGTAAGGACCGCGACTCCTGGCGCTCCGTCCTCTCTGACTACCCCGTTGGGGATACAGCGTGAAGATATGTTATGTTATGTTTATATTTATAAAACAATTTTAATAATATTTCATAACTTTTTTTATTAAAAAATCTAACAATCCTGTTGAACAAAGTTCACAAAGAATCTTGTGTTTATGTGACTATCGAACTCCGCAAATATTACCGTAAGTCTACAGCAAAGAGTATGGTAATTATTATGTTGAGTACGTTTTTTCGCTATGTATTATTTTTATAATGAAAAATAAGAAAATAAATTAAAAATATAAATACTTGGAGAAAGTAGCTCACATAATATAATACTGACATATTATGTACAGTCAACAGTACATCAATCATAGCGTTTTTATCAAAATAAAGTTCCTATTATGATAACATTATAGTGCAAGTTTGTTACTTTTTGTCCAAAATCGCTACCTAATCCTAACTTAGATAGCCATTTTGCAAGCTATGAAGCAATTTTTTATATCTGGTCAATCCATAGAGATCTGGTTATAGGGTGTGCTAGAGATAGAATACCACACTACCGCTGTGACTTGGTTCCAGCATCCAATAGCCAATCAACCGAATCCATTTTGGTTATTTAAATATGTTTTTTTTATAATACCATTAAAGTGTGCACAGTATAGTGTCATTTTTGTGCCATATCAGGTTCATGAATGTTTTATTTAAATAGGATTAATAACCTATGAATTAACTAATAAAAAAATTGCATTCTCTAATTCCATAATGTACAAAAATGGGTCACTAGGAGTGTGTAGTGTGCAGGTAGAGTAGAGGTGTAGTGTGCGTGTGTGTGTGTGTGCAGGTGTTCTACTACGAGATCCTGAATAGCCCGGACCGCGCGTGCCGGCTGGCGAAGGCGGCCTTCGACGACGCCATCGCCGAGCTGGACACGCTGTCGGAGGAGAGCTACAAGGACTCCACGCTCATCATGCAGCTGCTGCGCGATAACCTCACGCTCTGGACCTCCGACATGCAGGGCGACGGCGAGTCGGGTGCGGACCTCACATTACTCATTACTCATTACCATCTCTGGGTATATCCCGTGACAACAACATCTATATTATTTAAAACTTTACTGTATAATAAATAAATAAGGTAAATGTTTACACATATTGGATCTTATCAAATGACTAATATCAAATTGCATTTGGCACCGGTCAAAAAATGCAATTTAGCAATGCAAAACCACATAACACAATGACATAAGAACAAATCCACACACATATACAAATGACATAAGAACGGACTCTCACATGCAGAGCTACTGATATATTGATCTGTATCCAGGCAACAGTGTTTGCCTAACAAAATGATTTTACAATTATAAAAACACTTACAATTGAAAATTGTAATTATTTTTACAATTATGTTTTGCCCAACACTGCAGTGCTGTAGAAATAATTGAGCAGACTATCACTTTTTAATACTCGAATAGTGTAGTAAAGAAGTAGTACACAATTTACTAATTTAAGCTCTTATTTTTCTCATGTAACGAAGTATTTATTTATTCAACTGTTTTACATTCCCTATAAATGTCTAAATTGTTACCTAGAAAATAAAAATGAGAAGAGAAGCAGATCTGCTTTCGAAACCATATACCGTATTACGCCTTGGGAATTTGAAAGAAATAAGGTCACTACAGTGTTTTATTTAATACGTTTGGAATGAATTTACATTTTTTTTAAACTATTTGACGAAAGTAACTAGAATGAAAAGACATTTGTTTTAAATACAGATCGTCTAATTTTCAATACTGGCACTCTTCAATTATTATTTATTATAGTGGTAAGCAATGAAGAGAAACGCAGTATAACAAGGTTGCACGACAGTGTTTTTCTAAAAGTGAATATGGTTCGGGCACATAGAAAGAATGAGTGATGAAAGACTGACGAAGAAAATTTACAGAGCGAAAGCGAGTGGTAAAATAAGTCAAGGAAAACCAAGGCTGACTTACGAAAATCGAATAGCCAATGTTAGCTGACGGAAATGTCAAAAGCACTTGCATACTTAGGCCAAAAAGTGTGAGGCGAATGATGAGATTTGAGGAAGCGAAAGAGGTATGTAAGGACGGCAACGCTTGACGCTCCGTCATCTCTGACTACCTCGTTAGGGATACAGCGTGAAGATATGTATGTATTTTACCTGGAATTCAGTTAACACATTTCACAGACTTACTAGTAGTCTCACAAAGTCAAAGTTACATTTTATTAAAGTAATCCCCCCAATTGCAAGTTATTTTTGGAAGGTTGAAATTTACCTTTGGTACAAAAATAATACCTTGTTCTGCTACCTGTATCAGTGTACAGGTAGCAGAACAAGATATTATTTTCTTTTCATTGCTAAATGTCGAAACTAGTGGTTTTTTGACAAGTGCTGTTTCTCTTCTCTGGTTTTTATTTTGTGCAATTAGCAGATGAATTATCCAAACATTGAGTGTAATGTAAACAATACTCGGAGTTCTTTATGTCGCCAGCAAAGCATTGCTCTTCGCGAGGGTTACTAACATTAACGTGTGTGTGTTACAGGTGAAGCTGAACAAAAAGAACAAGCACAAGACGTGGAAGATCAGGACGTGTCGTAATACCTTTACTTTACATTCTATTTAAATATAATAAAAAAAATAACTATAGTATCACGTAAGACCCAGCCCTCGATGACAACCGGTTGTAAATGTATCGACACGCCAGGACACCGCTGTAACAATGTGTGGTACACTAAATTATCTGTCGGTATCTCGTAAATATACGCCGTACATAACCTGTTTATGTATCGTGTCAAATTATATATACCACTAATATACATACATTTTAAACGTGTACTACTTTTGATATGTTTGTTTTCAATTACGGAAATAAAAAAATAATGTTAGGACGATGGTACTTCGGCATTGCATTTTAACTATGTTCTTAACTTTGTATTTTCTCATACCCGGTACACTCGATTGATCTCTTGATTCGCTTCGTCCGCCGCCGACACCCGCCGACGCGTGTCTACGTCAGATCAGTGTCGCCAACAGGGATTTTTTAATGTAACCGCTGTTATTGTACGACTGTCGTCTATCTCGGCTACTCTAAGGTGGGATTTGTAAATTTTTCTATGTATTTTATACCGTGTGTAAAATTGTATCTAACCGTCGAGTCGTGCCGGCCCCCCTCCCCCTTCTCCCGACCCTCACCCCCTCCCCCCCGCCGCACAAACGGGCCGGCGTCGCGTCTTCCGCGCCGCTTGCACACACACACATACACATGCACGTAGCTGCGTGAGTCACGTTAGGGCGGTGTTACGATATAGCGAATGCGATCGCCCCCTCTCCCCCCCTGGCCCTCCCCCCTCCCCCCCCCTCGTCTACCGTGTAGTGGTCCGTCAACTGGCGCGCCGACGCCGGAGGGCCGCCGAGCTTATAGACTTCACATTTATCGCGATGATATTCTCGCTTCGTTCGTATTACTACATTTTGAGTATTCATACTTGAATCGCTTTAATTACTTACGAGTATTGTGATAGAGATTTTGTATATTTTAATTTATTTTTTTTAATTTCGCATGTTTTTTCGAAAATATCGGTGTAAGCGCTGCATCTGTTGCGAATTACAGGACGAACGTAGATGTAAAGTTGTGTAGAATAAGTTAATGGCACTCGAGAAATTATTTATTTGGAAGGTAACGTGGATAACGAATACACCGGAAGGGATAGGCCCCATGAGACATTCCACCGTCGACACGCCGCGTGTCGCGTGTCGCGCACCGTGTCGGACACCGTGTCGCGCACCGTGTCGTCGGCGCCGGCGCCGGCCGCGCCGCGGGCTGCTGCGTGCCCTAGTAAGATATTAGCGTTATTTTTATTTCAATTCAATGTAATATTGCATATATTTTTGTTAATTTATCCACAAAAAATACTGATGCAAATTAGCCTTAGTGTTATGCAATATTGATTTATGTCCTACCAACTACATTGAAATTTATTGTAAATGACAGTGTAAATCTAATAATAAAATTCAAAAGTCCAAAGTTTCGTTTTATTGAACCCTACCTACCCACCCCGCTGAACAAATATAATACTGGGGTATTGTATGTAAAAGGTGAAACAGCATTCCAGTAATGTAATTAATATTTTCGCCGAATGAACGAATTTCATTAGACTAACGACCCGTCATGGCACCGCACGGATAGAATTTTTTTTGGAACGAAGTTCTTTAATCGTCACGTAAGGAAAAAGCGTTAAGTGGGGCGGGACTCGCGCGTCGCTAGGTTTTTGTTTTAAATTATACGTGAGTTTTATTCTCATTATTGCAATTAAGTTTTGAGAAATTGAAGCTGCAGATAAGGAACTTCGTTCCTGACGGGAGTCCCCTGACCACTTTTTGAAAAATAAAATACAACCCATGTTACTCGCCGATAATGTAGCTTTCTATACGTGAAAGAATTTTTGAAATCGGTTGAATAGTTTTTTGAGTTTATCTTTATATACAAACATACAAAGTTTACCTCGTTATAATTAATAATTATGTATAGACTAAACATGCATACTCAACTTAAAAGAAGGATATCTTTATCAGTGTGTACATTATGTGGATGTTATGTATGAAATAAATAAAATGTTAAGATTCTAGTGAAGAAGATATCGCTATATAAATGCAATTAAAATAGATTACATACAATTTAAATAGGGCTAATTAAAATTACAAATTATTTGAAAATTTTTAAAATTCCAAAATTATGTTCATAAATACATATTGACATTTCTAAAATAATATCGATACTTCGATATGTCAATAATTTTTAACAATCCTAGTTACAATGAGGATCTCTGATAAATAGCTGCAGGTTAAAGTACCTATTGTTGTAAGCAACTTTCAAAATATTTGCAAGTGACATTGGAAAAGGTACAATTATGGAAACGCCTCGCCTTCTCATTGGTTAAATTATGGACTTTTTGGCGGGAACGGGAGAAGTCATGACATTTTATTTAGATTTTCTATTTTTTACATTTTTAGGAGTTTTAAAGTACAACAGTGATAGTATATTGTGTTTTAAAGTTCTGTGTAAGTGACAAGAATGGAGGAATCTAAAGAAACATGTGTAGCTGAAGTTTTCGCGCCCGTCCAAGAAGTCCTTCTTAACTTCAGTAAAGCCTACTATCATTTTACTGGAGGAGTGTTAGGGACAGTTAATATTTCTCTAGAAGTTACGTCATTAGGCTAATGGTCTTGTTACCAATGCCTTAAGAAATATAAATAAATAATAAAATGGTTTTATTATGGCATGATAGGTTATTTATCGATTATTGGCATGGAGCAGTATTTAAAATAGAGGCCGTACTCTGAGGATTACTCTGACAGGGTGTCTTTAGCGCTTGCCTTAACGCGACCGGTGGCTGTAAAAGCCACTAGGGCTAACAACAAAGGTTATTTTAGTCGGTTCGACTCTGGCTGAGCGTCCGTGGTGATCAATTTTCTCTATAATACAAAAAAAAAGAAGGTACTTGAAGTCGAGAAATTTAACCTCGAAACATCTACGGCTGTTAATATAATAGCAATTTTATATGTAAAGTGTCTTTCTGTATTCAGTTTCTGTCCAAGAGTTAGAAATGAAACGTGAGAAGGTTACTCAAGGTCATATAATTTGTCTTCAATATGCCTCTTGCGAGTACGATATCCAGCAAGATTCAAAGATTCTTGATTATCATCGGCCTATTTTAAAAACGATAAATATTGAAAGAAAAGTTAAATAAAAAGCTGTGATCAATTTTGAGCTGTTTTTATATATTTATATAACTAGTCTTATAGTTAGATGCTAATTACTAGCAGGCGTCCTATTAGAAAAGCCGTCCAACTAGATAGCAATCTGATATCCGTTGCATTTTATAATGTAGAATGTGGATACCAATCCCACGATGATTTAATTAACAGGTATCAATGGTGTGATCATTGATTAGGTAGTAGTTATAGGTCGACTTGAGTAAATTATTGAGTATATGCTGGCTAAAACCGTAATGCTTAGTGAATTTTTTGAGCCTGTTTCATAAAGAATTCAAACTCATTTCAAATATTTAAAGTCTGAAGAATTGTTACACATGACTCTTATTGGGATTCATATAAAGAACAAAATGGCTTCCAGTTTGTGTATACAGTTTATCGAGTAAATACTCAGTACCTACATTTAAAGGATCCAATTTTCTTATTCACTATTTACTCTGAAATTAGTTTGTAGATAGAATTAAAATGTTAAAAACTCCTGGGTAAGAAGCTATTAAATTAAAAAACCGCATCCAATTGGTTCAACCACAACACAAAAAACAATTTGAATTATGTACCGAAATTATTCAAATTGTTTGTTAGGTAATTTTTTATTAATAATTATTTATGTGTAGATATAAATGAACCGATTAAATGTGGTTTCATTATTTGATAGCTGCAGTTTAATGGTCTAAACAAGTTAGTTTTCTAGAAAGTTTAACTTAGATTTTTAGATCACCAAATAAGAGTGTTCTAGAAAACTGCAGTTATAAAATTCTGTCCAATAAGAGCTTCGATGAGACAGCTGTAATCCTTATCCTTCTGTCGGAGGTTTAAAAATTAAGAATTAATAAATTATGCAAATACTTTTGTATCACACTTTGTTTTCAATATTTCTGTTATTACAATGACATTGGATAAATGTAATATAATTTAATATACATGAAGAAAGTATTTCGCTAAGTAGTCACTAATTAATGGTTCCACAAAACAGTTCTAATGTTAACGCCTTGGACTGACTCAGGATAACTGATCTGTTATCCTTGCTATAAATGCGTACATCTGTATAAGTTTTTATATTTTAATGGCATATCTAGAAAAGTTTTCTTATCATTCTTTTCAAGTAATACTGTTTTCTTAGCCTTTTCGCCAAAAATTAGTATCAATTTTTTATCATTTCTGGTTCTGTAACTTTAAATATAGTGATATATTTCACCTTGATGTCGCTATTGTTTTGAAATTGTTGTCAGTAATATAAAACCAAAATACATATTGTAATGATTTATTCATTATTGTTTTGCAAAATAGCAATATAACAGATAACAGTTTTTACACAATACTTATTGATTACTGTAAAACAGCCGTTTAACGTTATAATAACATTGTTATTCATTAATGTAAAACAGCCGTTATTGGCATCGCTAGGCATTACGGGTTGGTTATTTATTACCTAAAAAATTGCAGACAGCGACAGCCACGCGATCACTGCGCGACCGGCGAGTAATTGTAATAAACAATTGGTATAATGTATGACGATTGCGTGTCTATTATTCTATGGCCGTAAAATGCACTTTTCGCGGTATATTTAGCGCTACTATACAAATTCTCGTTCTGACAGCAGATGTCGCGCGATATTGGCTGTCGCATGCTGTCTGCAAGTTAGGTAATAAGCGTGCGGACGAGCGACAGTGGCGCCCGCGCGGCCCCCGCGGCGGGTCGCTAGGGCTCCGCGGGCGGCTCGGTGACGCAGAACACGTACACGAGGCAGCCGAACTGCAGCACGGCGCCGTGCGGCAGCAGCGCCGCGCCCTCCCAGGCGCCCCCCGCGGGGTCCTCCGCGGCCCCCGCCCGCCCCTCGGGGCCCCCCGCGGACCCCGCGCAGCGGCACCCGCCCTCGGCCTCCTCCGGCATCGGCTTCGTTATGTCTCCATTCAGCCTGCGCCAACACACTCGGACATAGAATCATTTTACTCAATTAATAATAATAGTCCAAACAATTACAAAAGTTTGTTTATTGACCTGACCGGGGATCGAATTCGGGACCCCAACTTGGAAAACATGCCTTACCACCTCACCAAAGGGCCAGTCGATCTTTATTGCCGTTTGTAACTTATAAACTGTTCAAGGGGATTGGTTTTCACCATCAATTATAAATTAGGAAGCTTTATATGTATGACACATTTACTTTATATTATATAATATATTTTTTATATAAATTCTAAAGAAGTATTGAGTTCCTAATCAATTTGTCCAAAAAATATACATATAAGACACATAAGAACATACATACAACAAGGCACATAAGAAAAAAGTTGTTTGTTGTTTTTAAACTTAGTTTATTAACATAGCCAAGAATCGAACTCGTGACCCCAGCTTGGAAAGCACATGCTTTAACCACCGCGCCAAAAGTCCAATATTAAGCGTATAAAATCGACCCCGACTTCACTATTGCTTACTTTTTGACGCTATTGTACTATCAGAAAAAAAAAAAAATGTTACATTTTTTTTCAACCTTTTTAATAATCTGCAGTTACGACAATGAATTCTACTCAAATAATGAAATGTATTTTTTACAATTACAAGTTTAAATAAAATTCTCACAATATGTAGCTAATGGGGCGGACAGACGGGTCTCACATTCATACTATATTTAGAGTGGCTTGCATCAACTATTTAAACCCGGTTTAAAGATTTGACATCTCTATTTCACTCGCAAATAAACCTTTTGTAAAATGATGCTAAAAAAATGACACCTGACTGGAATTTGTCTATTCTTTTCAGTGTCCAGGTTTTCTTTTCGAACTGAACTGAGCGGCTAGACAAGTGGCAAACACTGTAAAATCGAAACGCTTGCCGGCGTTATCGCTCATCAAAAGTGTCATTTGGCTACGTTTTATATGACGGCTTTCACATGATTTTACTTTCCGTTTGATTTAATAGAAAACGACTAAAGTTTGACAACCAATTTAAAATTTGTTACGCTAGATTATTGGGTATTTATTATTCTATTGTACTAGCGTTTACGACAATTGAACCACTTGTCTAGACCCCCTGAGAAGTAGATTTGACATTCAAAAATAGGGTTATATTGAATAAATTGATTTGACTGTGAACTATAGTGAACATCACATCAGGCGCACGTACTTGATGGTGCGCCGGCCGGCGCTGCGGAGCGCGAGGCGCGCGAGCGCGGCGCCGGGGCCGGCGGGGGCCGGGGCGGGGGCCGCGGGGCCCGGGGCGGGGGCCGCGGGGGCCGGGGGGCCCGCGGGGGCCGCGCGGCCCACGTCGCACGTGTACAGCACGCCGTTGACGAGCGTGCCCCACGGCGAGTAGTTGATCAGCTCGTACTGCCCGCTCACCTGCGCGCGCGCACATCGCATACAAGCTCGGACCAACAACCATCATGTACTTTCAGTTTTACCGGATTAGTCTGGCAACTTATCCAATTTTTTTTCCATAAAAATCTTACTTTTTCTTTAAAAAAAACTATGTGTGTACTCATGTACGCACGTAAGAAGTTATAATTCTTTGACGTTTTTAAGCAAAAAACAAAACTGGCCACTAATAATAAAATAGAACTGGCCGCTTAAAATGAATGAAATATAAATAATAATAATCGGCACACGTCAAAAAATACACTGATTAGTTTTTTAAAACGCGCCAAAAGAAGATAATTTCAAATAATTTGTTAAATAGGGTCCAACCGTTTTGAAATTTTGTGCTTAATAATAAACAACATTTTATTTTTATTTAGATGTACAGGTACACAACACAGACATATACTATAGGTATTTCTTTGTGCATGTACGTGTTCGTGTGTGTATGTTATGTAACAGTGCATGTCCGTTCGTACCTCGGATCAAAAGACATAATGGAGGAAACCATAATTAGTTGTCGTTCTTATCACCGTGTGTCGAACGAATTTTCCTGTTTCTTTTTCTATCTTATTGAACGTAATCATGAGTAAAACAGTTAAAGTATGGCAAATCGCGCATTGTTAGTGTATTTATGTTGCTAATGACCGACTTCACATACATTACCAAAGTGATTATTTGGAAAATACTTGTAAATCTTTAGTTCTTTGGGTACAAGTATCTACAAAAATAAAAATATGTTAGCTGCGTATCGTTGTATTGTGACTTTCTTATTGTTATTCCTCTTTAGTGGCGACTTTGCTATTTCCGCTAATGACACAGTGAAGTGTATGATAAATTTGAAAAGCTTAATTGCTTTTTCAGTATTTAAACAGATCGCGATGAGACTCTGGTATAATGAGAGGATATTTTGACATTGAGTTTGTCTTTGGTTTTAGGTAATCAAAAGTTGATTAATGTGTGATTTCCGTAGTCAGGTATGTTAGTAAAAGTGTAGAAGCTCAGTTAACGAAACGACTCGCTGTTAGAGTTGGCCCCGTCCATTGTGTTGTCGGTCCGCGGTCCGCGGTCCGCGGTCCGCTGATCTGTAGCGTGTGGTGCGTGCGGTGCGAGTCTGTCGAGTCGGTCGGGTCCGCGGTGTCCGCGGTGTCCGTACCTCGTCGTAGTAGATGACGGCGTGCAGGTCGCTGACGCGGCGGCAGGCGGCGCGGTCGAGCGGCACGTCGCCGGACACGCCCACGGCCAGCCGCGCGCGCGACATGCCCACGGGCCGGCCCGCCCCCGCCCCCGGCCCCGCGCCCGCCCCCGCCCCCGCCCCCGCGCCCGGCCCCGCCCCCGCGCCCGCCCCCGCCCCCGGCCCGCGCCGCCCCACCGGGCACAGCGCCGCGCGCACGGGCAGCTCGCCTGCGCCACACCGTACACACGTATAACACGATGGACTACCTCCGTGGCGTAACGGCTAAGCGCCTAGGAAAGTAAACGGGGGTTGCGGGTTCGATTCCCGTCCCGGGTCTGGATGTTTATGCATAATATCTATTTATTTACAAACGAAAAGTGTATAAGTAGTATATCAGTTGTCTAGTACCCATAACACAAGCGCTGTGCTGCTTACTTTAGGACTAAATGGCGCTGTGTAAAATGGCTGAGTATATTATTATAAAAAAAAAATGGGACTGTTAACCCCATACATCGAAAACTGATACTATGTATTGTGAATCATTCATTGGTGTATCTAAATAAATACATAACAATAGGATATCTTCATAGGAAAATTAGTGTACACGGTCTATATATGCGCGCTAATACGCACGCCCCAGTACGCACACAACAGCAATACTCTGAGTGGATATGAATAATTATCGAGGATCGCACGCAACACGATCATGCAACCACTTTCATTTGTGTTTAATTCATTTTTCACATCGCTGCAAATACGAAAATGTCTAAATCACATAAACATATTGTAATGTCCTTACATGCCTAAGTAATTATAGTTATACATGTACATTGTCATTTATATAGAAAGCGCGCATCAGCACTTTATGCCGCCTATATAATAACGTATGTCAATTAATTAGTCAGTTCGATACAAGACTTTGTCTAGTACATAATATAATAAATAAACAAGTGAACAAAAAGACCAATCTATCATTTCTAACAAAATTCATGTAAAAGGAAACAAGACCTCCTACAATAGTTATTCGAATCCAGTTATCATTCTTCAACATAACTACAAGAAATGAAATTTAACAATCATAAAAAACTTATTCATGTGTATTGTTCTATATACTAAATGTATAACTAAACTAAATGATCTTCGCATCGCACTCCCAACACAACAGCCCTACGTATCCGGTCGAGAGTAGGCTTTCTTTTTTATATATTCTCTGCCTGTGCATACGTGACGTGCGAGACAGGTAGGGTTCACTGTACCTTACACTGCGTTTTAAACTTACTATCCACTTAAAGCTAATAACAATGGCCCTTCCGCGGCAGCGAGAAGCGATTGATGACTACCTAGAGGCGTAAGCTGCCTCGGAGAGGTTTCTCCGCGGCCCCACCAAAACCTGGGACGAGGATCCGGAAGGCGAGACGCCGAAGGTACAGGTAGCGGCACTAAAGTGTAGCGGTGGAGGGGATAGCTGCGCATGAGTACTTTTTTGTTTCTAAGAGAAAAAATATCGAACGAACACCTAACCACTCCTCACGCCTCAGAAGAGAACAAACAGTTTTATTTCTTTTTCTGACGAAAGTGAACAAAACTTATGGAGCAATTAGGTAACCCGAATTTTTTTAAATTACAAAATTTGATGGAAAATAGGCAGTGATTAAGGACTGCCGATAGAAGTGAAAAGTTAATAGCTTACAAAACCTTACAAAACGACATTATATAAGAAAAGTGTAACGATCATGGCTACAAAACAGCAACAAACTTCTAAACATATAGTTAAAATTATGAAATAACTAGCTGTACCCGCGACTTCGTCCGCGTGGAAAAATTTTCCTTGACCTCTTTAGGTTACTTAGGTTACCCGAGGTACTCATATTGTTGGTGTTAAACAAAAAAGTTATTCTCTGTATTGGAACATTCGCCATATTAGATTTATGATGACGTCACATATACAAAAACCTTCCCCTGCGTATTCCATTTCATTTGATACCCATATTATTGGTGTTGAACGAAAAAGTTATTTCTCGCTATTGAACATCCGCCATATTGGATTTATGATGACGTCACATATACAAAAACCTTCCCTTGCGTATTCCATTTAATTTGATACCCATATTGTTGGTGTTGAACGAAAAAGTTATTTCCTGCTATGGAACTTCCGCCATATTGAATTTATGATGACGTCACTTATACAGAAACCTTCCCCTGCGTATTCCATTTCATTTGATACCCATATTGTCAGAAACCTTCCCCTGCGTATTCAATTTCATTTGATACTCATATTGTTGGTGTCGAACGAAAAAGTTATTTCCCATTATGGAACATCCGCCACATTGGATTTGTGATGACGTCACGTATACAGAAACCTTCGCCTGCGTATTTTATTTCATTTGATACCCATATTGTTGGTGTTGAACAAAAAAGTTATTTTCTGTTATGGAACATCCGCCATATTGGATTTACGATGACGTCACATATCCAGAAATCTTCCCCTGCGTATTTCATTTCATTTGATACCCATATTGTTGGTGTTGAACAAAAAAGTTATTTTCTGTTATGGAACATCCGCCATATTGGATTTATGATGACGTCACATATCCAGAAACCTTCTCCTGCGTATTTCATTTCATTTGATACCCATATTGTTAGGGGTTAGCATTATCAAGTTCCCCGATAAAGTTTCATCTCTCTTTTCACCCCTTTAGGGGTAGATTAACGATAAAAAAGAAAACTGTTTTTTTAATAGAAAAGGTATATCTCTGTACCAAATTATATTTTAATCGGTACAGTGGTTAAAATTTCCCATACAATGTTTCATTCCCCTTTCCACCCCTTTAGGGGTTGATTCTTGAAAAATAAAGTAGCCTATGTTCACCCCCTGGTGTCAAACTACCTCCATGCCAAATTTCACCAAAATCGGTTTGGCGGTTTAGTCGTGAAAACCAAGCAAACAGACAGATATTTTCGCATTTATAATATTAGTATGGATGTAAAAAAAAACAATAAATAGAAGGTATACATGTATAGGTACATATATATATATATATATATATTTGTACTACCTGCGCGTGCAACAGCACGTCGGCGACTCTAAACCATAACATTGTATGTGGGGTCTCATTATCATATTATGTCTAATTTAGTCGTAAGCGTAATCTAATTGTAAACGATGTATCTGTGTTTAGTCGTAAGCATTGTATATATAAAAAGCAGTCTTAGCGCGCAGCGACGGGATCCGGTCGCTGGGCGAATAAACGAGTATGCACGAATCTGTGTCTTATTAGAGATCCCTAGTTTACTGACATAACCACCGTAACAATTGTATTTATAGAATTTTTCACTTTAAAAAGTAGTCTGGCGGTACTCACAAGCGCCGAAGCGGGCGGCGCGGGGCGCGGGCGGCGGCGAGGGCGAGGGCGAGGGCGGGCGGCCCCACACGGCGCGCGCGATGCGCTCGCGGTCGCGCGCCGTGAGCAGGTCGGAGGGCCGCGCCGCGGGCCCGCCGGCCCCCGCGGCCCCCGCCGGCCCCGCGGCCCCCGCCGGCCCCGCGGCGGCCCGCGCGGCCCGCAGCGCGCGCCGCACGGCCGCCTCGGCCCGCGGCGGCACGCCCGCGCCGCGCCACGCGCCCGCTGCGCGCTCGCCCCACAGCACCTGCGCACGCGCACACATACACATACCACAGTGTAAACATAACAGTGCGATGTCTTCATACAAACCCAGCGTACGGATGTGTATGTGTACGCATACGCGCGCGTTGTGACACGCACACCGCACAACGGCAATATCTTGGATGAATATGGGTTATTGTTGTAGCACCAGTCGTGGTTGCGCGCGACGCAAATATGCGCCCGCTATACCGTCACAAATACAAAAATGTCTAAATAGCTTAAACACACGTATCATAATGTATTTAAATGCCTAAATAATTTCAATTATTACTCTTCAACTTAATTACAGAAATTAAATTTAATAAACATAAAAAAGTTATCCGTATGCATCGTGTTTTATTACTTTACACTAAGTATCTATTCCCCCCTCATTTTACACCCAATGTAACAACCACATATCCGGCCGTGAGTAGCCAACTCCGTTACGCATGAGGCGGAAGTCAGCCTTCTTTTCTACGTATTCTCTGCACATACACGAGGTACTGTGCCCGTCTTCTTCTCTTTTATATACTAACAACTCGTTTCGTATTTATTAGAAACATTTACACCATTCTCAAGTAAAAAAGTAGCATATCACTTAAGCAAAACGTCTAAAATCTGTCTTTTTATCACTAAGTCCATAACACTCGCCAGTAAAATGATAGTAGGATTTACTAGAGTTAAAAAGGACTTTTTGGAAGAACGCAAAAACTTCAGTTGCACATATTCATTTCTAACTTTCCAATTCTTAACATTTGCATAGAACTTTAACGTTCAATATATTATCACTTTTGTATCTTAAAACACCCAACAACGTCAAAAATAAATATAAATAAAATGTCAACTCCACTTCTACCGTTCCCGCCAAAAAGTCCATTTTATTATACTTATTGTCAATAATCATAATTAACTCTGTCCAAAAACCATAACAAACGAAGCCGTAGTGAGTTGCCGCCCTCACCACCGTGTGTCTAAACAAATTTTTCTGTCTCTCCATCTATCTCATTGAACGTACAAGTAAAACAGTGCGACCGATCTTATTTTCTCGGACAATAATTTCTCAGTACATAAATTATCTGTAATAATTTCTCAAACAAAAATATCTCATTGTAATAATTTCTCATAGCAATAAATTCTTATGTATAAAATTTCTCCGGCTATAATTTCTTATTTTCATATTGATATATTTAAATGCCGCGGCAGCACCAAAACAGAATCCACCTTATAAGAACACTCTTTCTGGTAGGTTAGGTAAGTGTTATAAACCACAACGCGCGAGCCGAGTGAGCGAAGCGAGCGTGCCGCAGCAGCGCCCGGCGAAGCGCCAGAATAGATTTCGCCCTATAAGAACACTATTTGGGTAGGTTACGTTAGGTAAGTGTGTGAGAATATATTACTCTGAGAAATATTTGTACTGAGTAATAATTGTATGAGAAAAACTTTTTAAGAGTAATAATTGTATGACAAAATTTTGTCCGAGAAATTTTTGCCTGAATAATACTTTTTGAGAAAATAAGAAGGGGAGCCGTAAAACAGCTCTGTATGGCAACCTCGCACTATCGGTGTAATTCGCATCAGCTCATGACCGGCCCGACTGTCAATCATTGCATTACCGAAATAATTATTTGCAAAATACTTGTAAATCTTAAGTGTTTTGGCCTTTTGTATACACTAAAATAAAAACAAGTCCAATGTTCAGCTGTGTGTTATTGTACTGTGACCTAAGGGTCACCTAATTCATACCTTAGTTATACATCTAGAACCTCACGCCAACATAAAATAAATACCCTCTTAAAGGAAAAGCTCCCTTCATTATAAATCTTGGTACGGGGTTATAATCATTAATGGATGGCAACACTATTGAAGGTGTTGCTACTTAATAATTTTTTTTTGTGATTATGTAAGTTGGTACTTTTGAATATAAAAAAATAAGTCAGTTGAAAAATATATGGAGCTAGCGAAAACACGTCTTTCATTATATCTCAATATTATATCTTACATTCCCACTGGTGTCAATATTCTAGTAGAGTAAAAAGCTTTCAATACAAGCGCATTCGTCACTGTGGACACTGAACTCATTCAGTGGATCTGAATCACTCATGGATACGACTCGTTTTATTGATTCCTTAGTTACTTTGATCCACATACTCATTTCCTAAAACACGGAGAGTAATAAGGAATTTGCTTATGATTTAATAATGGATCAAATATTTCTTACACAATCTTTATTGCTACGGAATTATACCTACATCATTAATTTGGCTACTTTTTAATTAAAAAAATTATTAATAAAATGTCCAAAAAATTTTAACTGGTTAAACGCAACGCCATTGGTCAGATTGAATGTGACGTCAATGTCTACAATAACAAAGTCAACAAGTGCGTAGTTATGTCTGTTTTATTCTTGTTCCATAATCAAACTCGATTGAAGGAACTGACATCTCGCTTGCACCAACTATTAAATAGATAGTGCAAGCGAGATGTCAAATCCTTGAATCAAGTTTAAATAGTTGGTGCAAGCCACTCTAATAGTCTTAAAATACAAAATACTGATAATTACAGCGCACGGTATTCGTGACAGCCTTTCACTTGTTCATTGTTGATAGACTGACTAAGCATACTCACCGTCAGCGTTTTAGCATACTCACTGTCAGTGTTTAAGCGTACTCACTGTCTGATTCATATGTATTGATTCAATTATGTGTTGGTCCAATGTGTTTTAGACACACATAAAGTCCTATAGATAGTATATATCTAAACCTTAACTTAAACTTACACAAAATTTTACATAATTTTAGATAAATCTTTATTTATATTTATTTACTGATATTTTTAAAATTTTAGAGATAAGAGGGACGAAAATGGACTAGTTCAAGTACCCGATTCTATCCCTCTTTACTTCTGCAAACTTCAAGTTTGGATGTGACAGCGATCAACAAACTGACGCAAATTATTCGAGCCCATACAGTAAAATGATATTTTTAAATATTAAATCTAACACCACTTCAAAAACTTGCATTGAGAAGCACTCACAAGAAACTCGGACAGCTGTTGATCTCATAAGCGCTCTCCTTTTCTTTTTATGGAACCCTAAGGAAACAAAAATTTACTAACCTGATGCAAACGCTGCCAAGCCAAAATCTTAACAAGTCTTTCGTCAATCTTGCTGAGTTGTTCATCAACCACAGCTAGCAACTCTTGCACTGACTCATCGGCTGACAGTTCGACGCGGGCCGTAGGTCTCCCTCGGACCTCTGAGGACACCCTCCGCTTCTTCACTGGCGCCGTAAGGTACTCCATGTCTGAGTCTGAGAGGTCGCTTGAGTCCATCGACCTGTCTGTATGTTCCTGTAATATATGGGGTGTCAATAAAAGCATAGAAATAGAAAGATGCCAAGAGATTACTTTTAAAAACTGTAACCCCATGAACGCTCCTATTTTTTAGTGGCTCAAAAGTTATGACGATTTTTTTTTTTTTTATGAGACTGCATTGAATGAATACAATCTTAAGCAGAAAATTAATGAGACCAATTATTTTAGGTTGAGATGTATTTTAATTACTACTGAAGTAAAATGAGGTTATGACTTTAGCAGTGTACATATTGTGTTCTTCTGTACCCTAGTAGAACCAATTAGAACATACGAGGTGTCATTGGATTTGTGTCAAGTATGCGAGTAAATTAAGAGTGGTTGTTCTTTGGCATCTACAGCAAAATATTGAGGATTAAATACAAAAATTTCATTGGATTCTATCATGATGAGTATCAAATAGAAGAGATTGAGAAAGCCATTTTAAAAACATACAACACAGGGCAAAAGTTTGACATAAAGTAATACTTTTCATATTACAGAACGAATACGATTAGATTTTGGATAAAAACCTACAATAAAGATGAACTCTGTGTATGTAATTTATATTGACATTAACGTAAACGAATCATTAATGAGTACCTGGCAAATATGCTGCTTAAATGAGAGGAAGCTCTCAATGTGATACAAAGAGTTGCCGAGCACAGCCAAAAATTTCCGAAACTATACGAATATCGGATAGTTCATGTCACTTACGTTACAGGCTAGTGTGCCACTATCTCTTTTATCCAAAAATATGATACACAACATAGTTCATAGTCAATGCATTAAATTGACGTAACGACGTCTCATATACATATAGTCGACAGCAAATGTAATAAAATCTTTATTAACAAAAGCTACAGTAAATAGTGACTGTCGTTGATATTTTGATTTAATAAAAACTTGTAGAACTTCCAAGGAACTCGGCAAAAATACCTTGATAGCCTTGAGATCATCGTCTATGTGCTGTTGCGATGCAGGCCGAGTCGCGTGTGTCGCGCGAGAGTCACCCGACTCTAGGGGGCACTCGCCTTCTCCGGTGTACTTGGGACAGGACAAGTTCATGCATATTTTGTATTTAGGACCATCATCCTCTTCTGAACTGTAGTCACCAGACGCTTTCAGTCTTTTCAGTACTGAAAACGCAAATATAAAGTAAGCAAATATTTGAGAAGTGTTCCTTAAAAGGTTTCTTTGCAGTACATTTAAAAACATAATGTTTTTTAAACATACATACATATCTTCACGCTGTATCCCTAACGGCATAGTCAGAGAGGACATATCCAGGCCTCACTACCGTACAATAAAATAAACCAACACCGCATTGTGGATGGCCATTTCGGCTGAGTTAGGTATATTCACACTACCCACTAATGCGGACAGAGCACCGTTCACTTTATTACCAGCTGCTACCCGTCTCTCCACATCCAACTCACATCTTCCATCCCTCGAAAACGCACTCCCCAGATACACAATTTCATTCATTGTTCTAGACATTTTCCATTTACTCAATACCACATTTCGTTTGTACCGCTTCCCTTTCAAACACCAAAACCTTAGTTTTGTTCACATTCATATTCAATCCTTTCGCTTCACATTCTTCTTTCATGTACGTGACCAGTGTCTGCAACTCTGCTTTTGATAGTGCTATAAGCACAGCACCGTCGGCGTACAATAGCCAGTTTACCACTGTACCATCACATATCATACCACTCATACTACCTTTAAATATTTGAAGGCAACTGTCCAAATACACCACGAATAGCCAGGGAGATATTACACAGCCCCCTGTCTGAGGTTGGAACAGACTTCGAATCAGGCCAACATGACACCTTTTGCCGGCGGGTGGCGGTAGTGGTACCGCACCATGAGCCCTAAGTGTAGTGTAGTGTGGTGTGGTGTGGTGTGGTGTAGTAGAGTGGGGCCGGCCCGTACCGTTGGTGCAGCGCACGTGGTCCCGACGCGAGGGCACCAGCGGCGGCGGGTGGCGGTAGTGGTACCGCACCATGAGCCCTAAGTGTAGTGTGGTGTGGTGTGGTGTGGTGTAGTAGAGTGGGGCCGGCCCGTACCGTTGGTGCAGCGCACGTGGTCCCGACGCGAGGGCACCAGCGGCGGCGGGTGGCGGTAGTGGTACCGCACCATGAGCCCTAAGTGTAGTGTGGTGTGGTGTGGTGTGGTGTAGTAGAGTGGGGCCGGCCCGTACCGTTGGTGCAGCGCACGTGGTCCCGACGCGAGGGCACCAGCGCCGGCGGGTGGCGGTAGTGGTACCGCACCATGAGCCCTAAGTGTAGTGTAGTGTGGTGTGGTGTGGTGTGGTGTAGTAGAGTGGGGCCGGCCCGTACCGTTGGTGCAGCGCACGTGGTCCCGACGCGAGGGCACCAGCGGCGGCGGGTGGCGGTAGTGGTACCGCACCATGAGCCCTAAGTGTAGTGTGGTGTGGTGTGGTGTGGTGTGGTGTAGTAGAGTGGGGCCGGCCCGTACCGTTGGTGCAGCGCACGTGGTCCCGACGCGAGGGCACCAGCGGCGGCGGGTGGCGGTAGTGGTACCGCACCATGAGCCCTAAGTGTAGTGTGGTGTGGTGTGGTGTGGTGTAGTAGAGTGGGGCCGGCCCGTACCGTTGGTGCAGCGCACGTGGTCCCGACGCGAGGGCACCAGCGGCGGCGGGTGGCGGTAGTGGTACCGCACCATGAGCCCTAAGTGTAGTGTGGTGTGGTGTGGTGTGGTGTAGTAGAGTGGGGCCGGCCCGTACCGTTGGTGCAGCGCACGTGGTCCCGACGCGAGGGCACCAGCGGCGGCGGGTGGCGGTAGTGGTACCGCACCATGAGCCCTAAGTGTAGTGTGGTGTGGTGTGGTGTGGTGTAGTAGAGTGGGGCCGGCCCGTACCGTTGGTGCAGCGCACGTGGTCCCGACGCGAGGGCACCAGCGGCGGCGGGTGGCGGTAGTGTTACCGCACCATGAGCCCTAAGTGTAGTGTGGTGTGGTGTGGTGTAGTAGAGTGGGGCCGGCCCGTACCGTTGGTGCAGCGCACGTGGTCCCGACGCGAGGGCACCAGCGGCGGCGGGTGGCGGTAGTGGTACCGCACCATGAGCCCTAAGTGTAGTGTGGTGTGGTGTGGTGTGGTGTAGTAGAGTGGGGCCGGCCCGTACCGTTGGTGCAGCGCACGTGGTCCCGACGCGAGGGCACCAGCGGCGGCGGGTGGCGGTAGTGGTACCGCACCATGAGCCCTAAGTGTAGTCTGGTGTGGTGTGGTGTGGTGTGGTGTGGTGTAGTAGAGTGGGGCCGGCCCGTACCGTTGGTGCAGCGCACGTGGTCCCGACGCGAGGGCACCAGCGGCGGCGGGTGGCGGTAGTGGTACCGCACCATGAGCCCTAAGTGTAGTGTGGTGTGGTGTGGTGTGGTGTAGTAGAGTGGGGCCGGCCCGTACCGTTGGTGCAGCGCACGTGGTCCCGACGCGAGGGCACCAGCGGCGGCGGGTGGCGGTAGTGGTACCGCACCATGAGCCCTAAGTGTAGTGTGGTGTGGTGTGGTGTGGTGTAGTAGAGTGGGGCCGGCCCGTACCGTTGGTGCAGCGCACGTGGTCCCGACGCGAGGGCACCAGCGGCGGCGGGTGGCGGTAGTGGTACCGCACCATGAGCCCTAAGTGTAGTGTGGTGTGGTGTGGTGTGGTGTAGTAGAGTGGGGCCGGCCCGTACCGTTGGTGCAGCGCACGTGGTCCCGACGCGAGGGCACCAGCGGCGGCGGGTGGCGGTAGTGGTACCGCACCATGCCCGGGACCACCACGCGCCCGCGTACTCCGGCCGGCACCTTCATGCTGCAAACGAGACGATACCATATTTATAATACTATAAGACACCGATTAAAATTCTACGTGTTCTCGAATTCCAAAAGTCAGTGTCTAAATTGGTTTAATATGTTCGACACACAATCACTTCTTCAAGCGGGTGGTTCATATCGATATGCATAATAAAGTAGTAATAGAGTTTAAGTAAATTAAACAATTTTCTTTGCAGTCCGTGTGTCCCCGAGTCAACACGTGTATTCATGACCAACGCTTGTGTTCGCAAGTCAATATATGTATTAATGATCAATGCGTGTGTTCGTGAGTCAACACGTATTCATGTCCAATGCGTGTGTTCGCGAGTCAATACGTGTATTTATGACCAATGTGTGTGTTCGCGAGTCAACACGTGTATTCATGACCAATGCGTGTGTTTGCGAGTCAATATACGTATTAATGACCAATGCGTGTGTTCGCGAGACATATGTATTAATGACCAATGCGTGTGTTCGCGAGTCAATACGTGTATTCATGACCAATGCCTGTATTTGCGAGTCAATACGTGTATTTATGACCAATGTGTGTGTTTGCGAGTCAACACGTGTATTCATGACCAATGCGTGTGTTCGCGAGTCAATACGTGTATTTATGACCAATGTGTGTGTTCGCGAGTCAATACGTGTATTTATGACCAATGTGTGTGTTCGCGAGTCAACACGTGTATTCATGACCAATGCGTGTGTTCGCGACTCAACACGTGTATTCATGACCAATGCGTGTGTTCGCGAGTCAATATATGTATTAATGACCAATGCGTGTGTTCGTGAGTCAATACGTATTCATGATCAATGCGTGTGTTCGCGAGTCAACACGTTTATTTATGACCAATGCGTGTGTTCGCGAGTCAACACGTGTATGCATGCCAATGTGTGTGTTCGCGAGTCAGTACGTGTATTTATGACCCACGTGTCCGTGGGCCGTACCGAAAGGGCGGCGCGGCGCGGCGCGCGCGGCGAATGAAGTCGATCTTGATGGCGTGCTGGTCCACGGGTCCCGAGAACCGGTCCCACAGCGCCACGCGTTCACTCGCAGATATCGAGTTCACCAACTTCCAGTCCTAATGGGCACACACGCGACACACATTATTAGTGCGTAAGGACACATCGATTATTCTATTACTACAATACAATTATTCTGATTATTTTCTAAGCCTTTTTTAAACCCAAACTAGTTAAATTTAAGAACAAACATGTCTGGTTACTATAGCATATTCAATCAATTCAGTTCTACTGGATTGCAACCCTTTGAACATAACTATGTACAAGCTGTCACATGTTACTCCTCAGAATTGCAAACACATTGGCAATCCTAAGAACTTAGATTTTGTGCTTCTTGTGTCAAAAAATTTCACACACAGAGTGCATTATATATAGGGTATTAGTGGTATCAGTAGAAATTTTCCATCTGGTGCCATCTAGTAAAACCAGACTCAAACTGTCAAGTAATCTTCATACATACAACAAAACTACGTAAGATTATTACTTGATTAATAACAATAATATTAAATTGAAAAATAATGAAATAATAATAACAAACTAAAACTCAAAGGTTGTCATCAAGATTTTAACTTTGAATGTAAACAAGATCTATATACGAGGTAACGACGAACGAAAATAAGCTATCACTACTTTTAATATAAAAACGAAAAAGTTCAATACTTGACATAAAAAACTAGTGGTGACATCTGACTATGATACACTACACTACTACAAAGGCCAAAAATTCATAGGAAAAATGTTTGTATGGAGCAAAATAACCCTGATTTCACGGCCATCTATATTACAACATAAAAAAATTATAGCCATCTAACATTATTATGATATTTGTAAGACAGGCCGAGGCTTCAGGAGACCATCGGGCTGGCAGCTTCTTCCGCCAATGAATCAGTTTGGCTCAAAAAGGTAAAGCTGCCAGTCTGCTGGGGACCTTAAGCAATGACAGTTTTCTAAGTGGAAATTTTGTCTCTATTATTTAAGATAATGTTTAGTTTTAAGCTTGTAAATGTATTAACGTTAAGATATGTATGTACTGATTTACGTCAATAAAGCTATTCCACATAACATGCAGTCAACATAATATAGTCAACAACTAGAATAAGATTTCGAACATTTTAATATTGACCCGATCGGAAATCTGATCCTGAGTTGATTCTATTTTCACATCGTTGGTTAGATATACTTACAATGTATTGTTCCACATGATTAGGGCACATCCAGCGCCCGGTGGGCAGTGACGTCAAGGGTGGATCGAGGCAGTCCTGTCACAGAATGTTTTACTGATGGTAACACTTAATAAAATACATGAACATGTGCATGACAACATTAAATTTATAAGGAATGTTTTTTTTTATAAAAGAGGAGGCAAACGAGCAAGCGGGTCACCTGATGGAGAGTAACCAACCGCCGCCCATGGACACCCGCAACATCCGGAGAGTCACGGGAGCGTTGCCAGCCTTTAGGGAAATAGGGAAAGGAGGGGGAGGGGGTGATGGGCCACCGGCACTCTCACTCACCGAACGAAACACAACAGCCATAGATGCTGTTATTTCACGCCGATATTCTGTGACAGGGTGGTATTTCACCGAGCGAGCCGGTCCTATTCGTGCTGCAATACAGCATGGCTCTACCACCTACCAAATGTGGCTTAGTGTTTCACTAAAAGTAGTTTTTACATTTGCAACCGAAACAAAAGACATCTGTTCCGTGATTGTGTTATTTGATTGAATTTAAATACTCTTGTGAAGTAAGTGTTAATAAAAGAATTTGGTAATAAAAGTCTATTCATTAGCTCGAGGTACCCATACGAAGACAGTTAGAAGTAGACACATCCATTGAGGTCATACAGAGTTATTGTTACATAACGTATACATTTCTCAGAAAGGGTTCCATTTGTATGAAATTAAGTACTTGGATAATCTTTCATTTCTAAATTCATCTAGAGCTGTTACTCAAGAGTTTCTTCGAGAGACAATAAAGAAAGCAGCCTATATCCCCCCGAGGCATAACTATCTTATTGAGACCATGACGTCAGCAGATTCAAGTCTCATGTTATCGTGCCCAAGTAGTGCGTAATGATATAATGGCAGGGTTGGACGCCGGTGGACATTGCAGCAGTGGTCCCGCGGCAGTGAATACCTGGTGGTAGAGCAGCGAGCAGTAGTCGCAGTGCAGCAGCGGCGCGGCGCGGCTGGAGCCACCGCACACGTAGCAGCTGAGCGCCGGCAGCGGAGCGCCCGCGCCTCCGCCCTCGCCGCTCACGCTACCGCCCTTACTGCCCTCTGTGGACACCGACACGCGCCTCGTTATACCCCGGCTGACATATCCACAGTCACAGTGCAGTCCTTACATAATTGAATGTGACGTATAATTATATTTTTAATAAAAAAACATTGATACAAATTATTATTTTATTGTATCTGCACTCCATATTAACTCTTATTCTTTACTCATAATGACAAGCACAAAGAATTGTGCAAAATCAGTAAGCAACAGTGAATCAATATGGCAAGTGAGTGACCTGTTACTCGCCTTGGATGCAACTGACTCCTTCAATACAAGCTTTTATATATGTCATAAAATCGTTATTATAACCTCCAATGGAATATAGTTAGTTTCCATAGAAATTCATTAGTAAAAGAATGGAATATACCAGGCAGGAGTCAGGACAGTATAATATGTGAAAGCTAGTTAGAGGCAAGCTTCCCACGATAAGAAAATAGCCACAAAACCTACTACTATCATATTATTGTAGCTTCGTTTATTAATGTATCACTACTATAATCTTTTAATGAATGTCAAATATTTCATGAAAGTTGTGTTCATAATTTTAATAATTGTCATTCAAAATGACTGACAACTGGAGGATGGTTCACTAAATATTTGATAGTGAAGATTGGTCATTGCAATAATAATAATAATAATATACACCGACATTTCACATAGCGCCATCTAGTCCCAAAGTAAGCAGCACAGTGCTTGTGTTATGGGTACTAGACAACTGATATACTACTTATATACTTTTCTTTTCTAAATAAATACATATTATACATAAACACCCAGACTCGGGGCAGGAATCAAACCGCAACCCCCATTTACTTTAAATGTTATTTCATGTTATTCGGTGTATCTTCGAAGTCCAAGCTACAATACCGATGAAATTTAAACGGGACCACCTCGGAAATATACTCTTTCAAACACAAAGCGATGAAGTTATTGGTGAACATACATAAAAAAAAACATACATACAGAACATAGAAACTCCTCCTTTTTTTGAAGTTGGTTAAAAACAGTAAACTACATTATTTCTCTGAGAATGAAAATAAAATTCTAAATTTTCTGTTATATATTGAATTTATTATACAAAAAGCTTATCACCTTTTTCAGTTCCCGGGAACAGACAAGGAATCCTCATCTCCCGAGGCAGTTCAAACTGTCTTGGGTTCATAATCTTGGCCGCCTTCACTAGTGTTTCCATTGGAGATAACTCTTTCTCTTCTTTTTTCTCTCCTTTCTCTGACTTATCATCCTCTTCCTCTTTAATTTCATCTTTTCTTTTCTTGGCAGAAGAATTAGCACGGTTGTTACGGAGAGATCTGTTATTAATAGTCAAAAATTAATTTCATGTATAAGTCATATAACAAATCTAAACACATTTTGTTAGTGTAATGTTTCTATATGATTTTCATTGTAAGTACTTAAAATTTATTGATGTGAAACATCTTATGTGGCGTGTCATACCTATTGTTGACATGGCGACGCGTCGCCACACGCTTGTACTGAAATCATATATCAATAGTGTATGCAGTGTTGTGATTCATTTTGGAACATGTTGCTCGTTTTTTAAATAAAGAATAATTTTTTTCTTTAAAAAAACTGCATATTTTGTTTTTGATTATGCCATATTCATTTCCTTTAATAAACAATCCTTCCAATCATATTTTCTACACAAAATAGTTTCGATGTTTCACATCTGCCAGGAGTGCCACAATTGATTATATTTTTTTTACAATTATGCTTTCTTATAAAAGTCTAAAGTTGAAATTATTCATCACTACTTTTGTTCCATACCTTGTTATTATGACATTGAATTCATAGTATACTTAGAAGTAAAGTACCAAAAGAATCTTGCCTAGTCTTTCGTTCAGTGTCGGATTTGCTGTCGGCAGGAGACTGAGCACGACTACTTCGTGAGCTGGTGGGCTTCTCTGTTTCATTACCCTGGCACTCTTTACAGAGCCACTGCCCCGATGGAATGTCATTTTCATCCAATGGTGGATCACTATAAATTAATATTTATTAATTGTCAAAAAAATGTGCAGAAATGCACCTTTTTTGTAATATCTTTTTTATTTCTTTCTATAATATTGTTTTTTATACATTCCTTTCTTAACATAACATAACATAACTTCAGGCTGTATCTCCAACGGGGTAGCCAGAGAGGACGGAGCGCCAAGAGTCGCGATCCTTACACACCTCTTTCGCTTCCTCAAATCTCATCATTCTCTTCACACATTTTCGCCTAGGTATGCGAAGATAAATTTTCTTAAGATTTATAGAATTTGAAATATAATAAAGTTGTTGACTTTTTGACTTAGAAACCAGCGCATGTTTTATTTTTATTAAAATAAATAATCATATAAAATTGAAAAATACTGTTGACTTAAGGAAAATTAGTACATAGTCAGATATTACAGTTGTAAATCATATTATATCATCATCATACCCAAAGACTTCTGTATTAAACTGACGTAGACCCGCAATAATAAAAAACACAAACTTTAGGCTATTTTTGGACTAACCCTTTGTTGATTTTAGTATGAGATAGAAACAAGATGTAATTTTTCTAAAAACACTCACTAGCACCCAAGATGGAAGCTGGCTGGACAACGATCGCAGCATATCAAGTCGCCGCCCTCACCACACGCGTCGCAGGAGTCGTGGTTATGGCCCTTACCAGGCCTCTTGTAGTATGGGTGCTGGGACTTCTTAGGTTTCTGTACATTCACTTCTTCATCGGGCGGCTTTATTAGTGCGTGGATGAGCTAGAAAATGGATATAAACGATAGACAACTCGCTGAAAACCAGTTTAAGTAAGCTAATTATGTATAAATATTAGTGATAAAATGGCGCCATGGAATAGAACGTTCTTTATACAACTATAAATTTAAAAAATACGCTTACCGGCATAAGTCCGCCCGATGTATCTAGATCGTAGCTCACGTTCGACATTTTTGGCACTCACGTGTATAGTTTATTGGTATTATTCTACAGAGAAATGTATAATAAAACACTACAATTTATGTCTAACAACACTGCAATATTTTATAATAAAACTTCAGGTAAGAACACTTTAAGATCATAACTGTCACTACATTGTGATTTATACTTTCATACCTGATAGTTTATAATATAAAAATCAAGAAATAAATTGAAAATTAATAGCAAAATATTGGAAAAAGTCAAATATTTTTTTAGATACACTGACAGATCAAGCAAGGAATAAAAATGGCTGTTAGCGTCAAGCCGTCAAGCACTGTTGACAGTTGTTTACTACGTTGTGAAAATGGATACAAGTAATTTAATCCGACGGACATCAAAACATCATTTGAATTTTGTGATAGTGATTGTGCCTTTATAAATTATTGCAATATACAGGGTTAATTTAAAAATACTAATAACCTATTAGTATTTTGTTCTTAACATTACCCCCAATAGCTTTTATTTCACGACTTTTAAAAATTCAAAACTTTTTCTTTTATACAAAAATAAAAATACATTAAATGTTTCTGATAATGGCACCTACTGTCGTTAAAGTGGCACACGGACTTTTTGGCGGGAACGGGAGAAGTGAGGTTGTCATTTTGGACTTTTTGGCAGGAACGGGAGAAGTGAGGTTGTCATTTTATTTAGATTTTCTATTTTTTACATTTTTAGGAGTTTAAAAGTACAACAGTGATAGTATATTGTGTTTTAAATTTCCGTGTAAGTGGAAGGAATGGAGTAGATCTAAATAAACATGTGTAGCTGAAGTTCTCGCGCTCTTTCAAGAAGTCCTTTGAAACTTCAGTAAAGCTTACTATCACTTTACTGGAGGGGTTTTACTATAGGAAAAAACGAATTTACTTGTGATTCTACTTATTGATACGTGACATTGGCAAATGCGCTGGTCTACGCGCCATGCTATGAAGAAAGAAAGAGGTTGTCATTTCATTTAGATTTTCTATTTTTTACATTTTTAGGAGTTTTAAAGTACAACAGTGATAGTATATTGTGTTTTAAAGTTCTGTGTAAGTGACAAGAATGGAGATCTAAATAAACATGTGTAGCTGAAGTTTTCGCGCTCTTCCAAGAAGTCCTTTATAACTTCAGTAAAGCCTACTATCACTTTACTGGAGGAGTTTCACTATAAGAAAGAACTAATTTACTTGTGATTCTACATGGATTCTGTGACTGTATACTAGTTTGTGTTAATGCGTGACATTGGCAAACGCGCTAATCATTTACTGAATTGTTTTCTCGCTTTACTTGACGTTGGCAATGTACTCACGTACGGTGCCATTTAAAAATTAAAAAAAAAAGTGGCACACGCACAGCAAGGCGCGGCGCTGAGCTTCGGTGCGGTTGCACTGTACCATTGAATAGTGATTATAATATGCTCCTTGGCCGTAACATTGAATTAATATGTTTCTCCGCCATTACGGCACTAGGTTTCGTTTTGTTTACGAGATGGCGTCAACAGCTGCCAACAGCTGCTGTTTTATGATCTCAGAGTTGTTTTGTTGCGAAAAAAAAATGGAAATAAGTTTCCAGTGTTATTTATAAGTCACAAATAATCGAGTTACCTACCAGCGACTTAAGTGAATTAAAATTTAAACAAAGTTCTTGTAGGGCGGACTCAGTTGTAGCACTTCGCCGGCCGAAGCCGCGGCACGTTCGCTTTGCTCACCCGGCTCGCGCGTTGTGGTTAAAAATAAAGATGGTATTATGGGCTGTTTTTCAATAAAATGAATAACACTGTTGGGTATTTTAAACGACTGTTATTGTACACTGTTGTCTGTTATCCTGTCATACAGCTGTTTTACAAAATGGTAATGAATGAAATACATTACAGTGCTAGTTATTATTAATATTTCGTTATTTTTACAAACTTAAAACTACACATTATCTTAAATAATAAACTTCCTCAAAGTTGCCGCTTAGAAAGCTGTCATTGCTCAAGGTACCTAGCAGACTGGCAGCATTGCCTCTTTGAATAGCCAAACTGATTCGTTGGCGGAAGAAGCTGCCAGCCCGGCGGTCTCCCGAAGCCTCGACCAGTCTCTTACAAATATCAGAAACCAGTCGATGGGCTTCGGGGCCCCAGGGACCCAAAGTTTCGACTGCAAAGGGCGTAAATATGAAACTCTCAGAGAGAGTCGCATACTTACGCCGCTTCAAGTTCTTGGCAGTGCTGGCCGCGGCACCTGCTGACTTGGAAGTCGCCGGCACATGGGAAACAGCAAGTGTATCGACACAAGTGGCATCCCACACCAGCGATCTTCCAAGTTTCCAAGGAATGAGCGTCAAACCATCCGGTCTCCTGCCGTCGCTGCGCACAATACCTAAAGGCTCTAAGACTGCAGGAACGCCAGCGGCGACAAGAGCCCGCCGAATGACGTCATTCAAGGCAGCATGTCGTGACATGCGGCCCGCACTACGTAAACAGGATAAACCGTGGTGACCTAGTACATCGACGAGATCACCACAGCGGCAACGGTGAAGAAGGTTAGTCCTGGCCCCCGACGAAGGGATACTATGAGAGAAAGCGTGGTATTGTCGATTAAGGTTCCTAAGTTTTTTGAAGGTATTACCTTCAACCAGTGTCCTGACTCCTTCTCAGAAACAGCTAGGAGGCGAGACCGATCTTTTTCGGTACTACAAGAATCTAAAAGTTGTAAATGAACATTTTTGCATAGAGGCTCATCCCAGTGTTTTTGAGAAAAGGTCGAGGTAGGCAGGTTAGTACTCGGACAAACACTTAACCAAGCATTTCGAGCATCAGTCAAGCACGGCACCTCAACCGATCCTAAGGAAGGGCGAATAACAGATAGGAAAAGGTTTTCCATGCTGTAGGCTGACGAAAGAAAAGCTGGCAGTGACACACTCGAGATTTTGCGTATGCCCAGGCCTCCATAACAGATGGGAAGCGAGGCTTGATTCCAGACCCTGTCATCAACAAAGGAGCAATTTAATATTTTAGATAATGTATTTTTTAGAATATTGTCTACAGATTTTAAAAGCGTTTGAAATTTAAAAAGCTGAGAATAGCGAAGAGCATATGTAAGTTTTTTAAGTAAGTATGTAAATTCAATGAACTTTGAGGAAGTTTATTATTTAAGATAATGTGTAGTTTTAAGTTTGTAAATATTAACAAATGTATGTACTTTTTATATTTCGTTATTGGCTGTCGCACTAAAAAATTAAAGTGGACTTTACCTCAAAGGTAGACAGTATGAAATCGTAAACTGAAATGTGTGATTTGAGACAGTAAAATAATCTACAAAACGACAAGATATGTATATAAAAGAAAATTTTATTTTGTTGAATGAGATGAGAATCCTAAAATTAGCAAGTCATTTATAAATCAAGAGGTCACACGTGCATAGTAGTTCTTACACACCTGGGGCCTAAACGAGTGGCTCAATTTGTGTAAACGCTAGTACAATAGAATGATCAATAGCACGTGATCTAGCGTAACGAATTTTAAATTGGTAGGTACTCAAACGTCAAACTTTCTATTAAATCAAATAAAAAGTAAAGTAGTGTGAAACCGCCGTTTAATCCTTTAGCCGAGCAATAACGCCAGCGAGCGTTTCGATTTTACGAGTCGTTTACACTTGTTTGGGTGAAGATTGCAGTTCTGATAATCATTCACCACTTTACATTAATAGTTGATGCTATTTTTTCTCTAGCTTTTTACAGGGAAAGAAAACTCCAAAATTGTTCTGTCAACAACTCGTCGCCTAGATACTAATTTTATTCTTTTAATTCGGTGGGTTTAAATTACGAATGCCACAGTACCCCCTGACGGAGAAAGGAAAGCCACGGAACAGAAAAAAAAAAAATTAAACATCGAAAGGCATTTTGAACCTTACGGAACGTCCGCTGCGAGTGGTATAACCTCGATGATTTGGTTTTAAATCCACAGGAGTAGGTGCAGACGAAACAGTACGGAACGATTTCGATGTAATCTCAGGCACAGGTAACGTTGCAATCTCCAAATATGCTGGTTTCACACGATCTAGCGATACCTCTACTGCCTTACCTCTAACGTTAATTTTCACGGTTTTCTCCTTCATGCGTAGAACATCATAAGGTCCGGTGTACGGAGAAGTCATACAGCGACGTACCGAATCATCACGCAAGAAAACGTGAGTTGCATTGTTAAGATTTTTGAAAATGAAAATACCAGGTTGTGAATGGTGAGAAGCTGGAACAGGACGTAAGGTTGACATTCTTTCACGAATGTCAGTTACCAAATCCTTAGGATCTTTGAATTGTAACTGATTCGACATGGGCCAAAGCAATTCACCAGGAAGACGAAGAGGCTCGCCATACAGTAACTCTGCGCAGGATGCTTTCAAATCTTCTTTAAGAGCCGAACGGACACCAAGCAACACTAAAGGAAGTGCTGTTAACCAAGAACTCTCGTGACATCTTAAAGCTGCTTTTAATTGACGATGAAACCTTTCCACCATACCATTGGCACACGGGTGATAACCTGTTGTTCTAAAACGTTCAATAGCGCAAGTTTTAAGGAAACGCTGAAAAAGATCTGACTCAAACTGTCGACCTTGATCAGTCGTAATATAAGCTGGAACACCATAACGAGCAACCCAACCTGATAAGAAAGTAAAAACGACTTCATCAGAAGTCATACTGGAGATTGGCCAAACCTCTGGCCAGCGGGTATAACGATCTACTGCTGTCAGACAGTAACTGAATCCCTTACAAGGAGGCAATGGACCAATAATATCTAAATGCACATGTTTAAATCTTCTAGAAGGATCAGCGAAATTCCCCAGAGGAGTAGTCACATGCCTTGTGACTTTATTTCTTTGACAAGGAATGCAAGAACGTGACCACATGCGACAGTCTTTTCGCATACTCGGCCAGACAAAACGATCAGATACTAACCGCGCAGTTGCACGAGCACCCGGGTGGCTAAGGTTGTGTAACCGATCAAAAATAGCTCGCCGGAAAGTTGCTGTCAGAAACGGACGTGGCTTTCCAGTTGACGTGTCACAAATAAGTTTTAAATTAGTACCAGGAACAGGAATATCTTCTAGCTTAAGTGATGAACTACGATCAGAACGTAATTTCTGAAGTTCACTATCTGTTTCTTGTGAAGAAGCAAGAGCTGCATAATCTTCTTCAAAAGAAATCGCTTCGACTCTGGACATGGTATCCGCGACTACGTTTTTAGTTCCCTTAACATGCTCAATGCTAGTGGTGAACTGAGAAATAAAAGTCAATTGATTAAGCTGAACTGGAGGAAGTTTATCACGACGTTGAGTAAAAACAAATACGAGCGGTTTATGATCGGTATATATAGTAGTGTGCTGCACTTCCAATATATAACGAAAATACTGAACCGCTTCATAAATCCCTAGTAATTCTCTATAGTAAGCTGGCCAAGTGCAATGTCTTGGAGAGAGCTTTTTACTGAAAAATGCAATGGGTTGCCAACTATCATCAACTCTCTGTTGAAGAGCTGCTCCGACATGAGAGTTTGATGCATCAGTAAATAATCCAAGAGGCGCATCCGCAACCGGATGCGCTAACAAGGTGGCACTTGATAAAATCTCTTTACATTTATCAAAAGCTTTTTCCGATTCCTCAGACCAAGGTACAACCTTAGAACCCTTAAGATTATTATCAGAAAGAATCTTAATCAATAGTGCCGTGAATTTAGCAGCCGCAGGAATAAATCTCCGAAAAAAATTCAACATACCAAGAAATCTACGCAAACCTTGGGCTGTTTTCGGGAGTGGAAATTTTCTAAGCGCTTCGATTCTCTCAGGAGGAGGTTTAGTTCCGTCTTTAGAAATGCGAAAACCAAGAAAAGTAACTTCTTCGACACCAAAAACGCATTTACTGGAATTTACAACAACTCCATAATCAGTCAAACGTTGAAATAGTGTACGAAGATGCTGTGTATGCTGAACAGCATCACGAGAAAAGACCAGGATGTCATCAACGTATGGGAAACAAAAATCTAAGCCCCTCGTCACTTCATCGATGAATCGTTGAAAAGTTTGACCAGCGTTACGTAAGCCAAAAGTCATAAAACAAAACTCGAACAGTCCAAAGGGAGTTATGATTGCTGTCTTGCATATATCAGCGGGATCTACCGATATCTGTTGATAAGCTTTTACTAAATCAAGAGTGCTAAATATAGTAGCGCCATTTAGGTTATTAATAAAATCACCAATGTATCTAACCGGATATCTATCACGAATGGTCCGCGCATTTAGTGCACGGTAATCCCCACACGGTCGCCATGTGTCATCCTTCTTCGGAGACATGTGTAATGGCGAAGACCATGAACTATCGGATGGCCTCGCAGTTCCACATTGTACCATTTCTTCAAAAACCTGTTTGGCAGCTAATAGTTTTTGCGGTGCCAAACGACGAGGACGACAGGTAACTGGTGGTCCATCAGTTGTCAAAATGTGATGAACTGTGGAGTGTTTAATAATGCGAGGATAACCAGAAGGACGAGTTAAATCAGGAAATTCTAAAAGAATGTCAGAAAAAGGAGTCTTCTCAACAGCAACAGCCTTAACGCTAATTTGTTTTCCCTGAGCCATAGACGCAGACGTGGATAGTTTTGTAGTACCATCTACCAAACATTTTTTACGACAGTCTGGAAGGAGATGATAATAAGCTAGAAAATCTGAGCCGATGATAGGTATGCTTACATCGGCGATGATAAAGTTCCACCGGAAATCCCGGCGTAAACCCAAATTCAAATCAAGAAGTATATGTCCGAAAGTTTTTATGACACTACCGTTAGCAGCATGTAACTCATAGTCAGATGCCTTATTGTAAACTCTTAAGTAGCGACGCGGAAAAGAACACAAATCAGAACCGGTATCAACTAAAAAACGGCGCTTGGTTTTCACATCTGTAACAAACAAACGGCGGGTCAGAGTAGGACAATCAGCAGCCGCCTCTATTGATTGCCGGCACAATTTCCCTTGTGATTAGGATCCCAAGCGCAAGGACTAATACACTTGAGGGCTTTCTTACCGAATCTCTTGTGACACCAACAAAATTTAGACTTACCAGCTTGTGATGTCTTAGACCTAGACCGAGAAGATGACCTAGATCGAAAACGAGAATTTTCTGCACTAAGAGCTTCAACTTTGCGAGTCAGCTGATCGATACGTTTTATTAAATTTGCAATGTCAAACGAAGCTTCAGCAGCATGAACATTAGGGGTATGCGATGATGTTTCTATAATTTTATCTGCGATTTCGGCAACCTTATCTAAAGGTAGATCGACCTGAGCTAAGAGAATTGCCTGAACGTTGCTAGGCAATCGACGCATCCATAACTCGCGAATTATGTCGTCGTCACGAAGAGCTGCGCCTGCTAAAGACCTAAGGTGCCTTAAAAAGTAAGAGGGTTTCCTATCGCCTATTTCCTCCTCGCTTATAAGTTGACGCACCTTTTGTTCACGAGATAATGAAAGGCGTTTAATTAATTCTAATTTTAATAGTATATATTTGTCTTCTGCAGGAGGACTTTGAATGATGTCTTCCACTTCATCCGCCACCTTAGCGTCAAGCATAGAAATTACGTAGCTATATTTTGTTATGTCCCTATTAATACCAGCAATCTCGAATTGTGCTTCTGCCTGAGCAAACCAAATCACCGGTTTGTGCGCCCAAAATTGAGGTAATTTAACCGAAACACCCATAATATTCTTATGTTCCTCCGTAGTAGAGGGTAAAGGAGTGGCCATGTCTAACAAAAATTGTAAACACCACCGATACCCACACGGATAGTTCTAATAAAAAAAAACGTACAATTGTAAAGGTAAAAAAAACTAAACAATTAAGAATAATATACAGATAAAAATGAAGTTTAAAAAAACTAAACAATGTTTTCTAATAAAAAACAACACTGCTTATGTTCTACGGTCAATAATTTTTATAGCGGTTGCACGACTTTAGTCCTGTATGTAACGCACGTCACTACACACTAGCACCTCCGCAACCATATGAAGATAATGCCAAGTCACGCCGAGACAGGAACGAATGAGACGAAAAAACGTACCAGGTCTTGAATTATTCACAATCGGGGTCCACAATTTGAAAAGGTAGAAACTCAACTTCGCCTTCGCTAAACTCTTCAGACGAAGGTGTTATTGTGGTGTTATAACAGAGCATCTAATACTTGCATCACTTTGTACAATAACTTCACCATGAAGTACTATGCTTTATGATCCACGTAGTACCGTAGATCACGTCGGGGTCACCAATTTGGGTGAAGATTGCAGTTCTTATAATCTTTCACCACTTTACATTAATAGTTGATGCTATTTTTTCTCTAGCTTTTTACAGGGAAAAGAAAACTCCAAAATTGTTCTGTCAACAACTCGTCGCCTAGATACCAATTTTATTCTTTTAATTCGGTGGGTTTAAATTACGAATGCCACACTTGTTTTGTTTAGCCACTCTGCGCCGATTATATATTACGTACTTGCTTTCGCTCGTCTGCAACAATATAACTGACAAGTATCAAAGAGCATTAGCGTGCTGCTCGACAGCAGTTTATAATGAGGCAACAGTACACGACCCGACAACAGTTTATAACGATAACACTATGATAACAGTGTCCAATAATACATTACGAATATAACGACCACCTTTAGTTTTGCTACTAGCTAACCTTACCTACCCACAAGCATTTTTAAAGATTTTTATAATGTTTCAAATAATGTTTTTTACCACTTCATTACTTAGTTTGCTATTGTTTTGTGCAATAAAGAATATAATAATTAATTTGGTTTTTATTTTGTAACTTACCTTAGCAAATTGACTATAGCTGTACTGTCGAAGGTTGTGTTCACTTGTTCAGTCACTCGTCGCCTAATTGACATTTAGACGTGTGGTTGAAAGACGTTGTTCGATGAACGAGTTAGCCATGCAATTAAACGGCTATTTCAACCAGTTGGTAGCGACATATACAGTTGGGTGGTCAATTCAGAGATCACACACACAGAGCAATCGTGCGGTGCACGCGGGATGTCGGAGCGTCCATGCCTGCGCTGGCAAATTGTGAATTTTTCTAAATTTGCTTGGAGTCTGGGTGTTGTGAACTCCCCACTTCGTTGCGTGGTACTCATAGTACTTCGTTACAAACCTAGTGTATAGTTCGTGGTCACACAATTTTATTATACTATATATGTATATAATATTATCTGATTAAGGCAAAACTATAAGGATGAGAGTAATTTTTAATTAAGTATAAAATGAACCCAGCACCGTCTATTTTTTTTAAGTTTTCTGCGCCGCAACTCTAGTGCGCAAACACGTGCTACGTCCACGAAAGCCATCGCCACTGCCATCGCGAAAATAAATTGTCACCTACATTGTCGCAGCAGTGAGCGCGGGCAATGTGCGCAGTATACGCTAGTATATTCGTATTCTGTGGTGCATAGCAAGGTAACATGACAAAATGTCGCGTACCGTACCGCATTCGAGATGCACTTTTAATCACATTTAATTCTCTCCTTCATGTGTTTCTCAATGACACAGTGAAGCTTAGCGTGTAACCGAAAAAATCCTTTATCTAAAACTACACAACATAGGATATTGAAACCAACTTTATAGTTGAAAATGTCAAATAGGTTCCACTAGTTGAAATTTTTTTCATAATTTTTCACTTCATAGTTGAAATTTAGGGGGGTGAGGGGGGATGTTTTAGTTCAGAAAAGTTATTTTGAAACTTCTACATCATTTTTAAAGACTTGTGTTTGATTGTATCTAAAGATTACTAATCCCCTCCGCTTATGAGTACTGGATTTTTGTTTCATACTTTTTTCAAAATTTTAGCTACACCCTTGTATAGCAGTTCATAGAATACACCTACCTTCTAAACATTTGTATAGTACCGACCATATAATAAACTCCCAAGTAAAATGGCTGTCTTACAATATTTACTAACGGGTCTATATCGCGTTTATACTTTAAGGCTTAATACCAATTTTATCCCGACCTTTCGACCGGATTGCACCGATCGTGGTCACGGGCAGACTGATGAGGATGAATGACGTCATAGCGTGCGGTTTTTTGCAACTACCCACACTCATTCAATGCATTTCTTAATTTTTGTTATTGTCACTGTCGGTACTTCGACACACTACACTAACGAAATCTACACACTGGCGACGTCCGGTTTTCCGGCTCCGGACACACTCACTGATGACAGGATTCCATGATATTGATAAGCGGTATCCATCTTCCCTGTTGAAATTATGGTATTTCTTGATTTCAACCGCCTCTCGTGCTATTCTGGAATAATAGTGTCGATCAGTGGAAAGGACCTGTGGCTGATGCAATTCAATCCAGTGATTGGGTCCTGACTCCAGCAAGTGCTCGGCAATGGCTGTCCTATTTGTCTGTCGTTTTCTTACAGCTGTGATATGTTCTTTGACTGTTTCTGCTATTGTTCTTTTCGTCTGTCCGTTGTAGGAACTACCACAGTTGCAATCCACCTTGTAGACACCAGGTGTCTGGAAGGGAATGACATCCTTTGGAGTACGCAGGTGCTTTGCCATTTTAGTGCGGATTATACACAGTCTTAATGGAGTATTTCTTTAGTGCTGTTCCAATTTTGTCCGTTACTCCTTTTATATACGGCAAAAATGCTGGCACTCTGCGGACCTCGGGGTGACGCTCCCTTCTCCGCGGACGTCGTGTTTCCTCTATATCCGTTTTGCTTTAGTACCTCCTGAACATGTGTGAGTTCACTATCTAAATGTTCAGGGTCACATAGGTCGTACGCTCTGTTCACCAGTGAAGCTACCACGGATTGAAGATGTCGCGGATGGTGATGCGAATTAGCATGGAGATACCTGTCAGTGTGTAACAAAAATTAAGAAATGCATTGAATGAGTGTGGGTAGTTGCAAAAAACCGCACGCTACGAAGACGTCATTCATCCTCAGCAGTCTGCCCGTGACCACGATCGGTGCAATCCGGTCGAAATGTCGGGATAAAATAGGTAATTACCCTTAAAGTATAAACGCAACATAGACCGTAAGTAAATATTGTAAGATGTGTACAAGTCGTGAAAGTTTAAAAACATTAATAAAATGGCTGTGACATACAGACAGACAGGATTAAATTAAGTGTACCGTTTTTTGCTCTTTGGTTACAGAACCATAACTAGAGTAACATAGTTAAATAATGTAAATAAAATGTCGATTCACATCTAAAATTATTTAATTATTGTAATCAATATTTGTCTCATCAGGATCTGGTTCATCGAAATCCCTAATCTTTACATCAGCGTCCTCTCCGTATTGAAGGATACTGTCTATGGTCAACAATATTTTGTCTATGCTTTCTTCGTCTTTTATGTTTAGTGGATGAAAACGGACTAAGCTATAACTCTCTATGACTTCTCCTATTGCTTCTGTTAACTTAGCGTATTTCTCGTGCCACTTTGATTTAGCATTCCTCATGTCGGCCAGTAACGTGTGGGGGTCTGGTTCTACATAACTGAAACGAAAAAGATGGATTCATTCATGGATTTATCTTAAAAAAATGATTTATTTCATAATAATTCACAACCCCATTTTACTCCCTTAGGGGTTACATATCCAATAACCCTTCTTAATGGGTGCTTACACTATATATATAGATTGTTTTTTGGTTTTTATTTTCCTACTTAACATCTAGTATGGCAATAATTTTAATGATGCAAAATTCTAATATTATGTCGAATACTATGATCTTACCTCTAATCTTAAATATAAAAAAAATAAAAGAGAAAACTCACTTATCTAATTGCTTTTTTGCCTTTTTACTGAGTAGATCCATTTTTGTTAAAATATTTACATGTGGTAACTCTAAATTGACCATTACACTAAGTGCTGTCATAGTGCCTGAAAAGAATTTGATATATATATATATAAAAATATTTCCTGAAAGGCAGTCTATGGTATTAGGACTTTTTGGCGGGAACAAGAAATGTGAAGTTGGCATTTTGTTCCAATTTTCTATTTTTTACGCGTTCAGGAGTTTTAAAGTAAAAGAGTTATATTATACCGTGCATTTAAGTTCTGTGCAAGTGAAAAAAATAAACATGTGCAGCTGAAGTTTTCGCATTCAAGAAGTCCTTTTTAACTCCAATAAAGCCTATTATCCACACACTGGAGGAGTGTCAGAGATTTAGTGATAAGAAAAAAATACAAATATGTCAGACAAGTGCTATTGGAATCTGAATATTTAGCATGAAGCTTCGATCACATATAAAAAACTAGATAATGCAATCAACACTACAAAAACTTTCGACTTATATTTTACGGCTAATCCACCGAACTGATTTCAATGAAATATTAATTTGTGCTCAAACTAATCTCTAAGCTCGTTATGGACATAATGCAGTAACAAATTGGAGAAGCCCTCAATAATACCTAAACTACCACAATAAATCAAAGAATTATGGGTTTGTAAATGGACTTGTCCAGGAATTGAATCTGTGGCTCTTGGCTTAAAAGATAGATGTACAAGCCATTATACCTACAGCCTATAAAATAAAAATTAGTAGATATAAGAGAGCAAAAATACCCGATAAGAATTTGGCACCGTCAACCATGAATTGTGAATCCACCATGAACACCACACATATACTAAAGCTCCACTTTTGTAACTGGTCCACTAAAGTCTTCATCACTGGCAGGTGTGTGTACAGCTCTATCTGACCAGGACAATCGAACAATATGTAGTCTTCATCAATGTCATCAAGCTGCTCTTCCAGCCAATCACAGTTTTCTAGGAGTGTTCTGGAAAAAGGAAGACATAAAAAAAAGAAATAGCATTTATAGATTAGTAATAACAAAATGACTACAATATAATTCCTTAATAACCTAATACAGAAATATAGGACATGCCTTGCGTGTATTATACTATACATATATTACACACATTACACCGTACATATCATAACATACACCTAATTCATGGTATTTTGGCATCTGTTTCTTCCTTCTCTTTCCGAGCTTATGGGTCTTAATTTTTTGAATGAATTGATATGGGTGTTATTTTCTACATTTTTTGGAGTGCTGATTACGAAAATGACGTCGATTTCGAAATTCAAGATTTAAATCTGCACATTCGTTTTTTAATAAAATGGTCTTTTTGAGGTTGTCTGGGGAGTAGGTTACGAAAATGACGTCCATTTTGAAATCTAAGATGACGGACTTTATATAGTTTGAATAAAGTTGTTGAAAACTAAATCTACAAATAAAAGAAGATCCCCTGGACAAACTAAAGCTTACGGCCGCCGGCATCAGCCATAACGCGGGCGTAAGAGAGCGGGCGCAGGCTCTGAGGAGGCGTCGCTCGCGACGATTGGCGCCGCCTAAGACCCTGCGCCCGTGTGGTCCCCACACCTTGCACCATAGGTAAAGCTGGCCCTGTGCACAGCTGAATATAGAAGTGACATTCAATATTTCATGGCGATAATCAGTTGACTACTGAGTGGATGTAAAATGGACACTACCCTTAACATAAATAGAGAGCAATTTCACATCTTGTATGAGAACATATTGCATTTAATAGCTTTTTGAATACTGTATTAAAATAACTACTGTAGAATGATGTTGAAAAAATGGTATCTGATTGAATTTCTTGTCAGTTGTTCCGTGTGCAGGTTTTCTGTAGAGTCTATGTAATATAGTATTTGTCTTTCTCATCCAAACCAGCAAACGTCGATGTAAAATCATATCACTTACTCAATACAAAACACAAGTCCTCCATTTGGTCCAAACTGTAGTTCTTCATCTTCCATAGCATCATCAAGATGTATTAGCTCTCTGATGTCGACCATTGGTTCATAATCGAAGTGTTCTGCGGCTGGGTCTAAATTCACAACCTTCACTTCACGTTTGCTGTCATATGCATGTTTCACTATAGTTGAGCAGTATGTTGACTATGAAAGAATAATTACATTAATATATTTTAAAATTAAAAAAAGAGACACAAAACTAAACAATTACATTGTTTGCTCCAAACTAAACACTGGACTCCTACTACTCAAAAGAACAAGAAAAGTACTCAGCAATATATACAAGGTTATTGTAAAAGGGGGTACAAATCCACCAGGGTTTCAATGTGTCAATGTTGGTTGCTATATTCCAGACAAGGGCGTCGCCAGCTTATGACTAAGGGGGGGGCAATGGGGCAATATTATGGAGGATAAAAAATATGAATGCCGAGAGCATGAAGCGTTACACTTTGGAAGTCTTTGCCTCGATGACGATTGTAATAAGAACGGTTCTAATATCAATGTATAAAACTTCACAAGTCCTCGACAGCACAATAACTAAATCAAACTTTTAAATACAGTAATAATTATTTATTTTAACAAAAATAATATTTAATTAAAACAACCTTTTTTTTTTGCATTTTTTGCAAAACTTTCAACCACTATCATTAAAATTATTTAGGTTTTTATTTATTATAGCTCTGTGTACACTCATCATGGCCAGACCATTAAGGCGATCTTCTGCCATGGTGCTTCTTAGCCATGTTTTTAGTCTTCTGAGGCTGCTAAAGGATTGCTCTACTGTACAGGTCGTGCATGGTAAAGCGATCATAATTTCGCTTTGCGGCTAGCTACATTTGATCTCTAGGGAGGGGCCACTGCCCCCCCTGCCCCCCCTTGGCGACGCCCTTGATTGCAGATATAATAATTACGAAATACATTTTTTTGTTGTCCATAAAAAAATATAATAGAAGAAATGTACAACCCCATCATTATGGCTTACATTCCAAATGTTTGCATATCAATGTTCCAAATATTTTTGGAGCATTGATGGTGTATCTAGTTTTTTATTTGTAATCGAAGTCCTAAATAGATAAAAGAATAATACTAATATTAAAGAATGGAGTATTAAATTCAAATGTTTGTGTAAGTCAATATAGCACAAAGTATATTCAAGTATTTTGTGCAAGTTTGCATAGCATTGTTATTTCTGCGAAATTTTAATTTTAGAATAAAAACAAAGTCAAGGCTAACCTTTAGATTTACTACATACTGTGTCCCATTAGGACACTGGATGATAGATACTTTTTAACTAATACTTAGGAGCCAAAACTGTCCATATATCTGATATTTACAGTACAAATCAAATTACAAAAGCAGTTTCACTTTGCGAAATCATTTCTACCCAAAAATGACTTTTGGTGGTTAGATTAGAAGTATAAGGCGATAGTGAAGCGTAACAGAGTAAAGTTAAGTGTTAAAACTACCTCGTTAAGTATAAAAATATGTAAGCCGTAATTAAACTAAAGCACTTCCTTTTTATTTTGAGGTTAAGTATTGAATTTTAAAGAAATTGGTACATAGATTTGAAATAAAATATGTTTGAATTTATAAAATACATTCTTTTGCTTACTTTTCCACTGCCGGCTGGGCCCACTACTAACTGAGCGTATCGCATTTTCAGTATTTTTTGTTATTTCGCAGTCATATGTATTACTCAGTAATAATGCAGTTATTAATGATCTAAATTTACTGAATTAAAATAATCTAGTAACGTATAATATTAGATTCTCTTTGATCTAGTACGCGAACAATTTATTTACTACTGTTTTCTCTCAGTTCACTCAGAATATAAATTGTATGAAAACAAAAACATCAAAAGACAGTCCAATGACAACAAAATGAAACCACGAGAAATTGACAGCTGACATAATTTGATGTTTTTCTTAAATATTTCTTAAGGCATTGGGAACAAGGCCATCAGCCTAATTCCGAAACTGGAAAAACACTTGTAAATTATAATCAAGTCACAGTATTATTTGTTAAAATTTATGACGAACACATGGTGCACATATTTAATGTAAGTTCGTTTTTTCTTTTTACAACTAAGTCCTTAATACTCCTCCAGTAGTGATAGTAGGCTTTACTGAAGTAAAAAAGGACTTGTTGGAAGAACGCGATAACTTCAGATACACATGTTTATTTAGATTTCCTCCATTCTTTTCGCTTACACAGAACTTTAAGACAAAATACTAACAATGTTATACTTTATAACTCTTAAAAGTGTAAATTTTTTTTTTTGTAAATGTAATGCCAAGTACCCGTAGATAATTTTTGCTAATATTTTGCTTGGATTAGACACTGTGCGGTATGCTAAAAATGGCTAAAAATTATATATGATTTTGGCCCATGTAAAAGAAGTAACGATTCAGTTGACTTAAAAGCAGACAATACAACCTCACAAATTATTTGTTATTTAATAGTATAGTAGCATAAAAAGGACATCACAAAATAGTTGGTATTCTACATAAAAATAAGATATATTGTGTTAAATATTTCTAAAAATGACACCTAATCCACCCTGTCGCTAAAGCGGCACACGCAAAGCGGGGAGCTAAGACCCGGTGCGCTTGCAATGTACCACTGGAAATACGTACAGAGTAATTACGTTTCAGACAGTGCAACAAAACTTAATAATATTTTTTGAGGAACGTTTTACTCGTTTTCAATTATGTTTTGAAAAAATCGTAGAAAATATGTGGTTAGGTATGACGACAGGAATTTTGCACTAAGTGGTTAATAGTATTTTTCAATTACCCCTATATACTTTATATTAATTCATTAAAATGTTGCTGTAATACATTTTAATGTTTCTTGGAGTTTCTGGCTACAAATATATTGAGGCAGTCTTTTTAATAAGATGTGCCGAGACAGATTGAACTCTACTAAACTACAAAAATCTCAACATTCTATTAAATATTAAGTGGCACTTATTTTCACTATTCCACATTATTGCATTACAGCGTACAACATACATGGAACGCAAAACTACGCCAATTTTACATCACAATATCCACTATAGAAACTATTTGCAAATAATAAAAATTAACGCCCAATCGCTCTCCAAAAAATCTCGTCTAAAACTTCCTTTTTTGAATTTTATTCCTCAAATCATGGAAGGCGAAAGGAATTATGATTATTATACTTCAACAACACTGGTCCGATGAAAATATTCTTAAAATACCATGAAGCAGATACTTCTTCTTGTCTAATGACATAGTGACTGGCTGGAAATATTACTTTAAGTAATTTTTTTTCTAATTTGGAAAATCTTGGAAAATCAGTCAAGTTTTAAAATATTGTTGACAAATAAAAATTTAGAAGCGCAAAAAAAACAGAAAATATAAAAAATGCCAGCCGTCGGTATCGATTTGGGAACAACCTACTCTTGCGTGGGCGTATGGCAGCATGGTAACGTTGATATAATAGCCAACGAACAGGGGAACAGGACTACACCGTCGTACGTCGCCTTCACAGATACCGAGCGGTTGATAGGAGACGCTGCAAAGAACCAGGTAGCTCTGAACCCCAGCAACACAATATTCGATGCAAAACGGCTCATCGGTCGAAAGTACGACGATCCAAAGATACAACAGGATATAAAACTTTGGCCGTTCAAAGTTATTAATGACGAAGGAAAACCAAAAATTCAAGTCGAATACAAAGGTCAGATGAAGCGCTTCACTCCCGAAGAAATCAGCAGCATGGTGCTAACGAAAATGAAACAAATAGCTGAAGCGTATTTAGGAACTACTGTAAGTGATGCTGTGATTACCGTACCCGCTTATTTCAATGATTCCCAAAGACAGGCCACTAAAGACGCAGGAGCGATAGCGGGGTTGAACGTTCTCCGTATTATCAACGAGCCAACAGCGGCAGCCTTAGCATACGGTTTGGATAAGAATCTGAAAGGCGAAAGAAATGTGTTAATCTTCGATCTCGGTGGTGGGACCTTTGACGTTTCTATACTAACTATTGACGAAGGCTCACTTTTCGAAGTCAAGGCGACTGCCGGTGACACTCATTTAGGAGGAGAGGATTTTGACAACAGATTAGTAAATTTCCTGGCTGATGAATTCAAACGAAAGCATAAAAAAGACCTTCGATCCAATCCGAAGTCGTTGAGACGTCTTCGTACAGCTGCAGAACGTGCTAAAAGAACTTTGTCCTCGAGTACTGAAGCGAGCTTAGAAATCGACGCTTTATACGAAGGCATTGATTTCTTTTTGCGCGTATCCAGAGCGAGATTCGAAGAATTAAACGCTGATCTATTTCGTAGCACATTGGAACCGGTCGAAAAGGCTCTGAGAGATGCGAAATTGGATAAAAATAGCATTCACGACATTGTCTTAGTTGGAGGTTCTACACGAATACCAAAAGTACAGAATTTGCTTCAAAACTTTTTCAACGGCAAGAAATTGAATCTATCTATAAATCCTGATGAGGCGGTGGCGTACGGGGCGGCTGTACAAGCAGCTATACTGAGTGGAGAGCGTCATTCGAAGATCCAGGACGTGTTGTTGGTCGATGTCACCCCTCTATCATTGGGTATCGAAACGGCAGGTGGAGTAATGACAAATATTGTTGACCGTAACGCAAAAATACCATGCCATCAGGCGCAAACTTTCACAACTTATTCAGATAACCAGCCTGCTGTCACGATACAGATTTACGAAGGGGAGCGGGCGATGACTAAAGACAACAATTTACTTGGGACTTTTGACTTAACTGGTATTCCACCGGCCCCAAGAGGCATACCCCAGATAGACGTCACCTTCGATCTAGACGCTAACGGCATTCTCAATGTATCTGCGAAAGAAAATAGTACGGGTAAAAGCAAAAACATAGTCATAAAGAATGATAAAGGTAGATTGTCCCAATCGGAGATTAAGCGCATGTTGGCTGATGCAGAGAAGTACAAAGCGGAAGACGTTCATCAACGGGAACGTGTAGCATCACGTAATAAGCTCGAATCTTACCTGTACGACGTGAAGCAAGCAACTGACGAGGCAGGAAGTAAACTTTCTGAATCAGAACGTTCTAAAGTTCGTTATACATGTGACGATGCGTTACGTTGGCTGGAAGGCAATTCTTTAGCAGAGAAGGACGAGTATGAGGACAAATTAAAGGAAGTATCGAAGTCTTGCGCTCCGATGATGAAGAAGTTGCATGGCGTGGGAAAATCGCGTTCTCGTCAAAGTGGTGGCGAAAATGATGGCCCTGTTATAGAGGAAGTTGACTGAATTTCGGTGACTACAGCATCAGTGGTAAGGTTGTGCGAAATTGCATTTATTGCAATAATTGATTGATACTTTTCGAATTAAAATACATTTAGAACTTATGAAAAGACTTGTTCAAAGACATCCTACTACAATACAGCTTAAATAATGCAATAACTTTAAAATATTGTATGTTATTGCGACCAATGTTGTTCCAATTCTGGAGGGTAGAGGTACCTCTACCCTCCATAGTTCCAATGTTGTGTATCTCTAATCTGTTTGTATGTTGTGTTATCTCATTTTCTGATTGATTAATAAATTGTTTTTTGTAAGCTGAAGTTTGATTTTAGATATTGTTATTTGAAATTTTTTTTGGAGATGTCTATTTATATTTGTAAAAGTGATCGTGAGTTTTCAAAAAGAGGTATGAAGATTTTGGCTTACTCCTTAGCCGCCACTTTAATTTTAAACAAAAATCACTAAGGTTGCTGTCCTACAGGTTTAATCCAATCAAGTAACAGTTGAAATCGAAATTATATAATAAGATTGAATTTTTGATATAATGTTCATAAAAGTGTCTTAAACATGCATGTGAAATTTCAACACGCTAGTATCTCGGCTTCGCTCGAAAAACATAAATAAAGTCAGAATAGCATTGATTTCTAAATTATAGTATAAAACACTAGATCGTATTTTCCTTACGATTATAGTTAGGTAGACAAAATCAAATTTAGCTTCTTGTCCAGCAGTCAAACAAGGATTAAAATCGAAATTTCAAACAGTCCCAGGGCTCTGAAATTTTGAAGGTAATATTTATAAATAAGTTTTAAATATACACTTGAATAAAAAAAAAGAAAAATAAAGAGAACGCTTTTTTTTAAGTACCTACGAATCTACGTGTCTCGTAATGTTGCATTCTCTTTGCGGCGGTAGAGAGCGGTCTCGGCGGTGGTGCTGCACTTTTTTTTTTGGTTTCTGAGAGGCGAAATGAAACCCCCGCGGGCTACCCAGCCGGACTCTACGCCGACTGGGGAGTGTCGGACTCGAACCGACTAAACAAAACCCCTCTTTGCTGTTAGCCCTAGTGGCTTTTACAGCGTCACAGGTCGCGTTGGGGCGAGCGCTGAAGGCGCCCTGCCAGATGGTCGACCGCCTGAGGGTTCCTCCAGCCGAGGGATGCCTCGTATGGAGGGCGGACCTCGGGCTCAAGGCGTCGCCAGGGGAGCTTTCCGCACCTGCGTGCATCTTAACGGGCTTCCTATTCGGGTGAGGGCCGGGCCTCTAGCGGACCCGGCCGGCGAGACGGCTGAGGGCCGGTTAGTGTGCCTAGTGTTCCGCGTGGCAGTTTACAATGTGGCTTAAGGCCCGCGTGTGTGCGTGTAGAGCTAAGTGATCGAGCTTCTAAACGTGAGACCCTACGGGTGTCGCGGGGGTCGTCCTCGCCTCCGCCGGTGGGGGCGGTGCGGTCGTAGTGTGTAGGTTGGCATGTTCGAGTTCGAACGTGTAATGTCGTCGTCGCTGTCGCCTAACACATGTCTAGGTCTACGATAGCGTTTGCGGACGCGGCGTTCGGGGGTGTACGATGACGCCCTGACCACTAAGGGATTCGGGTGTAAGGAGGAACGGTGAAAGAAGCGTTGGGACGCCTCTTTTAGATGTTGAGTTATAGAGGGTAATTCTAGGTCGTAGTGCAGATCTACGTTGCGCACGTAAGGAGGGGCACCGGTAGCCCTGCGCATGAACCTATTCTGAATAACTTGGAGGGAGTTGATGTGAGAGCGCGCAGCGTGAGCGAATGCTACACTGGCGTACGTCATGATAGGCCTGACGCACGTCTTATATAAGGTAACTTTATGTCTGAGGGACATTTTGCTTTTAGCGCAAATGAGCATGTTGAGACGACCGAGGACGAACGCGGCGCGGTCGCGGACCGTTTTGATGTGTTGGCCGAAGGTCATGGCACTGTCAAGGGTGACTCCTAAGTATTTGACTTTCCTAGTCCAAGGGATATCCTGGCCGAAAAGTGTGATCGTTCTGAGAGTGTTAGCGCGGCGGGCGCGGCTGGTCGTCGTTCCCCTCGAGAAATACACGGCGGCGCTTTTCTCGGGGTTGACTTCGATTCTCCAAAGACGGAACCACTCGCCTAGGCTCGTGACCGCGACTTGGAGGAGTTGGGAGACTCTGAGGCGACTCCGGTCTGATGTGAACAGAGCGGTATCGTCCGCGAATAGGGCGAGCTCTACACCGGGGGTTTTGGGGACGTCGTTCGTGTAGAGCGAGTAGAGCGTGGGCGATAAAACGGAGCCCTGTGGGACGCCTGCCCTGATGGGGCGGGGAGAGGAGAGCACCCCTTCGACTCTATAGCGGAAGGAGCGGTCTGACAAAAAGTCCCGTACTATGCGTACGAGATCGTCAGGCACGCCGAGCCGGCGCAGCTTGTACACCAGCCCGGCGTGCCAGACTTTGTCGAACGCCTTCGCTACATCGAAGAAGAGGGCCCCCGTGCCTATAGTGCGACTCGGGCGGTTAAGGCCCTCCAGGATGTGTTCCGTGAGGCGGTGCACTTGTTGTATGCACGAGTGTTTGGCTCGAAAGCCAAATTGCTCGTCTATGAGGAGACCGGAGGTGTCTAAGTGGGCTTTGAGACGAGCCAGAAGGACCCGTTCGTAAATTTTCCCTAGCACGCTAAGGAGACTGATTGGGCGATAGCTATTGGGGCTACTGCGGGGTTTACCCGGTTTCGGGATTCCGATGACGATCGCTTCCTTCCAGGCGGCTGGAAAGACGCGGTTCGCCATGGCGGCATTGATAATGGCTGCTAAGAGCGCGAGAAGGCGCATAGAGAAAATTTTGACTACTCGGTTGGAGATGCCGTCTCTACCGGGGGCTTTTCTAGGTTTGAGAGCCTTGACAATGTCCTGAACTTCGTCAACCGTCGCGGGTCTGAGTTGGCAGGGGGCGGTCGCGGGCGGTAGGGAGCCTACTTCGCGATTGACCATGTCTAAATGATTCTGATCTACAGGCTGAGAGCTAGGTGAGCATTGGGCCTCCAGAGTGTCGGCCAAGAGTTCGGCTTTATCTACATCGTCGAAAGCTGTCTGTCCGTTCGGTTTCGTCAGGGGCGGCATTGTTTGGAACGTGTCCGATTTGAGAGATCGGGCCAACTTCCAGTAAGCCTGGTGCGTCGGCTCGATCTCTCGCATGAGATCGCTCCACCTGTTATCCCTAAGTTCGGAAATTCGGTATTTGACTTCGCGTTGGAGGGCGCGTAAGTTGCGTTTATTCGTTTCTGAGGGAAACGAGTCGTAAGCGCGGGTCGCGGCGTTCTTGGCTCTGATGAGCCGACGGATGTCTCCGGGGCTCCCAACGGCGGTCGTTCGCCGCCGGGACCTCACGGGAGCACGCGGAGACCGATTCGCGGATGTGGGCGGTGAGCGCGTCTATCGCCGCGGTTGCGTCCTCGGCGGAACGGGTGCTGCACGCTGGTTCCCCACCTACTGAATTACCAAACGATTTGTCCGCAACTAGCGGGTACTGTAGCTATACCGATTCAGGGCGGCCAGTCGTTCTATCTTTTATTTTATGGTAGTAAACTAATTAATCTGTGCTTTTATATTGACTTTGTCTGTCTCTTTCTATGTATCACATCTATCTCTTTCTATATTTTGTCTATATCCTTCTGCCCGGGCGCTCCGCGTTGTGCGTCCGCGTTGCGGACACCTCCGATTGGTCGCCTGTTGGGCAAAGGAATTCAGCGAGCGGGTGAGTAACTGTAGTGAGTTTGTATGATGTGTAAATGAGTGTGTATGTGTGTTAGCTCTCTTTATTTATGTTCATCTAGTATAATAATCTATATTATTATCATCTAATATAAAGTATATATAATCTCTATATCAATATGATTCTATAATTATACTATAACTATCTTTACTAAAGTATATCTCTACATATGAGTATTTCTATAATTAACACATAGTTCTTACGTCTATATGTGATTATGCCTTCTATTTTACCTGTTATGTATCTATTCTTACGTCAATATTATACAGCTTTTATCTAAACTTTACGAACATTTCTATAACTCATATTCATATATTCATGAAACTCTTAATGCATGTCTATGCTGTTTATTACATTTGAGTGTTCTATCTATTTATATCTATACAAATTATTCACTTATTTCTATATTTGCGGTTTACACAATAAGTATTTGTTGCTAATGAATAAAGAGTTTTATATTAAACGAATATGCTGAAAGTTTTTGCTAATTTATTTTGCTATGCTATTTAAACACTATGCTGTGAGCACACGCGGGGCGGTTAACGTTTTTGCATGTACCGATGTTAATTGATGGGTCAACTCGCGCCGCGGGTAAAAGCGCTTGCGACCGAAAAATAACAAAAGATGAAGATACAATAAAAATGCAGAATAACAACAAAAATTAAAATAAGTACAGAAATATAAAAGTAAGTCAAATAAATGAAAAATGTATGAAAATGGAGCTAAGTGAAATGTCTGTTTTTGATAACTGGAGATGTTGCTGTGTCCACTTTTTCACTGACGACACTAACACTCGCAGTTGGGGTATGATCTATAACTGTAACACGCGTACTTTCGTTAATACATTGTTCACCCGTATTTTTATTATGAGTTGAGTCCGTATTCTGAATTATGACACTAGCGGCGGTGGTAATGCTGTGTCTCGACGCTGCACGTGGAGAGTTCGTCTGCGTGCGGTTACGAACGCGTCTCCACGCCTGTCCAATGATAACGATCGTAGCTAATACGACCAGAATGTAGACTATACTGTAATGGTGAATGTCTTGTACGGATATTGTTTCTACATTAGACGATTGGGTGTCTTCTTTAATTTGCTTGATTTGCTTGACTAAATCCATTAAAGTGCGGTTTATGGTGGTATCGAATCCGGCTCGAAGGACCAAAACTTAATGTGCGGTTTACACAATAAATATTTATTGCTAATTATTAAAGAGTTTTATATTAATTGACAATGAAAGTTTTTGTTAATTTATTTTGCCATGCTATATAAACACTATGCTGTGAGCACACGCGGGGCGGTTGACGTTTTTGCATGTGCTGATGTTAATTGACGGGTCAACTCGCGCCGCGCGCAAAAGTGCTTGCAAAGCACAAATCTACGGCGTAGACCGCACACTATCTTTCTATATTCATGACTATCTATTTCTATGCTATTGTCTATTTACATATCGTGTCTGTTTATAACTTACGTGCACTATTATTGCACTTCACTTACTATTTCGCGCTTATATCTCGATTCGCGCACTATTGCACTCCTTACACGAATATTCGCATTGTTTCTACATGTAGCGAACATGTAATTGGATAATCTGTTCTAACATATACATATAATTGAACAATCGGATTATTTCAAACTGATGGAACGTTTAGTTTTGGAGATAATTTTCATGTGATTTTACGTCGTAGGTATAATATTATGGAGTTAGGTGAATTCAAACATAAAATAATGAATTTTTTAGTTATAACTGACTTTGCCTATTGCCTACAATTCCGTGCAGGCAGATTTAGAATCCCTTTTAACGTAAACTTTATTTGAATTTTGGACAGAACTGCGGTGTCCTTTACCGTTAAAAACTAGGATAATTGAATCTAGGATATTGACTTTCATTGTACCCAGGGGCGCCGACTTTTCAGAAAACCCGTAGGTGCTTATCGCTTCCCTCCCATGATAGATGTGCAATTTTCGCATAAAAAATTAGTAAAAAAAATATTCGTGAGACTCTCGCGCGTTAGAAATGAAACTGTTTAGGGTCTACACTTTGTTAACGATTTTATTATTTCAGGATTAGGAAATGGCTACACTTATGATTTATTTTATTCAACATATTCCTTTAATTCATATTGGAAGAAAGGAATTATGGGTTTATGGTAGTTCTCTCTTTCTTCACAGATTAAATATTAGATAGATAGATAGATAAAACGTTTATTCATACAGTCACACTTGGTCACACACATGCCATTACAATCTTACATATAGCTATAGTACAGACTAATTAGGTACTACCGTAATTAAGTATAGTATGAAATAAGACAAAGTAAAATAAAACAAAAACTTAAAACTATTTACAGCGAAATAGACAACATGTGTGTGTTGCAGCTGTACGAAAAGGTGATGGCTCAGAGTACAGCTTTGCCCATAGGAGCAAAACTGATATTCTGCCACAACCTAGAAAACGATAAGCAATTTTAAGCAGAAATAACATACTGAAGATATAATTTAAAATAATAAAATAAAATAAAATAAGATAAATAGATAAATTGATTGGTGTACTATACCGCGGGGAATTTTCGACGGGGTTCAAATTCCATACAGTAAAACTGTGAAAAATCTGGGGGTTGTCTTTGATCAATGCTTGTCATGGAAACCGCAGCTAGAAACCGTTAGCCGTAAGATATTTGCTTCTGCGGGTGCCTTGAGAAGACTCCGTAATTTTTTACCTACTGCAACTAAAGTGGTACTTGCGCAGTCTCTGCTACTCCCCATTCTTGACTATGCTGATGTCAGCTATCTGGACCTCACAGAAGATCAACTCAATAAGCTTGAGCGACTCCAAACTTTCTCAATTAGGTTCATATTTGGTCTTCGCAAGTATGACCATATCTCTGATTTCCGTGATAAGCTCAAATGGCTGCCTATACGCCTTCGCCGGAATATGCACACCCTGTCACTTCTCTATAGTATCTTGTTCAATCTGTTCTCGCCTAGCTACCTCAAACAGTGCTTTCAGTATCTTCACGCCTTGCATCCTTTTTCTTTGATGTCATCAGAGAATCTCATACTTAGTACTCCCATACATTGTACTTCGTTCTATGACAAACCGTTTGCTATTAGCGCCGTTAGACTTTGGAATGCGTGTCCAATTGAAATTAAAAGCTCTCAATCGCTAGCCGTTTTCAAAAAACGGGTAAAAATGCATTATCTTTTACACAAACAGTAATGTCGAATTTTGCTGCCGTCTCTGGCCACTTTTAGCTATATAATGTATGTATAGTATATGTATATTGTGGATATATAGGTATTTATGCGTGAGCGCGTGTATATAAGTATGTATATATGGGTAGATGTGTATGTATGTATTTGTCTATGTGTAATATGTTCATGGATATAGTATAATATAATTACCTACGTATATTCAATTTTTATAATTTGTAATCCATCGCCTTCCGTATCAATTTTCAATGCTACTACACACCCTATGGTTGTCTGGAAGAGATCGCTCTAAGCGATAAGACCGCCTATTGTTACACTTTTATTTTTATAAATGTTATAATGTTGATTTTGTTTCTACCCTGATGTGTTGGCAATAAAGAGTTATCTATCTATCTATAAATTACATTAAAAAAAATGTATAATATGTAGTATAAATACGATTTAAACTGAGAACTGTGTAACATTTAAGATCACGTGTAACATTCAAGATTCACATGTTACTGTAAGATCACGACGACCTCCGTGGCGCAACGGTTAAGCGCGTCGGACAGTAAACGGGGGTGCGGGTTCGATTCCCGCCCCGAGTCTGGGTGTTTATGTATAATATGTATGTATTTACAAAAGAAAAGTATATAAGTAGTATATCAGTTGTCTAGTACCCATAACACAAGCGCTGTGCTGCTTAGTATGGGACTAGATGGCGCTGTGTGAAATGTCTGAGTACATTATTATTATTATATTATTATTATTATGTGTAACATTCAAGATTCACATGTTACTGTATGAGCGCGATCAACGAACAGGCAAAGAATTAAGTTATTAAAGCGAAATGAGGTTATGTTAAAAATTAAGTATCTTGCAAAAGTTATATTAGTTATTAGTTATGTTTCCCTTATTCTATAAGCATGCATGTAGAGTGCGTACTACGCATTTGACACTGAGTAAAAACGATTCTCCTTTCCTTTCAACTGCCGCCGAGCCGGTGGAAATCGAAGAAAAGGAAGTGTTTCACCTTTCGTCTGATCCAGTAATTCGCTCTACCGTGCTTAAATAACTTTCACTTCAATAATATAAATAACAATTTTTGCAATCCAAAACTTTGAAGATAAATGCGTGTCCTATAACACAATGTTTTTAATACGATCAACATTCATTCATTCAGTTTTATATATCCGATTAATTATATTTGTCAGGTCGTGGGTGCTCCGCACGCACTAATGATCGTGGGTGCTTCAGCACCTGAGCACCTGTGTAGTTGGCGCTCCTGATTGTAAGCGTTATTTACCTACGATACATTCACAATTTCATGCGTGGGCTATTGTATTATTTTTGGTTCTAAGTTTGTAATGGCTTTACGGTTTAGAACTTGTTTAGATCGCTTTTTACGTAACGTGTGCAAATGAAACAAACATTGATTAGCAATTTTCTTTATTTTTAATTTAATAACTTTAGAAATTGTTCAGAAAGAAGACAATGGTTTCAGCTTTATCATTAATATTATGATATGAACAATAATAATTATCGCTATAATTGTAATACTATACCGTTATTAATAATGGAGATAACGTATATAATCATCTATATACTACCTTATTTATGTACAAGTTACGCTACCACTGTCAACATTAACGTAACAATAAAATACAAAACGGTATACAATAATTTGTATATAGATACCTTGAATATTTTTCGTGTTTCTTTCATAGAAAATTATACTATTAATAATTAAAAACAAATACAGAACATAATCCAATAGTTTTTTATTTCATAAACAATAGGCTAGATGACAATAACTTTAATCACAAGATAGGTTCAGTAATTATGAACGTAACTGCGAAAATTTTTCGAGACTGATAAATATCGTTGAAGAACTTTAGTAGTGGGAAAAAAGTGGGGGTAAGTTCCGTCTCTGTCACTCCTAGAGCTTTTGTGACGTCACAACTATGTAACGCTATCTCCCTCTAGCTCATGCCCAATCTGTTCCCATTACTGAAGTTTAAAACCCAATAACTCAATTTCTATCAATGAATCTCAAGTTTTTTTTCATAATCGTATTCAAAATGTTTGATTATATTAATATGATGTATAAAATATACCAGTTTTAAGAGTAGTCATCCAGTCTATTTCAACGATTGAAATAAAGCAGCTACACATGATCCAATTAGATTGATTGGACAGTGAAAAGTGAACACGTTTTTAAAAATGTGAAATTGGGTTGTTTCTATTTCCATTTTTATCTGTATTACCGATAAATTCGGTTCATTCCCGTATATGTAAATTGATCCGTGTGCAGATGAATCGAATATTTCTAATAAAAATAAATATTAATAAATCGATAAAATATTCGAGGGACCTATAATAAATAACAATAAAATTTTATATATGCTCTTAAAAAGCAAAAGCTAGTAAATTAGTCTGAAAATACATTGCAGTAATATCGAATTTAAAAACTGTGGTCACATAAATACAGCCAGCGTAAAAATTTTAGAATACAAGGTGTAAGTATTACAGTGTTATCATCAATTTCGATTTCGTCTTATGTTGATAGTTGATACTGAGTTATCCGTATTAAAATTGAAAATTAAATGATTTGATAACACCGTCCGACAGACTAAAGGCTTTTAATATTGACTATTATAAACTATCGCTTATGTACTAACTTATTGGTTTATATAGAACATCGATATGTATGAAGTTTGGTATTTCTAAAACGGAACGTAATTAGAATTCTTTTTTAAATATTTGAAAATGTAATCCACTCATCCGAACTGCTTTTTGGAAATCAGAGACTTGTAATTACGCCGTCCGATACGAGAGAGACGATAATGTCGTGAGCCATGAACCCTCAGAATTTCGTTTTGGGCATCTCCATTTTCCTACTTACCTATGTTTTTATTACCTAGACGTGGCATTTCATTTTAATATAAATATGTACAATAATAATTTACATCATGATGCAAGGAGTATGGTTCCTTTTAAAATGTACAAATATGACTATCACCTAATAAAATACAGGCTGTAAAGGAATAAAAGAAAAAAATAAAACAACAGAAAACAGAAATTAGATTAAAAGCAAGTTTATTGCTAAAATAAAATAAAACTAACCACAAGCAAATACATTTCGTTTGCTTCTATAATCTTTTATTTTGTACGTTTACGTAAAAAAAACAGAGCGTTAACTCAAGTTTATGGTAAAAAAAATAAAAATGCTTTTTAAAAATGATGAGTCAATGATTGAGCGGCCCGCGTGCGGAGCTTTCAATTTTTTTTTATAAAATACATATATAAAATAAAAAATAAACATTCGTAACGTTTTTAAACTTATATAACCCAATTATATAATATTTTAAACCTAATCGGTCCATAAACGTAATAATACTTTTCAACTGGGAGTCTGTATCCATCATAGCTTAAAATATTTGATTGCACTTCAAAAATTTTATTAACAATTATATGAACCTCCCTACACCTATAGTTCGGGCAAGTCTAGTCTTATCTATCATACATTATTCTACATACAAATAATTATATACAGGACCGCGGTTCACACGCAAATATCCGTTACATATTTGGTATATTTATTTACAACAATTTAAGGAAGTTTAAAAAATAATAAGCCATAACTTAACCTTCAAATACCCGCGCCATATAGCGCGAAAATAAAAAAATTGAGGCAAAATGCATTTTTTGTATCGTAAGTTTTCTTCACATCGTCATATGCCTTGCATATCACGAAATGCAGCTAATATCGGGCTAAATATATACAGTCTTTGGCCTTACAATCGAAATATATAACAAGAATACTATACGATATATTTGCACTGAACGTTTCATACGTCGATAAAAGAACAGTCTCGATTCGATGGATCGACGGGCGATTAATAAATAATCGTTCGACACTCACTACACTAAACATAGACCCGTTTCAAACAAGTGCACTGTTCATCACGATTAATAGTCCCACCGGTCATCATTCTCTGATTTGATCTTGTCCTCGGAGAGCACCTCGGGGGGCGTCTGAGGCGTATGCGGCGGCCGCGGAGTGTGTGGGGTGTGAGGGGTGTGAGGGGTGTGCGGGGTGTGGGGCGTGTGCGGGGCGAGGGGCGTGAGAGGGGTGAGAGGGGTGTGCGGCGCGCGCGGGGTGGGGGACGCGCTCGGCGACCCCTCCCGCGGAACGGGCGAGGGCTCCACCCGCACAGTCTCTTCTGCTTCCCGTCTAAAATCGTCCTTTCTCATCACGCATACTCCATTTATTATCACTTCGTCAGGGTTCCGCGGCTTCTCGTCCTGCCAGTCCGGGTTGACCCACTGCGGTGCCGCCGGCTTCCGTCTGCTCGACCTACCCCCGGCCGGGGTGGATGTCGTTTTCGGCTCTGTTTTAGATTCCTCGTCTAGCGAGTCTTCCGAACCGATGTTGCTCTCTACGTCGTCGTCCTCGAAGTCGTCGCCATCCGGTTCCCGTTTCAGCGGCATTGAGAGATCGAGGCCGCTTGTTTGGTCTTTTACCTGCTCTTCAGGCGGCATTAGCCCGCGGCCGATGAGCGCCGCGAGGTTTGTATTTGTTGCAAAGTACGGCGAATACGGCAGCTGCACGCCAGCTAGCCCCATTCGCTCTTTTTGTAGCTCGAGTAATCTCTGGTTGAGGAGCAGGCGGAACTGTACAGGGTCGAACGGAGCTGAAGTTTGGTCTCTCGCAGGCGGCTCGGCGGGTAGCCCGTGAGGTGCCTGCTGTTTTAGCCGCATGCGATGATTATGAAACCAATTCGTTATAGTTCGTGTTGAGAGACCTAATTCTGCAGCTAAGAAATCTATCGTTGGTGTGTTTGGATAAGGGTCCAACGCAAAGGCCAGTCTTAAAGCTTCCTTTTGCTCCTCGGAGAATAATACTCTCTGTTTCTTTGCTGATGGAACTCCCGATGTGGGTCCCGGTGAGCTCGAGTGATAGAATTCAGACGTATCGTTAGATGACGTATCCGATGAATTATCCTGTCCCGGACCGCTCGATCGTCGTCTTTTATTCGCCTCACGTCTCTCGTTCTTCAGCGCTTGCAGACGGTCAATATTATGAGCGTCGCTAAGCCATAGCTGCATACGAATGAAGGGCTCACGACCTTTGATGCTGAGCATATGCCAAGGTTTCGGTTTCGAAAGCAGTTCGCTGACGGAGCCTTGAGACAAACCTAGCACCGCCTCGCCGAATATCTTCTGGCCTATATTGTTGGCCAACAAAGCCTCCTTTATTTTCGTGGTTATCGACTGCGTGTCCAGGTCCTGCGTGAGGGCGGCCATTTCGTAAACGCTGGGGGAGATGTGCTGGTGCAGGCCGCGCATGGCCGGCGGCTGGTGGTGCGGCTGGTGGTGCGGCGGGGCGTGCGGTTGGGGGTGCGGGTGGAGCGACTGGTGCGGCGGCTTGCGCTCCTTGGGCCCGTCGTGGAGCGGCGGCAGCGCCACGGCGTGGTGCGCGGGGAAGCCCGGCGGCGTCAGCAGCAGCGGCGGCGGCTGGCCCAGCGGGGCCAGGTGCGCCGCGCCCAACAACTGCTCCTGCTGCATCTTGCTGAGCAGCGACGTCGCGTCCGAGATCATCTTCTGGGTCGGCGGCAGAGGCTTGCTCATGTTCGGTGGACATGCTGAAACGGAAACGAACTGTTACGACCATGAACTTAGTATATACTGGCGTATAGCGAACATAGAGCTCGTTGACGCGTGACGATTTTTAATTTGTCAATCATACAATACAATTCTGCAATGCTAATTACAATATCACTTATGAAACGAATCCCTTGATTATGCGGATATGTACTCGTAATATCACAATTGCATTCAGTACACGTAACCATTATTAAAAAAAACAGTACTCCTATGAATTAAAATAGGAATAACACAAAATAATAAAATAAGTCGCTACTATAGCTCTCTAAATAAGGCGTTCTCTACAGCGTGACGACTTGTGACGACCTGTCATTCAAAAAGGGTTGCAATAGCGTCTCGTTTGCTGTCCCTTTCCTACTCATGCCACTATCATAAAAGATTATATTTTCACTCGCACTCTTTGTACGTCTATACGCCAGTACACAGAGTATATCCGATTATGATTATGACCATATGTGAACTATTCAAGGTGATTTTGCTGTACAAAGCAACGCCGTGTAAATGCGCCACGCGGTAGTCGACAATACAAAAGACGCTCTCCCGCACGGTTACAAATGAGTCCATGAAATTAATTTCATCGAGTCAGTCAATCATTACTACATCAAGAATTTAGCCCATTAGATGTTGAGACACCAATTTGTTATAAACAAAAATCTACAAGATCTAAAATCTAATCTAAAAGTCTACAAGATCCGGCCTCTTCACAGAATGTTTATTTCGAGTTTGCAGATGTAGGCGTCTCATCTTGTGAAATGACCTCTCGTTGAGTTGTCTTATCATTTCATACCCAATGAAAAGGCCAGACTGATGAAAACCCGTATTATTGTGACTGGTTTAAACAAATTAAAAATGAATGATTTCCTGTTTTTATTAATAGATTATTATGAATACAATGGTTGGAACAAAAAATCAATTCAAATGAAATAAAAAAAACCCATATCAGAGATTTTTTGTAGGTAATTTGTTGTTTTAGCGATTTCAATGTTATTTACATTAGGCTCATATTGGAAGAGGAATATGAATACAGTTGATCTGATAGTTCTCGGTAACTATCAAATTAACCAAAACTTAACTATACCAATGCGAAAAAAATTATTATACAGAATCTTATTTTATGCTAGTGATGTCGCGAGTTATCTTTGTCAAATTTGTAAGATAACTAGAAAAATTACTCACTTGGTGCTCCGCTGTAGTTTCCAGTTCTCATAAGTTTTTCTGGCGCGATTTTGTACTGCGATGCAACTAATTTATGGACAGCATTTTCATCTTCCAAAAACATTTTCATTCTAATAAAAGGTTCCCTGCCCTTTTGAGTAAGCATATGCCAAGGTTTCGGTCTAGCTAATAGATCGCTGACAGAACCCTGAGAGAGTCCTAACACAGACTCACCGAATAGTCTTTGGCTAATGGAATATTGACTCAAAGCCTCCTTCACTCTTCGGACTATATCTTCTGTATTTAGGTTGTTGAAAAGATCGAACTGTTGTTGTGTGATGGGTGGAAGCACAGCCTTCATGGACCGCTGAGGCGGCGGATGGTGAGGAGGATTCGTTGGTTGGGAAATCAAACTATTCGTAATGGAAGCCATTCTCTGCAGCGGGCTAGCCGCAGCTGAATTACTGAAATCTTCATTGGGGGTTATCGCAGGCGGTAATATCGCATTACCTAAAGGACTAGACGCTGACGATCCTGTAGATTGCTGGCCAGGCTCTAACTTCGGCCTCACTAGGGAAAACGCACTACCAGCGTGTCTTATAGCCTCTTCAGCATCCATTGGTTTATCCTTATCACTATCAGTCATTCCATTCATTTTGGCGTGTTTGTCCTTTGGAAGAGAAAGGTCTTGGACAGCTCCTGAGCCGTTCATGTGTTGGTTCTGCGCTTGTTGCATCGCCTGTTGCTGCAAGGCGAAGAGGTTTGGGAATGGTGGCATCCCTGGCAAGTTATGCAAGTTGTGCAGGTTTGGGATATTGCTACCTGGCTGTATCTTGGCAAGTTCTCTATGGTACGCTTCTAATGCCATTCGAATGTCTTCGGGAGGCCTCTCCATGTGTGGTGGCATGCTGCTGAAAAATGGAGGAAACATGCTATATGTTAGTTTTAGACGTGCTGTTCTCTGTTAACATGTATATGAAAAATATTGTAACTACTTTTATTATAAGTTAAAAGACATGTTTCTTTATTTACCTAAAAAAACTATCTGGTATATGTATGTAGCGTATTTACAGATGATAAAGCGGAAACAGATCACAAGGTTGCTAGGTCATCGCTTACGCAAACTTCCTATAACAAATCCTGTCTCGTCCCAGTCTTTTTTATGATCTGCACTAGAAGATTTGTAGTTCAGTATCATGGAAGAAGTTGTTGATTTATTATGTTACCTATATACATACATACATAACTTCACGTCGTATCCCTAACGGGGTAGTCAGAGAGGACGGAGCGTCAAGCGTCGCGATCCTTACATACTTCTTTCGCTTCCTCAAATCTCATCATACTCCTCACACATTTTTGCCTAGGTATGCGAGTGCTTTTGACATTTCTGTCGGCTAACACTCTAGCTATTTGATTTTGATTTGATTGATTGATTTGATACCTACATAATTTGTAAAATCGTATTGTGTGGTAAAATCAAAGCGGAATCTTACCCCGGGAAACCGTCCCTACTGTGCCGCGTGTCTTCCACTCTTCTGCTCATAATCTTAGCCAGTTCTTCCTGGTAAATGCGCACTACTTTCTCTTGAGGAATGTCATCGTTTTCGTATTTCTTTATCCTCCTATTTTGACTCGAGTCCTGGAATTTCAAAGAGTGATTTATGTAGAATACATGTTTTTAGAAACGGTGTAATCAGAGTATACGTGTGTTAATGAATAATACTAATTAGTAGAACTCGAGGAAGCAACTGTTATTTTCGGATAATGAACGAGATATGATATTGTATTTCCAGTTAGGCATGCAATTATCTTTGTAATTATTAAATACACAGTATATGTGTAAGACGATGTAATACTTACCTTGGAGAATGGGGAGGGACACTGAGTACGAGGTGAACTCGAGTCTTCGTTGCTTCTGGAATCGTCGTTGTTGGGCTGACTTGAAGTTTTCATCAGGTGCGACGATGCTTCGTTGAGGATATGTGCCAGACGGTCATCGCCATCGCTCTCCGGCCGTCCAAAACCTGCCCCTGCGTTGCCATCTTTCGTTCCCACTGCAAATAAATGAAATTACCGTTAAATTTTTGAACATTTTGTTCAATTACAAAAAGATATTTAAAGATAAATCTATCCGAATGATAAGGACATCCACCGAAATCAAATATTGCATTGTTTACCGTTTTATTTTTAACACGAACCGTTTTAATTGCAGCTAAATTGTTTCACATATGCATATTATTATATTAATGTTTACTACATAGTTGCGACGATTTATCCATGTTACTGCTTAAACGCTTGCCAAGAAATAAATATAGGAGTTATATTTGGTACAATTGAAATTAGGCGGATCATTAAAACAGTGCAGTACAATGAATAGTGCTTTAAAGATAATCACTGAATGGGAACGAGCTCTCATCGGTTAAGCCAATAATCCTAAAACGGCGCGCGCGCAGCTATAAACAAGTGGAGTTACGCGCGAAAACCAACCGCCATTTTGTGGCCATTCATTCTGTCAACGTATTGTCTGTGGGTTCACAATGAAACGACACTATTAGATGCCGATTTATCGGCGGCCTTATTTTAATTACGGTGTGTAATTAGTTCAGCATTAGCTCGGAATTTTCTGGAGAATAAGAGTTATACGATTATCAATTTAAATACTTGTATGGAATGCAAGATAGATATTATAGATTTATGGTCAGTATAATCATTTTTTTTAACTACCGAGTGTGAAAATATATGGACCTTTTCTGGATTTTTCGTGCTCCGTATAAGTTCATTTTTATAAGGAGTAAAATAAAATTCTTTTGTCTTCATCCATATACTTAGTTTAAACTACTTATTAAAACAGTTTTCTAAAGATATTCAACGATGAAGTTAGTTTAATTGTTAATCTCTTACTCGAAGACCACTAAAGCATTGCCGTTTCTATTCTGAAATTCTATTCTATTTTGGAACACCGTAATTTGACTAACATTGGTAATTGAGAGTAACATTGCCCTTAATCGGAACTCAGTTGACTGTTATTGTAGCTTGTTTGATAACTTAATACCGGTAATTTCAGTAAAAACAATGAAAAATAAAGTTTTACTTATGAGCCGATATAGACGTTGAAAAACACGATTTCATTTAATCTGTGTCTAATTCTAACGGGTGTAGATTGACATTAACATATGTTAAAAATATATATACTTAACAACATAGCATTCTTCATTCAGGGTGGACAGAGCATCGAGGTGCGCATAAAATTACATTTTGACGCTATATAGGTAAATAAATGATTTTGGGTTCAAGACGACGCGGTGGAAACAAATCATGTAATGTTTCTATTCTATCGCCTAAATTAGTTTCTTGCAATAAGCCTTATCTTTTGTCGGTTCTTTATATATTTCTTTCGCTCTCAGACCAGCGTGGAAGCGGATATTACGTATCTATATTTATTTTTGTATAAATAAATAATGTTAATTCAAAACAGAACATGTGTATATGGTCGCAGTCCTATAAAGTTTCCGGGAAGACTTAAGCAGCGATGTTAATTTTCTCGGATCACAAAAATAATGGCGTTCTTAAACTTTATTTTCCAACCGACAATATGTTCATGAAGAGAAAAAGAATCTTTTACTGATATTTTTATATTACTGATGTTCATTTTTGATTCTGCGGTAACTCAAACGGAATTAGCTCTTGATTAATTGACAGTAAAATGCATAATGCGTGCGTTCTCGTTTTACTCATTTTGTGTTTCAAATGGGATATAATTTATCGCAAAATGGAAAGATTTTCGTGTAATCCTTGTTATTTTCGTTTAGCATCATTGTTACATTATTATTCAACCATAAAATGGAATAATTCATTGAAATTTATTTACAGTTTTTGTTGATGACGCTTTTAATCGGTAAAGTAGCAAAAAAGGCAGTAAACACTAAACAAATCATAACAATAGAATAGAGATAATAACAATGAACATTTGTGTAATTTAAAAATGAAGAGATAAATATAAGCCGGCCGAGCCAGCAAATATGCCAATCTCGCCATTTCGCTATAAAAGTATCTAAGTAATAGAATCATTTCTGCATTGTCATTTCTGCAAAAATGAAGAGATAAATATAAGTCACCTGAGCCAGCAAATATGCCAATCTCGCCATTTCGCTATAAAAGAACCTAAGTAATAAAATCATTTCTGCACTGTCATTTCTGCAAAAATGAAGAGATAAATATAAGCCAGCCGAGTAAATTTCTTCGTTTTGTCATATCCTGTATGTATGCCAATCTCGCCATTTCGCTATAAAAGTACCTAAGTAATAGAATCATTTCTGCACTGTTTTATAGAGTACCTAATTCCTAGCCGGTCGCGCGGCTTATTCGATTACAATGTGATGACGACCTCCGTGGCGCAACGGTTTAGCGAGTCGGAAAGTAAAACGGGGGTTGCGGGTTCGATTCCCGTCCCGAGTCTGGGTGTTTATGTATAATATGTATATATTTACAAAAGAAAAGTATATAAGTAGTATATCAGTTGTCTAGTACCCATAACACAAGCGCTATGCAGCTTACTTTGGGACTAGATGGCGCTGTGTGAAATGTCTGAGTATTATTATTATTATATTATATAATGTATGTGGTATTTGCCGATGCCTACCTTCTTTTTGGTCAACGACTGTCAATTAATATACCATTACAATCAACCGTAAACGCATTGACAATAATCGTGAGCCCGATTTTTTCTCACGTTCTAGTTAAGTACGCAGACGAAATTATCATGTCCTTCTATAGTTTTTTATTTTATATTCATTTTTTTGTGAAATCACCATTCAGAGCTTAACGACTTATGAGTAAGCGAACGTGATACAAATAAATTTATAAATATGTCTCAACAACGCTGCCTACATAGATTACGATCTAACACAGCCATTATATTCTTAAGTTTCGACTCATAAATGTTAGACAATAACTCTATATACGTGATTTGGTTTCATAATTGCCGCGTTTACTTTTTAATATTTGTTTAATGTCCATTTACATGGCTACCCAGTGTACTAGTAAGTAAAATAATCTTTTATGAGAAAAGATTGGCAACACCTGGACAGCTATTTCCATAGAGATATTATGATTGAGTTCAAGAGAGACTCAACGCTTTTTGGTGCTAATGGAGAACGAAGAACCTCTATCTTCTAACATTAGATTAGAGTTGATTAGACGAAGAAAAGTGACACTATCTATTCTCTTTCTTTCAATCAAGTTCAATCAATCAGTTATGTCCGTATGTCTATGGTTACTATATTGTCATATTTTGCATATATAAAATTTTATATAGGTACATCCATATCTTTAGGCTGTATCTCTAACTAGGTAGTCAATGTAGTAATAAGTATATAATATTTATATATTAGTAAGTATATTGTGCATTGATGTTTTGTGAAGATACAAGAGTAGGAAAATCGAAATAAAGAACTCAATTGATATTTTTGTCTTTTTCTAAGTTCGCTATAGTTTCAGTAAAGATATCACTTTTTTAGAGATGTAATTTGAAGTAAGGGAAGTTAAGTACTAATGAGAATAATACATTTTCTTAGAAATATAATCCGTTACCTCCAATTTTACTAATTGATTTTTTAATGTATATGTGCGTACGTTTGTATACAGTCTTGTTTGACGGAAAGCAGTGACGAAGGCAAATTTCAAGATTCACGTTTACTCAGTTGGTATCTAGATTCATTCCTGCCTCAAAAATGTCCAAGTTGGATGGCTAAGGTGGATTAAAGTGACATCGCTGCTGGAAGTATATTCAAGAGTTTTAGTTGTACGAAGAAAGAAGCATTTACGAATTATTATGCAGATCGTTTCATTGTCTATAGTAGTGTTTTCGTTTGTACGATTCTCCATTGAAAGGGAAGGCAAAGGGATCTTCTAAGTCCATACAGCCGACGTTTTCAGTAATATATAAATGTTCTTCATATTGTTTCATTAAAATGTCGACGTAATACAATTTAATGCTTCTTGGAGTTTCTGGCGACAAATATATTAAGGCAGACTAAGCCACTAAAAAAATCTCAACATCGCACTACCAAATAAGCACTTGTTTTAGCAACGCATATTGCACAACAGCGTAGATACTTTAGACGCAAAATTACGCCAATTTTATATCACATATCCTCTAGAAACAATTTGCAAATAATAAACATAAACGCCCAACTGCTCCCCATAAAATCCCGCCAAAAACTCCTATAGTAGTCTTTACGAAGTTATATTTTTTTACGAAGAAAGTCTTGTCTATGATAAAAATATGTGTGTGAAATAATTATGCTAACCAAGTAGGCAACGAGCCCGATTCAATTTGGTATTCATAGTATGTACAAATATACATTATGGATGTTTAAATATATAATTTGTAGTGAAAGGAGGTAAAGAGAAACAATTAAAGATTTTATTCAATGTGACTAAACTCATTACGGGTATGTAGAACGGTATCTTGTATTTCAAAGCGCGAACAATGTCAGAATAATTACGCCGGAAGAATGACGTTATTTTTCTAATTTTAAATGAAGAGTTAAAATCTCAGTGAAAAAAACTCCTTTATGTCAATTCGATCAAGGGAGATTAAAATGTGAGTCGTGTCCATCGTGTCCTCAAACAACGATATCCAATTTGTTTATTACAAATTCATTCTTCGACATGTACGAACCGTCAATAAATTACAACATACGTCTATTAATGCCTTTGATCTTCTTGCAGTGTTTTTGTTATTCCGCGTGTATCCCGCTGGCAATTACAGGTACGTGCCTCGAAATGTTGTCAAAAAACTGAGGTTCTTTCCATTTGCGAGTGACGCAACGCGCGCCATTTTGTATCAAACGTCAAAGCATTAACATGGCCGCGTCAAAACTGCCGACTTTCGAATTATATTTCTTTTTTATTGATCTAGTTTAGTTTTATAAATTCTGTTATCTCAGCGTAAGACCATAAAGTATGCAGCGATATGATCACACTTTATTACCGTTGTTACGATGTGCATTTTTGATGGACATTTCTTTAAAGTTCTCAATTAATGCCGTCCGGTCACGGAATTTGAAATTTATCGGATACCGTTTGATTGCCGGCCTTTGTCCCGATGGCGCGAGCATAAACTTGGGTGATAATTCTATAATCGAATGGGATAACATAAAATGGAGAATTATTTGTTTATGCGACAGCATATCGCGTGCGTGCACGCGAAAACTATATTCTTTGTAACTGTTATTGATTGCTATTGCTGTATGAATATTCATAGGCTTTGAAAAGTAAAGGGGGTGGTGCCCTAAATTACCATGTCACTGTGACATAGTAAAAAAAATACCTATTCGCCAGAATACCACCTTAGCATAGAATTTGTTTGAGTCGTGATTGTAAATCAAGGGTAGAAGCAAGAAAAGGGGGCGAGGAGCGCACCATACGTCATTGTTTCAATCGATGCTCATTTGCATTCGAGTCGCCCACCGCGCGGACGTCAGGGCCGACGAAAGTGTTGTAAAAAAGAAAAAAAAAGCAGCACATTTGAATTGTTAATATGATGCAAGAAATAGTTGCATAAACGGGTAGCGGCATTGGTGTAAGGTGCTAAACTGTTTTTATAGGTAAAATGAACATTTTGCGCGTTCGAGCGTTTAAAAGCAATGCTTCATATCGATTTTTAAGCACGATTGATTATCGAAAACAAATCATAATTGGACAATTGGTAATACAGCTATTAATCGCAGTTACTCGAAAACGGACCGTAAAATGTTAAGTTTAGAAATTTTATCTATTTCAGAGATGTTTAGATACCATTTCTCTTTTCTTTTGTTTAGTTGGAGTATCGATGTTGCGTGCGTAGGGTCGGTTGATCGGTATCGCGTGCTAGATCGCAATCCGCCGGCGGGGGCACCGACTACAATTTGATTCAACAGCAGAAACGAACGGACCGAGCTACGAATTATAAGTAACAAGTACTAAACGTGTTATTGACGCATTGAGATGAAGGAGAACGGTATAACCAGCTGGCATTTGTTTGTGTTACAAAATATTTGGGTAAATGTGAGATCGGCTTGGGAAGTGCTTTAGATTAACTAAGGCTTCTTTGCTTTTGCACTTAATCAACTGTATTATTGAAATGTCAATGATAGAATTTGTTTTTCATAGAAGACTTTCAAAGAGTAAAAAAAAAATCTAACACCGAAATCTAAGTAGAAGTATAGCGGAATGACCGCCTTAGACTTCGGACTTCTAGTCCAAACGCCAGAAATAGTTTTTGAATCATTTCAGTTATATGGGGCATAGTTTTGACTCCCACGAATTTGTTAAAAAAGTGTTAAAATTAGAAAAGGTAGTTAACCTAAACTAACAGCCTTTGCTCGTTGGCTGAGTTCCTTGTACTGTAAAATGATAAGTTTGTAAAATTAATTTTTAGAAATCTGTAAGTTTAGGACGTTCGAATCACGTTCGATTACTCAATTCATTTCAATTTGCCCTCTATTTTGATTTTCATATACTTAAACAATAATTTTGAAATATTTTAAAATATGCAATAATAAAATGTCTTATTATGCCAAAGAATTTTACATTATTATGTTGCTTGATTATTGAGAAATTCCACTACGAGAAACAGATAAATGAATAGATGCGAGAGTGATCAAAGGGCTTCCTTATCATCCTAGAAGTAAAACATCTTACGAATATTGATAATGATAAGTACATATTAAGAGTACCAAATTCCCAACAGAATCAACAGAAAATACTACATTTTGAGGCCAAATATCTCGATAACCATTAATTTGTGGTATTTTCTTAACTATTTCTTTCTAAATTATTTCTTAAAATTCTTAATTAAGTCCACTAATTTCACTTAGTTAACAATCCAATATAAATTAGGAAAATATAAAATCAAGCATACATTTTAAGTTTTTACGTTAACACGCGGGAACGCCAAGTTTTTCAATTCTTTTTTTAGCTTAATGATAGGGATTAGCTTAATGAGAATCTGAGAAAAATTATACGGTACTAGATATAGTTTATTAGTAAATCAGCGATAATTCGTTTTAAATTGAATGGAATTAGTACTTTAAAAAAATGAGTTCCACGCTGTAAATCCAATAAAATCTAGCTTCAAATCGATCGAAAAATGGTCGTCTTTAATAAAAATAACAATTAGTGTTAGACAATTTAAAATTTCAGATTTTTAACTACCAATCACAATTTTTAAATTTTATTTTCGACTAAAATTAGGGATTTCATATTTTTATATGAAAACGGGGTTGCAGTATGTTTAACTGACGTTTAGATTGTCATTTTTGGCGCCATTTTCATACTTTAACAGCCGAACTACATATGCATAATTTTGTGTTTGTTATTAATTGTAGAAACAATGCAGTAGCGAGTAGGTACGCATGTTCATCTATTTACATATTATTTGTTATTTAAGTATATCGTATATGGTCCATGCCTTTTTTACATATGCAGAGATTATGCAGTGATGGTTTTATGGCATCTCCTTTCTCTCGTAATATATTACCAGATATAAAATAAAAACTGGCGACTGGCAATTAAACTAAGTACTTATGTAAATTTAAAACAATATGATTACGCATGTTTATTTTCTTACGGGGAAAATACACTTTATGCAAGGACATTTTTGCACTACGTTGTCAAAAATTCCCCGTTGTAAGGTAAAAACGTTAAGAGTACTCGTGCGGAAGTTCATAGTTTGTAACTAGATTCGATAATCAATTTTGTGAACTCCACTGAGGGCTGCGTTCACATTCGCAGTTCAGTTTTGAATGCAGCTACAATTAAAAAAAGAAGTGTTTCCAGTTCCATTGATGTTTGATAAATTCAAATTTAGAATTTAGATAAATGTCATCTAAATGTTAAACTTTAAAGAGTAAGCTACACATAGGTACCTAAGTTTTCCTTTTCATTATTAAAAAAAATTTGAATAGCGAGTTTTTAATTTACCAGTAAAACACTGTGTTTCAACATATTATTTATGCAATTTGTCGGTTATTACTAATAAATAAGTTGTGTATAGCTAAAATAGAAACCTGTTTTTTTAAATAATAAAAATATAATTAAATTATTAAAGTTGGATGTGGATAGTTTTTTATTAAAAGCATTTTTATAAAACTTTAAAAAAAAAGTTCCACGTAAAACGCTCCTATATACGGCACAGCTAACGCTTCCCTCCAATATCGGCCCACGGGAGCTTATCTGTAACTTTTAACGATAGCGCGGCAAAGTTTTTTAACGAAATAACCAAATTTTCCGTTAACTACGAGCGGCATCGTAACGCAGTTAGCATCACCTGCTCGTCTGGCGGAGACTTTATTGTGCAGCGTTAATTGTTTTTGTATTTGAGCTTTGGAATATTCGATCAGGTCATCCAATTTTGTACAAAATGTGTCTAAGAAAATTATTCAATATAATTCTTATAAAAGCTTGGGTACCTAAAGAAAATGAAAAAGAAAATTAGCTGAACAGAAAAACACTTAATGCTTTTTAAAATCAATGCGGAACTCGATTCAGCGAACAAGCAGGAAAGTAGTTATAATAAAACAACGATTTATCAGTTGCACGACACCTGTTATTAACGCATTGATTTGTGCACGGTAGTTTTATTGATTGTAACGGCGATTGATTGCATTGATACACGCGACATGGTGCGGCTGAAGTGTTCGTGTGGTGCCGCCTTTACTGTGTAAAAATTAAATATAAACGCGCCATTTTCCACAAAATGTATTACGGGCAGTTAAAAAATTTGAAATTCGAAGTTATTTGAACACCGTAATGTTCACATTATGTATATATGATGTATTCATATTAAATAAACTAATTAATTTGTGATATTAGTTTAATTGTGTTGGTACTAAATTTGAATTATAGAGAGAATTTTATAAGATTGGAATACATAAATGCAAGATATTTTTTGTGTCACGAATAGGCTATTACATCATTGAGTTTTATTTAGTGAGAGGACACTGGAATTTTAATAAACGACCGAGGAAAATACTTAAGGAAGGAAAAGTATAGAATGAGACATCGATTAAACCGAATCATACAAATGACTCATATTGTATCGATAATTTTAAATGTCTTTCAAGCGAGTCTTTGTCCTACTTTTTACTTTCTCATAAAGGCTTTATTTAGTTATTTTACGGTCTGTATATTCAACTCATTCATGAAAAAAATGTTTAGGGAAAGCTGTTTCTTCGAATTCATAATAAATATACATTTTTTCTTCGTTTGTTCGTTCGTTCGTTCGCATCCGATAATACATAATGGGTATGCGATAGATTCTAATGGAGATTAAGTTGTTTGTAAGAATAGTCTCCATGTAATTACACTACTTCATAATACGAGGATAATGCCATATATTTATATAATTCTTAAAATAAAACAAAACACATTGAAACTGCAACAATTTACACATTAATCTCGGAGAGTAAGAAAAATATATAGAATGTACCACTGCTTATCTTGCCGTACTTATTATAAATCTTACTTAAATGCCTTACTAATAAGGTTTACTTACAAGACTGACTTATAAGGCTTAGTCTAAAAAATATATATGTACCTAGTACCTATATGCGACGGGTTAATTTTCTATCGGATTCTGTTATGTCGTATGTTAAGACCAAATCGATTTTTATCTATCGATTAGTACAATCAAATTTATTGTGCTTAGTATCATCCTACAATGGTCTAATGATGATTACGTAGGTACATTCATGAATTTATGGTGGTATCTAACTCGACTCGCGTTATTGCCCGCTTTGCAATTTTCTTTTGAAATAGAAGGTATAAATCTATCAGCGTCGTTTACACGTTAACTAAATTAAATCTAATTAATGACAACAAAACTCATTCATAGCATAGCATTCATCCTTACTAATTATGCAAGACACGGAGCGAAGATGTAAAATGGACACTCACAAATCGCGTCCGAACTGACAAGTTAAACAAGCCATCCTACGGGACAGATGCCTGAGTTATATTTCGCTTTCACTAAGGAAACGCCTGTAATTAATTACAGGCAGTAATATGTCACGATGCACTTAATTTCCTATTAAGTGGTTTAGTTTTGGAAACAAACAAAATGGCGACGGCTCGCGGAATTCGCGCCGAAAATAACGCGGTTTCGGTGCATGGCGTAAATAAGTGGTGACGATGCATTGTTTTGATGTACGATAATTTATCGAATTTCGTTTCGATTGTCAAAAAACGTAATTTATACGACGGAGACATTGACAGTGAATGAAATGAATATACGTTGGCGTCTCGAATTTAGAGGTTCTTGATTTGAATTTTAATCGAAATATTATGTTTTTTTTTTAGTATTCCACCGTTATGTTTGAAGAAGCGATTATCGATAATACACTTATAAGCAGATGAATCGGTCCATTTAAATTTTTAATTTTCGAAGTTAACAATGTACAGACACTAATTATGTAAACAAATATACTCAGTGTTATAAAACAACATATATCATGAAATAACCATTTAACTCCGTGTGAATTAATTAGGTTATGGTTCATCATACCGATAACCGTAATAAATATTACTTGGGCTCGTTTTTATGGATTTTGGAGAAAAAATGGCAAAAATCGAGCTCTTATAATTTCGTTTCGTGTGTATGTGTGGGTTCATCTGCCTGTCCGTAAGTAACAACTTATTTATTCCGTTGTCTTTATTATGTATATGATATTTGTAAATTTGAAAACTTGGAAACTAAACCAGAAATGAGAAACATAAGATTAAATAATTGGCCTTTTACCGGGTCTAAAAGGCTAAGGTAATCTATTTTTTCTTTAATTCAACTTCTAGGTACTCTGTGAGGTACAAAAATCTAAGTTAACGCGCGTGCGACACGCTTCTAGCCGGATTTTTTATTAAACACTTTTAGCCGGATTATCTCTTATATTGATGCGATAGGTTGTCGCTTCGAATTGCGTTGCGTCTATTCAAAAATCGCGTCGTCGCGTCATGTAGGCGTTGACGGCCGGCCGCCGACGTGTTTACGACACGGCCCGACCGAGGGTTTATTAAAATAATTACCTTAACATCGGCTCTGAGTTGACGTTTAATGAGCACACCCTTTTTTATTGTTTTTTGTCATGTTTTATATGAAATTCGAATTCGGATTCGAATTGTTGTATTTTTGAAAAAAAAAGATGTAAACAATGACGTGCACAGACATTTTTAGTAGGGTAGACAAAAAGAAAACACCAAAATCTCCACTTATAATTCGAATGTAATAAATCTTTATGTGATTTAATTTTACATTATTTATTTACTGGAATTACTTTGAAAAATATTTAACGGTGGCAAAATTGCTACTTGCTATATTATAAAGCTACAACAACAGATAAAAGTCAATGGAAGTTAACACATACCTATATTGACATTACTCTAACCATAGATAATATACATTATAATTTTAATTTGTTTTGTTAGTTTTATTTAAAAATTTACTTTTGTTCGAAACTGAATGCCGGTGAGCGCCATCTGTTGTTTTTGTTTTATATCTATTAAAAATTCCATAAGTAAGGAAGATAACATCACTATAAAAACGTTTAAGAGGGCGCTAAAATAAGAAAAAGCATTTAATCTTTCGTATTATTAATTAAAAAAGTTAGTATAACATTTAACAAATATGTCAATAATTTTTAAGAAGTTAATATGTTATTTTTTCTAATAGGTTAAATTATTCGTTCGTTAAACTTCATCATTATAACATTATAACTATATAAGATTCAAACCGTCGAGAATTTCATTTTTCCAGTGCTGCTATTGGCTAGAGACGCCGTCTCTTTATTAACTTGTGTGCGTGTTTTGAGCTAAGTAAACATTCACAACCACTACAGATGCACGCGTGTAATTATACAAAACACAGTGTTAGAAAAGATTTTAAGCTGTGTAAATCGAACCACGATTTGAATTTGTCTCGAGCGAACGGGAGCCGTGACGCTTTCTTGTCGCGTTTTGATAAATATAAGGCGAGCGCGGGAATTTTAAAAATATGTTTTTGGTTTCGATATATATTTTTTTACTTTATTTCATTAGTAAATTGTCAGGGTAGACTGTCTATTTGTCTCTATGGAATGCATATCACTGGTCGTAGACTAATGTAAACATTTAAATTTGCGTGTTCGGATGGTTAAGAACAAGGTGCTTTAAAATAAATACATATACACATACATACATACATATCTTCATGCTGTATCCCCAACGGGGTAATCAGAGAGGACTCATGGTTCTCCTTACACATTTTCGCCTAGGTATGCGAGTGCTTTTGACATTTCCGTCGGCTAACACTGGCTATTTGATCTTCATAAGTCAGTTTTGGTCTTCCTTGGCTTCTCTTACCTCTCACTTTCGCTCTGTAGATTTCTTTCTTCAGTATTTCATCACTCATTCTTTCCATGTGCCCGGACCATCTAAGCATTCCTTTCTTCATTTTTACAATAACACTGTCGTGCAACGCTCTCATACTGCGCATCTCTTCATTGCTTATTTTGTCCGTAAGAGTGACATGGCGCATATTTCTATATTATATTATAAATATGTATATTACACGTATTTATTCAAAATATATGAAATAAATACATGTGATATACGTATTTAAAAATGATGAATTTTCTAAGCGTAGACCAAATTAATTTGACATGAAACGGGAACGAAAATATTCTCTAAATTTTTCAGGTTTCAGCCCTTAGTTCAAAAAGTAGACGTGCATACTAAGCTTTACGTCAAGTGTTAATATCTATCACTTTAAGAACATTGAAATAAGTACCTACCTACAGAATAATCAATTTCATATATCTACTTGTACATTCTTCAGATTTTCTAAGGACGTCATGTTGACTCTGAAGCTATATTCTAATGATGTTATTTAAGATGGTTATATTTACATATATCATGGTTTTATCGTAAATGGTGTAAGATTTGCATAATTATAAATAAATAGAGTCTAAAATAAGATATTTAAGTGACCGCTATTAGAGTTTCTAGTGTTTTCGCGGCAAAATATACATTTTATTTTTAACAATGTTACGGCCAAATGTACCCATTTATCACGATGTTGACGTGGTATCGTCCTTAGAAAAGGCCTGTCTCAGGGTTGTGCTTATATTTATTTTTTTAAAATATTATGTACACATATATCTTGTCATTTTACTTTCGCGATGGACAGAGCATCAAAGCGCAACAGTTGCACTTTGACTTGCAGATTTATGAGATGTTATGTATACTTACACTTTTAGTAAAGAATGGGCAGTTCGTTGTCTTTAAAAGTAATTACAGTAAGCCTTATCCCTTAGCTGAACATTACGTCTAGCGAGAAGAAAGAAAGGAAAAGAGAAGAGAAGATGCAAATAAAAGAAGAAAGTTATAAGAATATATATAGCACATACTATTGTTTTTCTTTTTCTGTCATATTAGAATGGAAAATTGGGAATGTTATGTATACTTACAAACATTGGACATTTTACTACACTAAGTCAAGTGACACAAGAAAATACTTATAATGATTTTGAAGTTTCTTGTCAACCCTAATGATAAAGAAAACAATAATAAAATAAGATATATTCAGTCGTCAGCACTTAATAATGAACAAATCCGCACCTCGGGGCGACTAGGAACGAAATTAAATAATTGTTTTATTTCTGGACTAGTGCGAAACGCACTGTAAACTTTAACAAACGCAATGAATTTCTACAGGAATTCCTATCCTGTGACATTTATTAAGATATCTATAATAAGTTGCAAGCCCAAGTATTTAATTAGAATTAGTATGCACGCTATTATGTAGGTTTTAAGATTTAGTGGAGCTCTTATGAGAGAATACTAGATATTTATTTGAATTAAGTACCTACATATTACTCCATTTTTAAACCATAAAATTTATTGTAAAAAATGTTGTTCATCTCTGTTAAAGTTAGGTTTGCAATGTACCTAATAATTTTATTATGTTGATAGAAGGCATTAATTTTAAATTTTCTTATTGTTATCACAATGAAAATCAATTTTTTTTTATTAATATAACAACAATATTACCACATCTAATATTAATGGCCGAAAATAGTGTTTTAAAATTGAACTTTTACTCACTGTTTTAAAATTAGAATTTATATTTCTGTTCTTAGTATTCGAAATTTTTAAAAATTCTAGATTCGCTTTTCAAATTATCACAGATCATTCTTCTTTTTTTATTTTTATTTATTTATATTTCTTAAGGCATTGGTAACAAGACCATCAGCCTAATGACGAAATTTCTGAAGAAACATTAACTGTCCCTAACACTCCTCCAGTAAGTTATAGTAGGCTTTACTGAAGTTAAAAAAGGACTTCTTGGAAGAGCGCGAAAACTTCAGCTACACATGTTTATTTAGATCTCCTCCATTCTTTTCACTTACACAGAACTTTAAAACACAATATACTATCATTGTTATACTTTAAAACTCCTAAAAATGTAAAAAATAGAAAATCTAAATAAAATGACAACCCCACTTCTCCCGTTCCCGCCAAAAAGTCGATCATTCTCTCTTAGCTCAAGGATTGTTTAATCGTCGAGAATAATAATTATCGAAGTTGCCAGTACGAAAATAGACCAGAGCAATGGAGACAGCCGATGTCAAAGTATTTCGTTTAGCTCGTTGTAAATCGTTTACGCGTTCGTCCGTAACATTGCAATTAACATAGGTATAAAATCATAAAGTATATAATGAGACACGGTATTATAATCATAAATATGCCCTTAAAGAGGTCTGATTGCTTCGTCGGAAGCCATCAAAGCCGCCGCGGGAAGGCCAGCATTCCTTGCGGAATAATTTCTTGACCCTACCGTTGCGCGCTACTTGTCAACAGATGGCGTTACATGCACATTGTTTTACGCATACCGAACTTTTTCCTTTCACCTTTTTACGAGTTATTTCTCTGTAAATGCTCTTAAGCGGCTATTTAGTTTTTCAAAGGCTCTTTCTAAGTGGCCATCTTGAAAGTTTTTATGTGGAATGTCTTTTTGTAATAATACTAATAATTACACAGTAAATTAAACGTCTGCTTCCAGTGATTGTAATGTGTTGATATGTACGCTCAATTAAGTTTGGTCTTTTACAACAATGTAATGTGGATAAGTATTATTTTAATATAAGTAGCTTTTGTTTACGCCTTTCGACGACAGATAGCGCCACTATTAACTGCGATAGAAATTATTTATGTATTGTATTAGAAGTCAACCCTAAAACGCTGCCACCCAATTCGTTAGCTAACTTCGAACACGCGAGCCGAACTCCCAAAACTCTTTAACCGTAAATTCGGCCCTAATCACCGGCGGTCGGTCCCATATTCGATTCCCGGGCCGGCTCTATCGGTAATTATTATGTGATTATCAGCGTTCGCCGGATTCTCGTGTTTGTTTTAAACTTTATGATTTATGAGGAATTGACCCGTTTGTTTGCCACTTTCGATGTGTTGAAAGTTGAAGGTTGGCAACACTGTTCCCAACGAGGGCCCGATTCGATTTGGCTAATGATGGATAAAAACTGTTTGTTGAGGCATAATTGATGACTGAAGCTCACATTATGTGGGAACTTTTTTAGGCATTTCTATGGACTAAATTAAAGTTATAATGATAGTATTTTACTTACAAAGCACTCAAAAATACAAGAGTTATTTTACAGAAATTACTATTTTCGTAACGTCAATTTTTTTCTTTACAATATACACCGATTCCGTGACCTCAAACTAACTTCATAGCCTCTATATTTTATAGTGCTTATTATGAACTGGTGCTACTAACACTTAAACTCCAAAACTAATTCAAAAAAGTTTACTTCCTTAACGGATCAAGTCGCGAAACAGAATACTGAATAACTGATTTTTATGATTGTTTTTTTTTAATTTATTTATGGCCGGATACGAGACCTTTGGCTAATTTTTATGATTGATGCACCAATGTCCACAGAATAAAAATACAGATTGTTGACTTGTTGGTAAAAGAAAAACTATACTAAAATTAAAACTAAAATATTAACAAAAATAAAAAGTGTTCGAAGACTTTTAGTGTGAACGTGAGAGGTGAAATTTATATTTTGTTCAAATTTTCTATTTTTTGCACTTTTGTAAATGATGATAGTAGATATAATATTAAAGTTCTGTGCAAAAGTAGAAGAATTGGGAAGTCTACATAAACAGGTGCAACTGAAGTTTTCGCATTCTTCCAAGAAGTTCTTTTCAACTCCAGTAAAGCCTGCTATATCGCTTTACTGGGGTGTGTTAGGAACAAATGTGTAACAAGAATAATTATTACATTAAATATGTGTTATATGGAGAAAGGAGAATATTTACATTAGACATGTTTTTAATTTATAATATGAATATCTAAAGAGATCGTTTCCCATATTTCCCTTTGCCTCCCAAGAATTGGGAAATTATGTTTCAAAAAAATAGTGTTCCAAAATCAAATCGAATATGTACTCTTCAAACTTTAGAACTAAGACGGCAGTTTCCTCGCCATTTGTGTTCGATGTGTTCACAGTCCGAGTGTATTAGTGCGCGCTTAATACACTTGCCAAGTTCCCAACTTGGCAGTTTAAAACTCTTCTGACAGTCCCCCGCGCGAGTTGCCGGACGTGACCCGCCCTTCATAAACTATCAGTTTTACTGTATTATGTGACAGTACATATCTACTTATATGTAAATTATTGTGTGAACTGTTTTGAAATATAAATTATAAGTCAAAGGATACGTACCATTCAGCCTAATTCTAGATAATTATTGTTTCGATTGGGATATTACATATAATACTACATTAAATTTATGAACATAGTATATTTACCCATATACATACGTAAATATATAACATAATTAGACATTAGAAAGAATATGTTACTTATTATTTAACTTTTAGAGCAACGTAAAATGATGTGAAACGCTCGAAATTCTGTAACGCAAAGTTTAAACAAATCCGGGCAGCGAAAATCTCAATTGAATATTAAAATTTGCTTAGTATTAAACTAAGAGCACTATAAGGGGAGTTTAGAGGAGCATCGAGGACGCTTAACTTCGAGCATAAAGCCTTTGGCGGGTGTCCTGCGCTAGCCGATAGTGGTCCATTGAAAATAGATTTTCACGCTACGCTTCAACTGCTTTTGAGAGGCGAACTTTGTCCAAATATTAGCGAAGTCGAATGTTCCGTGCATGTTTACGAACGCCAACAGCACTATTAGTGTTCTATTTTTAAATCGTTCAATTTGAAATTGTATTCTAATAATTCATTTTAAATTTAAATTAAGACGACGCATTGGAAATTTTGATGTCGGGGATTTCAATTTTTCTAAGCAATTACAAAACATATGAAAGTGATATTTGGTAACCATAATCTTCAATTCATGACTTTATTTTGCAATAGCATTACACGGTTGGTTAACTTTTATAACATAAAAAACATATTAAAGAAACCTCTTTTAAAACAGAGATTTGCTTTTTACGGACAAATGGGACCGATTAAAGCCTCTAAATTCTTTATGTAGATGAATCTAAACACACACTTCAAAATGACAATATGATTTTTCAAAATTAATTATAGTTTGTAATTTAAACGAAAATAACTGTTTTTTCGTATTTTTCGAAAGCTAGCGCGCGCACTTTTGCATAGAACAGAAGGTCTATTTTAGATTAAATTATTGTTTATCAATGCTTCGCCTTAAGTCTAAAAGTATGAGAAAAAAAAAATTGTATAATTAGGTACTATAGCAAATCTTCTCTGAAGAATTTAACAGAGGTAGTCGATATTTAGAAACTTCTTATGAAACAAATATTGATTAGAAAATCTACTACACAGTAAGGTTAACTGGCCTTTAGTAAATGATATTTAGATCACCACGAAAGTATAGTAATAATCATAAAGATTTTTAAATATTTATATTGTTGTGAAATGATATTTAGAATATAAGTCTTACATTTTTGGTATTTTTTCTCACTTTAATTTCACTTCAAACTAGTACCTAAAGAATTTAACTTTGAAAAATGTCTTGAAATAAGGGTTACTTGAAAAAATAATTTCAATTTGTATATTATATAAACGTTAATATTGTTGAAACGTAATGCAAACTAGAGTTGAATTCAAATACTTAATTGTAACTGTAAGACGCGTATCCTAAACAGATAGGTAATTCACTCATTAATTAACTCTATGTTAAAAATTGTTAAGTAATATCGACTGCGATGACAGCAAAAATAATTTTGCATTACTCGAACATATCATCACTGAACCGTGCTGGAGCAATAAGAACAATAATTACAACCTCCATAACTGCATTTAATTAGACCTAAGGATATAGTGAATAAATAATGCGGTTAACTTACACCGGCTCTTGGACTATAATAAAAAATGATCTTTTTTGTGCTGACGTTGATATACGTTGATAGGCTACCGATTTATTTGTGTCAGTATCGTTCGAAAATTGAATTCAGTCACGAAACATCGATTTTTGAAATTCAAATTGAACGAAGAACATCATTAGTTAATGCTGGCCATCCAGGTGGTAATAAAGAAAGAATATGAATTTTAATTTTTATTGTTTGTCTTCCGTAACTTTTTTTGATGAAATGCGTTGGATATGAATCGTTATGCCATAAAGCACAAAGTTAGTGGTGCGATTTAAGGTCTGCCAAGTCTATGGCGTAAACAACTGAGCAGTTACAAAGAAAAAGTGGAATCAAACATTGTATTCCACTTTCTGTATTAATTAATAGATATTTAATGCTTTTTTTAACGATTTAACGGCCATAATAACGCAAGTTATTTCATTGTTAACACAATAAGTCTTTTAGGATAAATATTATAGTTTATTATATTTACTTGTTAGCTTTTAACAAAATAAAATCATCATAAGTATTAAACGCATAACTGTCTTTTTTTTTTAAATGTACTATACTTAACTCCTACGTATCGTTTTTTTAAGTAGATATAAAATACGAAGACACTGATCAAATTAGATATTCTGTTCACATTTTAGAGCGAATGTTTTGCTGTGTTGAATTTTACTTTGTTTTTCATTGGCAAAGATCATAAACAAATTATAATTGACTTTTTGTTGGGAACGGGAGAAGAAAGGTTGTCATTTTATTTAGATTTTCTATTTTTACATTTTTGAGAGTTTTAAAGTACAAAAGTGATAGTATATGGTGTTTTAAAGTTCACTATAAGTGAAAAGAATGTAGTAGGTCTAAATAACACGTGTAGCAGTAGTTCTCGCGCTCTTCCAAGGAGTTCTTTATAACTTCAGTAAAGCCTACTATCACTTTACTGAAGGAGTTCTACGATAAGAAGAAAAAACGAAAACTTCATTTCGAACGTGCTTCATGTCGATTCTTATTATAGCGTGACTTTGGCAAATACGCTAATCTGTACGCCATGCTATGAAGAAAGAAAGAAAGAAATTATGATTTTGAATTCCGAATACCACATTGTTTTTTTTTATTTATATTTCTTAAGGCATTGGTAACAAGACCATCAAGCCTAATGACGCATTTCTGGAGAAATATTAACTATCCCTAACACTTCTCCAGTAAAGTGATAGTAGACTTTACTGAAGTTAAAAAGGACTTCTTGGAAGAGCGCGAAAACTTCAGCTACACACATTTATTTAGATGTCCTCCATTCTTTTCACTTACACAGAACTTTAAAACACAATATATTGTCACTGTTGTACTTTAAAACTCCTAAAAATGTAAAAAATAGAAAATCTAAATAAAATAACAACCTCAGTTCTCCCGTTCCCGCCAAAAAGTCCATACCACATTGTTAATACAAATTAATTTTTATAAATTCACTTCACAAACATCATCTGCTTTCAATTCGTTCATTTTGACGTTTCATATCCTTGTTCGTAACACAAATTATAACACTTATAGGATTATATTTTTGTTTAAGATAACTTATATTCGGTTTTCAGTATTATAGTGAAATAATGTCGTTGGAAGTGTATTAGAGAAATTTTTCATTTGATTTTCATTTCACATTATGTTTTAATCATAAATACCATAACAGATTTGTAATACAAGTGATAATTGAACCAACATTTGCAGAGGACGTAAACATTTCAACTCTATATCTCCATTTCCCTTTCAGGATAGACAGAGCATGAAGACATTATAATTACATATTACATTGCATTATGTACCCATTTGCGTTTACAGATGATAAAACAGAATAGCGATGTCAGGTCCGATACTTTGAAGTATGCGAGTCTATGTACATCCAACTCCGCAGGTGTGTAAGGCCCCTAACACAGAGTACTATACTTTATGATTACTGTAGACCACAGAGTATTTGCTAGCCCGTGGACCTGCACAGTATACTATCACTTTTGTATCTTAAAACTCCTAAAAACGCAAAAAATAGATCTAAATAAATAGCCAACTTCGCTTCTTACGTTCCCGCAGAAAAGTCGATCATCGTGCTGTTTTTTAGGTAAGGTTTATTCACTTTTAAAAAAAGACACAGATCATTCGACCATACAGCCAAACTCATCATCCATAGAGCCTTATCGCGTCCGACACACGGGTGTACATAGATTATACTTCTTCCGTTCTTCAACAATTTGTATCGAAGGATACGTGTTCTGTTTACACTTGGATATGTGTACATTCATCAGTGCCACAAAGAGTATGGGTTCACGGACAGGTATGCATACCGCTATCTTATTGTGTAACTACAGCTAGTAAGCGATAGCCGAATTCTACGCGATTGATCGCGATATGTTGTTAAATCGGGCACAATATAATGTCGCGAATCGCCATTGTTACCTCTGGTGATTAATCAGTGAACTAAAAACGCTGCTAGCCCTATTTATGCTGCGAAAAGTCATTTTACTGCATAAGTGACAGTGATACCAATTTGAGACAACTGTCATACAACTGCGGCGGAGCTATCGCCGTCTGCAGTTCTTTACGTGATAACCTAGATAAGTGGCGTCATTACCTAAAAAACATACAACAGAATTGAGAACCTCCTCCTTTTTTGGAAGTCGGTTAAATATTTGCAGACAGTGACAGCCATGCGATCACTGCGCGACCGGTGAATAATTGTAATAAAAATAGGTATCATGTATGAAGATTGCGTGTCTATTGCGTCGTGACCGCAAAATGCACTTTTCGCGGTAAAAGCGCTACTGTACAAAATTATATTACACAAATTCTCGTTTTGACAGCAGATATCGCGCGATATTGGCAAATTTATGTATTTATCTTTTATACAGAGCAAACAACATGTCCTGATTTTATATATATTATATTCTGTGCGGGCACCGCTGAAAATCAGTGCTATAGCGCTTGCGTCAGGTTATGCTGAGTTGGTGTCCCATTTCGGCATCACATCACTCATGGGTTAAGTAAATTGTATGTAGTTTTGGGTAAGTAGTGTATAAGTTATGTTATTCTGTGTCAATGGTTTTTTTTGTTTCTGTATAAATTGTTATAATGAATGATACCAAATAAATATACGTCTATGTCTATATTTGGCTGTCGTTTACTGTCTGCAAGGAGAATCGGAAATAACTAAAATATCAGAGAGAAGCGATTGGTTGCAGATTTAATACCTTGTAAATCGTATTCTTTAGTTTTACGGCCTGCGCAGTGAGATAATTTTTACATATCACCTGAGTTATCTAATCTCAATGAACTCCACTATCTGTTGTAATGTCGTTTGTAAATCACATAAATGTCTCGTGTGAACGTCGAACAATCGTTTCGCAACGGACGGACAGGACGCCTGAATACGTTATTAGTGGATGTGGAGTACACCGTGGGAACTGGGAAATCGTGGAAATACTCCATACGATGCGAATGACATCTCGCGCATAAATTGTGGGATATGCACTAGTCTGCGGTGACGTGAGCAGCGATCTACGGTTAGAGTTTTCGAGTCGCCTTTAAGGCATCTGTCCTGGTTTACAGTACGACACATGATACGCCAAAAAGTACTTACCTATAATGTTTTTAAAATCTCACGCATTTCACAATCTTTCAATCCTACTAATTGGATCTATGTCGTGTTATTACTTTAAGACCTTTAATCTACCTACTAGATTATGATGCGTATTGCTGTAATGTTTATGTGATTACATTATGATAGAACAATACTTAATATGTAATATATATTTAATATGTAATATATTACCATTTATTTAAGCGTCTAAACGATTTAGCGCTGATTGATTATATCTCATAATTATTTATAATTGTATGAACTACTTAAACAAAATATGTTCAACATTACTATAATATTATTGTGATTTCATTGTAGCGACTTTTATTTTGCGGATACATTATTTACATATTATTAATATGGTGTAATGAGATCATGGAAATGTGTTAGGCTGTCGACGTAATAGCTGGCACAATGCGCGTAATCGAGACGAATTTCAACTATAACTCTCAAATTATGTTGAAATGAATTAATGAACATACTACAATACGCCGCTAAAAATGTAACCCTTTCTTTGACGCTATAATCGGATAGAAAATTAGACTCCACTTCATGAGAAATGGAAATCGTCATGCGGTTTTCATAGCACAGGGAATGTCCTAGTTCGAGACCAGATGATTGCTACGTATTGTCTGGCGCTGGCTGGTATTTAAAAAAAAAATCTTTAGTAATAATGTTACTTTATTTCAATGTTGCTCATTAAAAAAAATATTAAATTAACTGCCAGCATGAAACCTAGTTTATCAACACTATACAAACGAACAACTCTCTTTTTCCTTAGCTGTAGTGGTTAAAGAGTGTATAATCTACCAATAGCAAAGCATAGTCAATAGCGAAAGACTGGGTACCTTTGTGGCCATTTTCCCACGAGTAGATTATTGGTTATGGCGTGACCAGTGTGTGTTTCAATCATTATACACCAGTTAGACATAAACTAGTGGTTTGAGATTGTTTCGTATTGCGACACGGTAAACACATATTGGACACAAACAGAAGTGATTACAGTCTATTTCAATACAACTTCCCAAAAAGACAAATAAAATTGAGTACCTATTACATTTAATTAAACAAGACATGTTGAAACACATACATGCATACATACATATCTTCACAGTGTATCCCCAACGGGGTAGTCAGAGAGGACGGAGTGCCAAGCGTCGCGGTCCCTAAATACTTCTTTCGCTTCCTCAAATCTCATTATTCTCTTTACGCATTTTCGCCTAGGCATGCGAGTGCTTTTGACATTTCCGTCTGCTAACGCTCTGGTTATTTGATCTTTACAAGTCAGCCTTGGTTTTCCTTGGCTTCGCGCAACCTTGTCATGATGCGTATCTCTTCATTGCTTATTTTGTCCGCAAGGGTGACGGACCTTTCCAATAGTGTGTCAAACTCAACCCATAAATTTGAGTCTCCAAGCTCAATCGATCCTGTAGTATTGGAGCCTTACAAGTGACACACAGACATATATACATTACAATGTAAAATTGATTTATATATAATATTGTTGTATTGATAAACATTACCTTTCTATATTGTCCGTCCTCTCTAATATGATTAGAGAATAATATTCACCTTTTTGATAAATTTGATTAATACGGACCATACTAACTTATAGTTTTTTTACTTGTTTCCGTGATGGTCTGAGAGAAAGGAAAATATATAATGTACCAACTGCTATCTTCCCGTGCAGGTCGTAAAAGTCAACTAAAAGATGAGAAGACAGAAGAAAAGGTTTTTTTTTTGAATGAAACCAGCCAAGACGTTTGGAAGTTTAAACGTCAAATTAAAAAAAGGTTTGATTATTGAAAATACTACCAGTTTACGTTTTTGTGTCTTAGGTGCAACGATGCAATCAATTGACAAACAGATAGACATTGTTTTTGCTACTGCGGTTATAGAACTCTTAACAGCGGTATGAGTGATACTAAGTCGTTATATGATACTGTTTGGCACTTGGAAGTCTAAACTTTCCTGAATATTAAATATTATTATTTAATTATTACTTAGAAGTGTAATCAAGATGATTTCAAAACGAATTCGGACCAGGAAGTGGTGTGTAGTTATACCTATGTTCAATCAAGGTAACCGTTTTCTTTACTTTGGTGAATATGTACAGGAAATAGTACATGCATATATAATAGCATACGTACGTACATACGCAAAACTTAACAAATCCCTTTCTCATAAAATTGTGCTGCAAAACAGTCTTCTTATCTTTCACCTTTAGCGGTTACTGCTTGTATAATTATGATGAAACAATTAGAAGGCATCACTTAATACGTTTAAATAGAAAAAAAATAATCTCTGTATTTAAAGAGAAACAAAATTTAATCTAAACGTACTTATAATACATTTAGTCAAAATAAATGGTATGAAAAATGATTTGCTTTTCATTAATGGCAACACACAACCGCATAATTTCGTGGCAATGGCAAATAAGAATAAAGAAACCTTCATACGAATTATCTGAAATTCAATCTATTTGACTTCGTCCCTTCGATGCGGACAAAGGCTAATGCATACTGGCTATTGTCCTCCCCAGATTTATATTTTGTCCAGTGCATTAATGTGTGCTTTACACCAATTTCTTTTTGGCACTCGAATTTTTCTGTGCCTGTCTCAATTACGTGAAACAATAACATTGCTTAATTCACATTGTTTGGTAAAAATGTTTGTCTATGTATCGATCTTTCAAATAATTAAAACAATAAATATTTAAAAAGTGATAATGTTTCAAAATTACGATAATAACAAAAATCTAGTTTTGTGTATTTTAAACGTGACTTCCATAAAATCGGATGAAACAGTGAAAACTTGTAGAGTTTACTTTCTAAATTCTAATCAGTACCCGATAGTGTGTCGCAAGTTCGCAACGACAAGACTATAGACAATAAAATGTTAGCTCAATTATACTATAAGGATGTATGTTATCAAAGCGTATATTTTTTTAATCATGTCTATTTTCATTGAGATGTATTTTATTTTTCATTAGTGTTTAATTAGGACACAGTGTATAAAAATCGTAAACTGTGTAAATCCAGTGCTAGATTCGTGTCCGCTCGCTTTTCACTTTTTAAATTAAGTTTTTTTCGATTTCTTGTTATTTTAGCTTTTCAAAATAAAAATAGCTTCTTTCGTAATTCAAATGTTACTGATTGGAAATTTTCAAACACACTTGAAAATCGAATGAGAATGTAATAGCGTTATAAAATGGCGGACATTATTAACAAAAGAAACACGTAATAAAACTATAAATCGAAGTCACAGGAACCCTGGGAAATGCAATTGCCAGTGAGCGCGCTCGCTTGACCATATCCCCTTTAGTCTACGACAATCCCCCCACCCTCACTATACAACCCCCTTTTATGTAACAAGGGAGGGAGTAGTGTCCGCACGCGATAGGAAGAGGTCCTAGGATTTAGGTGCGAGGACGGGGAAGGAACAAACAAAATATAAATAAAATTGTGTTAAAACATAAAAAAGTGCGGAGTTAACTAATGAATAAGCCACTAACTTCATAGTGTAGTTAATTGTTAAGTATTTTTAGAACTGACAATGTTACCGCATTTAAAAAAAGAGCTATCTCTACAAAACATAGATTCGTTTTTCGAATGCAGTATCATTGGTAACAATGGAGACGTGTTATTTGAGCGTCATCAAACAGCTACAATAAACGTCGATATAAAAACAAGTTGTACCAAGAACTCCTTTCGTTTACCGTTTAATGGCCCCGAGTAAACGTCTCTAATAGCTATATCGGGCATTCTTCTTGTGATTGATGAGGCCTATTGTCAGGTAGACTCGACAACCGACTGATAACGGGTAACGTGCCAAACCATTCGGAAGATTGCGCTAAGGGGGCGGAATTGATGAATCTCCTACCGATACAGTTCACAACGTGCGAAACGAGCTGTTACCAGAGATAATTTATTTATAACGCTGGTCACACTGACACGTATAGTATTTTAGATACTAGCCGAAATATATATTGTCTTATTTTGAATTGAAATGAGCATGGCAACTTTAGGCGCTGCGTAAACGGAGACACTTTTTGGGATGCCGTTACAATATTTTGGTTGCAGTGTCCGATGGCGGCAACCGGATACAACCGGATACAGTCAACAGTTCGGAGGCGAATTATATGTGGAGAAACTTTTTATCTACACGATATATATTGGATTTTTTTTGTGTAATGCGCTATTCATACAACACTCTTAGTGGGTAGTCGCTTACACCAGACACTGCGCATGAAGTGGTTGATTTTGTTTTATTTAAAAATAAAATTCATCACCTTTAGTAGTCCGTGGTACATCCCACACAAGACTCATAAAGTGTTTACGTTAGCTCAGCGCCTTATTAAAATAAAAAATTCGTTGTGTTTTGTGACCAGTGTTGAAACATTGAAATGAATAGAAGCATTGACAAAGTACCTTTTTTAGGAATAAGCGACTTCAGTAGCATGACAGCGGCCTCGTCGCAGGCCCACGCGTGCATTTTCCTGTACGAGTCGCGGCCCTTCTCCGTTAGCTTGTCCCAGGGCTTCGGCTTCGAGAGCAGCTCCGACACCGTACCCTGGGACAGTCCGAGCACGTACTTGGCGAACAGCCTCTGGCCGATGTTGTGCACGGACAGCAGCTCCCGCACGCGTCGGCTGATGTGCAGCGTGTCCAGGTTGGTGTTGGCGTACTTGTCCATGTTGTAGCGGAGCATCTCCTGCAGGCGCGCCTCCATGGGGTCGCCCTTGGGGATCAGCGAGTCGCCCAGCCGGCCCACTAGCGCGCCGGGCGGTAGAGGGCCCATGTCCTCCGCGAACCGGTACGGCCGGTGCTCGTCGAAGCGGAACGGGCTCGGCGGTGGCAGCGGCAGCGGCGGCGGCCCGTTGTTGTTGTGGTGCGTTGTGTTGTTGTTGAGCGGCGGCGGCGAGCTCGGCCAGTCCTCGCCACCTGCGGCCACAGCACGGTTACGCGGGACCGCGAGGAGAGGGGGGAAGGCGGGAACGGGAGGGGGGCAGCGCCGGACTCCGGCCGCCGCGCAATCATTCGACGGCGGACGAATTTGTAATGCGCAAGCGGCGCGTTTCATCTCCGCATGCTCCGAATTCTAAATCCTACGTCGCTAATAAAGCGAAATGAACGATTACGCGCGTCCGTGAGCGGCATCACTTCTGAGGTGGTGGGAACGTGGAATTCCTCGCACTCCGCGTCTCCTTTGTCCATGGTGGACAGTTTAAGAAAAGAAGCGAACACGTACTAGCTACGGACATACACAGGATTTGAATATCGAACGTGCTGTGACGCGATCGATCTCCAAGCGGACTCGACGACATCGATAAAGCGCCTCCGTTCGAATCGATTCGAAATACGAATTTGTTTCGCTTGAATAACGAATTAGTGAAATCGATTCAGAATAAGGAGGTTTGTGTAACTTGACTGACTTATTTACTTAATATATTTTCGAATTTCAAAACGCATATCAGTCAAGTTACATATTATATAAAAACAGGCATCCTACCTGCATCCCGCCTGTCGATGACGCGCTCGTGGTCTGCGGGTGAGGACCGTTCGAGCGCAGGCGCAACACTAGGCGAGCGAGGCTCTGGCTTGTTTATCGACCTCTCGCCTAGGTCGATAGATCGGAGCATGCTGCAACAAGAAAGTGGATACATTATATCTTTTGTAATTTAGCTTTTATATTATTATTTCTTTTTTAATGTAAAACTGTCAGTCTTCCACAAATATAAATCTATAAAATATATGAATAAATATCGATGTTCATCTTGGTGCTTATAAAAACATACCTTAGGATAGGAATTAGTTGGTATTTATCAAGGCACTAGCAAATTATCATTAGCTAGTTTTGGTCTGTTATCTGTAAGTTCAAATAACTGTTATTGCAAGTGACACAAAATATTCTTTGTCTACTTTAAATGAAAAATGGCCTAGAACAAACATATAATTACATTTTTTATAAGGCTACAGAAAATGTAAGATTAAAAACAATCATCTCCAAACCATCAAATAACATCGAACTCTATATAATGTAGAGACCGGCTCGAGATGCAATAATAGCTTTGAAACCCGGGGACTTTACACTAGGCAAATCACTTATATCTTTCAATTCACATATCTACTTCTATTTTGCCATTTGTGAGCCCAAATCGCCAGGTTAAAGGTAAAATCACCTAAGTTACGGCCAAAAAAAGCTTAAAATTTTAATTACGCGGATGTGGAAAGTTTGCTATGAAAATGAAGTCCTTAATAATTCAATAATGCAGTAATATCATAGATAGTATGTGTAAGTGTTTTCTGTGATTATTTCACTTTCAAATAGTTACGTATTAAATATAAATATTAACTTGATTTGTACAATAAATGTGACAATAAAATCTTCAGTCGAATGGTATAATATATATAAATCTTAACGCTGTATACCTAACAGTGTAATCAGAGAGGACGGCGCGCCAAGTAACTTGATCTTTACATACTTCTTTCGCCTCCTCTAATTTCATCATTCTCCTCACATTTTCGTCTAGGTATATGTGAGTGTTTCTAACATTTCTGTCAGCTAACAGTTTTGCTGTTTGATCTTCATAAAATGTTAGTCTTGATCAAGTGACAGATTTCTTGCTTTTAACTTTCGACCCATCATGATATGACAGCTAGAAAATAGGATAATTCCTAAAATGATGGTGTTTCATAAAATACCTAGAGACGTTACGATCTGCCCAGTTCTACGATAGGATGACAACATATACACCAGTAGTAAAAGGTAAAAATCAATCAATAAATGTAATGCATGAAGCTGTGTTATTATTCCCTCAACGTGACTAGTCGACGTACTGCCCGGAGGAAAGCTGCTTCAATTAAATATCGATTAAGCCCGACAAAGAGTTTATTGCGATATTCGCAAAACCTGATTTCTAAGGCTGTCTTAGTATCCTAGCGTAACATAAAGTAGCAAGCTAACAGCCTATATTAGTCGTTCTGTTATGGAGTTCAATCGTTATATGATGTCACAAATGGCGTCAGTAGCAGATGCGCTCTTATTTCCTCGCGCAGGTCCACTGCAGATTGGTGAAAGTGAAAAAAAGTACTGTTACAGCTATGAAGCCATCTATAAAACTTTTGATTTATTTTTAATAACGCGGGAGAAATCCTCAAAATGTACTCAATTCTCTGGGGTAGAGTTCGGGTAATTTGGGACTTTTGCCCACAAAAACTTTGCGGCGATCTTTTTCAGCGCATGCCGAGCTGCACAGGAATCTCTTACGGAGCACATTAGGGATCCCCTCCCACTGTGCCAAAAGCACATCTCAAAAAGGCAAGAAGACCACTCTATAGCAGTGTTACGACAGTGCGGATCACAAACGCCGTCGTTCTCTTTGCGTTCGCATGAATAGACAACCGCTCTCACGCTCATCGACTACAAAACCGAAGACCTAGAACGACTATCACCGCATACTCATAGTCTTTTAAAGGACCTTCCAAAGGCGATCCCATAGATCACCTATCGAGCAGTAACTGAGCGGAATGTTGCCTCATCCATTGACAGTACCAAAGACTGACTGATTTTAACACTTCAAATATTCCAAGCGTTTTCGGTTACACATTTATAAGGTTAGACTTTTAAATTATGTACTCTTATTGTCTTTTTCTGAAACATAAATTAAATATGTTTACGGGATTGTTGAATAAATACTATTTTACATTTCAAGATATCCATGCTAGTTTGGGATGGAATGAATAACAATGTTCGCACGTTAGTAATAAAAATTGGACAAGAGGCCTTATAACATGGAAATATATGATTGTGCAACAGAATCAGCAATTCTCTTTGTATTTACAATTAATACATACATATCTTCACGCTGTATCCCTAATGGAGTAGTTAGAGAGGATGGTGCGTCAAGCACCGCGATCTTGACATACTGCTTTCGTCTCCTCAAATCTCATTATTTCCCTCACACACTTTCGCCGAGGTGTGCGAGTGCTTTTAACATTTATGTCAGTTAACACCTGGCTTTTTGAACTTTATAAGTCAGCTTTAATTAATATATTATTGGTACTAACATTTCACTGTAAAATTATGATTTCTGGTTAAAATTATATACAATTGAAAACAATTTTAAACATATTATTCTAGGGATTTTTTTTAAGTGATTAGTATTATTTTATTTGTTATTGTATCAATTTTAAAGCACTTCGTCCTCCGCAGCTATTAATAGAAGTATAGACGATAGATTAGCAACCTGTCACTTTATAGTTTCGCCTTCAGGAGTGGCATCGATGTCTGATTTTGCACCTTCATATTCTGTCCACTCCGAAATAAAAATTGTGTTATATGTGTGCGTATGTATATAAATAAAAAACTAAGGATATAGCTGGCTGACTAATGAATCTTTTTGATGATCTGCTCCAGTGTCCGGTATTGGACTTATACGATTATAAATTGAATTTATAAAGACAAGTGAACGCTGTAATTAACATCGGGTCACTGATACACCTTAATAAATTGAGCGAAAGTGAATTGATTAAAACCATTTCAGGTGAATTAATTAAGTATTTTAATTAATAGGATGTACCGGTACCCTTATTGGCAATATTCCTTTCATAAATTTATTGAGATTGAGCCCTTTGAGGGAGTCTTGCTGGGCTATTAGGAGATAAGGTGCCGCCCGTCCTTGGCAGCCTTTTGCTCCGATAATGCTTTAACGTACCTATCGGCTTGTTTAAGGCATTATGAAAAAGACAGGTTTATTCGCTCTTTATCGATATCGAACGTTGCTGATTACGTATCTACGTCTCTATTAGTCCCGTTATAGTTTCCAGAAATTTTTTTTTAATTATATCTCCAAATGTTACCTACACTTGCTAAAAATTAAAATTCCTTTTTTAATTTGGAAATACATTTGTTATATAGATTTCTAATGTATTTTATTTAGTATCTAATATTATATTATAGGGAATTATTTTTGTCTTATTAGGTTATAACATTGTTAGGTTGTAAATTTTTTTGAAATTTATTAAAGTCAAAGAATTCTTTAGTAAAATAATTACTATGACGATATAACTTATTTAACTCGTACGAGTATATTATTATATAATCTTTCTAATGTTTTCTAAAAAAAAAAATGAAATAAAAAACCTTTGCTATTATTAGCGTAATAATAATAGCTAAAACTTATAATTCTTGCAATTTGAATAGGTACATTATATTCAATATTTCAGATCGTCAAACCAGTTGCTCGATTGGTCGCAACACACGTATCGATTCACCCCTAGCTCGGATTTTCACACCTCCGACAATAGAGCTGCACCTTAATTACGATTTAATATATCGCCAATTAAATCTTTGATCGGGAGCAAGCGGCTGAATCTGGGAGCTGTTGTGTACTGTCGTGCTTGTATTTTGCGAAGGGGGTTACAATTTAGCCGTGTAGCTCTAGAAGGTGGTACGATACAATATTGTTTAGTAGCGTACATTAATTGTATGAGTTAAGTCTCCAGATAATTGGTAGCAGGTGAGGACAGACTTCGTTCTGTATTATAGGTGTTGCAATATGTATGATGTTGGTCATGACAATTTACATAAAAAGGAAATGTCTTTGATATCATTTTTTTTTAACTGTCGCTAGTAATAGTGTGGTACCTTCTTTATAATATGGGAAACGTTTAGTTTTTAAATAAAGAATTCTTTTTCTTTTTTTATTCAAATAATGATGGTTTCGAATTATAAAATATATTGTACTCCGTATTTACATATTAGGAAAATAGTAGCCATTTATACATGAATAAAAATTAAAAATATTACAAACTAATAAAATAATCTTCAATGTAATGTGTTTATGATTTATGCGTATATTTACCTTATTTTCTTTTTGGTGTGGAAACAGTATCAAAACAGAAAAATAATACATCTTAACGATATTTGGGGTTACAGATGACAATGCTAATATAATATGGTGACAGGGTTTAACCAATTTTTTTTTTAACTGACCCGTTGGTGCACTGGCAGAACATCATCTTTCCAAGCCAAGGTCCCGGGTTCGATCTCCGATGAAGCTAATTAAGAAAACGAACTTTTCTGAATTGGCTTGGAATCTGGGTGTCAGGGAGCTCCCCCAGAGTTCGTTGTGTGGTACCTAGCTTACAGCTTAGTTTGGGGTCACACAATTTGTGAAATTGGAGTATTATTATTATTAATATATTATACGTCGACTGTACATCATATGTATTTACTTTTTTCAAAATAATTAAATTTTATTTGCGACTGTATTTGAACATCGATTTCGTTGTCTGTAGTGTCTTCATTGGACCTAACTTTTGTATAAGTACGTTTACCGACATAATAGTGTCGGTGTTGAAACAGTGACATAGTTCATGTTTTATATACCGGGAAGTGGGTGAAGCGCCTTATGGTAGCTTAGAGTTTTAATAGCTCGCGATAGCGCAGCGAGAGCCGTGGAGTGGCGTTTTGAGTGTGTTCGGAAAGGAATTTTTCTAAATTGGCTTGGACTCAGGGTATTACTGGAAATTCTCCAGTTCTTGTGTAGTATCCATAGCATAAGCTAACAATTAGTTTCAGGTCACATAAAACATAAATAGATATAAAAAAATAAATAGAAATCTTTGTTTGTTGCGATTGTTGAAGTAGGTATAAAAAATTATATGCAGTTATCTATTGAATGGGCGAGTTAGTGATCTTCATCTCACGACTCTCTGAGCTTCAGAAGATACTAAACGGTTGGTAAAAGTTATTGATATATGGCAGTACTTGTTAGGACATCTGATCGCTTAAGAATTCTGACAACACACAAGCCTATTCGCACTGGAATCGCGTGATGCAGTATTTCTCTTACCTCATCAATGTCTTTCTACAGTTTTTTCTCTTCATTTGAAAAGCAAATGAGAAGAAACTTGTGCCCATGTCTGAGGTACGTAGATATGTAACTTTTACATGTTTACGACTATTTTTCCCTATACGTGTGTGTGTATGTCGTATTGTGTAGGACTATTGGTATGCGTGGTTGACAACAAAAGGTAATAATATAAATAAGATTAACTGAGAAAATTAGTGAATTTTAAAAATGATGACGTCTAAATCGTTGTAGCAATTTTTTTTAGATATCAGAAATATTCTAATTATAAATGTGCAAATGAAAAAAGATAGTTAAAACTCAAACATTACAATTGCTTTGTTGTTTAGTAAATAGTTCGTCTTGTAACAATTTTTTTAATAAATTATTTAGTGTCAATAACGACTGGACAGCGTCTTTGTTCCGCATTGAAGCTTAAAAGCATCTTTGTCTTCGTCCAAAAGCCTTCAGTGTGAGGCATGTACCGCGTTACATATTTTATGAACCGAACCCCGCTAACCGATGTACTTTCGCTTAACGTCGTGTGAACTTTTTGAATTCATTAAGTTATAAGTTCGTTTTTATCTCGTAACTAGGGTATCGAAAAGTTTGTACTGGCAACTTTTCGTGTACGTATTCTCTTTTTTATTTTTTCATTATGGCAAGTAATTTTTTTAGTGAAGTGTGGAAAAATTAAAATCATTTTAATAATAATAGTAATCTAACTAATAATAGTAACTCTTAATTCATTATAATAATACTAATAATACTACTCCAGACAATTACACAGATTGTGTGACCCCAAACTAAGCAGTAAGCTTGTACTATGCGTACCACACAACGAACCCTGGGGGAGTTCCCAGTAACACCGAGACTCTAAGCCAATTTAGAAAAGTTCGTTTCCTAAATTGACCTGACCGGGGATCGAACACGGGACCCTAAGTATGGAAAGCAGATGCATATGCCACTTCACCAACGGGCCAGTCAAATTATGTCCTCCTCCTAGGTATGCGAGTCCTTTTGACATTTCCGTCTGCTAACACTCTTGTTTATTTGATCTTCATAAGTCAGCCTTGGTCTTCCTTTGCTTCTTTTACCGCTCACTTTCGCTCTGTAGATTTTCTTCGTCTGCTTTTCATCACTCATTCTTTCTAAGTCATTTGCACGTCTACTTTTACCGAGCTAAAGTAGATTTGACGTTCAAAAATACCTTGTAATTGGGTTTACTTGAATAAATTGATTTGACTTTGACTTTGCCCAATTAAATATGTAGTTATGTATATCAGGGGATATTGTTGTAGTATATTTATGTATTTTAATTAGGAGTGAAAATTTGAGTTCATTGCACAACGGCCATTAGGAATTCTGTCTCGTCATAATTGACTGACAGACTAGCTCGTTGGCACGGTGGCAGAGCATCTGCCTTTCAAGCCGGGCCCCGGGTTCGATCCCCGCTCAGGTCAATTTAGGAAACAAACTTTTTTAAATTGTAGTTTGGATGTTATAGGGAGCTCCCCTAGTTCGTTGTGCGGTATCCATAGTATTGGTGCTTAGTTTGGGTTTACACGACTTGTGGAATTGCCTGGAGTATTGTTATTAAAGTTAAGCAAGGTAACAGAAGGTAGTTTTGAATTTCAGTTTACGAGTGGATAGCTGTGCAGATTGGTTTCGTTATTTGGAGAAATTCTCGACGAATTTCCTTACTTACCCACATATCGATCGTAAAATTGCATTAGAATATTTACCATCTCAGCGGCACGTAGCAATTCAACAAGAATTCGTAATTCATTAATCAATATCGAAACATCCTTTGCCGGATTCCCCTAGTCTTTACTAGAAATATGTCTTTGAAATCTCCTTTAAGGGTGAATTTTCAACCCCCTCCTATAGAATGCGAGCCGTTAAACAAAATTTGTAACAGATTCCAGATATTTATGTAGATTTGGGAAGTCAATGACTCCATTTCTGTTCTAATTCAGAATAAAAAAGTTGTCCATGGTCAGTTAACAGAACTGAATTCACAAATTCGAAATTAGAACAGTAATGTTATGATAGAATTTAATTCTAAGAACTTTTTTTTATGTGAAACAAAGACGTTATTAATGCACAAATCGATACTGAGAGTACTATAAAGAAATAAGTTGAGTTGTCTACAGAGTCAACACATAACTACATAATTATTTAGAGACATTTTTTCAAACATTGACGCATATCTCGATTCTCAAACAATGACGTTGACGCAACACAATCAAACATTATCAGTCAAATCATCGGCCGCCGATAACGACGCTCCGCCCACTCACGAATCACTGACCAATCGCCGGCCGATCGATTGGTCAAACCGAACAGTGACGCCTTTCGAATTTCGAACCATTCATGTATGTATACGAACCGATATTCTAAATTCAAAAAACCGGACCGAAGATGTAACGACACTCCTCATTTGTTCCCTGACTTTAAAAATGGAATGTACTGTGTTGACATAAGCACATTTCCCGGGTTTAAGATTCGAATTTTTGTCTTAGTTAAACGTTTCTACGAAGACGAAAGCGTTGTCAACACGAAATAAAAAGCTTATGGCCGGCGTGCTTTTTTTATGACATTAAAAAACGTTGAGGAGCGTAAATTAGTTGATAATTTGTGTGTGACAGAGTGAGGTTAAACTTTCGTTAAATGTAAGTCAAACATGCCTAAGCAAATGGAGACAGGTGTCCATGATAGGGCCTCTATTGATATATAACATGTACCCACACCATATAATATAAACGACTTTTGTTTGTACTCCTCTAGAAATATGTAAATCTGATGTGTGTTTAGTTTTTAATTAAACAAGAGATAAACTAGCGCTTGATTCTTTATTTGCTTGAAATTTAAGTTAAAATATCAACATCGTAGCTTAAAAAACCGAACCATGATAATTATCTTTGCTTATGATTCAGACTTGAAAATATTTTGTTATCTGTGATTTAAAAAAGTGAACATTTCAATGTTTTATATTTTGAATTCAGAACATAATCACAATTCAAACGTCAAATCCGGAGTTAAGCTAAGATTTGGCGCGGCATCGTCTAGAAATCAATCCATTCCGTTCGCCATTAAGCTTTAATCTTCGGAGGCTGGCTATAACTTAATCCTGAGTTGAGAAGCGGAATAAATAAGCAATAAACCGCTACAGGTGCCTCCAATTACTTGTATTGGGTAGTATAAGCTTTGATCACCGCTTCCCTCACACGAATTTGCATATATTTTCGCTCATAAAACTATTCCTTTAGTGTATTTATTCTAATTTTCTAATTAAACAAAAGTTAAAGTATATCCATAGATAAATAAAGCATTTCAAATTGTTTTTATAATACCATATTTGATTTGTTGTCACTGAGGATGTATTTGAAATTTTAAGACGAAAATCTTGCAAAAAAAATTTGTAATGTGTTATTATAGGATTAGTTTCCTGCTCTGATCTTTTTGTTCAGAAATTGTATAGGTAATAAAACGAAAATCATCCGATCATGGGAAAATGGGCAAGTGTACGTTGTTTCGCGTGTCTACAGCAATAATTGAAATGGGAAATATTTTTTCTATTTTGTTCCGTTTATTTTTCTATCATCGGCCGTTGTCATGCACGTCGATCATATATCTTGGCGATTTCTGAACGCGACTTATGGTTTTTCTATTTCTTCCATTGTTGATTCCTTATTTCCGGCCTGAATAAGATGTTAAGAGGATTTATTTTGTATGTAGACTAGCCCTTACACGCGGATTTATTTAGTTTGGCTTATTATTGGGGAATACTAAGAAATTATTATGATAATGTTAATAAATTAATTTTTTTCCAAAATTCCATATTTGAATTGTACGAGTGTTGTTAAAGCTTAGTCTAGTCTTACATTTAAAACTTAAACTGGCTTTAAAACTTAGTCTTACATTTTCTGCGTAATAGCCACGTATGGTACTCATCAGCCCCTGCTCTAAATTCAAAAAATTTACAGAAATATCAGCGTACCTGATTTGTCCTTAGATTTAAAAAATATAATGCATTATTCTGTTGATAGAAGCACTTTTGAAGGTTTTAAAAATTCTCTCCGAAAATGCAAAATAAGATCAATTCGGCTTAAAGTAATTAGACCGATTAGAGAAAACGATTTCCAGTAATTATCGAGCTTACACGTAGGTATATATCATAAAATATAAAAGTACCTCCCGTTACAAATAATTAGCTAATATGTTATCATCGTTCATAAAAATGACGGCTCCTTCCGGCGCTCTCGATATGGCAAGTGATAGAACTTGATAATATCAACAAACTAAAAATTATCAGACTAAAACAAAATCAGAGCTGATAAACGTATTTAAAATTCCCACTGCAAGGCAGGAAACTTAAAAAAAGGTTTCTCAGGGAGCGATTGTGAACCAATACACTGTTTGAACACGGGGGTGGCTGCCAAATTCCATATCTCGAACCGTTTAGCGAGTAGATGTTATAAGTTTGTGGGACAAGCAACCCTATTCCAGAAAAAAGTCTCACAAATTTTAGGGCTTCCTTTGAATGGAGATCGTTCGTTATTTCAATTGATTTTTGGATAAATATTCAATAAGTAGCTGCTGCTCGCGACTTAGTCCGCGAGGAGCTTTTTTCATATTGGCTTTGAGATTATTTTTTACGCCATAAGGAAAAGCTTTTTAAAATCGGTCGAATATGTTCAATTAACTGTTCGACAGATTTTTTACACAAAGTTTAAATTATGCGGTAATTATTAATATTTAAGTTATTAAACGCATTTTTAATTTATTCCATATTAATTTTAATACTTCTTTTCGACCTCTCAGGGGTTGAATCTCCAAAATGTCTTCTAAGTACTCATCTACATTATAATATAATACAGATAAGAGCTAAGGGATTTGTCGGAATTTAAAATTATAGGTATATAAGTAATTATAAGCGATCTCTGTGTAAAACATTCTATTTTCAAGTTTCTAGGCTATATAGTGAGTTGATATGTTAGTCAATAATTTAGAAAATCACTTGCTTTTTCATACATATCCAGAAGTAAAGAGATAACAAAGATAAAAATTGGACAAGCACTGGGACTTGCGTACCGAAAGTATCGATCAGAATTGATACGCAATAATTCTATTCCTATTTCATATTCGTGAATAAGAAATGAATGATTAACTAATTGTTTTCTTTTTAAGTAGGTTGAATGGGTAGTCTATTTTCGTGCCTTTTAATATTAAATAGCTAATCAAAAGCCCAAGTTTCAGTTCACGTATACGTGTAAAGCATTCGTATAACTTAATTAATGTCATAACATACATACATATCTTCACGCTGTATCCCGAACGGGGTACTCGGAGAGGATGGAGCGCCATAAGCGTCGCGGTCCTTACATACTTTTTTGCTTCCTCAAATCTCATCATTCTCCTCACACATTTTCGCCTAGGTATGCGAGTGCTTTTGACATTTCCGTCAGCTAACACTCGGGCTATTTGATCTTCAAAGTCGGCCTTGATCTTCCTTGGCTTCTTTAACGATTCACTTTCGCTCTGTAGATTTTCTACGTCAGTCTTTCAACACTCTTTCTTTACATCTAAGGATTCCTTTCTTCATTTTTACAATAACATTGTCGTGCAACCCTGTCATACTGCTTATCTCTTCATTGCTTATCCTGTGCGCAAGGGTATAAATGTAATAACGAGTTCGAGGAAATTGATGAACACTGAGATATCCAAAAGAGATGGGACCGCATTTCTTGGCGCCTCTTCCTCTCTACCTTGCCCGTTAACTCTTGAATATATGTTTGTACTATATATTTAATAATAATAAATCAATTTCAAAGTTATTTATATCGGTGACAGCATAAACGAGCGATAATTGCCCATATGTTATCCATAGTTTTAATGTGTTATTTTTACCAATATGGCGACCGATGGGCGGCGCCTTTGATCTCGTCAAAGGGTTGGACGCGTCAAAGGTGCCGACGACATAAAATCACGCTTTTGAAAACACAATAAACATGTTCACAAACTTACGTTATTTATAGGTAACTGAGTTAATCGATTTTCGATCGTACGAAAATCTTCGAAACGAGTGAACAACGATTAAAGAAAATATAACAGTATTTTTCAACTGCAATTGCATCTAACAATTTTTTTGCAATAACAATAAATTTCAGACAGTGAAATAAATTATGTATATATGGCTTTAGACGACACAAGACACAAGAGAAACTATCAATAAGTGCCTAGCTACTCACGGGAGAGTCTTAGAGCTTATTTGGGACCTACTCAAATTCATGCAAAACAAGGTACATATTAAATAAATAGAAGATTTTTTTGTACATTGAACTTTAACTATCATATAATAATAATTAATAACAATTAATTATTTTTAATAGAACGTGAGTACCTAAGTACAAACCATTTTTGCGTACCAATATGTTGAACTCATAATCTAGCATATGAAACATTACCTATTATTATTAATTAAATATTGTATCTATTTAATGGAAGTTATGCACTAAGGTCTCTGATTAGATTCGAATCTAAGTAAATATTTTATAAATAAACAATTGCTTTTGCTTGTACAAAAAAAAAACAATTAGACGATTGCTTTAAAAACTGGCCGCATTTGAACTATTACTGTAATCTCATCACTTAACCACTTAGTAATACTTAACCGAAGCTTTTGAACTCTGTTTTGTCAGCTTTACAGTTTCCAGAAAATAGTTAATTATGTGTGTTTGTTTAACAACCACATCCTGAAGCATTTTTATGTTCTCTACGACGGTTTGGAGAGTGATGTCTTTGTGGGATAATTGAGACGTGCTCACAAGCAAGTAGAGATTAAGTGAGTATGAAGAGCTTGTAGAATACTGTTGCGTTATACGTCTTTTCAGGTTTGCTACCTCAAAACGACAAACGAAATGCTATAGTGAGAACACTCATACATCTGCCCGTCTATTTTTGGCCATCTTCGCGATAAAAGGTTTAAATGTTTTATTTAATTTTTTCAATATGGCCGAGTCTGTATTTCTGGTCAAAGTTTAAGTCAAATCAATTTATTTAAGTAAACTCAATTGCAAGGTATTTTAGAACATCAAATCTATCTCCGGTTCGAAAAGAAAGCCTGCACACAGAAGAACCGACAACAAACTCAGTCAGGTATCATTCTACAATACTTATTTGAAAGTACATACATACATATCTTCACATATATCTAAAGGGGTAGTCAGAGAGGACGGAGTGCCAAGCGTCGCGGTCCTTACATATTTCTGTCGCTTCCTCAAATGTCATCATTCTCTCCTCACACATTTTCGACTAGGTATGCGAGTGATTTTGACATTTCCATCAGCTAAGATTCTTGCTTCGTAAGTCAGCCTTGGTCCTCCTTGACTTCTGCTACTATTATTCACTTTCGCTCTGTAGATTGCCTTCGTTAGTTCGTCTGTCGTTTTAAAATACAATATTCATAGTCAGTAAATGCATGTGCAGAGAAGTTTATCCCAGGCCATTGGTTTGTCTTTAATAAAATTGTTAATTTTATAGTATGCTTTTCCATTAATTTTTATAATAAGTTTAAATCTGTTTTACGTGAATTCCAAGTAATTTTTTGAGGAATTTTGTTATAAAAACGAACATAGTTGGCCAAAAATGACCCACTTCACTTTCAAGTCTTGACTTTAAATCGGTCTTTGTGGAGTACCCTTTAAATATTGCTGTCGTAACACAGATTAAGTAATTAAATAGTCTTCGAGGTATAATCAGGTAATGTGGTGTGTGTACAGTAGTATGCAATGGCGCCTTCTTATCAGTCAAAAGAGACAGTATACACTTAGAAAAGTGTTGGTGACACTTGGATTACCACGAGAAATTGTAGAGAACAGTGTAAACATGTCCTGTTTAATTTAATTACATTACATTCAATGTTTAATTACATGAGTAATATCGTTGCATTTGTATCATACAATGATAACTTGATCAGTATACCAATTGTAAAGCACATAGTAGTGTTGACCGAGATTTTAGTGTCGGTTGACGAAAAATCGGTGTTTTAGGAGAAAACCTACCGAAATTATGATCGAACAGTAACCAGAGTTTAAGTCTAATTCCCGCCCAAAGAAGGCCAATTCACGCTACGCGCGTATCTGAATTGACTTCTCTCAGTACGGGTACCCTACGTACCCGACGTAGGGTTGTTGTAAGTAAACTACGATAAAAAACAATGTACAGAGATATTTTTTTTATGTTTGATAAACTAGATTCTTTGTATTTGTATTGAAGAAAGATAACTATTTCGAATAATTGTTATTTTGGTATCCAAAGACATTTTCATATTTAAGATGTAAATTTCGAAATTTTCATATTTGTGAAGATGCGATGACAGACTTAAAAACAAACCGTAGCGGTCACATTATTGGCGGAGGCCGCGCGGCGCGGTGACATTGAGTGCATGCCTAAACGTAGCCTCGGTCGTCCCCGACTCGCGCTGTCATAATCTTACTAAATATTGCCGTTGTGTGCGTGCCACGGCGCGCGCGTATTAATAAACACACAAACTGCATTCGCTAACTTTTTTTTAAGTTATCCTACTGTTATATTTGTATTGTGCCGGAAGTATGTTCGTGAGTTTTCGTAGCCTTCACTCCACACCGTGTACAGCAGTATTTTCTAGAGTAACGAAACTCTAATATCGATTGTGATGAACTTTTATAATTTCTAGGTATCGTCTGCCCAAAATTCTAGATTTATTGATACACTCATCTTTTACGTATTAACGAAGGATCCGGAGGATTTTCCAGATATAAGAAACGGTCAGCTAACTAGCATCGAATCATTAGTTGACCGAGTCTGATCTCTGGAAAATCCCGAAGACGTTTCGTTAGGAAGCGAAACACGTGTTGATTAGTGGGTTTGGAAATTTAGTTGAAACATAGCTAAAAGTTACATGAATTCATCACATGAAGTGGATTTCCATAAGGCAACACCTGAGTCTATATAATGTAGTATTAATTTGCCAAATAATTGCTTATATAACCACAAACACATTTGTATTTAGTTAAAACTAGAGGTCGCCTTGTGGTCGAAATTCGACCGTAAATATAAACTTATAATATAAAGTCTTTGGCGACAATCTCTACTCTGTGCGACTGTTTGATCCAAGGAGGTTACGTATATGTGATCGCAAATTATTATGAGTTTGAAATTGAGTCTTTTTGACATTGCCAGTATGAACGTAAACAATGAGTGATTTATTTAAGTTAATGTAATGCATATTATATAAAAATATTAGCTATCTCCTGTCCGTTTCCATATAAACTTTAAGTGTACCAAATTTCACACTCCTCCGTCCGCGCAATTTTCTTAAAAAGAGAACCAAAGTTTTCGCTTCACGTATTAATATATAGATGAAGGGACAATTTAACAACGTACAAAAACAAAAGAGTTACCTAAAAGACAGAAACTAAAATTCGGTTTCGGTTGCAAAACTGTTTAAGTGGACACTAACACATACAAACCGACAAATGAGACAGTAATTCTCGATTTCGAGATTCGGTTTGTAATTTTAATTTTCCTATAAATATTTTAAATGCTAACTAGTGCAAAATATATGGATTAATAAGATTATAATTCTGTCTTTCTGGTTCATGTATCGTAAAGTTTCTGATAAAAAAGGGTGTGACAGATGGACAGTTATATGAATTATTCGTTTAAAACTGTACAACTCTGAAAACTACAGCGTGTGCATGCGCTAGCTAAATATTATAATAATTGAAATTAAAACTGCACGTGACAAGTTATGGACTGTATTTCCTTTTGTATCAAAATTTTTATTAGGAACACTGATTTTATGTGGCAATAGTCCACATAATATATTATCAATGAAATGGGATGGCTATGGCCCACGTTGACAAAAGAAAAGAATTCCTACTATAAAAAATAATTGTAACTACTAGGCAAAAAATTAAGTGTGACAGTAATAAAAAAATTCATACAACGGCACACGGTCATCGCCCATTCTGCCAAACAATGCGAAAGTGCTGCCATCTTTATCACACTCGAACACAGCGGAGGAAATCAGTAGCAATAACTGTTTTATATAAAATCTTGTAATCGCTATTGTAATCATGTGACAGGTTAGACTGCATGTATGCATCTTTACATTGCGTTTAGCGAAGGCCAATGCATCCTGCAAGTTCTATCTTCAAGGCTCATATAATTTCATCATAGTGCACACACCGTAATCTCAGCTAAACAAGAGTGAGGTCGACGACCTACCCTGATAGTCGTTATCAAGTTTATTAACTTGGATGATCGCTTTCCATACGGTTAGATGCGTGTTTTATGAATATAACGTTATACCGTTCTCCTTTAGGGCTAGACTAAAGCTGGAGCGCACATTTTTTATTTTTTATTTATTTATTGCTGTATTTCATATAACAATATAGAAACAAAACTGTAATCTCTACACTAGAATACCTTGTGTAATGTTGTAAAGATCACTACTATACGATATAATGATGCAATAAAAGAAAACAAAAACAAACAAATGATATTAAAATAAATTACAAACAAGATTTAAAAAAGAAAGAAAAAACACAAAGATAGCTGTTTGATTTTGAGTATTTATGTGTGTGTTATGTGTCGTGTTCGTGTCATGTGTTAGTGTTTATATTCTTGTGATAAATCTCAAGTAAATATGTGTTATATAGTGAATGGGAATGTATTCAATGACAGCATATAGCGAGTGATACTTCTGTGTCGTTAATGATACAGTACTTGGAATTTGCCGAAGAATGGATATATATTTTTTCCTCTCTTACTTGATTTCTCGTTTGATATCATCGTAGTCCCGTTGCGTGTCAAGTCTCGCCTCTAGCCTGGCTATATGCTGTTTCTTCTCGTCCAACCGTTCCTCCAGCCGCTGTAACTGCTGCGCGTGCGCTTCTTGTAACGCTGTCAGCGATGCTTGTAATCTTCGGACATCTTCCACTAGTTGAGCGATCTGTAACAGAAATAAAAATTAGTTTTGTTTCTAATATACTTAAAATGCTGTCACGTATATAAATAGTAAAATTCGGTAGAGTATAAGGCTTGGAACTGGTAGTGAGGAATTGGAAAGAATTCTTCCTTGCATGCTGCTCTGGGAATGGAAGATATACGGAATGTGCCAGCAATTATTTATAGGATTGTCAGATGGCCGGGACATATGGGTAAACCTCGGAATTTTGTTTTTGCCTAGTTTTCAGTGACTACAGATAGTATTTGCTATTATCGCCGTGAAAGCGTCTCTTATATAGTGAGTGATAGGACCGTATGCAAAGTCCATCTGGATTGCTACTACAATCTGCATACCGCCTTACAACAGTAGTTGTAGTGTTGTGTTCCGTTGTGGAGCGTAAAACAACCAGTGATGCGTCTAGTACATGAGGCTCAAAATCTTAGTATTCAGGGTCGCCAACGCGTTTGTAATATGAAGTGTTTCTTTAAACTTAGTATTACAAATGTACACGGACATCAGTCCACTTGTCAGGTGAACACGTTTGTCTTCCCTACCTTGCTTAACCTCAGCGACTGCGAGTGAACGAAAAAAAAACGAATATCTAATGTTATCCAAAGGAAATGATCCGTTATATGGAAAACCCACTCGTAATTATCATTAAAACAACAAAAAAATCATAATGATTCATCGAAAGATACGTGACAGGCGAAAAACAGTGAAAAAAGAATAATAGTTTATGATAGAATTTATACATACGTGTAACTATAGGCTTCAACGTTCAAACATTACAGTAGACTGATAAAGGCTCATATTAAGTATATTTATGTTACACTAGCATTAGCAGCTTGCTTCATCTGTGTAATAACAAAAAAAAAGTGCGACACGAAAATAATTGGATCGATTTCCACCAAGCGTAGGTTAATCTTCGAAAACCACTTTAAAACAATTTCTGCTGAAGGACCAGTTCGTTTAAGCCTACTAAACTAATAGACTTTCTGATGTTGCATATTGATTTAGCACCGACTTTAACAACTGTCAAATTTTATTATATAGATATTTGTATCGTATTTATAAAGTTATTTTTGTATAATACTTGAGTTTTGATATTTATAAGGTATTTTATACCTTTCAGTGTTTTTTTTAAGTCAGTTTAAGTTTTTTCTTAAAATTTTCTAATTTTGGAGTACAAAGACTTTTAAGAACATCATCAATACAAATAAAGCTTACAAACTGTTCGCGTTATTTGGTATTAATTAGTGTATCCTCGAAGTCCAAGCTCCAATACCGGTGAAATTTAAACGGGAATATCTCGGAAGTATACCCTTTCAAACAAAAAAAAAATTCGAAGTCGGTCTACAATGGACGAAGTTATCGGCGAAAAAAATACATATAGACGAACATAGAACCTTTTTTTTTTGAAGTTGGTTAATTACATGGTATCACAAAACACTAGTGCTTCCTCTGTCGAGCAATCAGTGAACCAAAAAGATGTTTTACTGTTATTGGCACCATAATCGTGCACGCCTACGTGATTAAAATTTCAGCCTCAAGTCGCGCGACTGCAGCGCGGCTCGCTATCTGCAAATCAATTTTGTGCCTTATAATGTATCTTCCTATTGTGTTTAAACTATATAAATAAGTAAGTATAGATAATTATTGATCATACAACACTATAGGCTAAGAGTTAGACCTGTTATTTGTCGACCTTCGGAAGATATCAATTGTTATTACAGCCAGGAGTGTCGCGGCGCTCGACCGTGAAGATGAATATCTTTGAAGATTCATGTGACGGCGAACACGTAGGCATATAATAAAATAGTAATACATATATGTTTCTCAGACTATAATAACAATGTAAGTTATACGGTTTGAGCAGTTTGAAGTAGCGTGAGATTAGGCCGTGACAACACAACTTATCCAAAATAAAAATGTATACAGTATGGCAACTTTGTTAAATCAAAATTGGTTAAGGAGACACGCATTATGGTAGGTATTTTACAAAAATTTAAGAATTACCAATCAATTACCAATCAGTAATGGCCAAAACCACCAGATTTAGGAGACCGAGGCAACCCAAAAATTATGTCAAGCACCGCCCAAAATTTAGAATAAAATAGAAGTTAATTAGAAAAGCGTATGAAGATTAAATAGCCATGTGTTAACTGACAAAAATGTCAAAAGTACTCGCATTGCTAGGCGAAAATGTGTGATGGAATGATGAGATTTGAGGAGGCGAGAGAAGTATGTAAGGTCTGTGATTCTTGGCCTCTATCCTCTCTGCTTAATAAAGATACAGCGTCGGGAAATGTATGTACCTAATAATAATGACACTTTTGTCAGATTAGGCGAAGGTATTAAGTTCATTTTACACGCGCTTGTAAAATATACTTAATTATAGACGTAAGTGATAAAATTATTTTTATTACGCTAATATTTCTTGTCGCGTTTACGTCAAAACTTCGTAATGATGGTTGATCTTTGATTTCTGTATACCGTAAAAAAACTGCGCTCAATTAAATATTTTATCGCTCGATAATAAAGCGTAAAATCGTTTGATAGCATTCGGAATGGATATTTCCACCTGTATTCCACTGGTTTAAAGTCGAATTTTGAATGTATTCGAGAGTCGATATCTCTCTATTATCAGCGACAATATAATTCCAGTGTAATCATTTAACGAGTCCTTGAAAATTGAGGCTACACGTAAAAGTAATAAATCTATTAAAATAATGTATTAATACTCATAAAGTCATAATGATGTGTACATAAAGTGTTTTTAACGAAAAATTATACGGAAAACCACAGACATGTATAATTATAGACACGTAATTACAAACGAGAACTGTTCACAGATATACTCTCTCTCTCTCTCTAACGTAATTACAGTAAAGAGTAAGTGGATATAAATAGGTCTCAAGTCACTTCACTCAAGTACAGTAAATAGTGATCATCTAATATCTAATATCTTAATCGTATGGAGAAGTTTATGAAATACCGCGAAGAAACTCCTCTTTTCTCCGACACCAACGGGCGCGTTCCAATTTACGCAAAATTCTAATCAAATTACGGTTTCCAAAAAATTAAAAAAAAATCGTGATTAGTTATAATTTATTAAAAACAAGGTTTATTCGATTTTTAAAAAAAATCATAATTTTTCAACCCTGACACAGACCTACAGAGGTGCGAGTAGATGTAAACCTAAGTGCAAAGATCGTGTAAACACTCACGTAACTATGTAATTCAAACAGTACCGTCCTCATAAAAAGTATTAGCCGAAACGAAAACTTCCCGGACTGGCACGAGTAATTATTGTCTTAATTCGGCCCAGTCCTGACCGCTATTAACGATCTGGTACATTGCATAGGCGTTAGCGGAAGCGGAATATCAAAGTGGAATGATCTTTGGGATATGTCCCACATTTACCACAAGGATAGCATATTTAAAAAAATAGGATCTACTACTCCCCGTTAGGGATACAGCGTGAAGATATGTATGCATGAATGTATGTAGGAACCCTTAATAAGTTACAGTCGTATTAGGCGTTCGTTCTTCAAAAAGTCATAGGTGTTAAAATAAGAGCAATTATATGTCGCTAACGTCAGGTTTTTAGTTAATTTCACTAAAATAAATTTATATAAAATACCAATATAAGGTGATATTTTCTGAAATCATCATATTATCATATAATGAGATCAATTATTTTTTCTGAAATATATAAACTCAAAATATGCCGTTGTTTTTCACAAAAGAACAGTCAAGATATTTCAAAAGAAACTTTCAATTTTCTCTCCAGAAAAATCTTTTTTTTGACTTAGGTCATCATTGTTGCAAACGAGCATTGTAATATGTAAATCTTATGTTTAAATAGACATAGAAATTGAAATACAAATTGTATTTACAATTTATGGACATATCTTCACGCCATTTCCTTCTTTGAGTAGACAGAACGTTAAGACGCTACAAAATTATACTATGACGTTATTTAAAGTTATGTAGCTTTGATTACCATTTAAGTTCAGCCATTTCCGAGATTATTATTAACCCGGACAAATGAACGATAGACAAACGGGAATATCAAAAACGCGTGTACTTGTTTGGGTTTTAGTAACTTGCAAAAAACTATATGAGCTTCATAAAAAGTCTTTATTTCGAAATAACCCTAAGCCATTTCAATTTTATTTAATAATAACATTATGTAGTGATTTTATTGTCGCTTTCCGCTTCGCTTGTGACTCAATCTGCACTCTTCATTCCTTCACTGAAGGGTTGAAGGGTAACCCCCGACAATTACCTACAATAATTACGATGGACAATTATGTTTCGACCGCCAAATGTATAGTTACAGGTTTTTATTGGAGTCGGGCGCACCGCATTTTTAGTTTAATTGCAAACCTCTTTGGACATCCCTAGATCCCAACCATCACCGGGATGTCGTGGTGACAACCCTGCGAGATGATCGTCCATGAAAACCTTTCTAACTTTTCGGGTGGTTTTAACTTTGATGTTATTATGTTTAAAAGAGTTAGATGATGTTTACTACGGTTTGATGTGTTTAAAAAATAGTTAAGACCAGGATGTTCGCATGTTATTCTGTGAGACACCATTTTGAAGATAAAATGTCGAATCTTCTAACGTAGCTAAAAATCAGAAAAAGAACAAGCGCAAAGGAAAAATAGTCAGTTAAATACTACAACAAAAAATAAAATAAAAAAACACTGTATTTAATTAGAAATAGAATATATAATTTAATAAAGTTTCCTTTCGAAGTTCTCGATTATTTGAGCGATAATCATACGTTTTTTTTTGGAAATATTAACTGAATGCTACTGAACTAAATTATTTATCGATTAGATTTTTTATTAAATTTATCATTTTCTTTAAATTAAACGACATTTTAAAGACATTTTAAAAAACGCATTATTCTTTGTCCAAAAGTTTAAGCTTACATTTTGCTTTATAGATCTCTATTTCTTCACGTCTGCCTCAACCCCTCAACTCGTTCACAAGCTGGGTATTCCCGGCCTTAAGAGCGAGTTACACGAAAGATTCTGTATGATATTTAAATGGCAATAAATAACGCTTTAATTACAGATATATACAGATCTTGTCTGAACGTATTAGATCGAATTGGACTACCCGATTTGCCTCTATAATTTTTCTACAAATATTTCAAAATGTTTAGTACGAAATATGTAAGTTAAGAAAGATGTATAACTAAATCGTATTAATGTCTGTACGTATGAGTTTCTTAGAAATCAGACACATGGACGGGTTGGACGGGCTGTCTCTCGTTTTAAGATGAGGTAAGGTACAGAGCGATAGCGAGTGACAAAAGAAGCCAAGGAAGACCAAGGCTGACTTATGAAGATCAAATAGCCGGTGTTAGCTAACGGAAATGTCAAAAGCACTCGTATACCTAGGCGAAAATGTGTAAGGAGAACTAAGAGATTAGGGAACCCGTTAGGGATACAGCGTGAAGTTATGTATATATGTACCCAAAAAGAGAATATGGCTTTCCTTTGAAAAATCCCGTTCTTAGAATCCTAAGTCGACAATTAGCTGACCATATATCCGAAGAAATAGAAAACTAAATAAATAAGAAGTGGATACTCAGACAAACAGATAATCATCGATATATAGTTAGTTTCAATACAATCTGTCAAAACGGTAAACAATGTTTATAAAACTTTTTAGATACAGTGAGTGTCACAAATAATGTTTATGGCAATGTTTATCTAAACTTACATGTAAATAAAATTGAAGTGTCTGTCTGCGATTTCGAAATTTTGTTGTCTAATATTTTAGTGACTTTTTAGAGAATAATTTTTAGGCTACTTATTATCTTGGCAAAACATCAAATTTAACTCGGGTGTACTTCAAAAACTATTTATGCATTTGGACATATCTCGTTTAATTTAATGAAACACTGAACCTCATTAGTCTTTTTGTTAAATCTGATTGAAATAGACTGTACTTACGATACTTTTAGCTTTATCTTTATTCCAACTACATTCTTTGGTTTCCGCATAGCAAAGACAAAATGCAAATTCTTTGCCTAGTGGTGTCAGTAGGTAATAAATTCTCTAGTAATGTCTCCGGTGTTTTATCAAAGGGGTTCGTTTGATTACATAAAATAACCATAGAATCAAATTTCTAAGAATCAACTGTATTTTTAATCCTTGACTGAAAAGAATGACAGACAGTGTTGTAAGCGTGGCCGTTGTCAGTTTGTGTGTTGAGAAGTAGATCTTTATTTTTTACCGACTTCAAAAAAGGAGGAGGTTCTATATTCGTCTGTACGTATTTTTTTTATGTATGTATGTTCACCGATAACTTCGTAAATTGTGGACCGATTTAGAAAACAAACATACAGCCATACAAACATTTAAAAAAAGGCGTGTTTGGGTTTTGGTTGTGTAAATGACTATAAATATTTATTTCGAAATCATACAGACACTTCAATTTTATTTATATGTACAGATTTACAGATTATTCTACATTTCAGTTGTCGATTTCGAATAGTCTATGAAAAACCAGACACAGAGCTAATTGTAAATGTCTCGTTTTTCGAATTTTGGGACCGAGCACTAAAAACGACGATGAAAATTCTGTAAAAAAAAACGCTACTGCGCCATCGAGCGGTAAAGAGCTGCGATTCTCCAATCTTCATAGAGAAGAGATTAAAACTTGCGACCGCAATAAGTTGTTCATCCTCGCGATACCGTCTGCTTCCTTTTTTACGTCGATTTATATCCATTTCGTACGTTTCTCTTCGTAGAGCTTCGTGGCTGCAACGTAGTATATGCGAAGCGATGCTATTAATTTAAACGAAATACCTATTTTCTTCTTTCAAAAAACGGCAGAGATCTCAATTTTTATAAGTGATTAGTTATTAAAAAACACATGAAAGTGATATTGGGTTGCTATATCTTCATTTCATTGACTTCATTTCATCAGTTCGTTACACGATTGGTTATCTTTTATAACAGAAAAAAAAATGTTAAAAAAACCTCTGAATTTTAAACCGATGTTTCATTTTATATTCTAAATGTTCTGTGTATGTTAATCTAAACACACACTTCAAAATGACAGTAGAATTTTTAAAATTAATTATAGTATTTAATGTAAACGAAAATAACCGTCTTTACGTGTACTTACTTACGACCTTACGACATAAGCTACCTCGCGTTTGCATGGAGTATGTATGGATGTATGGATTACGGGACGCAGGAGTTGTATTTTACATTAATTATTATTATTTACTTCTGCGTCAGTTTAACTGTGTTTATTTAACGAAACGTGAAGAATAAGTTACAATATATAGTGTTTAAACGCTCGCTCTTTGGCTTCCAGTAACGAATTAATGCTGTGGCAATTCCATCATCACTGATTTCAACACTACAGAAAATAATTTCGTATCTGGACGCACATATAACGACTGTTATCGCAATGCTTGTGTTGTAATGTCTTTATAATGCTACGTATTTGTATATATCAGACCTTTCATTAAAATATTCAGCCATTTTTATTCGGGCACGCGTTCATTATTCCTATGCTCTTCCTTATCTGTTAAAGGGTTGCCAACTTAAAGGAAAAAAACTTCTTTTTTATTTCGGACTCGAATTGTGCCCCAACAAAGGAAACGAATAGATTCGAAAACATAAAGCCCATCAATGCCAATCGCTAAAATTGAATTAATAAAAGTAACAAAACGTGGAGCAATCCGCTCTGACAATGCATCATAAATCGTACAGGACTCAATCACAAAAGAAGTGGTGAAAGACAAGTGGCCGAAAAAAAGCATAAACACACCATTTGCCATCAGGAAGTACAATCCATGCCGGGCTATCTGTCAAACTGGTCAAACATGGTCGGCGAATTGGCGGCGAGCCGTTATTAACCGACGCAATTCGATTCGCAGGACGAACTTTGGAAAGTTCATAATAAAGCGCACCTCCTGAACTTGTGCGGAGTGTCACGGACTGTCCGAAACAAAAAGACGTTAGGTAAGCTTGAGTTTTCCTTTTTATGTATCTATCGCAGCCTAGTTTGACGTGGCCAGTTTCATTTCGGGGTAAAATGATAAATGACGTGAATGATTGAGCAGCAGCACACGGGGCAGTTTCCAAAAGAGATTTTGGCAACTATTTGCGATTCATTCCATTCCAATTATAACGTGTTTTATGTGTAGCTATCGGAATTAAAGCGAACGTCGGCCATTCAAACGATACATTCATAAATATTCACAACAATTGCTTTCAATGTTTTTACAATACGACCGAGATTGACAAAAAACATCACCATCAATCAGGTGTCACCATGATCGAATGCGATGCAAATGTTAAAAATTAACAAACAGAATATTTCGTCGGTTCGCAAGGTCAACTTTTTGTTTTGTTCGCTATAAAGTTCGGAATCGAACGATAATTTGTTTTTGACAGCAAATATGACCGTTGACGTTAAAGCGCGGCAAAAACTGGCGGGAAACTTGTCTATGCACTTTTGATGGATGTCAGACGTGTTCGGAATCGTGTTTGAAAAACGAATTGCTATGAGCTGTAAACGATTGAGCATTGGTTTGTGTACTGACAGCCGTGAAATATAGACTGTTTAATTTTGAATAAACAGTTATGCGACGAGTATTTTTTTAAATAGTGTTACATAAACAGTTCTTATTTTCTAATCTTATACAAATATTACTAATTACTTAAGAAGGATAATGCAATAACTAAACAAAGTAGCTCACAATAGCAAACATTAATTTTATTTTTTTGATTGCCATTGACAACGGCTGTGCAATGGTGTGTTCCCATGCTTCCGTAAACTACAAAATGAAGCAATTATAAGTTGTGGAAGCTCATTTATTGCCTGTCTATCGCTCCGTTATAAAACCGAATGGAAAACTAAGTTTTGCACGTCGCGGTTATAAGTTATATTAGTTTATATAGTTTGCAACGATTTTATGATTTATTATACATTTGCTTACGAATTATTTATGTCATAGGAATCAAATGAAAGGCATTGGTGGGTAGAATAGGGAAATGTTATTTGATCTTGTTTGCCTCTGGAATTCTATGTTGTATTTGTAGAGAAAGAAAAATAGGTATTGAATATAAGGGCTGCTTATCGGGTCGTAAAAATCGGTCAATTAAAATATATTATAAGAAACTTGTATAAGCGAAATGCTGGTAAGTAACTATATGCTTACGCTTCGCCACCATTTCGTTCCACTTTTCCATATGTAAACGTAAGTTTAAATACTAACTCCTGATAGTGTCAAGGGTGACACCGTGATCCCAAAGAATGACATGAATTCTTACATACAGTTAGGTTCTTTGCTTTTAAAATTGGGTATTTGACAGTATCGAAAATAAATTATAAACTAGCACGAAATAGAGAAATGTGTAAAATGATGGAATATATTTTTTTTTATGAAAGGTGCGGCAAACGAGCAAGCGAGTCACTTGATAGGAGGGGGGAGATCGGCCACCGGCACTCACTCACCGAACGAAACACAACAGCAATAGATGCTGTTATTTCACGCAGATATTCTGTGAGCGGGTGATATTTCACCGGACGAGCTAGCCCAATCATGGGCCCAATTCGTGCAGTGCAGTGCAGTATAGCTCTACCACATGAATTGGAATAACGAGAAACCCATTTTTTAATTTCAATGATTACCGTTTTTTAATAAAATTCATCAAAACAGAGTAAAATTTGTATTTCAGCTGCTTCAGTTCTCAACGAATTAACCTTGGGAAATTCCAGAGTTAAGGCAGTTAGCTCCCCAGCACCTAGAGCTTTACAATTGCCCGAAGATGCATCGTTGGGAAGAACATGTATCGCCTAATATCTAAGTTTAAAACTTAGGAAGGACTTTAACTAATAAACATATATATCTTAATTCAACTTAATTACTTAATAATGACGATCTTGATGGCGCTGCGGTTTAGGCGTTGCGTCTAATCGCGGAAGGTTCCGGGTCCGATTCCCGGCTGGATCAATTTAGGAAAGGAGCTTTTCTAGATTGTCTCAGGTCTGCGTGTACTGGTAGAAGCCCCTAGCAGTCGTCGTCGGGTTCTCATAGTACAGGGAATGCCCTAGTTTGAGACCTGATCGGTATGTATTGTCTGGTAAATTTATATAAAAAAATTTTTAATCTTTAGTCTGGAGTACAAAATATCAAGCAATTCGTGTACTTGCTTAAAACTTAAATCACATACTAAAAACGTCAAGTGTGATTAGTGGTGGGTTTCACGAAAAGGTTCTTTTACGTTTTTGTGCTACATATTTCATGTCGTTTGGGGGTGGTTACAGGGTAGATATCTAACTAAGATAATTTTGAATAACGACCTTGCATTGCGAGGTCAAAATAAAAATGCAGCTAACTATAAAATATTGTTTTACTGCAATTAAAGGTGCATGCTATAGTGCTTCCGTTGCGTTTTGGCCATTTAATAGCTCCATGTCTCAAAAGAATACGAAATCTATATGTCACCTCTCATGTGCCTGTCCGTCTATCTGTTTGCCATAGGATCTATCGTCTCATTACTATGCAACATCACATCTTGTTAAGCTACATTTTTTGTATTATTTAACACTTTAAAATATTTATGAGTAATTATAGTATTTACCCCCTTATCATAGAAAGTATCGGATCAAAAATTTTTTAAATTTTGGAAAACATAAGACTCAATTGAAAAATCCTGGGTCTTATACAATGTGCAACAGAATTAATTAGGAAAAAGGTACTATTTTATTAAGAATTGTTCCCTGAATCTATGTATTTCAAATATTTTTAATGTAATATACTTTTTAATAATTCCTCTGAAATAATATTTACATCTTGCTGCAAATGAAAACAAACCTTACTCAGTACATGATAAAGCGCGTTTTTATTGGATAAAATACAATACAAACGGACTTGGTGTCCGTAACTATTTATAAAGTCTACGATTTTTTTTAAATCGATACTTATTACCAAAGTAAAGTATACTGCTCATTTTGATTATTCTCGCGTATTTCGATGACTTCCCTATATAAAGGAGGGATGAGTTCTACGAAATGTGTTCCGATCTACATTCCGTTCCGGAAATTGACGGAATTACGACTCGGTATAGGACTACGGGATTAGATTTTACTTGTTTTGTAAAGACAAAGAATGCTTAAGGTGACGCAATGATACACAATAATTTAATATAAAATAAACCTTCAGCACAACACAAACGCGCGCGCGCTAGCTTAAGAAAAATACGAAAGAACGGTTACATTCGTTTAACCCTAAACGCAATTGCAATCTGAAGTGCTTTCTTTCAATTTTGTAAGATCTCCTCAGTCCAGTACATCAGGTAGACTGCTTACTCGTTCGTCTTCCCGTGGTCGTCACAAGTGAAATCTAGTATAATCATAAAATTGTGTACATACAAAATGTAATTACTTTTTCGCAGCTATATAATGAATTCATCATATAATGTAATGTCAACAGAAATCGTATATTATGTACATTTGTACACATACATATGAAGACAAAAAGCGCTAAAATTCGATATTAGTCATTAGACAAAACGGAGTTTTCTAATTAGACTAAGCACACAAACAGAACGAAGCATTAAGGAGTTGAACAAATAGAATGGAAGAAGGGGGACGGCGGCTACGATGTTAGATACACTGGAAAGAACAAGAGAATTTAAATCTATATGTAGGTGGAACTAAGCAATTGTAAAATTGTGTCCGTATACAGACGCGGCATAGCAGTGGACACAGTATTATATGATATATGATTGGATGATAAGCGGACGCAATAGTGTTTGCGAAATGTGTATATATATAATATATGTAAATCAAGTTCAGTCAGTGTATCCACTTATATATAAAATAGTTAAAAACCCACCAATATCTCGAAAACCGCGAGTGTTTCATTACACATGAAATTTCATATTCTGATAGGATTCGACCCTTAGTTTCACTATGGACCTTTATTAACTTGACAAACTGAATTATTTCATAGCATCATTATATTTTGTCAAGTTTGTCAATATTTGTAATGAAGTGGTAACATCGTATTGTAATGCGTTATATACCTTACTTATAAATAAAATATCATTTCATTATTATTTATGTCAATAAAGTGTTTTCAAATACACCCGATTTAAAATTAGGTACATATAGGAAGAGAATTACAAGCATTAATATCACACAATTGCAATAATTGTGTGATATCTTGACAAACATTAGTAATCTGCCCACCGCTTTAACGGCGCTGCGTTTCCTTTAGAGAACTCACTTTTTAAGCTGCTGCGCTATGAACTAAGTAATGACACTAACTCAATGCTTTTTTTCGAAAAACTTCGATTCGTTTGTCCGTTTTTACAGTTATGTGAAGCTTAGACTGGTTTCCTCTCAAAATGATATTAACTTTTGGCAAGTCTGTATAATGTTATTATATATTAATTATTATTTTAAAACTGATAAGAACAGAAAAACAATAAATATGTAGATGTAACTAACTGAAAATATTTATGCAACAGTTATGGCCCTATTTATAAGTAAATTACATACCATAATATTTACATATGTGAAATGAAATAAGAAAATTTCAAATGAGTTATTTTTAGCGTCAAAATGTAGTTACATGCATAGTGTTGAAACCTATGAACAGCGAGTAATATTTATTACATTAAAAGGAATAATATGAACACCACGTTGGTTTAATTATTTTACACCTGTAGGACATTAATGTTAAAAACTCGAATAGCATTTCATTTTATGTACATAATGCTCATTTCTACATGCAAATTGCAACTGGCATTGGCAAACATTCAGAAAATAAACAGTTGCTTTAGATAAGATTGTATCTGCGCTCATCTTAACGATGATTTCACGCTCGCGACGCTTCCAGTTATTGTAATTTCATGATTCACCCGTATGCAAGGAAAGCGAACAAATAATACAAGATAAAGCCTTGATAAAGGGTGTGGAATGTATTTCTACAAATGTTTTTCAGTTCATAGACAATATGACGATCACTCAATACACATATTATGTCGTATGTTGTAGCCATGAACAAGGAGAGTTCTCTTTAAAGAAGTTGCCGGTTAAGCGTCGATAATGTTGCTATATTTGTGTGTAAATTCCACGTACTAAGTGTTGCTAGTATATCGTCGACATAATTAGTTCGCATGCCGTCAAAAGACGCCGCGGCTGCAAGAAAACCTGTCTATAATTCCACCACAATCTTTTATCTACTTCTACTTAAATTATAATAATTACATCTGCCTACATTTCATATCAACGTTCCATTACATGCATTGCATTTTCGCGTTTTGAATTATTTCTAGAAACCGCTAATCCACTTTGTAATGTATTTAATGTCAATTTAATTTGTACATAATTACGAAAGACATCTAAAAGCATGTGAAATATACGGAGCAATATTCTAGAATTCATATTTGTTAGCCTACGCGTTATCTAAGAAAATAATTCACGTGTTATATGATAGAAAGCCAGTGTAATTGATTTGCAGATTTAATTTTAAATATGTCTATTTTTTAAAATAATATTATGAATAATAAAACATGAGCTGTTGTCCGTGACTACGTCGGCGTGGAATAAAGAGAAGTAGCCTATATCCTTTCCCAGGGCTTAATTTATCTCGAATCTAAATTTCACAAAAATCGGTGCAGCGGTTATCCGTGAAAGACCAGACAGACGGACATATTGTCGCATTTATAACATTAGTATTGAATCATAAACTAAGGCGTTAATTTTTAAGTACGAAATTGTCTCTTAAAGATATGTGGAATAAATTCATTTGACTTAATAATATTTGTTCAAGGTAGTTTAAAAGTGAAACTATACCCCCGTTTAAGAAACTTGTATTGAGACATTGGCAAAAAATATTGCCGTTTTTTTAAAATGTAACACCAAATAATGTGTTACACATAGCTGAAGTGATTTAAAAACTCAGATCAACTAACATCGTGGACGGAGCCTTAATAAGTTGTCGCTCTTATCGCCGTGTATCAAACGAATTTTCGCGTCTCTTTCTATCTCATTGAGCATAACCACAAGTAAAACAGTTAGCTATAGTAAGTATGGCAACCTCGCACTGTCAGTGTAATTCGTATCAGCTCATAACCGACTTCACGTTCATTACTGAGGTGATTTGGGCTAATAGTGTTAAAAAAAATAAATGTTGTACTGTGACTCTTCCCTAGGGATTTTTTGGCGGGAACGGGAGAAGTGAGGTTGACATTTTGTTTAGATTTTCAATTTTTTACATTTTTGGGAGTTTTAAAGCACAAAAGTGATAGTATATTGTGTTTTAAAATTCTGTATTAGTGAAAAGAATGGAGTAGGTCTAAATAAACATGTGTAGCTGAAGTTCTCACGCTCTTCTAAGAAGTCCTTTATAACTTCAGTAAAGCCTACTATCACTTTACTGGAGGAGTTTTAGGATAAGAAAAAACTAATATAGTTGTGATTCTACTTATTGGCACATGACATTGGCAAATGCGCTAATCTGTGCGCCATGCCATAAAGAAAGAAGAAAAAGAAAGAAGACTTCCCTCGTCACGCACATTGGCAATAGTCTAGAAAGTCGGTCAACAAAAAACGGGCACGCTCTTAGAGCAAATGTTCCCTCCATTCTGATTCTAGGTCTGAGTTTAAAAAGTTTATATTTCATACCTCACACGTCAACTCAACATTGTTTTATTTTTAAAAGTCAAAACTCAATTTCAATCTTTCAGCCGTTTACGTCAAGTAGTGTCAGTTTAGACGCCGATGGGATTCATAAGCTACGCTATTTCAATTTAGTTACAGTATGAGCAAAAGATATAGCTACATATTTCTTGTTATGGGCTGATATGTCTATACATAAACTATAAATAACTCCAGACGCTGTGTTCGAGCAACAACGGTGAGGAAAGTCAGATAAGCCCACCTGGTATAGGAAAGTCATCGAAATACGCGGGAATAATCAAAATGTGTATACTTTGATTCGACTGATTTTATAGATAACAATGCATAATATCTATTAAAAAAAATAAAGAAAATGCCATAGACTATAAATAGCTTCGTATGAAGTTCAGTGTAGTAATGGTGAAGCAAATCAGATAAACTCACACACCTGTATGTACGACACACATTTATTATCAGATAAGCTGATTAGCCGCTATTTCGTTAGAAAACAGCAGTCACATCAACATTCTATTTGATTTTATTTGCCTAACTTCGTAGTACGAGACAATCTGTCTGGAGTTACAAGTTCTATGTGCCTATATATGAAAAAAATCTCTTTTAACAATAATTCAGAAAACATCAAACATTTCAATCGATTGCCGCATGAAAGCAAGAAGTAAATTGGTATCGTGTGATCTCACTTTTTACTCAGATAACTAAAGAGCTCACAAAGGCAGCTATCGGAAGGAGAACGGAAGGGTAATGCGGGCATAAGATGCGCATCGTCACACACGGCCTAATCACGCCACCCCCGCCTGCCACCCCAACTTTTGCATATTGCCCAAATTGCCCAAGCTACCCCACAAGGGCGTATATTTTTGCTGGCGATATAAGCACGAAATATACTGAGTTTACGCGAAGTTATCACACGTTACATGATGCAATATGGCGGCTGTTAAACCTTCATGCAAGCGCCATGCAAAGTAAATGACGATGCATGACAGTTCGCTAAATATTCGTCATACAATCAGTTACTGCATTACACATTAATTCAAACTGTTGGACTATGATTTGATTGATTATGTTTAATTGAAAAATAACCAACCTAGCGTGTAATGCCATTTTTAAGTTGCTTATATCGGCTAGAGGCGATAATCGTTTACGTCACAGGCTTTTAAAAGTGGTTTGAAATAACTTACAATATAGTCTGTTAATGAAATGTGGTAACTAAACGAAATATTAAATCTTATTTACCTTATATAGCTTAAATCTGATTGAGATTGTCTTTATATTGACCATTAGTGTACGATATGTCCACAATATAGTACCTACTGGTTCGCGTGATACAACGTAACCCGTCTCTTTCTCACCTAATTTATGAGACGACAAGAAATGCGACAAAAGAGAAAATAACTCGCTGCTATTTTTTTTTCCAGAAAGAAACTACGAAGTCATATTTAATACGCACATAATGTTTACGTATATTATGTCACTTTACAAATTACATGTTCTCATATGTATCCAATCACGTCATATAACTCCGATAGGTTTTCGTATTAGATAAAAATATTGTTTGGTTAGTAAATATAAAATTATTTTGGTTAGGTCTGAATGATGTATATTAATGCGGCCTGCTTCTTTCGCATCTCGTTTGTAAAATCCTATGCCAATTATTGATTTGTATCTAATCTGTAACTATGACTGTATTTTAAATAACATGTTTCGCGTGGCGCAGAACGTAGTGTATCGTGTTGTCACATCACGTAGTTGCAGTGAGTTCTTGCCTTAATTCTTACACTGTTTGCAGATCATTTGGTCGGCAATAGACGATTTTATACTTTATACACTCGTTTTTAAGGGTGGGTTGTGTTTCTACATTTGAGTGTAAGGGTTGACATTTGAGGGATGCTTCGACTCTAAGCAGACTTAATTGTGAATGTCCTCGGTTTGGTATCGATTTTTTAATGTTACCATTATGTCATTCTAATGGGTGCGTAATATTATGTAAATGAAAATCGTATAGTATAATATTATTAATTTTAATTTAAAGTAGGTATTTGCTTTTAAATATGTAATAAATATTTATTTACAAAAATTTTCTTTTATACAAACCTTGTCCTGACAATTACAAACACAACGAAAAAAAATCAGCCAAATCGAACGAGCTGTTCTCGAGTGATGTTACCTTATACATATGGCAATTGAATTATATTTATATAGACATGTAACATAAATATTGCGGTTGCGTACGTCCGACTCGCACTTGGCCGATTCATTTGAATTGAACTTTGTCGCCGACTTGTCTAATATTAGTAGTGATAACATAGATTTAGTGAGATTAGTACATTTCCAAGGCAGTTATTGCCATCGTCCCATAAATAAATCACAAGTTTTGTCCTCTAACGAACTCGGCAACACTTTCTAGTTTCATAGACAACTACCTCCTACCAAGATATGGGGGACAAACTAATAAACGTGAATGTTTAATATTCCTCCAAATCTTCCACCCCGCGTCCCGGCAAAATTCAATACGGCAATAAGTAACACCGAATTTAGATATTCGAGAACGTTGTAATGCCTTGTACACACATTTGAAGTTGTCGGATGTCATTCGCTTTTTGTATAAGTGTGATTCCCTCAGAATTCTAATAACATTACGTTTCGAAACTAGAAGTATTTGTAACTGGAAGCCTTTTACAGTGAACATATCTTCGCTATACGGGGAAATCGGTGAGCATTGAGCACTAAGGAACACGGTCCTTACATGTTTTTATTGTTACCTCAAATATATTATTAATTAATATTCTCGCCGAAGAGAGACTACCCAGTTAGGGATACAGCGTGAAGATATGTATGTATGTATTCTCGCCGAAGTATATCCGTAGGTTTGATACATGAAGATGTTAGCACTCATTTTAAGAACATCGCAATTACAAGTAATTTTTCAGTAAAAAAGCAATTTTGTCCGACTGATGCGTAGCTGAATGTGTACATCCCTATATCCATAGACAAGTAATGTGTAAAAGATCCGTGTAGATAAAGCATTACTAACTGATTATCGTTTCCTAAAATCTAAATATGAGTCGCATTTTCTTATCCTACCTATAATCTCTTTTCGTAGAATATTTGCTTGTCAAACTTGATTGCGGTTTCGACAGTTGATTGTCGGGTTGCCAGTTTATAATTGTTTATAGAATCATAATCGTAAATTAAATATTATTAACATCGGTGGTTATTAAGAGCATATAAATGTATATTTCAATAATGTACACTTTCCTATTTTACATATAAATAATTAAAAACTTTTGCACAAAGCAGAATGCATTTAGTATTCAACCGATTTATTTTACCTTGAATAAAGGCAAAATAAATTCGCAGAAAAAAATAAAAATAAAATGAGTTTATAAAAAGTAGTTTAAAAAATAAAAACCATTATTAAACTAGAATTTCAATTTAGAACTACTAATTACGCAGATTACAAGTAGCAAAAAAAGAGCACATTATTATATATTCGATTTTTGAATTTAAATATTGCTGTATGTACCAGTCCTTATGTCTTTCTTGGTTCCACGGTGAATCTGCAGGCTCTATGGCAGTACGGAGAATGATTTCCCTTGAAACCAATGTAGCATATAAATACCATTATTTTGAAACAATTCGATGTTTCACGCCTCCATTGTGTAACAGAATTCTGAAAGATTTCATGAATATTCCAATACGGATTGAACTTTGAGACGCGAGTTCAGATTTAATATGTTACAGAAACTTTGGCGCTCTCTGAAAGCTTGACAGAACACTTTCTCTATTCATTACTATTTTTGTGTTTAACTACTGTTTGTATTAAGTAGCTGGGTAAAACTTCGTGATCATATAACACACAATATGTTACTTATGTAATATGTCGAAAATTAAGGCGACTCCCTAAACAAGAAACGTTTTTTTAAGTTTTCTTGTTTTTCCTTTATCGTAAAAATGGTAATAGAACGAATGGTGATAATAGTGTAAACTCCAAATTGAAACAAATTATAAAAACTAGTCAAGTGTGAGTCGAGCTCGCGCTAACGATCCCAAAATTAATAAAAAGCATGCAAATTTTTTGGTAAATACATCAAGTAAATAATTGCGTAATGATACGGAATTCGTGGCCCGCAAGTCGCCGGTTTTTCTATCTTTTATTTTCGTTGCTTCTCTCCCATACCAGCAAAGAATGAAGTCCTTGATAGAGTATTCTAAAATCGATTTCTCGTACTTAAAACACATTTTGTACTAACGCTATTCATCGGTACTTAACCTCCCCTCACGCACACAGCCATAATGAAATCAGACATCCAACAATTGTAGATTCAATTAGTACACAGCAGTTACAATTCTTATCGGGAGGAGACGATTTCACGAACGAATTAATCCGAAAACATACGATTCGTATCTACCCTCCTCCCCGTCTTATTATCTGTAGGTATTGATGTCTATTGTTTGCGAAGAGTAATTAAGTATGTGAATTGAGAGTGATAAGTAATGGAGTTTAAAATCTGAGAGTTTCAAAGTTGTTATTGACGTCTTCAGCCAGTGAGTTTGAAGTTTGATTTGATTGAAGGCATTTTTAAAGCACATATTCATTGCCTTCGCTGCCTTTAAAAAGTGTAAAATTGGCAAAAATATTAACTGACGAATATTAATTTAGTATTTTGTAGCAATTTCGGTGATATTCAGTTTAATAAACTAATGTCCTATACATTAATATATATAAATAATGATAATCGATTATCTGTTCTTTATTTATAATTTTAGGTTATAAAATTTCGCGCCAAATTTTTACTCAGTAGGTTCAAAAATGTCAGGATAAATTGACTGTTACGTAAGCACAGAGAGACGACGGACAGATCGACGTTACGAAACTAGGAGGCAAATAGCCCAAAGATTTCTATATAAACTGAGCTATACTTGCCCTTCGTACCAAATTCTGTATCTTTAAATAGGAGTTAACTGTCTTACAAAAAAAGTGTTGTTTGAAATTAGAAAAACCCAATTTACTCTCTCTTTAGCTCTTGTTGCCTTCATATGTATTGCTTTTTAATTACACTTACTTAAATATTGTTTGTATGTGTGTGTAATATTGTCGATATTTTAGTTCAAGGATCGCTAAAATATGTTTTTAAAGTGGGGTATGTTTACCTCAAATTATATATTAGAAGTTTTTGATATAGCCTATTTCGTCCTATTTATATGTATGTACTAGATTTTGCCCGCGACTTCGTTTGCACGAAGTTCGAAAACACAATTTCTTTATAAACTATAGCCTACGTATTATTCTGATGTATGAGCTGAGCTATATTATTGTAGTTTCATTATATAATATAGTAACAAACATACATACATCCATCCTCACAAACTTTCGCATTTATAATATTAGTAGGATAGTAGGATTAGTAGGAAGTAGGATATACGACAAATTATGTAAATGAAAATAAATAAATAACTAAATTAAACAAGGGTTACGACTTAGTTATTTTGGGTACAGAACTTTAAAAACCTCCACTTCCGAAAGTAAAATATCATGAACATTGACAACAAAGTGTACATTGGAGGAATAGACAGAATTGCATTAAATATACGTACTGATACAAAGATACTTTTTTTACATGAAGATAAAGTATACGCTTGGCGCTACGTCCTCTAACTACACCGTTAGTGATATAACGTGATGATATGTATGTATAAAGTTCTCTTTAATTAACTGTTGTGGTTAGTGGTTGGTAACAAAGGTAGCAAATGAAGTGTGGATCACAGATTGCCCCAGTACCCAAAGTTGCACAGATTTTGGTTTTTGTTGAATCGCCAATTTTCAATGCATTTTATATTATTTAACTATATACTAAACTAAATAGAAACATGGTTCTCGTTGCTTTCCTAATGGAGAAGGTAGGAAGGTTAAATGTAGGGGCTTTGATATACTTTTCGTTAAATAATTAATATACCAATTCATACAAACTCACACAGAATCAGTTTTTATAAAAGTATCGATTTCAAGTTCTTAACGTTGAGAATTCTCTAACTTTATCAAGTAAGTACACGAAATAATACACTTTTTATTATCATATTTCACACTGATTGATAATACTGATGATATTGACAAGTAATAAAATCAAATCATTTGATGTTATTGAAAAGGGATAATTCAATAGACAATTTTATAAATCAAGTATCCAATCAAAACATAGACCAGCGTAACTGATCACACTCGAACGGTAATCGAAGGGGAGAAAAAAAATAGGGTTTTTTATTATCGCTTATTGATCACGCCTCAGTATTGAGGATTATTGATAGATTGATATTAATGCGTCCCAGTTTGTGGGGTGACGATTTTTTTAATATGGAACTCGTTGACGTTACCCACAATTGGTTATTGTGTGTAATTCTTTTATACACAATGGCCGATCGATTTTTTTATGCCGCTTATTTGCGTTGCGTTCATTATTGGATATTTTTATTTACACGTTTGAACGATGTTTATTGAATGTTTGATTTGATTTGATTTGCTCGCGGTGATTTTTTGGTTTTGTTCTCATTGTGTACAAAATGTTTCCATTGTTTGCTTTTTACGAAAAAAAAAGATCGATCGTCTATTTTTTGCACCGCGACGTTCCGTTTTGCAATCACTTTCGAAAATTAAAAAAAGTAATCGCGAATACTGACAGTTTAGAGACGATGAAATTATTAGACAATACGAGCACTGACAATACCGTTTCTACGCTCCAATATGCGAAATTGACACCACAATATTCCAAACAGAAATACATAAGATTGCGTCGAGGCACCCTGAGGGTGTGTGGGGTGGTACTTTATTATATCCAGAACGTCTTCGCGATTGAAACCAATTGTTAATTGAGCTATATCTATGAAAATTGCGTCTGTAGTACGATTCTTATCGGTATTTGTCGTTAAATTTATTATTATAGCGGCTGGTAACGCAACGAAAAGTGATTTTGGGGTGTTATGACCGGATTTATATTGAGTCATTAATATTTTAATTAATTTTAGGAATTATAGACAATATTATAACCATTTTAAGGTTAAAGATGTATTAAAAAATAAATTATAACAATCGACAAGTTATTCGAATTATCGAACTTAAATTTCGAATGTTTTTGGAACAATTTACAATTTATGATTACCTACGTTCAGAAACCGCAACGGACTGCGAGTTAAATATTTACAACTAAATCAATTTATTATTGTAATAACGATACTAAATTGGGAGCCCGACAATAGTTAGACAAATGAATAAATCCAAATGGAAATTTCCCTATTCGTGAACAATAGTTAGATTTTAGAGGCTGTATCTCATACAGACAGATTGATTGGGTTCTTGCTAATGCTGTGACGTATGGATGTGGCTATTTTAAACGAAAATTAATTTTTAATTATTTTTTTGTAATACGTTTTTATGCCTTTATTAATAGTAGCCAGTATTTCTTATTATAAATACGTCGATATTTCAGTACAGGTCACTAACAGTTTAATAAAGTAAAAAATTAATTGTTTATGATTGAATGGCGATTATGTATATATTACGTGTAAGGAAAAAAAACGTTTTATCTTAAATATATCTGAAGTAAGTAAGTAAAGGTTCGCGTTCTCATCCCGTAAAATAATAATAAATAATTGCAATAACACAAGTTTCTGTATAAATCACAGAGGCATTGCGTTCACATAAATCCCGAATCGCTCTCCATATTTCGTTACCTGTAACGTTTGTTACGATTTTATTATGAAAATGAATGGCACGCGGGGTGCGAGGTGCCGGGGTGGAGGGGGGACGATCAAAAGGGTTCCTAATTCGAACATTCGGCACTATAGCAACTATGAGAGAGTTTTATGGGCCGAATCTTTTATGGGATAATCAAATTTTGTAATATTAATGCATTCAATTCGCGTCTGGGTATCGATTTTTAGATATCGTGGTTTAGAAACATTGCTGAACATACTGACTAAGATTGTGTGTTTAGAAGCATTTTAGAGTTAGAGTTTTGAAGAGATAACTTCTAACTAACGAGTGAGGACAGCAAAAAAATGGCGTTCATATCGTTTTTAGGGTTTCGCAGCAAAATAGTAAAATTCCTTATGGTTTCGTCTCGTTATTTATACACTTACTGATTTGAAAGGCGCAGATACGTAAATGGGTAACTCAAAATCAGAAACTAGAATCAAAAAATGAAATACTTGGTATTTTAGGAAGCATTTTCGACACAATTTTTTAAATTTAAAATTCAGCTTCTAGTTTTTCCGAAATCGTTACAGGATCCTGAGCTAATGCGTGGCCGACACTCTTTTGAAATATTATTTTTTATATCTTATTAACAATACAGAGACATTTAGTTAAACAACAGCTGTATCCACATTATACAGAACAGTATACAATTCAAAAATGTAGTATTGTTTTGGTTTTAACATACTTCCATGTTGAGAGAGAAAGAAAAGTGTAGAACGGCACGCTTAGTAACTTGCACTCAGCATGCGACATCCAAAATCGCGCTATATCTACTGTCAAAACGAGAATTTGTGTAATGTAATTTGTACAGTGGCGCTAAATCTACCGCGAAAAGTGTATTTTACGGTCATAGAATATTAGATACGGAATCGTCATACATGATACCAATTTTTTATTACAATTAGTCACCGGTCGCGCGGTGATCGCGTGGCTGTCGCTCTCTGCAAATTTTTCAGTAATAACCTCGAGTGTCAGCTGCTTCGCTTTCTTTAAAAATCAGCCAAGAAGAATGGGGACTACCTACCATAAGGATGCATTAAAGGCGATAGGCTAGAAACTTGCTAGTACTTACATGGTTATGTTGTCATCTGTAAGCCTCACTGATAATTGCGATGTCAAATTGTAATTAGTTATATGAGGTCAGTCAAGTCAAGTCAGCAGGTGCCGCGGCCAGCACTGTCGAGAACTTGAAGCGGCGTAAGTATGCGATTCTCTCTGAGAGTTTCATATTTACGCCCTTTGCAGTCGAAACTTTGGGTCCCTGGGGCCCCGAAGCCTATCGACTGGTTTCTGATATTTGTAAGAGACTGGTCGAGGCTTCGGGAGACCGTCGGGCTAGCAGCTTCTTCCGCCAACGAATCAGTTTGGCTATTCAAAGAGGCAAATGCTGCCAGTCTGCTGGGTACCTTAAGCAATGACAGCTTTCTAAGCCGCAACTTTGAGGAAGTTTATTATTTAAGATAATGTGTAGTCTTAAGTTTGTAAATATTTACATATGTATGTACATTTTTGTTATTAATAAAGTTATACGAGTACTTGCACATATCGACGTTCTGTCTATCCTACATGGGAACCGCTGCGATGTTGTATTTGTATATATGTACAAAATTTAACAATGTAATGTCTACAAGCATTTGTTACGTCTTTCTTAATTTTAATTGAATATGAATATGCTTCTTTGTGGTGTCAACTTATTTTTGATATTTGGTTTCCCAAGAATTCACTTGCGACTTGTATGTTTTGATACTTAAATAATATGTTTCATAAAATTTCGTATTTCGCTTTGTTCGACTCGTCGCGGAATCGCACTCCATTATTTAGTTCGTTCGCCGTTTCAACTGAATTAATTGGAATTTTCATTGTTCCACGGGTACACGTGTAATTAGAAAATACGGCGTACGTCGGAAGAAAATGTTTGGCTGGAAATAAAAAAGATATAATTATAAATAAAGTATCGTCTATGGTCTATTTGCGACTGGCACAAAATAAATTGAAATTTGAATTTGCTGCTATTGTTCCTACTTTTAAAGTAACATGTGTGCGTATTCTATTTCTGAGACATGTATTATTTTAGAAATTATGTTCGGAAAATCGTTCAAAAACCTAAAATATTTAATGCCTACCCTCACGTATCTATGTACATCACATTAAATGTAATCGTGGAAACCTGTGAAAATATGTAAATTGATCCTTGGAGATGTCGGACCGACGGACGGAGTGAAATTTGAATATAAACTTTGTACCAGCACCGTATAAGCGCCATTTATTTTGGCCGCCCATAAAATATAATGATTTTTGACGTAGCTCTTGGCTATATTAATTTTGCGGGTACGGCTGGGGTGTCGGTGTATCGACAGGTCGTTGGAGTGCGTGTACATGTTAACGACTACAGTAACTTTAGGTTATGTTACTATGCGTTCGAACTCAAGAGCGTTTGCCAACGTGGGAGATAAACTTATTTGTACAAAATATACTTTGATTAAAAGGAGAAATGATAATATATGGAGAATCAGCTTAACGCGTACTGTCTTATTTCAGACACTCACCTGTCCAACAAACCCATATACGTGAGCGTCAAATGCATATTCAATATTTATACTATAGAAAGTGGCTATAATAATAATACTTCTGGCCAAAATATAGGCTAGCATTTCTCTTGAAGTCGTAGGTAATTGCTAGTCTTTAGTAACAAAAATTTATTAAATCATTTGAAATATAAACCTCAATTAATCGTCAATTTTCCGAACGTCTGAACAATAAATTTTATCGGAAAAGGAAAAAAAGCCGCAAAATGGACGCCACTCGTCTGAATAAGAGATCTGGAATATTTACATAAAAAACAAATAATAGACGCGGAGACGGGATGCGCGCATAAAATTAAAATCGATGAGAAATTCTACCCTTCGAATTAAATATCATTGCCCTGCCTCACACAAGTAAACACACACATACAAAATAAGATCTAGATTAATGTCGAAGGGTCGCGAAGCATGACGTTCGATATGACAGTTGATTGAGAATTTGTATTTGGAATTCTTTTCAATTTCCGAACGTTACATTTCATTTTTTTAAAGAATTAAATGCGATACAAACAACAAGCACATTCTTCCAAATCATAGACTACAGACACTAAAAAAACGCGATATCAATGGGGTGTAGCTTAAAGCATCGGTCCTTGCTTATTTGCATACTAACTAAAATAATTTATTATTTTTTCTCGGAGGGTGACTATGTGGGGTGAGATTGTATACAATAGGAATTACTAGAAACCGAGTTATTGGCCCGATCTCGCCGCGTTTTAAAAACATTTATTGGAATATGAAACTTTGAAGTTTAAATTAAAATTCTCAGAATGATATACGGGCGAGCGTAAACTAGTTCTAAAACAAATATCAAATTAAACATACGCGGAAATGCAATAACCTACGTCAAAATACGAGATGCTTAAAGTTGGTATCAAAGCCGTTCGGAAATCGGAGTATGGTCTGCAAAAGGACGACTGTCTCTCGGTTCGGCGCATCCTTACAAAATAGCGTATGATTGCGAACAAAGCTCGCTGAGAGATAACTTTCCGAACGAGCTCGGCGGGAAAAAGTTTGACGACTACACTTTGTGGTGTTTCGTTTGTCATTGTTAGACGACGTTTCGATGTTTTGTTGATGGTTATTGGTTTCCAAAGTTCCGAATTTGAATTTTGAATGTTGATTTGATTTTTGAACTTTTTCATTACGAACGTTGGCAGAATTGGTTAATTTTTTAGCTTATAGCTTATAACCATAACAAAAAAAAACATTTTCATATTTGGAATTTCAAATTGTAATCGAATTAATAATGCTCTATCTTGCACTTTTTAAGACCAAGAAAGTAAGACCAAGGTCAATTCCAGTCGTCACAAACAATAAATACGTAATATATGGGTATTGCAGCCTCATTTTTTTTATAATACTCCAGACAGTTACAGAAATCGTGTAACGCTAAACTACGCACTAGGGTACTATGGATACTATACTATGGGTATTATGGGTACCACATGACAAATTATGGGAAAAGTTCGTTTCCTAAACAAACTTAAACGGAGATCGCATATTGTCAATGTTCTAGTTCGGGAATTGCACGAAAATGTTCGTTTCTTTGATGTAGAGAGGGTATACTTCAGTTTACAATTTGGTTTCAAAGTGATTTTATTGCAACAGAATACTTTTTTCACCTTAAATGGGCAATGGCGTGTCATTTGTGTACACAATTACAATAAATAATTAGTTTGTATAAAACACAGAGTACATTATATATAGGGAAATAGAGGCATCAGTCGAAATTCTCCATCTAGCGCCAACTAGCAAAACTAGACTAAAACTATCAAGTAATCTTCATACATGCAACAAAACTACGTAAAAATGTTAATACTTGATTTATTAATCAAGTATTAACAATGGATAATAATATGAAAGTGAATAATAATGAAAAAATAACAACAATTAATTAAACTTCAATGGTCATCATTAAGATTTAAACTTCGAATGTTTGTACGAGCTCTATATACAAGGCAACGTCGAATGAAACTAAGCTATCACTAGTTTTAATATAATGACTAAAAAGTTCAATACTTGACATAAAAAACTAGTGGTGACATCTGACTATGCTACACTACACTACTACACAAAGGCCAAAAATTCATAGGAAATTTTTTTGTATAGAGCGAAATGACCCTGATACGTACTTACCATTGCTAAGAAAAATACTACCACGAATGAGAACGAAAAAGATCTAATCACAGTTTAATAAACAGGAAAGTTTGTTTAATGGAAATGAATATTTAAACGTTATTTAAATGTCATGTTTTTATTATTATAGTTAGTGAATATCATTATGTGTTGACTCTACAAGCACTAGTCGCTTCGCAACAAAATTATCATTCGAATCAAAGAGAATATTTTAAATATCTGCCGCAGTTGGGTCCAGACACTCCCCACAAGATTTACGCTCGCTTCGTACACGATATCGCTTAAATACATTCATTATGTGTACATATTATTTTTTGTGTCTGGAATTCAGTTTTACACTGAAAATGCTTGAAGTTCGATAACTTATGTTAATTAATACTATGGTTGCTATATTGTTGTTGATTTTTTCTTTCTTCGTGGCATGGCGCACAGATTAGCGCATTTGCCAATGTCACGTATTGTATTATGTAGAATCGTTATCGTATAACTCCTCCAGTAAAGTGGTAGTAGGCTTTACTGAAATTATAAAGGACTTCTTGGAAGAGCGCGAGAACTTCAGCTACACATGTTTATTTAGACCTATTCCATTCTTTTCACTTACACAGAACTTTATAACACAATATACTATCAGTTTTGTACTTTAAACCTCCCAAAAATGTAAAAAATAGAAAATCTAAATAAAATGATAACCTCACTTCTTCCGTTGCCGCCAAAAAGTCCTATATTGTTGCTATCAGTCATCGTAATCATGAGTGTCAAAAATTTCCGGGATGTCCTGGGATTCGTTAATAGCGAATGTATATACATTACTAGGATTCCGGAAAAGGATGATTCCAATGCTTATATACAAAATGTTTCTCTATAAAATCCATGTTACATTTATAATAATGAACGACAGGAAATTGGTTACCAAAATAACTAAATGAACTAATCATTCATTAGTCATTAGTCAATAAAAAAAAATCCATACTTTTGATAGTAATCAAACCTTTCATTCTGATCACAGATTATTATTGTACATTTTTATATACTGCTTACGCAGCTACAATAGCAAAACAGGATCTTAATAGTTTTACGGTAGCCATGTCTTTTCATTTTTACACCAACGCTGAGTTACAAAGACGTAAATTGGTAAATCAAAACCAAGAATAAGAAATTGAAAATTAATATGTATTCTGGACGCGTTCGATTTTTAGGGTTCTGTAGCCAAATGGTTAAAAACGGAACCATTATAAATACGTCCTGTCCGTCTGTATTTCAGCGTTTCACAGCCGTTTTAATCGGACACTATTAGGTCTATACAGATGAAATTTGCAAGGTACAAGTAATCTATAATATGAACCGCTATCAAATGTTGTTGTAAGGTTTAGAAAAAAAAACTAGGGATGGCACTCCATACACATGTAACTCAGGGATGAAAAAAAATTTTTAGTGCATATAAGGGTGAGAAGTTTCTTTGAATAGATCTTTAAAAATGATATAGATAGAGGTTTCGAAGAGACTTTTTCGTTTATGGCAACAGTTATATGCTTCTAAGTCGTAAAAAATGTGTCTTCTCTAACATTTTAAATATGTGGTGGCCAATTAAAAAAAAAATTAAACAGTAGAAAAAAAAGCACTCAACGAAAATTGGTTCGAAGTTGTGTAGTTTTTGAGAGGTGTATTTTCGGTTACGCGCTCGGCGACCGCAGAAATAACGCTATGAAATACAAACTTGTTCTTGCTACCTATTAAATGAATATTGTACATTCCAAGGGAATTTCGAGGGTCCGAAACGAACTTTTCTGTTTTTTTTGTATTTTATTAGTGCTAGGATTCTATGAAACAAAAAAAAAGTTTTTTATGCTACCACTACATGAAGAATTGTACAGTCATTGATAATAAAAAGCAATTTAGTAAAAATTTATAGAAGTCAATAAAATACAATCCAATTATATATTTTATATGTAAAAATCAAGATAAATATATTTTTAAAATACTTAAATTGGGTAATGAAATGTCATTCTGTTCACAGATACGAAAATATGAAGATTACAATATTTAATTTCTTTATCACTATTCAGATAGTCTTAATAATTTAATTACCTATTTTTATGTACAATTCACCTTCATAGAAGTGTACTTTACACTTTCGATCAGAAAAATCGACTCGTTTATAATTTTTTAAGGATCGTAACTTTTATTCACACATACACTGCACATTACATACAAATGAGTTACTAACGTAGTGGTTTTATGATGTTTAATATGAACACTGACGTTAGTAATGTTTTAAGCAGTTGCCAAGTAGATGGGTGATCTAGTGGCGTTCAAACAAGCATCCATATACTTCTAAATTGTAAATAGAATTAAAGTTACAACAGCCAAGCCAGTCGCTTTAGGGTGTCTAAGTTCGTTTTGACAATAAGGCTCCTCAGGAAATCGCGCAATTCACGGAAAAGAGATTTAAACTTGTTATTAAAAGTACACTGAATGGAAAGCATGCTGTAAAATTAACGATTTCTCGGAAGACGAAACCATAGTCTGAGAATAATCCTTTCTGCACATGCATTTACTGGCTCTGTGTATATTGCATTTTAAATAACGTCGAAGAAATGATACCTTACCGAGTTTCTTGCCGGTAGATTTTTCTTTTTTCGAACCGATAGCAAATTCTAGGCAGGTTTTAAGTTAAGGTTTGTATTCTTGTAGCCCTAGAGTGGAAGAATAAGACTATAGATCCCCGCCTTTCGTATAGGTGATCACTATGAAAGGGAGATTTTGGGTCGTAGCCGATTGGAGCAGGGGCCCGGTTGTCAACTCCATGTATAGGTATTTCCCATTGTAATAGAATTGACAACAGCTCATCAGAATAATTAGATACTAGTATATTTCTTGAAATTACACTGGATTCAAAACTACAGTGGGCTCCACATATAACTTTACTTACAATTAGATTAAGTTCAGCAGCCTCTGCAGTTCGCAGAATTAGACAATTGACAAATGTATCAATGGCTAGAATCGTCTATTATAGCCACTTCCATAGTATCATGGCGTATGGTGTCTTGCTGTGGGACAGAGCAGCGGAAATCGATGTCATTTTCGTACTGCAGAAGAGAGCAATAAGGGCCTTTTTAAAATGTCCGGCATAAAACAAGTTTTAGGGATTTGTTTAAAACGATAAATATATTAACTCTTCCTTCGCTATATATACAAGGTGTTAAAAAGTACCCTACACTACCGAAAGAGGGTTGACGTACCCATGAAACTGAACTTTCCCCAAGGAACATAGGTCGAAATATGAAAAATAATGTTGGTCCTCTAATACAAAATGAACGCTCAGCTGATGAAATTAGTATGAGAGGTCCAAAATTTTTTGGACCCCCTTTCGGTAGTGTAGGGTACTTTTGTAACACCTTGTATACGAAAATGCAATGAAAACGCAACGAGTACCCAAGGAAAAACCTATCACTATTCAATAAAAAGTCTGATCAATAAAAATCAATAAAAGTCATGCATTCAATAAACGTAGTTATAACAAACTAGCAATACCACAGACTCATTTGTAAAAAATAAAAAAATCATTTGTTTGTGACTGTGTACATTTTTACCATAAAATACCTGATGATAAATTAAGTTTGACAGAGGAAAAATTTAAAAACTATATTAAAAGTATCCTCTGTAAAAAAACATATTACAAAATAAATGAGTACGTAAATGACATGTATGCGTGGCAGTGATGTGACGGTTACAAAATATTTTGTAATACTCTTTATTTTAAATAATCTGTGAAAATCATTAATTATTCATGGCGTACTGTGGATTTGTTGTCATTCACACATGGTTTTGTTATTATTTTATACTATTGATATCTATTATTTTATTTTACATTATTAATTAATTAGTGTGATGATCGTTTATTATTATTTATTTTGTGACAGTCGACAGAAAAACCCTGATTATGTTAATTTATAATACGATTTAAAATAATGTTTTTTTTTTTTTCTTTATGACATGTCGCACAGATTACCGCATTTGCCAATGTCACGTATTGTAATAGTAACTAGAATTGTTATCGTAAAACTCCTCCAGTAAACTGATAGTAGGCTTTACTGAAGTAATAAAGGACTTCTTGGAAGAGCGCGAGAACTTCAGCTACACATGTTTATTTAGACCTACTCCATTCTTTTCACTTACACAGAACTTTAAAACACAATATACTACCACTTTTGTACTTTAAAACTACAAAAAATTTAAAAAATAGAAAATCTAAATAAAATGACAACCTCACTTCTCCCGTTCCCGCCAAAAGTCACTAAAATAATGTTATTGATAATGACTGTAAAAATACGTGTACAACACTTACTTGCAATAAAAATTTAATATAATAATAATAAACTGTGTTCGAGACAAGTTCGCTTCTCCGAGACGTAAAAGACATCGCAAGAGGGATTCCGATGTATTCCATAGGAGATCACAGACTTTCAATATTTGCTGGAGAATACAATCGCGGGAGTTTTGGGTAAACTCTCGCACGACCATTCGAAGGTAACTTTCAAGGTTTTTCAAGAAGCCTCATAGACTGGTTAAAAATTTCATAGAGACATTAAATTAAAATCTATCAAATCGAAAACTGTGAGATGGGCTATTTTTTTGCACGTAATTGTATTGTTATTATATTGCAAGTACGTTAAGCAACATTGGCACATTCGTCTCAATTTTAGACTAATACTTTTTATACAATGGCACAGTTCTTTTCATATGCAAATACATATTCAAATAAAAGAACGAACCCGATAATCTTAGCCTAACAAAGATCTTTACAAAATATTAATGACATGGGCTTATGAATTATACGTTACACGATCAACAATTTAACAAATTAGGTTTAGAAATTTGTCTTTTAATAAATATCGAACTGAAAACTTTGATCCATTTTTCCAAATTAGAAGAATCTTGGGCCGTTATGTCGCAAGTAAGATAGTACCGCACCAACAGGCCAGCCATTTGTGTATGTATGTACGTATGTAGATAGCTATAATAAAACAAAACACACAAGGGGAGATGCATCGGGCAAAAGATATCGGACAGGAAAAGGGGTTGATTTTGATTGAATATCTGTTATTAAGACCCTCCCCGACTCACACTCGCACAAATATTAAATAATATACACATTTAGTTTATAAATATGCATGAGTTTCGTTAAAATTTGGCGTGCACCTCGCATTTGTAGATTATTGTCTGTGTGTGCGTCTGTAGCGTTTGATCGTTACCGACACGACGGCGACGGCGGTTGCTGAGAGAAGCAGAAGTAATGTGATGTATATATTTGAAAACTTTAACATGCGACTTTGTCTATGGGACTTAGGAAAAAATTTGTAATAATCGTATCTACCACTTACTATAATGTAGATAGAGTGACAATATTCTAAATAACAAGGATTCTGATATTTTCAATGCTTTACTCTATATTCTAATTCATTTAGTAGTTTTTGCGTATTTTTGGAACAACAGAGAGATAAAAGGAAAAATGCTTTAGGCTCAAAGTAGCTCAGATTATTACAAAACTTTTTTCATAAATGTCTTCTTAAAAACAGTTCTATTACTGTTCATTAATACCATAGATATTTGTTTTATTTATAAATTATTGGCTTAGTGTAAAAAGTCTCTACAAAAACAAATCACTAATGGAAAATGATTAAAAGTAACGTACGTCTTATTATTTATTATATTTCAAGTATAGGTAAATAAGTTTTACAACATTGATACTTAGAAGTAGACAATTTGCATATAGGAGTATGTGTATTTTTTAGTCATATTTCGCTCAAGCTTCATACTTGTTGATTAGACACGACACGTGTTTTTCGTCTCAACGAAATTCCAAAACAAAAAATTCCAGTAAAATAAATGCCTACAAATTGAGCATTGAGAATTGCAGAAAACAACATCTGATACCTACTCAAACAATACTGGTATTCCATAGTATACTTGCATCTTTGTCAAAATGTATCTTTCTCATTTTAAAGATAAAACAACATAACATAACATAAAAGAGAAAACAACATTTCAAATCGACACGTCAAATCAACACTTTCAACTAATCAACTATTTCTTTCAAATATCCTGATAATATAATATATAAAATTCCGATAATAGCTACCTGAGCCTGATCTATGGAATAACCAGAAGATGCTTCGTTAAGAGGCGAAACGCGTGCCGATTAATGAGTTTGGCATTTTGGTATTATTAGCATTCATCACATGAAATAGATTACTGCAAAGTAAGTGAATCCATACAATGTAATAAAATAATAAAATCTCATCTAAGTATCTCCCAGTGAAGATATTATAAACATGTTTTGATGGAAATAAGAGGAATGAATCTAACCTAATAGTATAAAGAGATAAAGCTCGTAAGTTGGGATGTAGGAGATAATCTCAGAAACTACTCCTCCGATTTAAAACATTCTTTCACCAATATTTAGAATACACCTTCAGGGTGTACATAGGCTATATATTATACCAATAAATTCCACGCGGACGAAGCCGCAGACACAACTAGTATAAAATAAAGAGGTCATTTTATATTTTTTCTTATAAAATGTAATTGTAGTTAAACATTCACGAATTACTGTGAAAATAAACTGATATATTCGCCACATAAAATGCGTCTGTGCTCATAGCGGCGTGATGGCACAGAATAATTAATAGGGACTATATTTCGCAAAGATGTGGCTTCCTTTCGAGTCTTATTGTTTTGAACGGGAGCTATTTATTTTTTGTTTGCCTACTCCTGAATTAATTTACTTCCAGTCATGTTCAGCGATCATACGCAGATATTTAATGATTACGCTTTAGGTCGAGTTCGTGATTAATTTATACGGAAAATTAGGTAACGTGAGATTTTATTCGTTGGGAAATTCTGATTTGAAATCCTTACTGTTCATCGTGGGTCTGGGGTTATTTGTTTTCAACGATTAGATTACAATCTATCCATACACATATGTATGTAAAAGAAACTGAACAAGTCACTGATTGGTATATTATCGCATATTTTTATCCAAGAGCAGAGAGATTTCAATCGCTTTACGCGATTGAAATCAAGAAACATAAAAATTATGATTGGGAAAACGGATTAATTTATCGACTATGTGGAATCCTGTGATTTAAGGAAAATAACCTTGTTTTTCACATTCAGTTAGACGTGTGGACACTGTTGGTGTTGTGTGTAGGCGTTCTAAAGACTTCTTACAAATATCAGGGATAGGTGATAACTTCCTCCTCGGACACGGAGTGAAACTTGCTGCGACGGTTTGCTTGAGACTAGAGCCGATGCAACTCAGTCGAAACGTCAAGCCAAAATAAAAGGTAATCGCGTAAATTTCCCGTTTGTTAGATATTTTATTATGCAACGCGAAAGTTTAAAGTTACACATTAAAGTACAGCTGAATCTGTTACATGTATGAACTTCAATTTTGCACAGATTCCTTGAAGTAGACAAATACAAAGAAATGAATTTATGCATTCAAGCCCTAAGGGCTTAAACGGGGTGTGAAGATTAATATGGGAAAAACTAAAATATGAAACGACAATCTCTACTTAAAAAGACTAAATTTGAATGCATTATATACATAAACAATCTTCGTTAAATGAAATGAATGATGGTGAAAACTGTATAGCAATCTATTTAGCATTTTAGAAGCTATAAGAGAAGACACGGACAAATTTATTTCAAAATTATGGAAGAATAACATCTTTCGTTCTCGGTGAAAGCGTTAACTCAAGCGTCCTTCATGAAATTATCCAATAATTTGTTTAGTTGTTCTGTATACATACACCAAATACATAACACTGAAATCTATTTTAGTTTGAGTGACACAACGTAGAATCGAATTGGCAAGAGGGCGAAAGTTGTAGATGGCGGTAGTCGAAGCGTCGGCCATCATTAATAGTTGTCAATGTCAACTGTCCTTCTGCGTCCCGCCGTCGACTGATCACAGATGACATTACGAATTATATTAACGGCTGTCTTTTGCAAGGTTAAGATTTTGTATTATTTCCATTTTTTGGGCTTTTGTAAGTATCATACACAAAAGTGATTGGTACATTGTGCGTTAAAGTTTTGTCTATGTGTGGAGGAATTGGAAAATATAAATAACAGCGCAATTGAGTTTTTGCGTTCTCTTAAAAAACCTTTTTTAATTCTAACAGAATCTACTGTCATTTTGTTAGATACTTAGTGATAAGAAAAAAATAATTTTATATGAGATTTTCGATTTTCGAAATTTGAACACGAACGAAATTGGCTGAATAGACATAGTTTCTTTTGACTTCTAAGAATAGGACAAAAACATAGACTTATGAAAATACTATAAGGGTTAAATAGCCAGTGTTAGTTAACGGAAATGTCAAAAGCACCAGTATACCTAGACGAAAATGCGTGACGAAAATGATGACATTCGAACAGGCTAAAGAAGCGTAAATATCTATCTACCTATAGCGAAGCTTGGTGCTCCGTCTTTTCCGACTACGCTGAACGCTTATACACATACTGTTTGATGTGTATAAAAGTTCCGTAGTACAAAATCTTAAAAATACGTTAAAGCCTTCAGTTAATCTCCAAATGATCTCAAACTATGAAGTTAAGTTAATATTATTAGAATCATTCAGGAATTACAAGTACAATCTAGAAGTCTGTTTAGAAATCGAACTCGTAATCATGGATTTGGATGGTAGATTAAAATATTCAAATGCATACAATAACATTAAAATTTAAACGTATTTGTGTTTACTAAAAAAAATAAATCGTCTACTACCAATTAGGGCGGGCAAAAAAATATTATGTGAATAAAAATATTCTCTTTTTAAATTTAGTTCGCAGGAACGCATAAATCTTTTTTTTTACGAAAAATTTAATAATTGCCATTCTGATATATTTTCGCGTTCAGCTAATTGATAAATAGTGATTTTAATTAAAAGTCTGCGATGTCAAAGCTAATAAAACTCGTAAGCGGACGTCGGTCTGGATGCGTTCCAGATATTTAAATGAGTGGTTTATCTCATATTTTTTTTATAAAAAGTGTTTTATGTTGGCATACATTACGTCGCCTTGCGGATAACTTCGACAATCAAACAAATTATTTAAACATCTAACTAACCCTTATTACAAGGGATTAATGTCCAATTTTACCAACATCACTGATACAAGAAACGCGTTAAAAAGGTGTCGGGAATCCGTAATATTTTTGCTTTTCACAAATAAGTTTAAGGGTCTTTTTACTGTAGATGGCACATATAGGTGAGAGTTAATAGCGTTGGTGAAATCAAGTGTAAGTTCTCTACTGAGAAATGTATATATTTATATGGGTAGTCTAGCAAACATTTTTCTAATTAATATATTATCGAAAATTCTGAAAATTATATATTTTTTTAATGTATACTGGACATTACCGACTACTATACCCTTCATTTTTTATCATCGTAAACACCGTTCTTACTTTACTAACGCTCACACTTGGAATTTTTAAAGGTTGGCAATTTCCAACTACAGAGTTGACTTCGCTAACCTAGCGAAAGATACGCATGTCCATGATCCATGCATATACTTAATCATAAAATAAAAAATATCTGTATTGTTTCATTTATCTAGTTAGAATTACATGCAAGGATGACAAAAGAAATTCGTTTAATATTTTGGTAAAGATTTGAAAAAATACTGGTAGACCGCACAGTGTCTGGACAGTAGACAGCAGATACATGGTTCAATCAAGTTGAACGTCCTCGATGTACATCGTGTTTGACATTGGATCAAGTTAATATTCGATATTAAATTCCTTTGCCACTACAGTTATAGATTTAGTTCTAATAACCATAGTGTATGCTTCTTTTATTAATGCGACTGTCTTTAAAAATCTTCGCTACTTTCGCTATCCAAATACCTATGTATGTACCCCTTTTTAATAGGGTTGTTCACCTTACTGTATCTAAAGGGTTAATTCTGTGTGCGAAAGGGTTATTACAGAGACGAATTTGTGATTATGAATGTGATTCGTTTGAGGTATTGCGTGTTGATAATGTATTTGTTTTGGTCTCGTTTTTAGGGATCAAAAAATGCCTCGTCCGGTATCTCCCTATTCTTACTCAAATACGACGAAGAAAAATGTTAGTCTGTTCCTTCAGAGAGCCGAAACCATATAACCAATTTCTATGTATGAAATGTCATTTGCTTTTCTCAATTATATGGCTGATATAGGCTAAATAAAAACATTATGAAATTTCAATATGGCGTCTTCGGTATGAAATAAAGTTAAGTACTAAGAAAAATTCCATCAGACCCTTCATATTGGGTATCAAAGTCTAGAGCTTAAGAGGACATTCGAAAATATACTACACGTTAAAAATGTAATACAGAGACTATTTTTCCCACTCAAAAAAAAAAATAAAATAAAAGCACAACATATTTTCACGCATAATCCCTTAATGGGGTAATTAGAGAGGACGGAGCGCCATGCATTGCGGTCCTTACATACTTCTCTCGTCACCTCAAATCTCACCATTGTCCTCACATATTTTCGTCTAGGTATGCGAGTGCTTTTGACATTTACATTACCTAACACTAGTTATTTGATCTCCGTTAGTCAGCCTTGGTCTTCATTGGCTTCTGCTATCACTCACTTTCACTCTGCAGATTTTCTTAGTCTATCTTTCATTACTCATTCTTTCCATATGTCCGAACCATCTAAGCATTCCTTTCTTCAAAAATATAGATGAAATACAATAACACTGTCGTGAAACCCTGTCATACTGCATATCTCTTCGCTACCTATTTTGTCTACAAAGTTAACACCGCACATATTTCTAAGAGATCGCATTTCTACTGTATTTATCTTACTTTTATTTCATTTCGAGCATATCTAGGCCTTACTGCCGTACGATAAGGTTGCATGCATGCATGTATGTTTTATAAATATTGTATAAGGAAGTTGAACTTACGCATTTAATGCTTTTTTTTTAAATAATTATAGTAACAAATATAAAACCCCGGGGTATCGTTTTAATCTATATATTATTCTGTTATAATGTATAAGTCTTGTATATATTTTGTCAAGGGTGAACACTCCAGGGACCAACATTTGAGATGGGGGTGTCCAAAAATCAGTCGCGATTGAACCCCATCGACTAATCTTTGTCTTGGTGTGCATTAATGTATTATGAGGTTTTCTTTGTGTGTGTGTATGTGTGAGGGGTGACAGGGTTAATAATTTTTTACACACAAATGTGGGTTGGGTTTTTTTGAGTACATGATTTTATTGATTTTGTTTTTGTGATTGAAAGAGTCCAATCAAAATCAAAAGTCCCTCCACGTGATATACACGTAGCATATTGTATAGACTCAGGTGTTACTTTGGGGAAATGCATTTCATGTGATGAATTCCTAAAATCTTTAGCTATTTCAAGCTCAAACTCCAAAAACCGCCAATCGACACGTGTTTCGCCTCTCAACGAAGCATCCTCAGGCTATTCCAGAGATCAGACTCGGTCAGTTTTTTATTCAGTGCTGATTAGCTGGCTGAGTCTGATCAATGAACGAAACACATGTCGACGGTGGAATTCAATAGATACACATCAGTTAAAAAAATTTTTGTTTGTGTTGACCCAACAACGAGCTTAGACTTCATTATATTTCTCATTTCTATTACAGTTAAATACGATAACTATATCGTAAGACACATGACCTTGATTATTCTGTGCCTATATTGTCGTGGAGGTTATCATCAGAAGACAATAGAGGTAGTCTAAATATCTGTAGTATTAATAATAATGGGAAGAAATAGAAAAACATGATGTAATTAGGGATAAAAACCTGTAAATGATAAGAATAGGAAATCAAAAAAGTGGACTAGGAAGGGAAATAAATAATAAGGGTGTTTTGACTGGAGATATAGGTAGTCTAAAAATCATTGTTGTAGCATAATGTAATCAGTTAAGAATGTCCTTGAATAATATGAGAGGAAGCTGAAAAAAAAGTAATAATAATGGGAACAAGAAATAGTAAAGAGGTTTGAGGTTAAATTATCGATTAGGTCAACACGAAGTTTTTTTTAACCTTAGCGTGATTAAGATGTTGAATAAATTGAGAACAAAAGGAAAGAACTTAAAAGAGCATGTCCGACATCTATTAATTTCAATATCATAACTATTTCAAAGTGCCTAGAAGTTGAATTTATTAAGTTAATTCTAAATTACGTATCTACTAATCAAGAATTTAAAAAATGTTCAAAACAACAATGATAAAATCTATACTTAATTTTTTTTTTAAAAGACGATACACACCAGTCATCTGTTCTCAAACTAGGGCATTCCCTATGCTATGAGAACCAGACGACGACTGCTAGTTCTAGTACTTATCTAGTACTTATTGCTTACTTATAGTTCTATGACATATTTAAGCTGAGTAGTTAAAGAGATTACGAAAAACTTCAGTTATGTGTGACGTATGGACAAGCAAACAGACAGACACGATGATACTGTAAGTTTACCGATTTTGTTATTTTGCAAACATACATACATATCTTCACGCTGTATCACTAACGGGGTAGTAATAATGATGGAGCGCCAAGCATCGCTGTTTTTAAGTCTTTCGCCTTCTCAAATTTTTAATTATTTAATTACTATTTCATATTGGAAGATTATTTATTAAATAGAGAAAGTCGAAGGCGATAACTAGTTTGCGAATAGTTACAATGCTAATGTAACGATCAGTAAATAATAGAGGGTGGACAGAGCTATCGATTGTAAGTCGCCTCTTAGGGGTGTCTGTATCCGAAAGGGGTAGATTTAAAATATAGAGGGTGTAGGTGACACCATCTATCAAGAGTATTTATATACTTTATAATATATACATATGGTATAGTTATAAGTAAACTATAATATAAGTCGTTTATAATGTCCTTAAACCGATACCGGCAAAGGTAATATGATAGTAATGAGTTTCACCGATATTTATGTATTTAGAATTTGGGCAACGGGTTTGGAGAAAGAAAGAGTGCAGAACGACTGAAGAAGAAAATCTATAGAGTGCAAGTGAGTGCTAGTAGAAGCCAAGGAAAACTAAAGCTGCCTTATGGAGGTCGAAAAGCCAGAGTGTTAACTGACGGAAATGTTAAAAGAATATCAAACCTTGGTAAATGTGTGAAAAGAAAATTATGATATTCGAGGAGATGAAAGAAGTATGTAAAGATGGTGACAAAAAAAGACAAAAAAATACAAGATATTTTAAAAATAAAAAATCTTCGTAAATATTACTATATTTATGAAGTTATACAAAACAAGATATTAATATAATATGAATACAAAAGATAGTGGCTGTATGGGCTTGGACTCACATACTTTTGCCTCGGCAGATTATTGGAGAATTCTACAAAAAACTTATTCTATTTTCAAACTACGTTGAAATTTTTGGAATTCTCTTTCACCCCTTCAGTAATTTGACTATGACTAGTTACTTTAAGGCACCATCCTCCCCTCTTGTGCTATCATCAATTTAACACTAATCAGGCAAATACTTGGAGGAGGAGTTGATAATGCGATTGGATGATATCATTTTTAAATACTCTTGCAAGCAGAAAAAATAGTTCACATTACTGTTTTTATTAACTGTTTAAATAAACGAAGGTTACGCATACAAATGTAATGAGTAAGGTTAATATGATATATATTTTTATACAATTAAGAAAATAGTCACACAGATTCACGATAAGTATTAAGTTAGATATCGAAAATTTGACGAATTTTGCCAATGAGTGTAACTTATACAATTGTAACTGAATCTTAGCCACAATTTCCAGTGGCTATATTTTAAACAAAAAATTTCGTATTATACTTTTTAAAACTTTCCAGTAATTAGATACCCATAAATTAGTGCTCCGTTGATTGGAAGAGACACAAAGAGAATATTGATTTTTATACATTAGATAAAGATATAACAGAAATAAATCTCTGCATTCAAGATTTTAATGAAGTAGTTTGTGAGGAGAAAGACATGTTGAAATTCAATTAGAGGTTAACGGCTACTATATTCACAAATATTGTAACACAGTGTGACACACTATGGCTCTGTGCAACACGGTGTACATTTTCCAAGTCTTCCAACTTTATGGTCGTTACTACAATTTTAGGGCAAATCGCGTGCCGACTCGGCATGTTTTTGACACGGAATCGTCTGGTTTTCACACTCCAAATTCGTATTTACCATCCCGCTTTTTGGCGTGCAATTAGCGATTGTTATCTTTGTTTTATAAACAGATACATTATTGTGTTTATTCGCGAAGTTGGTTAAGTTTTGGCGTGTTTTGTTGCAATATATCTTGAATTCGATTTGGAAACGTGCGCTTCTATTAAGTCGCTTGTTAGGAATTAACGTTTCGAAAGCGACTAATCTTAATAATATAAATAATTACTCAATTCGTATTCTTTAGATATTTTCCGCCTTAATTCTCAAACTTGCTGATCACGTGTGGATCAGCAAGTTTGAAGCTCTGGGCTGAAGATAGGCAAAAATATATAGACACGAATTTACTATACAAGGTGAGTTTCTCAAAGTACAAATAAGTTTATAATATATCAATAACTGCTCGAAATAAACCAATAGGTCTATATCATACTGTCTATGACCTATACTAATATTATGAAGAGGTAAATTTTGTTTGTTTGTACGTAATGGATAAACTCAAAATCCACTCAACCGATTTCAAAAATTCTTTTACCTGTAGAAAGCTACATTATCAGCGAGTAACATGGGCTGGATTTTGTTTTCAAAAAAATTTCTACCCGTGCGAAGCCAGAGTGGGTCGCTAGTCTTAAAATTTATTCATACACTGGAAGATAGATTTAATGTTTTTATACGATTCTGCCTTGAGTGAGAAGGCAAAGGGATCTATGCTTATGAAGCGAACGCGTGTATGCGTCGCATGCGGCCCCGACTGGCGTTACAATATTCACCCATAATTATCTTAAATATTGCCGTTATGTGTGACACAGCGCGTGCGTACTAGCGCGCACACAAGACGCGTATTGTAGCTTTCTTTGAAGACATCCTACTGTTATGTTTGTACTATTCTTCTACATGTCGCACAGAAATGAAAATTAGTAATTCACATCAGAAATGAGAAACAAAAAAATTAAATAGCGATAATTTCGAACCTTTTCTCTAATTTTTCTTATAAATGAACTTCTATTATTTTAGAAATGCTACGGAACTCTATTTTTTTTTTATACCATGGAAAAGACAAACCAGCAAACAGCCTAATGGTGGTAAGAAATAGTGAATGCGCTGGCAACCCTGAGAACTAGGATTTTGTGCCTCTTGTGGTCTCGTGTCAGAAATTCCACGTTGATTTACCCTTCACGCAAAAATGCAAGTACTGCCGTTTGGAGGCAGGATGGATAAAATAGTGATAGTGATCCAGATGGATCTCGCCCTGGGGTCTTATTACCCACAATGTACGGTCCGATGCGTTCCTCGAAGGTTTATTTTTGTTAAAATGAACATTGACTTTAAACAACTAATCAGTAATTACTAATTACATTTCTAGTATTTAATGGTTGTTACGAAGCCAGTTTTCTCTACGAATTCCATTCAACATTACTTGCTATTTATTTAGACGTATAATAAATTGCGTGGTATAATGAAAAGTAGGAATTTCACGTATCGCAAACTATTTTTTACAACCCGCCCGAATATTTAACAGGCGACTGTACCCGCATTTTGAATGATTAATTATACACATTTATTAGTAAAATCTCGGCTCCGATTCACCTATAGATGTGGCGGCGAAAGGGTTAGTTCGCCTACGTATGTGTGTGTTTTAAATATTTATTTTGCCCCCATAAATTATTATGGCATTGTGTTACTGGATTGATTACTAGAATAATAAGAGCGGTGTAGTTTTTATTGCATAAAATTAATTTTCGCCCGCATATAACATTTTCGCCTGTGATTTTGTCTATATACAGGGTTAATTTTAAAATACTAATAATGTCTTAGTAGTTTGTACTAAACATTGTCCTTAATAATTTTTGTTTTAGGACTCAAAAATTCATGTTTTTTCTTACATTCAAAAATAAAAATATATTAAATGTTTCTGAAAATGGCACCTCTCTAAGTCGCTAAAGCGGCACACGTACAGCGCAGCGCTGAGGCTCGGTGCGCTTGCACTGCACCATTGAAAATACGTACAGAGTAATTACGTTTCAGACAGTACAACAAAACTTAACAAATATTTTTTGAGGAATGTATTGTTTTGAAAAAAGTCGTAGAAGAAAAGTTGTTAGGTATGTTGACAGAAATTTTATGCTAAGAGGTTATTAGTATTTTTAAATTAACACTGTACATAATGGAAAAATAATTAGTCGATTTTGATTTAAACTTAAACACAGACGACTTCGTATGATACTTACAAAATGTAAATTATTTCTAACTGGGTAATCGGCGCGAATGGAGAGCTAAGCATCGCGGTTCATACATACTCCTTTTGCTTCCTCTAATCTTAACATTCTCTTGACACACTTTCCCCTACGAATGCAATACGTGCATTTGACATTACCGTCAGCTAACACTGGCAATTTGATCTTCATAAGTCAGCATTGGTCTTCCTTGGCTACTGCTACGACTCACTTTCCCTCTGTACATTTTCTTCGTCAATCTTTCATCACTCATTCATTCTTTACGCAAATCTTAGACTCGAAACGGAATTGAAATTATATATAACATTTTAGTCGCATAGTGGTTGTGTTAAATGGTAAATATTGCGGTTATATATTTCACTTGTACAGTGGTTGTCGTTACTTTCAAGGATGACTCCTGTATGTCTGTCAAACTGTCTGTCAAAACCCTTCTTCTGAGGAATACGTGGAGATATCGTGTTGAAATGAATACATTTCAAATACTTATGTCTGCGTTCCTCTGGAGCTGTAAAAAAATCAAGCTTCTATATCAACGCAATCAAAAAATCTGTACATACATACATATCTTCACGTCGTATCCCTAATGGGGTAGTCAGAGAGGACGGAGCGCCAAGCGTCGCGGTCCATACATACTTCTTTCACTAAATCATATCTCATCATTCTCCTCAAACATTTTCGCCTAGGTATGCGAGTGCTTTGACCTTTTCGTCGGCTAACACTATAGCTATTTGATCTTCATAAGCCAGCCTTGGTCTTCCTTGGCTTCTTTTACCACTCACTTTTGCTCTATAGATTTTCTTCGTCAAAAAATATATATGGCCAATTATGCCTTATATTTTAACGTTCGCGAGTAAATCAAAACCTTATAAAGTACTTTTCATTGACCTAGAATCATGAAATTTGAGAAGAAGCAAGGTCTCACATCACAAATAAAGAAAAAAATCTGAAAATCGTTAATTTGTAGTCGTAGTAGTATGTCGCATGAAAAATATTTTTTTTATTATAAACTTACACTTGCAGTTGCAGAATTGACTGTGACGTATATCGATGTATGGGTGAACATTTATCGGAACACTCGATGCGTGAGTGAGACTCACACTTGTCCGGTTTCTATATACCAACAAATTAAAACACTTAAAGTAGTATAATTATCCACCATATACCTTTTTGCTACTTAGTACATGTTCATAGCGTAGTCAATATTAATGTAGGTAAATTTTACTTGTCATCAAAAATCAATGAGGCATTTCCAAGATGTATGGAAGACACGCATAAATCATCTCACACGATGTTTTGACAATAGCCACCTCTATAAATACGCCCCTACACGTTAATTAATTAAAATTATTAATGACACAACGTTATAATGGAAAATCAATAGTATCTAGTTGACGTCGTAAAAAGAGAGCGGCGTTGAACGGGTTATTAATTCCGTTTGTGTTAAATTCTTTTGTTTTTAACGACAAGAATATGCAGATGGAGGTCGTTCGGCGTTTTCTTTTATTGACAGTTTATGACACGGAAATTGTAAATGTGGATGCGATTATTCAATACTTGGGAGGTTAATGACGGGTTCAAAATTTGTTACAGTGTGCCGAGAGAACGATATCTTTATTTTTCAGGGTTACGTAACAAGATGGCAAAATCAGAAATCTTATTCTTTCATCATGTTTATCTGTCCGTATGTCACAGGCGATTAATTCTGTCATTTTTCCACCTACTGAGCTTAAAAACACGAGACGTAAACTGGCAATCCTAAATTAGAAATAAAAAAATTTAATAATCTGATTTTAGATCCATTTATTTTATTTATTTATCGATATGAAATTTTAAGTTAATGCTTATCGAGCACACTCTGGGCCCACTTTTTTTTTTTTTTTAATTCTAATACTTGGGGAAAAAAGGGAACTATGCCTATACAGCTCATATCTTTGGTATTTTTATAGAATCACTTGTTGATGTTAAAATTCTTCTCTTGCTCGTACAACAGACGCTTGATTTAACAATGCTTGTTATTCCCTATGACTAAGTTCCTAACGTCTATCAGTAGGCTTTACTGTATTTAAAAGGACTTCTTGGAAGAATGTGATTATTTTTGGACATTTTAATACAGATTTTCCATTGCTTTTACATTTGTAAATACTTTAACATGAAATATCACTTAAGTATTTTAAAACTCCCAAATAGATAATCTAATATTATTTGAAACCGCATATTATTTCCCGTCCCCACAGAAAGACCCTGTTTTTTTTATATTTCTCAGTTTTTGAGAGGCAATGTATACTAAGTTCATACAGCCAACGTCTTCTATAACTATTATTAAGTGATTATGTTGCGAAATATTGATGATATATTTTTAAATCAGGCACGGGCAATGTTCAAGTACTGATAGTCATGGAATATTACGAGCTTTACTCCTACGTTATTCAACCGCTTTATCTTCAAACAAGTGACAGTCGATAAAGTGAAACCTCTTTAAAAATGGACGCTTTTTAATCGTCACGCGATTCGGAGTAATCGTTTGACGTTTCGAGATATAAAACATTGAGGCTGAAGAGACATTGAGAAATTAGAACATGTTGTTCGGTATACGTCATATTCGACGTAGTCTTCAAAACTATGACCAATTTGGTATTGGGAATATTTTGACACTTGATCACCAAAATATGAAATAATTTTTTTGTCATGTTATCCAGTTTGATATTACAATAGCAGTATAAAATATTATATACAAAAAACTGGTATTAAAAAAAGTTTATTAAAAAATATTTGTGCAATTATATATTACAAGTAAAGAGGTCACGTAATGAGAACATTTTGTGTAGCATAAGAAACAAATACAAAGCTAAGGTCCACTATTTGATTACATTGTATTTTCAAATGAATTGAACATTAAGGTCATTATCATGAATATCGTTATGAAAAAGCACTTGAAATAGATTGAAAAATATAAAAATAATCTGCGTGTTCACAATAAATGTTAAAGGGATTCTCCATTTTTTCTAGTTTCGCGTGACCATTTTGCCAAAGTTGCATTTAACTAATTATGAGTTCAATGAACTGTATTGTCCACTCTTTAATCATCGCTACGTCTACTTTAGAATACTCTATGGCAATATTAATGGTGTGTATTCGAACAATTCGAAGGTATTGACAAATTCCGTCCATTAATAGGCGATTGCGGCTGTATGACGGTTAAATGGATGTTAATGCCACGATTGTTTTGGTATCAGTAAGTGATAATGTCGATCCCGCGGTTAAAATGTCGCCGATTAATCTATTTTTACATTTACGTCAATTAATAGCTTTTAGTTGAACAATCATTAATCAAAATATACTTCGATTGGTTTGTGGTGCAAAGGTTAGAACGTCTACTTTATAAGACGAGGGTCTCAGATTGATGTACAAGCAGCCAATGGCACACTTTACTTGTATAATAAATAATAATAATACTCCAGACAATTACACAGATTGTGTGACCCCAAACTAAGCAGTAAGCTTGTACTATGGGTACCACATAACGAACTCTGGGGGAGTTCCCAGTAACACCCAGACTCCAAGCCAATTTATAAAAGTTCGTTTCTTAAATTGACCTGACCGGCGATCGAACCCGGGGCCCTAGCTTGGAAAGCAGATGCGTATGCCACTGCGCCAACGGGCCAGTCGAATAATAATAATTAAAGTACTGTCAGTTCTATTACCAAACGTTAACCGCGCAACAAAGTTATCTAACATAACACGAATGGATCCTTTGTTGACGCTGATGTCTTCCACTGGTCATTTCCATGGTTCTTAATACACATTTCAGCTTGCTATTTATAATGTTACCTACTTTAAAATATCTACTTTTAAAAAGGCTATTCTTCGTTTCTATCACGCTTTTATATGCTTTTCCCTGTTTGAATGCATAGGTACTGTACATATTTTTAAACAGTTTAGAACAAAGTCGCTATATCTGTCTGTTTGTGCGTTTAGTTCTTTTAAACTACGCAATAGATTTCTATGTGGTTTTGGTATCATTTAGAGAATTTCTTCCGATTCCGATTCTGTCCACCCGGATCGAGCCGGGACGGGTTGATATTATAAGAATAATGTAGTGGTAGAAACTGTTTTGGTATATGAGATACGTCAACGTATGATGTCTATGTTCTGTATAAGTACCGCTTGTTTCCCAAATAATTAATTAAATATATAAATAGTGTAATCCTGTTAACATTTTGATCTAATTAATCATGTTTTAAAATTTTTTAAGGAATGCTTTTAGAGATAAGGTCGGGGACAAAATTATTGATATGTATTTTTAACTCAAATAACTTGTTACATACATACATACATATCCTCAGGCTGTATGCCTAACGGGATAGTCAGAGAGGACGGAGCGCCAAGCGTCGTGATTCTTACATACTTCCTTCGCTTCCTCAAATCTCATCGTAACTTCTTACGTCTTTCTGAATTTGGGATTTAAATTAAGGGCTATCATTCTTCAAACATTAAATTTAACAAACATGTATAACATCCGTGTGTATTGTTCTTTATTATGATGTGCGAAATATGTAACTAAACGAGATGGTCTCCGCATCTCACACCCAACGCAACAACCATACGATACGTATCCAGCCGAGAGTAGACAATTCAGTTACGCATGAGGCGGAAGTCGCCTTCTTTTCTATGTATTCTCTGATGAAATATAGCTTAAAATACATGTGTAAATTAATTACTAAAGTATTAGTTCATTTACATTGTTTCTTAAACTGCAACACCCAGTTTTACTTACTTAGAAGTGATTTGGACACTTTACCTGGAACAAAAAGCATGTTAGGTGTTAGAAAGAGCATGTTAAAAGTCAGGGGTTCACCGACTTCAAACCAGTATGATTTTTATGTTAAAATAAATAATTTAAAAATCGTGAACACAACCACAATAAAATTTTAAAAACAATAAAAAAGAAATAGTTTTTTTCCTTTCTTCGTGGCATGACGCACAGATTAGCGCATTTGCCAATGTCACGTATTAATAAGTAGAATCGACATGAAAGCACGTTTGAAGTAAATTCGTTTATTCTTCTTATCGTAAAACTCCTCCAGGAAAATGATACTAGGTTTTACTGAAGTTATATAGGATTTCTTGAAAGAGAACTTCAGCTACACATGTTTATTTAGACCTACTCCATTCTTCTCATTTACACAGAACTTTAAAACACAATGTACTGTCACTTTTATACTTTGAAATTCCTAAAAATGTAAAAACAGAATATGCAAATAAAATGATTTGGTGGGAACGGAAGAAGTGATTCTTCCGTTCCCACCAAAAAGACCAAAAACTCCAAGGAAAAGAGTTAGAAAGAAGTTAGAAAGAGACGTCACTGCGACGTCATTAACTCGGTGTCATGGCATTGTTGTTTGGAATTGATAAGGAACTCTAAATCAATGCGGATCTAACAAGCTTTTAATGTTTTTTTAATCGATTTGACCGACATGGAAGCAAAATGGATGTTTTTAAATGTTTTGGAAATGAATTATTGTTATTAAACTAATCACATAATGCGAAAATTAAAGTATTCTATCAGTGAATTCTGGAACCGGATCTTTTTCAATTTTCCATCGAGTAACCGAACCACAAAAATTACAATTTCATTAACCTTCTAATATTCGTATGGTTGTCTTTGTCCCGAGCACTGTTTTTGTTGTTTGGTGTTGAATACAACAAAAGATACGCGTCTCGCATTCAGAAAGCAATTACTGACAACTCTCCGGTGTCAAGGGTGGTGGTGAACACGACACATACTGCGTTAGGAGGTTTGCACATGTGCCGAAAGGATTCGGAGGGGAGTAGCGGAAAATAAATCGCGGAAATAATCGTCGCAGTAGCGAAATTTTTATTTTTTGTTTTTGTTTTAAATTATACGAGAGTTTTATTGTCTCATTATTGCAATTAAGTTTTGAGAAATTGAAACTGCAGCTAATGACCTTCGTTCCTGGAGGGGTAGATGTTCTAAAATAGTGGTACATTTGACTTGTAATTCACTATACCTTCTTCAATAGACACAAATAATTTGAATTTGTTTTTTTTTCATTAATTTTATAAAAAACTTGCCAGTGACTACATAATCGTTTTAAATTTTAACTTTAGATTTCGGTTCATACCATAGACGAATTTTGAAACTAGTCAAAATCTTACAATTCCTGGATTTCTGCTTTAACAAAAACATATTCCGTTTTATGTAGGTATGTAATGATTAAAATCGATAAGTAGAAAATAAAAACCTAAATAGAAAAAATGAGCTTTGACTCGAATTTTGCTTTGATCTTTTTATTATCGTATTTTGTTTTTTTTTTGACATTCGAAAAGATCTGAAATAAAAATACTCATATTTGATTAAATTATTTGAAAATGCAGTTACATGAACAGCATTAAGTTTTAAAATTCATCATTTATCGGCATTTGGATTTCCTCGTATCATGTAAAAGGTTCTTATTAGGGTTGCGTCTAAGAAATTTATAAGTAGGCCCCGGCATAAGGGAATTAATTGTATTATTCTACTGGAGCAACGCTCCGATGAGGGATCGACGAAGAATTATCAATTAGAGAAAGAAAATGTCGAATTGTATGCCTTCGTAGGGCTGCTACTCGACGTCGAAGAATTTATTAAAAAAAAAATTATAATTATTAATATTGGGCATATTTTTTAGTAAACGAGGAACTTATAACTTTCTCATACAAACTGTATGTGACAAAACTAATAACTTTTGTATTTTGTTTTAATAAATATCTAATGATTTTCCACAGTGCCGTTTATCTACACTAATATTATAAGTAGATAAAAGTTGGTTTGTCCGTTTGTATGGGATAATCTCTGGAACTACTGGACCGATTCTAAAAATTTTATGAAGCTACATTATTCCTTAGTATTAAAGGCTGTTTTACGTATTTGGAATACTACTACAAGTGGGTGAAATCGCGGGGCGCAGCCATGATAAGTTAGCCCACTTTTCAGTTAGTTTAAGAATACAGTTTTAAAAAACACGGTTAAATAGTATTTGGACAATTAAGTGTTGCGTATTGTCATTTGTTACAAACTGTCAACCGTTAAACAAAGTTTGTTATAGAATTTTCTCTTCCTGTTAAAAAGAATGCCAACTGCAAACAAAGTAATCGTGAAGATTTATTTTCATGTAAAAAGAAATGTATTTAATAAATAATAAAAAAAAATTATACTGATAATTTTACTCAATTAATTATTTATTAAATTCAATGTTAAAATTTTCTGAGCGACCTTTTGGAAATAACTTGGAGGACAGATATTTTAATTTTATTTTTTTGGAAAAAGCGTTAAAAAGTAAGTTAAAGTATTTATTTTTGAATTCGTGGTTTAAACTGTACCCAACACGATGAGTCCAAAACAATTTTTTTTTCTAAATTTCAAGCCGATATTGAACCATTATTTAATAAAAATGTTCCAAATTTCAGCAGATTATGTCGAACAATCTCTGAGATTGTTGATTGAGACCATTGAGACACTCCATAAGTGTTGATTTTCTGCTTTTGGGACAGAGAATTATCTGAAGTATTCCATACTTTACTTAATATTACGCAGAGAAAAAATTTGATTGTTTCTTTGTTATGGATATATTCAAAAACTATTCAACCGATTTCAAAAATTCTTTCACCTATAGAAAGCTACGTTATCCGCGAGTAACATGGGCTGAATTTTATGTTCAAAAAATATATACCCGTGTGAAACCAGGTCGGATCGCTAGTCTATTATATGCCTACGCGTTGCATATATTGAACTCATAGACAAGAGAGTTGGAGAAGAATTACTTTAAAAACAAAGTAAGCATTGTGGGAATAAAAACTCTAACATAACAAATTCGATTAAAATTGTAAAAGAATAGCTGTATTAAACGCACCCGTTATTCAGTGTATCGTAAATCAGACGTCCCTACAGACTGGGGAGGTAGGGGGGCTTCGATTTTCCGCAACATTCGTCTTACCATTAGTACTTACAAGTCTCCTTGTTTTCCTCTTTAATTGTATATCGGTTTGCCCTAACCGCCTCTTTGGATACATTTACTTTATAATATTGTGAGTTTACATATGCCTATACAAAGAATACATACATATGTACAAATAAACGCGATTACTATACATATGTCTTTTTATAACTCAAGTACGGCTTGACAGATCTTAATGATAATTAATGTATAGTAAGAACGTGTGATTGCGCAAAAGATAGGCTACTTTAAATCTACCCCTAAAAGGGTGAAAAGGGGGATGAAATTTTGTATGGGAAATGCTAAATGCTTGGTACAGAGATAGTATGTGCTTTTAGGCAAACATAGGCTAGACGTCGGCTGTTTTCAAAAACAATCTTCGTACATGTACGATACGTGTAATCTAACCTAATTCGGGAAAGCCACGAAAAAATGTACCCCACAGACGAAGTCGCGGGTACAGCTATCTGTGGTATATACAAATAGGTAAAGACCAAACAGTTCAGTACCTTTTTGTACTCTATTTGACAACTGATTTTTTTTTATTTAATAGCTATCGGAACTTATGGAAGAGTGAGAGATTTGGCATAATTTTACATTAATACTGCCGATGTCAAAAAGACTGTCAATGTAAAACTCATAATCGTTTGTGATCATACATATATATTTATGTAACCTCCTTGGATCGAACAGCCACACAGAGTAGAGATTGTCGCCAAACAGATTATATATTAAAAGTTTATCTTTACGGTCGCATTTCGACCTTCTGGCGACCTCTGGTACATGTAATTAGCGGAATAGAGATTTCAACTTGTTATTAAACGAAAGACAAGGGTGACTTATCGAGGATCAAATAGCTCGAGTGTTATCAGACGGAAATGCCAAAAGCACTTGCATACAAGTCAGTGTTATAGGAGAATGACAAGCTTTGAGGGGGATCACAATGTTTGGCGTACTGCCCTCTCAGTCCACCCCGTTACATCTGGCTCGTAAAGATATTATGTAAACTGAAAGTCGTAGTACAAAATCAGCGATTCTCTCTGTACAAGTAACAAGTGTTATTTAAAGATAATAATAATAATAATACTCCGGACAATTATACAAATTATGACACTCCAAACTAAGCAGCAAGCTTTTACTATGGGTACCACACAACGAACTCTGGGGGAGCTCCCAGTAACACCGAAACTCCAAGCCAATTTAGAAAAGTTCATTTCCTAAGTTGACCTGGCCGGGGATCGAACCCGGTACCCTGGCTTGGAAGGCAAATGCTGAGGCCACTGCGCCCACGGGGCGGCAGTCAGTCATAATAATAACTTCATATTATATAGTGGATACCAATCTGTGTATATTAGACCTATGTTTCACAAATGAAAAGTAAACACTACCCTCATTTAGTATTGTCCTCGATGTACTATGAATACAATTTATTCTCACTCCAATAGATTCGTACAGAAAACAAAACATTTCGATACAGCATCCGTTTAAGAGACATTAACCAATTTACCTAATGTCTCCTCCGTAGTGACTCGATCAGTTCTGAACTTCAAATTTCGATAAATAAGATTGACATTACATTGAACTTTCATTGTCCTTGAGAAAGCCGATACATAAATAGAGATGGGCGTAAGTCGACACATCGACACTCGATAGACGTCCTTAAAATGTTCTTGTTTAGACATTCGGCGAGTGATTTTCGTTTGACGTGTACGTCATTAATTACAAATGTTCCTCCAATCTATCGGAATAGTTCCCTCAGGATAGTAAGGAGGTATCTAATGCGTTGTCGTTAAATTAATGCTAGGATTTATGACGCCCGGAATTAGCTGAAACGGGCAACACAGCAATGGATCTCTATTTAAGTTTTATTGATGAGTATCTACATAATTATTCGGTTTGGATTCGCTTCCTGCTTCTTTGTCAGTAATTAAAACCGGCCAAAAGCGTCATTTGTTACTAACCGCTACCCGTATAACAGTTTGTCGCAGAGAAAAAATATCGAATATAACAGAATTATGATAACTCTACAATTTAGACCTCATTCTTAATATAAACTTTCAAATTTTGGCGTTGCATTATAAAATATCTAAAAACACGGGAAATTAACACAACTTCCCTTTATTTAGCTTGACGTTTCGGCCGAGTTGCATCGGCAGTGGTCTCAAGTAGTAGTTTAACAAGTTTTCAAATAAAAAAAGAATATTCCAAATCGGTTTATAAACGACGGTGTTTTGAGGTAACAAAGATTAAAAAAAATACAACCGAATTGAAAACCTCCTTCTTTGAAGTCGGTTAAAAATAGGCAGTTATTGCGGACTGCCGAGAGAAGTGAAAACTTAAAACTATGAAATAAGGTAAAAATTATTTTGTCGTGTCATATAGGTATACATATTTTTTAACCTGAAATTTCGATAGTGAATGCTAATCAAACCCCAACAAAAGTCAATTTGCATGTTTAGGTTTTGTAATTGTAAAATTTAAGCCTTTTTTACAAATTTTCCAATCCCTCAATTTTGATAATATAAGGTAATAAGCAATAATTTTGCATTAGTAATATTTTCAAAATTCAACAATGAATCTAAAATTATTATAAAATTGCATAGAATTTTTAATTTTGAGATCTGAAAAATATTATCGAACAACTAGAAGTTTGTATTACCACGATAATAGTATGATAAGTAACTCGTTACATGAGACGTTACGCTATATTACATTGATTGCCCATCAATATGAGTGAACCGAGCACCGACAGCAAACCAATTTTTTTATTTTATCCGGCTTTAAAATCGATAAATAATACTAATTATACCTCTATATGTTTATATATTGTTAAAATGAATTTAAAGTATATAAACGTCAAATAAAAAAATTACGCACCGGTGCGCAATGGGCACCTGGGATGAATTTAATCCAATGCTTCGTATTAGGAATTTGGCTACAGAAGTCTGAATTTGTATAGATATCACTCTGTTACAATATTAATGTTACATACATAAATATCTTCAAGCTGTATCCCTAACGGGGTAGTCAGAGAGGACGGCGCGCCAACCGTCGCGGTCCTTACATACTTCTTTCGCTTCCTCAAATCTCACAATTCTCCTTGCACATTTTCGCTTAGGTATTCGAGTGCTTTTGACATAATGTTATTGTTGATAATAAATAAAATGTACCTAATTCATTCTAAAATTATATAATATTATTACATGCAAATGTTAATTCACAAATGTCACTGACCTTATAATTTTTTTTTCACCATATTCCAATCGATGAACTTCCTATTTACAAATGGCAGTCAAAAATACGCTATCACGAGAGAGCGGATGCCCCGATAACTGTTGAATGCTAGCCATAAGCACATTATTGTGTAAAAATAAAACTCGACGAGAGTTTATCTCCGAATTGTATGTGTAAAATAATAAAAGTAAATATTCGTGAGTACTGATCGATTGTTTTGGATAGATTCTCAAAGTTTGAATACCGAACTTCCTTCGGCAAGTTTCGGCAATTGAAGTTTCGACTGTTTCGGTTTCGGCAGCAAAACAACCGAAATTAAGACCGATATCAGCACTACGTTCGTTAGTTTTCGCGCTGCCCTCGGTGGTGAAATTATTTATTTATTTTATTTATTTATCAATTACTAAAGCGAAATAAAAAAGCATATGGCAACGCTAAACCACATTACGGTTTGTCTCATTGCCAATGTTCTCGGCATCCGAAGGTAGTTTATGCAGTCTAACAATTTACTGTATTATACAGTAATAATAATAATACAGTGTAATGAAATATTTAATTCGATAAACGAAAATAAAATTTCCTTTCAAAGTTCTTGTTTATTTAAATGATACGTTTTTTTTGGAAATATGAACTGAAATCAATAAACTAAATAATTTATCGATAACATTTTTCATTAAGTTTATAATTTTCTCTAAATTAAGAAAAACATTTTAAAAAACACTACTCGTCGTCCGAATGTTAATTACATTTTGCTTTACAAACATCACATCTGCCTCATTCTTTCAACTCGTTCAACACCCAATAATTTTAAACCATTATCAATTTTTTATTTTAACGTATTATCGTTTGGCAGAAATTAGATTATAATATAGCGTCCATGTTATTTTTTACTTAATAAATTGTTAGAAAAAAATGCTGTGAATAATAAAAAAAAGAACTATGAACACTGACAAATATAGTTAAAGGAATATTATCAGGGTTTATGTTATTTTTTTTATATAAAAATACATTTCTACGTCAAACTTTGTTTTACGCTTAGTAGATAGACATGATAAAAGAAGTAGTACTTGTATTGCCCGTTTAATTTGTATGTGTATTGTAAATAGGTTGTTAAAAGTTTGAGAAGCTATTATCTGCGTATAAGCTAAGATAATATAGAGTTCGCTCTCATAAAAATTAAAGGAACAATTAAAATTGGTTCGCAGCGATAACCCGGCCAATGACCGTTCATTAATTAGCCAAATGTATTGAGTATGTTATACAATCGATCGAATTGTATACGCGGGTTGTATTATCGATTCTGATGATGTAATCATCTACGCCATATTCATTTTGAAGTAGATAGAAAATGGATACATAATAATATTAATATTTCATACAACCGTACCGAATATACCTGTTATATATTACTACCTGTACCCGCGACTTCGTCTACGTAGAAAATTTTCCGTGGCTTACCCGGATTAGACATTTTTTTTTAAAAACGTAGCCTACGTCCATCTCTGGACAAATGATATCTCTATACCAGATTTCATCATAATCGGTTCAGCGGTTCAGCATTTCACATACAAAGTTTCATCCTCATTTCTTTCTGTTTGATAAAAAAAGTCTATTTCTGTACCAAAATTCTTGCTAGATTTTACCAGTACGGGTTTTTCCGAAGCGCACTACGTTTTGTCTTCAAAAAGTAGGGTTATTCTGAATAAAAATATTCTGAATTTGGTTTTACGTGGGGTTGTATTGCTAATCTTCTCTCATAAAACTATTTAAATTATAAAAACAATTAAGTTACATTTATAACTGAATATTTAATTCGATTGAATATAATATTTTAACACAGACATAAAAACAAAGGCGTCAAAAGAAATGTCTCGCATAAATTATTTCCCATTTTTTCATTTTTTTCTACACTTCATTGTGTTCAAGATATCGTTAATATTAATTTTTTGACGCGAAAACAAACGGATCCTATTTAATATTCCTTTGTTATTTTAATGGGAGTGGGGTAACATTTCTGCACCGTGTTCTGGGGTCGGTAAACCCATAAAACATTTATAGGAAGATGCTGTCTTAATTGGCAACTGTTAATTCTGTGGATTACAGGTAAGACGAGTAGAATTTTTGGGTTTTCCGAGTAAGGCGACGTTGACATTTTGACAAATATCCACTCCTTATTAAAAGAATTTATTGTGTTGCATCGTTGACTCAGAAAATTGAACTTAAATAATTTTTATTCAACTAAAACCTCATTAAAAGATATTTTTGAACGACAAAGGCCACCAGTACGGAAAAACGCACTGAGACGAACCGGCAAGAAACTCGGTCAGGTAATATCATTAAACAAAACCACCGGTTCGGAATGAACCTGCACTGAGAAGAACCGGCAAGAAACTAATTTAGGTATCATCAAAAAACAACATTTATATAATGAGTCAATTTCATATCTATCCGAGCAGATTTAAAAGTCGCAGAAGTGTGATCTTGTTGCGTATTGATTCTGTCCACCCCAAATGGGAAATTATGCGACGTTTGTATACACGTTACAAGAGATGTTTCGGCGGACAATACGGTTCACTATTTCTGTGTTTTAATATAATGATACCTCTTTTCAGCTAAGGATCTTATTCGAATAAAATAACAAGTTTAATTTGTAGGTGTCCCTTGCGATACTTATGGACGTATTTCCAATTGCAAGTCTGACATTTTTAATATGTTCCTTTGGTTATCTTGCAAATCGAACACTTCACTTTCGGCTACAGAGCCCTTCCCCCTGCAACCTCCTCAAGGTAGCATGGATGGACAGGAGTCTCCACTCCATCGACCCTGACCCCAAAGGTTCCGTTAGACGTTTCTTACGACAGGCTAGGAACATCATAGCCTTATTCACTGGTCCAGACTACACAGCTGTAAAATGCCGGATCTACACAGTAATATGCAATCACATATACGTATAAATATACCAGATACATAATAATTATAATAAATAAATGCGTCAGACAAATCGATTATCTGGTCTCAAACTAGGGCATTCCCTATGCTGTGAGAACCAGACGACGACAACAACTGGGGGCGTCTCCCAGTACACCCAAACCCGAGACATTATAGAAAAGTTTGTTTCCTAAATTGACCCAACCGGGAATCGACCCAGAACCTTCCGCGCTTGGTGCAACGTCTAAACCATTGCGTCAGCGAGGTCGTCTATCGAACTAATATAATGAAACTAATTAATATCCTTTTGACTCCTGCAGTTGTATAAAAAGTTCTAGAGGTCATAACGATACGTGAATTGGCAATGAAAAAGAATAAAAATCTTCGTCAATGGATCGGGTTCGATTATCTAGGGACAGCTGGACGATGGCGTTGTGGAGATTTATATCAAACGGATGAATGGTCAGATTGCGATTACATGTACCTACTACCAAATTATTGACACCATTCTGAAGATTTACTAACATAAATTTGAACCTTGTACCCTCGACATAAAGTCGATAGTCCCTTACTAAATCTCTAATCTTACACTGGTGCTTGTATGGAAATTCGATTGAATGCCATTTTATTAAGAACCGGTTCGAACCAGTTTTGGACCCCAACGACACGTGGTCACGCTTTTTGTCATTCGAACTATTAAAATTATCGGTTTTGTCCTGTGCGTGTGTATTGTTAATTTTTTGATTTATATTGAACACAGCTTTATCTAGAATGATAATAGTTCCAGAGACAATTGTTCGAAGCGAGTTCAAAGTTTAAAAAATATAGTTTTTTGCTGTTATCTGAAATGCAAAGCGTAGGCTTATTAAGTATCGATAAAATATTTATTTTTTTAATCATTTTATAGAAGTAGGTATATATATTATTAAGTATTTGCTGAAATGTTGGTCTAAAAGAAAAGAAATTATGGAACCCGACCAGATTACTTCTATTATTTGACATTTAAGTTTCGGTTACGTCCAAATAACCATTATGTTAAAGAAAAAGCCTTTATTTCGAAATTATAGACAGACACTTCAATTTCATTTATATGTATATTGTAGATACATAAACTTTCATGGACAGATTAAAAAGGTATTAAAAATTATTTATTTTAAAATACATTTTTAATCTGTCCAAAATTGCTATACAGACACCTAAACTAATGTTTGTCCAACACTCCCTTACCTGGATTCTACAGTTGACACTTTTATGGTACTGGAAAATAAAATTGAAATATTTGAAGAAGTTTTCGCAAAATTAAAATTGAATAAAGACCCGCCTAAAGCTCCTCGCTCACCTGCAATTTCGTTCCATCGCCAAATGCAATTATAACACGTCCAAAACAGACAGCAGTTTTGTTCTTATTAAAATTAATGCGAAAATCAATCAATTCAAACTTCCACCCCCGCCTTTGTGATGCAATAACATTTTTCTTGGCACCACCCCCCTCGATCGAGACAATGGTAGAAAGGTTATTAATATTCCGATATAAAAAACACCGCGGCTAGACAATAGGTGTTGTTAATTTACTCATTATGGATTCATGGGGTGCCTTCCCCGGGAGGGAGACGCATTTTGGTTAAATTCGCAATGTTTGGATCAAAATTATGTTCTTGGCGTGTTGAGTGCAAGCCGAGGATTGGAGTTTGATTCTCTGCAGGTTAATGTAGAGAATGAAGTCGGAACTTTTTGGCGAGAACGGGAGAAGTCAATTTTTCACGTTTTTGGGAGTTTTAAGGTACAAAAGTGATAAGTATATTGTGCGTTAAAGTTCTGTGCAAGTGTTAAGAATCGGAAAGTTTAAATATTGACGTTTTCGCATTTTTCTAAGAAGTCCTTTTTAACTCTAGTAATTACTATCACTTTACTGGAGTGTCAGGGACTTAATAATAAGAAGACAGACATTTTACGTTAGAGATACTCCACTTTTTTACTTGAGAACGGCAGAAATGTTTCTAATATATACGAAAGGAGTTGCCAGTATATAAAAGAGAAGAAGAAGAATGAAATTGGGGTCTGGGTATTTTTGGATGTTCCTCAAATTGTACTGTGGCACCTACAAGCTTAGCACTCTTGAGGATACACGATTGGTGTGAGGTGTGACAGAGGTTATATTGTTACATGGATCGACTGTTTCTTATCACACTGTTATCCCCGAATTCCTGTTCCATTTGTACATGACCTCGATCGATACATGGCAGTGGTTTAGACTTTACATCCGAGCGCGGTAGGTTCTAAGTTCGATTACCGGTCGGGTTAATTTAGGAAATGAACTTTTCTAAATTGTCTCGGGTCTGGATGTATTGGAAGACACTCCTAGTAGTTGTCGTTTGGTTCCCATAGCACAGGGAATGCTCTGGTTTGATATCTGATGGTTGGTGTATACTGTCTGGTACATTATAATTATTATTATAAATACATATTATTATTATAATTATTATTATATATATTGGCTTGATGGTAGAATGCAGTATTTCAGTGTGCAAAGGCCGGTTTGACAAAGAAGCTGTCAAAGCGAAGAATATTATAGTGGTCACATCAGTGCGATAAAAATTGATATTGTAATGAATAATCGACATAATATGTAGCATATAATTTTTTTTTCATTCTTCACGGCATGTCGCACAGATCAGCTCATTTGCCAATGTCACGTATTAATAGAATCATAAAAGAATCAACACGAAACACGTTTGAAGTAAATTCGTTTTTTCTTCTTATCGTCAAATTCTTCCAATAACGTGATAGTAGGCTTTACTGAAGTTATAAAGAACTTCTTGGAAGAGCGCGAGAACTTCAGCTATGTACATTTATTTAGATCTCCTCCATTCTTTTCACTTACACATAACTTTACTTATACTATTACTTTTGTACTTTAAAACTCCAAAATATGTAAAAAATAGAAATCTATCTACATATATAAAAGGCGATGTATGTATGTATGTATGTTCCTTATGGACTCCGAAACGGCTGGACCGATTTCGATGAAATTTTCAAGGAATCTTCAGATTGGCTTAGCGGGTGTTCCTGTAACGTTTCGTAGCGATCGGATCAGTAGAATTTTTTTGTTGTTTTTTACGCCCAGTGAAACGGGCCAGGTTTGCTAGTCATCATATATACAAGGTGTTACAAAAATACCCTATTCTACTGAAAGGGGGTGACGTACCCATGAAATTGAACAACTTTCCCCAATGAACATAACTCGAAATATGAAAAAAAATTTTGGACCTCTCATACTAATTTCATCAGCTGAGCGCTCATTTTGTATGAGAGGACCTAAATTTTTTTTCATATTTCGACCCATGTTACTTAGAGAAAGTTGTTCAGTTTTATGCGTACGTCAACCCCTTTTGGCAATATAGGGTATTTTGTAACACCTTATATAAAAGGCGATGCATGTATGTATGTTCCTTATGGACTCCGAAACGGCTGGACCGATTTCGATGAAATTTTCAAGGGATCTTCAGATTGGCCTAGCGGGTGTTCCTGTAAAGTTTGGTAGCGATCGGATCAGTAGAATTTTTTTGTTTTTTTTTTTTGCAGTATCAAATTAATTATAAAAACTGTTTAATTTATTTTAACTTCAACTAACGCCCAGTGAAACGGGCCGGGTTTGCTAGTTATAAATAAAATGACAACCTCAGTTCTCCCGTTCCCGCAAAAATGTCAGTACATACAGTTCTTTATTCAAACGATTATTTATTTTCATTCTAATTTTTCAGATTCTCATTTTCCGATTCTTTATTCAAATTATTATTTTCATTCTCATTTTTTAAAGAGTTCATCTTCATAATGGAACAATTTTAAAAGCGATCTATTTGAATGAATAATCGAATAAATGAACGCATTCGCTCATCTCGGATACATTTCGTAATATATACAAACGAAATCGCAGGCAGAAAATAGTGTATATTAAAACTGAATAATCGAACGCTATTAAACCATAAGAAACTTCTTGCGAAACATCTGGTATTGTTGTACATATGACTAACAAATGTAATGTATTATGTATGTGTTTGTAATTAAATCGATCATATGTCTAACACGCCATCAATATTAATTTGCAATTACAATGTCTCGCCTATAATGATTAGTTCCAGCGTTAGTGTTTTGATTAAAATTGAATTTACTTTATTATTTATACATCAAACTAAATAGATACTTGCTTTTGTTATAATAATTAAATAAATAAGTTGTTTTCATAAAAACATTTAAAGTTTCTGAAGATAACGATATTTTAATATATTTTTTTTATTAATAATATTTTCTAACAAAGTAACTTACTTACTAGAAGTTTTATAAGATCTCTTATCAAGTTTTTTATACTCATGTGCAATTGTTTCAAAAAATAATTCAAAAAAGTTAAAACAATATGCTATGTGTTAAAACAATAAAAAAATGTATTGATTAATTTAACGATTTACAAATTGTGAACACCACCGTAAAAAAATGAATTTAATTAAAAAACACAGAAGCTATTGGCATCTGTGGAGATAAGCTCTGTTTCTATAACAAATAGCGCCCAGTTTGACACATTTTGACAACACTCTGAATTCGTGACGTCATAGTCCGATAGCGTCATCTGCTTCTATCTCTATTACATACACACATACATATCTTCACGCTGAACCCTTAATGGGATAGTCAGAGAAGACGGAGCGCCAAGTATCGCGGTCCTTACATACTTCTTTCGCTTCCTCAAATCTCATCATTATTAATTACTATTTTAAAAATCAAGAACCTCACGAAGGACGAATATTTTTTGTCGCAATTGCGTATGTAACTTGGATTTTTTTAGTTTAACGTGAAACAGTTTCAGTAACAGTCTTATCTTATCTTAAGGCTGTTTATGATACTAGAAACATTTCCTAAAGATGTTTCAGAAGAATTTTCATGAAGTAAAATACATGCATTGCAATTGATAGCAATAACAATCAACAGTTTGCAGATTACACTTATTGGAATAGGTGCTTCGCATGGAGGCACAATAAAGCTTACCGATCATTTTAATTCCTACGATACAAAGAGAATCTTAACAACTACGGGATAAGAAATAAATTTCAATAAAGCATTGAACACGTAGAAAGAAGTTCTTCAATCCAATTTAAACTTAAATGTTAAAATGGTAAAGACTATTTCGAATGAGCGGAGACAGCCTCGTCACATGTCACTACGCGTTAGTTTGAACCGAGTAACACGTGTGCTGAATATGTCAATTCATTATAAACTTTGCGTCTCGTAGATGATTTGTGACATATTATCGGAATAAAGCTGTATCTGTTTCTATACTATCCATTAAGGGGGGTATTGTTCGATCGGCTACGACCGAATTCTGAGTAATTGACGAATTTCGTGAGACAGTACAGTACATAATAGATTGTATTTAATTAGTCTCCGTTTGATAATTGTTCCCATTAACTGTTATCGTTTCAAGTTATTTGTTATCTAACGTATTAGATATTATACACTATTTAATTTTCCTTGGTTGAGCAATACCTTTCTGGACAAATCTCGCATCGGTTTTAAGAAACTTTCGTAACGTTTGAAACTGTAGATGTTTGCCTTCCCCCAATATGACATCTTGGAGGCAACGCTCGAAATACACTAGTAACAGATGTGTCGTATTAAACGAAGCACTCTGTAAACGAACAAAGAAAAAAGTTACAGATGAAAAGAAATGATTCTTGTGGTGCTTGTAGACAGGCTGCATGCGAATTTGTAGTGAGAGACGAAGTTATAACGAACATCAACGCGAACGAAAGAGAGAAACGCCAAAGCGGTAGAGTTGGAAACGATAATTGTGCAGCTTTTAAACATAGGTGCGTCATTCCTTCAGCGATTTTCAGTGACTCAATTATGTAAACCTGACTGACTAAGAACGTGACTAAAGTATATATAATGATGTCATTACAATACTGTAATCGACTTCGCATCTCTGTCGAAACTGTTATCTACATTTAAGGCATTATCTTAATAAATGGAGCGTGTGCTGACATAAAAAAATACGCAGTAGGTCCTGTGATCGCAATGACGTAACCAGTTAAATTGTAAACTCGAGAATTACCGTGCAACGAAAGAAACAAAAGTTCGAAAATAAGCGAGTCTTTGATGATAAATAATTTATCACTCCACTAAAACTGGACAAGAAAGAAATGTTGATAAACATCGAACATTAAATATGTAACTGTTGACGAACATAAAACGATGGAAGCCAGACACACACGCATGTAAATATCAATTCGTAGGAAGTATAACTTTTATTAGTTTGACGCACCGTAGTCGCACTTATGGAGAGTGAATTGAGATAGAAACAGTGTCTACCTACTTATATTTCACAAGTGTTTGAAAATCGTTTAAATTGTACTTAAGCATATCGCCTTGTTTCCTATTTTCAGTTGGTTTCAGTACACAAATTAGTCTGTAAAATTTTAAAAACAATGAAGTAATGTCTAATGTGCGATCCTAGGATCTCGTATTGCTGCAGCTTCGCTAATTATCAACATCCAATCGGTGTCTAATAGCTACTAAAAATATATATTACAGTAACTTTGTAGTCATAACTAGATGAGTACAAATACACGATTTAAAACAGTTTCTAAAAATTCGTCAAATAGCGTATTGCACGGCTCATTTGCAGGGTCCCGCTCGGTTGATCCGCTATCTACTGGGAGAGCGGCTCCACCGTACCCTAATCGCTGATTTTTCGTAACGCATCGACTAAACTAATATACGACACACGAGAGTTCTTCACGACGGCGTACACTCACGTGATTTTATCTGTCTTCCGTGCTCTAATGTCCGTCTTGCGGGCGTACGCTAATAGAATCAACAGGTGCACCGCAGGGTGGTCTAATCGGGCCGCTACAATTTTTTGTTTATGTTTCACGAATTTATCGCATACGTTGACGTCTCGAGGCGCGCGTTTGATTCATAGGCTGCCGCTGTCGCTTTTTAATACTGATTTACAATAAAAACGGCGCGGTTCCACCGGCGATTGATGTGAGTTATGATTAATGTTTCGTCTTTGATGTTCTGCTGCTATGAATCTATCGAGTCGACTTCTGAATATCGACGCGACTCGTGTATAAATAAACCGGCACAAATCGGACGGGGGCGCCGGCATCGTTTTAGTTAATTATGAGCTTATTAAAGAAACATTGCCGGCCGACTAATCATGTTTTCTAAAATCTTGATACATGTGAGGAGCGTACTTCCTCCATTATCGGAGAGCGCTTACGTCACGGAGTCACGATAGAGCGTTGTCACGGTACGCTCAAATTACTATTTGTCTCTTTTTTTGGACGAAACTAAAATTAGACTAATCAGCATCGAGTACAAAGAAGCAGATCGCTTTCATCATCGACACGATGATGTTTACGTCGATGTTCTGAGAAGCGGGCCCCAGCATTCAATACTTGGAAATAAATATGTGAGTTTGACATTTGCTTTCATGTGGCTCGCGTGTTTCGGGCTGTAATTACGATTGGGCGGTAATTTCGGTCGCCTTACTGCTTTGTACTTAAAGTGCACTTTGTCCTTTTTTATCTAAAATAACTCTAGTACTTTTTTTATTAAATTATCGTGCGTGCCGATTCTGACAAGATGATAGGTTGTGTTTGATGAGGCATCTGATTGCTTCTCTTGTCGACATCTCGGATTTGTTGCTTTCTCTTTGATTGACTGCGTTTAGAAATCAGTCTGTGTTCGTGTATCAGTAATATCTTGAAGGGGTCATGGATAAATGTCAATATTCTGATAGACAATGATAATTTTATGAATTTTGATATAGAATAATTAATTGTCAAGACATTGTTCATAGACTAATGTAAAGTTTTATGAATTGCGGTTTAAATAAACAGTAAGTTATATTTCAGAGACAAAAAGCATGAGTTATTCAATTAAATACAATTACATATGTCTATACTTATTAGGAATTAAACTGAAAGAATTAATGAATCATCATGATGAATTTTCTGCGAAAAGTTAGTGAAAAAGCAGCAATTCTTCTGTAAATCATTTAGTATTTTCTGCGTATATTCGTGTTAGTTTCACTTGTGTCAATACACACCATCGATAAATGTCAATATGTCTGAAATGTTCTTTCTATATTCAGTCCGAGTATCATTAGTCAACTAGGTTCAAAGATAATTCACTGTCGAACCGTCCGCGACTTTACGACGTCTCGGAGTTAATAAGAGAAATGTGTACGCATGTACCGAACTCGACCAAAAATAACAAAATTAAATCGAACGACAGACAGACAGTCGTCATAAACTAATTTCGAATGTTTTCGTTTTGGTAACAAAAATAGCGTGATCACTCTTTCAAGTCTTGCGCCGGAGTGACATTAAAAAGGGATTTACAGTTGGATTTTATAACAGCGCCATCTATGAGCGTCGAGATGAAAGTTAAGATTTTATTGCCTAAAAAAAGGTGTTTATGATTTATGCGCGTCTATTACCGCTTTTGGAATAAAATGGCAGCTCCTGTTTCTTCTGAATGACTGTTATGCTTCAAATTTTATGTGTATTTTATTAAATGTTTGTTCTACGCTCTGTCAGGTGTATTTAGTGCTTATAATTACACGTTACATAAACAGAGACGTTTTACGTAACATTACTTCATTTAAAATCTCCATTCACTGGATTTTTAGATGAATGGTGTCATATAGACATAGGCAGATATTATTAAATAAGAACGCGTTATGGTAACTTTAGTTCAATAATAAGTTTAAGGACATTTACTCGTAGTTAACAGCTAAGAGTGGTTAAAGAAATTAGAAAAGTTGTATGAGCACATTTTTTTTTAATACATGCATACATGCACACATATCTTCACGCTGTATTTCCAAGAGGGTAGTCAGAGAGGACGGAGCGCAAAGCGTCGCGGTCCTTACATGTAAAATATCAAAAAGTCTGAACAAGAAAACCACCTAATTAAAAGAAACAACCGGCCGTGAGTCTTAACTCCGCACAGTGAAAGGTTCCGTAAACAGTTGTTCAATTTTCATTTAATAGGCAGCAAAAATAAATTCGTATTTCATAGCATTTCTCAATGACATTATGAAAAACCAAGGTATTTCTTTGGTCATTGAGCATTTAACTGGAAATATCACATATTTCAAAAACTACACAAAGTATCTTATTCAAATCAATTTCCTTTGACAGTACTTTTCCAGTTCTACTATCTTAAATTTTTTAAAATTTTCCATCCCTTGTTGATAGTTAGAAGAGGAAACACACTTTTACTACTTTAGAAGTGGATATCTCAGCAGCTATTTATTGACTTTAAAGTTACTTTGAACTTCCATATAGTTTCTGAACACGTATCTAAAGATACTCAAGAAACTGTCACCCTTGCGGGCCTTGGAAAAGAATTCTGTTAGAAATAAGTTGTACCTTTTGCTCTCTGTGTGTAACATACTTATTGTATTGTATATGTTGTTGCTTGAATATTTCCGAAACTAGAAGAATTTGATTCTTTGCTGGTAGAAGCCCACATATACTACATTCTTATATATTAAACTAAACGTAAAGTCGTGTGTAAACTGTCGTATAAATGTGGCTGAGCAGCACTTTGACCAGCAATTACGCCAGCATACTTTTCGATTGCACGAAGCGTTTTCCACTTGCCTAACCGCTCTGGTCTTCTTACCATTTGCGTAACATAACATAACAATTGAGTTATGTTACTACCACTTTAATGACTTAAGGAATTATATTTAGATGTCTGTAACACAATGAGGAACACACTGAAAATATTTCTCCATAAACTTATTTTTGATACAAAAGTTCCTTCATTTTCTTTAATAGAACAGGCATTTATCTCAATTCCCTATAAAATTTGATTTTAAACAAATTCCGAGCGAGCAAATTGACGTAGAAAAAATAATTCGGTTAATATAAAAGAAAGAAAGAATGTTGAAAACTAAACTCCCCAAAGAACAAAGTTAGATGAAAAATTGTGATCCAATCAAAACCAATTCTGCGAAACCCTAATAAGAAAAGTTCCTTTCAAAACTGGAATCGTTTATCGAATGTCATCAAAAAGAAATAACGTTTCAGAATGTAACCCTTTTTTCAACTTAATTAAAATCGGGAAAAAAAGAAGAGAAAACACGGGAAAGTTTTTCCCCCGATACGGTTAATAAGAGTCGGAGCCGGACCATAGAGATCGGGTTTTTTTTGTCAAAATTTGTGTTGTGTAATAAAAACAATGTCCCTTGTAGTCTATTGTTGCGGTTGTGGAGTTAACCGTTTAGAATTTACTTACTTTTTCACAAAAAAACTGTAAAAAATTTAGAATAAAAGTTACTTTAATGTAACGTCAAAATGTCTCCTTTTCTTACGTAATGCAAGAACGAATTAGAAGAAGAATTAGTAAAGAACTAACTGAACTGATGAATTTATAGAATGAAAGTATTTGGATGATATACGAGTATGAATACATACACGGCATTTTACCCAGAGAGGACAGAGATCAAGCAACAACAAAAAAACACCTTAACGCAATGGGGTTAAAAAAATTGTAAATAATCGATTACTAAATTAAATGTCCAGTAATCGATTTTCAGATTCAGATGATTCTATGGTTCTGCTATGCCATAGATAACTATGGCATAGCAGTGATAGGTTTATAGCTCGTCGCCTGAACCATTTTATAATAAGTATAACATATTAAGCGCATTGTAGGTACCTATTATAATAAACATTATAGTTGTCGCTCAATTACCAACCCGGCACTCGAACTCGCACTCGTCACGCCGTACGCGATGTGGTTAATGTGATGTTAAGTAACAAATCCTCGACGAATGTTGATGACGCGACGTCCATCCATTGACGGTGCAGTGTTCAGTCGACGACCGCGAGGCGGACTTTTTGGTGATGTTGGCATTGTATTTAGATTTCCTATTTTTGCGTTGTTGGGAGTTTTAAGGTACAAATATGATAGAATATTGTGCGTTTAAGTTCTGTGCGGGTGTTAAGAATTGGAAAATTTGAATAAATATTGCAACTGAAGTTATCGCGATTTTCCAAAAAAGTCCTTCTTAACTTCAGTAAAGATTACTATCAATTTACTGGAGAGTATTAGGGACTTAGTAATAAGAGAGACATTCTACATCAGAGATACATCACTCATGTAAAAAACGATACAATTTTCAATAAGTATAAAACGAATTAACAGTATATAAAAGAGAAGAAGGAAAAACGACCGCGAGGCATTCCATTGTTAACGACGAGGTCAACTCACCGTTGCTTTGTCAACCACCTGAAGACAAGTGGACGCTGAAAGGCAAGGCAGTTAGTTGACGTTAAATTTCACAATTTTCTTACCGGTCCAGCCCAATATAGACGAAGATTAACATTAATTTAGAAAAATCGAATAGCCTGAACATTAGTCGGCGTTAATTTTAAATCTTCACGTAGGTACATTCCTAAAGAGAGACACACCGGATTCTTTCTCTTCCTCGCTTCCTCAAATCTTTATTATTTTCATGCGTTTGTACAACTACCGATGCAAGTTATCGTCTACTAACAATAATTACACGAATGTATATATATTATTACATAAATATAAAAACTACTGTACAAAGTCCATCCAAAAACGCAAAAAGAATCACCCCATTCGGATTCAAGTGCCTCTCAACATCATAGGCATTGCAAAAGCCCGAAATATTTGAAAGACGTAAACAGACGTAGTAGCAAGTAAATTTTGAATACGTTCATTCAGCTTGTAGTCATTAGAGCATTGAATCGCCGAAAAGTGAGTACAACACAGCCCTCTAATAGGAACCCCGGCTTTTGATATAGTAGGTATGTCTATGGTACTTTAAATACATGAACAGATTTGCGTATCTTTTCGTTGTGCCTCCAATTGACTGCATTTTTGGATGCCTTTATATATGTTCGCCATTAAATGAAACGGTTGAACTAGCTTCATGAAATGTTGTTAAAAGTTTTTATGTATGGTTATGTTTAGGTTTATAGTACAGTGTAGTTAAAACACTTATGAGTTATTAGGTTATTACGATGTTTAAATTCGAAATAATAACGCAAGTGAATACTTTTAGTAGATTTTTTAAGAGCTAAATCAAGGTTTAGAACCTGTATTGAGAAAAATCGATAGCAATTTATTTAGATATGATTTTAATTAAAATTCATTGACAAACCATTGAATGGTGAAACAAAAATATTCTTTTCAGACTTCCCTTAATATGTCATTGATTTTGTTGTATTTTTCAATAAACAGAAAAAGATTAGGATTTTTAATTTTACAGATTTATGGACTGGTCAAATACTAGGACAGGCGAGTTCTAGAGACTGACCACATTTGGGCAAACGTAAGGGTATGGCGTCCTTTAGGGCCATGGAGCGATGAGTTCTGCGAAATGGCTGATAGTTATTGGTTAAAAAGAAGCAAAGGTCAGGTGAAAGAGGATTGTGTTCAGCTGTGGACTGATATAGGCTGATGACGATAATTTTAGAGTATTTAGATAATAATAATACTCCAAATAATAATACTGCAGACAATTACACAGATTGTGTGACCCCAAACTAAGCAGTAAGCTTGTACTATGGGTACCCACACAATGAACTCTGGGGGAGTTCCCATTAACACATATTTCATTGAGAAGTTATGCAATTCGCAAGTGGCAGACCCATGCTGCATCGCAGCATAAATTGGGCCGACTCGCCCGGTGAAATACCACCTTCTCACAAAATATCGGCGTGAAATAACAGCATCTATTGCTGTTGTTTCTTTCGGTGAGTGAGAGAGCCGGTGTCCAATCTCCCCACTTTCCTTGGACCTCCCTTTCCTAAAGGCCGGCAACGCACACGTGACTCCTCGGACGTTGCGGGTGTCGATGGGCGGCGGTGATCGCATTTTTATAAAAAAAATCATTTTTGTAATATACTAGTGTGTAAACAAAAAGATCGACTCCAAATCTTCACTCAGAGTATTCCACACGACTTCGAGCGGATAGTGTGGGCAGTTGGTTATTATTACACCAAACAAATAGCTAAATTGACTCAAATGCTGTATCACTGCCCGCTTCGCCCACTCACTGACCGTTAATTGTTAATATCGATAATATTGATTGATTGATCGATGGGCGTCGATTGTTTAGTTGGTTGTGTTGGGATGATGTTCAAAAATAAACAAAACGAACGACTAAACATTTACATCAAAGTTTCAGAAAAAGGACTGCGTCAGACATACTGATGGACACAGCGGCCATTCCAGGTGTTTCTTTTTAAATTTTGGACAGAACACTAAAAAATTACAGCATTACCGTATATACCGGTATAGCTATTCTTGTCATGTTTATCAAAAATAGTTCGGAATGCTGAAAATCCAGGAATTCCCCAAAAATTTAAGTTTGAAAAGGTTAGGATCGACAGGATCTAATGCAATGTTCTTCTATTTTTTTCTGCACTTGACTAGTAATTCTTACATTGCCATCTGAAATAGGAAATTTCAGAATTCCATTCAGAACAACGTTATGACTTCTGAACGTATTTAAGAAATCATTGGAGAAACGTTCATATGGAGTATACTTCTGACCTCTTTGAACATTTACTTTCACAGGAAACATTTCTGAACGTATCTTTCAATGTTTAAGTAACATTTCATCGATAAAATAGTTATTGATGGAGGTATTTAATGGTCAGTGGTTAATACGGTTAATAAGTAACCTTGTTTAGTTCTTGTTTAGGATCATAAAATGTGATATTTATTTAGTGCAAGGATTACCGACGTTTGGTGCCGATCAATCATTCCATTGAACATATCCTGTTTCCCTTCTCTAGTGCTGTTCTGTTCCAATCACTTATCGATCAAATATAAAGATTTTATCGATAAATTAACGTTAACTGATGCATTAGTGCGAGGGTACTGCTATTACCTCACGAGAAAATCCTAAGAATAATTGAAAAAATCAGTCAAGCGTGAGTTCAACTTGTGCACAAAGGGTCGGTACGATACTTATAAACGAAAAATCTCTGAAAATGATTTCTGAAAATTTATAAGACCTACAGAGCAAAAGTGTAATATGTATGTAAGCTGTAACGACAATTAATTAATTACGACGACAGTAATCTATTGACATGGAGATGAACATAAACTTTAATGCAGGTGCAGTTAAATCTTTTTTTTAAATTTAAATACAGTAAATACAGTGTGAAAGTTTAAAATAGAATTTGTAATAAATTTTTATTTCAAAACATTTTCATATTTACGAAAATTCTTATAGTGTCGATCTGTGTGTTCTTAGAAGTTAGTTATTTTATAACAATTCAAAAGCAATCGTTTGTATCATGATGTCTTTATCGACATCGATACGATTACGTCACTAAGTGTAGCCAACTGTCAAATCCAATTCAGCGATGCCCCCGCGCATGTAATTGATTTATTGATCGTACGTTACATTCGATACGAGATGACTTGCGCGCATACTCAGTTAACTACAAGGCTACTGCATCCTTTGACTGTAATTTTCTATCAGTTAACCGGCTGACCTCACCGATATATCTCTTGGTTAATGCTAGGGGAAGATTGCATATGGATAGATTATAGATAGATATAATATGAGAACGATTAACGAAGAAATATTGATCGACGTGTGTCGGAGTTGTGATGAAGTCCGAGTTTTGATAGGAAACCTAGGATTTTGACTAAAGTACGGGTTATGTCTAAACGGATATTTGATTATTACGTAACTCTTAGCAAACATGGAAGTATGATCAAAGTTCAAACTAGGTGTTGTGACATATTCAATTAGCATTAATAACAAGCAAACCCAAACAATATCTAAGCCATTTTCGCAACCTCGAAAGTATTTGGTGCGCAAAATTCGCATTTATAACTCTGTAATCTATGATACAGGTCAATCTAATAATAAAGAACCGACCAAATACGTGGCGGATCACAGCAAAAGGATTCCGCAGTCGGCATGAACGTTCACGGTTAAAACTCAGTTTAACCGTTTACGTATTTTGTTGGGTAGTACTCGAATAATATATTTAAACATGCGGTTCTTCTTACCGGCAGCAAAAATAAATTTGTATTTCATACTATTCCTCAAAGACACTATGAAAAACAAAGTTATTTTTGCGGTCGGTAAACTCGAAACGATCTTTTTTTAACAAAAAAAATTAAACCGAATTCAAACTAAAAACACTGAAAAGTATAAAATAATTATTAACTTTTACTAATCGAACGTCGAGTACAAAAATAACTGCAATAAATGTAAACAAATAACTATACGATTAAATATGATAGTCTAAGTTCTCCTCTTATATTTAAAAATACTGGACCGATTTAAACAAAAACTAAAAATACAGTTACACAAAGGAAGCTTAAAGATAAATCTTCAGATGTTAGTTTTACGAATTTATTATTTTATAAATATGGTATATTCGCAATTAAAATCAAAATTTTACTGCGCTTAGGTAGTATTGTGATTAGAAATAATTCTTCGGTATTCACATATTCTATTCTTACCTCTTTCTCTTTAGCAGCGAGCTCACTCTCCAGATTACTCCCTTGGTTGGCGACGGGACTGCTCCTCGTCGAGTTGCTGTTGCTCCTACCTGTGGCCGCTACATCCATCTTTTGTTCTACTTCCTCATCAATATCAGTCTTCTCTTCTTTGATATCGGGACTGAAGTTTGGTATTCTAGTTTCAGTGGCCTGGTCCCTTGTCGGTTCTATGTGAGTGCCATTGGTTCGTGGCGGGACTGTTGCTTGGAGGGGAGTAGGGCTGGTGGTCGCTAATTGCTCTTTGAGTGTGGTCACTTCTTTTTCAGCCAGAGTGGCCCTCTGTAACAATAAACAGTTACATTAAGTAAAAGTTTGTATTTTAATAATATACGGAATAATATGGAAGTCTGTAGAGATGTTTTAGAAAAAGTTAAAAAAAGACTGATGTTCTACCCCTTATACAATGTATTGTGTTCTTATGTTTCAAGGTTCGAGTTGGTGACTTTTTTCATTTTTTATTTTATAGACTTGTATAAAACTGCGTTTTAATATTATTTTTATTTATGAAGTAACATTGATAATTAATTTTCACAAATTTCCATACTTATTAGAAAATATAAAAAAAATTAGAAATTTTAAATACATTACAGACGACCTAGATGGCGCAGTGGTTTAGACGTTAACCCAAGCGCGGAAGAAGGTTCCGGGTTCGATTCCCGGTTGGAACTAGAAAATAAACTTTTCTAGATTGTCTCGGGTCTGGGTGTACTGGGAAACGCCCCCAGTAGTCGTCGTCTGGTTCTCATAGCACAGGGAATAACCCTAGTTTGAGATCAGATGATAGGTGTGTATCGTCTGGCGCATTATTATTATTATATTATATTATTAAACTGCTCTTATGCAAAGTTTTGTTTTCGCCCTTTCATTAATATTATGTTAGATCTGTCGGTATGTAAGTGTAAGGTTTTTGTGTTAATTTTTAACGCACGGTACACCAAATGTAGCACTTTCCGAATGCAAACACATATTTTATTCCGATTCGTCCAATAACAAGCAATCCGTGCATCCGCTGTCGAGATGGTGACGATTAGCCCGTGAATGGGCTCGCGGTGAATTCGACGGGAAGTAAATAACAAAGGACGGTACATAAAGAACAAATAGTATGAGAATTGATAATTAGATTAAACACAAAGGTCGAATTTCATTGAATTTATTGCGTTTAATGTACGTAAATAAATATATGTTTCCGCTTTAAAACAATAAATTAATTTTGCTCCGTAACTAATTTTGTGACAGTGTAATTTGTCTATGATTTTTCTACATAACGTTCTATACTAATGAGCAATCTTGTATATACAGGCTGTTCTTAATTTGACAATAGCTCTATTTATAATTACATAAAAAATAACCTTAGTAAAAATCTTGAACAGCTACAATTATTACTAGTCAACGTAGGTACCTAATATTTCGACCATGTAGCCCAGGCAAGAAGACAAGGCTACGGCGTTCACCGCCTGTTGTAAAAGGCAATCGAATGAGAGTGAGGGCTGCACTCCTAAAAATTACCAGACAGCGACAGTCACGCCATCATTACGCAACCAGTGACTAATAGTAATAAAAAATTGGTATCATGTATGAGGATTGCGTGTCTATTGTGCCATGACCGTAAAATGCATTTTTCAAATTACATTACATGAATTCTCGTTTTGACAGCAGATATCGCGCGATATCTGGCTGTCGCATGCTGACTGCAAGGTAGTTAATAAGCGTGGCGGTTATCCAACCATGCAACTCCTAGTATGAGTACAACACGTGTAGCCCGCGTTTTCGTTTACGTGGCACTGTGAAGGTATAAGGGGGGTTCGGTCACTGCCCTTCTTCTCCTAAGATGTTAGGATATGGACAAATCAGTCACGATAGACAAATTAAAAACAGGACATGTCATATGCTATATTATTAAAGGTAAAAGGCTAATTACTGCAGTAATTGCGTAATTATAATAAAAATGTATTGTAAATTCACTAATAAGTCATTAGTTAAAGAAAGCAAAAACGCACGCATGCGTGCACGCCTTGCCCGCTCGTCTGCGCAGATACCATCGCAGTGTGAACTATCATGGGCGGAGATTGCGTTGTAGGGTTCATACACACGTGCAGTGATTACGCTACGATTTTTATACCATTGACATGGATTGTTTAAACTGTTTGCAATATATGTATAACACAATTAATGACAATTGATATGCACGTTCGCTTATAATTTATGTATTTTCTGAAGTATTTCAATATAGTTTTTACTAAAATTTGAGATGACTCCAGTTTGAATCTTGCTGGAAAAATATACTATAATAATAAGTAAGTAGTTGTAAGTTTGTAAATATTAACATATGTATGTACTTTTTGTTAATAAAGATGTTATTACGTCTTTCATGTCAACCACTATAATAATAATATGTCACAATTTCAACACGTGTTTTAAGTAACTTCACATTAAGAAAAATGTATACATAAATATTATAATGTTTAGTTTAGTTTAAGTTTGTAAATATTAACGTTAGGATATGTATGTACTTTTTTGTTATAAATATTATAATATATTATCACAGTATATGAGACATTATATTATTTTTTACACAGTTTTAAGTATTTTTCGTTCATAGCAATGAAAGGAATTACTAAAAAACCTATAGTTAAAAATCTATGTAAAATGCATAGAAAAAAAAGTGGTGTTAGCTTTATGTCTATTTACAATGTCATGTTTTGAGGAAAGTTTAATTTTTATAAAACAGTAGTTTCAAAGCAACGTAATCGCAGCGTTCACGTCGGATCGTGTGAAATATATTTAGGAACGAATAGTGAGTTCATTCTACGCACATTTTATTACATTACAGATGAAAACCGCGATTACGGGATTAATTACTGATGATTTTATTATAATATTCATGATTTTGTTACCGAGATGTTACGTTTCACTGAAATTAATTCGAAAGTTGATGAATTAAAAGTTTTGGCTTGTCTAGGAGTTCTTTTAGAAACATAATATGAGAACAGTCACTTTTTCGTATGAACGATGGAGAACTATTGTTTTAAAAGCACTTTTCAATGAGAATTGTGGTGTATAACTATTTTCGTGTATTATTACCATATTGAACAAGTAATTCGATTTCATATTAACATTTGTTATATGCGTAAATAGTAAACATGTTTCGATGTATCGCTTTTCAATATGAAAACCTCAGCAAATTATAAATCCAATGCTTTCTTATAAATACACAATTTATGGTGTGATAATTTGATATATTTCGTCGCTCTTACACATACTGGCACAGACACGTAAATTGGTAACTCATACCCAGAAACGAAAAACAAAAAATATATATCGAATAAAAGAAGTACAGTATAATTATTTGCACATAGAAAGAATGAGTGAGGAAAGACTGACGAAGAAAATCAACAGGGCGAAAGCAAGTGGTAAAAGAGGTCAGGGATGACCAAGGCTGACTTATGAAGATCAAATACCCAGAGTGTTAGCTGACGGAAATGTCAAAAGCACTCGTATACCCAGGCGAAAATGTGAAAAATGATCATGATGAAATTTGAGGAAACGAAAGAAGTATGTAAGGACCGCGACGCTTGGCGTTCCGTCATCTCTATGGCCCTGACTATCCCCGTTAGAGATACAGCGTGAAGATATGTATGTATGTGTATAATTATTCTCGTTTTCTAAATCTAAACTTAAGTACAAAAATGACAAATACGATACAAATACCTATGTAATTAAATTTGCCAGATATTGAAGTCGGTGCCAAATCAATTAACAACAGAAAGTCCACTAGTTCGGTAAGGCTTGGCACCAACTTAAGTAAGTGTTAAAGTTTTGTCTGAATCCTAAAAAGCTCTTTTCTTAAACTGATGGACCTCAAACCTTTGATTTAGAAGGCTGAATATTAATTCCATCATCAATAATCTCACCAAGTACCTACTTTGTATTTCTTCGTCACAAAGCAGACATTCCTCTCAAAACTTTTAACGCTACCTTTTGATTGATAATTCCAATCAGGTTAGGAGTTAAACGGTTTTTTGTGAGTCATAGACAATGAACGGTTGATCAATCACGTCCAATTGAGCGCTGTGTCACAAAATGAGCACAAATCGTGGTATTACGTAACCGACAGATGACAAATCGTAGATGCTCCTACGGCCTGAGGTAATGAGGGACACGGTCTCGTCAGTTCAATTTTATGTAGTTTGTAATTTTATAGCCATTCGTTTGCTAGTGATACGTTGCGGTTTCGTATGGGTGAATATGTTACTGCACATACATACATATCTTCACGCTGTATTCCTAATAGTGAGAACGGAGCGCCAAGGGTCGCGTCCTTACATGTCCTTACATACTTCTTTCGCTTCCTCAAATCTCATCATTCTCCTCACACATTTTCGCCTAGGTATACGAGTGCTTTTGACATTTCCATCGTGGTTGTATTATGCTGTTGTACAACAGTTAAACTGGGAAGATCATAATTAATCCGGACTCTCCAGACATTTCGTCAAATTGAAATCTAATTGTCATGTTACAATGTGTTAGTAAAAAGTCGGGCGTATAGATGAAAGTTATACGTTCGTTGATATTTCGAGTGAATGCATCACCGTATGAGTTTTATGAGTTTTAATATGCAAAAGTTCCACATAACCCGGGCTCAGCTTCAAGAGTAGGAGGTTGATAAGCTGTGTGAAGGTTTTTCTTGCATTACCAAAAAAAGATACATAGACACAGAGCCACTGTCAGCCTCATGCCAATACGCTGTATTATACGCTAGCTGGAGTATTTATTATCATAATTTTGGATGACATACCGTATACCGTACAGTGTCTAATTCAAACAAGTCATTGGCAAAAAATATATACGGGTAACTGCCAACGAATAAATTCAATATTTTGATAGGAACGAATGACGAAGAAAATCTATAAAGTGAAAGTGAGTTTGATAGCAGAAGCGAATAAAAACTAATGCTGACTTATGCAAATTAAATAACTTGTGTTAGAATCTAACCTAACAGTTAGATGATTTACAGAGCAAAAGCGAGTGGTAAAATAAGCCAAGGAAGACCAAGGCTGACTTGTGAAGATCAAATAGCTAGTGTTAGCTGAAGGAAATGTGAAAAGCATTCGAACGCCTAGGTGATAATGTGTGAGATTAATGATGAGATTTGAGGAAGCGAAAGAAGTAAGTACCGCGAAACTTGGCGCTCCGTCCTCAATGACTATCCCGTTAGGGACACAGCGTGAAGATATTTATGTACGTATGTGTTAGATGACGGAAATGTCAAAAGCACTCACAAAAAATGTGTGAGGAGAATGATGAGATTTAAGGAAGGGAGAGAAGTATATAAGGATTGCGATGTTTGACACCTCATTCTCCCTGAATATCCCCTTGGCCGTTGGCGATATAACGTGAGATAATGTATGTAATACTTCTCCTATATGTATGTTCATATACATATAGGAAAAGTAGCTTCACTGAATTACGACAGCATGAAAGTATCTTATGTTAACATAATATTAAATATTTTCTAATTAATTTATACGAACGTAGTCGCTGGTAAAAGCTAGCTAAGAGGATAATAAATCAATGTCTAAAATGATCTGTATCGGACATAATTTTCGTCTTCCAGCGACAATGTAGATTTTCTCATCGTGTAAACTTAAAAGTCAACCATTACATACACAATTATAAAGAGATTTTGACCGCCGTATTCGTATTTCGGTTATTTTTAATGATTCAGAATTATTGTAATTATTATTATTTTATGAGTCGGTTCACACACTTGTGTGACGGTTTTGGTAACTTTAATTGAACGTAACACTTTCCAGTTACTCGTATAATGAACGCGCTCGACGATTATATTTTGCTTTCAACGGTTATAATGTTTACTTTCTAGTTATAAAACTATGATTATTGTTTTACAGCTATGGCAGTTAAAATATTATTTTTAGGGTCTCATAGCCGACATGGGAAAAACGCAACCCTTATATTTCATGTCTGTTTGTTTCTTCGTCTGTCTGTCGCGGGTAATTTATTTCATCATCTTGAGCACGGAAACGTAAACTGACAATCCAAAACCATCAATAAGAAATTAAAAAAAAAACAATAAGTTTGACTTTATTACCCTGTTAGGGATGCTTGGCACCCCGTACTCTCTCACAACCCCGTTTGGGATGCTTAACACCCCATACTCCCACACTACCCCGTTAGGGATGCTTGGCACTCCAGACTCTCTCACTGCCTCGCTAGGAATGCTTGGCACTCCAGACTTTCTCACTACCCCGTTAGGGATACTTAGCACTCAATACTCTCTCGCTACCCCGATAGGGATATTTGGCACTCCAGACTCTCTCACTATACCCCGTTATGGATTCTTGGCACTTCAGATTGTCTCACTACCATGTTAGGGTTACAACGTGAGAATATGTATATGTATGGTATATTGTATGTGTTATAAATAAAGAGATCCTGGAAATTTCTCAAGAAATGCTTCTACTCAGAACCGAATGTCTCGAGATGGTTTTTTCGCAAGTCACACCTGAGTCTACATACGAAATGGAGAGAATTGTAGAAGAAACTAAATAACAATTATACTCCAGACCACTCAATATAAGCGATATTGAAGTATATTAAAATATATTTCAGATAAAAGAGAAAGCGTTACAGCAGTACAAAAAAAATAGCGTTACAAATGTACCTATTGAATATGAAATATTTCAGATGTAGAGAAATCGAAAGGTGTTACAAAAGAAGAGAATGATGAATTCCTACAATCATTAGCTATTTTCCGCTCAAACTCCAAAAGCCATTCACACTCGACCATCCAGCACCGATTCATCCAAATCCGAATCGGTGCTGGTTAGCTGACCGAGTCTGATTCTGGAATATCATGAGGATGTTTTGTTGAGAAGCGAAACAAGTGTCGATTGGTGATTTTTGGAGTTTGAGCGGAAAACAGCTGAAGATTTTAGGAAATCATCACATGGAATGGATTTTCGCGAGGTACCACCTAAGTCTGGAAGAGTGAAGTCTGAAATGTCACCGACACATACCTACGGCCACTTTGGGTGCAATATTTAAGTTTTAACTGAAAAAAAAATGACTAACGGATAGATATTCAGTTTTTATATAAGTAGGGATATTTAACAGCTCACCGTTAATGTAATTAACCGTGAGAGCTTCGGCTTTTAACTAAAATTACCAACTGTAATCTCTATTTCTCAAACACTTATTCGATGACTTCGATAGATAACAATTATTTCTTAATATTTTGTAATACCCAATCTTAAAATCTAAGGCTTTAATTGCTACTCGTGTTAGGCGAACAATTCACAATTTGATTCTTATTTAAATATACTAGGATTATAGCGTGTCTTTGTTTAGTTGAATGATGAATAAAAATCTGTTTAGATGTTGACTATTTATTACAAACACACATTTTTAACAAAGATATATTTTAACCTCATATTATAACTAGCTATTGCCCGCGACTTCGTTCGCGTGGAATTAAGAACAGTAGCTTATGTCCTTACTCAGAGATTATCCTATCTTTACCGCCCCTATATATAACGCCCCCCTGTGGGCGCTGCAGGCCTAAAGGGGGGCGGTAAGAGACCCAGAAAAAAAATGGGGGCGTTGTGTAGAGGCCTAGGGGGTGATTTGTAAATTCATTTAGCTAGGAGGCATCTTAGACAACGACTGCATCAGCACTCGACACAGTAGACAAAATAAGTTTGGGAATCTAGAGTTTAGAGGTATACAAAGTTCAACCCTTATGCGCGCGGAATTTTACAAAAATGTAAAACGCGAGTCATATTTGAAATTAATTTCACAGCCGTTAACGTGTAATTTGAATAAAACGTGTAATGTACTCGTATATATTCATAAAAACAGTTTACAGTACGACATCGTGATAAATTTCTAAAATCTTTAGCTATTTTCCGCTCAAACTCCAAAAACTACCAATCGACACGTGTTTTGCTTCTCAACGAAGCATCCTCAGGATATACCAGGATATACCCCACCGACAAGACAATGAAAAATGTAGGTGGATCAAGATTGCTGTCATCGGTGGACATCACGAATCGTCAGCTGTGTTCGTCATGGAAGCCATACGATACACATTCAATAGTAAAATATATGTTATTTCTCAATTTTATTTTGTTAATGTTTCTTTTAATTTTTTTTCTACTCTGGCAAGACAAGCGAGTAAACAATCCACTCGATGGAAATGAACTGCGTCTGCGGCCTACGTGCACATTTAGAATGTCAAGACTAAGGAAGTATAAACAGGGAAACGCGGATTGCGAATTTGTTTCATGCTATTTAGATATAACGGCAAATCAATACTCAATATTGAACTAACAATAAATATTTTCGAACAAAATCCCGAAAGTTTCAGATCCCAGAATTTATTAAATAGAACAATTGATTGATTAATTCCGATGAAAGGATAGAAATTAATACTGAAATCGGAGGGTGCGATTGGAGTCCACGGAGTTATTGTTCAAAACATCGCCATTGTCTCAGACTAATCGAATCCTATTTGTTCATGCTTTCTTTAACTTGGACAATTTGGTATTGACAGCATTTCTAATCTGGTTAAAGTATTAAAGTTATAAACAAGAATCTTGTTTTTCACACGAATTATTCAATGTTGGTTTGACAGAGAAAGAAAAATGTGCTAGTTATTTTTCTTTTCGCGTAGTTTTTTTTACCACGGTGAAAACCTCGAACCAAAAATCATAATGGATGGATCCATGATGGATACCTGGTCGAGTTTCTTGTCGGTTCTTCTCAGTGTCCAGGTTTTCTTTTCTCTTCTCTTTGAACCGAACTAAAGTAGATTTGACGTTCAAAAATACCTTGTAATTGGGTTTACTTGAATAAATTGATTTGACTTTGACTTATGATGAGTTGGCGCTTATATCTCCGTATGTCAAACGAACTTTCGTGTCTACCTCAATGACCGTAACCGCGAGTAAAACAGATAGCTACAATAAGTTTGACAACCTCGCACTGTCGGTATAATTCGTGTCATTTCATGACCGGAGGACGATGCAAGTATACACGTAATTTTGCAGTACTGAAATAATTATTTGTAAAATATTTGTAAATCTTAAATTTCGGCTAGTACTATTCACGAAAATAAAAATATGTCATGTCCAGATGAGTATCGTTGTCACATCGTTGTACTGTGATCCTTCCCTAGTCACGCACTTTAGTGCAGGTCTAGAACCTCGCACCAACAAAAACTAACACGCTTTTAAAGCAAAAGTTCGTTTAATTATGACTCTTGTGGTCCTGTTGTCTACCTGATGGTCTCCACTGAGGCCAACTGCACATTTAGAATACCAAGGCAACAGAAATTCCTTTTTTCGTTTTTCTTTTTTATATCAGAGGGGGCAAACGAGCAAGGGTGTCACCTGATGGAAAGTGATCACCGCCACTCATGGACACCCGCAACGTCCGGGAAATCACGGGTGCGTTGCCGGCCTTTAAGGAAAGAGTAGGCTCGTTTCTTGAAGGTCCCTAAGCCGTAACGGTCGTAATTTCATATTGCGAATGCGTTGGCAATTATGAAGTAAGATATTATGCCTTTTATACGAGAAATTTCACCGACATTTGTAAGCATAGAGACATTACTAATAGAGTAGGATAGAAGAATGAAAATGCATCCTGTCGATAAAAAGAGAGATGAATGAAATTACATTATCTTACAGATGTACGTCCAGCTGCGACCAACTCAATCAATCACCGCAACTGCCCAGAAGGTAACTTATTCACTTTTACTTGTTAAATGGCCTAGTATTAAGTATGAGGAAACATTATGCTAGAAAGATGTCCCTACCTTAGCAGTAAGCACTGTGAAAGAAGAAACAAATTGAGTGAACGAATAATGGCGACAATATAAGATGATAGAAACTAGAAAGTAGAAAGAGATGGTGAAACCAGGTTAAGTAATCGCGATTTAAGTTCTCCAAATTATATTCTAAAAAACCGTAAGGATTGTTTAAAACAGATTTAAAATAGATATAAGTTTTTAAGATTTTTTCATGTGCCAAATCAATAATTTTGCCAAAGATTTAACCCTTCCATGTGTAGTAACATTTCATAAAAACAATACTACGAGAGAAAAATATTTTCGTTCTCATATCAATCTATCATTTACATGAAAAATAAAATTATATGAAAATGAATTTGCGTAGTTATTCGTGTCAGTAACGTTGATATTCTTTTGACGTGTTACAAAATTAATAAGCCGTTTCCCTTTGACATTTCGAATAGATATGACAGAGACAATGTAACGTCATTTCGTCGCTGAAAATTGGCACGAGTCACACACACACACACATTCAACCGTTTGAGTCAGTGTAAATACTTATCGAAGTCTACTTACTAAACTCGTAGGAATTTTTAGTGTGAACTATGATCATTAGGGAAAATAAATACCAGTTAAGATCGGGTATGCTTTTACAAGCAGGGTTCTGTAGCTGTAAGAGGTCTTGTTTCCTTTTACATGAATCTTGTTAGAAATGATAGATCGATCTTCTTGTTCACTTGTTTATTTAATGAGTTATGTACTAGACAAAACCTTGTATCGAACTGACTCATTAATTGACATACGTTATTATATAGGCGGCATAAAGTGCTAATGCGCGCTTTCTAAATAACAATGTACTTGTACAGTAGCTATTATTACAAATATTCGTATAAACTTTATTTTCGGTTTTAGTTTTTTTTTGTTTCATTTTTTTTTTATTATCAGGAAATAAAAGCCATTCACCGTGTCAAAGCTTGTTTCCAATAGAGATATTTCTTTTTTAGGAAACAATTTTTCCGATGGTGCTTGTTATAATTTTCATGGAGAAATTAAAGATTACATACACGATTTCTCCGTTTTTTTTCCCTTTAAGAATTAAAGGGGGGTACATTTTGATAATGACTTTAAAAGCAAATGTCTCGTGAGTCGTGATTGAAGGGTTAAAATCAAAAAGTTCAAAACATTTTCTATTGCATTATTTTTAAGATACCTATCTAAGAATCTAATTTAATGAAGTAAAAAAATTTTGGTCAATCTATCGGATGGGCTCTTTGTGTTAAAAGGTATATAAATTAGAGCATAGGAGGCCTGCAACAAAGAGAAAACCGAAACTATGGATTTCTTATTGATTCGACCGAACCCTAAAAATTAGTGGCACTTTCGTCGACACGATACAATCGCAACGTGACAACGTTCTAAATATTGCGCAATTTAATTACTACCTTTGATCAGTGTTCGAGCGCTGTATATTTTAGTAGCAATTATCTAAATAACTGTTCTGAAATTTTAATACGAGTTTTCCTAATTTAACACAGACGTATTTTTTGTTAACGTAAGTAGGTCGTCCATACTTATTAGCCATGTACATTTTAATTGGTATTTTCGTTTAGCTTGTAAATGTGACAGCTTTTATACAATTAGAACGAAAATTTTTATTAAATCATTGTTCGATTATATCATAATTTCTATTCATTTAAGGACGTTACTATTACGACGCACTTCATATTATCTTATTTAGGCTAAGCTTTAGATTAACCACCGTTTCCAGTTATAACATTTGATCATAGATATTATTTAATCAATCTTGGGAGCAAAAACTATGCCCACATATCTGATGTTTTCGGTTTAATAAACCGGTTTCGGTTAAATAAAACTTCTATACCGAAAACGACTTCTGGCGGTTAGTTTAGAAGTCTGGTGATTGCGAACCGTAGTGGAACGGTCACCTCAGACTTCGGTGTTAGGTCTTTTATTTAACTATTTGAATGTTTTCTATAAAAAAACAAATTCTATTATTTCATTGCGCCTCATAAGCTGTAAAAATAAGTAAACCGTAGTTAATCTAAAGCACTTCCACATTATTTATATTGATTTTACAGTAACTAATTTGAAGTCAGCCGTAGGCGGCGACTTCGTCCGCGAGAACCATCTACCCGGCCCAACTAGAGCTAAGAACAATCTAGGTGACCCCATAAGTCCAAAAAAAAGTTCAATCAAAATCGGTCAAGCCGTTTAGGAGGAAATGAATTACGAACACACGCACAGTTTTATATATAAAGATATATAAACGTGCAATAGAAGTACTAAGATATACTACAATCCATTATTATTTAAGACTAAGACTTCTCATTGTAATTTATTATATACATATTCAGATACATACATACATGCATATCTTCAGGCCGTATCCCCAACGGGGTAGTCAGATACATCAAATTTAAAAAAATTATATTTTATAAATATCTCACGTTAGACTGATTTTTCGTAATTCGATATTTATATATTTTGACTTTTAGGCGGGAACAGGAGAAGTGAGGTTGAGATTTTGTTTAGATTTTCTATTTTTTACATTTTTGGGAGTTTTAAAGTACAAAAGTGATAGCATATTGTGTTTTAAAGTTCTGTATAAGTGAAAAGAATGGAGTAGGTCTAAATAAACATGTGTTGCTGAAGTTCTCGCGCTCTTCCAAGAAGTCCTTTATAACTTCAGTAAAGCCTACTACCACTTTACTGGAGGAGTTTTACGATAAGAAAAAACTAATTTACTTGTGATTCTACTTATAATACGTGACATTGACAAATGCGCTAAATTGTGCGCCATGCCATAAAGAAAGAAAAAAAAATGTATATATTTTATTTCCTTATACCCAATATTATTTATATTATGATTTAAACACCTTTGCAAACGTCCAAATAGCTACCGTTATCTGATCTCGTGCTCATGTTTCATGTTAATTGACTGTTTCACATTGCTCTCAATTAGGCACAATTTTTATTTCAGATGTTAATTTTTTGCGGTTTTCGGGTCCATACTTCTTTTATATTTCTGTATTTATTTTACAATAGCTGTATCTGGTCTCACGTTGCTGTGGTTTAAGAGGTATATTGTATTTATATGAAATAAATAGAAACACGCTTGTATCCGAATGTATTATGTTAAAATTACAAGGGAATTGGTTAAGAACTTCCGGAGTTTAAATTTTAAACAAACGAATATTTACATTATTATTTGTATAGGTATATCTATACATAGTGTAAAACAAAGTAGCTTCCCGCCGTCTGTCCCTCTGTACGCTTAGATCTTTTAAACTACGCAACGGATTTTAATGCGGTTCTCATCAGTAGATAGAATGATTCAAGAGGAAGGTTTATTCGTATACTTTAATATAGTTTTGCGTTATCTTGTTGAAATATGACGATAATAGTTCAAGATGTCGAAAAAAATCAAGCCTACTGAGAGCTTTCATCGAAAATGCTGTCTTATTTCAAAAGTTTAAAAAAATTGACACACATTATGTGGAGCTTCGAAAGCTATTTAGATGGATACGAGGAATTATTATCTACATTGCACCCTTGCGAAGCCGCTAGTTGTACTTATAAAACTGACTATAATCTAATTCTACTCTTACTCTAAATCAATCCTTTCTCTTCACAACTAAATCTATTCTTATCTGTATATACGAGAGGATCCGTGCTGTTCCGCAGCATTGTGTTGATAACACAATTCAAAAATAACGGTCTTATATGATGAGTAATTGTAATCTAGCATAAGTTGAATACAAAAATTGAAAGTCAAGATGAATGTTCACACCTAGCTTCCTCAAACTCAACCAATTTTAGTGGGCAAAAACTGAAATGAAAGAGCTCATTCCAGCGAGTGTTCTTAGACCAAAACGAACCGCGTACTTCAATTAGAACCGGAGATATAGAGAAAGAAAGCTGTGAAAACATAAGAAATGTACCGGAGGAAATCGTGTTTGAGTAGAACTTGAGAAGGGGGAAGTCAGATGATTTCCAATGTTTGATGACAAATCTGTGTATATATTTTTTCCTTTCATAAAAAAGAAATTGAGCAAATTGGTTAGATAGAAGGGATGGAAGGACTCGTAATAGATTTCATCGTTTTTTTTAATATATATAAAACCTCCGGCCCTGACAGCATCTCCAACAGAGTCATCAAAAATCTACCGGCGATTTTAGTTAATCTTCTGGTGTGCATCTTCAATGCCGCCATGCTAAACTGTATCTTCTCCGATAGCTGGAAGCATGCCGTCGTCATCGGCATCCCAAAGCCCGGTAAGCCCCGCGTGATCCCCACCAGCTATCGTCCCATTAGTTTACTAAACGGGTTAGGTAAGCTTTATGAGCGTGTTCTCCTCGTCCGCCTGCGGAGCCATATCGACTCCAAAGGCCTTCAGTTACCCGAACAGGTCGGTTTTCGGGCCCGTCACTCCTGCGTTCAGCAGGTACACCGGCTCACCGAACACATTCTATCCGGCGTTCGGCCAGCCGTAGGGAAACCCATCCTTACCGGCGCGCTGTTCTTTGATGTAGCGAAGGCTTTCGACAAAGTCTGGCACAACGGCTTGCTTCACAAGATGCACCAACTAGAGGTGCCAGAGGTGCTAGAGGCACCAACTAGAGCTCATCTTGCGAGACTACTTGTCACATAGAACCTTTCGCTTCAGAATCGACGGAGCGCTTTCCTTGCATATACTATGTATGCCAGTCATATATTATATGACGGGGCCGTCGGCGCAGTGGCATATGCATCTGCTTACCCAGGTTCGATCCCCGGTCAGGTCTATTTAGGAAACGAACTTTTCTAAATTGGCTTGGAGTCTGGGTGTTACTGGGAACTTGCCCAGAGTTCGTTGTATGGTACCCATAGTACAAGCTTACTGCTTAGTTTCACACAATCACACACACACACATAATCTGTAATTGTCTGGAGTATTATTATTATTTATTTTATGTAATCGTTATCACCATGAAAGTTGGCACGTTAATTTATTTTTTTATGGAGAAGGTTTTTATTTGCTATCCCCTTGTAAGTCGCCACCACGCGGTCGGAGATGCGAGCATATCATATTATTTTACAGTAACGTATTTTAGTGACGTTCCCTTACTTAGGGAATTTTTAATAGATACGTATAGAACAATAGATGGCGCTTATCTGCATTTAATTTTGAACAAAATTATATTAGATTTTTCTTTGTTGTTATAGCTTTATAAGATAGCGAGTACTAATTTTGCTACCGTTGAAATATTTTTCAAAGTAGTTCCAGTGAATAAATAATGTAAAATTAAATCACATTAACACTATTTATTACATACGAATTATAAGTGACGATTGTGGTGAGTTTTCTTGTTGTCTACCCTACTGAAAATGTCTGTGCACGTCACTGACGAACACAACAAAAAAGAAATCCGACAATTCCGAGACGTTCTCAAGTGATGCTCTGTCATACATGTGGCAATTGATTTTTATTTATATTGATTACTTAGAGCAATGTATTATTATTTAAAACTAATACAGACCTTACACCTTACGATATGTTTCCTTCCAAGTACAGAATCCTAACGCGTAACTGCCTCAAAGTTAGGTAGTTTTTCTTTCTCTCTTAGTTCAACGTGGCAGCAATGGACATACAGCCACCTAAATACAGTACAGGTACCTTTAAAAAATCCGTCAAACCCACCCGTTGATGGCGTCGAACATAACCCTTCGGCCGCCGTACGAAGAAAAATTAACGGACTCGCCAGGGTCCGATCCGTCCTCGCATTATACGGACCGCTCACTAATTAATGGCAAAGGATTAAATTCGTACCAAATGGAAATAAAATAAATATGATAAAAGCGTCCCTTCTTGTGCTCAGGGTTTTTTCATTTTATTCCGATGGCCGCGCGCCGTTGTCAATAAGGTACGGTGTTGTTAATTGTTTTAGATAATTTCGTCGTTATAAACAATTGAATATATTACTCGAATAGGTATTTTAAAACTACCGCGCTGTTTTGTGAAACAAGGAAAAATATGGCTACTTATCTTCTCGCACAGAATATGAAATCGCTGTCAATCGCTACTCTTATTTACAATTACTTGTATGGTTATGGTATAACAATGTGTCCAATATCCAGGTCCTCTGCCAACTGGCACATCTCTGTTTTCCTTTCTATCCCATGGTAATACGGAATAAGATCCTTAAGCAATCTCCGAAAACTGTTCGATATTATATTAGTCGTTCGAAAAATACGAAATGTGTGTCTGTTGTCGATTTTTCCCAAATTAAAGGCATTAACCGAGAATCGTTTGCGGCTTACGGGATTGTGTTACGGTCTACTGAACACTACATTGCTTAGAACGGATAGACCAGGACTGAAATATTTGACCGACCTATTGGTGTAAGGTGTGTTTTCATCCTTCTAGCCCATGACTTGTAGGGCTATGGTATATTCTCCCTGTCATAGCGGACACTAAAGACGTAAATAGCGAAATCATACGAGACTAGCTACTGGCGTTAGTTATTGAAACATCTACGTGATCCGAGGAGGCCTGAATTATATAACATTTCAATCACATAGTTGTTGCCAACAAGCCTAAAATCAAATTACTTTAGTTTACTTTAGGTAAATTGGTAGTTTTTTATAAATATGTTTATTATAATCTGTATACATGATGAAAGACTGACGAAGAAAATCTACAGAGCGAAAGTGAGTAGTAAAAGAAGCCAAGGAATACCAATAACTTAAGATCAGATAGCCCGAGTGTTAATCAACTGAAGTGTCAAAAGCCCTTGGATACCTAAGCAAAAATGTGTGAGGAGAATGATAAGATTTGAGGAAGCGAAAGAAAAGCTTGTAAGGACGCGCGACGCTTGGCGTTCCGTCCTCTCTGACTACCCCGTTAGGGATACAGCGTGAGGATACGTACGAATTGTGTATACATAAAAATTGAACCTCCGTATGTTTGGGCTCGCAGTCGATTGACTTGAAATTATAACACAACGTTGTATTCCAATATGCGCGTGTTATTATGCAATATCTGTATGAATAAAAATGGAACTGTTCGAGTCGGAGCAGCCAGTATGTAGGTACATATATTTTATTTAATAATAATAATAATATTTTGTTGCATACAAAGCAAAAAAAATAAAAGTTAATATAATATGTACAACAAAGTAAAATACAACAGGCGGTCTTATCGCTAACAGCGATGGACAGATTAGTCGGAAATAACCTAAAAGGTGGGTTTTGCTGCAAGCATATACGATACACTTATATACACAACAATATATATAATTTATACACATATACGCAAATAAATAGACATTCACAATATACCTAAATACACACACAACACAATACATACAACTTATAATGACAATATTTCATGCGTAAGATAAATAATTAATATTGTCACTTTGACAGTAATACAGTACATTAAAAAAAATAGTTAATGTTATCAATGCATTGTGTGAAACAAATCAATAAATACGACTCCAATTTTATTTGTGAATAGTGAAACGAATTAGATGTATACGTTTTAAATATTAAAATAATTACAAGAAAATAAATCTACTGTACGTATTGTTTTAAAGTATTCCATTAATCGTATTTTTATTTCGTAAAAAATAGAACAACTACATTTGCTGTTAAAAATGCGGTTTGTCAGTTCTAAAAACACATTGGTCTGCATATTTTTCGCGAGTTTATTTACCTATATTGATGTCCCTTGTCTGGGACCAACCCTCCCGTCTTACCCAAGGGCCGTCTGACCATTGTCTGATTATTATTTGTATCGATTTACTTCATTGTGGTGAACAAAACTTGTTGAGTTATACTCAATAATTTTTTAAAATTATTAATAATTTTGAAAGGTATGTTAGTTAAATGAAGAGTAATATTCTATATTCAAAATTAGAACGTCCAAATTACAATTTCAACGATATTAAAAAAAGAATGTTTGTCTATTTTCCTCGAGTCGATACCGAACACACTCAAGGTAGGCGCTCTTAATCTCTCAATGTCAGTTTTAATTTGCTGCCAGCATCGAATTACCTTCCAAGAGTTTTATTTTTGAAGCTTATTTCGTAGACAAACGCAAAGGAAACACGTTTCGACAGCTTTACCGAAAAAAGTTAATCTCGCGCTAAAATATTCCAAAAACCGAACGTCGAAAAGCGCGCGGAAATACGATAGTTGCGTTCCGAAAATTTTCAACTTGCATCGAATTAATTCTTTGAGTTTAAGATATGAGTTGGTGTATATTTATACCACAAAATTCGTGAAGCATAAATCGGTGTGAGTCAGGTAGATGGCAAATACAAAACCGGAACGAAAACCCAAACAGAATCCAATCGGAAACTAAATAATTCAATTGCGTATAATTCCGAACGAAACTCAAACTTGGATTGACAAATTCAAATAGGACGCGTTCGGAAATTAGAATGAAAGTTGTCTATTGACGATAGACAGGTATTAGGAGAGAGGAGCTAATCATTATTAGATATTGAATTTTCGTAACTTTGGACTCATCCGCTTTCTAATTTACTAATGAATCCGAGTGGTGCTGCCATTAGCTCCCCGCCCCATTTCACCCCTTTGGGGTGGGATGGGTGAAAGGGGTAAGAACTCGCGCGAGAATTTTCGTCTTTTATACATGTAGAACGATAATCCGATTGGTGATTCGGGCGTTCCACATTTGAATTTTCGTGTGTTTTCGTTAATTCTCGCGCGGTTTGACTTTGTAGTGGCGTCTCATTTTGGGAATTGGACTATCTAAAATGCAAATGGGAAGAATTTTAATAATATTAGGTTAGAAAGTTAGACATCTAAAAAAAACATTAATTGAAAATCGATAGAAAATAATTCAAGTTTATTCAGTGGTGTATAAATTAATATCGAATAGTTAAATGAGTACTATATTTAAAAAGAAATTAAGAGGACCCGCTCACAGTGTAGTATGTATAATAATTTAAAACACCCACTCTGTATTAATTTAATTGATTTACTCTCATTCCTTCGATGTGACATGTTGTTAGACTGTGACCAACTTATTCAACCAAATCTTTCATTTCTTCCTCAATAATAAAAAATAAATAAAATCATATGTTTGCATGTGTTAGTGAAAAAGATTTATTGCGATACTAAACTTTCGAATATAACAATCGAATAAATGTCCCAACACTGTGGAACGAGTTCGCCGCCGATTGGAGCAGCTAGTACACCTATAACCGATTCCTAAACTTTGACTTTCGACCTGTCATAGACTAATAATTATATAAGATGATGCCTATTACGGCGTAACCGTTTTAAAAAAGCAGCAAAGCTGCAACTGTACGTTGTATCCCTAACGGGGTAGTCAGAGAGGACGGAGCGACAAGTATTGCGATCATTCTTCTTACACATTTTCGTTTAGGTTTGTGAGTGTTTTTGGCGTTTCCGTCAGCTAACACTCTAGCTATTTGATCTTCATAAGTCAGCCTTGATCTTCCTTGGCTTCTGCTACAACTCACTTTCGCTCTGTAGATTTTCTTCGTCAGCCTTTCATCACTCTTTCTTTCTATGAGCCCGAACCACCTCAGCGTCCTTTTCTTCATTTTTGTGATAACGGTAAGCTTAGTGAGCTCACTTATCACCATTAATATTTATTTCACTGATTACAGTGCGTTTTGAACTGGAGATCTTTAAGAGCTTTAAAAAAAAGTAGAATATTATGCAATTTAAAATTTAATTTTACGTATTAGGTCACAATACAATTTATACAAAATAGATACGCTAATTCTGATGCTTGTTTTAAAAAAAGTAGATCTCGTGGTACAGTGTTAATTCATTTATGAACACGTTCTGATGATGACACAAAGGTAGCCTATGAATCGTTAACTCAGACATATCGTAACTATTTTTTTATGACAGTTTAATTATTTTACAGCCAATACTACATTAAAGCTTAAATTAAAAACAAGTATTTTACTCGAGTAAACCTGCTGTATACTAATGTATACTATACTAAGGTTTTTGATTAAAAAAATATTTACGTAAATAGATTTATTTCAGATATACTTCCTAAACAATTTTATATTTTATTTAGTTAATAGTAAGTAAACTACTAATAACAACACTGTTGTAAATGCAATAAGATGATATGAATAAAAATATGGATATTTGTCTCCGAGAGACATCGTCATTTTAGGCGTCAAAAGACTAGTTGTTCTTGGTACTGAAGTTTATAATTTTAGTGCAGGTGTGCGAAACTCGGTGTTCGGTTTTATTGAGTCGTAGCGGCCTCCAGTTCGCTAACTCAATATTTGCTTATTAATGCATCGCCACATATGGGACCCTGATTTTAGTTTGCAGAAGGTATTTCCAATAGTCAAAGTTCTATCACTGTCTTAGTAATGGTGAACCTTGGATAGAAACTTGTTAGAATGCATACGAAACCAATTCAAGATTTTAATTACCTACTTACAAAAAAAAAACTAAAAGCTAATTTTTAATGGCACTGGTAACAAATCTTTCAGTCAGACTGATTTATTTTCTTCGATTGTAAACCATTATCACGACCTCATCAAATTTTCTCACCTGTTTTAGTTCAGAGCTAACCGAGCCTATGATTACGGCTTAAGCTTGAATTAAAACAATATTTAAAGTGGCTCATTTAGATCTTTATCTGTTGTACGTTCATTGTTCTAGTACAGTTAACTCAAGTGTGTTGGATGGAACGGAGATCTTTTGGATAGGAAATTACCTACGACTAGCTTAATTTAGATGTCGTGGTAGAAAAACCGCTATACGAAATGTTCAGAGCGAAGCGCGTGTTTAAGTTCAATATAATCGTTGTTTGAATATTCACGGTGCAGTTGATGGGCACTACTTAGTAGCCAGTTAAAATGTAATTGGAATTTTTACTTTTTTTTTTTTTTCAGCTATCATATTTTGCTCTTTTAAAGGATAAAGGCATTGATGATTGCTCGTAATTCCTCGATAATGCTTGTGTTACGTTTTTAAGCCTGTAACATATTTCAGCAAAAATAGTTTCTTATTTCAGACTTTATTGTACGCATGAGACATGCAAATAAACCAACATGTACAAAATAGGCGAAAGTAGAATTTTTTAAATACTTTCTAGTTTTATTTAATTTTTCTATAATATTTTGTCTATGCTTTTACTAGAAAAAATGTGCTACTTAATAGTTGAACGACCAATAAAGTTAATTTCAAATTGAATTAGGAAAAAAGAAAAGAAACATGGATTTTATTAAAAAACTATAGATTTTATCGTTGCACACACGTAATTTATCTATGACAAGATTGAGATAAAATCAGAGCTAATAATACGGTAACAGAGGCGTTATTGAGTCGAAGCGATTCCAGAGGCGGGGGTGCTTGCGAATGACGAAGGTAACCAACTTTAATATTGTAATTTGCAACCGTTTTTGATACACTCCAGTGCTACAGGTGCAGGTGCTCAAAGCAAGATAAGTATGTAATTAAAATGGATATTAAAATGTTTCACGAGTTTATTGATTGAAATTGCTTTGTGACATTAAATTTAAAAACATGATAAAATTAATACATTTCTTTTTAAAATAAAAATAAAAATATTTTCGACACCTCGTTGAACTTATATTGTTCTTTTTATGAAATCCTTTTTTGAAATGCTTACGTATAAACATGAATTAAGTATTTTTAGAAAATAACGTAATTTTCAAATGCGAAACAAAGCACTATCAGAATTGAACTAGATATGTCGATAAATAAACAATTGCTTTGAGTTAGAGGAAAGTATGGATGAAATAGTTTCCCTGATAATGTTAGTGCAGAATACTCACAAACAGTGTTGTAGCTGGCCACAGTTGTTATTGTAATCAAAATAGACTTCGACTGTGATCATCTCCCGATGAGAGATGAAATGAACCGATGCATCAACAAACAGTCTGTGTCAAGACGCAGACAGCGCGATCAAATCACCCGAATCATCACAAATTAATTGCCGATTCGACCAACCTGAATGAGCACAACACTCATTGATGTGTCTGGAACGTTGACAGATGGCCATCTTGGACCGATGCCATCTTTGTTCGGATTTAAAATCCAGCCGGTATTTTAAGTGTGTTCGTTATGGATTATCGAATTTCTCTGTTGACAATTCGAAATTCGAATTGTGATAATCTATTTTTGACTTACAAAACTCTTTTTTTTTCTTCATGGCATGGCGTACAGATTAGTGTATTTGCCAATGTCACGTATTGTATTAATAAGTAGAATCGTTATCGTAAAACTCCTCCAGTAAAGTGATAGTAGACTTTACTGAAGTTTTATAGGGCTTCTTGGAAGAGCGCGAGAAGTTCAGCTACACATGTTTATTTAGACCTACTCCATTCTTTTCACTTACACAGAACTTTAAAACACAATACACTATCACTTGTGTACTTTAAAACTCCCAAAAATATAAAAAATATAAAAACAATGAAATGACAACTTCACTTCACTTCACTCTGGTTCCCGCCAAAAAGTCTTATAAAACATTTAATTACGTATTTTAAACATTTTGCTTATTTTTGAACTTATTCCGATAACTTCATGGATGCGTGACTGTTTTGTTCAAGATCATGAAAGGTTGACCAAATTTTATTATATTTTGATAACAATTAACATTAAGTATTTTACTATATTTTGATCTAATTTATCCGGATATTTACCCGGATTGAACCGGGGGCTCCGGCTTGGAGACACATTCTGGTCGCTCTGCCACCAACAGGCCAGTCGAACACGAATTTTTCAATAAAGTTTCATTATTTCTTAATAAATATTCAGAAATTCAGATTCGCTGATAGAATAAGTTACACAATCTCAAAATGTAAAGCTGAAAAGAGCAACGATTTGCCAACTTTGAAAAGTAGCAATACGAAACTTAATTGCTCAGATACGCAATTATGACGTTTTAAGAATAAAATTATGGATTCGAATTTAGAATTCGAACAGAAATGTTCCGATTCACAAATCGCAAGCGACCTTGAGCCCTAAGCCATTACGGTCGCAGTACAAAATTGAGTGAAGGATAAACTGGAACGGGCCGATCAGTCTCCACCTGAAGGGTGCCCGAAGAAATAATTAAAAGGCGAACTGAAAACCGACAGAAACTTAATCCCGATGCCTATTTGTAGCTCATCAAGTTTTGTCGAAGTTGCTCAGGAGTTAGCAACTTGTCTCTCGCTTTGGAAATATTTGCAGTGCTCAAGTACTGCTTAGTTCGTATTTCGTTAATTTATAATTACAGTTAATTGGTTGTTATTAGCTGCATGGGATGTTAAGTATGTCTGGAAGAAAATATAAAATATAGATACTTCATTATCAATATATGTTTGTACCTATGTTGTAGGGCTTTGATAAAATCTGGATTTCGATCAAATATCAAGAATTTAACGCGGTTACTTTTTAATTTTTATTTCGGCTTGACGTTTCGGCAGAGTTGAAATTAAGAGACAAGGAATTTTAATCGGGAAATCGGATACAATTTGACGACGACAAGGAATCCAATGATTCAAGGAACAAAACCTCGTTTTTCACATTCGGTTAAACGTGTGGACATTGTGAATATGGTGTTAGTAGTCCTAACAACTATTACCAAATGTCGAGATTACATGATAAAACTTCTATCTCAGACACGGGGTGAAACTTGCTGCGACAGTTTGCTTGAGATCACGGCCGATATAACTCGACCTAAATGTCACTCAAAAAAAAAAAATAAAAAAAAGGTAATCGCGTTAATTTCTCGTATCCTAGATACATTTAATAATGCAACGCGAAAGTTTAAAAGATTAAATATAGAACTCGGGGTTTGATAAATTGGAATCCCAATTTAATCACAACCTTCAGAAAAATCAGTTTGAACAAAACACTATTATATTAGTAATGTGATAAAATAAATTTCAACTGGGATTATTATTAATAGATTTTGTAGGAAGCAGTGAAACAATCTCTTCATCACATAAGTCTTTATTTCATTTGTATATTTGTAATAAAGGATTTTTACTGTTATTTTAAATTGCTGAGGAAGGAAGGATTTGAGGAAGCGATGGAAATAATATTAGGGCCGCGACGCTTCGCGTTCCGTCCTCTCTGACTACCCCGTTAGGGATACAGCGTATTTTAAATTGCAGTATCTTCTATTCGTTCATTTGATACGCGGTTCCATAAAATGAAAGAGATTTGTTAAATGTTCTATGGCCTTGTTCAAGAACGGCTGTTCTAGAGCAACATCTGTATGTTTTGCGTTACTGCGTTAAAATTGAGTGAAAGTAAGATATATGCTGTAGAAATGCGATCTCTTAGAGACATGTGCGCCAAAATAATCAATGAAGATGCGTAATACGCAATATGACAAGGTTTTTGTAAAAATGAAGAGTGTTATTGTAAAAATGAAAAAAGGAATGATTAGATGGTTCGGGCACATGGAAAGAATGAGTGATGAAATACTGACAAAGAAAATCTACAGAACGAAAGTGCATGGTAGCAGAAGCCGAGGAAGACCAAGGTTGACTTATGACAATCAAATAGCCAGAGTGTTAGCTGAAGGAAATTTGAAAAGCAGTTGCGAAATAGACGAAAGTGTGCAAGGAGAACGATGAGATATGAGGAGGCGCAAGAAGTATGTAAGGACCGCGATCTAAACACGTGTGAGATATATTTAGAATTTATGATATATTTAATAGAATATATATTTGTATCTTTTACTATTATTGAATTCTTTCTATTCATGGCTTTGTTGATGTTAAGTTAACATACGATTGTGAAGGGACTGTCTTTTGACGTACAGGTAGCGCTAGTTCAAGAGACAAAACTTATTGAAGTGTTTTTGTGGAGTGTTCAATATATATTAATTTTTTTATGAAAATTGCTGACCTTGGTGGCGCATCAACACCGAATAAAAGATTTTTCTTCTTTTAATGAATGGAAAAAATTTCAAGAACGTTCAATTGGGGTCTACGCCGACTGAGTAGTGCTGGACACGAATCCCTCTCTTTGCTGTCAGCTCTTAAAGTCAACATGTGTGAGGACTTGAGCGACCTGAGGAGACCCTGCCCGATGGTTAAGAGCCTGACAGTTCCTCCAGCACCGAATATACCTTGTATGAAAGATGGACCTCATTTTAAAACGCCAGGGGTGAAACAATAAATCTGCTGGAAGTCATTTTATATATTTTGTATACATGAGGTATATTCATAAGCATAGATCAATATTTTAATTTGTTACTGCAAAAAAGTACATACATTCATCACTGAGTTAGATATACAGAAAGTAACACCTGAGTCCATACGATGGAAGAATTTAATACCAATTAGTATCGAATCTTGAACTAAATGGGGTGTGAACCAATGAGAGTCCTTTCGCCGCCTCCGTCCCTTTGATCCTTAACTATCTGACTGCTTAATTAACCGGTACATGTGTCGACTTCGATAAAATATGTCACCATTTCACGGTGTGACATGATTTGTGTCAGTTCCGCGAAACGTTTGTGACTTTGTCTGTCCCGTTGGTTAAGGTTAGTTTGCCTAGTAACCCATAGCAAAAAGGGTATCTGATAATTTATAAAATCTTAAGTCTTTTAACGATTATAAAGGAGTCTTTCCATAACCGTAACTATAACACGACCAGTATGCGTTGAAATGTGGAACCGCGCGGTTCTTGACTAAAGTGGAACTTGGTGGTGTTTTGTAACACAGTGGACATCAATTCGGTAATCAGATGTTGCTGACTATTGCTATATCGTAATTTAATTATATAATAGTAATTTCGTCAAGGTGGTCCTCGCGATACTAAAAAATGCCCTGCGATTTGAGCTGTGCGTCAGTTTTCAGTTAATGAATCAGTTAGATTCTTCTTTTACACAGAACATTGCAATCTGTTCGCATATACAATAATACTACGTTATTTACCACCGTGGTCATTAATCTAAACCATAAAGCAGTAGAAACCGTATGTCTGTACATTGAATAAATTTACCAAAAAATGAGTGTGGGCAATAAACACGAATTACAGAACACAAAAAACATTTTTAAAATTTTTCTCTGTTTGTCTGTACACGCTAATCTCCGAAACTACTGAACGGATGTTTTCGCGGTAGATTAAGCTCAGCTTGAATCAACAATCAGGTTTTGTTTCATTGAAATCAGATGACAGTGAAAAAAGTTATCGTCATTTAAAGGTTCTCCTCCTAAATGGCTTGAGCGATTTTAATGAAATTTAGAATGGAAATAGATTAAGTTCCGGAGGAGAACACAGGTTACTTATTTTATTCCACGCGGACGAAGTCGGGGGCAGCAACTGGTAATAAGTATTCGAGACAAAATTACACCAGTTTTGTGATCTAAAACTTAAGCACCTACAGAAATTAAGGTTTCCACTAGGGTTTGTGTTATAGGTATCATACAATGAACTGGAAGACCTTTGATACTCAGACTAAAAACCAACTTAGGAAAGTTCGTTTCTTAAATTGACCTGACTAGGAACTAAACATGCCATCGTGCCAACGAGAGCCAGTCAATTATTGCTGTCCTCAAACTTTGAACCTGGATGACATAAAATTGTTTTATAACGAAATTCGTTTCGTAACTAGATCAATATATTTTAATACGATTAATATAAACGTTGAGACGGAAGGGCAGAGTCCAAATTAACGCACATCGATCGGATTAGAAGTGAAGTTGGGGATTTTAACAAAATAGAATTAATTGAGAATGGATTTTGATAAATATCCCCCAGCGCCGCGTGGATACGACGAACTTCGTGAATGTAACTTTTGGACGATTTGTCTGTCGATGTCTGCAGCGTTCTTCGTAAACAAAAATGATTGCAAAAAATATAAAATATACTATGTATGTATGCTTTTATACATCACGGTGTTGAACACAGAGAGAACAAAGACAAACTGAACGTAGTCCACTAGAAGAAAATGTACAGCGGATGCTGTAGATTTTTTATCCACATTAGTGAAAATGTCAATTTCAATTTTCTGAAAACTTTCAAAGTTACTGTTCTATTCCATAAAACTGTTTCACAGCCGTTTAAGTCAAATATTCTTAGAGACTGGCAGCTGTGACAAACAGACAAACAAACAGACATCGAGGTAATTTTGTACGTGTTCCTTTTTTCTGATTTCAGAACGGAACACTGTATACGTGCAACTGAATCTTAAATTTTTCCTAACATATCCTACATATTCGCAAGGGTAGAAAGTTAAGCACACTCACCCCCTGAGTTAAATCAATTTGATCCTGTTTTAAATCCAGAGGACAGGGGCATAGAAAAACTTCTAACGAACGACGTACACCCTTTTAAACCAATTAATTACTATATATAATTAGACATTGCTCCTTCCACATGTTCTTTCAATATACGACAGACGAGCTGTGTTCTATTTCGTGCTAATTTGTTCCACTTTTGTCTTAAGTTTCAATTTAATGTATCATTGTAACTATAGATGTCAGTTCATCCGGCTCGAAGGACCATATATGTTTTTTTTAATGCGACATGTGTAGTACGCTACTAAAAACTGTGATAGGACTGGATTTGAGATGTTTATATTTATATCTTAACAATATGTTTATGGAAAAATGATTATGAAAAATTAAAATGGCAGCCTTCTTGATCTTAATGATACCTGTTTAAACAACTATTAATATGTCTTTGAAAGTTAATTAATAACTCATCTACGTTTATCCTTTGAGAGGCGTATTTTTTTTTACGTTTATTGAATGGTATCGCTCCAGACATCGCCAACCTTTTTTGCGGACCGTACAAAGGCATATCGTCCGAGAGAGCCGGTACATAAAAACCCCTTTAACTTATGATGAATTAGCGATCTCCTACGTTTTATGTCTCCCGCGTTATCTGCCCCCCTGGTCACCCCTTGACACCCCCAGCCTGGAGGCGAACTGAATTTAACGTACGTCAATATGAAGGAATTAATATGAGCGGAAAAAGTGGGAAGTTCAAACGAATCTGTAAGGCGGCCGGCGGTATTCATTGAAACGAGTTTGATGAAAATTCTGTATCAAATACGTGGTAGCTGTTCTTGCTTGTGAAAATCAAATCATAAGCTTACTTTGATTAGAGTTATCGGTTATTCACTCTACTTACTCGGATAAAAATAAAAAAACTACGAAAAACCGCTATATTATAAGTTTGTTATAATTTCTTTTAGTGTGAATATGATGTTGCCGCAAACTTTTTAGAGCATCATTTAATATTTCCTGTATGAAGGTCACTTCAAAGAATATCATTCTGTTACTGGCTTATGATATGGCTCGTAGTACAGCGGCGATCACAAAAAAATTGGTTACAGTGACACAAGTTTGTAGTCTGAATGTGATATACTAGATTTGTTGTTAGAGCAAACGAGTTTCAGAGTGTAGACCTCATTTCGGCAAACGTAGTGTAGGTCTACTCGCTGTCAGAGGGTGCGAGGACTTGTGCAAGGTGACTGGTAGGAAAAAGAAGCGTGAATTCCAAGCTTGGTGGCGCGCCTTGCGAGAAGCCTTTGTTTAGCAGTGGTCGAGTATTGGCTGATGGTGACAATTGTCTTAATAGAAACTTACATAAAATAAAAACCGTTCAAGAGAGTGTCGAACACGTATTAATACAGGGTTTAGTAACAATTTTGAATAAAGTACAAATTTAATTCATGAATTAGATGTGTAGGTAATTCATGAAAATTTTGGTCCAACGTACCGACTACCCATTATTTAATTTTTTGGTTCTAATTTCTGGATTTGGCTATTGAGTTACCAATTTACATTTCTGTATCTCAGTGGATGTAAAGATAATGAAACAAATCGATTCTAACATACAGACATATTAACAGACTTATATGATAACAGTTCCGTTTTCGTGATTATAGTTCCAGAACTTTCGATAAGTTATGATTAACATTGTATAACAAAAAATTACCGCCTCGAAGTACAAAAATAAAAAAAAGGTTATTTTTTAAGTACAATAATAAGTTTAGTTTATAAACTACAGCTACTCGAACAATATCAAAAAGTAATCTCTATGTTAAAACCCAATTAGAAGAGTCCACCCCACGACGTACCCCTATCGCCCCCAACTACAAACCCGTCGAGTCATCCGTCGAAAATTGTCGTGGCACCGGCCACATCAGACGCTTCTAAAGGCCTCGCGTCATGTATTAGCTAATCCTTTTTCCTAAAAACTTGGACCCCCACCGACACGGGTCCGACCTGATAAGGGAGATGTTTTGATATCCCCCATCATTCACTTATTCGTATACTTATACCGCTCGGCTATAGAAAAACATTGACGTAAAAAGTGGGTTGAAAATTAGAGGGTGGGAGGAAATTTGGAAAAGGTTCGCAACCGCTGTCGATGTGACCGCTGAGAAGGGTTCGTATTATGTGGATAACGTCGTTATGTGTTGATCAATTTTAATGCGTGCGTGTACTGTCGGCGTACACATTTTTGTCAACAATATTCCAAATAAAAAAAGATCTTTTGTTGTTTGAGTACCCTTTCAAATTACCGTTTCATTACGCATTCTTAGATACTAGTACAGATAGATTACTTGCTTACGAAAAATGTGACAGATATTGTCTGTGGTTTCACTTAGATGACTGTCAAACTGTCTATGTTTTTATTGAGTAGTTTTCATGTGACAGAAAAACAAACAAACGGATAACGATTTATTTTTAAACTGTTATTAAGGAATTAGCATTTTTTTCTATAGGTATGTAAATCCACATATTTGTATTACATCTTCAACAGATTAGATAAAACATCCAACCAATCCAACCATGTTTTATACAACATTTTTTCAGACAAATGTAACAATTGTAGGACCTCGAGGTTACACATTATTTGCATGAGCATGGGCCCATACGATTATTTAATAATTGGTCTGAAAAAAATGATAAAAATATGGTAGAGATGGCTAAGCCTTTTAATACGTATTACTAAAATTTTTAATACGTATTGACTGCTCTAGTTCGCTGCATGACATCTTAAGTATCCAAGTAACACTGACTACAAAACTGTTCAAAAAAAGTTCTTTTTTTAAATAATATGGCTTTAAATGGAACCCAGAACTCTTGAATTGAGAAGCAAGTCTACATACGTACATATCAATCGACCAGTGCAGTCGAGTTTTCATTGCATAATAAATAAATAAAAATTGAGAACATCTAATTAATGTTTTTTTTCTTTGGTCATGGCATGGCGCACAGATTAGCGCATTTGTCAATGTCACGTATAGTATTAATAAACAAAATCGTTATCGTTAAACTAAGTAAAATGATAGCAGGCTTTACTGTAGTTATAAAGGACTTCTTGGAAGAGCACAAGAACTTCAGCTACACATGTTTATTTAGACATACTCCATTATTTTCACCTACACAGAACTTTAAAACACAATATACGAACGCTTTTGTATAGTACTTTAAAATTCCCAAAAATGTAAAAAATAGAAAATCTAAATAAAATGACAACTTCACTTCTACCGTTCCCGCCAAAAAGTCCACAATATGACAACAAATGTTGCAAATTAATGTCGCAAAAAAGCATTTTCAAATTACGCCAAATCATTTGCTCTTGGATAACTTTCGCTCACTTTCCGATTCGTTTAATTCACAAAAAGCACACTTATATTTATACAAAACACCCTAAAAAGACATGTAAAAAAGGATGGCGTAAAATTGTAAAACCTCAGAACACGTACATGCCCGCATGGGGTCGGTATAAAAGAAAAACAGTCGTCTTTCGCTCGTGTCGCTAATTTGTGTCTCTCTTAATTACTGCAGAGATGTGGGGACGAGCGTCGCGGCGCGAAGTGGAACACACCAGCCGTTTGATGCGGCATAGAATGTTCATTGTATTTGTATTTCAATTAAAGAAAATGTTTTTATAGTAATAATGATAATAGGTTTCGAGTACATACTAAAGCTATCTTTTCTTTTTCTTCATTTATTTATTTTTTTAGTCACTATTTATGTACATTACGCACATACACAAAGGAAATATAATAAGGAAAACTACAAAGTACTGTTAAGTAAGTATTGATGGCGATTTGCGACCGTGTTTCCAGCGAGCGTATATGCTCCCGAATGCATTGTTGGAATCACGCTCGCGAATCGCTAGTGTAATAAAGGCTGTAGGGCTGTAGGCAATGAAGAGATAATAATATGGCATGATTGGATGAAAATGTTTCTGTAAAAATGAAGAAAGGGATGCTTAGATGGTTCGGCCACAGTGATGAATGACTGAGGAAAACAATCTGTAGAATAAAAGTGACTGATAGCAAAAGCCAAGGAAGAAAGGAATTTCATTCTAGATTACAAATAATCGTACAGTACGTTAGTTGAATTTCCTATACGCACAGCATTACTGTGCATATTAATGTAACCCATCCACATGATTTCGATCCACATTCGAGATCCACAAATTCGTCCTGTAACTTAGTAGAGTATAAATATTTGTCGTATCCATCCATCATTTCCTACGTCTTGAATCCCGACATCTCCATTATAGATTCTCTTTTCATTAGCAACCGAATTAGTAGCGAAGTTTTAAACAGGGTTACAAACGCACATAAACATTACGATCGACACAGGCAAAATATTTATTTATGGTTAGAATACAATAAAGTTTAGTTACTAGCAAAATATCGACCCCGAAAATGCGTTACTTATTTTTTTTTGTCATCCTTATGAAGAACGGTAAGAGAACGGTACAAAGACAATCTCATATAGGCGTAGAGACAGTGCCTACCCTGACAATTGAAATGAAAGTTATTTCCATATAGGTATTTAAAATTAAACAACAATTCTTTAAAAATAGCACCATCTGCCTTTCTCGTTTTTCCGTCCTTCATCTATTCGTAATCGTATTTCGTATTTTTACATTATCGTATTTTATTTTTAGCAATCATGCCATCTATCGATAAAAAATACGTGCTATATAACATATCCGTGGAGGCACGTCGTCGGTCCGGTGTCTACAATTCACGCACACATGTTTACATTTCACCTATCAGTATACGAAATAATCTTTCAAATGTGTGCTATTTCATACCCAAAAATTAAGTTTGTGTGCGTGTTTCGGAGACATTGCCTACGACGCCATCAACGACATTATAGAGATAAATGCATTTGATAAATTCAACAGTTTTCCAACTGAAACTGTGCTTCATTTTGGATTGATTATGGTTGATTTATACTAGAATGAATCAAAATAAAACTCCATATTTGTTTTCTTCGTGCAAGTGATTTGTTGTTTTAAGAGTTATTTAAAAAAAATCTATTCTTCTTATAATTGACGTATTTGACGTAAAATTTATAATAGATAATTTCATAATTTCAAGAATGGAATGTTTCAGCTGTGATAATTGTGTTGGCTGTTTGTTTGGGTGTTTAAACTAAAACTAGCTGCGTTTTCAAAATTTGAAAACGTACTACATATTACAGCTAAAGGCAGTTGTGTTCCAGAGTTGCATTTATATCAAAAGTCAGTAAATGTGACTCGAAATTTTAATTCTAAATATCATGAAACATTTAACTGGCTGCGGAGTTGCGCACATACTAATAGTTTATTTTGTTTTCCTTGCATTAACTACATATAACAAATAAAGACCACTACGAAAAATCAAAGTAACGGTAACGTTCTCGATCGTCAGTATTGCTGTATTAGTATTATTATTGAAATTGTTTTTTTTTTTTTCATTTTTTTGTTTTGGCAGCCTACCCTGTTAAAAATCCTTGTTTATTATAAGAATCGAAAAAAAATACAACTAGACAACATATCGATAAAGCCTAACACGTATAAACAGAAACTCAAGAAAAAAGACTGCATTCATATTTGTGTTTTTTTGTTTATACATACATATACACATATCTTCACGGTGTGTCCCTAACGGAGTAGTCAGAGAGCACGGAGCCCCAAGCGTCGCGGTCCTTACATATTTCTTTCGCTTCCTCAAATCAGCCTTTTTTTGTTTATTTTTACAATAACACATTGATGATAATTTATAACCACAGCGAGGTAATATTAAAACACATTCCAAAAAATTGGCGATTTGTACCAAAAGTACCATAAAAGATTAAATACTTAAATGTAATTTTAAGATACGAGTCAATGTTATCTGGTCCAAAATAACTTGATATTTTCATTTCGTTTTTTTGCCAAGTTTGGCGCTTACAATGATTTTAATTTTCCTGAAAGGTATTTGCGATATTCTATATTCGTATATAAATAATTACAGAAGCGCAACATCCAGATCCATTCATTGTTACCATTGTCCATTACAGCCATGAAATATTCCAGAGTTGTCTAAAGCCATTTAATATTGAATATAAATTTCAATAGACAACTTTAAATTGGTAATTTCAGTTTAATTTTCCTTATTATTCCTTATTAGGAATCGATAGGTAAGAGATATGAAAAATAACTCACCTCGTGATAATAATGTCTAATTTTCATAATACTATTGTTATTCACCCAATTTCTCACAATAACATCCATTTAGTTCACCAAATTGTCCGAATATTTTGAACAGTAACTGAACTTATTTCCTACAAACCCACTCGCACCTGCAAACACAAACAAATCAAAATATCAGAAAATAAAGATCAATTTGAGAAATCTATATTTTCTGATTAAGAATTATTAAAGTTAAATTAATAAGATAAAAATTATTAATAATAACTGAACACGAAAACTTTAATAATGTCTGGCATTACGGAAATTTTTGCCAATGATAAAAGAGATTTAAAAAAATGAAAAAAAAAAAAGTTGTTTGTGCTCATCGATCCGGTGTTCGAATTTCAAATGTTTTCCGCGCCACCCGTGACGTTGACAGTACAGAAGCGCGCGAGCAACTGGCTGTTACAGATAAACGAACCATCTCGACGCTTATCTATTCATTTGCATACATACGCTCCCAAACATAGTTTCCCATACTATCGATATATAAAAATCGTATCAAGTCATTTGCATCCTTAAAGAAAACTTATGCAAATCAATCACAGTATGCGTGTGCATCTTAAACCATTATTGCTATACGCTATAGCTATCAATCGGTGAAACAGGTTTAAATAATGTGATGCACCTTTGTGTCGTGAAGCAAAGGATTAAGGGTTAAAAGACCCTCAACTTTTAGTCCAGATGTCAATGTAGCGTTTGAACTATTGATATATTTAAACCATTGTTGCGTCTAAGAGATTCAGAAATGGATTTTTTAGATCGCTGTGGCATTATGAATTAATATGAAGTTTGATTTCGATCGATTATTCTTTTTTATCACGTTGACATAATCGGATAGTTAACAATGATCGATTTTTTAAAAATATTGTCATCATAATAAAAACAGATTTTTTGTAAATAAATACTTTTTGTAACAAACGATAGACATTTTTATTTGAAATTGAACTTTTCCTTTATTAAATAAAAAAATATGTGTACCAAAATTTTAATTTAGTTATTATAAAATTTTGTATTTAATTAGTATGGGTCGCTCAATCAATCAACCCCATTCGTGAGAATCCAACTGCCTTCAAGAAAATAAGGAAACGCTAATTATTATTCGCATATTAAGTAGAAGAACCGAACTGGTACCCGACATAATGTTAATAATTATAAAGAAAAAATATGTTTATAATGTATTAGCATATGCAGATCGATGTCAGGGGCATAAATCATAGAACAATTGGGGGTTAAAAAATAAATTCAATTTATGTGCGATCGAAAAGTAAAAACTGGTTTGTATAATGCGTGTTTCATTTTTTTTTTAATTTATTGACCTATTTCTCGGTCGTAGGTTAAGGGTGGGCTAGTCGATACTTTGATAGCTTTTAATTATTTGCATATTATAATGGACTGGTTTTTGTGAGAATTTCTCAAGGGATCGATATTGGGTTTATTATTTTTATGCCTGATTGCGTTTCTAAGATGTCCGTGATATGGAGCTACAATCGGTGCATTTATTTAGACCCCGGCCAATAACGTGGCGGACACGGATTAACATATGGTTCTGTAGCTATCCGTACTTCATATTATAAATGCAAAAATCTGCCTGTTTAGTCTGCTTACGGCGAAACCGCAGGACCAAATTTGAGGAAATTTAGAATGGAAAAAGATAAAACTCAAGTAAGCATATAGGCTACTTTTTTTTAATTCCACGCGGATGAAGTCGCGAGCAAAAGCTAGTTTTATATAAATTAGAAATGTGATTTAATAAACTTTATTAATAATAATTTTTAAATTTTTATTAATAAATAATTTTTGTCTTATTTCTGGTTTTAATGTAACTATAGCTAGTGATGGATAATTCTCCGAAAATTTTCAAAACATGGGAAAATTTCAAGAAAAATTTGGGAAAAGTTTCGAAAATGGAAAAAAATCGTAAAAATAATTGAAAAATACGAAAAATTTCAATGATCCATCATTAACGATAGCAGAATAAATGGACTGAGGTAATATAGGAACAGGTAAACGAACGGGCAGATTGACAAACAAACTATAGGGGTGCCATTTTAATCATTTCGGCAACGATACCCAAACCAAGTAGGTACCCAATTTATCCTTTTATTAATTCGTTTATGAATATTTTCAAGTATTCATTATTAATTAGTATTAATGCGGTGCCAAGTCTACTGTACGGTAGTGAGTCCTGAATATGCCCGAAATCGAGTGAAAGTAAAATAAATTATAGAAATATGTGTGGTGTCAGCCTTGAGGACAAAATAAGCAATGAAGAGATACGTAATATGGCAGAGTTCCACGATGTGTTATTATAAAAATGAAGAAAAGAGTTCTTAGATGGTTCGGGCACATAGAAAGAATGAGTGATGAAAGACTGACGAAGCAAATCTACAGAGCTAAAGTGTGTGGTAAAAGAAGCCAAGGATAACCAAGGCTGATTTACAAAGATCAAATAGCTAGAGTGTTAACTGACGGAAATGTCGAAAGCACTCGTATACTTAGGCGAAAATGTGTGAGGATAATGATAGGTTTTGGGGAAGCGCAAGAAGTATGTAAGGAAAGGACGTTTGGCGCTACGTACTCTCTGACTATGTTCTTATGACTATATATGACTATATTCTCTCTGACGTTAGGGATACAGCGTGAAGGTTTGTATGTATGTAGGTATTAATTAGTGCAAAACACGTGAGTTAATAAAATTGTCGTAGAGAAAAATTGGTGATATAGAGAAGGTCAGACGATTCTTTGTTAACTAGTTATGAATTTATAAAATTCTAGCGACCCGCTCCGGCTTTGCATGTGACACCCTTTATTTTGGCTTTACGTTTCGACCAAGTTGCATCGGCCGTGGTCTCGAGTAAACTGTGACAGCAAGCTTCACTTCGAGTCCGAGGCAGATTTTATATGATCTACCCCCCTTATTTGTAAATAATTATTAGGGTTCCTACACACAACATGCAATGCGAGAATGCTCTGTATATGGAGCTAATGTTTGGAATTGTTAATGGTTACTTAATCTATGGACTGTATTGTCTGAAGTAAATAAACTAATAAATAAATGAAAAAAGTCATAAAAAAAAGACTTTGCTAGACAGTTTTTCTAGCAATTTTTCTAATATTTCTTGCCATAAGAATCTTTATCACTCAGCTTTAAAGTTCAGCTGTTCTCCAGTTTTGTGCTTCTCAACAGTTCATTTTTATCTATATACCATATAAGATGGTTAAAATCGCATAGAAATTTCACTTCCATTTACTAATTTAGATAAATAAATAATGAAATAGATAGATAAGATAAATAAATAAATAACTAGTTATATAAGTGAATATAGAGACCAATATTGCGATATCGTTTTATATTGTTTAGAGATGTTAATAAAATTGGCCCATGAGTTAATCGTACGTTATGGAACACGAAACATGTATTGGCTATTCATATTTATAAATAAAAATGTAATTACTTCCAAACAATACGAAAATCGTCGTAATTTATAACATCCGGACATTATCGCGAAAACTGCTAACGCGGTACATCACTAGCTACTAATTTGTGTTTTATTGTTTATTTTCGACTCGGAAATCGTTAATTTGCTCATAAAACTCGAGGTCGTGATAAATTAGTTATTAAACAATGGGATGCAATTTAAGGCACTTTAAAATTGGTAAAATTAACGACGAAAATACTATTCAACGATATAAAAAATAAAATGCCCTATACAATACGTAACAATGTTATTACTTCATTGGTCTACGGCTTAGCCGTAAAAATGTATCAGACGATAGACAGACGCACTTATTTTAACAGGAATTATTATCTATAATACAAAAACTTTATGGAAGAAATCCACTAAATTGCAGTAAAAATCGCATTAAAATCTATTACGATCTATTACAATATACCTGCATGAAAATCTTCCGGAAGAAATTTCCTAAATGGTAGTGAAAACTGCATCAAAATCCACTGCGTAGTTTAGAGGAACTAAGCGCACAAATAGACAGACAGAAATAGCAACTTTGTTTTATATATTTATAGATATAGATTTAATATATAATAGATTTCTTTACAACGGAGTTGTGCTTGTTTTCGTTCCCATTTTTTAGTTATACGCCATGTGTGTTTATGAAGATAAGCAAGAGTAACTGATAATCTTCAATTTATTTTTTCGTCAAACCAGTATAGTTATTTATAGTATAGCTATATCCTTAATGGGATGGACAGAGGACAAAAAAACCAAGCGTTTGCGGTTCAAAAATCTGTCGCTTCCTCAAACCTCTTCATTTCTCTTCCACAGACATTTCGCTGAGGTTTGTTAGTGATTTTGACATTTCCGTCAGTTAATATTTAGTCTATTTGATTTTCAAGTTATCCTTAGTCGATGGAGGCTAAGGTTTACATCAACTGTCATTTCACGTATTGTCACTTGATTATAGATATTTCTTAACTAATTCGTGGGACCAAAAACTATGTCCATATAACTAATGGTTTCCTTATAAATTAAATTCTAAAGCGAAGTTTCACTTTACGAAGTCTTTTCTACCCAAAAATCGACTTCTGTCGGTTAGGTTAGAAGTAGTTCTAAAAACAACTCTATCATTGACACCGCAATAACACAGTTCAGAGAAAACAATGTATTTAACTATGTTCTTCTATGAATTTTGATAGTTTCTGTATATCGGATTGTAGTCGAAAGAATGAACTATATGATTTAAAGTTTGTGTATAATGTGCTTAGTTAGCCAGTGTGGACTCAATAAAATGGAAATAAACTGGAAAATCAGCAAATTCGCGTACTTCGTTAAAGCGAACAAAAGCGTCTCAGAAAAAAAAAAATGTTCTGTTATGAATTATGAATTTTAAAAGTTTCCTTATATCGTATTGTAGACGAAAGAATGAATTATTTATTTCGACTTGAAGTTTGTACGTAATTTGCTTATTTAGCCCGAGAGAGTATCCAAAAGTCAACAAAATTGCACATTCCAGCATTTTAGCAATGAACGCGTCTACGAGTGTAAAAACACATAGCATAAAAGCATAACATAATAAATGGTTAATTTTCAAATTAAATTTTATTCATCTGCGATTACAGGTTGTATGTTGTAAACACTATACAACAAATATTATAAATATTATACTAAATAGAATATTATATTAAGATCAAAATAAAAAATCATGTACAATCAATACAGTTAAAAGTATAATAATTAAAACGACATAATATTACACTCCTCTATTAACAATTAAAAAGTACAAATGCTAATAATTAAATGTCAAAATATAAAAATGAAATATCGATTAATTAGAACAATCTGTCGGAACATGTATAATCGATAATCAGTAATCAATAAACTATGGCAAAATTCGTCTATTGTATAACATGTTTTCTGATTTTAATATTTTTATTTCATCAATTCATTATGTATTTTATCATAATTATTATTGTTTTAACTCATTATTACATTATAATTAATCTAAAGTTTCTGAAGCACTTCCCATTCACTTTGTACATTTTCGTCAACCTTCTGTCATTCCCTCTACATATCCTATTAAACATACTTGGGAATTAAAAGATTACTGAAACACGATTACCGAAATTGTTACTAAAAAAACTAAACTATATTTCGGTAATACGCGCCAACCGCAACGTCTAAATCTGATAATGAGAGAGCATAATGAAATTTATCCATAAATTTATTTATATTAATTAAACATAATGTTAAGTGTACCGTGTCGGGTTCATCGCACGTTTTCGTCGCCGATACGGCCAACAACGGTTTTTAATTTTCGTTCAAGTGTGAACGTTCATTTAGTCAATGGTTCTTTATAATATTGGACTGCGACGACATTAACAATAAGTCGAAACTGAACATGTATCGGGAGAGATATGTCCACACATTAAAAGGTACATATCCTCACGCTATGTCTCTAATAGTGTAAACCATTTTATGAGTTACCTAATAAAACAGCGAACGGATTACATAATACAAATTTATACGCTGTACATCTCTAAGGAGCGGAACGTCCAGCATCACCGTTGTTAAATATCTGTAGGTATTTCCTTTACCTTCCTTAAATCTCATCATTCTCCTCACACACATGAATAAAATGTTCATAGAATTCAGAACTTAGAGGTAGATATACAAAATCATAATATTTGCTTAAATTAGTATGAATATAACGTAAAAAGTTATGTCTTAAATATTACCGTATAATAATATAGCTGTTTAATAAAAACTGGTTAGTTGGTGCGGTTACAGTGTATTTGTTTTCTAAGTCAACTGTCGGGTTCAATTCCTGATCGATTCAATTTGAAAAAATAAGCTTTTCTAAATTGTCTTGGAGTCCGAACGTTCTTGGAAACTTATCTACCCTATTCGCTGTTATACCCACGGTATAAACCAAGAGTTAAGGTCACAAAACTCGTTACAGAACCCTAAAAACTCAAACGATTTGAATTATTGTTTACGGGCCGCACTTGTTACATTCTAAATTCAAATTTTATTAATCTGAACAATAATCGTTGGACTCATTCAATGACCGAAAACAATATTTTTTCACATAGAAATTATCCCATGAGTTCCAAGCTCAAATTTGAATTTTACGCCGTGCGAATACGGTTTATGTTCGGCCAGTAATATACTTGGTGATTGTAACAGTGATAATTAATTAAAAAAATATGTAATAAAACAGTTCGTGTCCAAATTCTTTCGGAGTCAACGATTCGTGCATTCGAATGTATGATTTCGTGAGATCTCGCGTTTTATGTACTTTTTTTTATTACAATAATGTGTAATTATATTGCTTACGCATTGTAATTATTTTGTTAGTTCTTTTCTCAAGAAAAACTATAAAATCCAATCTGTTCTATTTTCAAAATTCGAAAGTTTTAAAAATAAAGCAGGTGTACCGAAAAGTTTTGTTATATAACAAATATTTATTTAATGTCAACACAAACTGCTTAATTAATCACTAGCTTTGTTCTATGGGTTTTACACAACGAACTTTGAAGCACCCAGTAACAGACACACTATATGCACTGATGCACTGCAATGCACTGATTTATAATACTATTATAAATCAGTGCATAAATAATATATTATAAAACTATGTAGTAGCGAAAATCCACAAAAACAAAACGAAGACAAAAGCTTCGGTAATAGGTATGTACACGAAAAAAAGATTGAAAGACTTGTTATTAAATGTACACTGATTGGAAAATCAAAGCATAAAATAAACGATTTCATATAAGACAAAATAATAGTTCGGAAATAATCTTCTCTGCACATTATTGCAGAACGAGTTGAATAAATGATAGATTTCATCTACAGGATTAATAAATATCATCTAATAACAAGTGAGCAGGAGCAGAAGCCAAGGTACAACAAGGCTGATTGATGAAGAGCAAATAACCGGAGTGTTGGCTAACAGAAATGTCAAAAGCACTCGCATACTTAGATGAGTGTGCGAGGAGAATGATGTTTGAGGAGGCGAAATAAGGCACGCCATCTTCTCTGACTACACCTTTAAAGATACGGTGTATGTATGTATTTCTGTATCGTTAGTTCTTTTTAGTAAAAGTTGACTTCCAAAGTAATAGCAAATTTCCCGTTCTTACATCTCGTAACTATGTTTACCTCAATAAATTGATTTGACTTGAATACAGCGCTTCGAATCGGCACAAAAGTTGTCATTTCACATTATGGGAACAATCTGCCCAGTTATTAGAAAGGTGCTGACCTTTTATTGTTAACACTACACTGTTGCTACTGAATTTATCGTATGTTATAGTGCAAATGGAATAGCTCTGGTGTAGTCCTATGTTTGGGATACCTACTCGTAAATTAAACGCGTTTATATTCACGCTAACTTTTTTCAGCGCCGCAATTTAATCGGCACATATGATCGAGCCGAAGAAAGTGTTCAGAAAAATAAGGGAGAAGAACGCAAAGTGCCTGTAACCGAACCACCCCTAACGACTCAATCTACGCACATTTAAATTGCCCTTTCCGAACAAACCTCATTACTTCCCGAAATGTAACCTCTATGGAGGCCATAAATAATCTAACGGTGCGCATATTTCAAAACAAGAAAAAAATAACACATAAAATTTCTTTGCCCTACGCGTCTAATGGCAAGTTTCCATTGTGTAACGATAGTTGGAAATTAAAGGCTACTTGATTGTAAATCGAATATTTATTCCAATTTTTTTATTTTTTCAAACTTAATCGATTATTCATTATGCCCACAACATCATATCTATCTATAAAATAGTGTAAAAAAAAGTAAGAAAAATTATTGAAATCGGGTCAATATATCTTACATCTCATTTTTAGCAAAACCAAAAAAAGTACCTGTTTCATATTATAAGACTAAAAATTTACATAAAATCAAATCTATTTTCTATTATAGGTTATAATCATGATCTTTAATTCTAAGAGGGCAGTCAGAAATGTATCTAGACCAGACATCTGAAGTATTTATTTGCACATTTTGGAAAAGTACACACAGTAGGAAGGTAATTAACTTTAAACCAAGTTTTCAAGTCACAGATATCTGATCATAAGAACCTGACCTTAGCTGGTGAACGCTTGCTTCCAAATTCTTTTCTATGACATCAATTACAAGACAAAAGGAACACATGGTGACATGATATTGAAACCATGCGTTAATAAATAATAATTCAATAACAATTTAAGTTTCAACATCATTCGCTAAAAATAAATCGATACATGCATTTTTCATCGGATAGTTAGTCAATGGAAACACGCATATTGCGTTCCGCGCATAGATTTTTGCATTATTTTAGTATGCAAATGTTAGAGCGATAGCGAGTCACTGTAAGAGCAATTTAAATTATTTTTTATGGCGCTCGAGTGTATTGAGAGTTCGCCAAGCAGCGCGCCGCGGGATTATAGCCGCGTTCACGATTGCCTTGTAGATATGTTGCCTTCGTAAATTTTGAATGAACGTTCGAAATTTAAAAAGAAGATTGTATGTAAATATGTGGAGGTCTTCAGGGAAATGACGTAGAAGCAACAATCATTCTAATATCACACATTTAATCACATTTTATTTGTCGATATTTTATCGATGAAACAAGAATTATAATTTTGAAAGTTATAATTGACGGTTTAATAAAATAAATGGCACATAAAATCTGGTATACAACTACTAAATTATCTCTACCTACCCTATTTAATCCCGAAAACGTTTACGAAATGTACGTAGCAAGGAAAAATCTGATTAGCTCCGATGATATATCGCTGAGAATTCCTCGCCTTAGTGCCTTAATTTGAATATTAGACGCGTTATTGAAAAGAAAACTTTCGAAACACCCCCGTTTTTAATGGTTATTGCCTCTTCCCTTGCTATCTTATTTCCGAACGCAACGAAAAAAGTATCACGGTTCAGGTGTTTAGCAACGCTATTCTAAAATTAAAATGTATTTTTAAAAGTTATTGCAAACGATTAGGGAACATAACTCGATCGTACTGGCCGTTATCATTTAGAACGTGTTCTTAATTCGAATACACAGTTCGAATATCGAACGGAAGCGGAAACTGTACTGATTCTAATTTCGAACGAAATATCGCAATGTTTCTATTGATAAAATACTGTTGCGGGCACAACAATGTTATTATATTGAACGGAAATTTACGATAATGACTTATAATGGAGCGTTCTGTGCAATGACATAGCGGTATACAGTTCTAATGAAAGCGGAGTAACATGTACCTACAGCGCTACATGTAGATGTAACATGTAGGTAAGTACGTAGTTCGGTAAAATTTCAATAAATATACTCGTAGGCACATATATCCTAATTTGACAAAGGTAGGTATAGCTACAGGTACGTGATACAAAATTCGAGAATTAAAATTTTTCAGAACGGCCAGTATTAGTCATTATTTTAACAGCAATCTTCATAACGTTTATCAACGTTTCGAAACCAGAATATCAATAAAAGTGACAGTTATAACAATGTGTCTTGTCAATAAAGAAGTACGAGAAATAGTACAATATACAATTTAACTTTTACAAAGATACGTGTCAAATAGGGGCGGCATATTGTACGTTTATTTCGTTCGGCGGGAGAAAACTCATAAAACATGATTACCGGTAATGTCGCGCGGATTCGTTCATTTTTGACGTTCCGCATTACATTTCATATTGGGGTTCGGTAACGATTTCCTCTAATGCCTTTGGCAATATTAAAAGAAAAATCTCAAACAATTTATTACAACGAAGGACGTATAAAAAAAAAGTTTAGAAAGCGCGCGGGAAATCAATATTTCGAAATTCACCTTCCTAATTTAAATATTAATGATAGAGCTCGTAAAACAATGAATAGACAGACGAAGTTAGTGACGTGACATCGTAAAGTCACAATCGAGATTCATCGCCCGCATTCATAATCGATCGATTATGCCACGGGACAAGGTGACACGGCCGGGAGGTCCGACGGAAGGATTACAAGTAACATTAGCATACGTAATTTGTGAGCACATCTGTCCCACCACGTGGGCGACTCTCGCTTTCTTATTGTTCAAATATATCATTTCGCTCCTTTGTGTAAGTTTGAATCGCGTTTCGATTTTAGATAACGTGCGTGAGTAATACGGAAGTCTGTAACTGTCAATGTGACAGTTTAAGATTGTGTTTTTAGATATTTTTGTCAACGAAATTGAGATAATAAGAGACCATTATGAAGACTTACTGTTATACGAGCGACACAATTAAAGTTATTATTACTGTTTCATTTTCATACATGTGTGTGTGACGAGATGAAAAACAATCTTTTGTTACCGAACAATTAATGTAGATAACTACTCGTGCATCAGTACATACTATAATATGTCATACTGTTATAAAATTCTACGTTCCTGTAATAATTTTAAAAATAAATTCAAGATAAAAATATGCGATTCCACGCTCGCCTCTGTTCGTCGCTGAGTAACAAATCAATACATTCGATTCGAAAATCAAAAATTCAAATCGGGCCAAGACAAAGCGACATGTTGCCTAATGAGCCAATAACTTGCGAGACAATAGCCGGGCGTGGGCGTTCCGAATTCGAAATTATCACAAAAGAATATTAATGTAACACTTATTCAAATATACCACGATACATATTCAAAATTATCTTGTCGTTTAATTTGAATGGTGACGGCGACGAACTTTTTTCGTTCTGTTTATGAGTTATCGGAGGCATTGTAATGAAATCGATTTTTTTAAACAACGAATGAATGTCTCCTCACTATTACAAAGAGTAAGAATACGCTCTGAATCGTATTCAAATTCGTTTTTTTTTAAATTAATTTTTGTTTATGATTTACCCTCGTGTATGCTTTATTACCATTTCCTGTGCTGTCAACACTAATGAATGTGACGCCGATGACGCAGGACATGTGCTTGTGTATTTCTTATTTTAGAATAATAAATATATAATGTATTCGCCTATTGTTTATTTAAACCGTAATATCGACGCAACCATTACAAGCAGGTACTTACTTCAACAAATGCCGATATAAAAATTCTTTTGCTAGCATTTAATAACACAAAAAAGCAGTAATCACGTCTAAAATTCGTCTCGATCGAGATACTCAAATTAGGCGGATGGCGGTCGGACGATTTCTTTGTCTTCGGCCTAATGAGTTTTTAAGTCGATTATAGCCATTTTTCATAGAAAAACGCCTTTAGTGATGTATCGGTCGAATCAATCACTGTACAGCTTAAATTGCTCTTTGTGGTGGGACCGGCCTATCGGATCGTAGGCGAGGCTGAACAAATGAGTCGATACGATAGTGAACAAGAAACATTCCCTGCCGGGCCACCGGCCAAATACAACCTTTTTGTTTCTTTTTTAACTGTGAAATCGACTTAAGGGAACGTGCATAAAAACGTCATATTTTGATAGACATACCGTGGCCGTTCCGAGCGATCCGTGTCAATCCAATTTTAAAAAATAATGAAAATGACGAACGCTTGATAAAGGTAACGCGCGAAATTGAACGCACCGAAATAAACTGTTAAAAGCCAAAACGGGCCCGCTGTGGAACTGTCCGTCACATTCCATATTCAAACGGGCCAATGGCTGAATGGCTGTATTGTTTTAAAATCCGAAAGCATAATGAACGCGTTCGTTCTTTTTGAAAATCGTTAATCGAGCTCTTTCACTTCATTTGCTTTATGGGCGATCATTTTTAAAATTCGAATTGTATTGTAATTCTGGTTGGAATTGCATAGAGCTGAATTTGATTTTTATTGGAGTTCCAATTGTTTTTCGAACACTAATGTAATTCAATACGAATTAACGGAACGCGTTTTATTGCGTGTTAATGTCAACGGTTTTATTTGACGTTAAGGTTGCATTGCGAAGTGGAGAAAGTGGAAAAATTAATACAAACCCATTTACCTTATAGAAACACAACATCTTCAGACTTGATAACGTACCTGGAAAAAATAAAAGACATAATGAATGATAACAGACATTAATAATAAAAAGAATTTAAGTCACTACCTTACATGAATAGATAGGCAATGAATACAGAGACATGCTTATCGGACGAATAAAAAAATCAAACGATTATCAGGGCTGTTATCGCAGAACCATTTATGGGACGGATCGAAGGACATAAAAAGTCACTCCTTATTTTTCCACATAAGACATGGGCGTGTCCTTGTGAGGAACGCCTTGTAACGTAAAACCTTTTCCCTTACGAATAAAGGTGTTTTTCCAATAAGCAGTTATCGACTTCGATCGGTTCCGAACGCCCTCACTATCTTACAAGATATCGACTACGCCTTCTTAAAAATACGGTACAAGCGAATTTGGTCCTTAACGAGCCACATACGAGAACACCGAATCACTTGAAGGCGAGCGTCTTTAAATGTATTGATGTTGTATCGGTTTTCCATTAATGACCGCAAGCGATCATCGACTTTATTTCAAAAGGATACATTTCTTTTTCCCATGGATGTGTTACAAGGAATGTATTGACGTGTTATCGGAGATGGTTCCGTCCCGTTCTTCCAAACGTTTTTATTATATGTGCGTCTCTCTCGCCGGCGCAGATCGTCCTGAGATGACTGGCCCGTTCTTTGTTGAATGTCTGCGCATTTCTTTCTTATCGTGTGTAAGCGATAACTAATACAATGTCGCAAAACGCAATTCTTACACCGTTATAATGTTCTGATATTTTATTTTATCAATTTATTTATAATTGTTTGTTATTTCAGTGCTACCTGTGTAAATGTTTCACCTTGAATTAAAATTACTAGCATCAAAAAGTTCATTATTTATAAGATATTTATACGCCAAAATCTAAAGTCTTTCTCATATATATTTTCAAGTTCGGAGTGGACACAGGCAATACTGATTAATTAATTAAAAACATTATGTATGTTGTACAATTATAATTCATACATACATATCTTCACGCTGTATCCCTAACGGGGTAGTCAGAGACGGAGCGCCAAGTGTCGCGGTCATAAAATTCATATTACTTCAAAATGATAATATTCTATTATCGACTTAAATATAGGTTAAGTTTCAGAATATTTAAAATGAATAACCACATGAACTGAATTCCTGGCTGAATTTCTTGTCGGTTCTTTTCAGGTATTTTCTGAACTTTTAGTAGATTTGACGATCAAAGTGCTTTACAAATGAGTTTAATTAAATAAATTGTTTTAATTTTGATACAGTTCTATTATTTATAAACATTATTATATTTGTTATAAGTAAGTTATAGTTATAACTCTTATCAGCTTATATTCGAATTAACTTACAAGTCATTATTTTGGTTATTCTTAATTCAAAATTCGTAAGAACGATATAAATTACAAATAATTTTAAAATTTATTATAATAATAATTATTGTAGTAACCACCTAATAATTTCCAGTTTATTATTTTCTCATAGACTGTAAACTACTTATAAACACCTTTCAGCGAAACGGTGGTAACTCAAAAAATAAATAAAACATCAATTTTCGAACGTCAACCGTTCGGTAGAATTTTTATTATGTTTTCTTATTTCGAACGAATATTTGTGTAAGCGAGTTACATGTTATTTCGGTTCGACTAGAAATAACTTTTCAAAACATAAATATGATACATGTGGCGTCTCAATCTCCTTACAGTTTCGTTTGATTTTTTTTGTTCATAATATTTATTTATGTTATGATCGTATGGATATGTTTGAGATATCTGGTGCAGTTAATTACTTAGAACGGAATGTAATTCGATGGTGTTTTGTTTATGTCTCAAGAACATATCGTAAGAAAACTACATTAGATGCACATATCTGAAGTTTAAAAACTTTTTAAAATACTTTTTCAGCTGAACATACCTACCATGTTAGATATGGGTAAAGTTGCAATAATATTTCTAACAAAGTAGATATTTATCTAATGTCGAATTCCATTACTTGTTTCGTTCTCTGAAAGTTAATCATATAATACGATATATTTATAATAAATATAATTTGTACCTATAGAAAATATTTATAGTTGAAAACAGAAAAATTATTTTCATGTTCAAAGAGTAAGCTCATTGCGTTTTGTAAACCGTGGGCATATTTTTTAGTAATTTGTTTTTGTCTACCTGCTTCGTTACATATGGTGGTGAAGCTGCGTACTATGCAATCTTTCTAACGAGTCGATCACATACAGTCTGTTCAATCATCTTTATTGCCAATATAGCTCGGTTCAGTCATAACATTAATAAGCAATATCCGGTAGCCTTTACAAACAGGTTGCATATGTTTAAAAACTAACAATCAAAATTCACCTGTATAGCTAAGTCCATAAGGCTTAGTTTTAAATACCAAAAAATGTTTTTTATCATTTCAAAGTTACGCTCTTTTGTACCTCGATCGATGAATGAGATCAATAGATTCGGTAGTATTTGATTAGGAGATTTACTTTTATTAAGAAGACATCTAAAGAAGTTAAATTGGTTTGACAGTTGAAGTTCTGGAACTTTTTGCTCCTTAACGGGTTTGTTTTTAGTTTTCAAATTGGAATATAATAATAATAATTAGTAAGAGCCCTTTGAGACTGTCGTGACTGTCATCAAAATGATATGACATACGGAAGATGATAACTGATTCATTGTATTTTTGAATTTTAGAAACAAGTAGTTATTTTATAAAAGAATGCATTTTTACCAACTCTGGTCATACAAATTGCTGTAAGTAATTTTGGTTTAGTTAAACTAACTGACGGTCAACATAAACTTTAGAAACTATTGACCCTAATTAACTCGATGGCCCGTGACAGGATACAATGGTAATCCGGGATTATCCCAATAAAACACCTCTTGACCGGGTCCACTATATCTTTACTTTAGTGTTAGATCCATCTTAGGATGACCCCTCATTAAACTTTAATACTTCCACCAACACGAACTTAAACAAGTTCCCGCTTGAAATATTAGGTACAATTTTCAACAACAAATAAAGCTGAAAGTTAACTTATTTATATTTACAAGTAATTTTTATTTACCTGTATGAGAAATATAATTACAACTGTAATCAAAGAAAGGTCTACTTGTATTGGTCCTGGACTAAACCGGATTAATTCGGTAAACACTGGACTTTTCTAGTTGACCCTTCTCTCATCTATTATTCAATGAGACATTGCGTCTTTAATCTCCAATACTGTTAAAATTATTTGACAATGATAAAAAAGAAGACTTAATATATCAGTAGAAGATAGTAGAAGTAGGTAATCGAAATTAGTGTTATTGTTAATAATTCGTTGAAATAAGGACAACAAGGACAGTATCTGGAGTTACTAATGACAATAACCCAGCAGCGTAATTCAAATTCAAGGTCATTTTCGTGTAAATATCATCCTTAAATCATGATTATCTTCTTTTTGAAAAATGTTGTTTATTATTAGGAACATACACTACGTACATACAAATACTTATTTTTGTATCGTGACATATTTTTTGAATGAATAGTACTGTATAATCTCTAAATTATATTCCTTAACATGCAAACCTTCCCTAAAAGGGCCCTCCCGAGGGCAAAAGATCGAAGGGCGGACATCCGGTCAAGTCACCCTCAAACCGATACTATGAAGTATTTATTGAGTTGCGGCTGACCAAAAGTATTTTATTGTTGAGCTAGACCCTTTTGCTCTAGGCGCCCTTTATCTTGCCCATTGTTCCATTGTATAAGCTATCTTATCATTTGCTAATAAGTCTCAATTTCGAATAACTATCATGTCATGATGCAAAGGTGTTTGTTTATATTAATTGGAAAATATTTTGTTTGGAAGTAAAATACTGTAATTGTCAATTGTAAATGTTTTATCTGTGTCATTTCATTTGACGTTTTTATGATGTTGTAATTTATTATAATTTCTACAATTTCGAGTAGGAAATTCCGAGATAGTTTAAATCTTATCTTTGCTATCGTTATTACCTCAATAAAATTCTCCAAATACAAGTCTATGATTAGAGTAATTAACGAAAAAACAATGACGTTCAATTACTGAATTTATTTTTGTTTAAAAAAAGAACATAAAATGGTATCAGTTCTTTATTCTCTGCACAATAACAATCGTTAAATTCTCTTTTTTCCATATAAACTACATTTTGTATTTTTACTTATGCGTGACACTGGTAACAAGTTTATTTCTCCTATGTTACGATTTTAAAGAAGATATTTTATCATTTTAAAAATAGAAAAAATAAAGGGAAATACATGAATACGAGAAAACGTAAAAATATCTGAGCCGTATTAAATATCGAGTAAGTTGGCACTAATGGGTGGAAATCGAACCGTTTGAAAACAACAGGTGCCAAGAATCAAACTCGTGTTGGACAGTTACGGGGTACATCTGCTGATGCATTGGCAATAAGCTATTTCTGTCATTTGAATATACATATTTGTGTTTTCCAATAAACAAAAGTGGTAAGTATATTTAAGAGTGGGAATGAGAAGATTAGTGTGGTTGGCACTAGCATGTTACTTGATTGTCAGCTCAAGGAGGATTTTTAAGGAGTTTCTGGGACTGTTACACTTATAGATGTAAGTATAACTGCAATACTTATCCGTTGGAAATATTGAGAGAATTAGAAGTGGTTTGCAACTATATTATTTCTAAGAACTTGTCTAAACTTCTAGGAAAAGTTTGATACAGGAAATTTAAATTTGTTTTGATATTTTAGTGAATATCTTTACTGAGATTAATTTACACGTTATCCAAAAAAATGGATAAGTATTCTTCATACAAAAGTAATCTTATGATTCTTAGCTGTTAACTTTAAACATTGTATTTTCTATAAAAGTGATGTAATTATATGCTTCAGACTTAAGGATTAAAAATAAATATACCTAATAAAAACAACACAATATGTAGTTAAAAAACTATTTGAACGGTTATTTAAGAAAATTAAACCGACTTCGAAAAAAGCCACTGTAAAGTACGAAATAACTATTCCTTGCTAATCAGAACTCTAATACAAAAATAACTTTATAAATATACAATTAACTATAGATATAATTAAATTTGTCAGTTACCAAAGTTGGTGCCAAGCCTACTAAACTAATAGACTTTCTGTTGTTGCACATTGATTTGGCACCGACTTTAACAATTGTCAAATTTAATTATATAGGTGTTTGTATCGCATTTATAAAGTTTTTTTTATACTTGAGTTTTGATTAGTAAAGGATAGTTATTTTGTACTTTTCAGTGGCTTTTTTTTAAGTCGGTTTAATTTTTTACTACGTTCTTTTATTTTTTCCTTTTGAGTGACCTTGACCTAAATAAATATCTAGAGCAGGTCTACAATTAACTTCTTTTCTAATTTTGGAGCGCAATGACATCCAAGAGAATCGTCAATATAAATAAAGCTTATAAGCAGTTCACGTTAAATGGTGTTATTTGGTGTATCTTCGAAGTCCAAGCTCTAATATCAGTGAAATTTAAATGGGACTAATCTCAAAGTATATCCTTTTTAATATATCCTTTATAAAAAAAAGAATTTGACAAATCGATTTATAAATGATGGAGTTCTGAGGTAACAAAAATAAAAAAAATACCGAATTGAGAACCTCCTTCTCTTTTTTTTGAAGTCGATTAAAAAATTATAGATACATTACGTACAAAAATTAACGCAACATATTATTTTTATTTCCTTGAGTAAAGCGTTAATTTATTACTGCCACTTTACAGATGAAATCGCTTTTAAAAAGCTATCAAAATAACCTGTGTCGAACACTCGTTCGGTTAATTTTATCGGTCGTTTACCCAAACCAGTGCCTAACGTTTAGTTAGCCATCAATGGTAACTGACAATTGTACGATTTGCGGTCACCAACATCCGGGGTAATGCGGGGACGTCGATTCGAACACCGGGACATGTGGTTTGATCGGGTATCTACTTGGTATTATTACAAACAATGATTATAATACATACCTATAGTGTAAATATTAGTACTGCAAGGCTGGAGTTTAAACTTTAAGTAGGTATATTACAATCATACGAGAAAATATTTCAGATAAGTGTATCCATTCATAATAGATACATATTCAAACGCATAATTTTTTTATTATATTCAAACTAATAACTAAAAACTAGGTACTGTCTTACAACGCAGATTGGTATTTAAAAAAAAAATTATAAATTACAATGTTGTAAATAAATTTAGTGTTTCTTCAACAAAATAAGAGGTTTGTTTTGAGAACTGTATAACATAAAAATATAATAAAAGTAAAATTACAACACAAATCCATTGTTATAAGTCAATAAAAAAGCGTATCACAAAAATATGACCATTTTACAAAGGAATCAATGGGGCGAGGGTTCAGAATATAGAATATCTTTTTCAAAAACTCATCCGATTTCCGAACAAGCACCGATAGCGGAAGCCGATCCCCCGGAAGTGCGTTGAGCGGGAAAATAGGCGGAAGTTTCGCACCAGGGAGAAAAAATCGAGAAAGAATCCCTCAGACAAATTTGCATTCGAAAGGGCACTTTTGTGTGTTTTGCTCCGCGATCGGTTGTAAATTTGTCAGATTGTCAATTCACAACAAACGCTTCTTTCGTCACTTTTGTTATGATAATGTTTGTGTCTTCAATACGATTTTCTTCTTTTTGGGATATCGTATTTTGCTTTCGGCTGCATTTAGCTTATTATGTACCTTTCGTTTCGTTCTCAAAATTCGAATGTCGAACACAAAAAAGTAATATTCCAAAATCGAATCTCGTCGCGTAATTAGACAGGTGATTCGTTAATTCGTAAAAAGAATTCGTCTTAATTCCTATTCGTGCATTTGGACGAACTCGAGGCCAGTGTGGGAACGTCACGTAGAATAATCGGTATTCGAACAAAAAGCGTTCAGTCCGTGCTCGACTGTGGACGTCTTCGGACATACCTCACGATGCCGATGTCTAACTTGATTGACGTTTAATTTCAGTTTCTTTTTAATAAACATTACTAAGTGATAATCGGCGTTAATTAATCACATTTATTTATTTTATGATTTTTCAAAACTGGTTTTTCACTCTGTTTGGCAGTGATTTATAACGTTTAAAGCTTCTGAATTTTAAATTGATCGTAATCATTAAAACGTGTTAAAACTTTACGGTTTTACGTCGCCTTTAAAAGTTGAACATACGAGTCGATTATGTGAATCGAGACAGCGATCGATCAAGCAGCCCCACTTCCTTTGAATCGCACGCGCAGCGAGGTCAGGGCCATCCATGGCAGTTAATGCGCTCACGATAACTGTTGCATGTACAACTACATATTATGGCTTAGCTTATAATAAATACGACGCTACGTTTTTTACAACGTACTGGCTGTTTACGTTTTTTCAACGTCCTGTGCGATGAAATGAAATGCGATTAAAAATAAGAAGCAACGTTCGATTGAAAATCGAATCCGAGCTGCGGAACTTAAACGACATGTTCTGGAACGCGTCGGCAAGTTCAAAGAGACCAAAGCGCAATTTTGACAATTAAAACGCTGCGCATCGCGCACATTGCCTCCTCAAGTCCGCGTGTCCTTGGTAGGAATTTCAAATACAGAACTCTTTTCTCTTTTTTAAAACCGGAAACCGGTTTGATTTGCGCTCTTTTTTTGCAGTCTTGTTTATGCCGCGTTTACTTTTTAATTTCATCGCAACGCAGTGGTCTGTTCGCTTATATTTTTATGCTTGTGTTTCTTTTAAAGTAATCGTTTTGATATTTGGAAAGTAACATTAAATTAGAACTATCGGTCGTTAATATTAGATTTTTGTGAATAAATTTTAGTTCACTAACATGCCAAGTGTGTATGGTATCCGAATAAGTCAAGGTTTTATTGATCGTAAAATTTTAAGACCGCATTGGTAGGTGACTTTATTTTCATAAACGATTTCAAAGAGCCTCTATGGGGTTTTATTTAACTTTACGATTCGAAGAGTTAATGATTAAACAGTGCATGTATTAAAATCTCATTAACTCAAATCATTAAGATATTCTATGAAGAACATTATTGTCATTTTTTAAATATTGGTACATTATAATTCTTTTTTAAAATTGTACTATAATCATATACCCGCAAAGACCTTAGATTATGACAGCTTAGAAAAACTAGATTAGACTAAAATAACAGCAAAATAAAAAGAAATTGTTTTGTATTAGGTTTAATAGAAGGTTAATGAAAATCTTGTAACAATAATTAGATATTACAACGATAAAGTCACTAGGCCTTTGATAAGCTTCATCTACAATTGTCAATAGCGTCGGAACAAAACAAAAAGAAGGGCGATCGAAAAGTTTCGAAACCACACCGCTTTGACAATCTTTAGCAGATGTTTACAAGTTGAAAAGAAAACTGTGGCCCAACCCCTCGGAGGGTTCCAACTCCCGAGCTCAGGTAAAGAGGTGCTTAAGATATTTTTTCGCAAACAGATCACGTTCGATGTCTGTCTTAAGTGATGTCTTTGTTCCTTCGTGCCCCTCTCGGCCGATTTACGCGCGCGAAAATTTTATTGAACATTCCTTACTGATATCTTTCGGTACATTCATGAATGGAATTTTATTTTTCAAAATTCGAATTGGAGACCCATTCGAAATTTCGAATTGCGTAGTTTTTAAATTGCAGAAATATTATTGCGTTGCATCAGAATACTATGAACGCGACCGTGAATTTTTTGAATTTCAATACTGGATGCAGGAACTGGATATGGAATGCATTCCAAATTTTAAATTGCGTTGCTTTTTCCTGATTGCGGCGAAGCAAAATGGTTACGATTTTATATATCCCTCACAGAGCCGAAACCACTTAAAAGATTTTAACACATGAGTTGTCCTTGGATTTGTCTAAATTAAACGCAAGGATGTTTTTTGAAAAAAAAAGACAGACCGTGGTAAGTCATAAAACACATCATACGCAATTAATGCTCCGTACTGTTTGTTTTCATGAACCGTTAACCGTAAAACAAAGTTGATCGCAGAACACAACCTCCTATTTCGAAAAGTATCCGACATAATAGCCAGATTGTTAGCAGACGGAAATGTCAAAAGTACTCGCATACCTAGGCGAAAATGTGTAAGGAGAATGACGAGATTTGAGAAAGCGAAAGAAGTATGTAAGACCGCGACGCTTGGCGCTCCGTACTCTCTGACTACCCCGTTAGGGATACAGCGTGAAGATATGTACCTACGTATGTATGTATGTATCCGACATAATGCTATCGTCATGATTTACTTGTACCCTCCGATCTATTTTTATGTTCCTGATTAATTTCATAAACTTTTGGAAATAAAGCAGTTTGAAGTGTTTAAAAGAAAGATGTGAAAATAAAACAAAATGCAGTAACGTGTTACATATTATTGAATTAAATAAAAGTTCCAATGTCGAGATTATGTCGGTACCTACCTACATAATCACGATATTGGAACCTGACGACCCCGTAAATATCGCCCGTATATATCGCGAAAATATCTACGTAATAGCTGGTATTGTTGATAGATGATGTGAGTATATTTCGATTATAAGCAGATAAGTATTGTAGATGACGAATAGTAATCAGAAAGTCGACATGCGCAAGAGTCGTGGTCTCCGTACTCTGCAGTGGAATTGTCAATTGTTCGCTTATTATCAGATAATGCCGATCAATCTGTTTTGATTGAATAATCAATCGTTAGTCAATTGAACTCGATTTAGCGTTTGGACTGCGACCTATGTTGTCTAGGGTTGTCAACCCTACAATGTAATTTAAATGTATAAACTTTTGAACTTTCACGTTCTATTATAAAATATCTAAAAGACGTGAAATTAACGAGATTATCTTTTATTTTGGCTTGACGTTACGGCCGAGTTGCATCGGCCGTGGTCTTAATGCGACAGTTTGCTTGAAACTGTCGCAGTAAGTTTTATTTCGTGTCCGGAGCAGATTTAACATATATTTATTTTATTTAACAGATTGCATTACATTAGACAATTTTCTTTTTAACACGCTTTTATTAGCTTCACCTGTAACTATGTAAAAAATCTTGGAAGTTAAATTTTACCTACTTCCCGGTTTCCGATTGAGCTGACATATTGCATACACGTTTCGTTTGGATGATAATGCATGGTTAGCGAGGAGCGCTTTTTGGTTACTTGTACTTTTAGTAAATTTAGACGAAACGGTCCACACTTTGAATTAGTCATTGGACACCACAGAAGTGATAAAATTACAAATAACTACCTCGCATATCTATTACGCACGTATTGAATAAAAAAATATGCTCGCGTTTACTCTATAATGAGGTTAAAATATTGGCAAGGGAAGGAACATGCATATATCGTAACAAATAAAAGTTTATTTAATTAAATTATTTTTTAATTTTTAGTGCGTGATAATAGCGTGTTTTTTTGTTTTTTTTAAACTACAATCATCTAAAAAAAGCGCTTGTGCTCTTGACTTGCCTTTTTCATCTATATTCGCAGCGTTACCTTACTATTATAACTATGATGCGACGCCGACGTGAAGAAATGTAACATACGTGCGAAATAAATATATAATGCGTATATATAATCGACTTTGCTTAATATTTTTTTAAATGAAAACTTTAATTACACTTAAAGAGTAAATGGTAAAATTAAGGTGTTTAAATATCATAATTTATACGAAGTGCGTTCTTTTAAGAATCAGCAAAACATAAAGTGTCAACACTTGGTTAATTACTGGTTACTCTGTAAAAGGGATGACACGAATGAAATATTCGTACGTTTATAATTTTTTAGTGTTCCGCATTTCGAAAGGAAAAACAGTACCATAAAATCATATTACCTTAGAAACTGTATGAAGTACACATAAATTTGAAATTTAGTCATATATCTTATAAGCTTTTAACTGCGAATTCGTTCCCGTGAATTGCGATCTCTTCTTATAGAGTGCTGCGTCACAAGGGAATCTACTGTCCAAATTTCATGTACCCAGCTTCAATAATCTCGGTTGGGCGATGACGAATCAGTCAATTCATCGTCTATTCTACACCCATTGGATATGAAATTTGATAAATTCTGAAATAAGTGTTCAATAACTTTTATTGAAGAGTATATTTGTGATAAATTTCAAGATAATAACAAACTTCGCCCCATTTTTACCATCTTAGGGGCTGATTTTCGAAAAATCCTTTCTAATCTTGGTACTATGTCACAAAAGGAAGCAACTGTCCAAATATTGAGTCCTCAGTAGTTCAAGAGGGCGATAACGAATCAGTCAATCAGGACATCTTTCATAAACATACAGCACATAAATTACCCCGTATACCATAGTAAAAATAAAAAAATATATATGTTAAGGTTTTTCCTTTTACGGTAGAAACCCTTATAAGATCAATCATGAGCCCGTCTATCTGTGTGTCTGCCGCGATTTCCTTAAACTGTTTGTACGTACATATTGGAAAAGATAGAGGATCGTCTTGATACACTAATTTAATTCGTATGAAAGATAAAGGAAAATTGTGTATTAAAATAAGACTTCTTCATCTCCGAGACTATTGGAGCTACGTGGTGGTGGCTATATGGTCAATAAACATAATGTTTATTGACCATATCAAATTCAAGAGCTTGAGACAGTAATTACAAAACGTGGCAAAAGTTAAATAAATATAAATGTTAAAAAACGAAATGCAAAATATCGTCAGCCTCAATCCTAATGCCTACAGATTTATTAATTTTTTCGGAAATTAAGAACTAAATATTTTTTAAGACGTAATACACATTTTTTATATTTTTCTATCTATTGAAGATCAATTGTTATGTGTGCGTTAATATCTGAAAATATTTCGTAAATTGATTTTATAACTGTGTGTTCGATATTGACAAGTTTTGACACCCCGTCAACGCTAATAAATTTTACAATAGTGCACCCTCGCCTTTCATTTACAGGATGTTACTATTTATACGTCAACTTTTCAGAACTTTTTAATTTGTAAAATTAACTTAACTACACTTAATGCACATTTCATTTTTATTCAAATATTACTTAATAACTTCTCATTCTCATTTTGCATTATTTTACTCGGAGGTTGCCTGGAATACATTGTTTTAGTAATAAGGCTATTATTAATATTACTTTTCTTATTGAATCCCACTTTTTTGTACAAAGTTATTTTACTGCAACAATAAACACTGTTGATTAAGGTATAATAAGTTTTACTACTACTACTTTTAACGATTTGTTTAATTCTAGACACATGTTCGTTATGAGTGAGAATGACAGGTATTGCTTGAGGTGATTTTTATTACATTGAACAAAAATATTTACTAGTTAAATATCTATTTATTCAGACAGTATATAAATACCAACTTCCTTACCTAGTAAAAAACGACACAGAGTATCTTGCACACGCGTTAATTTAATAAAGGGTTCTGACGTAATTTCGGTCAAGTAAAAGTCAAATTAAAAAACTAAAAATGGGGTGCAATATACAAATTATTTTTAAATTTTTTGTTTTGGTTTACTAATTTACGTCTATGTACCTATGTACTTTCAGCTCAGAAATGAAATGATGAAAACGTAGCAGATGCCTTTTATCTTTCGGCCAAGTCGTTTTAAAACCATTGGAATGCCATTTAATTTGTACTCATTTTACTCATTATTGACTTATACTAATAACTGTGAGTTTCTCTTAAAAATTGTAAAATAAAATAAAATTCTCCGCTAATTTGTTGGCTTTTCTTTCACGTAAAGGCTATTGAACCAACAAACCTCAAAATTATACAGAGTAGATGTACCTTTGGCCAAAATATTGACTATCATCTGCCAGAACGAACGAGCGAAGCTGTATGTAAAAGCTAGATAATAATAACGTTGAATTTATTGATAATTACTCCAATTATATGCTTTTAAACGAACCACAATACTTGGATTTACGAGATATAGGGAGAACATAGTAGCAACCAGATCCCAAGACAATTTAGAATTTGTTTCATAAATTCTCTAAAGTATAAAATTTGCACTAACGGGTCAGTTATTTTACATTTGTAACATCCTGTAGAGGCCGGATCACACACTAAGTCAATAAAAACCGTCGGTTTCCCTTTCGAACTATCTATTACTATTCTTTTGATGTTTTCACAACGCCGCTGGGAATGGTTAAACTGAGTCAACGTAATTTTTAGGTTTTAGGTTCATGTTTTTAGTTAAAGCGGTTGAGAAAAAAAAGGCTATGAGTGCGTTCGACTGGCGCATAGTGAGTTCTGTATATTTGTAAAATTCAAAACGAAACTAAATTTACCGCGTGAGGCTTCGCCGTAAGTAAAAGCGAAACAGTGCTATTATTTCGTCGCTAGAATGGGTAAGTCCAATTCAATGTGCGACAATGGACTTGCTCACGACGTTTTAACTTTGAGTATTTAAGCAATCATTCAATTGCTTATTGAGTAATCGTTGTACGTACGAAATTAAATGCAATACGATTAAGTACTTGACCAACTATATAAGCGTTAAAGTATTTATGAGTTAGGTGTGGTTAGGAACATAGCGACGCTCTCAACAATGAATCTAGTACTATTTAGATATTGTTGCCTGGGATTTTCGTTTTTCCGTCTACGTAGACACTCTCTTTCACGACTTCAAGGTGTATTTATGTAAATAAATACCTACATATTTCATCTTCTTTAAAATTGGTAATCCATTCAATTGAAAGATTACTTGCAATAAAATAATAGAACGATCATTAAATAAACTTAATATTACGATAGTACGTTTTAATTTTAGAGATACCCGCATAATATGTCGTTATTACAAAGTACGTTCTCATAAAATATCAATGAGTTTAGATAGTATACGAATATACATAGCGAAGGGATGTTTTGATGTCGAATAACATGATTTGAGGTTATGTAATGTTACACACGGTCGTCTCCTGGATGGGTGAGCTAATGCCATAATGATAATTCTATAATGATCATGCCATAATGACCATCTGGAACGTGCAATAGCCGCAAAAATTTTCAATACGGGAATACTTCGATATTGGGAAGATTCCCCAATATAAAAATTTCCAAATTTAAATTGAGTAAGTAAATTGCAGGAAATAATACCTAAATGTATTGTTATTTAAAGATTAGGCTATTTCATTAAATATTTCATTAGGCCGATCAGGAAATAAATGTACAGACGCACATTTGTCTAACCTAACCATTTGCAATGTAGATGTCGTCACTGATTGTATTTTCTATACTAAATGTATAGATGTTATGAAAAAAGGAATAAATCGATATAGTACCTATAAGCATGCAAAAAAAAGTGTCAGAGACAATTTTTACTTTTAAAACTGTGGAGATGAATTTTGAATGTAGAACAAAACGAGATCTAACAAATGCCCCCAACTTCGTCGTGTGCTCGCCGCGTGAAAATTAATTATTAATTTGTTTCCATTGCCCGCGCCTCCGGGGGAGAGACGTGTGCTGTTGTCTATGCCCTTTTTGTTTTGTATTGAAAGCTTTTTTTATCGCTTCGAAAAGACAACGATGATTTGTATCAATTTGACGACATTTTTTATTTCTTTTTCACCTCGCTAGCCAGTTGTTGCAGAAACTGTTAAATATGCCCATCCCAACAAATTACTGGGTTTGATTTTCAATTAACGAATAATCATCAAATATGCTTGTTATAAGAGGTGGTTCTCAATTTAGGCATTGAACGAATCATTACTCATCTGTATCAGTCAATGTAAGTCTCATTGCTGATCACACAATTTTTTTAAAATTTCCATTATCTTGAGGATAGGTTATAGGTACATACATACATATCTTCACGCTGTATCCCTAACGGGTAGTCAGAGAGGACGGAGCGCCAGGTGTCGCGGTCCTTACATACCTCTTTCGCTTCCTCAAATCTCATCATTCTCCTCACACATTTTCGCCTAGGTATGCGAGTGCTTGAATATTACCTTGAAGATAGGTAATATTTATTAAATCATTATTGAATTTATGTGATACATTATTACTTGTGTTGTATATAATAATTAAAGGGTTCCGCAAAAGCTTTGGACAAAGTAAAAGTAGAACTGAATGAAGTATCGATAATTCAAAAAATACATAAAAATGGTTTCGAATTATTTAATTTTTCTCATTCCTTCTTTTTGGGTTATCAGTTGACGTCACGTGCCAAATACAGCTAAGTAGGTGTAAAAGTGAAGTAAGTCATCTGTCACACACAGACAAACTTCGTATCACAGACAAACAAACAGATTAAAACGGAACTACTTATGTAAGAATTCCCGTTTAAGCTATTTCAGTTATGGAACCCTAAAATCTGCTACGTTTTTCCGAGCTCATCATAATTTTATACACGTTTGAATAGTTAAACCACTAACTAAGATTCTATAGTTTAACTGTACAGGCAACTAGATCTACTGCCTACGAACCGATGACATTAATAAAAAGATTTTATTCCTCTATAAATAACAATAAAAACAACATAAAATAGTTTACGTGGCTTGTGATCAATACCAACCATTTTACTGCCATTTTACGACCCGGTGATGGGCAGCCGAAAAAAGCCTAATTTGACTTCATTAAGTGCCCGAGAAACAATAAAATCATATTTTATTGATTTTCGTTTTAATATCATCACGTAGCCGTGTCGAAATTACGTGCACATATCCGAACTATAGACAATAACGCTTTTGTTCGGTTTGAAAAAAGAACATGCAACTTGTCAATAAGCAAAAGCTGGCTGAAAACACATCCCTTTCGGACGCATTTCGAATCGATCCTTTCACACTTTAAACAAATGGTCGCGACGGTTGATTTCCGTTCTTAATTCAAATAGAAGCGTATTTTAAATAGTTTTTTCTTTTCAATTGCAATTTGAATATGAAATTAAGCAAAGAACTCAATCTGTAATTCGAATACTGAATGAGATTCGAATTTCGATTATAGATTCATTCGATAAGTGACCTCGTTTTGAGTAAAGGATATTGCTTATTCTATCGATTGAAAGGTTCAATGGACTAATTGAAAGGTTTTTGTATGTATAGAAATACTGAATTAAAAACTTAAATCCGACTTATTTAGGAATAATGATATTATAAAAAAAGTTTGTCAATATCTTTAATGATCTTATTTTATATCGACAGACATAATATATACATTATATTTTAATTTCAAACGTTTGAAATCTAAAGAAAATCACAAAGCTATAGGCAAAAAGAACGAAGTCGTAAACTTTTGTGAAGTGTGGACAGCGCTCCGCATAAAATACAGTGAATCCGATCAAACCGAGTGACATTCGTTAGATTAAGAAAATAAAAATCTATAAAAACTCATAAAGTGCTCATAAACACGATGGAAGCAATAAAACAGTCCGATGTCGTCTCTCAGCTGTCGCGCGCTATTTCCGAACGCGTAACATTCAAAAATCGAACTTCATCGAACCACGAGGGGGATATTGCTACGTTTTTAAATTTAGAACGTTTTTTTCATCTATTACGTGTCACATATAACAATTGACGTCAGGTTGCTATCTCGATTTTTTAAATTTTTCAATAATTTTCTCTCGTGTTTTTGTAAGTGAAAGCACAATTATGATGTTTCCACGCAAAACGCGTGCCAAGTAGGTGAGTGTCAATGAAACAAAACACAATGCGCTTATTTTCAGCGTTTCCTTAAGAAATGTAGTGACATTTTTTAGTAATATCTTGACGACTGAATTATGAAACATTTGGTAATAATGTTATTTTTAATTAAAAGATCTATTTTAAAATATTTTATAGTTTTATAAAATGCAAGTTTTATTGCTGTAGCGACATTGTTTCTCCTTCGTTTCATATAAATGAGCGAAATTTATTATTATTTTCACTTTGCGTCTCAGTTTCTGGGAATATTTTATGAGTGGTCGGCGCCAAATCCAAACTGATTTGGTTTTTCGACATTATCGTCGAAAGACATATTAAGTGTAGTAGGTATAACTAACACTTTAATTTTTAAGATTTTTTTTAAATTATACGAGACATCTTCGAAAAGAAAATAGAAGTTCAAGAGTCAAAAACATGTCAAATGGAATTGTATTAAATAAAAGCGCATTGAATTATTCGCAACAGTAATAATGATGAATAGAAGTTGGTTAAGTATAGCTACTTTTTATTTTACAATACATGCGTTAAGATTGTAACGTATGTTTTACGTCAAATCACCGTTAATATAAAAGTGTCTTCATCTTAACATTAATAGTGGTCAATGTTGTAATAACCCTTCGGATCCGCAATAACGCGGGACCGATTACAGAAATGTCACTGATACAAATCCGCTGTAGCTCGACGTGTCAAAGTCATTGAGTTTGGAATTAAAATGTCAGTCCTTGGCGGCTGCCTTCAACTCGCCCGAAAGGAAATACCGAAGGTAGATAAATATCAAACATATTTCATATTCAAGAATCCATCGATATAAGCAATGAAGATACTTAATATAACCTTTACAGTTAATTTACAGTTTGCTAGGAGATTGTCAGTTAAAAAAGTCAATAAATTAAAGTTTCCGATTCTAAAAAGTTTCGTAACGAAAATCATTAACTGACAAACATCGTAAAGTGAACGCGAAATAGAACGCATTCTCCCGGATTTAAATTTAAAACTGAACGAGCGACATATTTTTAAAAGTTCGAACGGCGACACTTAAAACTAATCGGTGTTTTCGATTCTAGAGCGTCTTTTGAAAGAGTTCGAATGTTCGTTCTAATTTTGAAATGTTTTTGATTTTCGAACGGCTGCCGCGGCCGTGTCAATGGCTCCTGTGAAAAATGGCGTGGATATGTTGAAATCCGTTGTTTATACATTTTCCATGATGATAATATTATTTTCTGTTTATTTTATGCGGTTTTATGAAGTTGTTCGCTTAGTTAAGGGTTAGTAACTTACTGAAGTCTGGTAAACGTGCGAGCAATTCAACTGTGATGCGTATCGCGACGCAAACAATGGACGAGTCTACTAACCGCTCGCGTTGTAAGGTTAACAAAAACGTCAATCTGACATCAAATTGTGTTTAAAGTCAACATTTTAGTTGAATAAAATCTTGGATCAAGAATCACAATGAACGAGGCCAAGAGTTGCTGCTCCTATCACCGCGTGTCAACCGAATTACCTTGTCTCTCTGTTGAGCGTAAGCACGAGTAAAACAGTTAACTATAGTAAGTTTGGCAACCTCGCACTGTCGGCGTAATTCGTGTAAGCTGATGAGCGGCTTGATGTACAAAACATTGCAGTTCTGACAATTTTTGCAAAATACTCGTATGTCTTACTAGTATTCACGAAAATAAAAATATGTCATGTTCAGCGGTGTATCGTTGTACTGTGACCCTTCCTTAGTCACACACATTAGTACAAGTCTAGAACATCGCACCAACAAAAACGGACACGCTCTTAAAGCAAAAGCTGCGCCCATTATGATATTTGGTCCAATAATACCATCAATAATACCATATTACGGAGTATTTTTCAACGTCGAATCTGTCGCAGGTTAAAAAAACCTAGCGCTGAGAAAAAGCGGTAAGAAATTCAGTCAAATATCGCTTTTATTAGCATCCTGGCGCTCCGTCCTCTCTGACTACCCCGTTGGGGATACAGCGTGAAGTTATGTATGTTATGTTACACCATTTTCGATTAAAATCTTATAAGTAATTAAAATTTATTAAAGGTCAGTAAGAGCATGTTTCATAGATATTCATAGACATATTAATCTTCGATGAAAACTATTTATTAAAATATTTAAGTGACTTATATTTTTGTTTTAGAGATTGAGAATTAGAACGCAGTACCTTGTTTTGTACCTGTGTTAGAACTACATTCCTTTCGATATGACGTCACACAGTTTTAAAGAAGTCCATCTGGTATGATCATTGCAGATGCAAATCAAATAAATCATCTGTCACTTTTTTGAGTTTAAATACTATCTCATGTCATAAGAGCATTTTTGCGTATTATAATTTTTGTATTATCCTAGGACATTTTTTAAGAAACGATAAATTATTTTTGTTGACAGTACATTGTCGCAGTTCGATAGAGATCTGGCGAACATGTTGAATGACATTTTCTTTGTACAATTGCTACCAAGATGCACGCTACATGCAAAAATGACGAAACATGGATCAAGTTCGCTATGTAAATATCGTAAAGTTTACAATTCCTTGAGTGGTATCCGCCGGGTATAAAATACCTGTTGGTTATCTAACTCACAATGACGTTGAGATCGCTCTCACCGCTTGGATACCTACCAGCGCGCAGTTAAACTTTGCTTAGTTTGTTAACGTTTAGAACATACGATTTGACTTTTTTAAACTATTTTCTCATATTGACTGAAACATAGGTTTATTAATTACAAGTGATAGGGTGTAACTAACTTTTTCAAGTCAATAGTTCTCTACTTCTACTAAACTAGAGGTTCCTAAACTTTTAAGGCCGAGAAACACTCCATAAATATCTTTTAAGGAACCTCAAGAAACATGTAGCAACGCTGGTAATATGAGTTAAGACAGGTAATTGGAATGAATGAAAGTCCAAAAAAATGGAACTGTTCTTTATTATGAAGAATCGATCTCTATATTAATTTATTCCTCGTATAAGTTGAAAAGCCTGATTACTCAATGTAAAATATACTTAATAAAATGGGGCTCTGAAGCCCATCGATTGGTTTCTGATATTTGTAAGCGTCTGGTGGAGGCTTCGCAAGACCGTCGGGCTGCCAGCTTCTTCCGCCAACAAATCAGTTTGGCTATTCAAAGGGGTAATGCTACCAGTCTGCTAGGCGCCCTAAGCAATGACAGCTTTCTTAGCGGCAACTTTGAGAAAGTCTATTATTTAAGATAATGTTTAGTTTTCATTTTGTAAATATTAACGTTAAGATATGTATGTACTCGATTGATGGATGACAATAAACTTATTATAATATGAAAATAAAGTAAAATTTGTAAATTGCTGAGGTATGCAAAATAATCGAATGATTCAAGGACAATAATTGCTTTGCAGAATCCCGACGACTTTCCCACGTAACCTTGTGTTCCGCAAAACGTACTTTAGGAATCACCGGACTAAACGATATAAACCTTTCTCGTTAATGATCTAAGTGATGATGAAAACCGCATTGTAATCTATTTTGAAGTCTACGAGTTATAAGTGAACACATAGACAAATGCAGGTTGAGATTTTGTTTTACACTGTTTAAAGATGAGCACGACTATGTAAAAATATTTGAAATATATAGAAATTAATAGCTTTTAAACTTAACTAGCGGCAGAGTAGTTTGTGTCATTCCTAGCGCTGGGCAATAGCATTACTGGTTTATGATGTCATAGCTTGACAGCGTCATCTCTTTGGTTTATCCTCATTACTGGGGCTTAAAAGGTAATAGCTCCTATATTATTAACAAGCTGATGCTGGCGACTTCGTCTGCGTGAAAGTCGGTTTTATTACGCACCCCTGTTGTATCCTTGAACGTGTAACAAGCGAGCGGCGAGTGTAATCATCTTTAAATGACGAAAAGTTTTTTCATTGTCTTCCGATTTTAATGAAACAAAGCCTAAATGTTGCCCCAAGCTGAGCTCAATCTACCTGTGATAATTGCAAGAAAATCCGTTCGGTAGTTGCGGAGATTAGCGTGTTCATACACACTGACAAAATTTAAAAAAATGTGTTCTTTTACTTTTTTTTATCGCCTACATTAATTTTTTGATAAAATTCAATGTACAGACACACGGTTTCTATTGCTTTATTATATGTATAGACGTATAGATTGTGCTCATAATTGTTACAGATATTTTTTAAACAAAATGTGAATTTCACCTCTCCCGTTCCTGCCTTTTTCGGGTAATCGCATATAATTTTTTTCATATGGCTACACAGTTTTTTTAAAGTTTAATTAAGGCGTTGGTCACGGGCCATCAGCCTAACCATATAAACTGAAAAGCATTGTATTTTATAAATCGAACATTTTCAAATAAAACACTTTTCATATAACTACTTATTTTCTTATTCCTTTACAGTAGTGGTTTTATTGAAGTCAAAAAGGACTTCTTAAATAATGTGGAAAATATTTATTAAGATTTTCAAATTCTTTCAGTTACACAGATCGTATCATATCATAGTACAGTGTTTCTCAATCTTTTTAATTATGCGACTCCTGTACAAGTTAAAAAATTATAGCGACCCCCTCCTAGGGCCATAAACAAACAAAATGTTAGTAATTTGAATGACTACATTTATAATTGTCCCAAAAAAAAAAATTATTGATTAAAGATCAAGTAGGTACCTTACACTCTGCAAGGAAGTCGTGAGAGCTCTGAAAGTTGGTACATATTAGGTATGTAGGTAACATTGCCTTTTTTATTTTGCCCGCGATCCCTCGAGCAACCCACTAGGGTTGTTCTGAAAAACACTGTTATAGTATATACTAAAATCACACACACTGCGTTTGTTAAACTTATCACTAATTAAACTATTACTTTCGACTGCATTTGAACAATGACCTTTCGCAGATACCGCTAAGGATACCTATATTAATTACGATTGCACTAGACTTCTTCTATTTGATAGCATATGGCGGCGGTTAGAATTAAACTATCTCTGACTACCTCCATTCGAGTACATTGTACAAGACCATGGCGGCCATTTACAACTACTTCACAAAGACTAAAGTCAAACTCATATACTTATTAATAAGTAGGCAACACACTTAATTTCCATTGTTATCATTAAAATGTTACAACATTATCACTGATGGCTAATTAATGTGCTAAAAATGTTGTGAAGCTGAGAATATCATTATTGTACTTTACAATTGATAAGAAAAGAAAAAAATCCAAGTTTTGTTCTATTTTCGTAAAAAAAACCGATTAGTATTATCAAATTCATAAAGTTACAATAACAAGAGCAGTTGCACTATCATCCCATTTTGGTTGTTCGATTTAGAGTGTGGAGCATCCCTAACGATTTTAAAGAAACGGTCTGCAAACGTGATCTTTTGCCGGAAACTATAGAAATATATTCAAAATTGACAGGAGCACTTTTCATAAAACTTTACGATTGGTTATTTTGGGTTAAAAGACGTTCCCAATTAACCTTTTAAGCTTGCGCGACATAACTTTTAATGTCGTTTAGGGTAATGCGATCATAAATCTTTCCTGTTACAGACGCACTTTGTATCTGTTCTCGATGCATCGGTATCGATTGATAATTAATCGAATCTGTTTAACAGAGTCCGGCCGCGCGTTTGTTACGGATACCAAATTCGAATTTCGAATTTGTCATTCGAAATCTTGATCAGTTGAAAAATGAAGACCTGTTCCATATTTAAAATACTTTTTACTGTAATTAAGTATTTAATGGCTAATGATGCATATCGTCTATGGATGATAAAAATGTCGAATAAAAACGAAGGTATGAGTAAAAAATCAAGTACAAAATGGTGGCAATTGGACCAAGGCCGCGTGAGCAACATGTCATTACGATGTTCAATAGGCTATGTTCATTAACACGTAATATGACATACGGAGTTGTTATTGTCGACAATGGTACCTATGTACCGATAGTAATAGATAGCGTTATTGACTATATTTTCTGCCGTTGTAGATATCACGAATTCTATTCTTTATTTGTACACTCATTAAAGAGGCTTAAATAATTTAGAACGATTGCTCAAACTCTTAAAACTTGAACGCATAAGTACTTACATAAAAGACTTAATACGTTATTTGTTAAAATAGTTACGGTAACGATGACGTCTGAATGAAAGATTAAATAAATAATCTTTTAAGAGCATAATAATTGATATTTGTAACAGGCGATCATTATAAAGTTTTAGCTAAATTTTTACAAAAAAACTATTTGTCATAAAACTTTTTGCGTCGTTTGACGTCCCGTTACTAATTTTTTTATTAATTTTATACAGAATGAGGGTACGGTTTTTGATTCTACTAAAATAAAACCCTTTCCTTCAACATGAAAGGCAGGAAAATAAATAATAATTCTACTAACGTCACTATCAATCATCATTACGAGTCGTATCGATGTCGCGTGATATCGTTCTGAGGTTTCTATGTGACTACGTAACCCCGAACACTTTGGCAACTGTATTAAGAAATACGTAGGAAATAATGAATCGATTTCTATTCTTTCGTTTTGCTCGCTAGGCACAAAATTTACTGTAAATATTAAAAGTCAAAGTCACGTAGATTACCTGCATGTAAGAATACTAATATACTTAGTTTTTTTCTATAGTTTCATTAAACTGTCGGTGTTTAGATGCAACAAACTAATATACACGTTCAAAACGCCATCCCCGCGGAGAAGTCGGGAGCTAAATGGCGGGAGGGTGATTAACATAATCTTAACCGCTTTGAACCGCTTATGACCGGTTCAGCTAATTTTCTATTCGAGCTCGCGTGTTCGCTCGCAACTACGAACGCATCAGTAACACTTTGTTTATAAACATTGGAATGTTGTGAATGAACTTCGATGAAGTGTTTATCGAGATATGAAATAAAAGAAGATAAGTCTCTTTAATTCTATAATGTGAGAAAAATACGCACTTCAGATCTTCTAATTTTAAATTTTCGAAGTAATTAGCTGTAAAGTTCCAAAGCGTAACTGGTATTAATTTTTATTTTAAACATTTTATATTATTAATTTATCATCTTTTAACAAGTTTCTGTGTTTGTTTAAATTGTACATTTCCTGTAAATTTAAATATGTAAAATCGGCCAGTGTCATTACAAAAATTCTTTTCTCGATCTTTTGCTCGAGCCGCATTGATATTACGATATTCCGTGTAAGAAATTACCATGGCGACTTGACAAAGCAAATTGCTATCAAAACGGTAACTCGATAGTAATAGTTCCCATGACGGAGATGTGGAGGTAACATTCATGTCTCGAGGCGCTCGCCTATACCTAATAACCATCAATGATCGGGTCGATTGTGAAAAATATCATTAAAAAACCATCAGTGGCGGCGATTTAGCTGTACCACAGTCGATTCGTGCGGAGGGTCATCAACCACAATCGATTCTTTATTATTTTTTATTTTTATTATTAAATTATCGAGTTACGGCGAGGTTAATTCGTTTTGTGTACGCTTGATTTCGCGCTACTGAGGTACGTAAAATCGATTAAAACGTCAATTTTACATGTCTTTTTTAGTGTTCTGTTCCAAAATTAGAATAATGTCTATGTCAATAATCACTTATTGTCTGTCACAATCGTTTCTGTCAGAGATTATTTGATGTAAATAGTTACAGTAATTAGTGGCTCAAACACAGACGTGAAATTGAAAAGTTTAATTTTAAAGTTTAAAATTTTTATTTAATGTCGTGCTTTGCGTTGGGAAATGTTTGTTGATTTTTTTAAGATTTTTGGATAAAAATTACTTTTCCATCAATATCTCCAAGAGTAGATGCCGTGTAACGAATCAATATTGAAAATTAATGTTAATTGACGAAAAATCTTCGAAATAGTATTTTTAGTGTTTCTTTTCAAAATTGAGAAAAAGGAATAATTATTGTTACATAAAAATATAGGTCTACGACTAATTTTGCGCTTGATGGTTAGTAACAGCTGATACCTACACAGTACTCTAGCGCTACGTACTTGAGTACAACTCATATTTCGTTAATTTTTTATGATAACAATTTCATTGGGTTAAAAAGGTTTTGTTGTATATTGATGATGATGGAATTGTGTTATTTAAACGCCGCAGTCATTATGATCGAGAGAACGGAAGGATCGATAAGTCACGCCCACTTATAGGTTAAGGCCGGGGGAGGGGCACAAATCGAATTAGTATGCCCGATGCATCGATTAGCCTCAAACATATCGGCAAAAAACACGATTAGCTTCGAAAATCATTGACAGTTGAAAAAAAGTTACAACAGTCGGTTAATGGCGGTTTTTGTTCGAAATCCGATGATTTGAATTCGTAATTTCAACCGCAAGGCGTTCGAATCATTTGTCAGTGACAATTTTTTGGTTGCAATCGATTTTTAAATACAGGTTGAGGTTTTTTGCTACGGCCGCATTCGTTCGGTTAAATTCCACATTTTCGGTGATGTTAACCGCTTAGACTTCTTTTACTCTTTCTATAATGAAAACATAAATGCATTAATGAAATAAATAAAAAACGAAGTAATCAACGAAGGGTTTTCGTAAGCGTCATGTCCTCGTACGTCACTATTCGACCCAGAATTGACACGGGCATGGGAAAGCGCGCAGTTTTTTGCTTTAAACGGGACGCATTCTTCGGGACATCAAGGCTGTGGGAACCGATTGCATTCCACTCTGAACTCGTAGGGAAATGTGCTCTTTTTACGATCCAAACCGATACCATCGGCGATGAGACAACTCGATTAATTACTTGCTCGATATTCGAATGTTTGTGGTGACGTGCCTCGGTCAGCACTAATTAACGGTAAAGGGTTCCATTCCTTTATAAGTTAGAACTGGATTTGTATGTTCTGTATTATTGAGTTTTATTATTTAAATTGCACTATATCCTCATGAGATTTCCTACTCAAAGTGGACAAAGGATCAAAGAGCAATAGAATTCATACTTTGTGGAATTTTTAGCGAGAGATATTTGGAGTTACGGATGGAAGCCTGAACGATATAGTGTTAGGTTGTGAGCCTGTCGCCTGTACAACTTCCATAGCTCTATCCCTGGGCTAACTTTTTCCACCTGCGTGGGAAGATATGTAACTGGCAGATACTTTCGACTTTTGTTTCCAGAACAAAATATAAGCATACAATTGCAGTAATTCTTAATTCAGTTACACAAATATCCTAGTATTAAATAACGGAAAGGAATAGACGAGAAATGATACCTGAGTTTCTTGCCGGTTCTTCTCAATACAGCCATGACTAGGAATAGATTTGAATTAAACAATACCTAATGAAAAATTGTACTGATAGATAAAAATAAACTTTAAATAAACAATCTAAACTGACTGACCCATTAATGTGGTGGGAACTGCGTTTCAAACTGGGGCCCCAGGTTTGATCCGCGGTCTGGTTGGAAACTTTTCTAAATTGCCTCGTAGTCTGAGTATTACTAATAGCGTCCGCAGTTCTTTATGAGACTCATAGCACAGACCTAGTGTTTAATTTGAGGTCCCGCTATTGGTGTTATACTTATTAAAAGGAAATTTCAAATTCAAATAATTAAAACTAAGCTCTAACATTTGCATTGACACGTAACGAACTACGGAAGCATCCAAAAACATAATGCATAACAATAATACGAAGACTCCAAGGCGATTTAAAAAAACCCTTGTGTTAACGGTTAAATTAAACTTGTAATGAAGACAGATGTACTGATTACTGCACCAACGGACCAATTATAGAATACTTTTATATTACATTGAAATCTAAAATATAAAAATTATAATCGAAACAGTCAAATTTCGTATATTTTGGTTAACTCCATAACAGGTGTCTTGCGTCACATTCTCATTCTAATGAACATTATTATATAACTGTGGTTCTCTTACGAATTAATTTGATGAATTTTTCTTTTGTTCTCATTTAACAGTCTAGTTAGATAATTTAGAATAGCCTGAGTTCGGTATTAGTTAGTTTAGCAAGGAGCGACGCATTACTTTTTACTTACCTTTTATTTTAGAAAAAAACTTTTGGTTTACTATGGTTTTACTCATATAAATAGGTACGTTTAAAGAAAATACAGATAATGTTGCCAGTACATTAAACACTTAGTTAACTATTGCACTATAGAAAATATGAAATAATTTAAAGCATTTATAATTTTTCACAGCTAAAATCGTTACTTTCAGGTTTAAATACCTTTTAAAGGGAAAATTAAACCTTTAAATGATTATTCATGCGTGTGCCCGTCTATCATAAATTATTTTCTCAAAAAATTTTTTTTTTCTTTCTTCATGGCATGGCGCACAGATTAGCGTATTTGCCAATGTCACGTATTAATAAGTAGAATCGACATGAAGCACGCTAAAGTAAATTCGTTTTTTCCTTCTTATATAAAACTCCTCCAGTAAAGTGATAGTAGGCTTTACTGAAGTCATAAAGGACTTCTTGGAAGAGCGCGAGAACTTCAGCTACACATGTTTATTTCGATCTACTCCATTCTTTTCAATTATACAGAACTTTAAAACGTAATATACTATCACTTTTGTACTTTAAAACTCCCAAAAATCTAAAAAATAGAAAATGTAAATAAAATAACAACCTCACTTCTCCCGTTCCCGCGAAAAAGTCCGTCAGAAACATTGTCACATATAAACTTTGAAAATTTGGTAAATTAGGTATTGTTAATCCATATGTTTTGCACTCCTAAGTCGTTAAAATTTTAAAATATTCATAGGAAAATTGAAGAAGGCAGACAATTGTTACCTCTATTTCGATCTGACCACTCGCCCTTTATCTCTGAAACTACTAGACCTTTAGTTTTAAGATCCAGGTCCACGAAGCCTTACTTCTACTTAACGGAATAAGGCATGTATTTCCAGAAAGAAATGTACCATTACATAGGTGTCTTAAAAACCAAAGACAAACCGGAAGTTGATAGGCCAGGTCGTAACAAATATTAGAAAAAATAATTAGTCATGTACTTTTACAATTACAGGCATTTGTGTTTAATTTTAGACTTAAAATTACAGAAGTTATTTTGGGTTATATCACAAATAAAAAACGCAGAAAAATAAAAATTTGCAGTCACAGTACTTGAGAGACCGATACTTTATCTTTGTTTTTTTTCTCAATTCCTTTTGGATATCACATATAATTTTGAAAGCAGTTAACGCAAGCAAGCAAGCAAGTAACGCAAGACTGAGATTTTTTACTATTTTTATGATAACTGTCACCATTTGACCTATCACCTGTTTCCGATTTGACGTTGATTTTAGTACAGTCGAATTCTCTCTACGCCGATTCTTTTTACAGATAATGACGTGTTGGACTAAGCCAAGGAAAATTTGATATTAAATAAAACAATTAATTTTTAAATCATAACGCTTTTGTTGTACGTTTCTTAAATCATAATATTACAATCGGATCATCAATCGATCAGATCGAAGTATTCTTTAGCAAAATCAGTATTTATACCTAATAAAAGCACGCGATTTGCCTTGCTATCGGTCAGTTTTATAGTTGTTAATTGTTACTTTTATTAAGAGGTTTCTTTGAAAACTGCCTCGGCGGTTGTTAAATATAGTTTTAAAGTCAACGTCGTGATGGGTGGCTAATGGTTCATTTATTGCTATTGGTTTTGATGGCTAAGTTGGTAAGATTACAGAGACTCAAACGGCTATTGGACGATGCATCGTGAATTACAGAGAGTAATTGAAAACGTAATTGACATGGACACTGGTTATGTCAGATTCATTCGCTCTTTAGTATAGGCTTTATTGCACTTATTAAGATAATTAAATTTAGATTCTAGTTATGACAAGGCGTACAATTTTGTGTCATTTGAAAAATTAAGTATAGGTATAAAATAGTTATTTTAATTTAAGTGACGATTCATTAAAATATCCGGTTTGTAATAAATAAAATAAATTGATTAATGACAAGTAGTTACTTTCTATTTGCGAGATAATGATTAAATATTCTGGAAGTGGTCTAAATAACTGGACAGAAGTTGAATAACGAAACAGTAGGGTACCACGGCTGCACATTAAACTGGATATTATTAAAACAAAACATCCTTGCAATTTCAAATCGATAAGTACAATTCGAGGCACGGCATATGTAAATTTGAATGTAAATGCTTTTTAATCAATGTAAGCTTTGTGGGTACACTAACAAACAATACTATCGGGATTTTGCATTCAAATGTGTAGTATATCTGTTGGACTCATCGTTTTAGGCTTCGGTTCCTTGAATAAGGATGAATATTTATTCGTATCGCTTTAATATGACTATGAGGTACTATTGTTCATATTTTACATCAATGCCGATGGCAATATGGAATAAGTGTTTTTAAATTGAGAACGATTAATTAAAAAACATCTGTTTTTAAATTGTTGAAAATGGAACACATATTTAGTTCGAATGTTTGGTAATGGAAGTGCATAATAGTATAAAAAACAGTACATTGAACAAAAATATGGTGTCCGTCATCGAAAACACTAATTAATTTGGTAAATATTCTGAACGAATTGGCGATGCCTTATGTACATTATGATTGTAATTGACTCAGTGTCTGCGATTGTTAACATTGTCAGTTGGAGCAATATCACATGTCAAATATCACGAATTGTTCTACCATATATAGATTTTGTTTAATGTAAAATCGATTGATGTCGAAGTTCGAGTACTTTTTTACAGTCGCTCAAATTCTGTTAACAGGACAATGGAGTGGTCGTTTATTAGGCTTAACATCTCAGTATTATTTGGTAAAACCCGTTACCAACGCCATGTAGGTATTAGGTTTTTCGAAGAAAATTTTTGACACCTATCCTTTTTGAAGGAACTAAGACGGTTAATGTGATGCAATTCCCAACGCAAAATATTGCAACGCATTTTAATTATGCATTTGTTGAGGGCTTGTGGAAATCGACTTAACTCTTAAGTCCTAGTTGTTACGCAATTCATTTCTTTAACACCGCAAAATGCTTAGTAATTAATAAAATTAGTTACAGCTGTATTCCTATAGAACGTAGTTCCTATAAATTATCTAATTTTGCAACATCCTGCGGCCTCAGCTATTGATGTAGGTACGTAATAACAAAGATATAATCTAAGAAATATCTGTAACCACGTATATTACACCGTACAATGTGATTTGGCCCGATTAGACATAAGATCCACTGATCAGATATTAACATATGGAACAATAGTTGAATACAAGCAATAATTGTTTACGATTCGATCTACAACATAGAGCAGATTAGAAACAGAGGCGTCATTTTTTCTAAGCTTATCGTTGTCCTACGTCTTATTTACATGAACATGCATTGTCTATGGAACCGCAATATAAGTTATTGCCATGATTTATCAATTTTTATAAAAAACATTTCTAAAGTGAACTCGAAATCAATCTGTTATCTTACGGAATATTTAAATATGTCTGTATGTTTGAACGTTAAGTTCTTTTAAACTACGCAATAGATTTTAATGCGGTTTTACCATCATTTAGAGAATTTCTTCTGGAAGGTTTTTGTATATCTATACAAAAATCTTCCAGAAGAAATTCTCTAAACGGTATATTATAAAAGATTTCACTTGGACGATGCTGAGGTGGGTCTCTAGTTCAATATTATACAACAAAACTGGCAATGAATAATTTCAGTTTTTATAATTGTAATTCGAATTGAACAAGTTTTAAAAGAAAATGTGTTTTAATTTAGAATTACAGCTGTGATAAAGTCAGAAGCAAAGAGTTACAACGTTGAATAGGTTTCGGACCTGAAATAAAATGGTAATTACAGTGTTGTTGAGAATTTTATAGATTTATGTTTTTGCGTGAGAGTATTCGCGATTTCTGTTCATTACCTACATGCAACTATTTCAGGATATACTGATGTTCCTATTGTATATGTCATATCTCTCGATCAGGTATTTGCATTCGAAACAATAGTTGAGTCAGTTGAGTAATACAATATAATCGGGGCCCGATTAGTTCGGTTCGGATAATGTGTGCCCTGACTGCGACCCCTAATTCGAAACAGGTTAATTGCTGTAATTCAAAACTATATAATTGATTCTATTGCTTTGATTTATTCGTATATAGCTAATACTTGAATTATAGACGGTTAAACTTAATAGGAACATATGATTTGATTTTTTCGTAGCTATTACCACATTTTAATAATTAGAAGTTACAGTTGCTATGATTATGATTAACATAATATGTAATTAATCTGTTAGGTGTTCAGTGATCAGTAATTGATTATTTGAATTAAGAAAGTGTTTTCTTCTCATAACAATAACTATGGGTCATTGGATTAAGTTAATTCTTACAATTATGGCGTAGCATTAGATTACAGATATGACGAAGGTGAGGCGGACCATCGTAGTCTCCATTACACTTGTAGGACATTACCTGTTGCCAGAACTGTGCGAGTAAATATATCCTTTCTTTCTTGAAGAGCCAGTCCATCGAGTGCATAGCTTGCACCTCCGCCTCAGGTGCGGCGGGCAGGCTGGCCGCGCCCGTGGGGTGCATCCGGACGACCGCGCTGCGTTCAGCCGCGGCTCATACTGACATTATCATCGTACGCAACACGCGCTACCTACGAATTTCGAACGCCACATTTTTAATTTTCGAATTTCGCAACTGCCAGTGTTGCGTATCGATTCGATAATTCTTTAGCAGCCAGTGTGGAATCACGAATCGATTTCGATTGTTCTTTTACAAATTTCTCCGTCGCGTGCCGTAGCGTAAATTTTCCTTTGTTTAGTTTTCGATATTTCTTATTGTGCTGCGCCCCTGTTCGGCCTGAAACAGAAAAAAGTAAGTATTGAAAGGGGGAAGTTTAGTATCGATTCTATTGTACAGTTGTCGGCAGACAATCGAGCACTCCGTTTTCGTGTCGAAACTAATTTGGTTATGCCGGTTTGATGTTCAGGCTGATAGCTTGCAAGAAAAAAAAAGGTTCGTGCGAAAGAGCGACCTTTGTACATGAAGGGGAAGGAATTAGCACGTATCGCTACCTAAGTGCCTACATATCTACCATGCGCTGTTTCGCTCCATAGATCAATTGATAGCTCAATGTATAATTTGCGAAATTTTAAAAGAATTTTAAAATTAATAAAAATGACATTAAAATAATATATTTTATATATATTTACAAATAATATAAATAACGTCGCACAGTAAAATATTACGAATGAAACTAAACTATAAAATAATTTTAGCCTTTAAACAAATTTAAACAATACGTACAAAATAGTAGTTTTAACCCATTAGTAAAATGCAATAAGTTTAGTTTATAACTTTTTACAATACCAGTACGTAATTTTGGCTTTCATCCTAGTAATTACATCTGCCCGTACTAGTTGAAATTTTCTTTTTTTAGTTAGAAATAATTAGTGTAAAAACAATTAATTTTAAAGTTTATATTAAAGAGTCAACAGTTACAAAAATAAAATTTATAAATTATAATGGAAGCTATTAGTTTTAAAATTTGTATGTAGGGGACTCGTGTGTAGGGACTTTGTAAGCATGATAGAAAAGATGCATGAGCAGTTTTGTATCGAAGCGAGAAGTGTGCGAGTGTCGACAGCAGTTACTGCGCACTGACCGATCGGTATGAACATAATCATTATTAGGGTTAAATTCGGAAATTCGTGGTTTCCCAGTAATTTATTTTACGAATTGAACCCCAATAATGATCACGTTCATACAAAACTGCTGATGCATCTTTTCTATCATGTTTATAAAGTCCCTACAATTTGACTTAAAAATAGTAAATATATAGTGGAAGCTATTAATTTTTAATAAATTTAATACGTTATAGTTTGAATTACTAATTTTATTTTGTTCATTCATTTATTTTTCTTTGTTTTCGGCTTATTTAAATTAGTCAGTCGGTATTGATCTCATCTATCTTCTAAGTTATTGGTTCCAGGTTTGATTATGATCAAGTTAAGTAGCATATTTTTAAATTAGCTTAAAGTCTGCATGTTCGCGTAATCACAATTCATGTAGTAAAATATTTATGCTTGATATAAGGCTAAACAATTGATGTATTATCTAGATTTTTTCATTTGTAATCTGAATATAAAAAAAGTCAAAAAAATCTTTTTTTTTAATTTTACTGCATCCTAGTTTTGGTATTCTTTTTGCTCTATTTGAGGTTGATTTTTCGAAATCATACAAATACAAGCTTAAACATTTATTTAATAGATTCTTTATTGGGTTATTGTACTCATTTTTATTTTACTTTCTTACTATTAACATCTTTTTTCAACCCCTTAAGTTTCCAAAGTTTTGACATTGAATTACTGAATATTGAACAAGGGCGGACATTTTTAAGTCTCTTAAAAAGAATATTAAAAATTTTATAACGTTCTTCAAAAGTTGTAATGAAGTTTAAATGTTCTTTAGATTACAACAGATAACATTGTATTTAAAATTGTGTGAAAAGTCACGGGATATTCTAAACGTAAAGGCCGCGTATGCCGTCGCATGCACGCATGCAAGACCGCTAAAGCTTCCAAAACACCTAAAAAGTGAATTATCGCCACCTAGAACAAAGAGCTGTAAACTACGAGTTGTAAATTTTAAAGTCTTCACAAGTCATAAGATAAAGGCGTTATATTATAATCAAAAATATTAGTTATGATTGTGAATGCCACTACCGATGACGATATACTAATGCTAATATATTAATACTGAAGTTAAAATATTAAAAAAATGAAAATTTTAAATTTAGAATTTACATACCTACTATAAAGTCAAATTTAAATTCTTTTTGAATTGTGTTCCAAATTTTAATCTAAGAATACAACCATCTAGAGAATTTAATAACAAATAGTTAATTTTGGTTACATTGATAATAAATAATTAGTTAACAATTTAAAAAGTTTTTTTTAAATATGTCAACAACAAATAGGAAAAAAATATGTTTGTTATTTAATAATGAATAGGCACTCCTAAACGTGTTTGACATTTACTGTCATACAAAACAATATACTACTTACTTGTTTTTAAACACATTAAGAGCGATAAAATAAATTTTTAAATAAAGAATTTGTTTACAGATAAAAATAGTTTTCTAAAATCGATTATGATTAATCTTAAATTATTTAGTTTTTTTTAAATGTTTTGTTTTTTCACAATTCAGAAAAATATTATAATTTAACTAATGAACAGGAGTTTCCTTTTAAACTAGTAACGGGATAAGCTAGAGGGTGATGACGCTACCGTACTTCGACGTTATAAATTCTATGGCTGGTATTATCCAGCTGTAAGAATGAGAGACAGAGCAAATTCCCTAATAACTATCATATTTTTCATATTGTAAATTCAAAATAATTTTTCACCATCGTGTCCATGATAAAAAGCATCTTTTTCAGTGTAGGAATATAGTTAAAGAACTATTTAGTTACAGGTTTCGTCCCTACCGTTTATGTCTTGGTACGTTCGAAAGGCAGTGGCCGGTGGGGTTGAACCGTTGAATTACTAGCGTGTCAATCAATAAACATGATAAGTGCTAGAGTTTCGTGCGGCGATATGCAAACAGGATTACATGGACGCACGAAACTGGCCGGCCGGGATCGATTTGTAGCACTCGATACTATCGATATTGTGGTCACTGGTCTCTAATAAACAAAGACAACATAAAATTTGTTTGGAACTGAATTACAGGTTGCTATTCATTTGAGTATAGTTATACGAATGCAGGAATTTAAATTATTTACATTCGTAATAACAAATGTACCAATAAGAATTTATGTTTCGGATAGCACACAAAGAACAACAAGCAACTAAATTATTGTGAATTTAATTTACTAATTATAAAAAAGAATACAGTCCTTTAAAAATCGTTTGTGGAATCGATTTGGCACAATTTCAAGTTTTTTTTTCCACAGTTTATTCATGAAATTCGACGTCTTAAAATGAGTCATACATACAACAAACAAATTATTCCCACTTCAAGTCGCTCACTTAACACAACAGTTTGATATTAGTTAATATTCATTAGTCGGGGGAGGCCAGATGTGGTAGATAAGGGCTACGGTCACACAAACCTTATTAGCGCATTGACACTGTTAAATTTCGTTAATTTTTTATGTCTCAGGTGTAGTTTTTTAGTAATATATCAATAAAATACAATAAATTATTTGTTGTCATTCTGTTTTTTTTTGCATCTGTCTATTAATGTTTGTTAATTGTCTATTTGAAATATAAAAAAAGAACTATCGCGAAAATTAGCAATCTTACGAGTACCTCTCGATTTGTATTTTCAAATCTAAATAAAAAAATCTCTGTTATCAGCATAACGTATTATTACTTATGTGACGCCTCAAAACTACAAAATTTACTATTCGTGTATAATAACAAAAGTTAGTCTGATTAGACCGCAGCAGAGTTCTAATAAATTAAAAAAAAAAACAATTTGTACGCTAATGAATGATTGGTTGGAATATAGTCATTTTATTTTAATAATTTCGTGGAAACAAAAACTTGAAAATCGAACGTCTCTGTCTACAAGATTATCCGTGCAGTTGCGCCTGGAGTTAATCTTAATAATAGACTTAATTTTGTTCGTCTTACGAGTGTATTTAGTTATTCACAGGTTGACAATAAGAATTTTTGAATTTGTAAATCGATAATGATCAGTAGCGTGTCGCTTGTAGTATCGTACGACGCACCTATCTGCGTAACGACTTTATTTTTTGACAAACAGAAAATGTCCTTTATCAACAAATATACTTAAATCGCTGGCAACATTTACATTTGAATTGTAAATTGTGTCGTGTCGTTGAGTGGTTTAGGTATCTATTGACTAAAAGTAGCAATTGAAATTATTCAAATTTCGACGAAGTATCATTCGAGAAACGTCATTCTGATGGTTTATTCCGTTTCAGTAATGAAGACGATTAATACTAGAAAATACTAAAGGTTAAGTATAGTATATTATACCTCCTTTTTTAAAAAAGTACTAACAGTTAAAAACTTATAAGTTCTGTCGATATTCATAAAATATAATCTGCTACTGTTAGTAAAAGGATTTTCAAAGTGAGATAAGCATTGTTTTTATTTTTATATAATAATAAATATTTTGTGCTATTAAATAAATATAAAATATAAAAATAAAATAAAACACTAGATGTCATCATAAACCTAATAATGAACCATAAAATAAAATTATTTCAGTAATCACTGTGACATTAATGGATTTGGTATCTACGTAACAAATCTATACTTGATGTTATGCAAAAATGCTAATTGTATATTTTCAGATTTTGTATTTTTCCGAATTCAAATAAGTTCTAATTAAAATAAATTCCATATTTTTTGTGCGTAATAAAATTAATGCCGCATAATCAGTGGTTACCTTTAGAAAATTGTGCAGTTCCACCATTTTACAGATTTTTGGCAGCCTATCCCGTACAAATAAAATGTAATAGAGGTGGGTGCTGTTTTCTAACGAAATGACGGCTGAACAGTTTATCTGATATCAAATGCATGTCGTATGTACAGGTGAGTCAGCTTATCTGGTTTGCTGCTGTGACACGCGGCGTCTGGGGTTAGTCCAAAAATCTATGAATTTCGGTGAGAAAAATTGAAGTTTCTGACAAAAATTTACTGTGCCAAATGGACAGAAGTAATATGGATGCTATGGGAGGAAAGGAAAGGCAAAGGAAAGGTTTCTTTTTGAAATACCACTCCCTAAAAAAGTGTAAATTACAGACTATGCCAATTATTTATATTAATTACAAAAGCCTAAGGCACTAGTTACCCCATAAAAGTAACAATAATTTACCCATTTTAAATTAAAATGCAGTAATAAAACATTATTTTTTATTTACAGCTCATTACGATTATAAATTACACGTATCGGTTTAATCTAAGAAATTAAAAAAGACAGGTGCACACAATCGAACGGAACATGGCCGCAAACATTTTTATCACAGCCATAAATACAACGATACTATGAAAGCCCTACGCGTAAAACTTTTTAAAAACAGAAGACTTCACTAGTACAAACATAAAATTGCTTTAAAACGTAATCACTCTAGTATTTATTCCAAACACATAAAGTCTATAATAAAAAAATTCCAATTTCGAACACGTAATTCAAGTCGATATCAAAAGGCAGTAAAATCTATCGTGCATCGAAACGCTTTCGTGACGTAAAAGTTCGCCAGTTTCCTTTCAATCGATGCCTTTTGCTTCGGTTTTACTTTTTATTGCTTACTTTGTTGCCTAATTACTTATTTCCATGTGACAATGAAAAGGTTAACAACATCGTTACTGGCTGGATTTATTGTACTCGGTAACATATTAGGTTATGAGATATCTAAAACAAAACTTTTCTAAAGTGTAATAAAATAATTATTTTAAGGCACTAATTTTTTTTAATTCATTATGTAACTACCTAGCAATAATAACCGTTATGCGATAAAATAATTTGGAAATATTTATTTATTGTTTTTAAATAAGTAATAGATATTTAACATGCACTGGCAAGTGAGAATGATATATTAGCTTTGTTGCGTTTATGAATTTTAGCTCCCCCATTCGTTTCTTAATACTTTTGTTAACGTATAGACGACTTATCGACACCAAGCGCAATTTCAGTATGTACTCGTATCTACTTCATGTTCTATTTTTAAATGTTGTTCTTCGCCTCTTTGAACTGCACTCTACGTTCGGAAATTCGATTATTTCATTCTGTTCTTTGATTGATGGATTTGTCTATTTGCGAAGTATCCTTTGTTTTCAATTAACGTTTTATACGCATACATTCTCGATTTGAATATTTCGAACTGTCCATAAAAAACAATAAAAAAACAATAACCTAATAACGGTTATTTGAAAAATATATTGTCAAAATAACTTCGAATTCAATTTGGTACCAAATAGAGACGACACTCACTTAATGTGCAAGTAGCACGCTATTCATTCGATTAAATGTCCGATTATCGATACAGATGATTCGATACATCGCGTGTTGTGTACAATGACAGCTGTGGTCGGACTTCCCTTTTTATGACGACAATTTTTTGTTCATAATTAAAATAATAAATTGCTTAACGAAATATAAATTTTCTTATTATTTTGTTGTAAGCATTTAATGAATTATTACATGTTGTAAGTGATGTTTAAACCGAAATAAACAAGCATATGTACTCTAGTTAGAAAAACAGAACTGCTTTCCGTTTCTTCGACGAATATCCAAGACTAATATTTGTTGCTGCAACTAATTGTTAGTGATAGTTAAAGATGTTTGCTATTGTCAATATACGTGATTAAATGATTTCATTAATTATTAATAAAATGGCAATATTGTGATTTTAGCGTATTGCTACTTAACGATAATTTTATAATGCAAAGAAAATATTAAATTCTAGTTAAGTATGCTTTTCCTTCTTCTAGGATATTGACGTGGATTGAATTATAGAAAATAAAGTGATATATTGAAAAACGCGCTTCCGCTAGCTCGTGTAATTTCTGGAGTGACTTATTTTTAAAAACTGACATTCAAAATTACTAACTGGTAGTAATGTCCTCTTATAATTACAGTGTTGTCATTTAATAATGATTAAGATTTACGAATATTGACAATAGTTAAATAAAAGTAATAGAAATATATCAAATTGTGAAAGTAGGTATACGGTTTCGCTCAAAAACATTCACTAATTACAATTGAAAATACTATCTAATGAAACGTTTACAAGAATTATTTTATCTGAGTTATATCTGAGTCAGTATATAGTATACAGACAATTTTCTAAAGACTGAGTTTCACTGGTTCCTCTCCTCGTCGGTAGTGTGATAGTAACACAAACCTGGTGCTTAGTCTGCGTCGCACAATTGATGTCTTGGTCTGGAGTATTTATTTTATTACTCAACTGCCCAAAAAGGACGGTAATTTTATTAATTCGGCAAAAATTTGTGTCCATAACCCCAAGGACAGTTAGGTCTATAGCCTGAGGTTTTTTTTACCATGGAGAAGACAAACGAAATGTCTGGTTAATGATAAATACTTACACTAAGGTCCAAGGATATTTATGATATAAAGCTCTGACCAAGATATAAAGGCTAAGAAAACACTTGAGATCGCACATGCGTTGGGAACTCTGAGAATTAAGAATTTGTGCTCAGTTTTTGGCGGGACTTTATGGTGAGCCGTTGGGCGTTTATTTTAATTATTTGCAAATTGTTCCAGTTGGCGTAGTTTTGCGTACCAAATATCTACGCTGTTGTGCAATATGCGGAATTGTTAAAATAAGTGGTTATTTAATAGCGTGACGTTGAGATTTTTATAGTGGCTTAGCCTACCTCAGCGGATTCTATTAGAAAGACTGCCTCAAAATATTTGTTGACGGAAACTTCAAGAAACATTTAAACTGTGTTACATTGATATTTTAATAAAATTATAAGAATTTATCCATTTATTACTGAGACATTGGTTGTATGGGCGTAGATCCCTTTGCCTTCCCTCTCAAGGGAGAAACGTACTACTGCTACTACTACCTACTACAATAGAATTTATGCTTTTTGTGTCAAAAATTTCACTAGCTGTCTTACCTTCCACACAAGCGGTTGAGATGGTGGTAGCCAAAGAGAATGTAATGTTACTATGGTGGTAGCAATCCGGACGGGCCCAGCACAAGGTCTTACTAGTCTTAATATAAGTATAAGGGTTATACTCGTAGTTAGCTAATGGAATATAAAAAAGTATAACATGCTCAATAACGTAAGATAATTATAAGTAAGTAGCAATTACTACAGCTATGCTTCAATGAGCAAAGAAAGCCGTGTCAGATCTAATGTAAAAATTACAATGTAAATACGATACGCGTACACATGTTTTTTTAATTTATTGAGGCATTAGCAACTGGATCGTCAGAATAAACATTTAACTGAAAATACATTGTATTGTTATAAATAACAAACTTTTAAATACAGCGCTTTACACACTTAAATTATTTTGCCAAAACTACTTTATAACCTTTTCAACCTCTTAAAGATAGAACTTCCAAAAAATCCTTAAGTTTTACCTTTTTCGTATAAACTGTATTATTAATTTTTTACAATAGATTCTCAAGAAGTCGCTCGTTTGAAGGAAAATATATTTTAACTGTAAATAAACGTGCACTGATTTACAAATTATACTATAAAATACACGATTTCATCATATACGAAACTATAGTCTGGAAATAATCTTCTTTACACTTGCACTTATTGTGTTTCTGAATGTTATGATCTATTTATTACTGAGACATATTTTAAAATGTTAGAGAATAAAAATACCTGACTGAGTTTCTTGTCGTTTCTTCTGAATACAAATCTTCTTTCAGAATTGATGGTAAATACCTACGTCAAAAAATACCTTGCAACTAGACTTACCTATTTGAATAAATAGATTTGACTCTGATAGATTACTGTATGTATGGGTACGCTATAACTGTGTCTTGGCATCAAAAGTCGAATTTTTAATAGGGAATCGATGTATCCTCAAGCTAATAAAAAAGGGAGAGTTTATTTTTAAAACAAGCTAACATATATCAATGTACTCGCTAGGGGATAATAATTAGTTAATTTATAATTCATAAGGGATTTAAGACAGTGCGAGGTGACATTATTATGTTTGAAAAAAGATAAAAAATTAAGAGCAAGACAAAACATGTAGGTATGTGGAAGTCAACAGCCGTTATAGTGGGATTGACACTCATTGGTGCCGAAACATATTCTTATGACTCGGCTTTCTTATTAATAAGATGATAGTTTTAATTTTATCGGAGTATATTATTGTGTTAAAAATTTAAAAAAAATAATGTGCATTAAAAATTAAACAAAAACACTTTTTTAGTTATTAATGATTGCTGAATAAAACGTAGACTCATCTTAAAAAATCTGAAGCACTGGTACAAAATACATAATTTTCGATTTTATAAGGCTTACTCAGTTATTTTTTTTACATATTACTGGACTATATCAAGAAGTACACAAATACTATGTCATAAAGTACATTTAGAAGATTATTTTGTGAAATAAAGCAACATAAACATTTTTATAATGGAAGAAATCTAAAACACGCGAGAAATTGAAATGGAAAGCTCTACTCATAATTCAGGTTAATTTCTACTTGGTAATTTAGCAAATTAAAATCTAAAAAAACCAGTCACTGAAGCACACAAAAATCACAAAATGAACTTAGAAATAATGTATAAAATATCATTTTATGCAATTCCAAATTTAAAAACACGTGTTTAAAAAATAATAACTCAAATATTAAAATACTACGACGCGATTGACAAATAACAATACTAATTTCTTTCAAGATTACAAATAATTAATAATATAATAATAATAATACTCAAGACAATTACACAGATTGTGTGACCCCAAACTAAGCAGTTAGCTTGTACTATGGGTACCACACAACGAACTCTGGGGGAGTTCCCAGTAATACCCAGACTCCAAGACAATTTAGAATCGTTTCCTAAATTGACCTGACCGGGGATCGAACCCGGGACCCTAGCTTGGTATAGTGGTATATGCAGATGTATATACCACTGCGCCAACGGGCCAGTCAAATACATAAATCATGAATACATAATAAAAGTACATACATAAATCTGTTGGTTAAACCTGGTTTACTATGACTCTATAGCTGCGTGTTTGATGTGACCCGTTACTTTAGATTTGCTGGTGTGCCGGAAAGTGGTCTTCTAAAGATCACTTTCGTAGTTCGTACTCTAGGCTGCTGCTGTTACTTGAATTGGATAACGCGGCTAAGTTTCTCGCGAGATTTTCTCTGACTTGTCAGCGAACTTCAGACTTATTGAGTTATACTAATATAGCTATAATCGATTATTTATTACACCTACGAATGGCATTAACTCAAATATGCGGAGGGCGCTTGCGTATTTTTAACCGACTTCAAAAAAGGAGGGGTTGATGTTCGTCTCTATGTGTATTTTTTTTTTATATATGTTAACTTCGTCAACTGTGGACCGATTTCGAAAATTTTTGTTTGTGTTTGAAGGGCTTCAAAGGTGGTCCCATTTCAATTTCCCCGGTATTGGAGTTTGGTCTTTAAAGATACTCCAAATAGTACCAAATAACTCGACCTGGTTATAACCTTCATTTATATTGATGATGCTCTTGTATATCGTTGCGCTCCAGAATTAGAAAGAAGTTAATTGTAGACCTGAGCTAGATATTTATTTAGGCCACGGTCACTCAAAAGGGAGAAATAAAAAAATTTTAAGAAAAAAAATTAAACCGCCTTCAAAAAAATCACTGAAAATTAAAAATTAACTTTTCTTTCCTAATCAAAATAATGCAACGCAAAAGTTTAAAAGTTTATAATATTGTACCCAGTTTAAATAAACTAAACAATTTTCTTGCAGTACAATTATAGTGATTCCTACGTCCTCTTCGGGGTTACGAGAGTATTCTAGGTCTTTCGTTACAAAACTGCTGTTTTAAGCACATATTTTCGCTTCTTTTGTTATTCCAGTGACTATGTATCTGCAACATAGTTTAACAAAAATTAAACCGCTTTAAAAAAAAATCACTGAAAAGTACAAAATAACTTTCCCTTACGAATCAAAACTCAAGTACAATAAAAATAACTTTATAAGTACGATACACATACCTATATAATTAAATTTGACAGTTAAGTATTGAAGTCTAGAATTTTTACGTTTTTCATAGACACCAATGCTGAATGGCGTGGCTATTTTTCTATGACATTTCCGATACGATTTATTCCTATCTTGAACATAGGGGGAGCTGAAAAAGTCATTGAAAAACGAAATATGACATTTGAGTGTTTTTTGTTCTCCATGGGATAGGGTTACCACGTGTTCGAAATAAAAGTAGACAATCGTTATTTTTTATTTTATACAAAAAATATACATTACAGGTCATCCATCCATACCATGTTAATATTTTATGAACTAAGCACGAAGTTTGAAAGAGATATTACAGTTAAATACAATGTGTGTGTAAAATATATTAAAGAAGGAACGTATATGTTTACATGTACATATTATATGTACGTTTTAAATATGAATAAACTAACTGTGCCACGCGGTTTCGCCCGTATTAAATGTTAAAAAGTAACCCACAGCGCCTCGTAAAAGATCCTAACATAGCCATGAAACATCGTCTCGACAAATATGTATTAGAAATAGGATCTCAATGGGTTTAGTCGTTCAGAATTTGCACGATAACTAACACCCATCAATGATTACATAATATATAAATACTGTCTACTAAAATAAAATTATATTTATTAAATTTAAAACTGTAAAATGGAATACTTAGTTTAAGAGCAATAACTAAGAAACCAGTTTTCAAGCCGGCGATAGAATGTTATAACTATAATAATAATACTGAAATAAAAATAGCTTAAATAACACGCACATACGAAAATATTTCCATATAAATATACATGTCTACGTTTGGAACCTGAAATATCGTTCTGTCTCAAATTTTTAACCGTTCATATAGTCATCCTACATAGATATATGTGTCATTACACCCTCGCGTGAGATTCCCGGATATTTTGGGAGTATCAGGATATATGTCGATCGAAGATGACACTATATTGGAAAAGTACTCGCTATAATAATAGTAATTATAGAAAACGGTCGATTTTTAGAGTTCCGTAATTCCAATACCCAAAATGAAATCCTTTTAGTTTCCTCATGTTTATCTGTTTGTTTGTACGTATGTCACAGCTGATTAATTCCGCTTTTTTCCAACATGCTTGTTTGAAAAAGAAATGTAAATTGCTAATAAAAACCATAAACAAGAAATAAACGATTGAATAAAGGAAACTTTAAGCACATTTCTTAAAATGTTAACTTCTTGTTTGAGTGAAATTGGTATGGAATAACACGACACAATTCAACACGTCTTGGGACGTTTACAAAAATAATTGTAATTGAATTGTAATTTACATAAAGCATTGTAATAATAATCCATCTAAATGCATGCAAATATTTAACCATAACTACTTAGCAAATTAACATCATGTAGCGCGACCATAGACAAAAAAAATACAACCCAAAATCTAACTCAATGGTACCTAATGAAATCATTTTTTCATTTTTTGTAATAAATTCAATAGTCAAACGTCAGTTATCCGAATAAAAACAAAAAAGTAAAAAATAAAGAGACATACATATCTATAGATACTAATATCATAAGGGAGAGTTTCGTAATTTTGTCCATATATGGAGGATATCTACACAGGCTCTACTCCACTTATTTGAAAAATTCTTTTGCCATTTAGAAGGTACAGTATTCCATGTGGACATAGACAGTCATAAAGTATTATGTATTCAACCTGGGCGAAGTCGGGATGGGTCGCCAGTTGAAAAAAAAAATATTGGCGTAAGAAATGTAAATCAAAATTAATATAAAACACAAAAAAATATTTCCAGATTTACGTGAAAGTTTAGTTCGAAATAAAATTAAAATAATTTATCTATGACAAAATGTACCAGTAGCATAACTCGCCGATAATATATGAGTGGACCAATTGGGGGGCCATAAATCTCAGGATATAGCTACGCTATGACATTTAGGAGCTGGCGTGAGATCAAAATGATTGAAGTCATTGGCAGTTCGCAGCGAATGTGAGCATAAATTGTTGCATAATTATTGTTGGATCATGTTTGCAATTAGAATGTACTTGAACAGAGATGTAATAAGGCATTGAGAGGTGGGACTTACTGCGTTAAATGTTAACATAAATGGTAGTATGAGAGAGAGAGAGAAAGAAAGACGAGTAGATGTGGAAAAGATGTATATATAATACCCTATTTTTAACTCTGCACTTGGAGCTGTCAAAGTCGTTAGGTTGGCAGCATTGAATTCGATACTGCCAACCTAACAACTTTGAAAGTTTGAGTTTTTTTTACGAGTTTGACAAACTTAAGCGAATAAAAGAATGCAGTTATACCTATTTACAGATAAATATTGGATATTTAGGGTTTTGTAACAATTTCCGGCAAAGTACAAGTTTAGTTTAATAAATTATCGTCAAATCATCACAAAATAAAGGAGATGAGTAAAGATCAGCTTTTTCGTCTAACAGTTATGAAAATTCAAAATTTTGATAATAATAATTTCGTTACATTATTAAATAATCAGAGTTATTATTAAAAAGTCGGAGTATTATTAAAAAGTCAGAGAAAAATGATGAGATTTGAAGAGGCGAAAGAAGTATGCAAAGGCCGCGACGTTTGTCACTCTGTCCTTCCCGTCAGGAATACAGCGTGAGGATATGTATGTAGTTCGACGGGGTTATTACCTAAAAATTTGCAGACAGCGACAGCCACGCGATCATTGCGCGACCGGTGACTAATTGTAATAAAAAATTAGTATCATGTATGACGATTGCGTATCTATTATTCTATGACCGCAAAATGCACTCTTCGTGGTTTAGTGGATTTAGTGCCACTATACAAATTATATTACACAAATTCGTTTTGACAGCAGATATCGCGCAATATTGGTTGTCGCATGCTGTTTGCAAGTTACGTAATAAGCGTGCGGGTTCATTAAAAACTTAAATTTCTATTTCAGAGCAAATCCGTCCCTGGCGTTTAGTTTTAGACATGTCTTCGGTTTAATTGATAGGTTGCTGTGAAAATGTCACCAGTCAATTTTAATGTCCTCTCATCTTATTATTGTACATATACACCTCAGACATAAAACTCGAGGACAGAAACACACTCTGGAAATAATTCTTTGGCTGAGATTAGAATTGGAACCCTCAGTTAGGAAGCATGCACTAATGTAGCTTAAACATCGCTTGTTTATCGATTAATCGACAGGATATGCACTATTGAAAACTATCGATATATACATACATATCTTCACGCCGTATCCTTAACGGGGTAGTCAGAGAGGACGGAGGGCCAAGCGAAGCATTCCTTTACATACTTCTTTTGCTTCCTCAAATCTCATCATTCTCCTCACATATTTTCGGTATGCGAGTGCTTTTGACATTTCCGTCAGCTAACACTAGTTATTTGATCTTCATAAGTCAGCCTTGGTCTTCCTTGGCTTCTTTTACCACTCACTTTTGTTCTATAGATTTTCTGCGTCTGTCTTTCATCGCTCATTCTTTCCATGTGCCCTAACCATCTTAGCATTCAAACTATCGATAAATAATAATAATGCGCCAGACGATAGACACCAATTATCTGATCTCAAACTAGGGTATTTCCCTGTGCTACGAGAACCAGACGACGACTACTGAGGGCGTCTCCCAGTACACCCAGACCCGAGACAATCTAGAAAAGTTCATTTTCTAATTTGACCCGACCGGAAATCGAACCCGGAACTTTCCGCGCTTGGGTTAACGTCTAAACCACTGCGCCATCTAGGTCGTTAATAGTAAAATATTATATTACTAACCGTAACCTGTGACTTCGTCCGCGTGAATTTATGATGAAAATATCGTTATAGTTAATCTTATTAAAGGGATTATATACACTACATTACATAGTCACGTTGTCAAAAACGCAGATGTAGAGCTTAAAGCGACCAGTTATCATCGAGCATGTATGTGAAAATAACAGTCTGTATTTGCTGGTATAACTTCTGTGGTTTGTTGTTAAAGGAATGGGGACGTCGAGTGAAAAATTTCCAAGATTCTTTGTGAGTTTTAGTCAAAAACTTATTCTTGTTACATATATAAATAAATATTTATAATATTTTCCACTAAATATACCTATGTATTTCTAAGATCAAAATAGTTATTATTAAAGAAGATATTTATCGTCGTCGGTATAGTGACATGTATAGAAAAATGTAATTTTGCTTTTCTGTTTAGTTCCCTTCCCGTGATGTATCTAAAAATTCTTTACGTATAGATGTATAGATAAATGTATATATGTGATAAATTCCTAAAATCTTGAGCTGTTTTCCGCTCAAACTCCAAAAACCACCAATCGACACGTGTTTCGCTTCTCAATGAAGCAGAAGAGGAATGCTTCGGTCAGCTAACCAGGACCGAATCCTATCTCTGGTAAATCCTGAGGATGTTTCGTTGAGAAGCGAAACACGTGTCGATTGGTGGTTTTTGGAGTGTGAGCGGAAAATAGCTAACGATTTTGGGAATTTATCACATGAAATGGATTTCCGCAAAGAAACACCTGAGTCTATACAATATCTTAAATGTATAGATAACTAAAAGCATATAACTAATTTATTTGACATATTTATGTCAAATACAAGTGTGAGAATGTGAGTGATTACATGTGTAGATGTGTGTGTGTGTGTGTGTGTGTGTGCATGTACATGTGTGTCCATTCTCTGAAATTTTAGAGTTCTAAATCCTGTGGTTCCGCAGATAAGAGATAAGGGAGGATGTTATGTATACGTTGCTCATACCAGTTAAACATCTGGGTTAGCGTGTATCACTATGTCAAAGTTCAAACTATGGCGTATGGTTTCAGACAAAATGTTTGTAACAGACGAACAGACGAATGAGTGGTCTTTTATGGGTTCTTTTTAAGGTAGGGATATACAAAAAATTTTTATAAAAAAATTAAACCGACTTCAAAAAAGAACACAGAAAAGTATGAAATAACTATCCGTTACTAATCAAAACTTAAGTACAAAAATAACTTTATAAATACGATACAAATACCCATATAATGAAATTTGACAGTTACTGAAGTCGGTGCCAAGCCTACTAAACTAATATACTTTCTGTTGTCGAACATTGATTTGGCACGCTTTTTCAACGTCTAAGGCATGTCGTTATCGTGGACGAAAATTTAAACGCGTCCTCATACAACTGCATACATTTTGCTTCCCTATTGTACTGTGGACGGTAAAATCGTGGCGATAAAAACGGTCAACGATAAATTATTAAAGATAATCTATACTTTTTTATATATTTTTTATTCTCCGTCCTCTCTGACTACCCCGTTAGGGATACATTGTGAGGATATGTATATGTATACTTCTTTATCTACACTAACATTATAAAGAGAAAAAAGATTGTTTGTTTGTAATGGATAAATTCAAAAACGCAACGCATTTCAAAAATTCATTCAGCCATAGAAAGTTACATTATCAGCGAGTAACATGGGCAAGATAATAGTATTTACGCATTTCAAAAATTCATTCAGCCATGAAAAGTTACATTATCAGCGAGTAACATGGGCAAGATAATAGTATTTACGCATTTCAAAAATTCATTCAGCCATAAAAAGTTACATTATCAGCGAGTAACATGGGCAAGATAATAGTATTTACGCATTTCAAAAATTCATTCAGCCATAAAAAGTTACATTATCAGCGAGTAACATGGGCAAGATAATAGTATTTACGCATTTCAAAAATTCATTCAGCCATAAAAAGTTACATTATCAGCGAGTAACATGGGCAAGATAATAGTATTTACGCATTTCAAAAATTCATTCAGCCATAGAAAGTTACATTATCAGCGAGTAACATGGGCAAGATAATAGTATTTTATTTTCAAAAAAATTTCTTCTCATGCGAAGCCAGGGCGGATCGGTAGTAAAATATTATTTAATGTGAGCTTGATTGAACTATAATCGCTTAACTATACTTAGAATATTTACCGTCGATTCACCATAACTAACTCGTTGTTAAAAAAACAATATCCATTGATTACATTCCGGTATCACATGTGCGGGTAGAGCGAGACACGTGTATATAGACGAATGAGACGGGTAGACAACTTTTCTTTTTTTCAGTCAATGGAGGCACCGATTTCGCCACATGTGGAACTTTGATGGTTATAAAACTGGGATGCGAGTCCAAATAAACGAATTGACTAATACCCCCTATCATTTTATCTGTCAATATTGTTTTTCCGACTTATGTCGCGTGCATTGCTGGCTCAGTATCGAGGTTACCATGTCAAATACGTAACGACGATGCAGTGTATCACGTACAATCTATTGTATCCAGACTCATTCTATTCTACAGTAGCTTTTTTCGATTTAAATACAGCGAGATATAAATTGTTTATTTTTGTAAACTAAAGATTTTATGGGAATATTTTTTAGATATTATAGAGATACAAAACTTTATACCATTTCTCATTCAAGATGGAGAGAAAATATCTGGATTTATTGATGGTAATGTGGGACATAGTGACAGACAAAGATGGCAATTACTAGTATGTCGCTAATATCTATGAAATCTGTATAATATTTCAAATAAGTTTCCATGTCCTTCTTCATGAACATGGTGTTTGGGAAAGGAAATGAAACACAGAATGTTCCAACTTTTCTTCTCAAATGAAGGCTTCTTCTTTGACCTCGTAATGCAGATATCCTACTGAATGCAACAAAGGCATTAACTTGAAATTTGAGATTTTCTTAATTTTACCCAGTTTCGAAATTCATTAACATAAAATTATTATACACCTTACTACCTGCAATAAAAGCCCTTATTATAGTTTCTCTTTTCGGTAGAGATTGCATTATGTGTCATTATGTGTTTCCTGGTGCGCCGGATCGTTAGACTAAGCTTACTCTGATTCATCTCATTTAGTACTGACGTGGAGACCAAGAACGGGGCGTAGAGGCGTGGGCAGGTAACTGACGAGATGGACCAACGGTCTGGTTAATATAGCGGGAAGATATTGGACAGAAACAGTAAATCGAAGGGAATGGCGCGCATTACTAGACGACCTCCGTGGCGCAATGGCTTAGCGCGTCGGGAAGTAAACCGGGGGTTGCGGGTTCGATTCCCGTCTCGAGTCTGGGTGTTTATGTATAATATGTATTTATTTACAAAAGAAAAGTATATAAGTAGTATATCAGTTGTCTAGTACCCATAACACAAGTGCTGTGCTGCTTACTTTGGGACTAGATGGCGCTGTGTGAAATGTCTGAGTGTATTATTATTATTATTACACACAGCCTTGGATGGCAATGGGCTTAAAAAAATAGTGTTGGGTATCTGTTAATGATTATGATTGTAATTGTTAATCACGAATATTGACGATAACTAACGTTTGTTTATCTTCCTGGTAGTATAAAAGGAATCATTTTAATCACACAATGCGTACCTCGACGACGTAGTGGTTTTATTCTTGTGTAGCTAGGTGTTAAATTCGGGTTAAGTTCCTGGTTGGATTAAGGAACTTTTCTAGACTGTCTCGGGTTTGGGTGTACTGGGAGACGCCCCCAGTAGTCGTCATCTGGTTCTCATATCACAGGGAATGCTCTAGTTTGTGACCAGATGATCATTGTGTATTGTCTGGCGCATTACATCACCTGTTGCGAGCTTTGCAATTGGCACCGATAATAATCAATTGATATAATGTAGAACAGGTGTTGTGATTTAATCAGACAACATAATTCAATGCGAACGTACCTACATAAATACTAATTTATCTATTGGCAACGGCTTCGCTGTGATGTATAGATGAAGAAATATAACGTTCGTTTATTGCAATTAACGATCTCTTCATCTATTTTTAGGGTCCATTAAAAGGAAATATAAATTGGTAAATGCGACGTCATCTCGCGCACAGACTTAATTATCACACTTAAATACTTAAGAATTACAAAACTTAATAACTTTCAAAATAAGGTTCTACATGAATCGAAATTTTTGGGTTTCTAGCTCTAGGAGTTTCTATGATAAAATGGCGAGGACAGCCCAGTTCAAGTATCCTATTTTAAAGTATAAACTAACGCAAACTGACTGACTGTATGAATGAAAGAACAAAATGAAAGCAGTGTTTCCAGAACAATACTCAAGTAGAATCTCTGCTCGAGTATGGTAAAAAATGCAGTTATTTATCGCATGCAACGGGATTCCTTTCTAACTATACTCAAGCCGATACTCAAGTCTGAATCTCTGTTTGTGAATAGAAAGAAATGCTGCTATTTACCGCATATCCCATTATCTATCCCTTTCTAACTGTACTCATTCAGAGATTCACACTCGAGTATCGTTGTGGAATACGGTCCATAGTATGTTACTTTATTTTTTAGAGCACATTTAAATTATCTGTTTACGTTTCACTCAGTACCTATTCGTTAATTAACATCTACTGTAGAATATTTACATAAAATATTTCCTAGTAAATATAAAGTTTCGTATTTCGCAATTCGACTGTTTCTTTATCAGTATAATTGAGAAGTTCGGCATATTTTCTCACGCTGGGTGTTGAGGAAATAGAGCTTTGTTGTCTAAGCGAATAGAGTTCGAAATTGATCGGCATTTGAGGGTAGCGGAACTAGAAGTAAAGTGGTTTAAGTACAGCGTTGAAGCGTTTTTTATTACGATATTTTTATATTCAAATGTCTTGGGTTCCTCGACGCCTGGTCAATCAGATTTTGAAATTTGGATGATTTGTGACGCACGGATTCCCTTAGGAATTTTTTTACTTTGCGTGGACAGAAAACAGATACTTAATGAACCTTTTAATTTAAAACGTTGGATAAATATTTGTATCTATTTGTATTTCAACATTTTTTTTGCAACTTATTAGATCTATTCTCGTAAGGGATGAAACGGGGTGTTAGAATAAATATATATTATGGAACAATTCTAGTCAGTAAGTACATATTATAAAACAAAGTCCTCCCGCCGCGTCTGTTTGTTTGTATGTTTGAACGCGATAAACTCACAAATTCCCTAACGGATTTTCATACCGTTTTCACTAACGGACGGAGTGAATATTTATAATGTATTAATGTTTTGTGGAAATGGAAATATAACGATGATTGTTGAAGATGACGCCAAAAATCAAGCCGACTGGGAGCTTTCATCGAAAGCGCTCGAAGCATCGAGGTATAACAAAATAACGTATTGCGGAATTACTTCTCTTTTATAGGTCTACAGAAAAGTCCACAACGGCATATGTCTATCATTTAAGGATAGCTTACTATACCCATTTTGATGATTAAAAAAATGGTCACATATAATGTGGTAATTGGAAAAACGGACACGACATTAATAATTATCAAATTAAATACGTTAATTACTTTAAATATTTCATGCACATTATAATTGCCCGTCGCACCACACAATTTAAATTAATATCTTAGGAGTTGTCACAAAATTAAAACTATCGCGCGACAAAATTTAAGCGGTCTCACGCCGAAGCGACACGCGTGGTGCTCGACGCAACAAGCTGATACGAAGCCAGGGCGGGTTGCTAGTTTCTCAAATAAAAGTGATATCAATTATAGGAAAAAATGTTTCTATAATTAAGTCTGGGTCTGTATCGGTTTTCCCTTGGTATTTTGCGTGTAACTTAGGTACAGAAAAGCTTATTGTATAGCTCTAAAAGTATTTGAAGACAAAGAAATGAACAATTTTTGGTGACGCTTTTAGGGGTATATTTACAAAGGAAAAATACTGAATATATCAGTTCCCACGCAGTTCGTAAAATCATCACTCATTGAAAGGCATCATTGGCTAAAAACCTGTCAGCAAGAGTTTTTTGCCGTTTCTTCTCAACACAGATTTTTTAAATCGATGGCAGATTTGACATTCAAAAATGGCAACTGGGCTTATTGCAATAATTGAGTGAAATATATTACTCCGAATACTTATTATTAGATGTTGCATTATATATGACATTGGTATGTCTTTCTTTCTACCCTGAATGGGAAATGGCGTTAAGTTATATTGAAATAATACACGTATTTTATGAATGAAATATTTGCTCGTTATCCGCTCCCGCTCCGCTTATGTTCTTGCGGCACACAACAGGTGTAGAGTATCACCGTATTGCCGTATAAACAATTGTCTATCGTCACATATCAATTGATAGTGTATTGTTACTATAACGGTCGAGATTGCGTTTCGCGAGCACTTTTAGCACTACAAATATTACACTTAATATTTCAGGTTAATGTTAATGGATAATGTTATTTTAAAATGTATCGAGCACTGATGAAAACCTTTACTATGATTTTCCATCTTCTGAACTGAAACCCGAAGTAACGGGTGAAAGCTTGTAATTATGTGTAGTATTCGTAATTAAAATATGACAAATAAGTATAATAATAAGAACAATCATTTAATCCAATCAAAATCAAAGTACAGAAAATGGGAAATCCTCAGACTCCCGAACTAGTTGCAAAACTGTATCTCACGAGCCAGCGGTATACCCTAAATTATGCACATGACAAGGAATATTCAGTATAAAAATCATACAAATAAATGAAATACATACATACACTGATGCTAAGATATACAAAGAATATGAAAATAAAAAAACAAGTCTTTTAAAAGACTTTTTAATAGGTAGCTTGTACTTGTGTGCTTGAGAAAATGCATAGTCTATATAGTGTAAGTGTGTGTGGGTGTGTGTGGACATGACATGAATAAGAAAAATATGACTCCAAGCAACGCACATTTAATAAAAAAAACCTTATACATTGTGATTTCCGCTTCGGAAGCAAAAATATGATAGTGTTGTTTTTTAAGAAATACAATAAAACAAAAGTATCGCGAAAACACTATAAGAAAAAATCAGTCAAGTGCGAGTCTGATACGTGCACAGAGGATTCCGTATGTTATATTTGACGACCCTGATGGCGCAGTGGTTTGGGTGTTGCTTCCAAGCGCGGAAGGTTCCGGGTTCGATTCTCGGTTGGGTCAATTTAGTAATCAAATTTTTCTAGATTGTTTCGCGTCTGGGTGTACTGAGAGACGCCCCTATTTATTGTCATTGTCTAGTTCTCATTGCACAGGGAATGCCCTAATTAGAGATGAGATGGTTGGTGTGTATTGCCTGGCCTATTATTATTATTCCTACTATTTCTATTCATGAAATAATACTTGTAAAACTTGACTTTTGAAAATCTATAAAATCTTAGGACTTTTGTTAAATTGTCCTGTAAAACTAGATAAGACTATTTTCGTCTGAAATTTTTAATAATTTCAGGTTCAGTAGTTTTAAGGGAGATAAGAGGAGGACGGGGAGTGCTCAGGTCGAGATCGAATACCTAACTTTACCTCTGTTTATTTTTCCCATGAACACTAAAACTTAAACTCTAAAATGTGTGCGTTATAATACAGTGCAAAAGGCGACCTTATTGACGAACAGCAATTTCTTCCAGCGATCTTTTGATTACAAAATACAATTACACAAAATTTAATGTGTAGTTTAAAATATTTGTTATTAGCCTACTCAACTGCTGAATATAAATACAATGGGTTTGACTCAATAATGTCTACGAAGCTCTCCTGGAACTAACATGTCTTATTAGACAAACATCCTGTGATGATCTATAGATCATATTTTATTGATCTATCATCTACCCCGAGTTGTGTTACAGTATCGGTTTACAATACGCAAGATAAAGCTGGAATAAACATAAAAATTTGTACAATTATTAAATACGGGGTGTTTCTTTATAATTAGTTATCAAAAGAATATTTAAATTAGTGGCTTAAAAGTTTCGTTTCTCAATACGTAATCAAAATATTTATATAGACTCGTAATTGCAAAAGAAACACAAGTTTTTTTTATCGAAAGAGTGGCAAACGAGCAAGCGAGTCACTTGATGGTAAGTGATCACCTCTGCCCTTGGACACCCGCAACATCCGGGGAATCACAGGTACGTTGCCGCCCTTTAGGGAAAAGAGGGAAAAAAGGGTGAGGGAGTAGACAGGCCACCGGCACTTGCAGTCACCGAACGAAGCACAACAGCTAGAGATACTGTTGTTTCACGCCGATATTCTGTGGGAGAGTGGTATTTTACCGGGCGAGCCGGCCCAATTCGTGCTGCAATACAGCATGGCTCTACCACACATGCAGCATGGCCATACCACACACATGCGGCATGGCTCTACCACACACTAGACTAGACTAGTTTTATCACTAGTCATGGCCAGGGTCATTTCACTCCATACATATATGTTTCCTAAGAATTTTTGGCCTTTGTAGTAGTATAATCTAACATAGTCAGATGTTACCACTAGTTTTTTGTGTCAACTATTGAACTTTTTCGTCATTATAGTAAAAGTGGTGACAGCTTAGTTTCATTCGACGTTACCTCGTATATAGGGCTCGTATAACATTCAAAGTTCAAATCTTGATGACAACCATTGAATTTTAATTAATTATTATTATTATTTCATTATTATTAAATTTCATATTGATATTCATCGTTATTAAGCAAGTAATAACATTTTTACGTAGTTTTGTTGTAAGTATGAAGTTTACTTGGCAGTTTGAGTCTAGTTTTGTTAGATGGGTAATCTTGACTGATACCTTAATTTCCCTCTATATAATGTACTCTGTGGTCATGGCTCATAACACAAATCTAACGTAACGCGATTATTAATAGTGAAGAGTAAGTGAAAAGGGTATAGTACAATTTGGCTGTGGCTGTTTTATTTTATAACAAATGTAAATTTTATTATATGTATGTTGTATGTTGTTATTTTATAAAGAAAATAGAAATATATATAATGTTCAACTGCGATCTCCTGGCGTAGGTTATAAAAGTCGGAAAATAATAGGCTTATTATGAATGAACTGATATAGTTGATGATCTAACAACGAATTCTTGTATGCTTTGGTATATGCATAATACGTAAGGTGGAATACGTGTTGTTATAGACTTGTAGAACTAATATTAAGGTATTTTTGGTGAATTCGCATATTATTTATTTTTCATTTAATTATAGAAGAAAAATCACACCTAATATGTTAAAAATTTAGCTAAAGTTTTTGTTGTTTGTTTAATTAAGTTTTATTCGCAATCTTACACATTGTATTAAATGTAAGTGTTGGTGATTTCTTGTATTTCTACGTTTTATTTGAAATGTAATTTCAATTTGTGCATGTAATAAATAAATGAAATAAAGGCATGATGTAGAATGTGGATTTTGCTGCACCTTGATGGCCTATATATCCCCAATGGTAAATGGAGTTATGTATGTGTTTTAAAAGCATAAATGAAATAAAGAATACATAAGTTAACTTTAGAACTAACATACTACATAAATGTGAAAAAAGGGATATTAAAATATTTTGAAAAGTAAAAACTTCATATTTCAATTAAAGCAACTATTCTATTATTTATCTATAAAGTAGGTAAGTACGGTATTTGTACTCGGGAAATCAAATCTATTTACTATTTAATTACCCAGAATGTTAGCTGACAGAGATGTCAAAGCCATTAGTATATCTCTCCGCAATGTGTGAGGAGAATAATCGAGAAACCAAAAGGTGTGTCAGGACCACGATTCTTAACGCTTCATTCCTATTGAGTAACCTGCTATGAATACTGTGTGGAGATATGTAATGTAATCTATTTTCTTTACGTTCATATATTTTAATATTAGCGAGTTGGACAACTGTAAGATATTAAACACGCGTGCGGTCGGGGAACCCCCGCGGCCCCGTCACGAACGAAGTTCCTTAGCTGCAGTTTCAATTTCTCAAAACTAAATTGCAATATTGAGACAATAATAAGATTTAAAACAATAACAAAAACTTAGTGTCGCGCGACGTGCGAGTCCCGCCCCACGTAAAGCTTTTTCTTTACGTGACGATTTCTACCCACTTAAACCTCCCGCAAGCCGCGTTTAAAAACTTCGTTCCAAAAAAATATCAGCCTGTATAACATTAATAATGACATCACCAATCGAACGATATGGGAGCATCCTGTAACAACATCCCACGGTTGAAAGTATGAACTACTGATCGAAATAGCGATTTAGTTAGACTAGTTCATACCTAACAATCCGTGTTTCAAAATCGGCTAAGTGCGAGTCGGATTCGCGCAACAAGGATTTTGTATCGCCATTAAATTTATCTGGATTTCAAGCTAGGCTATACCCTGTGCTATGAGAACCAGATGACGACTACTGGAGCGTCTCCCAGTACACCCAGACCTGAGACAATATTCAAATGTTCGTTTCCTAAATTGTCCCAACCGGGAATCGAACCCGGAACCTACCGCGCTTAGGTAAACCACTGCGAAATCGAGATTGTCTATTAAATGTATTAGTGTTGTGTTTACTAATAAAATATGTCGGATTTAAAAACAAACTTAACTTTGGAATTGAAAGTCATGTTCTTCCATAAAGTTCGCAATGGCAAAAAAATGTAATGTAATTACAAATTCGCAATTTTTGGAATTTTCACTGTGTTTCCTCACTGACTACCCCGTTAGGGATACAGCGTGAGGATATGTTTGTATGTATTGTGCTGTAAGAACTTACATCTTGCCCAATTTCATGATTCTAGGTCAACGGAAAGTGCCTTAGAGATTTTGTATGAGTACACAAATGGCCGTATATTTTTATTACATTGATTTATAAACTTGAGTTTCTTGCACCTCCAAGGGAACATAGAACTCGGTGTTTGATATAATATTCAACTTGATATCTCTACCCGTTCTTGAGATAAAGGGTCTTGACTGGTAAGACCAAGGTTCGGACAGCCAAGGAATTCGAAGTGATTCTATGAGGTCTATTTTATCCTTTCGAAGGTACGGAACCCGACAAATGTTTGATACTCAATTAAAATGATATATACCTACACATTATTTTTGTTGTAGAGTTATGCAGATATCGCACAAGGGAACAGACAGACATTACGAAGCTATAACGGCACCGTTTTTGTCATATGGATGCAAAACTAAAAATAGGTTCAAATTATTTATTATTTACTATTTTGTTTCTTAATTCGTATTTTAGGTTACCAGTATATGCTAAATTGCGACTAAGTGCAAATGTGATGAAATAAACCAAAGGGCTAAAGGGGAGAATGTGCGAAATGCAGTATGACAAGGCTAGATGAAAATCTTTTGACGAAGAAAATCTACAACGCGAAAGCGACTGATAGCAGAAGCCAAGGAAGACGGAGATTGCCTTATGAAGATAAAATAGCCAGAGTGTTAGCGTACGGAAATGTTAAAAACACTCTCATACCTCGACGAAAATGTGTGAGGAGAATGATGACGTTTGAGGAGGCGAAAGAAGCAAGTAATGCAATATTTGGTATCCCATCCTTCCTGACTGCCCCGTTAGGGATACAGCGTAAGGACGTGTATGTAAATGCACATGTCATTTACAAATTTATCATTTTATAAATATTGCAGTGAACTCTCTCACACGACTAATTTTTTTGATAAAATTATTTTGCGAAGCGTTTATAAAAGTCAAGTCCAGTAATAGAGATTAGAACTTGTACTGGGAAGTGGCAAGAAACTCAGTTAGATACAGTTTTTCAGCATTAGTATATTATATTTAATTACATCTATTTTTATTATAATTTACATACAAACAGCCAGTTTAAAAGTGAAGTTAACTATAATAATACATAATAATAATAATACTCCAGACAATTACACAGATTGTGTGACCCAAAACTAAGCAGTAAGCTTGTACTTTGGGTACCACACAACGAACTCTGGGGGAGTTCCCAGTAACACCCAGACTCCAAGCCAATTTAGAAAAGTTCGTTTCCTAAATTGACCTGACCGGGGATCGAACCCGGGACCCTAGCTTGGAAAGCAGATACATATGCCACTGCGCCAACGGGCCAGTCGAACATAAGAACATACGTATATATGTATATAACTTCAAGCTGTAACCCATGTGGGGTAGACAGAACATTAATGCTCGTCAAACTCTCATTTTGACGCTAACGTTAACATTATTATTATTAAATTACTATTTAAGTTCAGGGGTTTAACTCTCATCCTTATGAAGATAAACCTCTGAAGCTTTTTTTGTTTTTAATATTCACGCTGTATTTCTAACGGGGTAGTCAGAGGACGGAGCGCCAAGCGTCGCAGTCCTTACATACCTCTTTCGCTTCCCCAAATCTCATCATTCTTCTCACACATTTTCTAGGTATGCGAGTGCTTTTGACATTTCCGTCTGCTAACACTCTAGCTATTTGACCTTCATAAGTCAGCCTTTGTTTTTAATGTCTCATAATATTTCTTTTTTTTCTGTTTTGTACCACTTACATTTTTTATATCTATTATGATAACACATTGTATTGTTTTGTTACCCATTAGGTACATTTGATTTGTATATGAGTACATATTTTGGATTGCATTCTTGTTCATAGATTTTAAGCTTTTCTTTTTAGTTTTGACTGAATGTTGGCTGTTATGTATACCTAATAAAAAAAAAGATAGGGTACGTAGGTTCTAACTGGGACCTTAGTCCAAACAATACCTGATTCAGCAGTTTGTCAGCCAGGGATGAACAAACAGACAGACGCATTCTTAAAAGGTTAGTTTTGAATTTAAAAAGTCTAAAATCTATGTCTATATTATTAAAAATGTGTTTAATGTACAGATATAATATGTCTTTGCCGGGAGTTTTTGGCGGGATTTTATGGGAAGCGGTTAGACGTTTATTTTAATTATTTGCGAATGGTTTCTCGTGGATATTGTGATGTATAATTGACATAGTTTTGCGTCCCAAGTATCTACGATGTTGTGCTGTTCCGTACAATTGTTGAAATAAAAAACCAAGAAACATCAAAAATATATTACGTCGACATCATGGTGAAAAAATATGAAGAATTTATGTATTTCTCACTGAAGACGTCGGTTGTATGGGCTAAGATCCCTTTACCTTCCTAAGGGAAAATCGTGCTACTACTGCCACTTGTCTTTGGCGGTCTTTTATACTTATTAATATAAATGTGTACAAAATCTATAAAAATTAATATTACAAATAGAAATATAATGTAATGTAATATTACAAATAGAAATAAAATATAATGTAAATTTGGATGTGAAGTATGTAACTGCACTTCCGATTTCAAGAACTCTTTCGTCAATATTTAGAAGGGGTATTCAAGGTGGACATGGGCCGTATATTATGTCGATAAACTCCACGCGGGCGAAGTCGCGAGCAACTGCTAGTATTTATAATAAAACTGAAGAACCAGGGTGTTTTGTATGTTAAATATACCTGTCTATTTATCTAAAACTGATTGGAAGCGAAGAAGAAAGATAATATGAACACGGAAAGATGACTGCAAAACAAAGACATCCAAATATAAAAAGCGTTTGTCAGTTTATGTCGAACACGCTGATCTTCAAAATTAGTAAACTTTCATGTCAACTAAGCTTAGCTTGGCGCTTTAAATAGGCTGTTTCATCGAATTAACTGACAGAAGAAAGATCAGTTTCATAATGAAAAACTGTATCTACTGTTGTTTATTGGCACGGAATGATATGCACAAGAGAATCATTGATATAAATAAAGCTAATAAGTAGTGTGTGATTATTTGGTGTATCTTTGAAGTCCAAGCTCCAATGTCAGTGTCAATATAAATGTAACCATGTTAGAGCTATTCTGAACCCAACGGTAAAATAATGATTGAAATCGGTTTATAAACAAAGAAGTTAGACTTGAACAATAACACCTGACCAAGCATACTATACATAAAAATATATAGACAGACGAATTGAGCACCTATTACATTTTAAGACTTCTTTGTACTTTTAAAATGAAACATAACACGTGTACGAAGCCGCGGGCGCAGCTATAGCTGTGGGATAGCAATATCACCTGACCAAGCATACAAATTGACAGAAAGATAATCATTACATTTGTATATGAATAGATTAGCCATTGGCGCAGTGGCATAGCATATGCCTTCCAAACCAGGTTCCGGGTTCGATCCCCGGTCAGGTCAAATTAGGAAACGAACGTTGCTAAATCGGTTTGTAGTTTGTGTGGGATAGAGAATTCGACAAATTATCTGTAAGTCGTGTTAAATAAGTTCACTTTCTGATTTGCCTTGGGCGGGATTCGAACCCAGAAGCGTCACTTTGGAAAGTGTTGATAACATTCAGAAAAATGTCTCACTAATAGCTTAGCTTATAAAATAGGTCTAATAATATCCTATTAAAAAGACTGTTAAGTACCGTGGCATTACCCTTCTCATAAACATAGCGTAATGATATACAATATATATCACTAATTAATATTTCAAGCGACTAAAATACAAAGATTATTATGTAGTTTTGAAACATTTGAACACACAAATAAATATTCGAACAATATATATAGATACATACAAATTATCACGCTGTATCCTTAACGAGGCAGACAGCACGGACCGCCATCATCGATCCTTCTATGGGCCATTCTATCGCCTCCTCAAATCTCGTCATTCTTCTCACACACTCGCCCAAATGTGCTTAGTAAAAAAATCTACGTAGGCCTTCAAAAACTCATGCTATTAAATCTTAACATGCAGTTGGAGGCTACACCAGCTATCCAGGCATATAAGTACCTAATTCATAAAGTGACTAAAATATTTGTAGCCTTCGACTGCATATTAAGATTTAATAGCATGAACTTTTAAAAGCCTACGTAGATTTTTCTACTGGGCACTCCTTGAGATATAAAAATCAGGAGTAACTAGTCAGTATGAATTTTAAAAAGTTATTATGAACCCGTCTTGTTAACATTATTTTTAAAACCTTTTTATTTCCTTTTGCAGGTTTTAGTAGTTTTTGTACGTTTTTTGTACTTTTTTATTTCCTAACTTTAAGTTTTCAAAATTTGAAGAATACAGGTTAAAAAAGCCTATAGGCTATGACAATCCTTGTATTAAGACCAATCCAACGATACCTTGCACTTCAAAATCCATCGAGCCGTTTAGCGTGCAGATTACAAAGAAAGAGACAAACAGTACACATACATAGATACATCTGAAAAACATTACTCTCCTTCTTGAGCAGTCGGGAAATAACTTTTTTCCACGATAGCATACACATATAAAATTTCACGAGTTTTTCCTTGCGAGGTTAGATAATAATATTCTTAGTTATTCTTATCACTTTGAATAAAGATTTTTTAGTTACAGAATTCAACGACAATACCTCCTTTATAGCTCACTTATATCTAAAGATAGCGTAATAATATACACCCCATTAGATTGACTGTAACCCCAGCTATTCATGAAGCGCAGTCACGTTCAAATCTATTCAGTATTTATTGAGGAATTCTCAAACAAATCGACAAGCAAACATTCTGAATATATTTTATTTATGTATAAATCTATTCTAACCAGTTTTGTACTAACTTTGCCATTTTGCTACACATAGCATTGTTAATGCGGTTAAACCTCTCTGGAAAAATAATCTTAGCTGCTGTGAAAATGGCATTTGAAGTCGGTTCAGTAGTTCCAGAGTATAATCCTGAATAAACAGACAGTTAAGGCTATGTATGACCTTTATAATTACTTGTAGTTATATACAATGATGGTGGTACGCCTTGTGTAGTTTATATGTGTTATTGTACATTTCAATTAAAAAAAATTATTGTTCAATTCAACATTATGAAATATTTTCAAAAGTTAAATCTATCTTACTGCACTGATAACCGGCGAGAAACTTAATTTTGAAATTCCGTAATATATAACAAATTCGTTATATTTTTAACAACACATCTTTCTTATGAAACTAGCAATTATCATAAGAACAATTTTTCCTATTATTAATGACTATAATTATGACAATGCACTTCTTAAGCATTAATCGATAGTTTAGATAATCGATTAAAAATTGTTTTCAACTTTAATTTTTCTAATTGGAATCACAGAGATAAGAAATTAAGTGCCTACACTTAGCAATTAAACTAAGTAAGGTAAAATGTCTGGAACACGTATAATTACAATAGATACTGTATTGAAATCTAATTTTGAATAATTTGAAAGATTACATACTGCAACAAAAATTTCAGTTTTTTGACTCTTCTTTCCACTGAATTTGTAAATAATTTGGAACAAAACATCTTTAATAATATCTACTCAATTTTACTTTTTAAACTTATTATTATTATTACAGTGAAAATAATATTTTTTAATTTATTTACGTCAAAAAAAATGTGAATTTGTGAAGTGAATTACAGAATATTACATTTTTGATAATACTTATGATGAAATTACATTTGTTATGATGAAAGATTATTTTTTTAATTTATTTAGGTACTGACGGCACTAAATTGTCTATTGATATCAATTTAATCATTACATATTATCTACTATTGAAACTTATTTGATGATTACAATTTTCCTATAACCAAATCGTACCGTCAAATAATGGTTAACATTACTCAAAAACTCAGACCTAAGTGATTATTATGACAAAATCCCGGAAACAATTTCTGGTTAGCTATGAGTCATTGAGAGGTCAAGAAACTCTAGTGCTGCCATCTGCACAAAATGCTATGAACTCCCGTGCACGACTTTTTGAGAATGATTAAGTTCGATTACAAAACTTAATATTATTGGAGAATGTAACAAAATACTAACAACAAACGATAAATTGTTATTGCTAAATTGTAATTGTTATTGTTTTGTTGACTTTTTTTAATTTCACGGTTTTTATAACGTCTGTTGACAATGTCACCTACTTACTATTGATAATTTTAAGAACTGTTTGTTTTGTAAAATTTCCTAATAAACAAATAGTTATCGCTTGAATAAATAATCTTACATAGTAAATATTATGTTATTTTTTAATAAACAAGGTTTTTAAATCACCGTTGACAACGTTGACTATTGACAACTGAATAATTAGGTAAGATTAAGAATTTTTGGTTTGATTAATTTTTAAAATAATAAATAAATCTCTACGATAAATATTTAAACTATTTTCAAAACAATGTAATTTAAACTGATACAAAAGCTTTTGACGTAAGTTACAGGTACGAAATTTTTTTATTCTCTACCAACGTCTGTTTATTAGAGAACATATTAATACAAAATTTCGGCTTTTACGTTTCGTCAACTTAATATTTCTTATTAGAAAATTGGCCATCAAACAAGCGCCAATAAATATTTATAGTCAGAATAAAACAATTTTGCAGATACTTAATCGAGAACTAAGTATTTTCGTTATTTTATTTGTATTTACTTTTATATTCCTCATCACGAAATTGAAAGAGACATAATAATGAACGACAAAATCACAACCTTAATCATTATTAGGGTAAATCGACCACTAATTGATACAAATCAATCAGGAATCTGAGCTAATAATTGGCCACATCGGATCGTCGGTAGGCGATACCGCCGCACGAAAATAAGCATCGCTCGAATATAATTTACGTAGTAGGTAACTAATGAAACTTTTACTTCAGTCCCTGATAATTTATCTCTTGTCAATTAAAGTTTCTTGTAATCTCTATCACGTCGACTTTAACTTTTCTTTTTTTGCGATGTAAGTACCTACATATCTTTTTAAAATAATTTCATTAATGTTGTCATCTAAGAAAAATAATTACGCCACTTTTAGGAAATATTTAATGTAATTGGGTATCGCTGACGTATTATAATTATTCTTATATTACCTACGTTTTTGCGTATGTGACAATTTATAATTTTAAAATTTTCTTTTACTCATAATTCAATTCTAAATCTCAACAAATTTAAAAAAAGATTAGTTGTTTGTACTGGGAAACTTACAGTCAATTATTAATCTTTGGTGGCAAGTATAATATAAATTGGTAGATATTTCTAACATAGTATTTTAGTATTTTTTTAAGTTCTATTTTAACAACACTTAGACAATTTTTACTCATCAAGTGTACGATTTATCTCTTCTACATTAAAACTACAATTTCGGCCTAAGTCCCTACAGCCACAACACAGATAACGAAATTACAGATACCACTTACGTTTTGTGTATAGCGAGTTGTAAATTCACACAAAAAAAATGTATCGTTGTCCACAAAAGCACTTATTGAGTCAAAATTTTACCATAAAAACCTATGTTTTCTTTTTAAAATATCCTTGATACATTCACAGCGTCTCAAAAACAAAAATGTTAAATCATAGAAACACAGTCAAATACGCCCCGAAAACATGTCAGGAGAAGCAAAACAAAAACATGACACAAAGTACACAAAAACAAGTTCACCAGCCGCATAGGAAAAAATCGACACTATTATCGAAAGTTCATAATAATCACGGTATCACAATCGATTATCGAATAAGCGATTCGATTAGTTGTTATTACGTAAGGTGATTGACAACGCGACCAAAGTAGTAGGCGCGAGCGCGCGAGGTGACCGCGACTCACGACTGCAGTGCGATCCTTGCTTCGGAGCCCCACCAACACTGCGCGCATCTGAGGCTCGCTCCTTGGCACGGCCCCGCCCAGTGGGACGCCACTCCACTGCTAAGATGACTATTCCCCTCCTTGTCTAAAGACGTTTAAAACGAGCAGTCCGTCCCTTTCTACCTCGGCGACAGAGGGGCGCGCCAATAGGATCGGTTCGGATCGAGTCGAGACGATGAATCGAGATGTGTGCTTAGGTATCGCTGCACAAGTCCTTTTGTTGTAGTCGATAACAGGATGCGCTTTTTTTGCGGCGCGATCGACTGCCCGTTTCTTGGACCTGCTTGCAACAGTACCCTGTTGGCATTTATTTGTTTACATGCGTTACAGCACTTCAACTTGTAACAAAACAAACACGCCTACTTCATTCAACATGTTTTTTTTGGTAAAAAATCATTTATCTGCTATTAGAAACTGTTATCTCTTAATCTAAATAGTTTTTTTACAACAATTCAATTTAATTCTGTGTTTAACATTGATTTTGTAATTCTTGTTACGAGAGAAAAATTTAAAATGTCAGAAAAATAATCGAAAATTATAAAGTTCTAAATTCAATTGATGTAAAAAAATAGTTAATGCATTGCAACACTCGTCACCTTGAAATAATAGAAAGTGCAGTTTTGAAAGGGCAAGACATAGGGTGTTCGTCTCGGCAGGGGTGGCTGAACTCAGTGGGGCACGGATGTAGGTCAGTTTTTGTTGCGCGCCACTGACGAAATTCGGTTAGTGGGTGCGTTGCGCTGCGAAATCTCAAATTTTTGGACAGTAATGCAAAAGTATTTGCGTTTATTTTGGTTTTTATGTCACTGTAATTATTTTTCAATTAAATGAGATCCTATGCTGTGCTTATTACACGATTTAATTATATAATTTGTGAATTATTATCCTACATTTTTAATAGAAAAATACATATGTAATCTATACGTAAAAATATGAATTAGTATGTTTGCATAAAAAAATTAAAGACACAGATGTTAATTTAAACAACGTTCCAAAAATAAGACATTATTATTATTAAAATTGTTGATATTTTAATGAGTTTGAAGAATCTATTATAATTGAAATCTAACACTTATTTACCAATTCAACATAAGAATTTATTTCGAATTTAAAATAAAAAATATTTATTATTGCCAATCGATTGATAACCAAAACAGCTACACTATTAAACATATTAAAGTACATAAAACAAGTATAAATAACATGAATATTACTAAACATGAAAATATATGAAACTGACATCATAATACTGCCTGCTACGTATGTTACAGTTTGCTTTGCGTCGTTGTCCTCCTCTCGCCAATAGATGGCACCACGTGTAGATTTTCCGCGATTTTCGCAGCATTTTCCTAATTGAACCTCTATAAATCCCACAAATTCTATAATACAAACATCAATAAGTATAATTTATGCCTCAATAAAGTGTACAAATGAGTAACGACAATACATTTTAAACATTTTTTTGTGTCATGATTTATTTTACGTAGTACAAATGAGTAGACATTTTATAGCGAAACAGAAAAAAAATCACATACATCGTTCAACGTTAATTATATAGCTCCAAATTAAGCTCTAAATTCGTGCTATCAGCGCCATACAATGAACTGAGGAAGTATCTAATAATATCGAAAACATTTTAAAAATAAGTAGAAATTGAACATGAGCGTCCTAGCTTATGAGACATTTAGCATATTGTACAGACTGAGGTGTTTATTTGCAGAAATCTATTTCATGTGATGAAGTCTTAAAATTACTAGCTAGCGTTCGTCTAAATTTCCAAGTCCTCAAATCGACACGTGTGTCGCCTCTTAAGGCAATGAAATGGAAATTTTGACGGCAGAGATTTCAATTTTGCTAAGTGATTACAAAATGTATGAAGCGATATTTGGTAACCTGATTCTTCTTTTCAATTCAAAGCAACCTCTTTTAAAACAGAGATTCACATTTTTCGTACGGGACCGATTTATGCCTTTAAATTTTCTTTGTACAAATCTAAACGCTCTCTTCAAAATGCTGGTTGTATTTTTGAAAAATTAATTATAGTTTTTAACATAAACGAAATTAACTATTTTTAACAGACTTCCAAAAAAGGCAGAGGTTCTAAATTCGGTTGTGTTTTTTTTATGTCTTTTACTTCATAACTCCGTCATATATAAACTGATTTGGAAATCTTTTTTTGTTGGAAAGGATACACTTCCAGATTGGTCCCATTGAAATTTCACTGATATTGAAGCTTTAGTTTCGAACATACACCAAGTAACACCAAATAACGCGACCTGGTTATAACCTTTATTCATTTAAATTGATGATTCTTTTGTATGTCATTTGTTAACTATAGTTATCTCCACATGATACCTTCATGCTACCTTCATGATACCTTCTCCATACTAACATTATACAAGTAGGGAGAAGGTAGATATTGCCTGTGATATAATAAATTCAGTCAGTGGAGTCAGTCTTGTGGCGGACAGAGAATACGGCTGGTGGCTGTCGACTTCGGGTTGTAAGAAAACTGCTAGGGTGTAATTATGATGTAGCCATTACACTGTTCTTTTATAACTGATTGTTATTGATATGATTATGATATTGATAATATTGATATTGTTGATGGGTTCGTAATAATATCCCATGTTCGATCTGTTCACATCTTTTATTGTGAAAGCCCATGGTTTGAGCTCTTCAATAGAATGGAAGTTAAAACATTGCGCTCCAGATTTAGAAAATAAATTAATTGTAGACCTGCCCTAGATATTTATTTAGGCCAATGTCATTCAAAAGGGAGAAATAAAAAAAATTAATAAAAAAATTAAACCGATTTCAAAAAAGATACTGAAAAGTATGAAATAATTATCCTTTACTCATTAAAATTTAAGTACAAAAATAGCTTTATAAATACGATACAAATGCCCATATAATTAAATTTGAAGTCGGTGCCAAATCAATCTGCGACAACAGAAAGTTTTAGTTTACCAGGCTTGGCACCGACTTCAGTAACTGTTAAATTTAATTATATGGGTATTTATATCGTATTTACAAAGTTATTTTTGTACTTAAGTTTTGATTACTAAAGAATAGTTGTTTCATACTTTTCAGTGTTTTTTTTTTTTAAGTCAGTTTAATTATTTTATTAATTTTTTTTCCTATTTTCGTAATCTAGCATGCACGTTTGTATAGGGGATGTACGGACGGAGAAGCTCTATTTGAGATTAATAATTGTTTATCACTGCCTGACCTTACCGACGCATTGTAAGGATATTTCAGAAATTGGACTCAGAACTAGTACTAAAGATTGTGCAGTTAATTCATACTGTGGGTGGTCGCGCAGTCGGGGCCAGAGAAGGTGCAGAGAGTCTCTGTAACTGCCCCTCGACACAGTACAGACATATCCAACAGTAGGATGTCTTCATAGAAAGCTAGCGTACGCGGTTTGTATGTGTGCGCGTTAATACGCACGCGCCGTGGCACGAACACGACAGTAATATTTTGGGTGAATATGGGTAATTATTATGGGGTCGTACGCAACGCAAACATGCGACCGCTTCCGTTTCCCTTTAATTCGTTCTTCACATCGTCACAAATACAAAGTCTAAATCGCATACACGAACGTATTATAACGTCCTTGTATGCCTAAATTATTTTAGTTATTGGAATGCAGTTATTCTTCAAAATAACTACAAGAAATTAAATTTAACAAACGTGAAAAACTTATCCATGTACATTGTCTCTTATTATTTTATACTAAATGTATCAGTAAGCGATATGCTCTCCGCATCTCACACCCAACGCAACGGCCCTAAGTATCCGATCGAGAGTATGTAGTTCCGTTACGCGTGAATCGGGAGTCGGGCTTCTTTTCTACATATTCTCTGTCCCTTGAGAAGTCCTTCAGCACTATGCGAGAGGGTTCCGATGCATTTCGTAGGAGATCCTGGCGTTCCTCGACAACGCGCCGTGGACGACCGTATGAGTGATGATGTGTAAAAGCACCACATAACCCAGTCTCTCCCCCAGGAAGCTGGGTATCTGTGTGCTAATTTTTCCTGCGTAAACAAAAAAATACATGCTGTATCCCTAACGGGGTAGTCAGAGAGGGCGGAACTTCTTTCGCTGCATTGAATCTCATCATTCTCCTCGCCCATTTTCGCCTAGGTATGCGAGTGCTTTTGACATTACCACCAGCTATCACTTTAGGTATATGATCTTCGTAGGTCAGCCTTGTTCTTCCTTGGCTTCTTTTACCACTCGCTTTCGCTCTGTAGATTTTCTTCATCAGTCTTTCGTCACTCATTCTTTCCATGTGCCCGGACCATCTAAGCATTCCTTTCTTCATTTTTACAATAACACTGTTGTGAAACCCTGCATCCTGCGTATCTGTTCATTGCTTATTTCTTTATTTTTTTTATTTTTTGTAATTTGAGTAGGAAACATAAAAAGGGACCTACGTATTATCAATTATAATAAATAATAACTTATTGCACCAAGAGCATGGCATCTACTGCTTTTTTCGGGCGAATCGTATGTAAGTTTATATTGATTTCTTTGACATATCCTGTGATCTAAACTGCTTAATGGATTTTAATACATGACGTGTCGTTACACTTGTCTTTTTTATATTTCTTAAGGCATTGGCAACAAGGGCACCAGCAGGCGACACATTGGAAATTTTGACGCCAGGGATCTCAATTTTTCTAAGTGACTACTAAACGTATGACAATTATATTCGGTTCATTTTGAAAGTTGCTATACACGATTGGTTAACTTTTGTAACACAAAAAAAAAATCAAAGAATCTTCTTTTAAAACAGAGATTTACATTTTTATGGAGCAATGGGACTGTTGCTTATATTTCTAAATTTTCTGTATAGTTTACTTTAAACATATTCCTCAAAATGTTAGTTGGATTTTTTTAAATTAATTGTAGTTTTTAAAATGAACGAAAATATAACTGTGTTTTAGTATTTTTCGTAAGCTAGCGCGCGCACGTTTCCATAGTACAGAAGGTCTATTTTAGATTAAATTATTGTTTATGAATGCGTCACCTTAACTGAGTCCCTTCCCTCACACTCCTCCAGTACAGTGATAGCAGGCCTTACTGAAGTTAAAAAGAAGTTCTTGGAGGAACGCGAAAACTTCAGCTACACATGTTTATTCACATGTTATACACAGAACTTTAAAACAAAATATAATTATTATCACTGTTGTACTTTAAAACTGCTAAAAATGTAAAAAACAGATAAAATCTAAATAAAATGACAACCTCACTTCTTACGTTCCCGCCAAAAAGTCTCTATAAAGAAACGTTACATTCGTCTTAATCGTAGGAGTGCTGGAGGACATATAATTTTTACCCAATTGCCTGAGAAGAAGGGTTGTATATATATATTGGATTGGATTGGTTATATTGGATTATGTAACGGCATTGATATTATAATTCTGTATAAAAATTGTTGCCATATTTTTAGTGAATGATTGATGAATAGTGTCATATTGTTTGATTATAAAATTCTCACAGGCAACACAAGATTGTGTGGGTTTCTTGAATACAGATAATTTCTGGTTCTACCGATACGGTCAATTATATGTTGTGCAAAAAATTTCCCGCAATTATTTTACGAATATTTTCAGTTTGTGGTGAAGTACTTTTATGAAAGTTTATTTTTATATCTGGGTATAATTTAACTCAAGAGCATTCTCAAACTCAAGTGTATACAGACTGTCCCAGAAACCTTTCGGCAAAGTGAATCTAATAATAGTTATATGTTGGTAAATTCTATAAACAGGTACAAGAAGAAAAGAAAAAAAATCTAATTGTTATAGGGTTCAATACAAGACAATTCGATGTATTTATTTAAAAATAGGAAGTTTCATTGATGATGTGAATAAAACGAAAGCAAGTGCTTCTAGTATTTAGTGTTAGTATTAGCAATTGTTAGTTAATAAAAGGTCTTACTCATAGCAATGGCAAGAGTGCGCCTGCGCAGAGTTTGTTGTGTTTGGTGACCTGGATCTCGATAACTAAGAAGACTGAGAGTTACATATTTGGATACAAACAACTTCAACTCGTTATCTTGAAATACTTTAACTTGGAAACATGGTTGGATAAAAAAATATCTATAAAAAAATCCAGGAAAAGCCCTGTTTTTCATAAAGATTCAGTTGCATCTCCGAAATTCTACAGAATTTTAAAATGATTTATACTAAAATGGATAGATAATTATATTATCTGAAATCCCCAAAACCAGTTTTTTAATGGATAATGTAGTTTCCTTGAAAATTACAATTATGTGCAAAAACAAATGTTGAGATTTGTCCGCGCTAAAATATGATCAAACCACAATTACGAAAATCATATCTATTATTATATTATTATCTCTTAAGAGAATCTTTAACTTACTAGTTAGTTTTCATTTACACTTTTTTAGCAATCTCTAGATTTGGCTAGCAAAGAATAAAATTATAGTATACGCTTTTGCTAAGTATATTTACATGAAAGTTAGATTTTGTTTTAAAAATGCAACTAAAAGCATATGACCTTTTGTTCACTGATTACCATTGACACTGTTTCAACAATGGTAATATGGTGACTGCCAATAAATTAATGAATGTTCAATATATATTCAAATTGCTTTATTGTTAGTCTTTCTTTTTCTTTTTAATCGACTTCAAAAAGGAGGAGATTCTATGTTCTCACGTATGTGTTTTTTTCATGTACCTATGTTCGGGCATGACTTCTTTAATTATGAACCGATTTCAATGATTCTTTTTCTGTTGGGTTCAGTATAGCTCCAAGATGGTCCCATTTAAATTTCACTGATATTGGAGCTTGGATTCCGAAGATACACCAAATAATCCTAACGGGGTATTAGCGTTTATATATTGATGATTCTTTTGTACATCTTTCCGTTTCAGGGATTATAAAAGAAGTTAGACGTACCCTAGATATATATTTAAGTAAAGGTTCCTCAAAAAAAAGAAATAAAAAACATTTAAAAAAATATATATACCAATTTCAAAGAAAACACTGAAAGGTAGTTATTTTATAATTTTCAGTGTTTTTTTAAGTTGGTTTAATTTTTTTTTAATTATAAGATTTTGAGCCCTATTCATGCTATATATATTATGTGTTTTAAAAAAATAACTTTAGTATGCGAAAGTTTTACTGATTGCTATTTGTATTTTATTTTTAAATTTCTGTCGTATTTTACTGTATACAATTTGTAGATATATTACTTTTATTTATGTTTTATTAATATTGTTGTTGTGTGTTTCCTGCATAGGTAGGTGCCTGTCTAATATTCCTGGGAAGAATAGATGTCGAAAAAAGTTATAATTTCTTTAGTAGTAACTTTAGTTATCATTTCTTAAAATAACTAATAAGAAGTAGAGTTAAAAAAAAATGCTAAACCAACACAAAAAAACAAAAGTAGGGATGGAAAAAGTTGCCTAGGTATTAATGACGTTTAGCCCTATAGCTTAGGTCCGAGCATAAGGTTACAGTTTTCCCCGCCTGTCGTAAAAGGTAAAAAAGAGGCCTTCAGGGTCGGGGCCGTTCGGAGTGGGAGTTCCGGTCGTCCTTCCACGCGACCCCGAGAAGGTGGAATGCGCGTGTAGTCCGCGCTGTCCGGGCACTGCGAAAGTGTAGAGGAGGCTCTGTAACGAATACACGTGAAGTGTGCTTCAGCACAGAGGGAGAGGGTCTCTGGTTGCGTTCCGTAAGAGATCCTGGAGCCCTACGACGCGCCGATGTGACCATCGTACGTTTTAGTGGGTATACTCAGTCTAAAAGAGCCCCACATGTCCTCCCCGTTGCCCCCCGAGCGGGAAAGGGATGTATAAAGCATTTTCTGACAATAAAAAAGAGACACTGAGGCTCTATATTAGTCTGACTTTAGTCTTTGTGAACTAGTTGTCAAATAACCACCAAGTGCTCGTGTACAGTGTTGTCGAAATGAGGTAGTCGGAGATAGTCTGATTATAACTACCACCATGTGCTGTCAGATAGAAGCAGTCTAGTGCAATCAGAATTAGTATATCTTTAGAGGTATCTGCGAACGGTCATCGTTGAAATACAGTCAAAATTAACAATTTAATCAGTGATTTTAATGAACGCATTGTGCGTTTTTTTGTAGGTATTACCTAGAGTAGAAACAGAGCTATTAACAGATTTAATATGGCGAAAGGTTTCTGAGTTACCCTGTATATACTTAATAGGATTGATCGTCCTGAGATTAAAATTCATAATTCTTGTCTTCAACTTTCGTGGTACACTACAAAAACATTTTCTCTGTTTTTGGAACGAAGTTCCTTAACGCGCCTTGCGGGAGATGTGAGTTGATAAAATCGTTACGTAACGAAAGCGTTATGCCCTCTCCATTCGACAATCAGCGAGTTTCTCTCTCTCTCTCTGTCTCATCCTAACACACGCTAGTTAATTGACCAACGCGGCAAAAATGCATTCGATATGAATACGTATCACAAATACACGGAAAAAAGTATTTTAATTCTAAAGTGGAATAAAAAAAGAAAACAAAGATCGCGCAAAATGCAAACATTAGAAAGTGCGGGGGCGTCTTGCGTTTAGATATTAAAAACATCTGTTCTTTTCGATCCCTCCGATATTCCGTGTCTCTCACGCTGGCGGCGAAAGGGTTAAATTGTAATAATATGGATATACCTATCATTTATTTATAAACACATTATTGCCTGCGACTTCATCTGCGTGGATTTCATAGAAACCAGCATTTACTAATCTCTAAATCTTTATAGTAATGTGTTGAATGTAACCCACAGATGTGAATGAGTAATTTTGCCAGAGATCCGTACAAAACAAATTGTGGGTCGCGTGAAATTTTATTTTTTAAACGGTTTTATTAGCCTGTGCAATGCCCTAGATTGACGAGAAGAGTGGTGTGATGACTGGTACCTAGGATCTTCCTAATTATTTTTTAACTTTTAGTACATTATCAACATCATTATTACATTTCTTTTTAATAAAACCGTTTAACTTAAAAATTTTTTTTTACTAATTTTTTTATTTTCAAGTTTTTAGTTTTTATTTCGCTACTTAATATTTCTCATTCAATTTATGTATAGACTGTCCCAACTCTATGAGCCGCCATGCTCTGTGTCATACTTGTAAAGCTCTTTCATACAAATATGAAATCCGCCATTTTGTACCGGCTGCCATCTTAGATATGAAATTTTGTATAATGTACTGTATTTTACTAGTTCTTTCATTTGATACCCATATTGAGGGGATTGTAAAAAAATATGTAATCCGCCATTTTATGGCGGTGGTCATCTTAGATTTACAATAATATTGAATATACACAATTGTATTGTCATTAGAACTAAAGATGCGTGCCAAATTTTAGATCAATCGGTCAACAAGAAGGGTGTACAATTTTAATTATTAGATTTGGCCTAAACAGGGCAAGCTAAATAAAACCGTTTAAAAAATTAAGAAATTTGTGCATGAATAAAATATTAACGTATTATCCACTCGATTCTTTCTTATTCAAAATCGAAAAGTGGAGTAGACGTGAAAAAAATTACGAAAAAACGAGCGGGCCAAAAAATCCCTTCTTATGCAAATTACGCCTTCGAATATTTACGTTTGATTTTAACACTCCGTCGCTTTGCAGTGCTACGTTATTAATTATTAATTTCCAAATGATTTATTAGCTTTTTTCCCCTTTTTCCGTACAAGTTATGAAAAATTCTATAAAAGTTAATTAGAAATACAAACGTGGATTGAAAGGGTTAGGACGAATGCTTTTCTTTTCAATAGAATTAATTAATTAAGAAAACGGATTGAAGGACGTTTATGAAAGTCTTTAATTCATTTTGAAATTATATTTTCGTGTTCCGAGCTTAAACGGCAAAAATTTTGTCCTTCTGTTTGTATGTCCGTATAGTCACTTGTCATATGAACGATTGACATAGGTCTATAATTGTGATGCTTATAATCAAACTCTTATGAAAGACACATAGACAACTTAATATTATTCATATTTTTTGTCACTGAAAAGTTGCAAAACTATCACAGGGTAATTTTAATATAGTTATGAAATTAACACAAACTGATCCTTAAATCGTTTGACCTTTTACACTCACTTCTAACAAAATGGTCACAATGTCACATACATTCTTTAAAAAAAAAACTTAAGAAATGACAATCGAAAAGTTCAAACCGGTTGAAACCACCTCATTACAACATCTATTCAACGTCACCCCTGTTAAATACGAGTAAAAAAAAGGATCAGACAATACACAACCACGTGCGGCAGACAGACAGACAGACAGTTGCAACAATACGCACCCACTACTGCGCGCGCGACGATAGATCATTTGAATAAAATGTGGTACAAGTTATAAGCGTCTTAATCAAAATGTTTCAAGTTCATTCACGCATGTTACGTACTATAGAAAGGACTACTCATTTCATATCTCATTTCATATTCATTAATTATAAAGAAAAATAAAATAGTAATTATAAAAAAATGAGTCGTTGCGGGACGCTTGGTAGATGTGAAACATCGAAACTATTTTGTACAGAAAATATGCATGAAAGGATGATTTATTAAAGAAACTAAATATGGCTCTCTCTCTGGCTACCCCGTTAGGGATACGGCATGAAGATATGTAGGTATGTATGAATGTAAATATGACATAATAAAAAAATATGGTATAATCAAAAACAAAATATGCAGAATTTTTTTAAAGGAATAAATATTCTTTATTAAAAAAAGACAGGCAATGTGTTCCGAAGTGAATGACATACGCTATAGGTATACGAGCTCAGTACAAGTGCGTTTACTCACACCAACAGCTGGTTTGACCCGCTATAAGATGTTTCATATCAAAAATTTGGGATTAGTACCTCATAATTTCAGTGTTGTCGAGTTGAATAACATTATTCGCCCTTTTAATAAATACAGGGTAACAAATATATACCTATTAGACATATATTATCAATACGTTACTAAATCTCTTTGTCTGTATAATGAAAAATATATGTTTGTACATACGTATGTAATAGTTATACTTCAACATCGTTCGACCGATCACCATGAAAATTAGCACACATATGTATTTTTTCATGGAGAAGCCTTTTCCACCTTGATGTAAATCGCTGCCACGCAGATGAAGTCTCGGGCAAAAGCTAGTGTTACATAATAACCAATATAAGCCTATACGTCGCTTATGGAGTCGTTCGAGTTTTTTTGGTTATGATTGACACATTACTGGAAAAGCTTAGAAAGTAAACCCATTCAGAAAAAGTCGCTTGCAGTGGCAGACTGAGATTAAAAATTAAATTATTTGAAGAATTAATAATTATTCCAAGATACAATTGAATTTTTGTGTGAAAAAGATTTTTTTGGGTCTTTTTAAAGAGATTTTTTCTTCAATCGTGTTTCCACGTTTGACGATTTTAAAACAAAGAGTTGAAGTTTTATATATCGAAAAATCTTACTTTTAGTCTTTTTAGATACTAAGGTTCAGGTCACCAAACACACTAGTCTTCTCTTGGTGTTTTTTTTCCATTTCATTTATCTATTTTTCGCTCTCGCTTCAGCTTATCCATTGCACATAGTATTAGATCAAAGCGGTGTGCGACCGGCTTCTGTTATAAGAATTCAGTCTAACATTAATTATTAATGAGCAGGCTTGAAATCTTTATTACTAGAATAGTGCAAGTACTTGCGTCTATCTCCTACCATTATAAAAGAGTAATAAAGACACGTCGTACATTTAATATATTATTTATAAGAAAATGATTATGACTGACTTGTTAGGCTTATTTAACAAAGTAAGTAACCAAGGCTAACTTTAAATCAAATCGCCCGAGTGTATTTGACGATTGACCGATTCGTTATCGCGGTGGCAGAGCAATCGCCTTCCAAGGTGGGACTCTGGGCCAGTGTTACGCAAATTATAATAATAATAATAATACTCAGACATTTCACACAGCGCCATCTAGTCCCAAAGTAAGCTGCATAGCGCTTGTGTTATGGGTACTAGACAACTGATATACTACTTATATACTTTTCTTTTGTAAATATATACATATTATACATAAACACCCAGACTCTGGACGGGAATCGAACCCGCAACTCCCGTTTTACTTTCCGACGCGCTAAACCGTTGCACCACGGAGGTCGTCAAATTGTAACTGTAGGAACAATTACAATTACGATTACAAAAAGTAATTGTAATCGTTTTTACAATTACTTTTATCCAACACTGCTCTGGGCTTGTTCTCCCAGTCCCAGGTCTTTGACTTTAAAATTGACTGCATTTTAAGTAACGAACTTTTCACATTGGCTTCGAGTCTTACTGGAAACTCCCCCAGTACTTTACGTGATACCCATAACACAAGCTCTAGTGCTTGTAGCTACACAATTTATGTAATTTGTCTGATCTAATATATTTTTATTAACCGACTTCAAAAAAAGAAGGTTTACAATTCGTCTGTGTATATGTTTTTTTATATGTTCGGGCATAACTTCTTTGTTTGAGAACTGATTTCAATGATTCTTTTTCAGTTGAGTTCAGTATTGCTCCAAGATGGTCCCATTTATACTTCCCCATATTTGAGCTTGGTCTTCGAAGATACACCAAATAATCCCCACTGTTTATAAAGTTCATTTACATCCATGATTGTTTTGTACATCATTCCATTCCAGAATTAAAAAAGAAGTTGGCTATAAACGTACCTAGATATTTATTAAGCTGAGCTCACTCAAAAGGAAGAATTAAAAATTTTTAAGAAGAAATTAAACTGACTTCAAAAAACACTGAAAAGTACAAAATAACTAACATTTACTAATCAAATCTGTATTATTAAATTTGACAGTTATTGGAAGTCGGTGCCAAATCAATGCGCAACAACAGAAAGTCTACTAGTTTTGTAGCCTTGGTACCAATTTTACTAATTAGTATAAATAGTCGTGCAGCTGACTTATTTGTAGGTGAGTCGGATCTCTGGAATATCCTGGGGATGCTTCGTTGACAAGCGAAACACGTGTCGAATGGTAGTTTTTAAAGTTTGAGCTGAACATAGGTAAAGATTTTTGTTTTTTATGAAAGAGGGGACAAACGAGCAAGCGAATCACCTGATGGAAAGTGATCACCTCCGCCTATGGACACCCGCAACGTCCGGGGAATCACGGGTGCATTGCCGGCCTTTAGAGAAAGGAGGGAAAAGGGAGGAGAAGGGAGATGGGCCACCGGCACTCTCACTGCACGAATACGGCAATAGATGCGGTTCTTTCACGTCGATATTCTGTGAGAGGGTGATATTTCAATGAGCGAGCCGGCCCAATTCGTGCTGTAGTGCAGTATAGCTCTACCAGATTGTAGGAATTCCTCACGTATGCATGCAAATTTTTTGTAAATCGTCTGATTTGTTTCGTTTAGTCGTTTCATTAGTTTCGTTTTAGATTTCGTTTCGTCTGACATAACTCGTAATTAATAGTGTAACACTAGATTGTGATTTGTTTCGTTTAGCTTATAGCTTATTACAATATGTTACAATTGTTTCTTGATGGACCCGTACGTGGCTCACGAGCCTTCTTTTACCGACCCCAGCTCTATAACAGGGGTTGGCAAAAGAGAGAGCAAACTGATGTGACCATTCTCGTTCACATAGGTGTTAAAACTACTAAACCTATATATTTTATCTGTGGTAGAGATATATTGCATTGCCACACTAATTGAAATACAATACTACCCTACAGACCCTACCCTATTACAGAATATAATAAAAAAATAAATAATAAATTATTTGTTCATTAACAGAAAGGAATTTCCATGAAATTATTTAGGAATATTCTGTTAAGCAATATATATAATATTGGGTCCTTACATATGAAATTGGCGTTTTGTACAGGAGGAATATAAAGTCAGTTTTTTTTTTGTAAAATATATTTAATTAATCAAAGTATGCACCGTTGTTATCTATGCACTTTTGCCATCTCATAGGTAGTTCATTGATCCCTTTACTAAAAAAACCATGGGGGCGAGAATCAATAAACTCTTTGAAGGCGGTTTGGACTGCCGCATCGGAATTCAATTTTTTTCCTTGTAAGAAGTTGTCCAAATTCCGGAAAAAATGGTAATCTGTTAGAGCAAGGTCCGGGGAGTACGGTGGATAACGCAGACATTCCAATTGTAGCTCATCTAACTTAGTGGTTGTTTGTTGTGCTGTGTGTGGTCTTGCGTTGTCGTAAAGCAGCAGTGGCCTAGAGCGATTGACCAATCTCGGTTGTTTAGCAGCTAGTTCTTCCTTCATGGTTTGCAGTTGCTGACAATAGATATCTGCCGTAATCGTTTGGCCAGATTTTAGAAAGCTGTAGTGAACGACACCGGCGCTAGTCCACCAAACACTCACAAGTAACTTTTTCTGAGTCAATTTTCGTTTAGGGCAGGATTTGGCTGGGTCTCCAGGGTTCAGCCATTGCGACGAGCGCTTCCGATTATCGTACAGTATCCACTTTTCATCACAAGTAATGATTCGATTTAAAATCCCTTCATTATTGTGTCGGTTGAGCAAAGTAACACAGCAGTCACTCAATTCATGAGGTACCCATCGTTCAAGTTTTTTTACGTTCCCGATTTGCTTCAAGTGGATTAATACAGTTTTGTCACTTACCCCGAAGCCTGCAGCTATCTCTGAAGTGCTTTGTGATGGATGCGCTTCCACAATAGCCTTTAATTCTTCATTTTCCACTTTGGTCTCCGGCCGTCCACGGAGTTGGTTCTGAAGGTCGAAATTTCCAGAACGAAAACGTTGAAACCAAAAACGTACCGTGCTTTCTTTTGCGACACCAGCGCCGTACACATCATTAATCCTTCGAGCTGTCTCTGCAGCACTGGTGCCACGGTAGAACTCGTACTCGTAAATATACCGATATTTCATGTTTTCCATTGTGCGGTAATAAGCGACGCCAAAGAAAAAAATAATGCGGAAAAAAACAAATGAATGACTGTTTTCAAAACTCAAATGTACCAGCTAAATGAATTTATAAATTTGAATTTGGAATTCTTAACTAAAGAGGAGATATTTCAGATCAAAGTGGTCGGTACGACAAAACGCTAATTTCATATGTAAGGACCCAATATATGCTTGTGTTAGAATATTCCACAGCCTCTCATCTTATGTTGCAGTTAAGTGAATTTAGATCAAAATACATATTATGTTATTAATAAAAGAAATACTAACATATGAAATTATACGCGTTGATGTATGTGATTGAGTGTGGAAATGTATGTGTGGGTGTTTAAGTGTGAATGTCTAAGTGCGAGTGTGTATGAGAGTATATTAATGTGTAGTATTTTAAAATAGAGGTATTATAATTATCTGACTATTATCTGACTACTCCGTTGGGAATACAGCGTGAGGATATGTATGTATGTATAACTATTATAGAGGCGTTATATAGTGGTTATATAGAATTATATACGCGTGAAATAACAGTCTCTATTGCTGTTGTGATTCGTTCGGTGAGTGAGAATACCGGTAGCTCATCTCTCCCCCGCCCTTCTTTACTTAAAGGCCGGCAAAGCACCCGTGATTTCCCGGAAGTTACGGGTGCGGTCATGGGCAGCGGTGATCACTTTCAATTGGGTGACTCCCTTGCTCGTTTGCTCCCTTTTTTATTGAAAAAAAAATAAAAATTTCATAATGTAATCTTACATGAAGATCACAGGAAAAATACATCTTATAGATCTCCAGGAATTAGGTTTAGAATGCCATTTTATAAATATTCTCTTTGAATCCTCTGTGCTAGCGCCCGACTCGCGCTTGGCATATTTAGTAATCGATTAGTTTTATAATTCCGTTACATTTAAGAGAACAAACATATGATCTGCTTACAGCTCATAGCGTACACAGCTTAATTTGATGTTATATAATTGACTTCCAAAAAAAAATACGAAAAGCCTACTTCTTCAACAACCCCTATGTCGATAATAGTGAGTGATATTTGCAATATCTTGGTAAGATGCGTATGTTACGTCCAATAATCTAAAGCGAGAACATCTTGAATGTTTGATGCTCGTGTATTGCTGATGGTACAGAGTAGCTTCACAGACAGAGTGCTGTTGCATTTATATTGGTATAACATTGTGAAATAAATCAATCTATATTATTCAAAGTCGAAGTCAAATAATTTAAGTTTATGCAATACAGAAAAAACTTTGCCTCTAATAATATTCGTTTATTTGTTTTTAGTTTTCTGTATAGTTCTAATGCGGGATGGATCTAAATGCAGGAATTACATGCATTTCATTGTCATGTGCCTATTGTTAACAATTGTTATCCCCACATGGTATAATGGTAATAGGGAGAAGGTATAATTACCTGTGATATAATAAATTCGAGTCCGTCTTGTGACGGACAGAGAATGCGGCTGTTGGCAGTCGTCTTCGGATTGTCAGAATACTGCTAGCTTTTCACTGTTCTTTTATAACTGATTAATATTGATATGATGTAAGATTGATAATGGGTAATAATATCCCATGTTCGATCTTTTCGCATCTTTTATTGTGAGTCCACGGTTTGTGCTCTTTAATAGAATGGAAGTTAACACTATATTGTACGAAAAAAAATTCGCTCAATGACAAGCAGACTGTCGTAATGCATGGTGGCAATTTTGTCGTCTCTGTTTCTTTATCTACTCTGTCAGCTATTATCGAAATGCACATCGCGGTTTCGTAAGGGTTGAATATTTCTGTGCTGAGCCTACTATTATTGTTACATTCTACTGAGACTTTATTTTTAGTAACATAGGATTCAAATTCGCAGGGTTTTACCAAATGGAATGATGTTGTATCGATATTTACGGAGACTTTTTGCCACGATTTGCATTACCGAAATTGTACGTTTGTATAATGCTGTGATACATTTATACAAAAAAATAATAGTGTTGTGCTTATTTTTTGTGTAAATACATCAAAAGGAAAAAGACACTTAAAATATCGCTCACACGTCCATTCAGTTGTCTGCCTGTCCGGTCAATTTTATTTTTGTTAACCTACATATTTTGTACTAACTAAAAGAAGTTTTAGAATTTTAGGTAATTCGGATCATGACATTGACGGTGACATAAAGTAGGCTTACATAATAAGGGTTTACTCTCATTTTATAATGAATTGAGGCGTTAGAATTACCTATTTATTGATAACTCAAGAATTGTATTGATAAAATTTCGTATTGTAGTACTGCGAGCCTTTCCTGTTGACGCACATGCAAGCCTAGAACCAAGGCAACAAAAAACGGACACGGTTTAGAACAAAGACTCCGTCTGTTGTAATTCCTGGTCCTAGGTTTATATCGTTAATAAAGATTTTTAAACAACGATTTTATGGCTCTGGAATGTAGGCCTTGTTAAGCTAAGTGGTTGTTGTGTAGTTCGAAAAGTATTTTGCAATAAATTAAGATTTTGTTGTAATGAAGCCCCTTGATAAAAAAAACGTATTGGTTACTAGTTTGAATTTTGGGGTAATTTAGATACGCAGTATGACAAAGTTGCACGACAGTGTTATTGTAAAAATGAAGAAAGGAATGCTTAGATGGGTCGAGCACATAGAAAGAATGAGTGATGAAAGACTGACGAAGAAAATCTACAGAGCGAGAGCGAGTGGTAAAAGAAGCCGAGGAAGACCAAGGCTGACTTATGAAGATCAAATAGCCAGAGTGTTAGCTGACGGAAATGTGAAAAGCATACATACCTAGGCGAAAATGTGTGGAAAATGATGAGATTTGAGGAAGCGAAAGAAGTATGTAAGGACCGAAGCTTGGCGCCCCGTCCTCCCCAACTACCCCGATAGGGATACAGCGTGAAGATATGTATATACATACATTATATATTTAATTAAACATACGTATTTAATTAAAAATAGATCATGCAATACACCTAATAATAAAATTAGTACATATTATATAAAGACTTGTATAAACTGTGCTAAATCCACCCTAGTCCGAGTAATGAAAATTTTATGCAATCCTCGAATTGAGACATTGATAACATTACAAACACAAATAAACAATATTGCGTAAGTGAATTAGAGAGGAATGTATATTATGAAAACAACGAGAGTAAAAGAGAAAGTATTTTAAGCTTTTTCTAAATTTAAATAGTTTTGTAAGACCGTGTGACGTATAATGGTTACAGCGTTTCGCACGAACTGGTGTTAGTAACTTTTATTTAAAGCGAGAATTTCCGAGAATACCTCTTGTATTCGCAAATTATGGAGATTTCAAATTTATAAAAAATATGTACCTATTTTACTTTTACTTTTTTATTTTATTTTTTTATTTACTGCCAAAATGGCCATCTACAATGCGGTGTTGGTGCCAACTTTATTGTACGGTAGTGAGGCCTGGATATGCCCGAAATCGAGTGAAAGTATGATAAATGCAGTAGAAATGCGTCTCTTAGAAAGATGTGCGGTGTCACCCTTTCGGACAGGATATGCAATGAAGAGATACGCAGTATGACAGGGTCGCACGACAGTGTTATTGTAAAAATGAAGAAAGGAATGCTCAGATGGTTCGGGCACATAGAAAGAATGAGTGATGAAAGACTGACGAAGGAAATATACAGAGCGAAAGCGATTGGTAAAAAAAAACAAGGAAGACCAAAGCTGTCTTATGAAGATCAAACAGCTACTGTTAGCAGATGGAAATGTCTAAAGCTCTCGCATACCTAGGCGAAAATGTGTTAGGAGAATGATGAGATTTGATGAAGCGAAAGAAATATGTAAGGATCGCGACGCTTGGCGCTCCGTCCTCTCTGACTACCCCGTTAGGGATACAGCCTGAGGATATGTATGTATGTATATGTATTTGAATAATCTTTCTTGTAATTATTCCCGCCATTTGATATACGATCTGTTTTAATTAACTACATCAAAAAAAATCTTAAACAGTCGTCTAATTTGTAATCTAAATATCGTACAATTCGAGAGTTATACTTGGTTGCGGGTAATAAAAAATGTACCAAAATAATTGTCATGCAATGGGTGCCATTTCGTCATGGAGCACTCAACTTATAGGACGAAAAATCGGGCCATTTTATTCACCACTGCTCAGTTTATTCACACTTACAAATATCAACTCTCGCTCGCATTAAGCCGTATATAACCAATACCGGACCTGTGTGTACATCTCTGTATGTTCCGACAAATATTTAAATATTTGTGTTATGATTTATTGTTCTATTCCGTGGTGTGGCAAAAGCAGGAAAAATCAAACAGTAAAACAGAACGCACCACCACAGTGTTTAGACGTAAATATTTTTCATATAAAATAAATGACATTGCCACTCTATAGGTTGAGTGTCCCATGCTCCATATAAAACATTTTGAAAAATACATTCGTTGTCCAAAAGTTAAAGGTTCACACTTTGCTTAACAATTCTCAACCCTATTTCTTCACCTCTGTCTCATCCTCCCAACTCGTTCATTACCTGGGAATATCTGGCCTCGACGCTTCAGAATTTGGTGCGTGGGGGCTGGGGCGCGTCTACCTCAGCTTATATGGAAATCTTTGCACATATACATACATGTCCCACGCTGTATCCCCAATAGGGTATAGTCAAAGAAGATGGAGTACCAAGCGTCGTGGTCCTTATATACTTCTTTCGTCTCCTCAAAAAATATTCTCGTCACAAATGAAATTAGTTTCGAACCGAAACTAGTTTTTACAAGGACAATCGAGCCGAATTTTGACTTCCGTTTCATTTTTGAAACCTTGTTAATCTTGTTAACTCTTAATAAACATATATTCTACTGTACTTGTAGAAGGCATAAGTAAGCTCAAGAAGGCTCAAGCTTTACTGTTATGGTTCGAGGTAACTTCGCACTCGCACGTCATTGAGGGCAGCGCGTCACTAACGTAGTTTTAGTTTCGGGCGTAGTTTCGGGTGCCGAAACCGAAAGTAATCCGAAAATACTATTTTACTAAAATTCCCGCAATCGAGACCAAAATTCGGTGGTAATAACGTAACTAAAATAAGTTGATGCTTGAGTGGCGACGGCCAAGTCTGGTGGCCCACATCTGTCACGCCCCCTATTCATTGTTTTACTGCAATCGTCGTCATTAATTAATCACGATTATTATATTCTTGATAAAAAATACCCTGTAATGTTCCATGAGAAGTAGAGTTATTAAACTATCAGAATTGGCAATTTTTTTTCTGAATATGAAATAAAATCTAAATTGCATTTTATTATTTACATAAATATCCACAAAAACATGCACATATTATATCAAAATACCACATAAATTATATCAAACATACACTTTAAAACTGTCTACTGTCTAAGGTCCGTCTAAGTGTGATTGTTGTGGATTGACGCTATGTCCACCCTGAAAAGAAAATGGCGAAAATCAAAAATAATACCACTGCAATACAATATTACATACATTAATATCTCAAATAATATGGAAATGATAGGTAATGCTTTTAATGTTTTTTATAAATGTATGAAACACATACATACATACAGACATACATACATACATAAATAATTATTGAAGTAATTCTACTCCTGGGTTAATTAACACATTTTATATTTGGTTTATTTTTACGAATATAATTTTTTTAGGATTCCTAGAGATATTATTTTAATATCCCACTAATATCATAAAAGTGAAAATTTGTGAGGATATATGAATGTTTGTTACTCTTTCAAGCAAAAACTACTGAATGGATTTTGATGAAATACTACAGTAATAGGTATAGCTTATACATTAAAACCACACACAAGTTGTAATTTATAAAGAAATTGTGTGTTTTTGAACTTCAAGCGAACGAAATTATGAGCAAAGCTAGTCAGTGATGCTTTTCTTAATTCACCGACAAATAATTGACAGGAATTTTTTTCCTTAGGTACATTCTGACAATAGTACATTATTTTTCATTCACTTACCGGTAATAAATTTCGAAAACTATTCTAAATATCCTATAATTAAAAATAATGCATATGTACTATAACGTTAGCATGTGGCATGTCTAATATTTTAAAGTTTCCTTTACTGGTGGCGTCGGGCGTTATAACAATTAAAATTTGATGATGCGGGTGCTTTGTGAGCTAGCTGCACTCACTCGAAGCGTCTTGCACTTATGCACTTGCATTTTTTAATGTAATCGTTACATTGATTACATTATTATTGTAGAACAAAAAAAAAGTATAAGCGCTGAAAGTGACATTAAGATGAATGCGGTGGAAATGTGATCTGTCACATTCGTCAACGGAATATACAAGACGACAGATAGGCAACACGGATTGGTCGGATAAGTGTTATTGCAAAAATGAAGAAATGAAACCACATAGAAAGAGTGAGTGATGAACAACTGAGGAGAGACATTGAGAACGCGAAAGTGAGCGCAGTAGAAGCTGAAGAAAACAAAGACCGACTTATGAGGAAGTAGCCAGAGTGTTAGTTGATAAAAATTTAAAAAACACATACATACCTCAAGAATAAAGTGAATGATGGGAATAAGTGTGTAGGGACCGTGGCGATGTCCTCCGACTAGTTAGTAAGATTCAAAGTAAGATAGGTATTATGTATGTATTATACAGAGGGTTGCAAAGTAACTTTATTATTTGGAATTTAAAACGAATTAGATTTAGTTATAGCAGACTTATTAATGAATGTCAGTCAATAGGTGCCTATGTTTTTTTGGTGAATTATGTGAACTGTATATTAATAGAGGATTGCTGGAGGTAGAAAGGCTGGACCAGCCTGCTGTCGACATTCGCTCCGGACTATCAGCTCTGTAGCCCTGGTTACAAAATAAGGCTATGATGTTATCCGCCTGCAGTAAGAGAGGACTAAAGCAACCTTAGAGTTCTGGGACAAAAAAAGTCCAGCCTATTTCCGGTCTTCAAGCCGCCTACAAGGCCCTGACCTTTTTTGATAAAGCAAGAGAAACTTTTAGGGTATCCAGCTACCTAGATCGAGGCCATTACTATGGGATTTTTAGTGTATTTATTTACTAAAATTCTGAGTTAGTTGATCGTGAACGTTATTAAGAGGCTGTGGGATGTGGAATACACTTGAGTCCCTCTCGTCGCTGTCTAAGCATTCTTGAGAGGCGGTGATAGAGCCTCCTACACCAAGTCCAATTTAACCATTAATGCAATATAGCAACAATTTGTACCGTCGACTTTACGTGTGACGTAAACGGACGCCACTAGACCACCCATCCTGTTTGCAACCGTTCACAGAGTAACTTATCCTCAATCGTATCAAATACCGAAGTACCACTTGGAACGCATATTAATAGTTAATGAGAAATAAAAATAAGTCAAATAATAAAAGTGAATCGAAACGACACCCTCATACAAGTCTCATGTATTTTTTGTGACGTCGTCACTTCCTTCCATTCGGTGCCAACAGATGCGTCCCTTTTTCATTCAAATCATCAACATTATTATATTTAGATCACCTTTTTGTTGTCTGTATAAAAAGTTGTGTCGTTGATCGCTCCCGGTTTTTGATTTATAAAGATGTGTTTCGTTTTAACGAGATGTTATATCACGAGATGCCATAGTGTTCAGATAGGAAAGGGATCGAACCCAGAACTTTTGCGTAACATATTAGTAATCTAAGTGCTGTGCCGAATTTGATGTGAATTATAAAAAAAAACCCTAAGTGGGTACTATTACCTATTTTACGGTTTAAAATTTGTAATTACAATTTTTGAAATCTTACAAATAACATTATCTCTTTTATACATAGCCAAAAAATATGAATATAAATACTTTTCAAACGACAGCACAGAGACAAAAAAAATGTATTGTGGATCCTAATTCAATATTTTTTTTTTATTTTTTATTTTTTTAAATCAGACCAGAAAAATCCATCTTTGTTAATAATACAATACTTATAAACTAATGTTAGTAAAACTATGCTATATTACTATCGATATTTTTGTATTATTGCTATTTTATCAACAAGCACATATCTTTTTTATTTTAGTAAAAAGTGAATCTGAATTCACTCTATTTCCTGTACACCTTACCTTTTTTGTAGTAATTTCTCGATATCAAAAGAGAAAGCTATGTTTACTATTCAAACGGTTGTAAAAATAAAAGTCACTTTCAATAGGTTAATGGTGGAGTTTACTTTGTGCATATGTGTGTAACATGTAGTATAAAGTTTATATAGCTAATAATTTACTTCATAGTATTCAAAGAAATGTATATATAATGAATGTATTTTTTAGAATAAAATACAAAAGACGAAATATTTTAAATCTCAGAGCATACAATGATATATTTGTGGCTTAAATACTTTGGCTAGAATAATAAGTTTTTTATATGACAACTGTTTCTTCGTTTAGTCACTCACAATGTCACCGGTCACAGCATGGCAAAACCACCGCTATCTGAACAAACAATATAATTTAATAAAAAATACTGGCACAAAACCAAATATCCAAACAATAAAGGGCAACTGTTCATATGCAAAGTAGAACGAACAAAATTTTGACATAACCATAAAAGATGGATCACGTTTAAAAATGGAACGTTCCATTCAAATATTTAAACAATGCGTTCGATCTAAATATTCGATTTTTGAATTCAGCTAATAACATTTTTTAAATAATAATAAGGGAAAGGAATATGATCGTCTGATCAAACCGAACCCTTTCGACAATGGCCGCAGTCATTACGAGATTTGAATAATAAAAAAATGTAACCAGAGGGGAGATATGACGCTCAGTCTTGCATAAGTAATTATAACAATTATTTTTTGATAGATAATAAATTATTTTTGACGGGGCGTTCTCGTGTATTCAGGGTTCATAATATCCTTTATATGTTTCCAAATAAATGTTGTCCTTACGATGTTGCCACTTTAAAAAAAAAACAATATTTAATGTTTAAGAAGTATATTTCAAAACACCAAAACATTCGTTTTGTATTTTATCTCTGTTATTGCTGATTTTCTTTCGTAAACTGGAATATTTGTAATATATAAAAATGGTTTCCTTTTTTTCCTTGAAATGTAAATAAGTAATGAAAAAAGCTAGAATTAAAAAAACGAGTGTGCTTTAGACCACACAACTGAAGTAAAACTTCTTACATACGAAACGTAACTCTCTCTTTCCATCTTTACTAACATGTAACTCCATATCTCTCTCTTTCAACTTCCGTTCGCCTCGCCCGATCACACTTTTCGTAACGCTCTCGTCATGCATTCGCCAGCTTACTCCCCAAGCCAAGCGTGCCTAAAGAAGTTTTACTTCAAAAAGAGGTTAAGAACGCGTCGAACACGTAGCTATTAAAGTAAAATTCCTTAGCACATTAAATAAAAAAAAATAAAAAAAAAGTCAAATTGAAAAAAGTCGTGGTCAGATATTATGACGAAATTGTAAGCGTTCCTTTATTAATTTTACCTGGACATGGCGATTAATACTGTAATTTTTGTAAAAGTAAAAATATGTAAATAGGTTTAAGAAATAAAGGTAAGTAGATCTAGCCAATTAAGGAATTCAATTAATCGTAACTTGTATTATTAGACACTGTAACTTGTATCGTTACTTTCTACATGATTTAATGAATAATTAATGTCCACAAAGATATGATTTTATACAAAGGGATAAAACATCTAAATAAGTGACTTTCGCTTAGTTCAAGGTCACGGATTTTGGTCTGTTCATTTAGTTCTAATTACGCACTCCCTTAGAATATTTGTAACCTCCTTGGATTATGCACATAGTCTTTAGAGTTTTTGTTACATTTTTTTCTTTGTTTTTCTTAATGGCCAGTGATTTTATTTTATACGTACGTATTTTTGCTACAAGCAATGATTTCATCGCCAAATCGAAATTATCACACAATACCATGTTTTGATAAAAAGAACTCGACACAAATCATTGTATCGCTTAGTAATGATCTTGATACGTCGGTGTGATTGTAGAAAGAGATGATAGTACTTGTGAAACGCGTGCAAGAAGGAGACGGGCGACATGTGATTTCTCGCAGGAAACAGCGTAATATATGGTGCATTGTTAGTAACGAGATCGGTTTGTCTGTCCGTCTGTTCGTGGGTGTAACGTGCGAGCCTTTTATAGTAGTTTTGAGATATAAATTTTGTTTTTTATTTATTTACACTGTTGTTCGTGATCAAACTTTCAATATAGTTACATGTTCATACAAACATATCTTCAAGCTGTGCGTATCTATAGAGAGAGATCGCAAAGTATCGGAGTCCTTACATACCTCATTAACTACCTCGAATCTCATCAATCTCCTGCAACGCATACACTGTGGTAGGTATGCAAATTCTTTTGGCATTTCCGTTAGTTAACACTCACGCTACTTGATCCTCATTTCGCATAATATATTCCATATAGTTGAATATGCATTAAAGGTTAGAACATCCATTTTTTTAATCCTTTAAAATCTTTCAATCTAAATACACACTTGCTTTTCGACTTCGATTGGTTCATTGGTATGGTGGCTGTTGCTATCCAAGCTGAGAGACTAAAATCGATTCTCGGCCAGGTCGATAAAGGAAACGAACTGTTTTGAATCGTTTTGAAACCTGGATGCTCCATTTCATTGTATGGTACTCACTACCCAAAGTAAATCTTAAAATAATAATCCCTAAAAGCAACTCTTCTTAATAATAAGTGATTTTGTAAATGTTATAAACTTACGCATGTAAGTGTAGGTTTTAGATCCAGTAGTTTTAGAGTAAGTAATCCAATTTACATACATACATACTGTGGAGCCGTATTTAATCAGGAGGCTGCAGTCTGAAGAGATAGTTGAAATCGAGAAATTTAATCTTGAAATATCTCTCCATCTCTTTTTATCTTATACTGTTGGTATATCTATACATAATCTTATATATTATACTAGTAGGTGTATTCTTGAGTTATTTCCAGGAGTTAGAAAGAGAGAAATGAAACGGTAGTGAACAGAGGTTGCTCGAGTTCATATAATTAGTCTTCAACTACCTCCTCAGAGTGCGGTATCCGGCTAGATTCAAAGATTCTTGATACGTACATATTCACAAGCTGATCCCTTACGTGGTAGTCGGTGAGGATGGAGTACCAAGCTTCACAGTTCTTACACACTTCTTTCCCTCCTCATATCTCATCATTTTACTCACGTACCTTCGCCAAGGTATGTGAGTAATTGGGACAGTCCCTTCAGTTAACACTCCGGCTATTTGATCTCAATCATAATAACCTAATCTTTGTGATTTTCATCTTTTTCGAAAAATTCTTGAAAGCAATTTCTTTAGTAGGTACACAAAGAAGAGTACTTTGACAAGATCTTTGGTACTTATTGTCTAATTTCTTTTGATATGCCTCACGTAATAGAAAGATCGTCTCAACAGTCTACCACCGTATCCCGGATAACCAGTACCAGTCACCATCATTACCGTCATGACAAATGACACCCGACACGCGTAGATAATGCGCTTGCACAACTATTTATCTCGCGTTTTTAGCTCCTAATCGGAGGGTTGACAGGCGGAGCGCTGAGTGAAAGGATTATGCAGTTTTCGAAATGGTCAATTAATACGTAGATAATACGTAAATAGTTCGTGAAGTTGTGAAGTTAAGCAGTATTGCGCGAGGCCACTTACTGGATGGGAGGTTTAGTGGAATTTGTATGGAGTTTCAGATGGGACTGGAATCTGTAAATTATGCAGTTATTGAAAAGGTCGCTTAATGATAATACGAACATTTTTTATGATGTAGTGGTGTTTTACTTGATTAGGCAAGGTCGCGGGCTGTTACTTACTGTACAGGCGATTTGGGTAATGCGTATAGTATCTCATAGTTTGCAGTCGTAGGTACTTCGGTATATGATACGATCACTTGAGGTTAAGCGAAGTTGCGCGCGGACACCCACTGGATGGGTGACCTAATAATAGCATCCATATCGAATTTCAAATCCCGACTAATCTCAAATAGTTTTTATTTCAAAGTTCGATCAAAGGTTACTTTCTTTTGGAGAACGGGACGAAATCATTCCGTCTCGAAATATTTAAGACTTTCGAGACTTGTTTATTATACTTTATACTTTTATACTGAGTAGTATCAGACCTTATGACTTGTAGGAATTGAAAGCTTCTGCACACCTTATTTGTGACGATGTAATGAAATTAAGGTAATGTAACATAAAACCTTAATATTTTGATATCTGTGAAGATGAAAATTTGTCTCAATTCATTTTTATTTTAGATGGATACCATGTTATCGTAATTACTTATTTGAAACTTCTTGAAACTTGTAATTTGTATATTATGTGTACCATAAGTACATCGCATGAGAACAATTAAAAGCCATGAACACAATAGTTTTTTCATAATGAAATCGTCCTTGTCATACTCATTGTATAGAAAGAGACAACGTATTGTCAAAAATCGAACGCACAGAATACACGGGCCGGATCCTTCCGATCCATTCGAATCTATTTGAAATTCAAATTTGGAAATCCATTAGTGCGACTCGTCATATTAATGTGACACCCGTATTGAGTTACTTAATTGATGGGTGCTCGGCGTTCGTTTTTTGAATCGCCTTTCGAAATATGAAATTTGAATGCCAGTTCCGTTTTTTACTTTTAAAACACATGTTTGTTATTTATTTAAAATCGATGTCGTTCCGATTTCGACATAACGGGTTACAAATGTGGATTAATGATCGCAAACATTTCACGAATCGATGCAAAATGGATCGATGCAATCATCAATATGAATTACACGGTACGATTGGCTGAGACATTTTTTTACCAAAGGATTCTTGGCACAAATGGCGTGTGAGTAATTCCTGTATCATTAGGGAAGAAAAATTATACTAATGTTGGATCCTGCAGATGTATACTCTATTTTCATTGTAATGGAATAACGTGCCTAATTTTAAAGTTGATAGCTTTAATATTATTGCTGTTATAAAAATATTAGGTAAATATAATAAAGTAGGTAATACCATTAATACTATATATTTTATTACGGTATATTTATATAATGATGATGTTTATTTCATAACTAACTGTAGACGCAATTCATAAAACAGTTTAAAGGTGCTAAGCCGAAGTTATGTTCAATTCTCAGTCTTATTAATTTATTTTCTAAATTATTTTGTTTCTGGACGAGTCATAACTTAGCAATAGATTTGTTAAATATTGTAAAATTCGAAGTGGGATTGGTTTGAAATGTGTGTTACTTAACAAACTATTGTATATGTTCACCCCTTGTGGCATTATTCTTGCTTCTTATTGCTAGTTTTATAACTTTAATGTGAAATGTGACTTTACATTGCGAACCTGGTATCTTCAAGTAAACATTAGACAAAGTTTTAGGTTCTATTACGGACAGGATTAACGAAATTAAAATATTTTCAATGAATTAATTAGACTAAATAACGTTCCCTTTTTAGAAGACAAGAAATGATTACAAGTACGTACGTAATATTAACGGAAGAAATTTAAATTAGGAAGGCATTATTCATATTTAGAACAGCGGAAGTGCAAGACAACACTGTTGTTCGACAATCAAACGAGTGACACACAAATTCATCTGCTACATTGTCATTGTACACAAGAGCTATGAAGACATTTTAGGGACGCGTATTCAATCAAATAGGTATATATTTTCTTTACAAGTAGAATATTCAAGTAGGTACGTAAGTATTAGTCATAGTCATAGTCATTATCGTTATAAGTTTCCTTTCTTTAAGACTAGGAACGTAAAATTTATACAATAACATAACTTTTTTTGATAATTTTATTCTTGTTTTATGATATAGGTATATGTGGGATTCCATAATATGTGTTTCGTGTTTTAAATATTTCGTTTATGATTCCAAGCCATCGCTTCAATGGCCTCATTTTCAGTTTATGGACAACAAAAACACAGGCATCATTGTCACCACTGGTGACGATCCCCACCATACAACCGATAAAAAACCGACTCCAGTCAGCTGGTCGGCTAGCTTTGGTCCGTGTGGTTAAAACTACGCCAATGGGTCTTCAACACATTGGCTTAGCGTACTGGCCCGACGTGTACTAGACCCCTTATTAGGTGAACTAAGGTGTAATTGTTTTATCAGTTCTACACATTATTACAGTCTCGTAACTAAACTACAGAACGTGTTATTGAATACTTTGAAATAAGTATAAATGTCTATTTTTAATGTTGTTATCAAAATATATAAACATTTATTTTTATGATATTTTTATAAACTATAAAGTAATAAATAACTCTTGTGTCAGTGACCGCAAGCTGGCCACGTATACAAAAAGAATGAGGGAGCTTCTTTTAGAAACCAATAATCATCTTTCGCTATTCAATTTAAAAATCGAACGCTGCTTAATTCTGAACATTTGAATAATTAATACTGTTCTTTTTTAATATGATAATACTTTTGTGCCTGTCATCAGGGCGTCTTTAGCTAAGTAGGGGTCTTAGGAACATATTACTTTAAGATAATCTATATGGGACCTTTTAACTGAAATTTGTTTTATCAATTTGATTTATCAATTAGAGAAAACAACTGTACATATCTAAATTATAACTTAATGTTTAATTTTATATTTGATATATTTTTAGTAATAAAGGATGTTGATTAATACTTCAAAAAAATACATATAGAATTCTTGAAGAGAAACCGGCACAAGCAAATTATTAAAAAAATTTTTTTTTTTTTTATTTACTTTCCATACTTAAAAACTATCTTTACAGGTTATTCCCAATACGATAGTTAGCTCTTTACAAAAATCCCTATTCCCTATACAAATATATAAATTTATATATATATATAAACTAAATATTTAAGTAAGTATATTCATTAGTTTATTACAGCCGAGCTTAGACTAAATAACCATTATCGACATTGCCATCAACAGTCCAATATACCCGTAGTAAGCAGAAAAAACACACTTATCAACTAATAAGTAGATGTGAAATTGCGAAGGTTTCAACGTGTTTCAACTGTTTCAACAACCCATGTACATACATATCTTCACGCTGTATCCCAAACGGGGTAGTCGGAGGACGGAGCGCCAAGATTCACGTTTCTTACATACTTCTTTCGCTTCGTCAAATCTCATCACCCTACTCATATATTTTCGCCTAGATATGCGAGCGCTTTTGACATTTCGGTCAGCTAATACTGTGGCTATTTGATCCTTATAAGTCAGCCTTAATCTCCCCTGGCTCCTGCTACCACTCATTTTCGCTCTGTAGATTTTCTTCATCGGTTTTCCATCACTCATTCTCTCTATGTGCTCAAAATATCTAGGTATTCCTTTCTTCATTTTTACAATAGTACTGTCGTCCAACTCTGTCATACTGTGTATCTCTTCATTGCTTATTTAGCTCGCAAGGTGACACCGCACATACTATTTCTAAGAGATCGCATTTCTACTGCATTTATCCTACTTTTACCTGATTTCGGGCATATCCAGGCCTCACTACCCTGTTATAAAGTTAGCAATGGTACCGAATCATATATGGCCATTTTGACTGAGTTAGACATATTCACATTGCCTAATAATGCGGCCAAAGTACTATTTACTTTATTGCCAGCTGCTGCCCGTCTTTCCACATCCAACTCATATTACGCACTCACCAGATATGTAATTTCATTCATTTGTTCCAGACATTTTCGAGTTAGCCTAATCGTTACCTTTGTTTCATTATGAAGGGGCAGAGTCTCGGACCAAAAACCAAAATGGATGGAGTATTTGACGACCTAGATGGGGCAGTGGTTTAGACGTTTACCCAAGCGCGGAAGGTTGCGGGTTCGATTCCCGGTCGGGTCAATTTAGAAAATGAACTTTTCTAGATTGTCTCGGGTCTGGGTGTACAGGAAGACCAGCAGTCGTCGTCTGGTTCTCATAGCACAGGGAATACCCTAGTTTGAGGTCAGATGAATGGTGTGTATTGTCTGGCGCATTATTGTTATTATTATTTGTTAGAAATATTATGTATTGACTATATTAGTCCAAAACCTATGATGAGGTTGAAAGTCTTGTACAAAAATAATTTCACATTTTAGTATTTTCATTTTTTAAATTTTTCTTTTATTAATAATATAATAATTGTGTATACATTTTGATCTAAATTTCTAAACTGGAAAATACCATAAGGAGGAGCGGAATATTCTAACACAAGCATATATTATGTATATTACTTAACAGAATATTCTTAAATTGATGTAAATTCCTTTCTGTTAATGAATAAATATTTTATTTATTTCTTATTTGCTTTAAAGCATGTTGACCGACTTTCTAGAAGTTTAATAATGTGCGTGACTATTAGTAATGTGCGAACATTAGCACCCAAAATACTTAAGATTTAAGAGTACTTTGTAAATAATTATTTCAGTAATATACGTGAAGTCAGTCACGAGCTTACACGAATTACGCTGACAGTGTGAGGTTGCCGTACATAACAGCTAACTGTTTTTTCGTGATTACGCTCACTGATAGAAAGAGACACGATTTGTTTGACACTCGGCGATTAGAGCGGCAACTTACTATGACTCCGTTTATCATGTTTCTGGGTCCGATGAATTTGCAGCTGAATTGTGAAAGCTTTATGCTAATGAGAGATGAGAGTGGCGAAAGAAGTATGTGAGGACCGCAATACTTTGGCACTCTCATGACACTATACTCTCCGACTACCCCGTTTGGGTATGTACATGTACATAATACTGACGTTTGAATGTATTGCACAATAGTCCCAAATTTCGTGCCAAATCGTGCGAAAGCTAATATTATAATGAATAAGTTCCGCCAAAGACAGTTCGACTGTGGGGTGCTTAGTAAACGGAGTAAACTCGACGCGTGGTTTAACCGACCGCGCAAAGGTGGCGGCAAATGAACCGCGACCGACACCTGCCGGCCAATCACTACGAGACGGCGCGGGCGCATAGGCCGCTAGGCCGGTGTGGAGATGGCTTTTGTTCGTTAAAAAATTGTTTTATTTTGTACTCAAGCATGTAAGACAATTACAGTACATATCGCATACATGCTTGGTATCGAAATTTGATGCTTACTTTGAATACGAACCGTTGACAACTAAGGCAGCAGGCGTAGACAAAAAAAAATTACATTACACTGTAACATTCCAAGCAAAGTTTTGCCTTAGTTTTCACTAAAACGAAATGAGCCTTATTATTTTGTGGATCAGGCGTTCATTATTATTCGTTTGTTTTATTAAGCACAGAATATGTTTGCATCTGGTGAAAACAAATCTCAAAGTCACAAAATTATTCATGGAAGTAATTTCTTCTACTTTGAATTGTGGTCTTTTAAAATTGGTAAGTGCGTGTAGCTCATATTGTAGTATATTTTAATGATAACTAATAAAAAGTATGCAAATATTTATAATGTAACGTATGTAAATTACATTAAGTAGGTATGTAAATTGTCTGAAATTTATAAAAAGCAACATTTTAAATTATTTTATTATACTTAAAATTGTACTCCATATTTAGTTAGCCAGTAAAATAAAGGAAAGTAAAATGTCCGTTAATAATTGCGGAATAATTTCTCGATTATTACGGCTTTCTAAGTTTTTAAATTCGTAGCTTAGTGAGGCAGAGTTCTAAGTGAAGAGTTTTTGTTGGATATTAGAACTCTGTCAAAATAGAAACACGCCGAAGTAATATTTTTATTGCCAGTCTATTTTAAAATGACATCTTTTTAACTATTGGAAATTTAGTATTCGTTGAATATCTTTTATTCATATAAAGTGGTGTTTTTGTTAATATTTTATGTGAGCTTTTTGTTGTGTCGTTGGAAATTGGGAATAAATTTGTAGACAGATAATTTGGGCTTCATAAGTATAAACGTATGTAATATACAGGGTTATTTTAAAAATACTAATAACCTTTTAGTAATTTTTACTAAACATTATCCCCAATAACTTCTGTTTTACGACTTTCAAAAATTCATAATTTTTTTCATTCATACAGAAATAAAAATACATTAAATGTTTCTGAAAATGGCACCTGCTCTTCCCAGTCGCTAAAGCGACGCACAGCGCGGCGCTGAGGCACGCACGGTGCGCTTGCACTGCACTGCACCATTGGAAATACGTACAGAGTAATTACGTTTCAGACAATACAACAAAACTTAACAAATATTTTTTGAGGAACGTATTGAGTTTTGAAGAAAGTTGCAGAACAAAAGTTGTTAGGTATGTTGACAGGAATTTTGCACTAAGAGGTTATTAGTATTTTTAAATTAACCCTGTATGCACACAAATTTACCTAAATAGGTGTGTAACTTCACATCATTTCCCATTCAGGATAAATAAAATGTAAACGTGAAATAAAACAAGCACCTTAACTTCTAATACACAAGCAGTAAGCCACAGGCTGGCTATGAGCTTACTAATCTGCGCTCTAGTAGTATATGGACTTAGATAACTTCAAAGCCAAATTTTTAGTGTTTTAGGACTTATGTAGACAATGGCAAAGTCAAATCTGTACTATTTTTGGACTTAGATAACTGCAACGTCCAACTTTTAGTGTTTTTGGACTTAGTTAATGACAAAATCGAACATTTTATGTTTTTGGATTTGGAACGGCAAAGTCGAATCTTTAGCGTTTTTGGACTTAGATATTGTCAAAATCGAATCTATTTTGTTCTAAAATTGTACTAATGAAACACCTGGAGATTTACTTCTGAGTATACTTGTTGTCTGTCACAGTACTAGTTCAGAGACTCGGATATTACTGTGTCTGTCTTTTTGTCCGTTACTGTAATTCTTGTCAGAAACTCTAAGTTTTAGGTACAGAAACAACTAGAATAGTTCTTGTAATGGCTTCAAAATTTGAATTTTAACTATTAAGGTTTAGTTTTGAAGTCTTAAAAGAGATATTTTTTTTTACGGCAGAGAGGGCAAAGGAGTAATCAAGTCACCTGAAGGAAAGTGATCGCCGCCGTCCATAGACACCCGCAACGTCAGGGGAACTACAGGTACGTTGCCGGCCTTCAAGGAACGGAGGAGAAGGGGGCCACCGGCACTCTCTTTCCGAACAAAACACGACAGCAATAGAAGCTGTTATTTCACGACGATATTCCGTGAGAGAGAGCCCGATTCATACTGCATTGCAGCATGGCTCTACCACACATAAGTACGACAAAATATTTATTAGAAATTAAATTAAAGAAACTATTTTATTAGAGTCGTCATACAGAGGACCACAGAAAGGCTCTTTTAAAGAATCATTAAATTTGGCAAGCAAGCTATCATAGTATTATGAAAGGCAATAATCCAAACGTTGCAAATTTCTAATGATATCACATTTTTTTGCCATTACAAACTTACATTTGCAGTTGGAGGATATGGGAGAACGTAACTTTCAACTGCAAAGTTAAGTTTGTTTTTGAATCGGGCTTATTTTTTTGGTAAATACATAACACAAATACATTGTATGGTGGTAAGGAACCCTCGGTGTGCAAATAAACTCGTATTATTCGGTTTTTAAATGTAATATCAGTGGCTATGCAAAACTTCACTGTGACCAACTCTAATCTATTGCAATTAAGACAAAAAATATAACCGTTACACGTATGGAACAGAAGTAAATTATTCAGAGCCATATCATTCGTTTGTCGGGAGAGTTTCTTCGATCACATTTTCTATAAATAAATGGAAAAAATGACAATTTCCTCAGTGAAATCATGCCACAACACATCAGAAAAACATAACAACAGTCTATATAATATTGCATTCCACAGTATAAATTACATTTTAATCAATATGCTGCTTATATGCACATATAGCTATTTGTTTTATTTGCTATCGCTTGTTATTAAACCCTGTTTCTAAATCGCCATCGCCTATGTTGATGGTTTTGGTCTTTTGGCTGTCTTTCGGCCAATTAAATAGCTGACCACAATCCTATATTGTTTTCTCTCTCAACTAGCATGTAAGTATTAATTAATATATACATATCTTCACGCCGTATCCCTAACGGGGCAGTCAGAGAGGACGGAGCGCCAAGCGTCGCGGTCCTTACATACTTCTTTCGTTTCCTCAAATCTCATCATTCTCCTCACACATTTTCGCCTAGGTATGCGAGCGCTTTTGACATTAATACTAATTAATACTAACTAGTAACAGTAATAATTAAACATTACAATGCTTTGGTCCTACTTAGAACTGTCAGGTTGTGGAATGAGATTCCAATCGAGATTTTCCCAGGAGAATAGAGAATAAAGTTGTTCAAATGAAGCGTGAAAAGGCTTTTATAGGGTCCATAGCTATGACATTTATTCACCATGATCTAGTTTGCTTCTTCTGTCGTATATAAAACAGGAAAGAGAATACAATAATGACATTTTTCTAACAGAGAGTTCTAAAATTACTCGTATAAGTATTGCAATTGCTGTTAAGATCGACATTCTATACAAAATGTATGGGAAAACATCGTAATGCATTAGTTCCACTCATTCAAACGGAGCATATCCAGAAACATGATACGGTGTTTGCTTCTTTCGCATCTGTCATCGCCATATTGAACCAACCCTTATATCTAGCGTCAAATCATTGCACGCGCATCAGATCTACAATGCGATCAGAAAAATTTGCATACGCCATTAAGGGTTAAACAAATGATCTTCGTGTCACTTCCGTATGAGAGCAATCGATTTTGAATCATAGTTACGTAAGTTATAGTTCAAATTCAATTTTATTAAAATAAGAAGAAATGATGTCAGTCTAGGATAATCTTTTGAAATGCAATGAGTATAAAATGACGTTTATAGTGATGAGTTAAAGTCTATTTTTCAATAGAGAAGTTTCGTAATGTCATGAGAAAGTTAACCCTCAAATGGGTTATGATAATTTTTGTGATTTTTTTCAATCATTTTTCAATAGCTCATTAAAGGTCGCTGAAGGCAATCCGAGCGTAAGTGCTATAGGTTTAAACCAACATTGTGCGTGTTATTTTGGAATATATTTAAGTATTGTGTCGAGGCCGATTTTATGGTGTTCATTTGAATTTCGATGGCATTTTGAAGGGTTAATTTGCATGATTGTGATTTACTATGTTTTAGGATGTGATCTGTTTTTGAATTTATGGTTTATGGGTAAATGCACTTTCTAGAGGGAGTCATGTAGACATCAAATTGAGAAAACTGTACTTTGACAATTAGTGTTCCGTGCTGTTACTTGATAATAACCTTCAACTATTTAACAAAGTTTATTAAGAGCATGCTTCTTATATAAATAATTTATATCTAATATAATTCAATAAGTCTCAATAAGTTTCTATCAATGTATAATTTATTCGCAATGGTAATTTTTTTTTAATTGGGCTGTGTAATCATTTTGGATATGTGTTAGTTGTTAGTGGACAGTAATTATCACCAGTTTTTTTTATAAAAAACTGTAAAAAAGTAGCTTAAAGTAGCATGTTAAAGACCTTTTATTTTATATCCAATAAAAAAATGTTTTTCACCCTGTTTTTAAGTCATCAAATCTAGCCTTCTTTGGGCTACAATTTACCACAACTGTTTCAATGTATACCATGTCAAATAGTATCCGAGAAATAGGCACGATTGTGACTGATAAATACACGGGCGGACATCAAAGAGATTCCATAACGTTTATTTTGCAATTTTGAAACAATTATTTAAAAAAAAAAACAGAACACTTAAAGCCAGGTATTCCCAGATAATAAACGAATTGAGGGCAGAGGTGAAGAAATAGGGTTGAGGTTTCTATAACAAAATGTGAAGTCTTTAATAACATTTGGATGACGAATAATTAGTTATCTGAAAAGGAGACTGAATTCGAAATTCAGTTCGATTTCACGTATTAAATTAGTATTGATTAGAAACCAAAAGCATTCAAATATGCAATCGAAAGGAATGTCTTTGCTTTTAGTCAAAGATTTAAGACACGAAAGCGATCTGTCATGTGAATATTTCACACTAGACCGAGTGACTTATTACCTAGTGGTAATAAGTAGAAGATTACAAATTTTTTCGCTTTGTCCCGTCTAGGATCGTATATTTGAATGTCTTTGGTAGAAACTAATTTCATGTGCGAGGAGAATAATAAAATTTGAAGGCGAGAATGAAGTAAGGACCACGATGGTTGACATTCCATCCTCTCTGACCACTCCATTAGCGATACAGCGTGAGGACATGTAACATGTATGATGTATGTATGCAAAGATTTCCATATAAGCTGAGAAAGACGCTCCCTACGCACCAATTTCTAAAGCGTTGAGACCAGGTATTCCCAGGTATAATGCACGAGTTGAGAGGATCAGCCAGAAGTGAAGAAATAGGGTTGAGAAATATGAAGAAAATGTGAGCCATCAAAATTTGGTCTATAAATAATGTGGTTTTAAAATGTTTTTGTTATTTTAGAGATAATTGAGAAAGTTGTGATTGCTGTATATTTCTTGTTTTTGGTTAGAAACATGCATTTAAACATACATATACATTACTTACCTACGCCACTCCCACTCCCATTTGGGATTAAAAGAGCATCCAAAATAAACTACAATTGACACATCTTTTAATTTTTAAAAATAGCTATTTGTTTTTTTTTTTCTTACTTCATGGCATGGCGCACAAACTAGCGCATTTGCCAATGACACATATTAATAAGTAGAATCGACATGAAGCACGTTCGAAGTAAATTCGTTTTTATTCTTATCGTAAAACTCCTCCAGTAAAGTGATAGTAGGCTTTAAGTTATATAGGACTTCTTGGAAGAGCGCTAGAACTTCAGCTACACATGTTTATTTACACCTACTCCATTCTTTTCACTTATACGGAACTTTAAAACACAATATGCTATCACCTTCATACTTTAAAACTGGCAAAAATGTAAAAAATAGAAAATCGAATAAAATGACAACCTCACTTCTTCCGTTCCTGCCAAAAAGTCCATAGCTATTTGTACTTATTCAGACGACGTGTTCTGTTACTCGCTCGTGATTGACTAAACGAGTTACTGCCAATTAGCTTCAAAGATGTTAGCAGTTTCTCAGTGCTGTACCGTTATTCTATTTTTATGTCTATGTAAATAATCTCCAAATATAATTTTTAATTTTAGTTAGGATTAACATCTGTTAATTGCTTTGGATATGAATTTTAAATATTTCAAATATATTATTAACAAAACTGTTATTTTGCGGTAATTCATCCCATTATTTAATGTATATAATATACGAACCTATATAATATACGAACATCAGATTTAGTAATTTAGGAATACAATTTAATATATTTAAAATTAATAGTCTCAACTTCAAGTTTATTATTTCTAATTTAGATACTATACGATGTTTTAATACTTTCACCATTAATATTGTACACTTTAAAGTTAATAGCTTTCACACTTTATCTTTTTACCTACCTATAACCATAACTACACCATACAGAAAGAGGAGCGGAAAATTTTAGTGTTTCACAGAACTACAGAGAATATTATAGTTAAAATTTTATTATAATTTATATTTCCACGTTAATTAATACTTCACAGAATTATATTTCAATAGTGCAAAGCATTATTTTTAATGATTAGTTTTTTAAAACGCTCAATGATTTTACAAAGTCGTTATATTTTTTTTGTTAGAATAAATTGCACTTAATTAAGCGGTAACATTTTATAGTAGTATTATATTTTTTAAAGTGAAAAATAGTATTTTAATAATTATTTTAAGTAATTTTAAAGAACTGTTACATGCATCTATTGCATCTTCAGGAATAACTCTAAATAACTAAGTTTGAGAGCGCGAGACTTTTTTATTTGGTCTGAGGATGAGGTTGCTTCATTGAAAAGCCAAATTATTGTCGTTCAATAAGTCTGTAGCGTTTAGCAAAATATAACTAAAGGGGATAGAAATGTACTGACTCATAGATTTTACACATATATTTACATTCTGTATGACTCAGTACTCTAGTTTTACGATGGCCTGCGCCGGCGCATAAAACCACAAACACGCGGCTAAATAAATTGACTGATATATCATTTATCAACACGTCTGCATTTTTAATTAGTTAAAAACATATTCGGACAGCAGAGACGCAGTGGAGCGTACCAATCGGCTTCCGATCTCAATAACACGTTGTCCCTTTCGCACATGTGCCTCAAAATACTATACTGTCTCTTTCGAACGCAGTTTAGTAATTAGTTTCTCATGTACAGGAGCTTTTGTTTAGAATGACATGTGGTTGCTGTTGGCATCGTTAATTACCAGCCCGTTTTTAACGAACCGATGGTATCGATTAAATCGATGATTCCAATCGATTTTTAAATGAGGAATAACGTAATTTTCGAAGTGACTATTCAATGTAATGGATATATTATAGTTAAATAAACGGAATACAATAGATTCAAAACAGGCAGTCCCATCAATTGTATAGAATAAAGACACTTATCTACCGCATGACGAATTGTAACACTTAAATGAGACAATTTACAAAAGTCATATCACCATACTGTACACACGCTGTGTCCCTAACGGGGTAGAAAAACAAGACGTAGTGCTCGAGCATAACGATATTTACATACTTCTGTTAGCGACACCATTGATTAAAAGAACACTGGCGGCCTATAGTAGAGTGACGATGGTGTTAGTGACGCCATCAAGAAGAACGACCGACGCGACGGCTTGTTGGCCCCTACCGCTGTGAGATTTTATAAATCAAAACTCAAGCGCACCACGTTTCCCTTCACGCGACCGGTGACGCTGTAAAAGTCACTAGAACTAACAGCATACAGGAGGGTTTTTTAGTCGGTTTTGATTCGGATTCTGAAACTGAATGTTAAATTTTTAGGTTGCGTGGGTAAGTAGGGAGGTATCGTGTATCGACAAATATCATCAAAATGGATGTTAGAATAATTGCTTTGAAATTACAAGGAATAATATTATGTCTTTGTCAGACCCTCAAAAGTCCGTTATTGTAGTTATCCGATCATCAAATTCAGCTCCTAAGGAAACACCACCATTATCCAATAATAAAAAAACGTTCGACCAGTAACGTGGTCAGTAATTAACGAAACCAAATTCGCCTATGCTATTGACCTTTGAATAGGGAAGCAATCCATTGTCATTGTTCCATCAAAATCTAAAATTTGACAAACTAAACTCAACTTTATCGCCTTCCAAATAAATGTTATTTACCAATTAACGATAGAGTTTGTATCCTTGAGCGGCGCTCGATAAATTATGCACCTTCGAATGTTTGAATTTCGGTCGAATTTGGAATGGTGGTTCCGCATCACTGGTGCCCGTTATGCTTGGCTGTACACCTGCTGAGGTGGTCACCAATATGAATGTAATTAGAGGTTACACACGTGTAAGTATGCTTGTGTGAGTGACAAAGAATAAGAAAGTCTGCGGTTTCATTGTTAAAGAAGTCCTTTGAAAATATACGGTATGTAAATCAATTAGAGAAATCGAAGCTTTGAATTTTAGACTCAATTGGAAATCATTATTAATAAAACTGTCATTAGAAAGGGTTTTCTATTATTGTATACATAATATTATTAATAATATTCCCCACTATTTTTCCCGACGTAGTTTTGTAAGCCTTATTACCTTCGTGATGATTCCTAAGAACTTAATTATTACACAAATGATTCAAATATAATTTTAAAAGTCCACTTCAGTTATTATAGTATTATTATACTTTTGTCACTTAGTTCCAGTAATACCTGTTATCAATAATTAATGGTGAAGTCTCGTATTTACAGAAACCGAATAAATAAAAATCGAAGATCAGTAATATCGCTAAAGTCGGAAAGGAAAAATAATATGTAAGAGTCAAAACCAATAGTATCAGCTTAAATATCTTTAATACGTATAGATCTCAAACGAAGTAAGAATGAGAAGACAAACCATACTTCACCAGTAGAGACTGATGATGGCTGGTTAGTGACAAGCTTGTTATTGGAATCTTCAAGTTACTCATAAGCGTTTTAATTTTATTAAAGGAGCTACTATATGGATGAATAGAAAACAGTGTTGATTAGATAAAAAATAAAGAGGTAACTGCAGAAAAGTTCTGGTGTTCCACGAGGCATCGTACTTAGGCCATTTATGTAAAGTGTGCAACACCATCTGTCCCTCTGTACGCGTCATTAAACGTCTCCCGCACAATGCTCCTTGTCTTCGATAACGCGTGACGCATCGCTGGCTCCCCCCAACAATCAATTAACTAAGACGTAATTTATTTCACTTAGATAACTGACGTGAGATTTGGAAAGAGCTTAATGAATATGAAAGGAGGCTATTACGTTGGTTTTAGGGTAGAGTGCTTCGTTATGAACTTCGAACGCAATGTCTTATATGTGTGCATAATATTTTTTATACCACAGTAAAGTCGAACGAGTAAGCACCCCACTTGACAAGAAAGAACTTCAAATCGCAAATGCTTTGGCAAGTCTGAGAACTAAGTTGTAATACCTTCTGTTTCAGAAATATTAACGGCTGTTTTATCTTGCATCGGAACTCAACGGTACAAGCAATTGTTTATCATTTGATTTTGATTTTCTTTGGATTTCCTGTATTTAATTTTATTAAAATAAACTTTTAATACGTCTGTAATTATTACTCTAAATTAAAGCTTCACTAACACAAACTCAGTAATTTTTCGTTATTCTTAAATTGTTCTATGTAATATTATATTCTACTGAGAAGGATAGATCCAAAAATCCAATGCTCATTGGAAGTTTTTGACCTATCTATTCATTTTAATAAAATCTCAACATCTGTTAGGTAACAGAAAAAGCTTCAAAAGGTATTCAGCTCCTGGGGGAGAGACTGGGTCATATGAGTCTTTTAAAAAGCTTCTGCGGCGATTGTCCTCGGCGCATGCCGGGGAGCTTTGGGATTTCCTACAGAACGCACCTAAGCATTCTCACACTGTGACGATGTTTGCATTGAGGGGGCAAAGACTACTAGATTCTCAGCACCCTCGATTGCTGCGACAGTGCGGACCATATGCGTTGTCGTCCTCCTCGAGGTCGTATAGATGGATGTTGAGGACCCCACAGCAATTCGTTGCGACCCCAAAGACCCCGTTAGTCACCTTCCTTTACGACAATCGGGAAATATCGATTCCTTATTCTCTGCCCATGTTATACGGCTGAAAATCATCCACTTAGTTTAAACTAATACAGATACAGTTTATCTTACCTTTAGAAGCACAGTGTCGTGCCATCTGATGTGCCACTGAAACACCCATCTATTAGATGGCCTCGACCAACATTGTTTAAACATAGTAAATTACCTTACCTTATTAACTCACTTCTATTTTAGTTACAAACCATTGATTAAATAATTCTACCACTAACCACAGTACAGGGCGGGGGTCAATCGGCCTGCCGAGTGTAATCGGCCACTATCGGACTGTCGATCGCAGGTTCGATTCCCGGGGGTTGTAATTAGATTGTTAGTCGCATGCAATATTAACGTGTTATGAACTGCGTACTGGCGGTTTTGATACTTTGATTGTTTTTTTGTCTTTTATTATTTTATTGTCTGATTGTCTGTACATTTTACTGTTTGTGGGTTTGTCTGTGACACCAAGCTTTTTGAACGGATGAACAGAAATGCATGTTGTTTTCTTGTTTGGAAGTTGTAGTTTTAGAGAACGTCCTTAACTGCGTCACGATAAACACATAACATTGGGATGTCTACTATGTATGCTTTATGTCTTCTATGTATGCTTTTTAATGTGCTTTATATGTATGCGCGCTAACACACGTTGTGGCACGCACATAAAGGCAATATTTAGGGTGGTTAGGGGTGAATATTATAGCGCCAGTCAGACTCACACTGTAGGCGTAATTAGTCATGTATTAATGGGTCCGTTCGTCTTTGATTTGCTTCTCACTTCGTCACAAATACAAGAATGCATAAATCGTTTAAACGAACGTATTACAACGTCTGTGGATGCCAAAAGAACGGTTATTCAAATCCAGAATTATTGTTTTTCAACATAACTACAAGAAATTAAGCTTAAGAACTGGAATAACATATCCATGTGCATTGTTTTTTTATTATTATGTATATGTGTATAACCTAACGAGACGCTGTTTGCCTCTCATACCCTACGCACAACAATCCCAAGTATCCGGCTGAGAGTAAGCGAGAGTCGGCCTTCTTTTATACATATTTTCTATATTTGATGAAAATCCGTTCAGATTTTTTTTTGTATCTGGAACTTTTCCAATTATTTTAAATTAAAACAGCTTTTAAACATTATTTAGAAATGACAGGTGAATTTACTCGTCACACGTTCAAGTATCAAGACGTTTCAGTTGTCACGTAACTGATACATTTTGATGTTGATAAGGAAGTCAGTTGAGAATTTAATATACATAATTTCTTTTAAGTTATATCGGTACAATGGCCATCGGCGTGTCGGGCATTTTTATTACGTTTCGATCGATTTTTATCGTGGCGCGGGGTTCTTTGGGCTGTGCAGGGCTGCGTGGTTTATCCGACCACGTAAAAAAGACTTCTTACCGGTCGTTTTTGTTAGTATACGATTATTTAAAAAAGACGTTAACGAAGGTAATTCGCCTTCTGTTGTCATTATCTACTATAGCTTTCGTTAATAAGAAATATAACGGACTTGACTTTACCTGTCGAAAATTATTTAAGTTATTGACAAATAACGTTAATTCGAAATATTGTAACGTTTCTACAAAACGTTAACAAGAATATTAGGACCCGAATTATTCGGTTTTGTACATATGCGTGTTGGAGGTGGGTATCTAATTCAAAAATTTTGGTCAATGATAATATTATGTAGTGTAATATTTCTCGTAACGAAGAAATGTAAGTGTAAACTGAAACAGTGAATATAAAAGATACGAAACTAAATCGCGACTGTGTTGTATTTAACAAAGGGATACTTACGTTTGAAGGCACTTGTAATCGTAAAAATATTGCTATTTATTTCTATTAAATAATATAAAGCCAAAGTCAAAGTCAAATCAATTTATTCAAGTAAACCAAAATGCAAGGTATTTTTTAACGTCAAATCTACTTTAGTTCGGTTCTAAAAGAAAACCTGGATACTGAGAAAAACCGACAAGAAACTCAGTCAGGTATCATTTTTTCGACATCATTCTGTAATAGTTATATAAAATACAATATTCATAAAGCCAGTAAATGCATGTGCGAAGAGGATTATTTCCAGACTATTGTTTTTCTTCAATGAAAGCGCTAATTTTATAGTATGCTTTTCCAATCAGTGTGCGTTTAATACAGCTTTATATCTCTTTTCCGTGAATTAAGTAATTTATTGAGGAATTTTATTATAAAAACGAACACAGTTGCCCAAAAATGAACCGCTTGATTTTTGTATTTTAAATTTAGGAATAACTAGCTGATCACGACCACGAGTTTCCATACCATTAATAACACCTTTCCTTTGAAATAGATCTATATTTTTTCTAGTGTATATAATGTTTTCATAAATGTATAACGGGGGTAAGGTGACTACATTGATGTCTTTAAAACGACTCTCGTGCGTGCATACTGTAGATGGCACTTATTGCCCTCTTTTGTAAAATAATCCCGCTGCCGCTGATCCCCACAGTAGTAGACCATAAGACATAAGGCTATGGAAATATGCGAAGTACACCAGCCTAGCCGTAGCCATATCTGACAATTGTCTAATGCATCTGATAGCATATATTGCCAAACTAAGCTTATTAAACATATATAATTGAATGTTACTTATTAATTAAAAAGATATTTCAACCATGCTCAATAAAAGAAATGGGAATAATTTAAAATATTAGATTGCGCTGTGAAATTAATAAAATTATCTGTAAAATAAATTAATAAATTTGACAAACTGTCAATCTGCCATAAGGTGTGCGAGCGTCTTGGGTCGGTTAGAGCTTAGCTGCCGCTGAAAGAAATTGTTTGTTCATGATTGTCTTTTGAAAAGTTAAAAAAACCTAACAACGAAGTCTAAGGTGATCGTTCTCTTATGCTCCGCGATCGCCTCAGACTTCTATAACGCAACTGCCAGAAGGCGTTTTTGGGTAGAATATTTTCTCTGTCTACGATTGTTTGCGGCAGCCAAGTTCCAACTTCCAAGCCAAGCCAAGTTCGAACTGTTGCGAGACTCATTAAAATTGACTAAATTAAAAAAAAATACTACCAAAACGTGTAATTATAACGTTTTTCCCATTTAGTGGACAAAAGTAATGACATTGTAGTGGAAACTGTTAATTTTAAAGTACATGTGATTAAAATTACGTACTATAAATATATTGTATAGATTCAGGTGTTACTTTGCGGAAATCCATCGCATGTGATAAATTCTTAAAATCTCCAGCAATCTTCCGCTCAAACTCTAAAAATCACCAATCGACACATGTTTCGGCCCTCAACCTAACCAGCACCGATTCGGTGCTGGTTAGGTGGCCGAGTTCTGTCTCTGGTGTGTCCTGGGGATGCTTCGTTGAGGGGCGAAACACGTGTCGATTGGTGATTTTTAGAGCTTGAGCGGAAGGTAGGTGGAGATTTTAGGAATTTATCACATACCATAAATATATTATTTATAGCTTTATAGCGAAAACTACTAATTTTAAATCTGATAAGTTGAGTTTGAACGTTTGAATTTATGTTGCCCATTTGTATATGACTGACTGACTGACTCTAGAAATGAATTTAATGAATTCAAGAAATCAGATCTTCTCGCGTCTGTAAATACAAATAACTGCTGAACTTCTTGTTGAAAGCATGCACTTCGAGGGCTGCACCCGTCTTCACAATTTACAGCCTTTACGCTATTTTCAATTAAAACCCTAATGGCTCATGGTCCACCGATGCGCCGATTGTCTAATTGTATAAAAGTATAGAGTTAGTAACTGTGACAATGTGGTTTTTAGTGTGTCTATATAGGGTCAAGTTATTATGGTATACAATGTGAATAAATAGCTTAAAATTTTTCTTTAAAACCACCGTCGGCAAGGGCATCAGTTTATAGAGTGCCTTAAAGACAGGTAACATTGCATCTTTGAATTGCCGAAGCGATTCACTCGCAGAGAAATCTGACAGCTCTACGGTGCTCTGAAGTCCTAACCAATAGCCTTGAGAGTTCATTAAAAATGGGTGAGCTTTAAGTTCCCAAGACAATAGTTTCAACTACGAACGGTGAAATATGTAACTCTTTGAGAGGATCATAATATTTACGCCGCTTCAATTTCTCGGTAGTATTGTCTGTAGTAGTCATAGCCTTGGAAATCACTGTAAAATGGGAAACGGGGAGTGCGTCTGTATACTTGGTGTTTTCACATCAGCGGCCTTCCAATTTTCTAATGAATGAGTTCTAATTAAATTAAAATACAACGTGGTTCGTATTATTGCGACATTTAACGATTCGCCTGCACACCCAACTTCACGTAGCTCTTATGACGAGGCTTACTATGAACTACCTTATCATCTATGGTCGCGCCGTTACGTATATCAATTTTTATATTAAAAGGGCTAGCCATAAGTAGGTCCTACGTTTAAAATGATATGGCTCCAGACATACATCTGGTCTCATAAACCTACACATACACTCCTTATTAAACAACATTTTATTATGACAACTATTACTGAACAATACGTGTGCGATTTTAAAATTAAATGTACATCCACCAGTACTAAAAGGGATATGGATTCACGGGCATATCTATTTGAACCTATCTGACTGTAAAAGAGCAAACAGAGGATCAATATTGCTCAGTATTTCATTGTTATAACAGCTCTATAAAGATAATTACGTCTATACTCACCACTCCCTTTCTGAAAAACTTTCCTTTTAATCGTTGTACATTACAATCGTGTAATGTGCCAAGTTTCGTGCTTATTGTTATTGAAAATGTTCCAATACGCCGTCAGGAAGAGATCGGAACTTGGCGGGGCCTTAATGGGATATTTAATTGTAAATTGTTTAACTCTATATGACTTATATATGTATACTTATTATTATATGTATATTGAACTATTCCATTTTTTCGTATACTTATTGAAATACAGATTTATTAATTACGTGACATATTTATTGAAATAAATCACTGCAATATATCTTAAGGTTAATATTTACAAAAAAAAAAAAAATATATATATATACCTTCACGCTGTGTCCCCAACGGGGTAGTCAGAGAGGACGGAACGCCAAGCGTCACGGTCCTTACATACCTCTTTCGCTTCCTCAAATCTCGTCATTCTCCTCACACATTCTTGCCTAGGTATGCGAGTGCTTTTGACATTTCCGTCTGCTAACACTCTGGCCTTGGTCTTCCTTGGCTTCTTTTACCACTCACTTTCGTTCTGTAGATTTTCTTCGTCAGTCTTTCATCACTCATTCTTTCTAAGTGCCCGAACCATCTAAGCATTCCTTTCTTCATTTTTATAATAACACTGTTGTGCAACCCTGTCATACTGCGTACCTCTTCATTGTTTATCCTGTCCGCAAGCGTGACACCGCCCATATTTCTGAGAGACCGCATCTCCACAGCATTTATCATACTTTCACTCGATTTCGGGTATATCCAGGCCTCACTACCGTACAACAAAGTTGGCACCAACACCGCATTATGGATGGCCATTTTAGCAGTGTTAGATATATTCACACTACCCACTAAAGCGGACAGAGCACCGTTCGCTTTATTTATTACTTTATTTAAAATGAATATATGTTAAATAAACGAATAACAATAATCTAATATATAAAAGTCAATGTTTGTTTGTTCTTATGCGCTGTCGGGTAAACGGTATGTTTACCCGATTACGATGAAATTTGGCTTTGGCTTGAATCCTAAGGAAGGACTAAGTTATTTTAAAATTAAAAAAGGCAACGAAGTCGCGGGCAGCAGCTTGTAAATAAAAACGTGCAAAAATGGAAGTTATGGCTTCTAAATTCAAGCGCTGTGGATAAGTTCTTTTTCCGTTATTCCAACTGGTGGGCAATGACACAACCAGTTTATGACGTCATAGTACGATAACGTCATCCTTCTAGTTAATGCCCAATATTGCAAAAAGGCAATAGATAATTCCTATATTTATCAAAGTCGGTTGTATATACATAAACGAACATGCAAACAGGCAGAGCATGTCAATTTTAACTGCAGAAAATATAATTTTTTTGTTATAGCAATTTTTATTAATTTTAAAGTTATAAATATTATGCATAAAGTATGCAATTAGAAACATAAAACAGAATCGGCAAGTAGTCGACACATCTTCGTCTACTTACGTTTGACATATTTTAGAGAAATCCTTCCTTCGCTGTAATGAGTGTCTTATTTGGTGTGTAGAGTCAGCAGAAAGAGTTTCGTTTGCAAAGAAATCTGAATACTTTCCATGCGCTCTTTTAATAATTCTGTATTGTCACTGGAATACTTCGCTGGCGAGATATCGTTTGCAGACAGTCAGTGAACTACTCAGAGAAAACCCTCTGTCCACTCGTTTAACTTGCAATGCGCCGGTGAGGACAAGCCCGTGCGTGCCACGTTTACGTTAGATTTTGTAACAAACTTTGCACGGTTCCACTCATTGATAGCGAGACGGTGAAATATCACCCTCTCACAGAATATCAGAGTGAAATAACAGCATCTAATGCTGTTGTGTTTTGTTCGGTTAATGAGAGTGCCAGTGGCTCATCTCCCCGCTCCCCCTCCTTTCTCTCCTTTCCCTGAAGGCCGGTAACGCACACGTGATTCCCCGAATGTTCCACGATTTCCCTGACGATTCCGCGGTCGGCGGTGATCAGTTTCCATAAGATCATTTGCCCCCATTTCATGAAAAAAAAAACGTTAACTCCCCACCTGTGGCCAACGAGTAGAAGTTAGCTGCTGCGGGGTGGTGCTGATGGTGAGTTTGGCTTGTGAGCGTTGACCTTAAGAATTATACAACAGACTCGCCCCGGCTTCACCCAGGTGGTATCTACTATAATAAACCTATACAAAAATCTTTCAAATGAAATTCTCTAAACGATGATAAGAACCACATTAAAATATGTTGAGTATTTTATAAGAACTAAAAGAACACACAGACAATAATAGTGATTTAAAAAAAAATTAAATATAGATATAAAAGAGGCTAAAACTCTGGTCTGAGATTTGATTTGACTAATGAGTTAATTACGTGCGCGATGCAGAGTTGATTTTTCTTCGAAAAAATCATTATGGTGATACGATATGAAATCAAGTTATAAAAAAATTATGGGACCATATTACGCTGTGTATCAAGTTCAAGAGCTTTGGAAGTCTATTTCAAGAATATACAACACATAATGTGGCCTTTTCTATATTAAAATGTTTATGACAATACATATCTTCACGCTGTATCCCTAACAGGGTCAACCAGAGAGGACGGTGCACCAAGCTTCATGGTTCTTACATACTTCTTTCGCCTCCTCAAAACTCATCATTCTCTTTACACATTTTCGCCTAGGTATGCGAGTGCTTTTGACATTCCCATCACCTAACACTGGCTATTTGATCTCTGTGAGTCAGCCTTAGTCTTCCTTGGCTTCTGCTACTACTCACTTTCGCCCTGTAGATTTTTCGTCAGTCTTTTCTGCCTATGTGCTCAAAACACGTAAGGGTTCCATTCCTCATTTTTACAATAACACTGTTGTGCAACCTGTCTAACGCGCAAGCGAAGTGGATTCAAAAGCGAATGTTAGATGGGCCTTGAAAAATAAGGCAATACACCTACCGACCGGGCATTACTTAACTATTTAAAGTGTACACTGTACACTTAACGAAACTCTAGCGCTAAGTTGCCGACACTTATCTTTGCCTGTTTGATGAAGTTACGAAAGTTCTCGTCCCCTTTAGTACTTCATACCCATGTATTTGAGGTGAGATTTTCACTTATAGTGAACATTAAAACTAAATAAAAGAAATTGGACGTATCAAACTTGTTGTCACTGAAAGCGATTAAATTTGAAATCGATAATAATATACATACATATATCTATTCCTAACGGGGTAGTCAGAGAGGACGGAGCGCCAAGCGTCGCGGTTCTTACATACTTCTTTCGCTTCCTCAAATCTCATCATTCTCCTCACACGTTTTACCTAGATACGCGAAAGCTTTTGACATTTCCTTCGGCAAAGACTCGGGCTATTTGATAATAATATAGTGTATATAATACGAGTAACATAAATAAAATATGTACGCGTCATTTTTGCTGACGCTCCATCACAACACGATACATCCGACACGCTCGAAGAGTAGCGACGTGTAAAATCTGCATTTCTTTGAGATGCACTTGTCCTCCTCCGACCTGGCCCCCTCCCATCCCCACGACGCCTCTTAGATAAAGAGGGCTCTACTTTCGCACGCTTTGAGAACGTCGCCCAGGTTTTGTTAGGAGAGCTAGACGTGTTTTGTTTTGATTCGCGTGTGTTAGGATTGTCCATTGTCTGGAAAATATGTGCGGAAATCGAGAAGAGTTCTATAATCCCGACGATATAAACGGGACAAGTACGCCACAAACGAAAAATGCTTTTCATTTGACGCATTCTAAATAAAAGAAGGAAGGATTTGAAATTAATTTGTCGAGATCCGTTATAAGAATGACGAAACTGAAACGGTATGTTCTTATGTACCGCTCGGTGTATTCTTTGACTAGCTCCCGTCCCGATTTTGCCTGGGTTGAGTACATAATATATAGGCTATGTTCGTATGGAAGAATGTACCATTCAAATCATGATACAATTTTAAAATAGGTGCAATAGTTATATAGCATACAAAATAACTCACAAAATCGTCTTTTGAAATACATTTCTTGATTCCTTAATTTTTACGTTACTTGAGCTGAAATTTAACATAGACTTAAATTAATAATTTGAAACCAAAAACGAGAAACGAAAATTAAATAACTGGTATTTTGTGCTTTTTTCTTAAATTTAATTCCAAGTTTTTCCAAATTGTTATGAAATCTTAAGGTAATTCATGTCCGAGACAGTCTTGACCAGTTTATTTAGTGTGCTCTCTTTGTTGTATATATACACACTATATTGTATCAATCACACGATGAAGAAAATCTTCGGAGCGAAAGTGAATAGCAATCGAAGGCAAGAAAAACCAAAGTTGACTTATGAAGATCAAATATCAGAGTGTTAGGTAATGGAAATGTCAAAGTACTCGCAAATCTATGCGAAAGCGTGTGACAAGAACGATGAGGAGGAGGTTTTAGGATATTCCTATTTATATGAGTTGTACTGGGAGCCACTGGCAGAAATAAAGATGTAAATTTTGATAGTTCTGTACAATTTTATTTACCCAATTGAACCCCAATTAGGTCGCGTTCGTTCCGATCGGGCAGTGCGCAGTAACTGCTGTCGACGGTCGCTTCCACACAAAACCGCCTTCCAATGTCCCTACAAGGTGAAAGATAATAATAAAGACTGCGATATTCGTCGCTTAGTCGTCTCTGACTACCCGTTAGGGATACAGCGTGAATATATGTATATATGTTTTGTAATATTTCTATTTAGTTTATTTTAAATGAAGTGGTAACAATTATTGCACGACGTAACATTTTTTTATTGCGTTAAATAGTATTTTATTGTTATTTTTACTAATTTAAAAGTGAGTTAAGCCGACGCCGGTTTTGTGTACAAAATATACATATCGGAAGAAAATCGTACACGCAAAAAAAATTAAATAAAAAGGGTATTAAATTAAAACAACTAATTAATTAAAACAAGTCAATAACTTTTATTCAAGAGTTTAACTAACAGTTGTTTCTTTGTCTGCTGCTTGAGAAAAACTAACTTTTTATCGAATTACAAGAGCTCAAACGGAGTCAGATATGGTCGCAAGCGCTTGAATTTAAATTTATTTTTAAGCATTCAGCAATAATTAGCAATAATTATTAGTAAAGCGGTTTTCTAATTAATTTATCAAATTATTAAAGCTCATTAGCATTCAAATATTGCAATAAAAATAAAAAGACTTACTTTAAAACACCATAATGATTTTTCAAACAAACTAACATTTATTTATTTATTGGAAAATTGTAGTAAAATGTTGAAACAATAAAATCACTATCAACTAGACAATTATAAAAGTAATTGACGATTTTAAGCCAACTTATAACAATAATTATTATAAATCAAATCGCCGAATAATCGTTTGGCGACCGTTATAAATCATAATCGTATAATCGAATAATTGTAGAATAATCTTTACGGTGACAGTACAGTATTTTCTGTGTTATGTTCATCGACAGTAATCAGTACAAAGATGCAAATCAAATTCACTTACGACACATCATTTTTGCGTTCTGAAACAAAGCCTTCGTGTTACTCAATAATTAATAATCATACTATTGTATGCGACCATTGTGTACAGACACGCGACATTACAATCTAGTTATTGTGTAGATATGTACAGAGATTTTTGCAAACATTACTCGTGCGTATTGCAATATTTGTGACGATATGGGACGTTTGCGTCTGGTTCCAAAATTGAAGAAACCGGCTGAGTGCGTTTAAGGCGACCCATTGATAAACAATAACTTAATCCAAAATAGAACTTCTGCGGGGTTATTCACTAACGTCGGAAACTCAACTTTCCGTATCCGACAAGAAACTTTTCGATGATTTTGTCTATACGCGATTCACAAATCCTAAATCGTATTATATTTAGTATATATAGTTACCTATGCAAAAGTGCACGCGCTAGCTTACGAAAAATGCTTCGTTTATTTAAAAAAAAAAGAATTTATCTTTTAAAATCCAACTTTCATTTCGAAAAATATGCTTAGATTAAAACTACACAAAAAATTTAGAAACATAAATCGGTCCCGTTACTCAGAAAAATGTAAATCTCTGTTTTAAAAGAGGTTTCTTTGATATTTTTTTTTTGTGTTACAAAAGTTAACTTATGTGATAAATTGCCAAAATCTTTAGCTATTTTCCGCTCAAACTCCAAAAACCACCAATCGACACGTGTTTCGCTTCTCAACAAAGCATCCTCAGGATATACCAGAGATAGGACTCGGTCAGCTAAACAACTGTTAGCTGTTTAGCTGACCGTTGAGGGGCGAAACACGTGTCGATTGGTGGTTTTTGGAGTTTGAGCGGAAAATAGCTAAAGATTTTTGGGAATTTATCACATGAAATGGATTTCCGCAAAGTAACACCTGAGTCTATACAATATATTAAAGTTAACGTAACCAATCGTGTATCGCAACTGTCAAAATAAAGTCAATGAAATGAAGAATCAGGTTACCAAATATCACTTTCATACGTTTTTTACTCACAGAAAAATTGAGATCCTTGCCGTCAAAATTTCCAATGCGTCGCCTTAACCACGCACATTGAGGGGTTCCGTATTTAGGATGCATAGTATTCTTTCAATCGGAAGCATAAAAAAGTTTGTATTACATAGCATTGTTTAACAACATTGTGAGAAACTAAATTATTTCTGCGGTCGCTGAGCATAGAATCGAAAAGAGCCCATAACTCAGAAACTACACATATTTTATTTAAACCAATTTTTCTTGAAAGTGGTTTTTATGCTTTAGTGTCTTAGATTTTTGAGAATTTTCCACATTCCCTATAGTTAAAAAGTTAGAGGGTTGGACACACTTTTACAATTTTAGAAGCGCATATCTCGACCAAAATACTGATCTATCTATCGACTTAAATAAAAAAATATTTTCAAAGCTCTATATCGGTCAGAAGACCTATCTGTCTATATATGCACTTATGTTTGTACACTGGATTTTTTTTATTCCTCGATTACATGGAATCCCTAGTTATTAGTTGAATAATTAAATTTTTATCGATTCGGCATCGACCGATGATCGAGGGATGATCGATTTTCAAAATAGCCGAATGTAGATCAATCAAAGGTATATGACCTCCAGTTTTAAATTGAATGAAGCCACATCAATAGTCTTTTTGTACGTTGTTTTTCTCCGTTATATGAGTAAGAGTAACACGATTCGTTTTTGTATACACTTGAAAAAGAAGAAGTCCGCTGCATTATTTATAAATTGACATCTATAAATTGTCATTCGATTATTATAGATCGATTGCCGATAAATCGTTTCATTGAGTTTCATCGACCCATATCCTTGGACTGAGAAATATAATGGACGGAGCCATAATAAGTTGCCACTCTTATAGTCGTGGGTCAAACGAATTTTCTTGTCTCTTTCAATCTCAACTGTCAGTGTAATTCGTGTCAGCTCATGACTGACTTCACGTACATTACTGAAATCATTATTTGCACAATACTCGTAAATTTTAAGTGCTTTGGCTACTAGTATTAAAAAAAATAAAAATATGTCTATTCATCTGTGTATAGTTGTACTGTGGCCCTTCTCTGGACTTTTAATATTCGCGACAATGAATATTAAAAGTCCAGAAAGGCGGTCAACAAAATTGGACACGCTCATAGACAAAATGCTCCATCCATTTTGAGTCATGGTCCGAGCCCATATCAGTGGATCAACGAAAGCTTCCACATTATTCGATACACGTCAATTCATAAAATCGGTGGATATGGTAACACATTAGGCCCGTGTTCCAGAATGATACTTGAGTGTCAATCTCTAATTGAGCACAGTTAGAAAGGAATGCCGCCACATGCAATGAATAGCGGCATTTCTTTCTAACTACTCTCAAGCAAGATTTATAGTTGAGTATCGTTATGAAATATGGACATTGAAATAATGACGTGGCCGTAAATTGAACCAGAAATCCATTTTAGAAGGTAAATGTTGAACCTCCATGTGAATCTTCACATCTCAATGAGTCATACGTGTCAAAAGTGTGTATACGTGTGTGTGTGTGTGTGTGTATCAAACGTAGTAACCTCAAGGGTTAATGTTTTAAAATTATAGCTTTCGTTTGATGCTTCACACTGTGATCCCAAAATCGATTTTTTTAAAATTTGATATTTGAACCCTCTTCAACTATTCTGGTTCACGATTTCGTTACGCCAAAAAGTACGTACACACATTCTTACGGTGTATAGCAATTTTGTCGTTATTAATACCAATTTTTTTTATAACAGAGAGGGCAAATGAGCAAGCCAATCACCTGATGGAAAGTGATCACTGCCGCCCATGGACACCCCCAACGTCCAGGGAATCACGGGTGCGTTGTCGGTCTCTAATGAAAGAGTAGGCTCGTTTCTTGAAGATCCCTAAGTCGTAACGGTCCGGGAATACCGCCGCTATAAGTTGGTTCCACAAAATTGCCGTACGTGGTAGAAAATGTAAAAAATGCACAGTTGTAGACCGCCATCCATCAAGGTGGTGGAGATGGAAGGATAGTCGATTGCGGACGTACAGTAATGGAATTCAGCAGCAGGCGGTAATCCGAACAATTCCTCAGAACTTTCCCCATGATAGATACGGTAAAATATGCTTAGGGCCGCAATGTTTCTCTTCAGGGACAGTATTTTGAAGTGCCTTTATGTGTATCCTTGTGTGCGACTGTGTATGTTTAACGACCTCGATGGCGCAGTGATTTAGGTGTCGTGTCTAAGCGCGGAAGGTTCCGGGTTCGACTTCCTTCCGGATCAGTTTAGGAAACGAGCTTTTCTAGTTTGCCTCGGGTCTGAGTGTACTGGGAGACGCATCTTGTAGTCGTCTGGTTTTCATAGCACAAGGAATGTCCTAGTTCAACTCCAGATGTTCGGTACGTGTGTTTATTATTATTAGAAGTCGCCCTGTGGTCGAAATTCGATCGTAAATTTAAACTTATAATATAAATTCTTTGGGTACAATCTATACTACTCTGTGCGACTGTTTGATCCAAGGTGGTTACGTATATGTGATCACAAACTATTATGAGTATGAAATAGAAGCCATCACTGAAAAATTGAATTGAATGAGTATGAAATTGACCGTCTTTTTGTCATTGGCAGTTGAACGTAAACATTGAGTGATTTATTTAAATTATTGTTTTTCTGATGCATATTATATAAAAATATTAATTTTCTTCTACGTGTTTTTCCATATAAACTTTAAGTGTACCAAATTTGACACACATTTGAGTAGTGTCCGCGCAATTTTCTTAAAATGAACCAAAGTTTTTGCTTCACGATAAGAGGTTTTTATCTATGAAGTTGCCGTTTTGCCGCCCGAAAACTAGTGCATAGTGGAAACTGATGATACTCAATCTACTGCTGACTTAGCAGCAGCTTTCGATGTTAGCATCAAAACAATATTGGTCTATTTGCGTCAAATTGGCAAGGTAAAAAAGCTTGATAAATGGGTGCCGCATGAAATGAACGATCGCCAGCGCGACGAACGCGTTGAGGTATGCCTTCCGTTGCTTAATAGACACAGAAACGAAGGGATTTTGAACCACTTATCATTTGCGATGAGAAATGGATTCCTTTTGACAATCGCAAGTGGTCATCATGTTGGTTAGACCCTGGTTCAGCACCTAGGCAAAGTCCAAACGAAAATTGACCCCTAGAAAAGTGATGGTTACTGTTTGGTGGTCCAGTGCCGGTGTAATTCATCACAGCTTCTTACCAAATGGCACGAGCATTACTGCGGATGTGTACTGTGAGGAACTAGATACAATGATGGAGAAATTCGCAAATCCGAGCGATCAACCGGCCAGCTTTAGTTAATCGCTCGTCTCTGCTGCTCCTGCAGGACAACGCTCGACCTCACACGGCTCAACAGAAGCTCTAAGTTACAAGAGCTAGGGTTGGATGTTTTGCGTCATCCACCGTACTCAACAAACCTTGCGCCGACAGACTTCTACTTTTTCTATAATTTGGACAACTTCTTGAGAGGAAAAAAGTTCTATACCTGAGAGGCAGTACAAATACCTTTGAAGAGTTTGTTGCCTTCTTCAAGAAGGGCATTGAAAAATTACCACTGCGCTGGCAGAGATGCATCAATAGCATGGGTGCATACTTTGATTAATAGAAATAAAAAAATATATAAAAAAATACTTTAACTTTTTGTATACTAAACAGCAATTTTATAGGTAAAGATATAATATACATATTGATTATCCAAATAAAAGTTATAAAACTACCTTCGACTTCGTATTAAACAAAACTTGTAAGATAAAACAAAAAATGACTGATTTTTTGAATGTTCATTGCCGAAAATATTCATTGCCGAAGTTCTAGACTATTAGCGACGAAATAAAAAATCTTATATTAACATAAAAATGACATCAATACAATATGTATCGTAAGTCCGCCATTACTTATTACGCTGAATAAATGGGTCGCGGGCGATCCCCCAGTACCCACCACCCCCAGGGAGGGAGGGGGGAGGTTGTCATACGTCTCGATTCGTTCCTACTACGTGATAATTGAGAAATTCCTCCTCTTTTTACTGCGCTTAGGAAAAGGATCTTGCAGTGGCGAGACGTAACCACTTGCCATCTTTATTTAAAATTGTGACCATTTTCTATTAGTTATGTAATCTATCCATGTACTGTTATGTAATTGGGTCGATTCATTTCTTTTTGTATCACAGCCATCCCCGAATTACTGACAAAAATTACTTGGTAATGGAGTCATTGCATACGTAATTGTTGTATTTATATAAAGGTATCTATCTATATAGGAATATTAAATTATCTTATTGTTAGCTGACGGAAATGTCAAAAGCACCCGCATAGTTAGGCGACAATGGGTGAGGAGAATTATGAGATTCAAAGAAGAAGGAAAAGAAGTAAGGACCGCGAAGCTTGGAGCTCCGTTTTCTCTGACTACCCCGTTATGGATGCAGCGTGAAGATATTTTGGCCTATTGAAATTATGTTGCATAACGCCGATATAATATTGTGAACACCGTAAATTTATAATCTATATTACGAGATTGTAAATTGTCGATAAATTGTGAACTGTACCCATACTGTTTACAATATAACGTATTAACTTTCGATAGTTTATAATCTATCCATGTCTTTTGGCATTTCCGTCAGCTAACCCTGACTTTGCTCAGATGGTTCGGACTCATAGTGATGAAAGATTGACGAAGAAAATCTACTTACAGAGCGAAAGTGAGTGGTAGAAGAAGTCAAAGTTGACCAAGGCTGAATGAAGATCATATAGCCAATGAGTTAGCTGACGGAAATGTTAAAGGTACTCGCATATCTAGGCGAAAGTGTTTGAAGAGAATTATGAGATATGAGTAGGCGAAAGAAGTATGTAAGGACCGCGATTCTTGATGCTCCGTCCTTTCGTACTTCCCCTTTAGGGATACAGAGTGAAGATGTGTTATTTTTGATCTAAACACAATGATGTAACAGTAATTTATTGAATTCTTTGCAGGAGTTGGAAGTCATAAGCCAGGGAAACTGTAGTGGGAATTAGTTTTGTAAATTCTTTTTTATTCTGTCCACCCTGCATGTCAAACAACGAACGTGTTTAGAAATAATCCTTATCTTACAGTATTACGCGAGCAATGTTATGAAATTTACAATACAGTAGGTTTACGGGGACAAAAAATCGATCTAGCTAGGTCTAGATTCTGGGATAATTCGTTTTCTCTGTGTTTTCGCACACTCAGAACTTGAAAACTTGTATGCGCAATATGATTGGTTATTTCGCAAGGTAGTTCACCTTCTTGCTATTGAGAGTGGCTAGAACCTAAATCTACCATATCACGCTGAAGTGTGCGAGTTCGAATCCTCATGGTCAGATCCATATGGTCAGATTTTTACCTTTTTTTTTCTCAAATACAATCAAACCTAAAAGACACCGAGCAAAGCTCTGTCGCCCAGGTACTATTTATAATACTGTCAGTTGTCATCAACCTCGATCTTTCTCATTGCCTCGTACTTCATATAATTAATTAGTATATACAAGAATAAAAACAATACAAACAAAATTTTTATCGCTACTTCCTAAGCTTTTTTGCTGATTGCATAAGGTGCAATTTGCTAAAAATTAAGTGTATTGTCGTAGTCTTTTGTATGCTAATGTATTGTCATCATGTACGCTATGAATATGTATAAAGTCGCGCACCATTCAACAGATGTAATTATTGAATGGAATGGCATAGAAACGTTTATTTCGTAACATAACACAACGTAGTTCAGTTAGGTTCATATTGAACTTTAACCTATATTCAATTCAAACTATAACTGGTTGAGGCTTCGGGAGACCGCCGGGTTGGTAGCTTCTTCCGCCAACGAATCAGGTTGGCTATTCAAAGAGGCAATGCTGCCAGTCTGCTGGGTACCTTCAGCAATGACAGCTTTCTAAGCGGCAACTTTGAGGAAGTCTATTATTTTAAGATAATGTGTAGTTTTAAGTCTGTAAATATTAACGTATGGATATACTTTTTTGTTATTAATAATCTTAAATAAAAAAAAAAACTATAACTTTTGTAATATAAAGTTTGCAGTTTTTACACTTCTGCTTAATTCGAATATAATTTATAACTAATGTTCTCGGCCACGCATTGTTGAACGAATATTTACATTATCAAAAGTCAAAATTTTAAGTCTGTTTAGATAGATAGACGGCCAGGGTGGGCATCCAAAATGCGGTATTGTTGCCTACTCTATTGTACGGTAGTGAGGCCAGGATATGCTCGAAATCAAATTGAAGTAAGACAAATGCAGTAGAAATGTGATCTCTATGACGTATACCTTGTGAACAAAATGAGCAACGAAGAGATAGGTTGTGTGACAGAAGTGCACGACAGTGTAATTTTAAAAATGAAGAAAGGAATGCTAAGGTGGTTCGGGCACATGGAAAGAGGATGAAAGACTGACAAAGAAAATCTACGGAGCGAAAGTGAGTAGTAGGAGAAGCCAAGAAAGACAGACTGACTTATGAAGATCGAATAGTCAGAGTGTTAGCAGCTGACAGAAATGATAGAAATTTCTGGGCAAAATTGCGTGAGGAGAACGATGAGATTCGAAGAGGCGAAAGAAGCATGTAAGAACCGCGAACCTTGGCGCTTCGTCCTCTCTGACTACCCCGTTAGGGGCACCACGTGAAGTTATGTATGTATGTAAAATTTCAAGTGAATCGACAGGCCACTTTGTGAGTTTTCTGACCGCAATCATAGGGAAAATTAATTTTTATGTGTCATGGTACATTGTTTCAGTTACACAATATTTACTATCTTTAACAATCTATCTTAGCATTAACTATTTGGTTACAAGGGCTTACAGATGGCAAAGACAAATCTAGTTAATCAGATAGGCGATAAACTTGAATTTGCTCGTCTATTAATCTTATTCGCTCGTTCTCGGTCACTAAACGTAATGAACTAGGTCATTCACTTTTTCAACTATAATCAATGACTTGCATTATCAGCTAGTGTTTGTGATAACTTTATATGTTTTTAGTATTAGTTACTTCAGTGTCTTTCGCAGGTGCTATACAAATAGTAAAAAAACCCGTAACTTACGTATTTTTACTATGTATAGCACTGTATAAGTAATGAAAATGCAATTGATTGCATACATATGCAATCGATTACATTTTTAGTGGTAACGTAAAAAAACGTAACACCGACACGGGTGTTACGTTTTTTTGGATTATTTTGAAGTTATACTTCTTATGGCGCGTTTGGAAAAACAGATCAGAGGGTAATTTCTGCATGTAGCGGAAGTTACGTCATCAATGTAACACAGGTGAGGTTGGCAAAGGAAGTTGCGCGTGTATCCGTCGATCTAACACACTATGAAGTTAGCAACGAAGAGAGTTTATTTTCTTTTTAGGGTGACCAGTTTTAATTTTTTTATATGTGGCCAGTTTTGTTTTTTATTTTTATTCACTACAAAATAGTACAATTTCTTACAGTCGTACATGAGTATTGAGACTACTGAGAAGATAAACAAGAAAACCATCCACCTGGTGGCTAGTGGATTGATACCTATGGACATAATGCCAAAGGCTTAGAAAGCACTTCTTAAAATGTTGTGCCTCTAGTCCCAGACTTATCACCTGCTGTCTTACACTCCAAAGTGGAATACAAAAGTGCAAGTATTACTCGTTGGTGGAATGATTATCGAGTAACGTCCCTACCGCCTGCATTAATTAATTTTTTTTGGACGTGTCCGCTGTTTACAATTTAGGTCTGTCGGTTCTCTTTTTCTCTTTAAGCTCTTTAGAGGCGAAGTAGAGAACATAAAAATAACGTACAAACGTCAAATTATAAGATTTTTTAATGATTGCTTTTTTCAATTTGAGCACGTATAAAATTCGGTGCTTGTTAGCTGACCGAATCCTATCTCTGGTATATCCTGAGGATGCTTCGTTGAGAGGCGAAACACGTGTCGATTAGTGGTTTTTTGAGTTTGAGCGGAAAATAGCTAAAGATTTTAGGAATTCATCACATGAAATGGATTTCCGCAAAGTAACACCTGAGTCTATACAGTACGTATAAGTTTGATTGAGAAAAAAAACTGTAATTATTGTTAAACAATTGCATTTACCCAATTGACGCCTTTAACAAAATGTCTTGCTAATTATGACATCGAGATCGGCCTTTCAATTTTTAGACCCGGCAATCCTAACCCCAAACGAAGTTCACCGAAAAAAAGTATACTTTATTTTAATTTAAGTTTTTTATTGTTGTTTTCTTTTCGTTCCTGATTTTGTTCTATATGCAGTCTCTACAACTCTACAACACAATTCTATCTCTACAACCCAGTATTATAGTTTTGTTTCTTTGTGAGGAAAGTGTAAATAAATAAATAGAAAAATAATTTTAAGAATTGAGACAGAAACAACGTAACAAAAGATTTATCGTTCTGTCTTACACATTAGATAATTAAATAAGGAACGCAAAATGAGTTCAACTGCCCAATACAACCATGTTTGTACTTTGTAGTTCATTCAATCAGGAGCGTAGCCTGTGAATGATACACTAAGAAGCTATTTTGAGGAGCGGGCTTGAGCTGTTCAGGTTCACTATGAGGAAACGGCTCAGGTCGGCAGTTCACGAACAACTCTAGTTGCTAACACATTACCCATACACGTGTTTTTTGTGAGCAACTCTTACAGCCTGCATGGAAAAGTAGCGGCCGGTACCCGCACAGCTGGTAAAATTTTCTCGATGTCCTTGTTACTCGTTGCGTCTCAGTTCAGTATGTGGGACCCACAGTTTGGAGATGAACGTTTGATGTAATTGTGTGAAGTATTAGTCATGTTTGAGGTTTCGCACCTCAAAAAGAAAAACAATCATTATAATTGTATAGATTTAGGTGTTTCTTTCAGGAAATTTCAAACCTACTAATTGACACGCCTTTCGCCTCATAACGAATCATCCTCAGGGTATTCCAGAGATGACACTCGGTCAGCTAACTAGCACATAATTGGCACTAGTTAGCTTAATAGGTTTACGATTTTGATTGGATCATTTACAGGATTGCTACAAATTATAACAATTCATTTCATAGATTAGAAATTTGTTCTCCGGTCAAATAAATAGCTTCCAGGCGAGCAGAGATACGTATAAAATATCAAATGTAAGCTGTAATGTCTATGGAAAAGGTAGGTATATGAATATTAGACATCACGTGGTATTTAGTCGCCGAGCAACTGAAACTCAAGTGTGATAGAAAATACGACCGCAATTTCATCTGAAACGAATTAATTACACCAATTCAGTATTCCGCGAACATTGAACACCGCCGCATATACACACACACACAAACATAAAAACATACACCGCGCTATATACATACAAAAACATCTAAATCGAGCACATAAAATTCATGTATAAAAATGTCAATATCACTCACACTAGCAACACGAAAAATACAAAACAGAACATGAAGCACACAGATACACTGAGTCTGAAATACGTACAACTACACAGGAATCTTTCACACACACATGGACGGCAGTATTTTGAGTCGATCACGAACACTCGGGTTTTTTCCGTGCGTGTCTGTGTGTGCGCTAGCACGCCTGCCCGGTGGTAGGGGTAGGGAGAGTATACATTTTCAGGAAGGCTCCGGCGTCACAAGGCGTCTTTCAGCGTTCCGAAGCCGCACACATTGCCGGCTATCGGCGAGACGAAGAAGCAAAGAGTGGGTGCAGAGTAGCGCTGAAGTTTAGATACAGTATAATTTTTAATTTGGTTGTATTGGTAGCATATTTTAATATTAATCTACGTACATAACACATGTTATTTATTATTATTAAAGATAAGAAAACATGATAAAATAATGATTTTAGACTTCTTTTTATTAAGTACTCAGGTACAAACAATTTATAACATATATTTTGCTTGGACTTTACGAGTGAATGTGCATAATATTTATCTATCTTCTTATTCAAATTCTGTTTAATTTATACCGTAAATCAAACTTTTTTAAGTTAAATTATTCTGAATACTCAATTCGTCGTGATACCTACAAATTACACGTTTTATACTTAGTATGAGAGCTATATACTCGGTGTGACTGGATTGTTTGTCTGTTTTATTAAGTTAGTTTGGTCTCAAAGAAACCCGGAGCCCGTGAACGGTCATTAAAAAAAGCAAATTACATTAAAAGGTGCATAGAACCCTTTTAGTTGAGAGTTTGCTTTTTTTGCGTCAATTAATTAGTTAATTGCTGATTAATTGACGTGTCGCTCACTATCTAACATTTCCTGTTTAAGTGAAAATGAGAATGATGAAAGATTTTGATATTAATTACATCTGCGAAATCAAAATTATTTCTTAATTTTATTGTCATGATGAACACCTGTGACTTATTTATTAAAATAATGTGAAAAAGATTACTATATATGATTAGTTACCAAGTTTATTGTTTTTAATGATTTTTTTTAATTTTTAAGAGTCTCTGTATCCAAATTCCCTAGGATTACTCTGTGAAATCGGGCGTTCAGATCACTGGCGGGTGGCGGTGGAATGGGGAGATGGCACTACGTGTGTGTTCGGAAAAATGCCTTATGATCCCAGCTACCGGTTGCCCGGGCTGCTGGGTTTTAAGTTTTTCCACGTTGGTAAAACTGTCTTAGAGGTTATTTGGAACGATTGTTTTCTTGAACTTATTTAATGAAACAGGGTGATTAGGGTTGCACCAATACTTTTTTATTACAAGTACTTTTTTCTTTTTACAAATTTCAGACAATTACATCGATTTGTGTGATCCCATAAGCTCGTAATAGTACAATCCATATCATGGGGGGATGCTTAGACTCCAAGCGAATTTAGAAAAGTACTATCCCCATGTTGACCTAACCGAAAATCGATTTGTCTTAGAAGGCAGATACCAATGGGCCAGATAGTATGTAAGTTGACTTTAATGCTGGTCTGGAAAAGAAAGGAGAATATAGAATGTATCAGCTGCTAATCTTCTCATGCAGGTCGTAAAAGTCGGCTAAGTGTTTTTATGAGGAGGCAATGGGCATTAACATTGTTTGGTCCCGCTTTTGCTACCTGTAAGCCTAGCAGTGTGATTTCGTTTCGTCTTCATGTCCTGTTATCGGCACGTTAGATGCTAAAGATGAAATTGTATTTTCAACAGACAACGGAAGTTTCACATCATCAATGTAACACTATGAAGTAAACAAAGAAAGTTGCGCGCGTCGATTTAACCCCACTTAAAATTAGCGACGAAGAGATCGTTTTCTTTATATGTGACCAGTTTTAATTTTTATTTCATTAATTTCAGGTGGCCAGTTTTGATTTCTTTTTGTTTATGTGATCGGTTTTAATTTTTATTCGATTCATTTCAAGCGGCCAGTTTTAACTTTTTTATACGTGGCCAGTTTCGTTTTTTATTTTTATTCATGTCTAAGAAGTATAACGGACTTTTTGGCGGGAACGGGAGAAGTGACGTTGTCATTTCATTTAGATTTTCTATTTTTTACATTTTTTAAAGTTCTGTGTAAGTAAAAAGAATGGAGTAGGTTTACTACATAAGTGAAAATAATGGAATAGGTCTTAATAAACATGTGTAGCTGAAGTTCTCGTGCTCTTCCAAGAAGTCCTTTATAACTTCAGTAAAGCCTACTACCACTTTACTGGACGAGTCTTACGATAAGAAAAAACTAATTTATTTGTAATTCTACTTATTAATACGTGACATTGGCAAATGCACTAAACTGTACGCCATGCCACAAAGAAAAAAAAAGAAGTATAACTTCTTACTTGCAAACATGAGTACACGAAGGAGATTAGATACATTGATTGATAGCTACTGGTGGCTATTAATATAGCCACCATAATTGGTGGCTATCTACTCGATTTGTGCTGTTAAAGCATCCAGTTTTTAACGATTTATATACACGAACCAGTAACTCCTAGATCACGCTTATGAGGGCACTTGTGACTTTCCACAGTTTAGTAAAATATATTACCTAAACTTCGACCACGCCCACAGCTCTTCGCCTCTAGACTCTCGAATATTCAACGTTCGATCTCGGCGTGGTCAATCAGACCACACAACACCAATCTGCGCCACAAAATTCTTCATTCTTCGTTTTCAATGTAAAATTACTGATAGCGACATCTGTGGGCTTACTGATCTGAGTTCATAATGCACGTTAAGATATTGGCTACATGGCGGTAATTATACGCATACATACATAGTTAAAAATTATACACATACATCCGTAACGGAGCAGAGAGATGGAGCGCCATCGCGATCTTCACATATCTGTTTCACTTCCTCAGATTTCATTATCTTCACATGTTTTCATTGAGATATCTATAGTCCAACTTTTAATTCAGTTGAGTGATTTGATGTTTCCAAGGCAACCGGTCTTTAAATTTTTTTGATGTTCCCATATGTCGACTTCATAATTCTTAGTCTGTAGCGGTTGTTTAGGGGCTGGATCATTCCCTTCATGGGATAGCGGTAGTGTCGAAAGTGTATTAAAATAAAAAAAATAAATATAAATATTTGTAGCAATAAAGAAAATGGCTAAATATAGTAAAAAAAAGAAAAAAAAAATATGTTTATTTATTTTAATTACTTAATACATTATGAAATCGGGACGCTACAGGGCCATCACAGCATTAAACGAAATGATTTAAGTGTTGCGACTAGTCCATCGATTCAGTTGAATCGATTTCGACTCAGTTCTATCATTCGACAACATTATTTTAGCTGGCCACATTTTTTAGAATTTTGACACATTAAAATTAAAACGTCGAAAATAAATATCTGATATTTATAGATCTTAGTCGTTGTCTACTTTACTAAAACTCACTTTGACTCTGCTGATTTTCTTAGTCAATCCTTCTTTACTCACTCTCTTTCAAGCTAAAGCGCAGCGTTTGGTCATATCAAAGGCTTTATATGTAGATGGCTTCACTTTCGTTCTGTACGTTATTTGTCAATTTTATTCATTATTTTTACGAAGCAAAACCCACACCTCATGTACTATATATATATATATAATGTTACTACAAAATATATTATGATTACTCGTTACTCGTTACAATTTAGTTTAAGAACTAAGATGAAATGATGGAATGGAATTTAAAAAAGATACGAGTTCGACTCGCGCGCAAAGGGTCCCGTATGTTTTAAAATGGTTTTTCGAACTTCATTCTTGGAGATAAAGAAAACTTATGACTTTCGTTATATTCTGTAAGCTATACGTCGCGTTATCTTACTCAGTTCAGTAGTTTGTTCGTTTGTCTCCTCCACCATAAAAGAAAAGTTTCGTAGACAGAGCGATTTATTTATTGAAACATTTTGGTATTATCGACTTTAATTAGGTATTCCAGGTATTCCTAAGTAGTGAACGACTTGACAAGGTGAGGCAGAGGTGAAGGAATGTCTGATTCGTATAGCAAAAAGTGAGCCTTTAACGTTTGAGTGATGAATAATGTGTTACTTAAAACGTTTCTGTTAATGCGGAAGCAATAGAAGAAGAAGAAGAAGAAGTAAGTAAGAAGTAATAGTTAAGACGGAAATGTCAAAAGCACTCGCATACCTAGGCGAAAATGTGTGAAGAGAATGATGAGTTTTGAGGAAGCGAAAGAGGTGTGTAAGGACCGCGACTCCTGGCGCTCCGTCCTCTCTGACTACCCCGTTGGGGATACAGCGTGAAGATATGTTATGTTATGTTTCTGTTAGTTTAGAGAAAACGATAAACTTAATGAAAATTGTAACCGATAAACTATATAATTCAATAGTATTCAGGTTATATTAAAAAAAAGTCCAAAAAAGTATGATTATCGCTTAAACAATCGAGAACTTCGAAAGGAAACTTTATTTTTGGCTAAAATATAATTAAATATATAATTTAGTAAATTTAGTGCCAGTCGCTTTCTCAGCGGCAATTTCGAGGAAGTCTATTATTTTAGATAATGTGTAGTTTTAAGTTTGTAAATATGAACGTATATGCTTTTTGGTTATTTTAAAATTTAGCAAATTTATTATTTTTGTAAATTAATTAGATAAAGTGTTTCATTGAGTATTTTTCCTTTGCGCATGTTTCTCTGAGTTTATAGCTGCAGTAGAATTGTCGACTTTCATCTTACAATTTAATGAAAATTGTAATCGATAAATAATTTAGTTCAATATCATTGAGTTCATATTTCCAAAAAAAAGTACCGTTATCGCTCAAATAAACTAACGCTTCAAACTAAACTTTAGTTTTGGCTAAAATATATTTTATTTCTAATTAAATTATGCAGGTAGTATTTTTATAAATTCTATTCGATAGAGTGTTCGACTGAGTATTTTTCTTTTGCGCATGTTTTTTCTGAGTTTATATCTGCAGTAGGAGGGTTTCTTTTTATCAACGAAATAGAATCTCACGATACTGTATTTCGAACCCGGTCTTAACGTATTAAATATAAGGTAAGAATTTACATTTTGTCGAGCTTGGAGACCGACGCGAGTATATAAAGGCTATCTATGTACAACATAACGTAGCTGTTAAAGACTAAGTAATAATGCAAGAAATAGCCGAGATTGCACCAATACATAGCACCTGGTCGGTTCGGAGCACGGTTCTTGTCACCCCGGGGTGAGGCCCCCAGCGGTGGGAGGAGGAGGTGCAGATATCAAGTGCAGCTAGGGACGTGCGAGGCGATTTATAAAACGACACAGCATATTTTATTACTGTGTGAATAGTGGAGTTGATGTAAATTTTGTATATTAATTACTAACTATCCGTCCTGGCTTCGCACGGGTAGATAATTTTTTTGAAGATGTAATGCCATGTTACTCGCTGATAATGCAGCTATCTATAGGTGAAAGAATTTTTGAAATCGGTTGAGTAGTTTATGAGTTTATCTATTAGAAACAAACAATTTTTTCTCTTTATAGTTATAGCATAGACATAACGTAGTGTATAATTTGTTACCGTGAATTTCCGAAGCTCAGTGTTTTTTAAGATACACTGGTGTATGTTAACAACCGCCATGTTAGCCAATATTTCGATCATACACTAGTGAATATTGTCATACACCACGACGACTTGATTAATCTTTATTGTTATCATTATGTGATGAGATTTGAGGAAGAGAAAGAAGTATGTAAGGACCGCGACGCTTGACGCTCCGTTCTCTCTGACTGCCCTGTTAGGGATACGGCGTCAAGATACGTATATATGTATGTTATCATTGTGAGCAAAATTATGACTATGAATGATTTAGAAAAAAGTGTTATTTGCTACGGCCAGGTAAACATAAGTTCTAGGCAGATACAAAAAGGAGTCGCAAATTGTTGTTATAATAAATAAATCTGTTAATAGAAATTATTTATTTATTCATTAATGCAAGCAGAAATACGTACTAGGTAATCAATAATATACAGATAATTATATTGTATTGATATGATATTGAATCATTATTGGAATTGTGCGTTAACAGTTACGTCATTGGTTAATACCTGTATTTAAAAATGCGGTCTCTCCCGACTTCTTCCGGGTTGAATAGATAATGTTTATAACCTGTGTCCATCTGGAATAATATACCTTTCAAATGGTAATGGAATTTTTCAAATAGGTGCAGTGGTTCCTGAGATTCTACACATCTCTTTATACATCCAAATATAAATTATATATGATAAATAGAGTAGATTGTAGTGTGTAGCTATATTGATATTTACCGGAGCAAAGAATATGTAGAAAAGAAGGCCGACTTCCGTCTCACGCGTAACGGAATCGTCTACTCTCGGCCGGATACGTATGGTTGTTGCGTTGGGTGTGAGATGCGGAGAGCATCTCGTTTAGTTATACATTTAGTATATAATAATAAAAAAGAATGCACATGGATACATTTTTCATGTTTGTTAAATTTAATTTCTTGTAGTTATGTTAATGATGACTGGATTCGAATGACTAAAATTATTTGGGCATCTATGGACATTGTAATACGTTCGTTTATGCGATTTAGACATTTTCGTATTTGTGATGATGTGAAGAACGAATTAAAGATAAAACAGAAGCAGTCGCATGTTTGCCACTGGCGCTATAATAACTAAGCATATTTACCCAAAATATTTCCATTATATGCGTGTCATTGCGCGTGGGTATTAGCGCGCATACATACAAACCGCGTACGCTAACTTTCTATGAAGACATCCTACTGTATTATTTATACTGTGGCCGGAGTATCTCTATTTTGGACACGACTTACATCACGCATATCTCTTAGCGGTGTAGACAGAGACGAAACATCTGCTTATTTGCATTTTCATTACTTTTTTCAGTCATTCTTCATTCTGATCTTTATATGCATATAAAAGGATCAAATCTATACGAGAAAGGCCGAAAGGAGGTATCGGATATCCATGGAGTTAAATAAAATAGATCTTAAATAGAAAAATTAAGTAAATGTGTATCATTAATATCTATGATTTTCGTTACTGAATTTATTTTCTTAATTTACATACATATGTCTGTATATTAAATTTCGGGACAGACGATCGGATAGCCAGACATGAGAAAACAAGTGTTCACAGCCACATGAAATCTTCTTTCTTCCATAATATCAACCACTTCATTTATCATCTCTACAATCCCACCTCTAACATTCCATGCAGATATTCTGCGCTCCTCTTTTCACTTCCATCTTTCTAGGTGCATAGCCTGGGTGGCGATTCCAAACGCCAGTCTCCACTCTGCTCACACCAGCGGGGACACACCAGCAGAGAACGCCCTATCGCTGTCGCTAACGTAGTCCAGCATGGTGCGCACAGGAGAGGAATCGCAGACCTGAAAATGGCTGGAAGGGGTCGCGACGGGGACGCTTCCTCAGTTGACCGCCTAAAATGCATGCGGCTACATGGGATTTAGTTCCAACCAATAGACAATTACTTACTTATCTATTGACGATTATATATGTATGCCTAATCTAATTCGTAATCTAATAAGTATTTTTTCACATACTCAACGTACAGGCACGACTCTGTCATTTTAGAGTTCGTTAACCAAAAGAATTAAACAGAACTGCACAGTTTTGTTATGCCTGCATGTCCGTCTGTCTCTCTGTTTGTTTGTCTTTCTGTATGTTACTCTAGATTCATACCGTCATTACAGTTCCTGAGCTGAAATTTTGTGTAGATGCGTCGTACAATCCAAGCTCAGAAATGAATGACTATAAAATAAATAATGTGTATTTTGGGCACATTTTTTAGGGTTCTGTACCCAAAGGGTGTCAACGGGGCAATGGGAATCCGGTTGAAATTTTCATAAAATATGTGTTATTCTAGCAGATATTGAAACAATAAAGAAATAAAAAATAAGTACTTAAGTTTTGTTCCCAGATAAAACTTTTTTTTTATTAGTGCTCTATCTCAAAACTGTATTAAATAGTACCAAGTGTCCAACTTATTTTGATTATAGTATAAGCTCTAATGTAAGACTACGAGTAATGAAACCGGCCAAGCGTGACTCGTTTTCTCGTTTACATGTATTTGAATGTAAATATAGACTAACTAATCAATCCTCTAGGTGTTTATGAAATAGATATAGTAATCGCCAACCGTCTCATTCAACAAGAAAATCTACTAAAGAACCCCTTTTGATATGGTACAAGAGTTCCTCACTACGGAATACGTTGCATTTTAACAAGTTCAGAATACTTTATGCATAGACATTACGAGAAGCTTTCGGTACCGGTGGAATTTCATCCGATGTAAAATACCACCCAGCGGCAGCCAATAGCAGCGCCCAATTTGAATATAGAACGTCCACTCGGAATTTATAACGGACACACGAAACTTAAATGTTCCGTTTTCGTTCGAATTTTTGTGAGCAATTCGCTTTGTTCGAAATTCAAATTTAACAGATGCGGCTCTCGAGGTGCGTTGGAGCGGTTGCATGGGATTTATTTTACTGTAGTTGGCTACCAAAAGAATTATGTAATGGGAATGCGATTTTGCAAGAATGAAGATATTTCTGAGATATATGAACATTTTAATAAATTCTCAGTTGGTATATATTTGGCGGACCGGATATGGTGGCACAGTATTGGAAAGGCTTATGTCCAGCAGTGGATGAATACGGGCTGACGATGATGATGATGATGATATTTGGCAATGAATTTTGTCAGCTAATCTCAATTATTTTATTATATAGTCTTTCAACCCGGATTTTGTAATATAAGCAAATACTAATTTAAGTTTTTTTGAAATATCAAAATTGATTTCGATTTATCTTAATTAGGGTTGCGCAGCCAAAATATCTAACACACGGTAAATAGAGATAACGAAACTTTTACTAGCCTATATACCCAAGGGCACTATTATTATAAAATAATAATTTTTTTTAAATTATGTATACCATTTCTTATATAATTATATAATTTTTTATACCATTAATTCCTTGTAACCAATGCTATAAAACCATCTAAAGTTGTATGGTATTCTTCTTCTTCTTATGGATATCGCCTTTCGTATGTCAGGGATTGTTAGACAGAAAGAAGTATATGGCGTAAGCCTATAATAGAAAGGGACGGGAATACACATATTTCGTCTTTATCGGTGCGCTTAATGTTTTAAGACTATAAATTATGCTGTTACATTTGATAGACCAATGATCAAAAAAGTCTTCATTCGTTAGTGCTTTTAAGTTCTTTAATTATTTTTGAAGTTTACAAGTAAAAAATTCACATAAAAATTATCGTAAATGTATGTGAGATAGAGAATCTTTTGGGCGTAATGATAGAATGTAGTATTTCATACTGCAAAGGCCTCTTTAAACAACAACGGTTGCCAAGGTGAAAAAGACACAAAAAGCTACAGAAATACAATATCTGTTACTAGCAGATCGGTGTTAAGTTGTTACAATTTTAATTTCTTTTTAAATTTGTTAAATTTCGTGTCAGCTAGAATTAAATTAATAACAAATAATACATTTCAATTCGGCCAACTATGTTATACTTTTTTTATAAAAGAGTAGGCGAACGAGCAAGTGGGTCACCTGATGAAGAGTGACCACCGCCGGCCATAGATACCCGCAACGTCCGGAGAGTCACGGGTGCGTTGCCGGCCTTTAGGGAAATAGGGAAAGGAGGGGAGGGGGTGATGGGCCACCGGCACTCTCACTCACCGAACGAGACACAACAGCAATAGATGCTGTTATTTCACGCCTATATTTCGTGAGAGAGTGGTATTTCACCGCACGAGCCGGCCCAATTTGTGCTGCAATGCTGTATGGCCCTACCACTCTTACTCCATACGAATTGGGGAAGCTCCCAATAACACCTACTCGAAACCAATTTAGGAAAGTTTCTTTTCTGTATTGACCTGGCTAGGGATCGAACCCGGGGTTTCAGTTTGTTATGCAGGTGCTGTACCACTGCGTCGACGTATTAGTTTTTAATACTAAGCTGAGATTGTAGAATTTTTGTCGAAATACCTGACTAAATTAAGAGCTAACTTCACAAAATTGTTAATCACATGATTTGCGTGTACCTAATCAATTAGCCACCTGTGATTCTTTTTTAACATTTAAGTATCAAGAACGGTTACAAAATTGGAAAGCGATGCATTGGAAGTTTTGACGCCAGAGATCTCAATTTTTCTGAGTGACTACAAAACGTATGACAATGATGTTTGGTATCCCAGTTTTTCATTTTGTTGTCTTCATTTTGACAGTTGCGATACACGGTTGGTTAACTTTTGTAACACAAAAAAAATATCAAAGAAACCCTTTTTAAAACAGAGATTTACATTTTTCGGAGCAACAGGACCGATTTATATTTCAAAATTTTCTGTATAGTTTACTTCAAACATGTTCCTCAAAATGAAAGTTGGATTTCTTAAAATTTACTGTATCCCTAACGGGGCAGTCAGAGAGGACGGAGCGCCAAGCGTCGCGGTCCTTACATACTTCTTTCGCTTCCTCAAATCTCATCATTCTCCTCACACATTTTCGCCTAGGTATGCGAGAGCTTTTGACATTTCCATCCGCTAACACTCTGGCTATTTGATCTTCATAAGTCAGCCTTGATCTTCCTTGGCTTCTTTTACCACTTGCTTTCGCTCTGTATATTTTCTTCGCCAGTTTTTCATCACTCATTCTTTCTACGTGCCCGAACCATCTAAGCATTCCTTTCTTCATTTTTACAATAACATTGTCGTGCGACCCTGTCATACTGCGTATCTCTTCATTGCTTATCCTGTCCGCAAGGGTGCCATCGCACATCTTTCTAAGAGATCGCATTTCTACTGCATTTATGATACCCACTACCGTTCAATACCGTTCAAAGTTGGCACCGACACCAATACAATTCGTTATACTTTTTAAAATAAACGATAATAACTGTTTTTTCGTATTTTTCGTAAGCTAGCGGGCGAACGTTTATATAGAACAGAAGGTCTATTTTAGATTAAATTATTGTTTATCAATGGGTCGTCTTAACGAGGCCGTATAGAGCCGAGTCTGATTTTTAGTTTTTGTAAAAGTAGTTCTCGACTAGCCGCCAAGTAATTGTGTACAATGTAGTCGGATGGAGGTATTTAATTACAACCAGGCCTAGACGAGTGGCTCATTTGTCGTAAACGTTAGTAGAATAGCGATAGAATAGAATGACAAATACCACATGATCTAACGTAACGAATACGAAATTGGTAGTCAAACGTTGTTAACTTTCTATTCAATCAAACGAAGAGTAAAGTCGTACGAAAACCGACGTATATAGTGTAGCCAAATGGCAACAACGCCAGCAAGCGCTTCGATTGTGACAAGCTTTGATTGTTTGAAGATTCGATCGACAAGTAGAAATGCAGTAAGTATAATTTTGCTGCAAACGGTAAAAATATTAATACTAGAATATATTTTGTTCAATGAATAGAAATTCATCATTGACGACCTCGATAGCGCAGTGGTTTAGACGTTGCACCAAGCGCGGAAGGTTCCGGGTTCGATTCCGTATCGGGTGAATTTAGGAAATGAACATTTCTAGATTGTCTCGGGTCTGGGTGTACTGGGAGACACCCCCAGTAGTCGTCGTCTGGTTCTCATAGCACAGAGAATGCCCTAGTTTGAGATCAGATGATTGGTGTGTATCGTCTGGCGAATTATTATTATTATTATTCTACATTAATTTTTATTATCAATTTCATAATCGAACTTTCATCAACTCTCAAGTAAGAGAACACGACATTACCACAAACAGAATAACATGTCCATAGACAGAATTATAGATTAAAGAGAAAACACGAAATCACAGCAACGTCTCAATTTTTAACTACAAATTTAGAGAACGCAGCGTATGTGCTTTTGAAAGTTATAAAATTTAGTTAAAAGCGTAGCCACATTCCGCAAATACAACGTAAAATTTCACACCACGACGTTTCATTTAAAATTTTTCAATATTCCCGGAGTGAAAAGGAAACGCGAAGTTATTTCCATCTTGTTTTTAAATAAAATCAAAGTGTAAGCCCCAAGTTCCCACTTGCAGACCTTTCTTTATGGAGTTCATAAAAATCTAGGTATTTACGACGTCTGCTCGCCCCGCCAGCGTTGGAACACGATTGAAAAGAGTTAAGACACCGTCCGAAGTATTACTTTAGCTATACCATTAAAAATAAAGTTGAAATTTATAGACACCAGACACGAAATGATCTGTGCTTCTACCATGAGTTAACAATGTGATGTTAACAATGATAAAAAATTACATGAAGAATTCTGCAGCACTCGTAGCAGTAAGTGAACTAAAAATCGTCATACAGAAATTCAACGAAGTTGCCATTGACTATTGCCAGACAGTAAAAACTCATAATAGAGGTGTTGTGCCTTTACCATGAGTAAACGGTGTTATAGGGACTTTTTGTCGGGAACGGGAGAAGTGAGGTTGATGTTTGTTTAGATTTTCTATTTATTAAATTCTTGGGAGTTTTAAAGTACAAAAATGCTAGTATATTGTGTTTTAATGTTCTATATAAGTGAAAATAATGGAGTAGGTCTTAATATACATGTGTAGCTAAAGTTCTCGCGCTCTTCCAAGAAGTCCTTTATAACTTCAGTAAAACCTACTATCACTTTACTGGAGGAGTTTTACGATAAGAAAAAAACAGTTTTATTTGTGATTCTACTTATTAATACGTGACATTGGTAAATGCGCTAAACTGTGCGCCATGCCATAAAGAAAGAAATGAAAAAAAACGGTGTTATATGTATTCGCTATCTGTAGTATAAAATATATGAAGAATTTTGCAACGCCCCTAGTGGTAACTGAGAGTGAACTAGAAAACGTCATATAATATTTTAATATGGTCGGTATCGCGTATTGTCGTGTTTTCACAGTGCAGGGACCATATCGGGACTTTGACTTATAAGCACAATTCGGCTATACTACTCTGTCAAGAAAGTACCGGGAAAAGATCAATAATACACGAAATGTTAGTTATTCATTCAAATTTATTTTATCCCCTTCAAAGTATGCTCCTTCAGAAACGATACACTTACGCCAACGACTAATCCAATCATCAAAACATTTTTTAAACGCTTTTTCCGGAATTGAGTTCAGTGCTCGCCGCGAATTCTCCTTTATGTCTTCTACCGAATGAAAACGGGTGCCACGAAGTGGTAATTTGAGTTTAGGAAAAAGAAAGAAGTCGACTGGAGCCATATCTGGTGAATAAGGTGGTTGCTCGATGGTATTTGTTGAGTTTTTGGTCAAAAATTCATTCACAATGATGGCCTTGTGCGAAGGCGCATTATCGCAGTGCAAAATCCAAGAATTTTCTTTCCACAAATCTGGCCTTTTTCGTCTAATTTGCTCTCTTAAACGCCGCATAACGCCCAAATAATATTCTTTATTTACCATTTAACCTTCCGGCAAGAATTCCGAGTACACAACACCGCGATAGTTAAAGAAAACAGTCAATATGACTTTGACTATTGATCGACTTTGGCGTGGTTTTTTCGGTTTCGGTTCAGTTGGAAGGCGCGACTCCGAAGCTTGTTGACTAGTTTGCATGTCAAACTCGTAAACCCACATCTCGTCACCAGTAACAATGCGTTTCATGAACGTTGGATCGGAATTGACTCGTTCTAGCATGTCCTCAGCGACTCTTCTGCGATTGAGTTTTTGGAGAAAATTCAGGTCTTTTGGGCCTAGCCGAGTGGCAACATGTTTCATACCCAATGGTACGGATCGACTCGTGAGACACAGAAAGTTCGGCGGATATCTCTTTCAAACTTGAATGAGGATTTTCAGTCACTATTTCCTTCACTTTTGCGATGTTAACTTCAGTTGCAGACGTTGATGGTCTACCAGAGCGAGGCAAATCTTCCATCACATCTCGACCGCTTTTCAACGCTTTGTACCACTCATAAGCACGTGTTTTTGATAAAGTCGATTCACCGTAAGCCTTCTGTAACATTTTCAGTGACTCCGAACACGAAATTCCATTGGCGAAGCAAAATTTAAGACAAACTTTTTGTTCGATGTTTTTGTCCATTATGAAATTCGCAATATACACTAGAATGATATATCTAAAAACAGCACTGTATTTAATTTAAATAACAGATGCAACTCAAACTCCGCGCCAAAATGGAAAACCGTTGTGCCAATCTAACAAACAAGAAAGAAAACAAAAAATTGAAATTGTAACCATAAACAAATCATCCATTCCCGATATTTTCTTGACTGAATGTATATGCTATTAGATGCATTAGACAGTTGACGGATGTCGTTACGGCTAGGCTAGCGTAATTCGCATATTTCCATAGGCTTATATCTTATGACCTGCTGCTGTGGGGATCACTAGCGCATATGAAGTCTATATTTATTTTACAAAAGAGGGCAATACGTGCTATCTACAGTATGAGTGCACGAGAGTCGCTGAGAGATTGTTTTAAAGACATTGATATATTCAACTTACCCTCGTTATACATCTCTGAAAGCAATGTACACTAGATATATTTCAAAAGGAAGGCGTTATTAATGGTATGGAACCTCGTGGTCGTGATCAGCTAGTTATTCCTAAATTTAAATTACAAAAGTCAAGTGGGTCATTTTTGGGAAACTGTATTCGTTTTTATAATAAAACTCCTCAAGAAATTACTCAAATAACGGAAAAGAGATTTAAACTTCTTATTAAACGAAAAGCATATCTGCTACAAAGTTAGCGATTTTATTGAAGAAAAAACAATATTCTGGAAATTATTTCTGTACATGCATTTACTGGCTTTATGAATATTGTATTTTATGTAACTATTACAGAATGATGTTGAAAAAATGATACCTGACTGTTTCTGACTGGTTCTTCGCAGTATGTAGGTTTTCTTTTCGAACCGAACTAAAGTAGATTTGACGTTCAAAAATACATTGCATTTGGGTTTACTTGAATAAATTGATATGACTTTGACTTTAACTCATAGTAGAAACACGAAACGTAAGAAGCAAAGCTAAGAAAATCCTCGAAAACTGCAGCTACCAATAAGAAAAACCTTACGAAAATTGGTTCATCTGTTAAAAAGCTATGCTAGCAGCACTGCTGACAATATACTGCCATACAGACAGACTGATAAACAGACAGAGATAACGACATCAAAGTTATAACACCCCTATTTCTGTAAAGGTAAAGTATTTCCTTCTCTCCTAGACTACTACGTAAGTTAAATTTATATAGAGTTTAGGTAATCTTGAAAACCATCAGTTCCATATTCGCGAAATATATTAAATATGCACCAGCAGCTGTGAAGTTTAATTTCAAAATTTCTCTGTGAAATATCGAATGCTGAAACGAGAGTAATCTGTTAGAGATTTTTAGAGCGCATCACTATTAAATGTAAAATATTATATCGGAAATGTATACTGTGATGGCAGAGTTTATCGATAAACAGTTGTTTAAATATCGATTTTAATATGAATATGATTTAAGTTAACATGAGTATGATTTAAGTTTTAGCGTCAACAAAATGAAACTGTATATAATTTCAATCAATCAAAATTTCAAATCAAGTACTAATATAATTGCAATTATATTAGTATTTTTTCGGATAATTGAAAAATAAGTTTTTTTTAAATTTGTAGATGTCGATACTAATTTTAGAAAGTCGTCGTGCGATTTCTTCACGGCTATCGTTGGTCTTTATTAATTTGTAAATGTTTACGAGATAACACAGCAGTAGATGACCGCATGTAATATTGCCGCAGTAATCGCATCAAGCACAGAAGAACTTCGAAATATAAAGCACGTCGTAATTATTTAATCATAATCCAAAACGCTTCTATCGACCTTAGTGTGTTCTTAATCCACTCTTTTTGTGGACGCCATTAGGACAAAATTTAAAAAGAAATTATTTTATCGATATTTCTGCAAGCGCTAACGCCAGCAATGTTTCACAAGGATCGAGTGGAACCGACGTGCCGTATATCGAGCGGATTCCCGCCAGCTACGGACGTCATATACGGACTCCGGAATATGTACGTATTATTGGAAGACACACTAAGCTCAATCCACAGCTTTACAGAATTATAAAAAAATCGTCATATATCATCTCCGATACCAATTGTATAGTATGTATGACTCATGACTAAAATTACAATTTGGCACCATTTTTGGCAGTAAGCATTTGGTTTTAAGAGAAAGAGAAACCGTACGAGTACCTCATAAAAGATCGACTTCTGTTATCTTCGAAAAATGAGAATCAAAATCATTTTTGATGACGTTTCGTGTAGATTTCGCACTTGATTGACTCATCGATGTCGAGATTTAGTTCATTTGCCCTCTAATACCATAGATTCAATAACCAGCCAAGTCAATTATGAAAATGCATTTTTCTCATTAATTGCAACTTGGCACTAGTATAAGGCTACAGAATCCTTCGCCTGTTGTACATGGCAAATAAAGGCAGCTTTGAAGGGAATGACAGTCCGTATGGTCCGCGCTACCGAAGTATTTCGAGAGAGTTCCTGTGTAGTCCGAAAGAGATTTCTCAGCCCGTTGACATACGCTGGGGATGATTACTACAGAAGTTTTAGATAAAAAGTTCAACATAGCTCCCGTCTTTTACTAGGGAGGCTGGGTACCTTTTGAAGATTTTCCTGCATCACAAAGAAATGAAAAGAACTTTTATGATTTGTTTGTAAACTGGCTGTTCGCTGTAGTAATAAAAAAATAATGAAAAATCACTGAATGGAGTTAAAGACTCATTTTGAACAAAGATTGAATAAGATTTTAAAAATGCCACTGAAACACAGATTCAGTTTTTAATTTGGGTTTGAATGAATTGAATGGTTTTGAGTTTAAGTCAACCAGGTCAGCGAATTTATAGACGAAGAAATGAATGAGTAGTGAAGTAAAGATAGACATGATCTTAAAATTATACCCGACCGACTTTCTTGCTGGTTCTTCTCAGTACAAGTTCGTTTAGAAGTTTAGATGTAAGTGAAATACTAACAAAAAAGTCTCGTAATGTGGTTTAGAGACCGAATGAAAATCATTTGACTTCGATTTTGAATACTCTCTCAGTACGTTCTGTCTTCTGTAGTAATATTATAAGAGTCGTGCTCGTCAGGTGTTTTTATTATTTGATTCATGAATATTTGCTCTCGGTGTGTCCATACTACGGTAGTACGTGCGATGCCTCGACCGGGCGAATAGTGAATATCTATCTAGTGCTTATAGTACGAGCCGATTCCATAAATATGTAACTAAATTTTGTTGCCTTATTTTTCCTAATTTTATTATCTGTTTTTGTACTGAGTTTTATTTTACCTTCGGTAAGTCCAAATATTTATTGCTGATAATGGCATGAAAGTGTAATTTTGCTACACCTTTATGTTTCATCCACGCCGAAAGGAAAATGGCGTGAAGACATGTATGTATGTATTTTCCCTGATAACTCCCCCATTCTCCCATTTCTCTATACATTACAAATTCTTGTGTATGTGAAATGTATGATGGAGAGCCTGCATCTAATGAGGAAGACAGCAACATCACTGAATTTTTATTTTAAAATGTTTTAAATTCTGGTTAGGGACAAAGTATAACGATATGCGTGTATGCGTTAGGGATGCATTTAATGCCAGTTCAAAATTGGTAAAAATATCGACAAAATTGCTACGAATTGCTAATAAAAAACATAAATTTATAAAATGAAATGTTACTTCTTCATTAAAAAGATATTAGCTTTAAAAAATTTAGGACGCTATAAAATAGTTATTGCCAAAAAAAATAAGCAATCATTTACAAGAATAGATTGTGCTATGAAAAATAACATTATCTGTTAACTAAATAAATAAACTTGACAAGCTGTTGTTATCCTGACAATGCCGACACATGCGGTGCAGTGAATGGAGTTGGTGCAAATGCGCGACGTCTCTTCCTAACTCTTGGAAATAACTCAGAAATACACCTACTAGTATATTTAAGATTGATATATAAACATATACCAACAGCAAAAGATAAAAAGAGATGGAAGGATACACAGATGTTTCAAGATTAAATTTCTTGACTTCAACTATCTCCTTAGAGTGCGGACTCCTATTTCAATACTGCTCCTGAAAATAACTCGTAAATACACATACTAGATTGCTATATATAGAATATAGATATATCAACAGCAAAAGATGAAAAGAGATAGAGGATTATAGAGATGACACGAGATTAAATTTTTCGACTTCAACTATCTCTTTAGAGTGCGGCCTCCTGTTTCAATACCGCTCTTGGAAATAACCCACAAATACATCTACTAGTATCATAACAGCAAAATATGAAAAGAGATGGAGGATTATAAAGATGTTTCGAGATTAAATTTCTCGACTTCAACTATCTCTTTAGATTGGGGACTATCTCTTTAGATTGCAAAATTTTACCCAATGTGAAACAATCTAAACCTTAGCCTGCACTTGTCCTCACGATTTTCTCCCAAGCATTTATTATCACATTATATTACACCACATTAAAGTTTCAATGTGTGAAGTTGTAACCAAAATATATTGTGAAAACTGTTAATTTTGAAGTTTACCATTTTTTCATAGCGAAGAACATTAATTTTAAAGCAAATTTGTAGAGAATACCGCCAATTTTAAATACTGAGATTTATAGATGAAGTTACTCATTTTATAGCTCCATTATATATACTACTCTGTCAAGAAAATACCGGGAAAAGATCAATAATACACGAAATGTTAGTTATTCATCCAACTTTATTTTATCACCTTCAAAGTATGCTCCTTCAGAAACGATACACTTACGTCAACGAATAATCCAATCATCAAAACATTTTTTGCACACTAGAATGATATAACTAAAACGAGCACTGTATTTAATCTAAATAACAGATGCAACTCAAACTCCGTGCCAAAATGGAAAACAGTTGTGCCAATCTAACAACAACAAAAAAAAACAAAAAATTTAATTTGGAACCATAAACAAATCATCCATTCCCGATACTTTCTTGACTGAATGTATCCCGTAGTGTTATCATTCATATACTTACCAAATCTTGCTCGTATTCAGAAAGCAAGCTACGGCTTTCTCCAGCGGAAGCGTAAACGCGACGTAGAAAAATATTTTTCTATTTTAAATAAGTACGCGGAAAAGCACATATATTTGCGTTATCTGGAGTTCGTTAAATATTAGTACTGAATACTGAACTGGGATTTTTTTTTTATTAATAGCCAGCGCGTTGATGAGAACGTTCGCTTGATTCAGGCAGCAATATTTCGTAACTTTTTCTCATTTGACATTTGATTTTGCGAAGAGTACTATTAAAGTTGACAGTAAATTAAAAAAAGTTATATCAAAAGGACTCTTCAATTGTTTCATGAATATTTGCATTATATTTTTTGTCAATAATGTTATATTTAAATACTGATGTTTTCCTTATAAAAAATTGTGATTTAATAATCGGGAATGATTAAACAATATTACTTTTTATTAGCCTAAAATAGGTAAAGGTACTCTATTTTCATAATGTTACTGTAGGCTATAAATAATGTAGGTACCTATAAGTAATGTGAGAGTACATTTAATATGAAATGTGTTAAAGTTTGAAGTAAATGAAAAGATAAAAATACGATTGCAGTTTGTTTCATGAAGATTAGTGTACAGTGTTATTGTACACTGGTGTACAGAGTTGTACACTAGCCGATCAGATTCTAAAAAAGTATGAAACGACTCGTTCCAAATTTAAATCAGCATGTGATTGACTGATCGGCTGTAGGCGTCACGCCGAATCAATACGTAGCACGTCAATACGTCAGATACCTATCGAAGGCGGTTTCAGTACACACACATCTGAGGTTTAAACGTCGAACGAAGTGATGTTCATATCGGTTCGAGTGTGCGCGGTGCTATCCAATCGCGCGGAACCGATCAGCCAATAGCGGGAGGTCGTTCGTTCTCGATACTGCATTCCCATTTTAAATTGACCTCTGATTCATCGGCTCTCTTCCCCTCTCTCGGCTGCGTTAATGTTTCTATTGACGGGCACAGAAGTTCAACTTGTAACGGTGTTCGGAAAGGCGATGATTCGATACCCCATTGGCTGATCGATTCTGTTTTACGTCACGTAGACTTTCCACGAGTATTTTTTCACGCGTAGATGGGAACATTTACGGAGATAGCTACGTATTGGCGCACCTGATTGGTAATGGCTTTTACATAATCGATAAAGGTATAATATCTACGTGTACATTTTGGTGGGAAAGGAAGAAGTGATGTTTAATCAATTATGTACACAATTTTATGATAATTTTCGTAATTTCTAAATATAATAGTGATAGTACACTGAGTGGTGAAGTTCCGTGCAAATTTACAAGAATCGTGCAATTTAAATAAATGCCTGAAAATGAAAGTTTATATTAATCAAACACGTGATGCTTATTGTCATCTTTTACCATCGCACTGGTCGTCGCCAGCAGGGTACTTTAGAACCAAGATGGTCGCATATATTAAAAGAGTTTTCGTCCTCAAACACTTTGCAGAACGAGCTCCTAGCCGAGGTTTTCTTTACACCATGAGATTGTTGAAAAAGAACGTGAAAGGGTTTTTACAAAGTCAGCAACTCTTAACCGATACCTCTAGCGTTTCAGGCGCTACGGTAACTTCTTAACGTCAGATTTGTGATATAAAAAATCGTTCAAGTACGAAAAATACATAATGCTATATAGAACCTAATATTTTACTGTTATAAATTATCTTCTACTTTATCCGAAATTATTAAGAAATTCTTAGTTTATGCGTATCCCATACCCTCATGGCCAGTTTTTTAAACATGTGATTTTCACATATTTTTAGTTATTTTAAGTTGTATTCGTTAAGCTATTCGAACTTGGCTGTAAGCCAAAATAATAATAAATGAAAAAACAACATGGTTAGTATATTACATTAGATTGGTTTTTAATAAAAAGTAAGCCTGACGTTGGCTCATTAAAATGTCAAAAGCAATTCCATAGCTCAGTTTAAATGTATGTGAATGACTTTTCATCACAGACTATCGTTAAAGATATAGTGTGAATATAAGGTAATGTGTCCGTACTTCAGTATAGAAAATCTATATTAAAACTGGAATTAATTAAAAAAAGATACAAATTCAGTTAAAAGCCCACTCCGCCATGTCCGACACCAGATTTCTAGAACGTTAAAAAGCAATCTCAGTAATGGAATTTCAATTTCAACTGCAAAGTTAACTAGAAATCCAACTACGAAGGATGCAATATCGTCACCGACGTTGCGAGATACGGAAAAAGTCGTGCTGGCTTGTTTGATAGAGATTTGACTTTCAAAACGTAAAATTCTTTGTTTGAAATCATACTCGCATTTGACTGATTAATATTCAAAATTCGAAATTGCCTGTGACACATCTAGTTATTTCTTTTTAACAAAAAAATATTTTTTTCGGTCGTGTCTATTTATGTCATTGATATTCGAAATTCAAAATTACACTTAACGTATTAAAATTATGGAATTCTGTTTCACTTTTGTTTATTTGTTCGACTGATATTCTAAATTTAAAATTGCATTATGTCTTTACTATAGACTTGTGTGCTTTTTACTATGTTTTTCGTTATTTACAAGTTCTTAAATATCACCTGTGATATGTTATGTAATAAGGGGAATACTATGCAAATTTAAATATAATTTTACTAATTTCAAAGCTCAGACTCGGTTAGCGACCTGGTGGGTACGTGATCATGTTCGAGGTGTGAATTTCTTGTAGAATTTTCATTGAGAAGTGAAACATGAATCTATTTTAAAAGCTAACGAAAAAATATGAACGCAATAATTAAAATACGGTCAGGTTCAGATTTAAAAATTAATTTTGGAATAATTAGAAGATATTGTTCAACTGCAATACAAAGTAAATGTTCTTATCAAGTTATGTCAAATATAATAAGAGATTTGAGGAGGCAAAAGAAGTATGTAGGAATTGTGATACTTGGCGTTCCGTCCTACCACTTTAGGGATATACTGTGAAGATATGTATGTATGTATTTATATAAAATATTATGTTTTTATTGGTTTATGTTGACATGTATTATATATAGCGACCCGCTTCGCACGGATGGAGATTTTTTTCAAAAACAAAATACAGCCTATGACACTCGCTGATAATGTAGCTTTTTAAAGGTGAAAATTTTTGAAATCGAATGAGTAGTTATTGGGTTTATCCATTACATACAAACAAAGTTTACCACTTTATAATATTAGTACAAATAAAAGTTGAGTTTATTTTTTACAGCGAGTCTAGCAAGGTGTAAAGCATTCGTATTTAATACCGACGCCTGGTAGCCAGCGAAAAAGAAAAAATACACTGAAGCGACAGGAGGAGGAAGGGAGGCGTCCGGCTATCCGACTATCAAGTGTTTCAGGTCTTTTGTAAGCCGTTATAAGACATTAAAGCATTATAAGACAGCATGTAATATTTTTGTAAGTTGAATAATATCGATTTTAACAATTCCGTTGTAAATTGTTCAATAAAGGAACGATGTCTGTCTGTCTATCAGTCTCTCTATTTGTCTTTGTCATGTATACCAAGCTTCAAGATTATACAGATTCTTAGAAAATCTATGCAAAAGACGGACAGACGTAAAAGATAGACAGATATAAAAGACGGACACATGTAAAAGACAGACAGGTGTAAAAGACGGACAGATGTAAAAGATGAATAAATGTAAAATACGTAGGAGTGAGTTCCGTTTTACTTTTTAAGATAAGGAGCCCTTAAAAAGAAGCTCAAAACTTAAACAAAATTGTTTGAAATGTCTGTGTCGCAAATGCACAGAAGGGCCAGAGCTCAAATCTGCTTTTCGCATACAAGTAAAACTGGTATACCGCCACAATCCATAATTTCATCTTAGTCACATGCATACATACCAGGCGTGTAATTTTTTGCATTTTTAAAATAATCGTAAAAAATATCCAGCTCTTAAGAATTTATATTTAGTACAAAAATCATGTTAAAAATAGTAAACGGATTTGGGCACTTTTAACGCCGCTATTTTGGCGCGCTTTGCGTTACGTCATTGTCTGTGTTAACAATCAACAAGTGAAAGTCTGTCACAAGTACCATGCCACTGTAATTATCAATACTAGTGGTCGCCCTGTGCTCTAAATTCGAACGTAAATATAAACTTATAATATAAACTCTTTAGCAATGATCTCTACTCTGTGCGACTGTTTGATCCAAAGAAGTTACGTATATGATGATCAGAAAGTATTATGAGTTTGAAATTGAGTCTTTTTGACATTGGCAATATGAACGTGAACGATGAGTGATCTGTTTAATTTAATGTATTTCGAACATATATTATTTAAAAATTATGTACATATATAAGCTTTCTCCAGTCCGGCTCCATATGAACTTTAAGCGTACTAAATTTCACACTCCTTCGTCAGCGCATTTTCTTAAAAAGAGAACCAAAAGGTTTCGTTTAACGTATTAATATATAGATTTTGTATTTTGCGACTATTGGGTCATGGAACGAGACAAAGAACAGACTTTTTGGTACTGTATTACTAGTAACTGCGTACATTTTGACATCGTTATTGTAGACATTGAGACTTTTTGGCGGGAACGGGAGAAGTGAGGTTAACGTTTTGTTTAGATTTTCTATTTTTTACATTTTTGGTAGTTTTGAAGTACAAAAATGATAGTATATTGTGTTTTTAAGTTCTGTATAAGTGAAAAGAATGGAATATTTCTAAGTAAACATGTGTAGCTGAAGTTCTCGCGCTCTTCCAAGAAGTCCTTTATAACTTCAGTAAAGCCTATTATCACTTTACTGGGAAAGATTTACGTTAAGAAAAAAATACTTACTTACTTACTTACTTGTGATTCTATTTATTAATACGTGACATTGGCAAATGCGCTAAACTGTGCGCCATGACATAAAGACAAAAAAAATTGTATACATTGACGTCACAATCAATCTGACCAATGGCGTTGGATTTTACTGTTTTAGAATTTCAACACGCTTTAGGTATTTTTATTAATTAATTTCTTAATCAAAATGAAATTCAATTAAAAAATATCGATGTAGAAATAATTCCGTAAAAATAAATACTATTTAAAAAAATATTTTACTCTGAAATGAATCACATGCTATTTTCTATTCTATCAGAAATCGCACAATTCCTCATCCATGTCTATGATTAATTTGATCATGTGTAACAATGTGTAACACTGTGTTAATATTATTGCTATTAATTTGTCTTACATTGACGCATTCGAGGAACGCGATGTTAGTAGTTGGAATTAAATTTAGAATCTGTAGCGGACTTCGATCCGAGGTGTCTGTTAAGGGGTTAGTTATGAGTGTGCGGACGCACTGAGGTAATATTTGAGCATATTTTTGTTTTGTTTTTTTTTAATAATATTATTTTACAATTCTTATTTATGACTTTAAGAATTGTAAAATAATATAATTAAAAAAAATTTTTGTTTGATTTTTGTTATGATTTATTTCTGAACGTAACTGAAATGAAAAGTTAAGAACTCCTAACACAAAAGATAATTTGATAACCAATAATGTCCAGTAATCAATTTCCATCAAACATAGCTTAGAACATCTATGTAAATGCTTTAAAACGAAAAAGAAATGCATACAAATGTGTTTTGTTCAAGACCTGTGGCACTAGAGACATACAGACATGCAAATAATGGCGTTAAACCAACTGGTAATTTGAACTTTGAATGACTTTCAGTGACTAGATTCGAATTAGTCTAAAATATTTTTTCTCGTTTTCGTGTTTCATTATAGAGATTTCAAAAGGAGGACATAAATTATTTTGAAGTATCTATAGAAATAGTCTTGCATTTTATACGACTTCTAACTAGTGATAATAATAATAATAGTTAGGTACTTGTTATATAAACTAAGTACAATAAAACATTAAATAAAGATAATTTTCAGGTACGCGTCAGTAGCATAATATTGGTACAAAAATATTTGATTTTACCATTCATAATTTTTCATCAATCGTAATTACCAATTTTAGTCTTACATTTAATACGACTTCTAATTTAAGATAACAATAATAATAGTTATGTACTTGTAATTCAAATTAAGTGCAACAAAACATTAAATAAAGATAACATTCAGGTACGCGTCAGTATCATATTGGTACAAAAATATTTAATTTTTTTCATTCATAATTTTTTATCAATCATAAGCACCAAGTCATATGTGATTAAATTATTCATAGCACCTATTAAATTTTAATTCTTGGATCAATTGGGTAGTCGGTCGGTCTTCGATCAGTTACGTCTTATCATCTGTCGAAAATATAGTTTGGTTTGAGAAGTGTTCAACATTATGAATGACGATATGATACTTTTTCTCGGTCAATTTCTTATACCCAGTAATATTACACGTCTCTCTAGTTCGTGCTAAGTGCTCATTTATTTTTAGAACTGTCAAAACTTAATTTCTTAAATATTATTCCATAGTGCATGAATCCGGGCCTGTCTTGGTCAGATCATGAAAGCATTCCTGCGACATTAAAGTCACGTACATTTTCATAGATTTATCGACGGGCTGAACTTATAATCTGGTGGTTCTCAAATTCTCAATTCATATCCACCTCTGCTGCAATGTAAACGCTCTGTGAAACCTAGAAAATATACTACATGTAAAGAATATATATGTATATTTATATTTTTAGGGTTTTGTAATGTAGAATGAAAGACCCTTAATGAATAACCCTTATGAGATATCACTTCCTCGACTGTCTGTTTGTCATCGTTAATTTCATACGAACTTCATTTCACACCACATATTTTGCAGAAGTTAACATTTTAAGAAAGAAGGGGCGAATTACGTATTCGATTTTAACTTGTCATCGCTTATTTTCAAAACTAGAGAACCTAAGATATTACAAATTTTAGAAAATAGAAAAAAACCTGGCCAAAAGAATACAGGAAAATATAACGAAAGTCTAGGATCTTTAGATGTTTGGAATTCATTTCAGAAATTTACTGTAACGTGAAGTTAACAACGAAGCGAGTTTATTCTCTTTATATGTGACCAGTTTTATTTTTTTATTTCATTAATTTTCAGAGGCATGTTTCAATTTTTATTTCTTTAATTTTAAGCGGCCAGTTTTAATTTTGATTCTGTTCACCTCAAACGGCCAGATTTAATTTTCTATTTACACCAAAGAAGTATAAATTCTCATGTGCGTACATAAGTATACGCTCGTTTTTTTTTAATTTATTTATTGCCGGTAATAAATAAATGTCTCAAATCTAGACAATGAGTTTTGTCGAAACAGAAATTGACTATAATATTGCTTCACTCTTTTTTTAATTAATATAATTTATTTAGTCCTTATATATCATAAACTATAGCACCTAGTTGTAAATAAAAATGAATTCTTTCACATTCCGTATTAAAGTTTGAGAACCTCAATCAAGTGCCAATTGAGACTGTGGTTTCCAATGCGATGTATTTGTGTGCTGCACCTGTCGTGACACAAATCATCGGACACGCGTGCAATATTGCAGCTCACGCTCGATGCATCATCGATACGGAATTATATTCGAAAATAACATGTACCTATATCATACTGTATTTCTGACGATAACTAAATCACAATCAAAAATTTGAAAACATTAGCTTAGACTTCATCTACATGACTACATATTGAAAATATATCGTTGTGTTTCCAAGATATGTGGAGGTCGCTGTGAAAAGATATTGTAATTGCCAGTTTCTAAGAAAAAATTAAATCCTAATAATAATTTTGTCAGGCAAAAAAATATATAAGACAGGAAACATAGACTTTATAAATTTAGACAGCCCGTCCGGTACTATGAAGTGAGGCAAATGAAACCATATAATATATGGATGTGTGGGTGCTGTTTTCTAACGCAATAGCGTCCTAACAGTTTATCTGATAACAAATGTGTGCCGTATGTACAGTAGGGTGTCTCTTATGAGACAAAATTTTTTTTTTTCCAATTTTGAAATGCAAATCCTCTGTATCTTATATAAATGTAAAACCACACACAAATATGAAATTTGATCTTTCTAGCGTGATTGCAACCCGTGCCGACCGAGCTTCAAAATTTAAAAAACATTGTGTTTTGACCTGTTATTTCAATCTTCTATAAAATTAATAAAAATGAAATAAATGAAGTAAATATAAGGCAAAATGAAATTATTATAATATTTATCTTTATTTAAACACATAAAATAATAACAATCAGGCAGGGTAACCTTTCTTTAGAGTGGTTTTTTTACAGTCCGGATACAAATTTCTATGTTCATTGACACAGCGCAACAGGTATTCTTTTTGTTCTTCTTCAGCCGTGATAAATCCCTGAAAATCTTGCATTAATTTGACAGCCCTCTCAGTAGTGTCATTTACAACCTTCAATTGACTTATCCTTCTTTTAGCTTCCAGAAAAGCAGCATTATCATCCCAAGGAGTTATATCTTCCTGAAGAAAACTGTCGTCAATCTGCTGTCGAGTTAGAATTTGTATGCTCTTCTCCGATACAAAATCATCCAGCGTTTTATCTGAAACAAAAAACGAGTTAATTAATAAAAAGAAAACAACGTAAAATATAAAAAAAACCCACCAAAAAAAGGTTAACTTACCAAATAACGTTTGGGACATTTCTTCCTTTGATGGGATATAGCGTTTGTCAACACCTGACCTTTTGTCCCTGTTTAAGTTTTTAATCATTTTCATTATGGTTTGGTTATCAACCTCATTATCAAAAAGTGATAAAATGACTGTCTCTTCACACAAGTACCATAGGTGGTGACTAAACTTGCTAATAGCAGCTTTAGAAACTATAACATCAACTTTTTCGTTCTCTTTTAAAGCCTTCAAGAAGTACAAATCTTGGTTAGGTGGTGTAGGATTGGCAACAGCCAATAATTCTATTTGTCTTCGTTTTCTTTCCTCTTCGTCTAATCGTCTTTGTCTAACTCTCTCTTCTTTGTCCGCCAACGTTTTGTCTACACCAGCTAAGCATCGCGGTCGACCTGGCTCTCTCTGTTTCTTTAAAAATACTTTGTCTTCTTCTATTTTCATTCTTTCGAAGGCATCAGCATGTGCTATATCAAATAAGTTGTCAAGGTCTTTTTCAAAATTGTTTTCACGTTTCTTAAAAGCGTCCTGGGATTTTTTACAATGTTTTTGCAGCTCTCTCCATATATGATATAAATCAACAAGTTTCTTTACGCAGTTAGGAAATGCCTTTGTGGGAATTATAAAATAAGACAGCGAGAACTTGTCGATTGGATGGTAATTTCGCACCATTTAATTGATGGCTAGGCAGTCCAATAAGGAAAATAATTTGTTTATCACTCCGTAATTCAACCGACATCTTTACACAATAAACAACAGCGTACTAATAGTCTAAAAAATCAGGTAGGTACAGGTCACAGTGCAGTACCCGCGCAACTTGTATGAACAAGTTTAAATCGCAAGTCGGCGCGGGTTATCGTTCATAAAACGGGCTAATATTTTTTTCTAGACTATCTTGGGTTATTACAAAAGTTTTTAGAAGGTATGCGTCAAAAAAAAATGAACTTGAAATTTAAGGGACACCCTAATGTACAGGTGAATCCTGATGGGTGCATATATACATTACAGACAACTATGCTCCTAGACAACGTAAATGAGGACACCTGCGTCTGCTAGTAGTTTAGTGCTATATTACTTAAATAGTAACCACGCCTACAGCTCTCCATCTATGCGCTCTTAAACATTCAGCGTCCGATCTCTATATGACAAATCAGATTTTCCTAAACTCTGTTAGTGTTCATTATAGAATTAATCAAAGAGTTATCTATGGTCTTATTGGCCAGTGACAAACATCCAGCTCTTCAGAGCTACGTTCAGGTATCTATCTCTAACCACAAAGTCCTTTATTATTGCTTTATGTGAAACAAATACCTTGTACCAAAGAAAACGTGCTCGATTTCAGTATCGCAAGCTTAAGTTTCTGCGGACATGTCTTCCATTCAGACCTGCCTACCTCAACTACTTAAATACATGGAGCACTCAACCTATAGAGACAAAATATCGGACCACCTTATTCACAACTACTCAGTTTATTTACACTAACAAATATCAACTCTCGCTCGCATTAATCAGTACATAACCAATACTGGACATGTGTGTACATCTTTGTATGTTCCGATTGATATTGAAATAATTATGTAAAGGCTTATTGTTCTATTTGGTGGTGTTGTGAAAACAGCAAAAAATGAAACTGTAAAACAGAACGCAGTAACCGGCAAGTGTTTAGATGTAAATTGTTTTCCTACAAAATAAATGACATTGCCTCTCCATGGGTTGAGTGCTCCATACTTATGTTAGACTAGTCCAAGACTTGGTATTCTCAGATTGGAATATGCACTATCTTTGTACCAACGCATCTGTCGACACATCATTGACATTTAGTGTTAAATTTATTTACTCAATGAGGCAGTAACAATGTAACGCAGTGTTACAGGCGACTGCCAAGACAGCTGTCGTCATTATATATTATAGGTATGATAAAGATGATTTGAAACGTTTGCTATTAATAAACAAAGAAAATGCTTTTATGCCATCCGATCCTTAACACTTGTACATAATTATAACACGCAATATACTATTACTTTTGTACTTTAGAATTCAAAAATAGGCAAAAATTAGAAATAATAATGTCATCTTCGCTTCTCCCGTTTCCACCAAAAGTTAATTTTTTTAATGTATCATCATATCATTACCTAATTTAAAAATGTGTAACATTTTGATTTTTTATACTTCGATAAAAACCCTAACAACTTGCTGTATTTATTCTCTCTCCAAAAGTATAGCACAATGGAATTAGAAAATAATGCGACTCCATATTTGTTTTAAAAGATATATAAACATTGCGTATCAGTCAAGTCAGAGTCAAATCAATTTATTCAAGTAAACCCAATTACAAGGTATTTTTGAACGTCAAATCTACTTTAATTCGGTTCGAAAACAAAACCTAGACGCTGAGAAAAACTCAGTCAGGTATCATTTTTTCAACACCATTTTACAATAGGTTTATTAAAATACGTGTAGAAATCCCGTAAATGCATATGCAGAGAAGATTATTTCCAGACTATTGTTTTATCTTCTACGAAATCGTTTATTTTATAGTATGATTCAATCAATCCATCAATCAATATGCGTTTTATAACAAATCTAAATCTGTTTTCCGTTAATTGACTTACTACCTGAGGAACTGTATTATAAAAACGCACGCCCAAGTTACCCAAAAATGAAACGTTTGACTTATGTCAAATGTTTCTCGAAACCTCGGTTTTCCATGCCATTAATATCGCCTTTCTTATTAAACAGATCTATATTTTTCCTCTTATTTATACTAATATTAGTAAGAGAAATTTGATTGTTTGTTTGTAATAACCCCAAAAACTTCTCCACCATTTTATATTTTTTAGCCTATGGAAGGCTACATTATCGGCGTGTAACATGAGTTGCATTTTGTTTTCAAAAAAAATTCTACCCGTGCGATACCGGGTCGAGTCGCTAGTGCATAATGATTTTAAAGATGTATGAGGACGGCGAGGTGAATACATCAATGTCTTTAAAACGATCTCTTAGAGAGTCTCGTGTATTCATACTGTAGATGTACGTATTACTTTTTTTTTGTAAAATGAAAATGGATATTAAGTGCAAATTGAAAGAAAATTATCATTCTTTGCAATTACTTTATGTTTCTATACAAATAATGTTAGATTGTCAATAATCAATATTCGTGATTAAGTGTTACAATATTATAGATAATGAATAAATAAAAAAATTAATATTCGTTTGCTTGAAATCTTAAATCTACGAAAGTTCTACACCGATTGCTTTAAAGCTTTCACACAACGTTGCGTTCTAATACAATATTTACTGATGCATAGCAACACGTGGTCGGATTCACCTATTAATTAATAGATAACGACACAGTCATGTGAGCGTAGTACGTAACGATAATTTTTTTACAACATTTTAAAAGTAGATACTATATACATACAGGAAGAAGAGCAAAGGGCTTATTTCCATAAGTTTCTCCAAGCGGATCCGCGAGAGACATTTTTATTCTATAAAAATAGGTAATGGTTTTAATGGGTATTTGTGGGCGTTAGTATTTACAAATGAATCAGTCAAGAATTACATGAACCAATGCAAGCACGTGCTTTTATCATATCCGTACTTATTCTAAACATCTACCCACATCGACATTCAAAGAAGGAAAAACATTCAGAATCTGAGAACAATTAGGCAATAAGTCGTTTTTTACCTAAAGAAAATATGCAACGTTAAGCGTGAATTACATACATAACTGCCCCGGACACCTAGCAAATGTGGTTTTAATATGTACGTGCAGACACCGTGACGTCATTACGTGTAAACAAGGGCTGTTCCAAACAAATTTATTTTTACCATCCGATGACACTATTTTGGACTTTTCAACTTCCGTATTGTCGTTAAATGATTTTATTTAGATGACAAATACAGTTTGCTATTGTGTTTAAAGAAACTAGGAAATCGTTTAAGCATTGTTAACATTAAACATTGAATTCAATGCAGTAAAGATTAAAATCCTTTGGTAAAATACTTTTAATAGTGCTTTAAGTGTGTTGCTATCAGTATCATTTGATTGTTCTCTAAAATTAGTACCTTGGAGTAGAAAATTGAATGGCAACAGTTCGGTTTGCGGTATTGGTAAGTTGGTAAGAACTAAATTGTCGATTGTTCTCGAATAGGTGACAATACTTTTTTGTTTTCTTTCTAAATCGGTGTCGTTCATTTCAGGTAGCTTATGGTGAAACCGATGTGTGATGCGGTTTTAAACTGTTTCTGATTTTCTTCTAATTGTTTTTTTATGTTGTTGTTTCATTGTGTTGTTTCTAAATAAATTGGTTAAGTGTGAATCGACTCGCGCAGTAAGTCCCATAAAATATTCATAAAACAACAGTAAAATTGATTCATTCCTTACATTTTTTTTAATTGGGACTTTTTCATGAATTGTGTGAGACAAACAGATACATACATGGACGGTCGCGAATGTGTCTTTTTTTCTCTTGAGGTAGAATATTTCATACATACATACATATCCTGAAGCTGTATTTAGAGCAGGAGAGTACAGAGCGCCAAGTATTGCAGTCTTTACATACTTTTTCTGCCTCCTCGAATCTCATAATTATTTCGTAATAAATATATCTCCACATATTATTCGATTCATTGTTATTCTTCTAGTATTATTTCTACTTATATATGTAATATCTTCACGCTGTATTCCGATTAGCTAGACAGAGATGACGTTAAATATTGCAGTCCTTACATACCTCTTTTGCCTCATTGTTCTCCTCACCCACTGTCACCATTGATTTACTGCACGATACTCCCATCTTATTGCAGGAACCAACTAGAGAAGCTTTCGAGATTGCAGCAGCAGATCGAAAAAGTAGGTGAATTTATATCATCTACCCCCGATATTTGTAAATTATTATTATGGTTCCTACACGCAATAGTCACGGTGTCCACACATTTAACAGGATGTGAACAACAAAGTTTTGTCATTTGAATCACAGGATTCCACGCTGTTGATAAATTGTATCCGTTTGCCTGATTGCTGCGACAGTTGAGCTGAGACCATGGCCGATGCAACTCAGCCAAAAGGTCAAGCCAAAATAAAAGTTTATCACGCTAAGTATCCGTGTTTTTAGATATTTTACAATGCAATGCAAAAATTTTAAAGTTTATAAGATAATGATTTTACTCACTAATCCTTCCACCAAACGGCAGTGTTTGCACTGTCGCGTTCCGTTGTGGAGGGTAGGACAGCTGGTGAAATTTCAGGCACAAGAGGCTCAATGTTTTGTTCCCCATCCTCCTCTTTGTCTTTCCTCCTCCACTATGTCCTTCTTTCTTCTCTATGTCCTTCCTCCTCCACTACGACTTTCTTCTTCCTCTACGTCCTTCTTCCTCCTCTATGTCCTTCCTCCTCCTCTATCTTCTGCCTCCTTCTTTACGTCCTTCCTTCTCCTCTACGTCCTTACTCCTGCTCTATATCTTTCCTCCTTTTCTCTATGTCTTAGTATTCAGTGTTGCCATCGTATTGGCAATTTGAAGTGCTTTTTTAAACACGATATTGCAAAATGTTTATGAGCCTCAGTCCAAAGTTGGACTGTTTTCTCGTTTGCTTCTCTGTAATATATAAGTATAAAACAACTTTTTTTTTGAGTATGTACCTTTATTAGTAACAAAAAAGTACATTCATACGTTAATATTTACAAACTTAAAATTACACATTATTTTAATTAATAGACTTCTTTAAAGTTGCCGCTCAGAAAGCTGTCATTGCTTAAGGTGTCCAGTAGACTGGCAAAAACTTTTAAATGTTCTGTTGACTTGTTCATTTGTCGTGTTCTAGCTTAGCATGTGTTGTAGACGGTTGGTCTAAGATTTATCGGCATGTTACAACGTGCGTGGAGCGTGAAAATCACGATCGTTATTGTCTAAATATAACTTCGCATGTGGATAACGTTGATAGAGCCCGATAGAGTCGAAACAATGCTCGGAAGTGTATGCGTCGCTGCGCGTCTCTGCATCGATCTTTGCCATTGGCGATTTAACTGTGAGCACATCTAGTATTTTTTTTAAATTTTGCATATACAATGTCACAGGTAGGTATTACAATGTATCATTATTGTTTTAATTGTTCTTATTTAAATACAACTCTCAAATGTGAATTCAATAATTTTAAATCGACCAAGTGCGTGTCGGGCCACGCACAGTGAAGAGTTCCGTAATAGGGATGCACAAAAAGTTCATATTAGCGTTTTTTAATGACATCGTGAAAAACCAAAGTTATTTTTGTGATCGCCGAGCATGTAAAATAAATGCTTCGTATCTCAAAAACTACGCAATATATCTTATTGAAACTAATTTTCGTTAAAATGACTTCAAAATTTTTGCTAACATCATTTTTTTCAGAATTCTTCATGCCGTCGTTCAAAAGTTATTATCAAGCTTATTATGATTTCAGAAGCGCATATCTCGGCAACTATTGACTGAAATTGAAAAGACTTTGAATAAAATAAAATAAAAAAAAACCAAACCTCCATAAAATATCATTTTTGAAAATCTATCCAAAGATAGTGTGTATCTGACGACTGCGAAAGTGCAGTGGTTTAGACGTTGTACCCAAGCGCAGAAGGTTCCTGCTTCGATTCCCAGACGGGTCAATTTAGGAAACGAATTTTTCTAGTGTCTCAGGTTTGGGTGTACTGGGAGACGGCCCCAGTAGTCGTCGTCTGGTTCTCATATCACAGGGAATACCCTAGTTTGAGATCAGATGATTGGTGTGTATTGTCTGGTGCATTATTATTATATTATTGGTATTATTATTATTATATCCAAAATATGTGGGCATAAAATATATGTGTGTGTGTCTAAAGATAAAAAGATAAGTGTGTGTAGAGCCATGCTGCATTACAGTACGAGTTGGGCCGGCTCGCCTAACCAACCTCTAACAGAATATCGGCGTGAAATAACAGTATCTATTGCTGTTGCATTTCGTTCGCCGGCACTCGTGATACCCTGGACGTTGCGGGTGTCCTTGGGCGGTAGTGAGTACTTTCCATCAGACTCGCCTGCCTCGCTTACTCGCTGACTCGCTGCCCCCTCTTTTAAAAAAAAAAAAAGATACGCTGGAGATTTCATTCATCATCCCTCAGTTACATTAAAGGAATTAATAAAATAAACTATTTATATTGTTTTTTGTATTATTAATTAGATCCCAATGGATGTGATTTTGAGCAGTACCTATCTATCAACCTAGAATTCGGTATTTGGTCAACAACTTAATAGTCTCAAAAAATAACATACTATTTTTGCAACTATTATAAATTTGCATAGAATAATTTTTGTATCTGTTTTAATTATAGAACAATCTTTAAATCTATCTTAATATAATTTATATTATGTGTAACAGTTGGTGGTCTGTGACAAGACCAGAAATCGGTCAAATGATCCCTTACCATTAAGAAGTTAAGAATAAGAAAAAAAAATTATAGAATTGAATTCTACGATAGAGAATTTTGTTATAAAAACTGAATCACATGAAATAAATAGAACAAGTTGTCGTTATTGGTCAGCCGTGGTTATATTTATTCGAGAATGTTCCAGAAGACGTAAATACCTTGCGAATGTGCCGCAGCCCATGCATCATTGCTACCGGCATGGAAAATTTATATACTGTGTAAACAGCAGTTATTTAGACAAGACGCATGTTCCTAAAGATTGAAGGATAACCCGCGTGAGTGTTGCTACAGATAGTATTAAAATTGTTGAATTTAATCGATAATTGAATTGAATTATCGAAATAATTTAAAAATACACTAAATAAGAACATTATTGGAAACTGCAGATTCAAAAAATCTGTACATAAATTAGTTCAATTGCTACTGCCCCATATAAATAGATAGAAAAACAACGAAGTGTGAACTTTTGCATACTTTTTTGTTCTTTTGTTTTTATTGTTTATTTATAAATTATTGCCTGTCTGTCAGATTCGAGTAAACGAAAGAAGTATGTAAGGATCGCGACGCTTGACGCTCCGTCCTCTCTGACTGTTTAATTGCCTGTTTAATTCCATCTTATTGCTTTTGCTGAGTAGTATTGTGTTGCATAGACTCCTATAGGACTTCGATTACAGCGAACATTTTGTCGTATATTTTTTTTAATTTTTTTTTTGTGTAAGGGCTTTATTAGTGCGCCATCTCATGCGCTCCAATATGGCCGGCAATAGCACGAGCGAAGACATTACGGTTCAGAATGCAATTTGAATGTTTATAAATTCTAATTTCTTAAGTGCTACGTTGATATAAGATTTAAACAGAATATCAGAAATTTTTACAGTTGTACTTTGCATTATTTATTTTGAAGATAGATGCATAATGATGTTAAATGGTTTGTAGCCAATTTTAAATATAAAAAAGTTGGAATCTAATGAGGAAAGCCAGCTTTTTTTATATGTTGTGTTCGAGTTTTAGAGCTTAAAATCTGGGTATTACACGATACTGTCCTACTTCGTTCTATAGCGTCCATAGTACAAGCTTTTAGCTTAGTTTTGAAGCCATACGATAAGTGTTATTGTCTGGACATTCATTGTAAAGAGAAAGCTCTGAAATTTGAAATAAACATATGAGTTGTATAAAACGTAATATAACACTGCAAAGGGATTTTTAATCATTCGGCTCGTTTTTACCCGCGACTTTGCTCGCGTTAATGTTGATTTTGTCAACCAATTCTGGTTGTTGGCCGGTTCAGGTAGAGCTTAAATAGTTGCAAAAAGAAAAAAATTAACTACAGAGTTATAGGTTCTGCCTCGCTGCGAACTGAACACCCCATTTCACCCCCTTTTAAGAGTAGTTTGAAAAAAATAAATATGCATATTTTAATTATTAATTATAAACAATAATTCTGCAAAATTTGAAGCAAATCGGACGACGCAATTAAAAAGTTTCATACAAAAATTACTACACCCCTCACCCCACCCTCTATAAGTTTTTCGCAAGAAAAAGTAGCCTATAATCGTCTCCAGGATCCCATCTATCTCTATACCAGAATTCATCGTAATCAATTTAGCGGTTTAGGCGTGAAAACTTAACAAATAAACAAACAAACGCACTTTCGCATTTATAATATAAGTTAGGATTAGGATTGCAGCAGTCAAAATCAAGCGCTATCGATTAAAACTATCGATATACCTATTTCATATCCAACACTACTCTGTGTTGAATCAGACTTCGGAGTAGCAAAAGAGTAAATTATAGAATAAGGGATGTAAGTTACATTTAGTAACATGTTAATATACATTTTTGAATTCGTTTGATTGGATTCAATTTCATTATTTAATTCAATTTATTCGTATGATATTATTTTTTCTGCTACATAAGGCTTACACGTTTGCCTTTATACTCTACTAATTTAGGAAGTTAGTGACGTTGCAATACGAATTAAATAGTCTATATCATAATATTTGGTAACGAAAAAAAACGCATATTTCTTTGGCGTGACTATATAATTAAAACTGGCCGTTTGAAATGAATGAAAAGAAAATTAAAACTGGCCACATAAAGAAAATAAACTCTTTTTATTGCTGTCTTAATGGTATGTTATATCGATGACGCAACATCCGTTATCTGCTTAAATTACAGTCTGATCTTTTTCATCTCACGTGTCAAAAGAAGTACAGCTTCAAAAGCTTTGTGACAAACTTTTTTTTATGGTTGGTACTGTTAGTAATTGTAGAATATAAATACAGAATCAAACATTTTGGCGTACTTAGAATTCATAAGTGAATGTGTAGGTATAATATACTCAGATATTAATATCAAGTAGGTAGTGAGTAGAAACATTGTAATCGTTTTACGAGTCTGCACTAATCATTGCAATAACAATTCTCTTTTAGCTATCTTTTCAATGAACCAGACGTGTACCTCGAGACAAAACCATATAAGTAGAAAATGAGACTTTTTATAGCTAAAATAGAGTTGACACTTCGCCAATATTTTTTGTAAAAGAAAAGATAAATGTGCAAGAAAATTAATAATAACTACAAAGTAAATTATTAGTTTGTGCGATAAAGTCTGTAATTTTCGTGTTCCCTTCCAAAATTCTGTACATCTGTCACTTACAGGAGATTTTTTAATTTAAGTTATAGCAACCACGAGCAGATTTGATCGTCAGGATGATAACAAACACTAAGTATATTGGAAAATAAAATAAATATACAAGGGATACAGCGTGAAGATATGTATGTATGTATTATAAGTATAAAGAATCCGTATTTTATATATAGCTAATATGTATATTTTTCCAATTTTATATGGCCAATAATTATTCTATTGCGAAAGTTTATTCGGTGTTGGTTAGCTGACCGAGTCCGATCTCTGGCGAAACACGTGTCGATTGGTGGTTTTTGGAGTTTGAGCGAAAAATAGCTGAAGATTTTAGGAATTCATCACATGAAATGGATTTCCGCAAAGTAACACCTGAGTCTATACAATAGTATATTCATATATATATATAAATATTAACAATACACAAATACAAACAAACAATACACATATTAACTATATATTACTTATATATATATAAGCACTCACATACCTAAGTGAAAATGTGTGAGGAGAATGATGAGATTTGAGGATGAGATTGAGGAAGCGAAAGAAGTGTGTAAGGACCGCGACGCTTGGCGCTCCGTCCTCTCTACTACCCCGTTGGGGATACAGCGTGAAGATATGTATGAATGTATGTATATATACGTATAAATATAAATTTATTGAAAATGTTTTTTTTGTCACGCAATCACGTGAAAACTACTAAAGGTATCGGTATGAGACTATGACCAATTGACGCGGAATCGTATGTAGATGGTTTTAGACTATTTATTTTTTGAATGCCATAGACCCTTCACCATTTTTCAAACAAAAATCTACTGTGGGTTAAAAATTTTGCGAGCAGGTAACGGCTTGTAGTGTATTTTTATTTATTTCACATACACAATGCATATGTTTTTATGTAACATTTATTTTCCAATAACATTTTATTATAACATTATGTTTTTAAGCGATAACTAGCATTTTTATGACTATTTTTAGCAATTTTAAAGTAAAAAAATTAAGGTTTTATACTTTTAAATACATCAGTTTTTTAAACCTCCAGTATAGAAAAAATATGTAATTAAATATGACCTTGATGGCACTGTGGTTTGGATGTTGCACCGAAAGCGGAAGGTTCTGGGTTCCGTGTTTCCGGTCGTATCAATATAGAAAATGAAATTTTCTAGATCGTCTCGTGGGTGTACTGGGAAATGCCCCCAGTAGTCGTCGTCTGGTTCTCATAGCACAGGGGATACCCTAGTTTGAGATCAGATGATTGGTGTATATCGTCTGGCGCATTATTAAATAAAAAAAGGAAGTAAATAAATATTAAATTATAGGTTTTGTGGCTCCAAACCAAGGACTAGTCTCCAAGGAACTCCAGAAAAATTTAAAAAAGTGTCGTCGTTTTCAAAATACTAAGTAAGTTGCCACCGATCTATTGAACAATTGAATAAAAACAGTATTTTCCAGATATGCGCTTTACCTTCAACGCCATGTGAAGTGACTTGCGCATACGCACTCTCACGCGAACGTATTGAAAGTATCCGATTATCTAAATGAATATTTGCTCGTTTCACACGAATTGTCTATATGTACTTTGTAGACAATAGGATACATAACATTGTATATAGAAAGTGTATAGGGCGGTTCAAAAATGTCTATACGATTACAGGTTTCAAAGAGTTCTGGGAGAGGAAGACATAGGATTTTGACGAAAGAGGTTCAAAATAAGTGGAACGACGAATGAAAGTGCTGTTTTGTGTCTTGTCTATAGGTTACTCATTTATTCGTTTTAATTTTTTAAGCACAGATCTTCTGCGTTTTTAAGTGTAGATATCTCGGTCCAAGAATCAAAACGGAGATTTAGCTCAGAGCGTATTATGATATACCATAGAATGTATTTTATGTAGGTATGTGTCATGCATCGTATAGGTATGCATTGTAGAAATGTATAATTCTCTAGGTCTTAATATTGTGTGCAGTAATAAAGCATATTTCAAACCGATTGGTTGACTCCTTGGTCTCCGGACCTTACATGGCGACCCTGCCATTGACGAGTAAGCGCCTGCCATGTATAAACTGTGCGTAACTTTGCGAATAAAAATGTGATAAGCGTTCACAACCTTTTGTCTTTATTTCTTCTATACTTATTCTTTCTGCAACAACATAAAATCAACCAGAGTAAAGAAGAAGTTATAATAACACAGAATGCGGCTGTGTCGTCAGCGCTATCTTCCGTTATAGGCTATATAAAATATAAAAGAAGTGCCATTCTCGTTGGATGCGTGTCGAGATGGTCTTTACATCGCAGACTGCCAGCTGCCGCCTTGTGCAAGCCAGATGAAGTGCGTGTGGAAATTTAATAATATCAATATTTTTTTAATTTTTAAATTGTTAGTGTAAAGTGCAAAAAAGATAAGAAAGAGTAGGTATACATGTTCCGTAACTACGGAGAAGTTACAGGAGCACTAAGTTTATTCAATAGTAGTAAACAAATATTTTTGAAGTTTTGTTACAGCAATAAACCAAAAATAGTAGAATTAGTCATTAATATTTATGCTAGAGCGAGCGAGAGCTACTCTTCTATTTAAGAACTTATTACATATATGACAACACAGCTTTTGTCGAAAAAATCCCACACAGCCATATAACAGACGCTCCTGCGAGACAGAACAAGATGACCATCGCAAAATTCGGTAAGCAAATCGAAAATCGATCCTGAAAAAACAAGGATACTTCGAAATTATCCGACACCAAAAACCGCTGATGAGGTTAAACGATTTGTGGCTTTCGCTAACTACTATGGAAAATTTATTCCATATTTAATAGGTAAATTATGTCGTAAAGGTACGAAGTTCGAGTGGTGTGGTGAATGTGAAAAATCATTGAAATACCTTAAAGAATCTTTATGTAATCCACCAATATTACAATTACCCGAATTTTCTGAAAGTAGCGAGTTTATATTACATACGGATGCTTCAAGTAGCTTCAAGAGCTTTAGGTGCAATATTGTGCAATAAAAATGATTTACCAATTACATATGCAAGCCGAACATTAAATAAGTCCGAAAGAAATTACCAAACTATAGAACAAGAGTTGCTTGCGATAGTATGGTCTGTGCGTTATTTTAGGCCTAATGTAGTTGGCAAAAAAATTAAAATTATAACAGATCACAAGCCTTTAGTCTATCTATTTAGTATTAATAATCCATCGAGTGGGATGTTAAAGTTTAGGTTAGTTATGGAAGAATATGACTACACAACTGAATATGTGAAAGGCGCGAATAAAGTAAATGAAGTTGTTATAGTAAAAAGTCATGACAATAATAAATATATGATAATGGTTAACCAATGAAATAAAGGAAAATACAATGTGGCTTGGCCACGTATTTATATAATAAAAGGTATAAGTGAAATAAGGAACGACGACAATAAACGCGTTGTTATAAATGACTTACACTTGCTGCCAACGAGTGGTCATGCAGGCGTTTGACGCATCCTTAATAATATTAAAAAGTCTTATTTTTGGCCAAATATAGACGAGGATGTAGCGAAGTTTGTAAAAAAGTGTGATAAATGCCAAAAACAAAAGCATTCTTTACATACTGAGCAACCAATGTCGATTTCAACGACCGCAGAATCTGCTTTTGACTAAATATTTTTATATATAGTAGGTCCTTTAAATAGAGATTATTATAATTACTCATATAGATATTCTAACGTAATGTGAGCTTAGCAAATTCATTGAGGGTTATCCATTAGAATCTAAGGATAGCGTAAGTGTAGCTGAGTCTTTAGTAAATAACTTTATTCTTAGGTATGGTATACCACGAGAAATAGCCACCGATCGTGGGACAGAGTTTATATCAGCGACCTTGACAGATGTATGTAAATTATTAAATGTCAAACAATTTTTTTCTACATCATATCATCAGTCTATTGGTTCTCTTGAAAATACGCACAAATCTTTAAATGCTTAGAATCCTAGATATTGGAGTGATTAGCCAATCATATTGGTGGTTTTCATACAACACAACGGTTCATACTGAAACAAAATATTCACCATTTGAACTTGTATTTGCGAAACAATACCTAGTAATTTAAGATCTAATATAATATAACCTTTATATAATATCAATAATTATTATCCATTAGAAATAAAATATGGATTACAAAAGACTCATTGCGAGGCACAATGTAATTTAATTAAAAGTAAAGAATTAAGAAAGTGCAGTTATGATGCTTACACAAAACCCTAATGGGTTTTGTGTAAGGAAAAGACATGTTATTGGTAAAAAACGAAACAGGCAATGAATTTAATAATATTTGAGTCCATTTGAAGCAGTAGAAGATTTGTGTCCCAACCTAAACTTTAAAAAAATAATAAGCATGAAATTGAACACAAAAACAGAACTACATTGTATTGTAACTAAAAAAATTGTAATTAATCTGCTATTTAATTTTTACTTAGCTCAAATAGGGCGAATGATGTACTATAAAATGTATTATATGTATGTGTCATGCACCGTATATGTATCGTAGAAATGTATAATTCCCTAGCTCTTAATATTGTGTGCAATAAAGCATATTTTAGACCGATTGGTTGTCTCCTTGTTCTCCGGACCTTACAGTATCCGTTCTTGTTGGCCTAGTTTCTAAACTTTTACTAATACGCATGTCTAAGAGTCACAGTATAATGATAAACAGCTAAACATGACATATTTTTATTTTTACGAATACTAGGAGCAAAAACACTTGAGATTTACGAGTATTTTGCAAATAATTATTTCAGTACTGCAGTATTTTGTATGTCAAATCGGTCATGAGTTGACACGAATTACAGCGCTTACTATATCTGTTTTACTATTGTTTACGCACAATGAGATAAAATAAGAGACGAAAATTCATGACACGCGGTGATAAAAGCAGCAACACATTATGACTCCGTCCACTTTAATTCTTGGTTCGAATTAAATACCTTCAACTCTCCAAATTGAAAATAAAATGAAGGTTTTATAAGATTTTTGGCGTTTAATCACTTTCTATCAGGAGACGCAGGTGAAAAAAAAAAATAGATTATATCATATATCTATAGATACAGAAATATGTGCGGTGTCACCCTTGCGGACAAAATAAGCAATGAAGAGATACGCAGTATGACAGGGTTGCACGACAGTGTTATTGAAAAAATTAAGAAAGGAATGAGATGGTTCGGGCACACGGAAAGAATGAGTGATGAAAGACTGACGAAGAAAATCTATAGAGCGAAAGTGAGTGGTAAAAGAAACCTAGGATGACCAAGGCTGACTTATGAAGATCAAATAGCTGGGGCGTTAGCCGACGGAAATGTCAAAAGCACTCGCATACCTAGGCGAAAATGTGTGAGGAGAATGATAAGATTTGAGGAAGCAAAAGAAGTATGTAAGGACCGCGATGCTTGGCGCTCCGTCCTCTCTGACTACCCCGTTAGGGATATAGCGTGAAGATGCATGTATGTATATTACGATGTGTCCGATGAAATTTCAGTAGATCCATAAGAGCAATACGTTTGTTAACATTCCGAGCTAAAAGATTCGCTATATCCTGATTGGGCATGACCTAAAACGATTGCATTCCACGCCACTAGTGGCGCTGTCTCTACCCTTTATGTTCAGGGATGTTAGATGTCAGAAGATAGCTGCGTCAGAAATTACCATACGTACTATTGTGTCGAAAAATTATAACACTATAGCAATTAACGAAAAACTGCATGCACATGAAACTATGAGTAGAAGTAATAAGAGTTTCATACATGTTAAACAATAGCAGTTTATTATATTTTGTTAAGGACTTTGGACATCCTTTGCAATCAATATTATACCTAACTACTGCGAATGAATCGTCAGATAGCATGAGTAGACGGTGCATGGTTTAATAAAATATTATTTGCAACAGATTGGAAATAAAAGCTATTATTAAAGCTATCATTAGCAACAAACACTAGCGTCAGATCAATAAAATTACAATAATTATTGGTTTTATTACAACTAAACAAACTCTACTTTTACGAACGTGAAGGGAATCAGCAGAGCGAAGCCAAGTATGTATCTGCTTTTGAATCAGAAGTCCCCTACGATTTGTTTCATTTTAAGTTTATTTTGATCGATTTGGTCGTGCGTATGAAAAAGTAAAAATGCGTTACTATCGCGTTACATTATAATATAAGCGAAGGCTTAAGATATATTGTTTTAATATGTTGCATTGGAATATAATTTTTTTTTTTTGAGTTTTGAACTTGCTTTTGCTTTTGCTTCAAGCTTGCCTGGTGTGTAGATTCAGAGAAACAAGTGTGGATGTTACATACTCGTTTAATACTAAATTAAATATAAGAAAAAACACTGCTTTTTGAATACAATTATATTACTCGAGATCATCGTGCTCATTACAAATAAGAAATTATTATTTATATGCTGAGATTAATTAATAATAGTGATACAACAATGTAGTCGAGTTTAACGTGGTCTCGAATGAAATTCTACACGCAAACCAATGGTAGGGTACTTACAGTGGGAGTCCGCCAAGTCGCATTATCGCTTCCTAACCACCAACAATGGTTTTAAGCGCGTCTAATCAGGAAAAGATGGTATCTGCTAGCACTGGCCTAGGTGCCTGATTGTTGTGTTACATTCCTATGCAATAATTAGTTTATATTTTTATACATGTGTAAATATATATAATGAAGGTAAGATTAAGCTTCAAAATTGAACTACAAAGTTTTATGCTGGTCTAAAGACAAAGAAAAAAGTGACAAAGGCTCACTTTCCAGCACAGGCCGTATAAACCGAAAGTTAGTTTTAATATAAGCTTTTTTTGGCGAGCACAGTATTGTGCTAATAATTTAATCAGACAATTAGATATTGGTATCAATATTGAAAACGTGAAAACAATTAAGCGTATAATTATTGCAGGTTACGGTTCTCCAACTTCATAGTTATTTCCACCTGATTGTTTTTGTACGTTATTAATTCTCTAAACTGTTATTATTTTTTCTTTTTGCCTTTTTTTCTGCTCTTTCAACTGGTGTTACTTAATGTTTGAAATTTTAAGTTGTTGCTATTAGTGAAACTTTATAATCGGCCTATTGTTATTTTATATGTTTGATTATATTGTTAGGCTGTTAAGTTTCCAAAGAAATAAAATACATATTAAGGACCCTTTTCTTTTGTATTGTTTACAACAGGTCCTCTTTCGGACTACTAGCGACCTGCCATACTCATATCGTTTATTACGTCAGTTTTGAAGTGCACTTGATCATTACAATGTTTATGTATTTATTTATTTTTTATTTAATGAAATATAATATAATGAAAAATGTATTTCGAGAGTATGAATGAATTATTTGATATGAACAGTAAATGAGGTATGTTGAAGGATGGGATGAAGTGATGAATTTATTCATTAAGTAATCACCCTATGTTGACTTATTAAATTCTTTCATCTCGTTGATGATACATCTTATATGCTTCTTAAACGAATCTAATGTAGATTCTTTGTTGGTAATTTTGATTAAATCGTAAGGGTCTATTCTAATATTGTCGCATATAATCTCATGTTCAAAACGTGTTTTCTGAACACGGGGGCATTGTTTCATAACATGCTCTACGCTTTGAATTGAAGCTTGATCACATGGGCATTTGTCTTCATTCAGTATCTTGAATCAAAATAAGTATTCCTTATGAAACTGTGGTTTGTAAGCACTTGTGTGATTGAAAATTCTGGTTTAAGGCTAGCGAGCACCGTTTTTAGTGTGTGTATCTGGTAAGGTACTGACCCTTTGCTCTGAGTTTCTTGTCGGCTCTTCTCAGTGTCCAGGTTTTCTTTTCGAACCGAACTAAAGTAGATTTGACGTTCAAAAATACTTTGCATTTGGGTTTACTTGAGTAAATTGATTTGACTTTGACTTTGACTTTAGTAAACGTGAGCGGCTGTATCATCTGCCTCTAGATACCCCCAGGAAAGAAAACTGTTAGTAATATCAATATTAAAAAGACGTTTCTTTGTTATGACGTTTAAAAATATGCAATTCATTAAATATAATTTTAAATTATGTAATACATAGCTATATAATATTTACATAAAGAATTCGAATAATTAAAGCAGTCGCCCTTCAAGAGAAGCTTTTGATTATCACCTCATGCATTGCAATGGATATATCATCGTTCAATCGAAGATTTAGGCAGATCTTGATCATCCTCAGGAAATGCCAGAGTGATGTTCTGATCTCTGGAATTTTCTCTAGAATGCTTCGTGGAGAAACAAAACAAATGTCAATCAACAAGTTCGAAAGTTCGGGCAGACGATAGCAAAAAAAATTACGAATTATTCATGTTATAGAAATACTGTGAATACCGCACAACGAAGATATACGTGTACTTAGCGACACTTGAACTCCAAATCGATTTTCGATAATTTCATTTTTCTAAACCTGCTGGAAATCGAACTGTTTGAAATTCCAATGTATTTCACCTTCATCAACAAACTATCACACCTTATTGTGGGCAAAATCGTTAGAGGATGCCCAGCCTCTTTGAGGAGAGACTGATGATGATAATAAACTGCCGTGATAGTTGAGATTAAACTGGCGTTCCTATTTTCCGTCACGGAGAAGCAAATACGCCCTCCCTGTATCCTTATACAGCTTTGACAACGCGGACTACACGTGCTGTTTTCATCTCGGGGTCGCGAAGAATAGACGGTAAGAGTCTCCGTTACGATGGTCTGCAACCCTAAACGCCCCTCTGTAGTTTCTTTTACGACAGGCAAGTGATACCGCAGTGTTATTCTTTTTGAGCGCCTTTTTAGTAACGCAGGAAAAATCTTTACAATGTATCCGGATCCCTGGGAATATGATTGGGATATGTGACGTTTTTACTCACTGATACTCTTGCAGTGGTCGTTCTCTTTTTGTCTTCCTCAACATTATATCAGTGATTGGTCACGATAGTGATTCCATAATTGAAGTGGACGTTAAGTGGTGAGCGGCTCGTTACTGTGACCAACCAACCGTGCGCTGATTTGTGGCGCACATATCCTTAACCTTGTGGAAGACACGTCTTGTTTAATGACTGTTACGGAGTTTTTGTTAAGGCCAGTGTGCGTTAGTAGCGATTTATCAATTCAACCATCGATGCTATTGCTGGAGGATTGATGTATTGGATTTCGTAATAATATAGGTATACCACAACATATGTATATGTTGTATATATATTTTATAAGGCCAACGTGTCTATTGAAAAATCAATTGGTCTATTGAAAAACCTAAAGATATAAATGTAAATTTTTCTATTAGGTTTTAGTGATATTTAAGCAAACAAATGAACAACAATTTAAAAATGTTTTGCCTGTATCATTGATTTACTCATAAATATATTCAATTATAAACACGGCAAAATTTCAATATCGCTGATGCAAAATATAATGGCAGGTACCCTTATTAAAAGCTTTTATCTACGACAGTACCTTACAATCTTTATGGATCTATATTTTACAATTATGATTCAATGCTAAAAATATGAGGAAAGCTGGATTCATTTCTATCAAAAACAGCTAGAAACATCATTTAATAAAAATTTAGGAATATTACAATGTTACAGATAAACACGCAGATTACGTTGTCAAACTTACAATACCTCTCTTTGTACAATTAATATAACATATGTATCAATTTTAATAGTTTTGAAAGAAAGTATTAAATGTCTTTATAATAAAGAGCAAAATAAAATTACCAACGCGATAAAAAAAGTTTAAAAGTAACACAGAAACAACATTACCGTTAAGCCATTAGAACCAAAAATCTTTTCTAATATTGGACGTTATGTTTCCGCGATCGTATCTTTAAAAGAAGTACGCAGGAAGGAAGACAGATATTTCAATGGCGACACGACAAACCCCATTATATCATCACGCCGCTGCCAAAGTGAGCAGCCACGCGGAACGCCCCCGGCACCAGGCACATTGTCGATTGTGTTTGTATGTTTTATAGTTGAATAGCATGTAGTTTTGTGGACACAGATTTTTGAAATTGAAATGTTATTATAGGTCTTCATACGAGCGAAGGAAAAGAATGATAACCCACGTATGTATATTTCCTCACATAATCATATTATGGAAATACATAAACGAACAATAGAATTAGTAATAGAACTACGACTTAATACTTTTAAAATTAATACTTTCCACTAAAAATGTACTGTTACCAATTTAAGCCATATTTAACTATTAATTATCTCAATAAATTTACTCTTTTTTAACTTTAAAATTAACATTTTTCGCACTTTTTTTTTAAATTAAATCGTATGCAACAGCTGAATGAAGTCATTGTCGAAATGACAACAGAAATTAAATTAGAAAAAATTATACACAAAATTGTATTCTAATAATACAAACTTACATAATATTTTTTTCTTAATCCTTTAATTCTTAATAATTATTTTAGTGTCTTTGTTTTTTGAAGTTGTTATTGTTTTGAAAAATGAAGTGGTGACATTTTATCGTAGGCATTATGTTTTTATACCCATAACTAGTAATTTATCGTTGTGTTTACTAATTTTAAAATGGCTTCATCTGCATCTATCAAATTATTCCATGGAAATTTTAGCCTCAGAAGGATGTTTGCGATATATAGAAAAACAAAGCAGAATTTTTTCACAGATCTAAGATTTTTAGATACATTGTTTGTGCGATAGAAACCAACTCGTTGGCACGTTCGTTTGTATATCTATCTTTTAAGCCGAGGGTCGAGGGTTAGATTCTCGTCCTGGTCAAGTTTTAATTTTAGGCGCAGCAGTATTGCCACTGTGTGGGGGGGCGGGGAGGGGGGTATATATTCAAATTTAGTTCCTATACCTCATTTTGCTCTCTTTTAACGTATATGTTATATACATTAAAAGAGTAATATATATACCTACTTTAAAGTATTTCCACCCCAAATATTTCGCTTAACAGGGTGCAATACTGGCGACCTCCGTGACGCAACGGCTTAACGCGTTGGAAAGTAAATGGGTCTTGCGGGTCCAATTCTCGCCCCGATTCTGGGTGTTTATGTATAATATGTATTTATTTAAAAAAGAAAAGTATATAAGTAGTGTATCAGTTGTCTACTGCCCATAACACAAGCGCTATGCTGCTTACTTTGGGACTAGATGGCGCTGTGTGAAATGTCTGTGTACTTATTTAAAAAAGTACATTTTCATAGTATCCACGTTACCCGGTTTTTGAGAGAAATGGCTGTGACAAGCCATTAGTGTGCTATAAGCTGTGATAACCCATTTAAAAGTGGTATAGCCATGCTAGTGCGTCGTGCAGGTCTACGTTGCGCACGTAAGGAGGGGCACCGGTGGCCCTGCGCATGAATCGATTTTGAATTACTTGGAGGGAGTTGATATGAGCGGGTGCAGCGTGAGCAAATACTACGCTGGCGTACGTCATGATAGGCCTGACGCACATTTTGTATAAAGAGTGGTAGAACCATACTACACTGCAGCACAAATTGGATCGGCTCGCGCGGTGAGATACCACCCTGTCACAGAATATCAGCGTGAAATAACAGCATCTATTGCTGTTGTGTTTCGTTGGGTGAGTGAGAGTGCCGGTGAACAATCTGAGGGTTAGTAGTTGAAATGGCAATAGGCAGCAAGCAGTGTGATCTACTTCGCAGTGTATATGCGACTGCTTTTGACTTTTCGCCAGCTAACACACTGGGTATTATCCTACGATATTCCTCAATTATTATTTTTCATGTTTCCAATCTTCCACATTTTTAATTTCACAGTACAGTACAGTGATACAAATTTGAATGTTAATGTTAATTAGTTCAAAACAAGTGAGTTAACAAGATGAACTCACATTATACTAGGTTATTTCGGAAGCATGTGTAAATACGAAAGGGTATTGACATGGCAACGGAAAACTTGCGGTCTACAACTTCGCCAAAAGCCAATAGTTCTAGTATAAAATCTCAAAGTTTAAACAAAAATAAAGGTGAGGCAACCCTAATAACAACGTTTTCCCGTCGCTAGCAAACATTTGGAATATAGGCCATAATGATAGGGTTGTTCAATTTTTTTTCAAACAACAACAAAACAAAATGAACGTATATCGTAATTATTACATCTACAATAGTACAACAGTGAGACGTTAGGGCCCCGGCGGGTTTATACCCCCTTTCACAATAATCAGAGAACAAGCAAACAATCTACTTAATGATAAGTGGACTAGGTCCGTGGACATTCATAACATCAAGGCTAGGGAGCACTTCAGATTGTAAACGCGTTGGAAAGCCTGAAAACTAATATTTGTGCCTCTTGTGCCAGACATTTCACTGGGTGTCTCACTCTCCACATCGGAACACTACAGCTCAAGCAGTGCTGTTAGTGGCAGGACAAGCGAGCAAGATGATGATAGCCTCGGACCAAGTATCAAAACGGACGGCGCTTTTGCTCCAAGAGCGTGTCCGTTTTTTGATGAGCTATTTTCTAGACTAACTAATCTGCGTGATTAGGAAAGTACCGCAATAAAATAATACAAAGCTGAATCAGGCATATTTTTATTTTCGTGAATACTGAACCGACTGACTTGACTGGCTTGTTGGCGCAGTGGCATATGTATCTGCTTTGCAAGCTAGGGTCCCGGGTTCGATCCCCGGACAGGTCAATTTAGGAAACGAACTTTTCTAAATTGGCTTGGAGTCTGGATGTTACTGGGAACTCCCCCAGTTCGTTGTGTGGTACTGTTACCGGGCGGGTCCTGAAGAACTTTTTTAAAAGAAAATGTTCTCTTGAGAAAGACGTAATTTATTTCAATTTTATAATTGAATAACTTTGAACAACAATTGAACTTTAGTATGTGTCCATCGCGACGTTCAAAACCAGACTGTCGTAAATATGAAATCAGAATTATGAGGAAATGCTAAAGCGTTACGTAATTTGCAATTGGAACTTGATTGCAACGTCATCAAAATAGTTAGTATGCAATTGCAATTTACTCGCTATTATAACAGTACCCATAGTATAAGCTTACTGCTTAGTTTGGGGTCACACAATCTGTGTAATTGTCTATTATTAGCCAAAGCATTTAAGATTTATAAGTATTTTGCAAATAATTATTTCAGTAATGCACGTCAAGTCAGTCATTAGCTGACACGAATCACACCGACAGTACCGCGTTGCCATACTTACTATAACTATTTTTCTCGTCGTACGTACGTTCAATAAGATATAAAGAGAGACACGAAAGTTCGTTCGATACGTGGTGTAAGAGCGGCAACTCATTATGACTGCGTCCATTACGATTTTTGGTCCGAGAATCCGGAGGAACAAGGTCCTACCACCCGCAAATTAATATTGCAAATTTAAATTTTTTCCTCGTATGTTGAAAATCAACTGACAGACATAAGTAATTCAATAAAATTGAACAGAAACCTAAAAATTATGAACCTGTGGATTTAAAATTAAAGCCACAAGTTCCTGTCGCTGCGTTTAAATATTAGTCTACATTGTTTTCGAAGTTGTTCAACGGTTGGTTGGGTTTCTGAATGATAATGGTTCGGAATCAATCAAACTGCCACCTTTGGGTGAGTGTTTCGTTCAGGCCAGTTGCTGCGAATCTAATGACCTGTGACCTCATAGTTTTGGTTAGTTTAACATCATTGTTGGTTGCCAAGTATTTTTATAGAGCGTGCAGTGGAAAAATATTCAATGGGAATTTGAATAACAATTGGAAGCTATAATTCAGTGTGTAATTTTCCGATCAACTATTTGATTTTTGTATAATGAATTGAAGAGAAAACCGTATGAATTGAGATACGAAATTTTAATTATGTCATGGTTTCAAAGTAAATCTGTGGACATGTTTTAACGATCGAATTTTTTGTCAATATTTGTATTAAGTTTCAGACTTGTTTGAATAAAATTGTTTTTATACACAGATCTTCACGCTGTATCCCTAACGGAGGAGTAGCGAGGACGGAGGACCAAGCATCGCGGTCCTTACATACTTCTTCGTTTCCTCAAATCTCATTATTCTCCTCACACATTTTTGCTTAGGTATGCAAGTGCTTTTAACATTTCCGTCGGCTAACACTAGCTATTTGATCTTCATATCTCAGCCTTTGTCTTTCTTGCCTTCTTTTACCACTCGCTTTCTCTTTCTTTTCGCTATAGATTTTCTTCGTCACTCTTTCACCACTCATTCTTTTTATGTATGTGCCCGAATCATCTAAGCATTTCTTTCTTCATTTTTACAATAATACTTTCGTGCAACCCTGTCATACTGCGTATCTCTTCTTATTGTTTTTATAATATGACATTTAATTTTATGATATGACATGTAATTAATTTTTGTAAGTTTATAATTTAATTATTAATATTCAAATTAAATCTAAAACGTTTTTTTGCAAAAAAAAATACGTTAGTTTGTTTCACTAAAAAAGCTATCGAAAAATATCTAAAATATTTCAATCTTATTTTCACTACCTTTTTAAAGCATTTTCAGACGTCAGTTGTATCGAAAAAGAAAATCTGTTTTTGACACCTTAATAAGAGTCAAATATAAAAACCGTAGTTAGTTTAATCGCTTTCTACTGTTTTATACAAATCGTTTGGTTATGCCTAATTAATTTATTATTACTCAGTTAAGTTAAGGCATTTGATCCGCAGGAAGTAATATATATGCCAACATACATTTCAGAGGATTGCGTTACCCTCTTTCTTTTCTTCATAACCGAGTAAATTCACAATGCAATCACAAGATGTAATTAACGATAGAATAACTTCGTGACAAACAATATATGTCTACGTATCTACATACGTAGCATTATAAAATTGCTTCGAATTACGGCAGCCATTAGAGAAATCATCCAAGTGCGATTGGTGACTGATTACAAAAGATAAGACAGCATTGTCGCAGATAGCGCATGTACAGGAGGACGTAATTACGTAATTATAGTTATTATTAATGTGACTATAGCTATAGAAAAATATTTGACATGCGATAATAGAATGAACTTGCTTACTGTTGTTATATTATCTATACATATAATAAAGCAATAGAAACCGTGTGTCTGTACACTGAATAAATTTATCAAAAAATGAATGTAAGCGATAAAAAAAGAGTAACAGAACACAAAAAAGCACTTTTTTCATATTTTAGTCTGTCTATCTATATGTACACGTAAATTTCCAAAACTACTGAACTGATTTTCTTGCGGTTTGCGGCGCGATTTGCTTGCGGTTGCGGAGCATCATTTAGGGTTGATTTCATTGAAATCAGATGATAGTAAAAAAGTTATCGTTATTTAAAGATAATTTTAAATTCGCCGCTCGCCTGTTACAGGTTGCGTAATGAAAGCGACTTTCGCGCAGACAAAGTCGCGGAATCATTCGTAGCTTCGTGTATGATGACAATGTCATGTTGTTGGATGAAGAAGAATTCAACACATCGAATGTTCTTTAATATTGTCCAAATCGAGAACCATTTTTAATTTCATCTGCCAATATTTTCCCAGTATAATTGCTGTGACTTACGGACAGACAGACGGACGGACGGACATGACGAAATTGTAAGGGTATCGCTTTTTTATTTGACTACGCATCCCTAATATATGAGTTATTGGTTTCTAAACTCAAAGGGTGGGGTCAGAGCTCTCTTTGTCGCTCTTAGTACAGGACAATGACGTCACGGCATAGTGTGTCAGCGGCGTTTTCCTCTGTTCCATACTGTCATTTCAATAACAGGGGCTAAGCCTCTACTATTGAAATGAATATTTATATGTTCACGTACAAGCAATGACACAATTACAATATAAGAATTTTAGTTTCGACACTAGGATACCCTGTGTAAGATAAACTGTCTATTATTTTGAATTATTTTGATTTATTGTATGCAACTCATTTCAGTTTTAGTTATGAAGTTTTCTGTTACAATTAACATTATATTAAAATCACGTGTGATACTTGACGGATAGCTCGTGGCCGTGAGAACTTAAGAAGGCAATGTTACTTTAATTTTAATGTTTTAATATGAGTGTTAATGTGGACATTTTAAGTGTTGCTCCGAGAAACAAACTACAAATTTACAGTGACTAAAATTTAATGCAAGCCAAATTCTATTCAATCGCTTTGAAATAAGATAGGAATGTAAAATCCTCGCACGTAGATTAAAACTTGTTGATAAGCGATTTTTTCTGAATAAATGTGGAGAGATTTGTGCGGCGATTTAGAAGTTCAAGGGAAATCAAGACGTTATATTTGATAGAGCGATAAAAATATTTTATGTCACATATTCGAGCTATGATTCACCTCGAACCTCTGAGATGTGTATCAGTGACACATATGTTTGCGCTATGTCCCTAACGGGGAAGGCAGAACAGTGCGCTGAAATGGCACTCTACATAAATTCTACTTATTTCTTCCACTTACATTAAGAAACAGGATTTCCTTGATAGATTAAGAGACGCTTCATTAGGGAATATTATACTTAGGGGCATATACAATATATTAAATACATACATACTCCCCTTCTTATTTTTCTCATATAAGGTACTACTAATTTATTTAAAAAGTTAATAATTAACTTTAGTATATCTCCGATATTGAATAATAGTGGTTATCAGATACTTTGTGTCTGATGTCGTTTTTGTGACGTTATTTTGATTTTTTATAGAATTGCGTATTTTGAACAACCTATGGCAAAAAGAAGTGTCGAAAACTGATGCTAAAGTCTAATTTTCTTCGTTTGCCTGTCTGTGTGTTGGTTTCAGCGTTGTAGCTCTTGATGATGAATTTTTCGAGTTTGATTTTTTTTCAAGTTTGACGGAAGTAGGTCTGGATTATTTCTTGTTTCGGGGTTACTAAATTTTTTATTCTAATGAAACTACGTGCATTTTACTTTAATTATACAAATAACAATATAATTATTCGTTCTGAGTTATAAAACATTTTTTATTTGTATTCGCAAACAATTTGTAACTGAAACTAATTTCAAAGTAAGCGAATAACAATAGGTAGTACTTATTTCTCTAACAAACTTTCTTTTAGCATTCTAGACAATAACGTTGGTATGGACTCAAAGAATACCTTCAAAATGAAGGCTAATGAAGGCTTTTTAACTGTTATTAGGCAATAAAAAGTGTAGAAGAAAAACAACTAATAATACTCTCCATACAATCATTCCCAAACTGGCCGCATACTCGTACGTATGTTGTCCGAACTCTTTCGAATTTGAATTCATTCGATGTATTTTTCGCACCTTGAAATGAATCTGTATGAAGCTGGAATTCCAAAAAAATGTAACGAATATCTATCTATATATATATAATGAAAGTTTTTTTCTTTGACCGCGATAAACTTGAAAACTACTGGACCGATCGGCATGGGACCATGACCATTCGACGCGGAATTAGTTGTAGATGGTTATAGGCTACTTATTTTTTGAACTCCATAGACCCTTCACCATTTTTCGAACAAAAATGTACTATTACGTACAAAATTTTCACTTACGTCCAGCGAAGCGAGCGGGAATCGCCTTGTTTTCCGTATAAAAAAAACACTTACGACCTTACTAATAAACGCGGCACAAACGTAGAATGGTTATGACAGTCTTCTGTCATACTCAAGCTTATGAACAAGAGAAAATGATGGAAAGGGATGAAAACTTATTCCGAATAACCTCATTGTCATTTTTATTAGTAAGTAGTAATGTAAAACGAGAATCCTCAAAAAGCCAATCAATTAACTGAAAAGAGATTAAAAATTGTTATTAAACGTACGTTAATTGAAAAATCATACTAGAAAAATTAAATCGACTTAAGAAAGTAACACTGAAAAGTACAAAATAACCTTTACTAATCAAAACTCAAGTACAAAAAAATCTTTATGCACACGGTACAAATACCTATACAGTTAAATTCGACAGTTACTGAAGTCGGTGCCAAGCCTACCAAACTACTGAACTTTCTGTTGTTGCACATTGACTTGGAACCGACTTCAATAACTGTCGAATTTAATGAAAAAGGTATTTGTATCGTATGTATAAAGTTTTTTTTTTGTATTCGATTTTTGATTAGTTAAGAATAGTTATTTTGAACTTTTCAGCGCTTCTTTGTGAAGTCGCTTTAAATTTTTCTTAGAACGTTTATTAGGTCTACCTCTTGAGTTACCTTAATCTAAATAAATATCTAGTGTGGGCTTACCATTACCTTCTTTTATAATCATGCAATGGAATCATGTACAAGATATTGTCAATATAAATAAAGGTCTTCGAAGTCCAACCTCCAACATCAGTGAAATTTAAATGGGAGCACCTTTCAAACAAAAAAATCATTTTTCAAATCAACCCACAATTGACGAAGTTGTCGGTAAACATACATAAAAAAAGCTACTTTTTTGAAGTCGGTTATAAAGAAATGATTTCACCGAAGATGCGACTATCTATCTGTCTAGAATAAATCTTCTCTGGATCTGTATTTATTAGCTTTCCAAATATTGTGTAATAATGTATTGTAACACGATATAGAATATATTATGATACCAGAATGAGTCTTTTACCGGTTCTGCTCAGTGCAAGTTTTAATCTGAACCCACGGTACAGTTAATGTTTAATATATCTACCTATTTGAGTTCTCCGTCAGTGTGCAGTGCCGTGCAGAAGTACAGCGCCCAAGAACTTCGGACAACTTGTGGAACTTCGTTGCGTTCCACAGTGGACTATGACTGCGCCTTTTGTGAATCAAACCCACCCATAACCTAATAATAATCGCAGGGATGTGGGCATCAGGAAGAATTTACTCGCGTTACTAAAATAAAAAGTAGATAAAAGATTGTCAGACACACTCTAATTTCGGATTCGGGTTAACATTAATTTAAATTTTAAAAGGACTTAAATAAAAATTGTGTCCAAAATACCCGTTGTCTAATTTTCTGTTTTTCAGTCTGGCTTTGCCTTACAAATTTGTCTCTATATTAGGTGTAAAGGTGATGAAATACGGTGGCTAGGATTTATGGACGGACACGCGGACAGATACATATGACGAAACATTAGGAGTTCTAATTTGGCGAAGAAATTCGATTCTGCAGTATACGCAGTTAAAAAAATGCGGCAAGTCACTGACGAAACCACGGCGAGATTAGTCTATTTCAGTTATTTCCATAGTCTGATGACACGGGATTTTACTTTGGGGACATGCCGCTGATGTCAACACAATTTTTGTACTGCAGAAGAGTACTTATTCGTGCAATTTAGAAATCCGCACTAAGAGTATCATTAAGGAATAATTTAAAAAAATCAATATTTTAACACTGACATCACAATACATATATGAAAACCTTATTTCTGTTAAGAAACATATAATTATTTAAAAAGAACAGTCATACTCATAGTTTTAATATTAGGAATAGAGATAAACTTGCAAATCGTGTGTCTTCAAAAGTCACTGGCTCATTTAGGGGTCTATGTGTGCGTTTTTACAATAGAGTCCCAGTCGTTATACAAAATTTACCTTTAGATAAATATATATAAAATTTAAAGAACAAATAGCACACAAAACGTTACTATAAAATATCTGAGCTCCTAGATGACGAAAAGCCAAGGGATTGACCTGGTCAGTTACGACCTAGCTTATGTTTCTTTTTTTTTGGTTTTGAATTTTGATCCATGATACATATAATTTTAATTAATAATAATGAACAAATAATTGAATTGTATAAATGATATTTTAAATGACTAGTTTTATATAAATTAATTTGGTGTATGACATAATATCTATATTTTCTTACGACGACATATTTCGAGTGTAATTCAATTTACCTACGAAATAAAAGCAAAAAAAAATTAATTTCTTGGCTATGAAACCCCAAATATTAAAGAAAGGGCCACACATCTTAAGAATTTGAGAGCTCTATCTACCTCCAAAAATCTATATTAGTTTCACATTCTGTGGAACGGCTCGTTCCTTCTCAACTCACTCATATATGACAAGAGGCCTGTGATTAGGATGTACCTATATAAGCTTATAGTATTGCTTGCCTTAATAAGTTTACCAAAAGAAGTCATCAATCATGATGGTAATAAAGCGCTCTTGCAGATGAATTTATTCAAATTTGAACTCCATTGCTTTGAATTACGAGTTCGTAACGATTTTTCAGTTACTCCCATTGTATACGCCAGCGTGAGTCACACAGATCCAGTTTTAATGGTATAAAATTGTTAGTTCCTCTTGAAATAATGTCAATTTATTTGATGGTTATTTTCACACTACTAGCTCCATTGTAATGAGTCATCTTTGTTATATTCGGCCTATATTTCACTATTTAAAAAGCTATATGTTTCAATATGCAGTATACTATAAGGTTATTTGGAGTTTGATACGTTCACATAAGTTAAGTCACGCGGGAGTATTGAGTATGTTACAGCCGGATTGTTATTATTTTGTTTGCTCTTCATCATTATTATCACTCTATATCATTATTATACTTAACTAACGGTCCGGTCCGACTTCACCCGGATTGAGTACGTAATGTTAGGTCTTTACCTATGAAATTGCCGTTTAGTATACAAAAAGTTAAAGCACCCATTTAAAAAGAAACATTTTTTTTCTATTAATCAAAGTATGCACCCATGCTATCGATGCATCTCTGTCAGCTCAGTGCTAATTTTTCAATTGTTTCAATCTTGAAGAAGGCAGGTGTACAGGAGGCAACTAACTCTTCAAAGGCATTTCGTACTGCCTCTCGGGTATAAAACTTTTTTCCTGCTAAGAAGTTGTCCAAATTTTGGAAAGTAGAATTCTGTTGGCACAAAGTCCGTACTGTTGAGAAATATACAAATGTAGTGAAAACAAAACATTAATCAATAAAAAAATGACTGAATTTGAAAATAAAATTCCATATTTTTAAAATAAAATTCATTTGTATTTAAAATTTATAATGTATCCTTCAAATATTGAAAGAATTGTTCAAATAGGTTCAGTGGTTCCAGAGATTATCCTCCATATCTAACACTGCTAAAATGGCCATCCACAATGCGGTGTCGGTGCCAACTTTGTTGTACGGTAGTGAGGCCTGGATATGCCCGAAATCGAGTGAAAGTATAATAAATGTTGTGGAGATGCGGTCTCTCAGAAATATGTGCGGTGTCACGCTTGCGGACAGGATAAACAATGAAGAGATACGCAGTACGACAGGTTTGCACAACAGTGTTATTGTAAAAACGAAGAGAGGAATGCTTAGATGGTTCGGGCACTTGGAAAGAACGAGTGATGAAAGACTGACGACGAAAATCTACAGAGCGAAAGTGAGTGGTAAAAGAAGTCAAGGAAGACCAAGGCTGACTTATGAAGATCAAACAGCTAGAGTGTTAGCAGACGGAAATGTAAAAAGCACTCGCATACCTAGACGAAAATGTGTGAGGAGAATGATGAGATTTGAAGAAGCGAAAGAGGTGTGTAAGGACCGCGACTCCTGGCGCTCCATCTTCTCTGACTACCCCGTTAGGGATACAGCGTGAAGATATGATATGTTATATAAACTTAAAGTCCGCTCTCTCTCTTTATAATATTAAATGTAGATACAGAGGCGTCCGAGTGGTGTTGCTCATGTACAGGCGTTTAGAGAATATAAATTAATAATACCGACTATTCGCCCATTTCTCTTCTTCGTTATTCCTTCCTTAGGATTCAAGTTATCTCCATACGAAATTTCGTCGCAATTGAATGGTATGGCAGCGCATAAAATACGAACAAACACACAAACATTGATTTTTATATGTATATTAGACTAACTGATGCTGGCGACTTCGTCCGCGTTTTTACTTTTAAAATAGCCTGTGTTCTTCCTCAGGATTCAAACTATTCATACCAAATTTCATCGCAATCGCATGAACGTTGAAACAAAAGTTGATTTTTATTAAATTATGTACCTCCTCTATGTTGTCTATGCTGACGACCTCCGTGGCGCAACGGCTAAGCGCGTCGGGAAGTAAACGGGGGTTGCAGGTTCGATTCCCGCCCCGAGTCTGGGTGTTTATGTATAATATGTATTGATTTACAAAAGAAAAGTATATAAGTAGTATATCAGTTGTCTAGTACTCGTAACACAAGCGCTGTGCTGCTTACTTTGGGACTAGATGGCGCTGTGTGAAACGTCTGAGGATATTATTATTGTTATTATATTATTATTATTATGTAGGAGTACATAGATTTTAGATTTAGAGTGAGTGGTGTAATGTCTTTTAAAAAATTTAAATTACAAAAGTCAAGTGGGTCATTTTTGGACAACTGTGTCCGTTTTTATAATAAAATTCCTCAAGAAATTATTCAATTAACGGAAAAGCAATTTAAACTTGTTATTAAACGCATACTGATTGGAAAAGCATACTACAAAGTTAGCGATTTCATTGAAGAAAAAACAATAATCTGGAAATAGTCTTCTCTGCACACGCATTTACTGGCTTTATGAATATTGTATTTTAAATAACTATTGTAGAATGATGTTGAAAATATGATACCTGACTGAGTTTCTTGTCAGTTCTTCTTAGTCTTCGGGTTTTCTTTCCGAACCGAACTAAAGTAGATTTGACGTTCAAAGATACCTTGCAATTGGGTTTACTTGAATAAATTGATATGACTTTAATTTTGAGAGCCATGCTTCCATGCTGGTTCGTGTGAACTAAAATCGGCCGATTGTATGGACTAAATTAGATATTGGTTTGACTCATAACCGTAACTAATAAAAGCAAACACTGCGTTGACTAAACTTGTCATCGATTTAAATATTAATTTTGATTATATATGTATCATGTACAGTCTCGCTATATAAATAATATATATATATAAACATAACATAACATAACTTCACGCTGTATCCCCTACGGGATAGTCAGAGAGGACGGAGCGCTAAGCGTCGCGGTCCTTACATACTTCTTTCGCTTCCTCAAATCTCATAATTCTCCTCACACATTTTCGCCTAGGTATGCGAATGCTTTTGACACTTCCGTCGGTAAATACTCTAGCTATTTGATGTTCATAAGTCAGGCCTGGTCTTCCTTGGCTTCTTTTACCACTCACTTTTGCTCTATAGATTTTCTTCGTCGGTCTTTCATCACTCATTCTTTCCAACTGCCCGAACCATCTAAGCATTCCTTTCTTCATTTTTACAATAACACTGTCGTGCAACCCTGTCATACTGCGTATCTTATTGCTTATTTTGTCCGCAAGGGTGACACCGCACATATTTAAGTTTAAGTAATTATGGAAAAATAAAACCTTACTATAGTTTTACTGCACGTTCTGTGGTATATGTCTGAGCAAACACACACACACACACACACACACACACACACACACACACGCTGTTGCTATTTACACGTACCTTCTATCAAATTAGCGAACCTCGAGACCAGTATCAAGTTACATAAATTGTCTCTAATATAAATTGCACATGACTCATAGCCACTAAACTACTCATTTTATTAACACAGCTCATTGATAAATAGTATAATTTCATGTATATATTACATACTGCTATGTACTGTTATTAGGGATACAATGATACAAGCACATCAATATTGGTATATTTCGTAACTATTAATACTTTTGAATCTATATCGAATACTTTCATAGGTTTTCGATACTTATAGTAACATTTCTGATATCGAAATGAAATGCTCATATCGAATAAAAAGTGTTCCAATAAAATAACTATAACTAATAGTGTACAAAGATAAAGTAATTTATCTTCAATGGTTCGGGCGCATAGAAAGAATGAGTGATGAAAGACCATAAGACTGACGAAGAAAATCTACAGAGCGAAAGAGAATAGTAAAAGAAGCCAAGGAAGACCAAGACTGACTTATGAAGATCAAATAGCAAGACTGTTAGCTGACGGATATGTAAAAAGCACTCGTATACCCAGGCGATAATGTGTGAAGAGAATGATGATATTTGAGGAAGCGAAAGAAGTATGTAAAGGCCGCGATGCTTAGCACTCCGTCCTCTCCACTACCCCGATAGGGATACAGCATATTATAAATACATATGAAGATATGTATGTACATACATATCTTTGTATGTATTTATAATATTATACATTTCATTTGCAATGTACATACATACATATTGTCACGGTGTATTCCTAACGGGGTTGTTAGAATGGACGGAGCGCCAAGCGTCGCGGTTCTTACATACTGTAACATTTTTTTTCCTATTGTACCTTTTTTATGAGTTTAGAGGTTGTCAGAGAAATTAGTTGTAGAACTGGCAAGTTAAAAATTGAAATATGTTTTTTTGGAAGAATAGGAGAAAATTTTTGAAGAAAGAAAGAAAACAAAAGCGTGGATTAGAAGGAAGGATGTGATGGAGTGAGGACAAGATTTTTTCCTCTAAATCACCCATTCCCAAAGTGGGCGATAACGCCCCCCTGTGGGCGCTGCAGGCCTAAAGGGGGGCGGTAAGACACCCAGAAAAAAAATGGGGGCGTTGTGTAGAGGCCTGGAGGGTGATTTGTAATTTCATTTAGCTAGGAGGCATCTTAGACAACGACTGCATGAGCTCTCGACTCAGTAGACAAAATAAGTTTGGGAACCAGTGCTCTAAATGATATTCTTTTTGATTATAAAAACAAAGATGATATAACGAGTTCAGAAAAGTCGGAAAATTGACATGATTTGAAGAAAATAATCAAGGCAAAAATTCCATAACCAAAAATGGTAAATAATTACTATTAAAACAGTATATATGTTTATTTTGTCACCTCGCCGAGACATATCTAATAAGAGTGTCGAGATTTATGTAGAAGATTAAAGAATTATGAAAAGGTGGTTTAAAATTTGAAGACATAATTCGAGAGTGAGAGTGAAATGTGGAACAATAATATCTAATATAAGCCAATAGTTAGTGTTTTTTATCATATGTAAATTATAATTTAAAAGGTGAATGTAAAAGGTATTAATATTTAATTCTATAAACTCCTCACCACACCATCACACCCACTTCTATACTTTTCTGTTGTTTTTTTCATTTTAAAATTAATATTGTTTTTCTTTTTAAATTTCATTATATATATCCCTTTTCAAAAAGAATTTTATTTTAAAAATTTCCGATAGTTTTAAAATTTATTTTATCCATTCCCTTTTCGTGGCATCCGGGTGGGAATGGTATAATACTTGTTTCGCTTCCTTAAATCTCATCATTTTCCTCACACATTTTCGCCTAGGTATGTGAGAGCTTTTGACATTTCTATCCGCTAAGTGGCTATTTGATCTTTATATAATGTATATTTAGGAATTTTGTTTCCTACCCGTCGAATGGCGACACTTTTGTATCGACATATTCGATACATGTATTTACAAATATTAAACATTTTCATTTGGTACTAAATAAATATCGATATTTTTCACATAACAAGTAATTTTTAAAAGTTGATATTTTTTAGGTTGGTACTCGATTACTAACTAATATGAGGTTCTTTGACATATCAATGAGCCGGAAGAATCGCCAATATTTTTTGTGATCATAAACCACTGGATGCGTACCCCAATAAGCATTTATACCCTTAGACTCTTAAGCACATAGGAATGTACACTCGACCGCGATTATAACATGACTGCTAGGCAATGGAATGGTGTAACTCCGTCTATATAATGTATACCATGCAATTGAAATGTTATATATAACCGTTTGGGCCCTGTTCTTGTCAAGTAGAAATTTACACGACTGCTGTACCTACAACAACATGGCAGTGAAGTCTGAACCGTCGGACCAAGAAACGCAGCGGATGGAGCCATAATCAGTTGCATTTTTACCACCGTGTGTCAAACGAATATTCCCGTCTCTTTCTATATCATTGAACGTAACCATGAGTAAAACTGTTAGTTATTGTATAGACTCAGGTATTACTATTACTTTGCGGAAATCCATTTCATGTGATAAATTCCCAAAATCTTTAGCTGTTTTCCACTCAAACTCCAAAAACCACCAATCGACACGTATTTCCCCTTTCGTGCTGGTTAGCTGACCAAATCCTATCTCTGGTATGTCCTGAGGATGCTTCGTTGAGAGGCGAAACACGTGTCGATTGGTGGTTTTTGGAGTTTGAGCGGAAAATACCTAAAGATTTTGGGAATTTATCACAAAAAACTGTTAGTTATTTTTTTCTCTTTCTTTATGGCATGGTGCACAGTTTAGCGCATATGCTAAGTAGAATTACAAGTAATTTTTGTTATCGTAAAACTCCTCCAGTAAAGTGATAGCAGGCTTTACTGAAGTTATAAAAGACTTCTTGGAAGAGCGCGAGAACTTCAGCTACACATGTTTATTTAGACCTATTCCATTCTTTTCACTTATACAAAATTTTAAAATGCAATATATTATCACTTTTGTACTTAAAACTTCTAAAATGTAAAAAATAGAAAATCTAAACAAAATGTCAACCTCACTTCTCCCGTTCCCGACAAATAGTCCTATTAGTTATAGTAAGTATGGCAACTTCACACTGTCAATGTATTTCGTTTCAGCTTATGAGTTTTGGCTATTAGTATTCATAAAAATAAAAATAATGTCATGTTCAGCTGAGTATAGTTGTACTGTGACCTTCCCTAGTCACACAATAGTAAAAATCTAGAATGTCGGTCAAAAAAAAGGACACTGAAGATATGCTTTTAGATCAAACGCTTCGTCCATTGTGATAATTGGTCCGAGTTTGAACCATAATTTTGTTGTTGGGACTTGTCAAACTTGTTTCGACAAGTTTCTGTGTTCAGTATAGATTAATTCTCTAAAGAATACAGTGCGGTTCCGGACCTCAATGGAATTTGGCGAATGGTAATTAATTTTTACTTTGAGGATTCATTTTGGGGGTCTATTTTGTAGGCCTACTTTGGGGGCCTGGTTAAACCCCTAAGTTATATTAAAATTATATTTAGAACTATCTCTGACTACCTTCTTCCATTTACACTGTCCACGATAAGTTGACGGCTATTAAACAACTACTTCACAAAGACTAAAGTCATATTCTTGTATACAGCCTCATTATTAAATAGGCAAACTATTTTATCACCACTCCTGTGTTAGCTATGGTTAATATTATTGATTAAATGTTAATAGATGGCGACACCGTCGGTTGTAAGTGTTGCTACTTAAGGATATCAGTAATACTATTCGTGATTTGACAGTTGGTATTTTTGAATGGCAGTTTCAAAAATGGGCAGTCGAGAATTTCACGAGTGAGTGATCTAGCGACGTCTTTTGTTTATTTAATCAAATATCCAATATATCCAACATTTTCTATCCATGTATATATCCTAGAGATAGGAAAAGCTTGATTACCAGTTATTCAAATATTACAAAATTATTACAGATGGGTAATTGATGCGGTTAAAATTATTGTGAAGATATATGAAATGAAAGTTTTTAAAATCAACTAGAAAACAATCGTGGGATTCTGAGAAAAAAAGTCTTCACGCAAACAAAGTCACAATTGTTGAATCTTAGGTTCATTTGTAAAATAATTTGACTGCTTTCGATTTTGACTTACAATAAGGTACTTAAAGTTTCACAATAAATGGTCAAGTGCGAGTGAAACTTGCTCTCATTTCCATTCCATCGCTACTGCCTTGTCGACTTTATTATAAAAATCGCGATTTCGTATCGGAAACGTATTTTATATGATATTGAGCTCTATGCCATTGCAACATAGATTTTTTTTATTGTTGACACGGCAAAGATATCTTTGTTGAAGTATAATAGCTGGCTGGAATTATGTCAAACGTCAAATTAGACGTCTGCCTTCCTGTCGTTTGCATTTTGTGTTATAATAGAAACGGTATTAAATGTAAATGGGCGTATATCACACCGTAACTTGTTACATATTTTTTTTTATCAGCTTGGATTGAAAGTCAACCGGCGGGGTTATTACCTAAAAATTTGCAGACAGCGACAGCCACGCGATCACTATGACCGTAAAATGCACTTTTCGCGGTAGATTTAGCGCCACTATACAAATCACATTACACAAATTTTCGTTTTGAGAACAGGTATCGCGTGATATTGGCTGTCGCATGCTGTCTGTAAGTTACGTAATAAGCGTGCTGATGTGTGTGTGTGTGTGTGTGTGTGTGTGTCGTTTATACGTAACTATATTTATGTATACTTGGGACAACAATACATAGTATTGTCATACATTACGTGCAAACGACACACACTTTACATCTTCTATTATAAGCTTTATAACTCCAAACAGCCAGTCCCGTACTACGAAGTGAGGCAAATAAAAGAAAAAAAATGTAGATGTGTGGGTGCTGTTTTCTAACAAAATGGCAGCCTAGAAGCTTATCTGATAGTCAAAGTCAAATCAATTTATTCATGTAAACCCAATTGCAAGGTATTTTTGAACGTCAAGTCTACTTTAGTTCGGTCCTAAAAGAAAACCTGGACACAGAAGAACCGATAAGAAACTCAGATATTATTTTTCCAACATCATTCTACAATAGTTATTTAAAACACAATATTCGTTAAGGCCAGTAAACGCATGTGCAGAGAGGATTATTTCCAGATTATTGTTTTTCCTTTAATGAAATCGCTAATATTGTAGGTAGTATGTTTTTCCAATCAGTGTTCGTTTAATAACAAGTTTAAATCTCTTTTCCGTCAATTGAGTTATTTCTTGAGGAATTTAATTATGAAAACGAACGACACAGTTGCCCAAAATTGAAGTGGGACTTTTGTAATTTTAATTTAGGAATAACTAGCTGATCACGACCACGAGTTTCCATAGCATTATTAACGCCTTTCTTTTGCAATAGATCTATATTTTTTCAAGTGTACATAGATTATGCTTTCAAAGGTGTATAACGAGGGTAAGGTGAGTACATCAATGTCTTTAAACCGATCTCTTGGCGACTGTAGATGGCATCTATCGCCCTCTTTTGTAAAATAAAGATAGACTTCACAAGCGCTGCTGATCCTCACAGTCGAAGGCCATATATAATAATAAATGTAAGTCACAGGTGAGTCAGTTTATTTGATTTGCCTCACAGTTGTTGTTGCGATGTGGTGACTGGAGGTATTTATAAATTCTGTACTGTATATACCAGGTTCTTGCCAAGTCAAGCCAGACCAGTTCTAGAAAGTAGAGATGCGTAGATTCGTGCATTTGTATCGTATCTCTTGCGGTATTGATTTACAATGTATGTACAAAAGGCTGCGTATATAACTGCAAGTTGGATGCGTATTCTTTCGTACGTGTTTTTTCTAGTGGAATGGTTAGAAACTTATATGAACGAAGGAGTGACACGGTTCCCGTGCCTCGAGAGTTATAATAAAGTACCCTGTGTTTGGACTAACAGACATCTGCGGACATAGTAGAGCGTGGATGTAGTACGACCATGGAATTAAATACACATTCGAACTCTTATCTTTTAAAACGGACATACTTATCGCTTCTAAGAAGATATTTTTTTAATTTTAACGCATTGGTAGCGAAATTTCACACCAGTGTTTGATGCTATTTTAGAGATTAAATAATACTCGCGGTTATATGGATTTAATGGCGTTTATATCAATTGCCTTTGTCCCTCGCAAGACACGTTCAGTCATAGGCCTCAACTATTGCAAATTAGTATAACAGCAATATTTAAAGTTGACTCCTTTTCTGGATCAATTTCTAAAATTCGATCCTGTTCTTACCTCTTTATAAGAAGACTTGTGGTTGATAATGGACCGTATGAAGGTTATAAGCTACAAAATACTTTTATACTTTAACGGTGTGATAGACATTCATTACGCAAAGGTTTTATATGACAAAGGCGCTTTATTGAATTTTCTATTGAGAAAAAAATTACACCAAATTATTTATACTGTCAGCTTATCTATCTATACACGTGAAGTGAACCCTAAAATATCGAATATGGCAGTAGAGATGTGCTTATATTCAAGCATTTTGTCAATGGGCCTCAGTTTTCAATGCTATCATAGCTAACAATTATTTTACGGCGTCATATCTTCGAAAGTTAGTGTATTTCAATGAAATGGTAATATTTTATGTTTGTAGATTATGTTTTTTATAGCGATGGATAGTATATATATTGTTATTTTTATCCATAGCTAGCGGCGCGTCCCGACTTCGCCCGGGTTCCCACACGTTATATAGCCTATGTCCATCTGCACTAATGTACCTTTCAAATAGTGAAGTAATTATTCAAATAGACGCAGAAACTCTATTGTGTGTTTATAAAATGATGTTGAAATAATCATACCTCACTGTGTTCCTTGTCGGTTCTTTTCAATTCACGGAAAAGAGATTTAAACTTGTTATTAAACGCACACTGATTGGAAAAACATACTACAAAATTAGCAATTTCGATTTCGAGTTAAGACAATAGTCTAGGAATAATCCTCTCTGCACATGCATTTATTGACTTTATGAACATTGTATTTTAAATACCTATTGTAAAATGATACCTGACTGAGTTTCTTGTCGGTTCTTCTCAGTGTCCAGGTTTTCTTTTTGAAACGAACTAAAGTAGATTCGACGTTGAAAAATACCTTGTAATTGGGTTTACTTGAATAAATTGATTTGGCTTTGGCTTTGAATTCCGGAGATTACTCTCCACATATAAACAAACTTACATTAATAACAACGAAATATTAGTGTAGAAGAAATACATAATACGGTGAAATTGAAAAAGAGTTGCTAAATGAAACATTGTACTTATATTCCGTTCGATCGTATCAAAGGCTCTCACATTATTTTCCACATCACATCCAGTCAATCGGAGCTCAGCGAACCATAACTAAACACTAGTCGACTATTGAATAATATACGAGCGTTCAGGGCTTTGATTTGAAATATCAGTAAATTGTTACAGACGAGACTTTTAGATTCAATGAGAAGTAATCAATGTATCAGGCACTTGTACATAGTTTTTCGTTCTTTCTTTTTTAAATTTATTTGCACAAAAAAAGTACACAGAAACAGTAGTTACAAAATAACAATAACAAAAGGCAATGCTTATCTCTTTAAGAGATTTCTTCCAGCACACCTCTGTTATAGAGAAAATGAACGAGGGAACAAATAGCCATGTAATTAAATTTGACAGTTACTAAAGTCGGTGCCAAGCCTACTAAACTAATAGACTTTCTGTTGTCGAACATTGATTTGGCACCGACTTCAATAACTGTCAAATTTAATTATATGGGTATTTATGTATATCGTATTTATAAAATTATTTTTGTACTTAAGTTTTGATTAGTAAAGGATAGTTATTTTATACTTATACTTTTCAGTGTTCTTTTTTGAAGTCGGTTTAATTTTTTTATAAAAATTATTTTATTTCTTTTGAGTGACCTTGGCCTAAATAAATATCTAGGGCAGGTCTGCAATTAGTTCATTTTCTAATTCTGGAGCGCAATGTGTAAATTCCATTCTATCGAACAGCACAAACCGTGGGCTTTCACAATGAAAGATGCGAACAGATCGCACATGGGATATTATTGCCCATTATGGCCATTATCAATATCGTCAATATCATATCATATCAATATCAATCAGTTATAAAAGAACAGTGTAAAGTTGCATCATAATTACACCCTAGCAGTATTTTTACAATCAGAAGACGACAGCCTGAAGGCTGTCGTCTTCTGATTCCGCTGCATTCTCTGTCCGCCACAAGACTGCCTCTACTGACTGAATTTATTATATCACAGGCAATTTATATCTTCTCCTTACTACCATTATACCATGCGGGGACAACGATAGTTAACAAATGACATACAAGAGAATCATCAACATAAATGAATAAAGGTTATAACAAAGTCGCGTTATTTGGTGTATCTTCGAAACCGAAGCTTCAATATCAGTGAAATTTCAATGGGACCAATCTGGAAGTGTATCCTTTCAAACAAAAAAATAATTTTTGAAATCGGTTTATAAATGATGGAGTTATGAGGTAACAAATTAAAAAAAAACATACAACCGAATTGAGAACCTCCTCCTTTTTTGGAAGTCGGTTGAAAAAGAACTCTGGGCGGCCGAATTCTCATTGTTAGTTAATGAAATCTATTTATTTATTTATTTCATAATTGCTTACATGAATTAAGTTATTAATTTTATGGTGATATAAATAATAAGTACAATACATGGACCCCGTTGGAGCGAAGCAATATACATATGATGAAAATGAGCATTTTTGGTAAAAAATGTTACATATACCTTTGTTTTAGTTATAGTTTGTGTATTATTGTAATTAAATAGAATAAAAATGAGTTAAGAAACCAGTTACGTATTAAATTGTAATAATTTAACCAAATCTTGCCTTTATTGTGTAATGAGGTTGAAATCATACCTATCGTAGAATCCTAGAAGTAGCGACCATCTTTTCTGTCTCGCAAGCTGGATTTTATAGAGAGATCAGAGATGCTTTGTAAACTTTGTTTATAAAGTTGTACTCATCTCATAAGATATATATATTAATTAGTATTATATTATAAGTATTATAAATAATATGTAGATATAACTATATATAAACTTGTAAATATGCATGCAGTGTTTGTCTGTAAATAACTTTACATTCAATTTTAATCATATTGTATTCTAAAATACAATAAATTATAGAAATTGTATAGTAATATAAATTGTAATTTGTATGCATGTAATAATGTAATAACACAACATAACATAACTTCACGCTGTATCCCCAACGGGGTAGTCAGAGAGGACGGAGCGCCAGGAGTCGCGGTTCTTACACACCTCTTTCGCTTCCTCAAATCTCATCATTCTCCTCACACATTTTCGCCTAGGTATGCGAGTAATAATGTAATAGTTGTAGATAAATCGTAATAAATAAATAAATTAAAAAAAAAATGCGATATTGTGTATGAAGGCCAGTTTTTATAACTGATAAGCTCATTTTTTACCGAGATCAGAAAAAAACAATATGTTTAATAACTGCTTACCACGAACATGAACAAAATTGTATTAATAATAATTTTATGACTGATAAAAGCTTACATACTTATATAACACCAAATTACTAATTAAGAACGTAAAACACGAAATTATTGTCAAATCACAATAAAGTTATAATTAAGCGTCTAAAATATCGATAATTTCTTACAAATATTTGTCCATATTCATTCTCCTTGTCATTAATCGTCTGTCTGTGCGTTGTCATCACATGTCCAGTGAGTATTGCAGCCAAACCATCGAAAACGTTATACATAAATCGAAAATTTTATGCAATCTTAAGTCTTCTAACCATTATATAGGAGAGTTTCCGTAGCCGTTACTATAACACGCGGGATTGTTACCTAAAAATTTGGAGACAGCGACAGCCACGCGATCGTTGCGCGACTGGTGACTAATTGGTAATTGGTATCATGAATGACGATTGCGTGTCTATTGCACCATGACCGCACACTTTTCGCGGTAGATATAGCACCACTATACAAATTACATTATACAAAGTCTCGTTTTGACAGAAGATATCGCACGATATTTGGCTGTCGCATGCCGACTGCAAGTTATTAGGTAACAAGCGTGACGACCATTATGCGACTACAGAATCGCGCAGTTCGCTCAGTTGGACAATATTGAAAGAAAGAAAGAAAGAAATATTTATTCATCACCAATTAAGTTATAAATACATTATTTTCTAAGTTACAATTGAACAGTTGGCGACAAAACGGACCCCGACTCAGCTGAGGCGACACCATCTATCGAAGGTGTCGCGCTAATTTTCGGCGGAGCTCTAGTGTGGTGTCACGTACGCCGGGCAAGATACACAATATCAAAGATTTATATTATGTACAGACATAATGTTGTTTATCTCACTAAGCGTGTATGCAGTATTGGTTATCTCAGTAAGCAGTATTGGTCCTGTTATCGACTGAAAGTCTGTTAAAGATCTATTAAAAATTCCGAGAGCTCGATTGATATTATTATTGATATTGTCAAAAGTAACAAGTTAACATTTAATAAGAAATTTTATGTAGATATAGTGTGCAAATAAATATGAAATTTTAATAATTTTTTCACATTTTATCCTTACTGAAGGAAACACCAAATTTGCATGTCCAAGGGCCTAAGTTGTTGCCTAAGATGACCCTTTGTATGATGTGTGTTCCTTATATAAGTTGTGGCTTGACGTAACAAAATTATTTTTGACCCCTCTTACAGTGATTTATCTTTGGAAAATGACCAATATAATGTGGTCTCGGTTGACAGAGTCGTATTCAATGTAATCCCTTTTGTATTGGCGTGATGATAGTCCTGGCGACGGCATGATTGATGTTTTGGTCATATTGAATGGTTCATATTGCTAGAAACTATATAATTATGGTTAGGTAAAGGAAATATGGGAAATAATTTGTATATACTAAGATGTCATTTCGCGATAGTCCATCTCGTACATAAATAATTTGCAATAAACTATATTAGTAGATATATGTGTACATGTATATCGCTTAAATTCCAAACTGATTGAACGTGTCTCTCATCTCTGCACCTCGACATTTGATCAGAGTCACTTTTTGATTATTGAGAAACAAAACACATGTTGAAATAAGATGAATTTTAGCGGTAGGTATCTATTATATTGTGATTAATACCATAGAATAAATTGTGTTAGGTACCTGTAAGAACGGAAGACCCAGTACTATACTTCAAAATATTTATAATAATAAAAAAGTATGTGTGTACTCATGTATGCACGTAAGAAATTATACTTCTTTGACGTGAATAGAAATAAAAAGCAAAACTAGCAACACATGTAATAAATTATAAAAACACAAAACTGGCCCCATATAAAAAAATTAAAACTGGTCACTTATATATAAAATAGAATCTCTCGTTGCTAACTTCATGTTGGACTTTTTGGCGGGAACGAGAGAAGTGAGGTTGTCATTTTATTTAAATTTACTCTTTTTTACATTTTTGGAAGTTTTAATGTACGACAGTGAAAGCTTATTGTGTTTTAAAGTTCTGTTTAAGTGAAAGGAATGGAGTATGTTTAAATAAACATGTGTAGCTGAAGTTCTTGCTCTATTACAAGAAGTCCTTTATAACTTCAGTAAAGCCTGCTATCACTTTGCTGGAGGAGTTTTACGATAAGAAGATAAAACTAATTTACTTCAAACGTGCTTCATGTGTTCGTCATGAATTATAACAATACTGTAACGTGTGTGTTACCATTACCTAACTGTTTAATTCATCAAGCAATTCTACTTATTAATACGTGACATTGGCAAATGCGCTAATCTGTGCGCGTCATGGCACGATGAAAAAAGAAAAACTTTCATGTTATTTGAGATCGACGTAGACGCACGCAACTTTGCTAACTTTGCTAACTTCATCCTGTTACAAAGATGACGTAACTTCCACTATATACTAACATTACACTGATCTGTTTTTTTCAAACACGCCATAAGAAATATAACTTTAATAAATTAATTTAGTATATGAACACTTCGCGCTACAATCGACACGGGAAAAAGGAAAAGAGACTTGGCGCGCTTGAGTTTTGATTTATATAATCTCGTAGCAGTATTTGGAAGCAAATCGTTGGTCGTTCTTCCTGATGACGTCACAAACACAGTCTCACTCTGTTAGAGGGCGCCAGTGTTCTCTTTTTCTTTAATCTTCGATGTTCCTAACAATTGTTAAATGAATCTGCCATTTCTTTATTTAACTATTTAGTTAAATCGATATTAATACAATTTGGTTTTAGAGGTGCGAGTAGCTCAAACTGTGGCAGAGGACGCAAGTTTTAGAAAACACGGTTGAAAGTGCAGGCCAATAACTACAGCAACTAATTAGGTACTAAATAATACTCTATATTAATATAAACAGCTGCCAGAAATGTCAGAAACACCTGGATACCTAAGCAAAAATGCTTGAGGAGAATGATGAGAGTCGAAGAGGCGAAAGAAGGATCTAAGAACCTCGAAGCTTGGCGCTCCATTCTCTTTGACTACCCCGTTAGGGGCATGGCGCGAAGATATGTATACATGTATGTGTGTATTAACATAAACGTAATACATAACAATTGAATAATCTAATTAACTTTTATGACGTGTGTGGGACCTTACGCATAGTTGATGGATTTTATTGTCAAATCAGCATAAAAGCGAACGTGCTACAGAGTTTAACTGATACGAGGGCTGCTGTTTATGTATCCGGAATAACAAAGTGAAACAAACATATAGCATTTATTATACTTTTATTGCTTTCAAAATATTCACCATGATGATCGATGTACTTTTGCATGCGTTGGAACCAATTTTCGTAGCACTTTTTCCATTCGGATTGAGGTATCTCCAAAACGTGCATTTTGAACGCATCAATGGCCTCTTCACGGCTCGAAAAATGTTGACCACGTAATTTATTCTTCACGGTTGGGAATAAATAGAAGTCGTTGGAGGCCAAGTCGGGGCTGTACGGCGGATGACCCGTTAATTCGATCTTTTGATCTTCCAAATACCGAGTTGTTTCGGCCGATGTGTGGCAGGTAGCATTGTCATGATGAAGAAGGATTCTGCGTTGTCGGTTGTTCTTTCTTATTTCTTCAAAGACTTCTGGCAAACAAATGGTCGTGTACCATTCAGAATTAACCGTTTTACGATCCTCTAGTGGCATTGTAGCTACATGTCCATTTATACCAAATAAAAACAAGCGACCATTTGCTCCAAGTGCTTTTTGAACGAATGACTTTTGTTGGGTTCGGCTCATCTTGGAACACCCAAACCGTTGCTTGTTGTTTAGTTTCAGGATCATACGCATATATCCAAGACTCATCACCTGTGTAGATATTATAGACAGCTTTTGACGCAGCCTGATTGTACTTTTGAACCATTTTTTCACACCAACCGACACGAGCCCGTTTTTGGTCAAATCTCAAATTGTGCGAAATCCAACGTGAATAAATTTTTTTTAAAGCTAAATGTTCGTGTAATATTTTATATATACTCGTCATACTTACGCCCAGAGACCCCTCTAAATATGCAACATGACGATCTTGCATTATTAGTTCCCGCATAGCATCAATATTTTGAAGTACAACAACCGATTTAGGGCGACCTTCTTTAACTTCGTCCGTGAGCACAGACCACCCACGATTAAACTCACTAAACCAGTGATACACAGTAGTTTTTGATGGTGCTTCGTCCCCAAAAGTCGAAGTGAGTTGATCGATGCACTGTTTTTGAGTTAGCCCTCGCCGAAAATCGTAACAAATCATAGCACGAAAATTTTCACGACTTAAATCCATGGTGATGAAGACTCGCAATTTTCAAAATGACGCCTCAAAGAATAAACAAATTACAGCTACATGAAACAAATTGTATTCATCAGCCAAAGAGTTCCATTTTAAAATGTTATAATTATTTTTTTAATATTGTTCTGTAACTGGCCAGTTCCGGATACATTAATAGCAGCCCTTGTATATTTTAAGACCAGTAATATACAGGTATGGCGAACTCCTGAGACTACCATGTTCAAATAAATCTTTGATCATACAATTGTATTAATGTTGTTTTAATTAAAACTATTATAATTTGCGTTTTGTATTATTTATTATATTTTAGTTTAGGTGTACACAGATACTGTTATTATGTTAATAGTCCAAGTCATGTAAGTAATCATAGAGAGTAGATTTACAATATTTATTATTATTATTATTATATTTCATAAGGCAAGGCCTAATGACGAAACTTCTGAAGAAACATTAACTGTCCCTAACACTCCTCCAGTAAAGTGATAGTAGGCTTTACTGAAGTTAAAAAAGAACTTCTTGGAAGAGCGCGAAAACTTCAGCTATACATGTTTATTTAGATCTCCTCCATTCTTTTCACTTACACAGAAATTTAAAACACAATATACTATCACTGTTGTAATTTAAAACTCCTAAAAATGTAAAAAAAAAATCTAAATAAAATGACAACCTCACTTCTCCCGTTCTCGCCAAAAAGTCAGATTTACAATAGAAACTGTGGTTCCACAGATTATATTTAAAGATACACATATACACTACAACAATATTCTAGGTTATGATGGTTCTAGGTAGCTTATATGTTAGGGACACTGGCGTTCCCAAGTCAAAGTGAATAAGTGCGATTTTTAGACTATCTATATATCTAAAAATTAATGCTTGTTTGTTCGAAATCTTAAATCTCCGACAGTTCTTCACCGATTGCATTGAAATTTTGTGTTTTTATTATGTACCAGAAACCAATATACTACTCAAAAGAAAATCAAAATACGAGACACTGCGCTACACATAGAAATCATGATCCAGAAAGAAATTTATTAAAGTTAAAATGAAATCAAATACGCTCTACTTTTGATATATTCTACTATAATAAAAATTCCATAAATCAATTCGACACGACACTGTAATTCAAAATTTGACAAACAAAAACACATGGGGGAGAAGAAGTATCACATTAGTATTAGACCCCTCTATTCTTTATGAATACATTCTCAAAAAAAGCTGATATTTTTTTATGATTATTATAGATATGTATTTATTATTTTATATAATAGACCAGAATATTTCTCAAGACGAATCGAACAATCCAGAATAAGGTTGGGTGGTTTTATTACGGAGTTCCCATGGTCACCTGTCGGCTCCATCATCAAATCAGCTCCATATCATAATAATATTGCATTGTCATCCGATTTACATATGCATGCAAAATTTCAGCTCAATCAAAAACTGGGAGGTGGGTCAAATTTAACTTGCAAGATTTGACCAACTACTATACCTAACCAATATACGAGTACCTAATATAACTACTGAGCCAGAGCAATGCATGGACGGTTGGAACTAGTTCACAATATCATATAAATATTTAAATACGTGAATCCTGAAAAGTTTTCGAAAAGGTCAACGAATCCCTGCAAACTTAGGCAACATTTTAAAACTGTTCTGCTTTAGCCACGCCCTAAGGCTTGAATACTTAACCAATAAAATAGAAAAATACAGCCTAAACTCAACACTCCTTTCGCCCCTGTACTTGAATACAGCACCGCCTCACAGCCCGTTGTTCACTCGTCATAAACCTTACATCTGATGGAAAGTTCTTCTCAATGAAGGGAAACATTTAAAGCTATTTTGAAATTGCTAAAAGTAACGACAAAATTGTTATTCACTACTGTCAAAAAATGCCTTGAAGTTCAATGTTATTTTTTTATTACAAATATATTATTTATAATAATCTAAATAATCATAACAAAATGAAAATGGGAATAATTTTGCTATATTAGATCGTGATATAGGTTTATAAAATTCCCTATAAATTGATACTTTTGTAGAACTGTCAAGCTGTATCCTGACAATGACATCTGCTATAAAATTTACAATCATTTCGCGACAGTTCGAACTTAGATGCCATTGACACAAAATGTTTTTCAACCGACTTCCAAAAAAGGAGGAGGTTCTCAATTCGGTTGGGTTTTTTTATTTTTTATTTTCAAAGTCAAAGTCAAAGTCAAATCAATTTATTCAAGTAAACCCAAATGCAAGGTATTTTTGAACGTCAAATCTACTTTAGTTCGGTTCGAAAAGAAAACCTGAATACTGAGAAGAACCGACAAGAAACTTAGTCAGGTATCATTTTTTCACCATCATTGTACAATAGTTATTTAAAAATACAATATCTATAAAGCCAGTAAATGCATACGCAGAGAGGATCACTTCCAGTTTATTGTTGTGTCTTCAATGAAATCGCTAATTTTGTAGTATGCTTTTCCAATCAGTGTGCGTTTAATGACAAGTTTAAATCTGTTTTCCGTTAATTGAGTAATTTCTTGAGGAATTTTATTATAAAAACGAACACAGTTACCAAAAATGAACCACTTGACTTTTGTAATTTAAATTTAGGAATAACTAGCTGATCACGACCACGAGTTTCCACACCACTAACAACGCCTTTCTTTTGAAATAGATCTAAATTTTTTTTAGTGTACATTATGTTTTCATAGATGTATAACGAGGGTAAGGTGAGTACATCAATGTCTTTAAAATGATCTCTCAGCGACTCACGTGCGTTCATACTGTAGACAGTACGTATTGCCCTCTTTTGTAAAATAAAAATAGATTTCATATGCGCCGCTGATCCTCACAGTAGCAGACCATAAGACATAAGGCTATGGAAATATGCGAAATACACCAGCCTAGCCGTAGCTACATCTGTCAACTGTCTAATGCGCCTAATAGCATATATTGCCAAACTGAGCTTATTAGATAAAGTCCCGATATGGTCCGCCCACTGTAACTTATTGTCTACTGTTAAACCAAGAAAAGTAGCTGATTTCATTAATTCTAATTCTTTCCCATCCAGTTTCAGTCCATTATGAATTTTGGGTACATTGGATAGGGAAAACTTAACACAATTGGTTTTTTGTGCATTCAGTAGTAAATTATTGGCAGCGAACCATCTCGAGACATCCGCCAAGGTCCTATTCTGTCCGCTAATATCTATGTCTTTTCTGTTAACTTTAAATAATAATGATGTGTCATCAGCAAATAATATTATTTCACAAAGGTCTTTAAGCATAAATGGAAGATCATTAATGTAAACCAAAAATAGGAACGGTCCCAAAATTGATCCTTGAGGAACGCCCATCATTAATTTAGAACCGACAGATGTAACCCCATTTACATTCACTTTTTGTTCTCGGTCAGCCAGATATGAAATCACGAGATCGAGAGCTTTATCACGTATTCCATAGTATTTCAGCTTGTAAATTAAAGTTTTGTGACAAACACAATCAAAAGCCTTGGAAAGATCACAAAACACGCCAATGGCATCTCGTGACCCTTCCCAAGCCTCTAGTATATTTTTGACCAAGCTTGCTCCCGCATGTGTTGTTGACCGCCCTCTCGTGAAACCGTACTGTTGACCATGAAAAATCCTGCAAATGTTAAAATGTGCCAGCATTTGGTTGAGCATTATTTTTTCGAATATTTTACTCAACGCTGGCAATTTCGACACTGGGCGGTAGTTTGTAGGATCTGACTTACAACCCGATTTAAATATTGGTATAATTTTACTATGCTTCATCAAATCGGGAAACACACCTTGATCGACACATTTATTAAATATATTTACTAAAATCGGTGTTACTATTGGCATTATATTAGCCAGTACATGAACAGATAATCCCCACAAATCTTCACTTTTCTTTTTTTTTTTTTTTTTTTATGTTTGTTACCTCATAACTCCGTCATTTATGAACCGATTTGGAAAATTTTTCTTTTCTTTGAAAGGATACACTTCCAGAATGGTCCCATTGAAATTTCATTCACATTGAAGTTTTGGTTTCAAAGATACACCAAATGACGAGATTTGGTTATAATCTTTATTCGTTTATGTTGATGATTCTCTTGTATGACATTTGTAAACTATCGTTGTCCCCGCATAGTATAATGGTAGTAGGGAGAAGATATAAATTGCCTGTGATATAATAAATTCAGTCAGTAGAGTCAGTCTTGTGGCGGACAGAGAATATGACTGGTAGCTGTCGTCTTCGGATTGTAAGAATACTGCTAAGGTGTCGTTATGATGCAACCTTTACACTGTTCTTTTATAACTGATTGATATTGATATGATATTGATGATATTGATAATGGCCACAATGGGCAATAATATCCCATGTTCGATCTGTTCGCATCTTTATTGTGAAATCCCACGGTTTATGCACTTCAATAGAATGGAAGTTAACACATTGCGCTCCAGAATTAGAAAATAAACAAATTGTAGATCTGCCCTAGATATTTTTTTTAGGCCTAGGTCACTCACAAGGGCAAAATAAAATTTTTTTATAAAAAAATTAAATCGACTTCAAAAAAGAACACTGAAAAGTATGAAATAACTATCCTTTACTAATCAAAACTTAAGTACAAAAATAACTTTATAAATACGATACAAATATCCATATAATTAAATTTGACAGTTATTGAAGTCGGTGCCAAATTAATGTTCGACAACAGAAAGTATATTAGTTTAGTAGGCTTGGCACCGACTTCAGTGACTGTCAAATTTAATTATATGGGTATTTGTATCGTATTTATAAAGTTATTTTTCTATTTCAGTTTTGATTAGTAAAGGATAGTTATTTCATACTTTTCAGTGTTCTTTTTTGAAGTCGGTTTAATTTTTTTATAAAAATTTTTTTGATAGAATACTTTCTAACGATTAAAAAACCCAAATCAAAGTCAAATCAATTTATTCAAGGAAACCAAATTGCAAGGTATTTTTGAACTTCAAACCTTCCTTATTTCGGCAACCTAACCTGTCAGAAGTAGTTTTTGGGTAGAATATGTATTTTGCTTATATACAATGCGGCAGCCAAGTTGAAACTGTCGTGAAACTCGTTAAAATATCTAAGCTACTGCAATTAATTACAAAGTTTTATTAATTTTAAAGTACATGATTATTAAAATGAGAAACAGTTAATTCAGAATGAAAACTATTAATTTAAATGTGATAAATTGTAGTTTGAATGACTATTACTATTGCTCAATTATGTATGTCCACTCAATAAATAGAACATTTGTAAACGTAGCCAAGACAGCTCTTGACCGCTTTTTTACTCGCTGAAAAGGGTAGCTGTAAGTTTGACGTCGTTGTCAGTCTGACTGTGTGTTTATCTGTGGCGTAGCTCTTGAATAAATGAACCAACTTGCATGCGATATTTTTTATTCGAAAACTCAGCACACTTAGTAACATTTGATGGAAGTCAGTTATTATTTTTTGATTATTAATTCAAAAACTATAGCTGTGTTAGGAATCTATGTCAGTCGTTATCTGTACGTGGATAAGAAAAAAATGACATTACTTTAGCGTTGAACCACCAACCGCGGATTCGCAATCACTATGATACCATCACGCTAGTCAAAAGACAGCTGACATTACGTAAAAATTACGATTACCGTAATAAAATAGCGATGGGAGCGTAGAACACATCTAGAAGTGTCAATGTAACAGTCCTCGAAACCAAGAAATTGAATGAAATTGCATTTTTTTTCGCTATACATTTTACCAATACAAAGTAATGAAGCTGCTGCTTTTTCTGCACTCTACTGAAGCCATATATTTAATTGTTTATACAGATTTTTAGTACATCGATATAATAAATAACCCATCTGTCTTGAAATTAAGACACTATTTGCTAAAATCTCTATTTTATAAATTAGGGTAAAAGAAACGATTTTCGATTTAGAAATTAACGTTTGTTATTATTTAATGGTAATTTGAAATGTTTTTCTGCATCACCTTTTAATATTTGGTCAAGCATTTAAAACCTTCTCTTGAATAAACTAAGCGTTTACGTCCATAAACCACTTCTAGCTGAACTTTATGTAGAGGACAGTCAGTAGTTACTTGAAATAATTACGGAAAACTTAGATCATTACTGGTGACGATTAGTCTCAAAGATAGCTTCGCTTCTCTGAACATTGTTTAATAAAATAATATTATACTAAATAATGTTTATGTTAAGTGAACACAAAAGAATAATGACGGATTTCTAAAAATTTAAACTTTAGCATGAAGGAATTGGAAACATTTCGAAGTACGATTAAGTTATAGTACTATTTCTTTTGTTAACTTATTACTAGATACTCTGATATCTCCATTGGTCTTGATATGCTATGTGCAAAGAAGAGAAGTGTATGCGATAAATTTCTAAAATCTTTAGCTATTTTCTGCTCAAACTCCAAAGCATCCTCGGGATATACCAGAGATAGGATTCGGTTAGATTCGGTGCTGGTTAGCTGACCGAATCCTATCTCTAGTATATCCTGAGGATGCTTCGTTGAGAAGCGAAACACGTGTCTATTGGTGGTTTTTGGAGTTCGCAAAGTAACACCTGAGCCTATACAAGAAAAGTGTAGTTCCCTGCTACCTCATTCTCCGCCCCTTGTCATGAGTAGAGTCGGTCCGGATGGATATGTTCCGCGGACCTATATCGGACCGTACTGATGGTTGTTTATTGCTTGTATGGATCAAGCGTGTCGAGGATCGTAATCAAGGAGTCTATAATCAGTTGCATACAGATTTGCGGACACGGAAGTTGGATGTAGGTAGAGATGGGTATGAGTACTTCGATTTCCGATTGTAATGTATCAAAAAGTCCACAAGCCTATTACTCACATTACTCACATTACTCACATTTTAGACTAGCAGTGCCTTGCGATCTCGCAGCGTTAAATTAGGTATTTTTCAGGCGTAAAAAATAATCTAGATTTCAGTCTAAAATGCTCTCTACTTGCTAATGAAAACTCTATCAAATAGATTCAGACGTTTCGAAAATTCGATTGTACAAAGAAACAGATCGATTGACAAAAAAGTAAAAACTTTATATTTATTCGTAGAGTGCTATACGAGTAAATAGCAGTAGCCACGTAAAAATTTCTGTAAATATTACTATGTGAAATTAGTTAGGCTGAGGAAACTTACTCTAGATGAAATTGAAATAATAATAATAATAATACTGCGGACATTTACACAGATTGTGTGACCCCAAACTAAGCAGTAAGCTTGTACTATGGGTACCACACAACGAACTCTGGGGGAGTTCCCAGTAACACCCAGACTTCAAGCCAATTTTGAAAAGTTCGTTTCCTAAATTGACCTGACCGGGGATCGAACCCGGGACCCTAGCTTAGAAAGGTGATGCATATGCCACTGTACCAATGGGCCAGTCAAAATCGCTAATATAAATAAAGAACTTGTGTTCTTCATAATATTTCAAGTCGTGTCAGGTGTGATTTTTACGCGACTACGGTGAAGAAGAAATGGTTATGATTTTAGCAGCGCATGTATGTACTGTTCTGTATGCTCTATCCACAACGCATAAAAAGTAGCGTAATGGTATGTATTTCGATATCCTATTCTAATGAATACAAGTCTCAGCCGATCTTGTCGTTGTATGTTAATTATTGTGTTTACGCATGGCCTCTGTCGCAGCCGTTCGAAATTTATACCCGAGGGTAGATATAGATCTTAACAGCTTTATACCTATATCGACGTCGGCTATCGGCGCAAACCAAGGGAGACCGTTCTGAATGAAAGACTTTGAATGCTATGAGAATACGGCGTCGAGTTTTACTGAGACGATGAAGTCAAAGTGTTTTATATCCTTATGAAAAATTTTGCCAAAAAAAGATGTGCAGTTAGATCTTACGATGTAAACATAGTAGTCTTATTTCTTTCATTTAGTAGATTCATCGTGTGCTGCTAGCCACGTCACGATAATGTAGCAGTTATTCACTCTAAACAAAACGTTGGCTAGCCTTCAGTGTGAGACGTTGTGGTACAGATCGCAACTGGCGTATTTCATATTTATTTTAAAGTAAAAATGGAGTTAATACGCGCCGCTGATCCCCAGAGCAGAAGGCCATAGGACATTAGGCTGTGGAAATATGCGAAGTACACCAACCAGTCGTAATTACATCCGTCAATTACCTAATGCGTCTAAGGGCTTATATCGCGGAACAGAGTTTTCTAGCAAATGCCCCGAAATGGTACACCCACTGTAACTTGGAGAATGATCAATCGTTTTCGTTTGTGTTTCCATCAACTAGGTACATGAAGATTCGATGTAGAAATAAGTCAAAATTATAGACGTCACATGGCGTTCCACTCTCAATACGCATGTCGCAAAAATGGATACGGATACTTACGCGGTACCATTGTCAAAGCACAATCGGCGATATTGCGACACGCACACGTCACGATCATATATTGTTTGTACGCTTTTGAACTACATTATTAAATATTAGCAAATATAAGTACACTTGCGAGCAAAAATATTGGAAATCTTATAGACTTCTGTCTAATCATGAGTTAATGAGGTGATTCTTAAAACGATGTTTCACATTTATAGACATATCTGTATAATCTGTATATCTGCATATATATAGATATATATTTGTATCCAAATGCGGAAGGTTCTGAGTTCAATCTTGGTCGGGTCAATTTAGGAAATAAACTTTTCCAGATTGCCTGGGATCTCGGGTCTGAGTGCACTGAGAAACGCCCCTAGCGGTCGTCGTCTGGTTCTCATAGTACTGGGAATGCCCTAGTTTGAGGCCAAATGACTGGTGCGCATTGTCTGGCGCATTTAAATAAAAAAAGATAAAATAAATAAGTAATATTAGTCTATAAGACCACATTTGCATACACTTACTTATATAGCATATACAGGCCTTGAAAAGAGAAGACCCGCATGTACATAGAATTTTTACTGACAGAGTAGAGAAGATAGAGAAGATGAAAGAAAAAGAAAAACGTTAAATTGGAAGAGAAAACAAACGAAATGACATATACCTAATATACCACGTACCACGTATAATAGATGTACCATATATACCAAGCCGTTAATCGCGGCTGACGGCTTAACTTGCTTTTCGAAATACGAGAACGCTCGATAAAGATGTGTTACTATATCCCGAAGTCCCGAAGCTCCTCGACAGTCTTCGAAGAGACTAACGCATGAACTTTAACGTGTACCAGTACCATGTAACCCAGTCTTCTTCGGCGACTAGGCAAAACTTTCTCCCACGTCGGTTTTTCTGAATATCAGGGGTTTGTGTATGTGTATGTTCAAAATGATCAACAATTTTATAACAGTGCTTCTGTAACGGTGACTATAACACGACCACTAGACGACTGAAATGTTATATTATTTCGACACCTTTTCTGGTTTTATACGTCTTTATACAACTGACATAAGAACACGGTCCACGCAGTCTCCGCCATAATTTTGGGTATTTCAAGTTTAATAATCACTTTTCATTTTTCAAGTACAAGTTATTATATACGATAAAAATTTCACCTCAGTTACGAAGTAAAACTGAAAGTCATAAACTGGGACGATTTTTTTGGTCATAAATGTATGTTACCATAGACATATCTTGTATTTATAAGGCCACAGAAGGCATTGTTACAATGACAGTAATTTTTACCCAGCTACGACGAAATTAAAAGGAGAGTAATTAAATAAACAGTAGATAATCATATAATCATGTATGTATGTATGTATAGTCTTTATTATTCATTACTCTTTAAACCTACATAAGAGAAAATCATTAGACCTTTAAAGCACTGGAGGAGCAAGCAGCATGCATGGGCTCCATGAGGAAGGGTGCGAGAGCAATTCCTCGCTCTCTTGTCATGAAAGAAAATATGTGCACAGAAAAGATTAAGAAATGCTATTATTAAAGTCAGAGCAAGCAACACTCAAGCGTGGACTACCTGTTCATCATCATCATCATATCAGCCGATAAACATCCACTGCTGGACAAAGGTCTCCCCCAAAGATTTCTACAAAGACCGATCCTGCGCTGCCCGCATCCAACGACTTCCGGCGACCTTCTCCAGATTGGCGGTCCATCTTGTGGGGTGCCTACTTACGCTGCGTCTGCCGGTACGCGATCGCCACTCGAGAACCTTTCTGCCCCAACGGCCATTGGTTCTGCGAGCGATGTGCCCCGCCCACTGCCACTTAAGTGTAGCAATTCGTTAAGCTATGTCGGTTACTTTAGTTCGCCTGCGGATTTCCTCATTTCTGATTCTGTCGCGCAGGCAAACTCCGAGAATGGCTCTCCATTGCCCTTTGGGTGACCTTGAGCCTTCTTATGAGGCACGTAGTAAGCGACCACGTCTCTGTTCCGTATGTCATCACTGGCAACACACACTGGTCGAAGACTTTCGTCTTGAGTTTAGACGAGAAGATTATTACGTAATTTCCCGAACGCTGCCCAGCCGAGTTGGATTCGACAAGTAACCTCTTTCTCGAAATTGAATTTACATTGATATTAATGTTGAGTCCTTTCCAGTCCAGAAATTTGAAGACGTCTTCCAACGCAGCGGTGAACAGTTTCGGGGATATGACGTCCCCCTGTCTCACACCTCGTTGCAGTTGGATCGGTTTCGAGTTCTGATCCTGTAGACGAACTGACATGGTGGCGTTTCCGTACAGACACCTTAACACTTCGATATATCGATAGTCGATTTGGCACCGCTGGAGCGACAGAAGCATAGCCCAGGTCTCGATCGAATCACAGGCTTTCTCATAGTCCACAAACGCCAAACATAGAGGCTGGTTATATTCCTCGGTCTTCTGTATAACCTGCCGCAGCATATGTATGTGGTCTGTGGTATTGAATCCTTTACGGAATCCAGCTTGTTCGGGCGGTTGGAAATCGCCAAACCTGCGTGCGAGACGGTTCGAAATGACTCTAGAAAACAGTTAATAAACGTGGCTCAAAAGCGTGATGGGCCTGTAATTCTTCAATAGGGTCTTGTCGCCCTTCTTGAAGACGAGTATCATCACGCCTCCGTGCCATGCCTCGATTACCTGTTAAACAGTGATAAATAAGAGTAACCGTTAGGAGAAATACGCTGTTTCGGCATTGGGTGCTTTGTGCTTCAATGACATGAGAGAACACCCGTTAGGACAAATACGCTGTATCAAGCATGGATGCTATCTGCAACACAATGATATGAGAAAGCTCCCGATGAGAGAAATACGCACTGTTTCAGGCATGGGTGCTTTTTGCTTCACAATGTTATTAGAGAGCAGGCGATAGGATAAATGCGCACTAAGCATGCGTGCTTTCTGCTACACAATGATATGAAAGAGCATATATATGAAATATGTTATTTCAAACATGGGTGCTTCCTGCTTCCCAATTATATGAGTACTTGATGATGACCATAACTCAAGTTAAAATTATAATTCATAAATTTAATTAGTTAGGAACTGAATACGGATCCCTCCATTTTAATAGAACATGCACTAACCTGCAATACAACATTCTATAGTCACAAAACAATAATAATAAGCGATAGCAATTAATTATTTTTCAGAAATTCAGAAGTATGAAATGAAATTTTAAGACCAATATGCCCGAAATGAAATATTTATACTACTCTGTCAAGAAAGTACCGGGAAAAGATCAATAATACACGAAATGTTAGTTATTCATCCAAATTTATTTTATCACCTTCAAAGTATGCTTCTTCAGAAACGATACACTTACGCCAACGAATAATCCAATCATCAAAACATTTTTTAAACGCTTTTTCTGGAATTGAGTTCAGTGCTCGCCGCGAATTCTCCTTTATGTCTTCTACCGAATGAAAACGGGTGCCACGAAGTGGTAATTTGAGTTTAAGAAAAAGAAAGAAGTCGGCTGGAGCCATATCTGGTGAATAAGGTGGATGCTCGATGGTATTTGTTGAGTTTTTGGTCAAAAATTCGTTCACAATGATGACCTTGTGCGAAGGCGCATTATCGTGATGCAAATTCCAAGAATTTTCTTTCCACAAATTTGGCCTGTTTCGTCGAATTCGCTCTCTCAAACGCCGCATAACGCCCAAATAATATTCTTTATTTACCGTTTGACCTTCCGGCAAGAATTCCGAGTGCACAACACCGCGATAGTTAAAGAAAACAGTCAACATGACTTTGACTTTTGATCGACTTTGGCGTTGTTTTTTCGGTTTCGGTTCAGTTGGAAGGCGCCACTCCGAAGCTTGTTGACTAGTTTGCATGTTAAACTCGTAAACCCACGTCTCGTAACCAGTAACAATGCGTTTCATGAATGTTGGATCGGAACTGACTAGTTCTAGCATGTCCTCAGCGACTCTTATGCGATTGAGTTTTTGGAGAAAATTCAGATCTTTTGGGACTAGCCGAGCGGCAACATGTTTCATACCCAATGCTACGGATCGACTCGTGAGATACAGAAAGTTCGGCGGATATCTCTCTCAAACTTGAATGAGCATTTTCAGTCACTATTTCCTTCACTTTTGCGTTGTTAACTTCAGTTGCAGACGTTGATGGCCTACCAGAGCGAGGCAAATCTTCCATCACATCTCGACCGCTTTTCAACGCATTGTACCACTCATAAGCACGTGTTTTTGATAAAGTCGATTCACCGTAAGCCTTCTGTAACATTTTCAGTGACTCCGAACACGAAATTCCATTGGCGAAGCAAAATTTAAGACAAACTCTTTGTTCGATGTTGTTGTCCATTATGAAATTCGCAATATACAGTAGAATGATATAACTAAAAACAGCACTGTATTTAATCTAAATAACAGATGCAACTCAAACTCCGCGCCAAAATGGAAAACAGTTGTGCCAATCTAACAACAACAAAAAAAAAACAAAAAATTGAATTTGGAACCATAAACAAATCATCCATTCCCGATACTTTCTTGACTGAATGTATATTTCCTCATATCTGTCTATCCGTATGTCACAGCTGATTTACTTTGTTATATTTACGTTTATTGGGCTGAAAGATACAAAGACGTCAACTGGAAAACCAGACCCAGAAATGAAAAGCAAAAGAAATGTCTACTTTTTATTGTTTTTATTTTTCAATTATTTGTACATACATACATATCTTCACGCTGTATCCCTAACGGGGTAGTCAGAGAGGACGGAGCGCCGAGAGTCGCGGTCCTCACACATTTTCGCGCATGTCGGTATGTGAGTGCTTTTGATATTTCCGTCTGCTAACACTCTGGCTATCTTCATAAGTCAGCCTTGGTCTTCCTTGAGTTCTTTTACCTCTCACTTTCGCTCTGTAGGTTTTCTTCGTCAGTCTTTCATCACTCATTCTTTCTAAGTGCCCGAACCATCTAAGCACTCCTTTCTTCATTTTTACAATAACACTGTCGTGCAACCCTGGCATACTGCGTATCTCTTCATAGTGTATTCCTCTTCTATTTATAATGTACAATAAAACAAAACAAAACAAAACTTGATCCCTATAATATGTTGTACGTGTTTGGACCCATTTTTATGATATTGTATAGACTCAGGTGTTACTTTGCGGAAATCCATTTCCTGTGATAAATTCCCAAAATCTTTAGCCATTTTCCGCTCAAACTCCAAAAACCACCAATCGACACGTGTTTCGCCTCTCAACGAAGCATCCTCAGGATATACCAGAGATAGGATTCGGTCAGCTAACCAGCACCGATTCGATATATATTCTATCTCTGGTATATCCCGAGGATGCTTCGTTGATAAGCGAAATACGTGTCGATTGGTGGTTTTTGGAGTTTGAGCGGCAAATAGCTAAAGATTTTAGGAATTTATCATCCATTTTTATCTCTACACTACAATGTATTGCTTGGATAGACCTATTTTTTATAATTTATCTTCTACTTTGTAAGTAATTCCTACGGAACTCTAAGATAATGTGGGTCTGACACGTTCTTAGCCGGTCTTTCGTTAAGCTCTATACTTCAGGTATTACTGGGTACCCTTCCTAGTTCGTTATGTACGATAGTAGAAGCTAGAAGCTTGCATTTAATTCATTTTTTTAAATCCTTTCCTTGCAAATTGCATTAAACTTTTATTTACAAAACTATATCTATATTGGTTATTGAGTTACTTATTTCTACAAATTATTATACTGTAGGTATATTGTTCGTTTCGTATTACATTGCTATCTGTTTTCGGCATCTCAAAAGTGGACAACACGCGGACGTGTCGATGTGTTACGTACAGTCGCAGAGACAGTTTCCGATTTTTTAAATGATTTTTTATGCAATAAATTAAAAAAAAATTTTTTACTTGTTTTTTGAAGCATTAAGCTCCTTTTAAATAGGCTAAGGCCTACATATTACTATTGTAATTTTTCATTTTTGTAGAGGCTTTAATTACAATAATAAAGTACGATTAATCCATTTTTGTTCGAACGCTGACTTAACCCATAAACACGAATAGTTATAGATACACTTATCTACAGTACGATGTATATTAGCTTTCTTGAATTATCATACATATTAATGTGCATTGAAAAAGTGTATGAGTTAAGATAAAATTCTCATACTTTTTTTAAATGGTTGTTAGTATTGGTTATTCTTAAGAGTTTATTGGTAAAATAATCTACGTTAGTTAAATATTGAAAACGACTTCATAAAAATAATTAACATTTTGTTTGGGGTATGAAAATACATAATGTTTTGTTTTAAAATTTTCATTTGTTTCAGGAACGTAAATCTTATTTAATTACTTTTGTAATTGGTGTTACTAATCATCATAAAAATGTATTTCCGTTAACACTTTGGTGCACGATATTACGCGATTGTCCGTCACAGCTCAAAGTTCTGAGAAATAAACATTATTTTTATAATATCTCCTGTTGTATTACGTATTTTTAAAATATCAGTGATTTACGACGAAAGCTGGATACAAACTGCCGGTGACATTTGACAGTTGGTTTATTTCAATCGTTACACGTCATCGCCATCTTGATAGTGTTAATTGACAGTTTCGGTTGTTGACAGGTTGACCTTTGTGCGTATAAAGTAGATTCAGACCATGATTTCACTTACTTAGTAGAGCCTTTTTAAACATTGAGTTACCACACCACCAACAATAACAGCAACACCACTCTTCGGAAATATGAGATGGGGAAGAGATGACTCATAAGTCCTATCGATGAATATACGAGGCTTTAGTGCGGTGTAAAAGGTATAGACAAATGCTAGCTTATTATCAAATTTTCTTAACCCCCTTCAAGGTCTTAAAATATTTCAGTGACGCAAAAGGCACTATCAAAAGGTACACAGCTTAGGGAGCTGGGTACCTTTTCATAATTCTTCACCCAGGGTGGTGAGATGTTGGGTTATTTAAAACGTACCCACTAAAACTTTTACGGTGTTCATTCCATGTACATGTTGAGGGCCTCCGGGAACTACCTAGTGCACCAGAACACCCCTAGCCCTGTGTCGAAGTATGTTTTGGGAAGAGAAGGAAAGGATAGTACTGCCACAGCATCGCAATTCGTAGTGCTGTCCTCCGCTTGAGTACCTAAAGTGTACGACTCATAAAGCGAGGTTCTTTTAGTTGCCTAATACAAAAAATGGGCAGTGCCACACTTCTACTTATAGTCACTATCATCCTGTTGTCTGTCGGCTGTCGTCCTCTTCGGGGTCGCATAGATAGACGGCCAGAGTCCACACTCCGATCGCCTGCGACACCGAAGGTTCCTTTAGTCACACACACACACACACAAACACACACTCACACACACAAATACACACACACATTCACACACACACATACATACATACACATACACACTATTATAGTTCAATTGAATATATTTTTCTTATGTCACTCAAAACCACAAGATAATCATATTTTCTGCACGTGAAATTCAGTCAATTAAAACCCTGTTTGTATATTTTTTCATTATAATAGTGATAATAACGAGAACAAAAGCACTATTTAACAAAAGTTGTGAGAATGTAAATCTTTTATAAATAATTTGGCCCCCGCGATACAGGCCTGCCTAGTGCGGGGTCTATGGTTTATCTCTTAACACTGAACTATCCTGAATGTGCAACGTTCTCAGTAACACCTCTAATAGCGATTTCAGACATAAGTTCTGTTTTGAAATGTTTGTCATAATCTAGAATAGTCACTGATATTTATAATTTGAATTTTAAATTTGAATATATTTGAATTTGACTTCAATCTCAAATTTTTCAAAACTAAGCACTTTCAAAGTTCTAGAGCATGTTACAAGTACATACACAAAGTGAATTGTAAAGTAAAAGTCACATCTTAAGACAGACGAGGAGCACCATAGCCTTATTTCCTGGCCTCGAGTCGACTCAAAATAATAAAGATCAACAAATTTGTAGGTGACCGTTTATGTGGAACTTAACCGGTTAGGTGTTATTTAACCTATGTGATCGTAACAAACACCGAAACATCACTATGCTACAGCCTAACATTCATTATGATTTGGTCAATCAGTCGAAACCAAAATCTAAAAGTATTTTCTGAAACATGGAGACACCCGATATGTATGTCGCTGTATACAATAGGAGACTCCTTGCTAGTGGTCTCATCAAGCACAAAACTATCACTAGAATACAATTACTAATAATATAGCTTAGTTTTCATAGAAGTTAATACTCTGCTTCTTTTAAATTACTCTAGACCAGCCATTCCCAAAGTGGGCGATAACGCCCCCTTGTGGGCGCTGCAGGCCTAAAGGGGGGCGGTAAGAGCCCCAGAAAAAAATGGGGGCGTTGTGTAGAGGCCTGGGGGGTAATTTGCAATTTCATTTAGCTAGGAGGCATCTTAGACAACGACTGCATGAGCTCTCGACTCAGTAGACAAAATAAGTTTGGGAACCAGTGCTCTAGACAAATGCCCCAATCCTGCAACTCTCAAATAAGCACTAAGTTCGTAATATGTAAATCACACAAGGAACAAGGAGAGCCTTCCAGTGACGCCTTGACTTCTAGTCGATAGTCGTTTGTAAATTAAGAAAAATTCTATATCGAACACAGGACGTCGGCTTGGAAACTGATTAAATATGACATACATAAATATCTTCATGCTGTACGCCTAACGGGGTAGTCAGAGAGAACGGAGCGTTAAGTATCGCGGTCCTTACTTCTTTCGCCTTCTCAAATCTCATCATTCTCCTTACACACTTTCGCCTAGCTTTGCGAATGCTTTTGAAATTTCCGTCAGCTACCACTTTGGTGGTTATTTAACCTTCGTAAGTCATTTTTGATCTTCCATAGCTTCTTTTAGAACTCGCTTTGGCTCTGTAGATTTTCTTTGTCAATCTTTCATCACTCATTTTTTCTATGTGCCCAAACCATGCAATCTTTCCTTTCTTTATTGAATATGAAATATTAATATGAAATTGTGTATTGTAATTGATTTATATCGTATACACTGTTAAAAACTACTGCTTCATTCGTTTTTGTATGATGTATTCTATGTATGCTATTTTATTTATACGTATAAGATTGAAACAGACATATTGCACATAAACATTAACATGAGGTTGAAGAAACGTCCCAAAAACCGAATCATTTTTATCGTGTGTCGATCACACGAATTCAGATAAAGACATAAAATTTTATGATTCTACGAATCGCTTTGAGATTTTTAATGGTTACCACCAAAATATAAAAAACTCTCGTTTCGGTAATGATAAAAATCGGTATAGAACCTATGCACGTACGTGTTCTCGGAAACACTTTTCTATCTGTCTGTACAGAATATAAAGAGACATTACGTCGTGTTATTGCTTTGGTAATTGATTAGGAATGCCTTCGTGACTGACTTACGATGTCGACTGTTCGATTTTGTTGAGAAGATATTTTGATAGGGTTAACACATTTATGTTTAGATATAATTATAACAAGAAAACATTTAGAATGCATCTTTTGATGCGTTTTTAGATGTTAGACATTTGGTGCGTATATTTGTATCAAGGACGTCAAATTATGAGCTGTAAGAGAATCCAATGACTTCAGATTGTTTCACTAAAGATCATTTCTAATCTTGGGATAATCAGCCGTGCTAGCAACTTAACACTAACTATGGTTTGAAATGAATGTTGCTAAGTCACCAATAGTTTGGTTCATGTTAAGTGGATTAACAATATTAGTTTTCGAGTATTATTAGTCGATGCATTGCAAGATCTCATGAGTTTGATGCGGTCTGACGTTTCTGAAAGCACTTTACATTACGAAATCATAAATCTGTAACAAGTTACTTAACTACGATGCTTGAATAAGATTGTCGAAGAATAACGTTATATATTAAATATCGCAAATACGACTTGGGAGCCAATTCTCGCGTAATAGACATTTTATCTATGATAGATATATATCGAAAATCGATATTTTATCTATGGAAAGATTATTTGTCTATTCTCGGAATATCACTTGCGATATATGTCGAAGGAACGTCGTTCGACTTACATCGACTGGTCTCTAACATTCGATATAATTAATTTCTATTGCTACACGGTAGATATCGGTCTTTGAGTAACAAAAAATTTGGTATTATTGGACATATTATTATTTTTTTTAAATGTAATACATATAAGTATATAAAGAAAAATCAAATACAATTGCAATAGATGATTTGGTGGCTGCCTATATTATTGGAACTCTTGAAGAGGCGACAGCTGCCGCTTCTTCAGTTTCAAGACATGCTAGCTCTATTCGAAGAAATACGTCAGATCCTTTTGAGTTGACTGAAGTTGAGTTCAAGAAAATGTTTCGCCTAAATAAAGAGTTAACAATAGACAATTATCGCGGTCTCTTCTCTCGTTTTTGCTTTGACGTGAAAAGTTACGTTTCATTACAACATTAACGAATCATTTTAAAATAAATAATAACTGTTTTAATTGTACAACTACTTTGTTTCCAAACTATTCGTTATTCATAGAAATACGAAAATTAAAGATAGTACTTAGGTTTATGAATTTAAAAATAGATATTAATAATGACTGAAACCGTAATTTAAGATCTCGAATTTATGTTGTCACAGTCGAGAAAAACGGAACGTAAAAACTCCTTGAGTTGGTAGTATTGTGATAGATATGCGTAGTCTCCTGCGACATATATGTCTATTGTGTGCGAGAATTGAATTTTAGTTATCAATAGATGTTTTTCCTTCGAAATGATATTTTTACGTGCGATAATTTTGGATAGAAATATATCTATTCGTGATATTTTGTCTATCGTGTCAGAATTAGCCTCTTGGACTTAACAGAATTTTATTAAAAGCACACAGTGTGTTTTACAGTATTTTCTGACGAGAAATTGCGCGAGTGGGAACACTATTTTCACTCATACATGAAAAAAAGAGGAAGCATTAGAGGATACGCATTAAGCAATATAAACACGAAACAATAAGATAGCTAAAAAATAAAAGCGAATAAATAAAGCAATATTTTGTATTACCAGACTTTTCTTATGTTTCTAATGTTGCAATAAGCAAAAAATTATACATAAAATCATTCCCATTTCAAAGTATTTACGAAAGTTGGAAAAACAGTGTCTACTTTGGAAAAAAATCTTTTTTATATTTTATGAGACTATTTAATCTAAATTATGTTTTTTTTACCAGAACATACATTATTTGATCTAATATATGAATATATTTATAATTTAATATATGAATTAATAAATGTCGCTTTTTGCTCTTGTAACCCCTAAAGAATTTTCGGCTTCAAAGTGACACTTCTATAAAATATACTCATAAAATCTACTCAATGCACTCACCATTTCAAATACAAATAAATTCTTATACATTATTAATATTCAAGCTACGATGCTATCGTATGATAATAATCTTGGTATGAACCGAAAGTAGAAGTCTCTAATTAGTTGAACCACATGTTTTGATTAGTTCTGTCGATAATGTGTTTACAAAAATTGTAACTCTAGTGTTTTGATGTTCATAGTTCAGTGAATTGAGACGATAGGATTATAGGTTCGGAAACGCGCAAGTGATGCCTCTGGTGTTAATGCTTCTAATTAACTGCTCACAATCAAGCGGGCCATATGCTTGTTTGCCAGCTTTTTGGTATAAAAAACAATAAAATATATCGGTGTCATATAATTAGCAAAAAATGTAAATCAGATTAAAAAACAAACTCAACTTTGAGGTGCAGAAAGAATACTTTTGAATTGAAAATGTACGATAAAATGTAATGGTCAAAGGTGTGATATTTGTAATTTTTACATATATCTTTTTTATTTTATACATACATATCCCATACGTATCCCTAGCTAGGTAATCAGAGAGGACGGATTTTTTATTTCACGTTTCTTGTTATATATTTTGACATATATTTTTTTACACGAAATTAATTTCCAATTACGTATAAAACCATGAGATGCGGTATCTCAGAAATATGTGCGGTGTCACGCTTGCTGACAAGATAAGCAATGATGAGATACGCAGTATGATAGGGTTGCACAACAGTGTTATTGTAAAAATGAAGAAAGGAATGCTTAGATGGTTCGGGCACATGGAAAGAATGAGTGATGAAAGACTGACGAAGAAAATATACAGAGCGAAAGTGAGTGGTAAAAGAAGCCAAGGAAGACCAAGGCTGACTTATGAAGATGAAATAGCCAGAGTGTTAGCAGACGGAAATGTCAAAAGCACTCGCATACCTAGGCGAAAATGTGTGAGGAGAATGATGAGATTTGAGGAAGCGAAAGAGGTGTCTAAGGACCGCGACTCCTGGCGCTCCGTCCTCTCTGACTACCCCGTTGGGGATACAGCGTGAAGTTATGTTATGTTATGTTTATAAAACCATGAAGCAAAAACCTTGGAGTTTCGTTATATTCTTCGATGTAAACTTTAGATTAGGCTTTATATTTTCGTTATTTTTATTATTAAAGTTCTATTAATTCGGAAATAGAGGGTGGGAATGATTAGTGAGAAAGTAACTAATTTGCTTCTTCTTTTTAGGGTTCCGTACCTCGAAGGAAAAAAGGAATCCTTATGAGATCATTTCGTTGTCTGTCTCTCTGTCAAGACACTTTTTCTCAAGAACGCGTAAAGGTATATAATTGAAATTAATATCAAATACTCTGATCTGCAATCTCTTAGAGATGTAAAAAAATCAAACTTCTAAGTTAACGCAATCAAAAATTATGGCCGTTTATGCCGCATATTTTGACACTCCCGTCCCGTTGAGCTAGAATCATAAAATTTGGCAAGAAGCAATGTCCTATAGCACAAATAAAGGGAAAATTACTGTATTACTTACAGATTAGACCTTAACGTATCAAATTGTTTTGTACTCACTTTTTCTAGGAAAAACAAAACAATAGATTTCAGTTACAACATGTTAAATCAAATTTTAGACAGAGTGAACCAAATAAGAGATCTAAGCGTGCTCCAAGATTCGAAGTTAATATTTGATTCTCACATTGATAGCGTAATCAAAAAAGGGTCAATGAAGCTTGGTTTCGTAATAAGGTCGACCCTCTTTTAAAGAGCTTAAACCTCTAAAGATCTTATATTGTTCATATGTACGCAACATCTTAGAGTATGCCTCTCAAGTGTGGAACCCGCAGTATATGTATAGAATCAATACGAAAGCGATTTCGCAGATACAATTTAAATGCAAAGATCAAAATCATGGCCATGAAAATCGATGCTTAAAATATCATTTCATGCCACTTGAAAAGAGAGGATATATAGCCGATCTTAAATACTTATTCAAAATTGCAGTCAAGTGCATAGTCCTGACATACATACATATCTTCACGTCGTATCCCTAACGGGGTAGTCAGAGAGGACGGAGCGCCAAGCGTAGCAGTCCTTACATACGTCTTTCGCTTCCTCAAATCTCATCATTCTCCTCACACATTTTCGCCTAGGTATGCGAGTGCTTTTGACATTTCCGTCTGCTAATACTCTAGCTATTTGATCTTCATAAATCTGCCTTGGTCTTCCTTGCCTTTTTTAACTTCTACTTTAGCTATGTAGATTTTCGTCGTCAGTCTTTCATCACTTCTTCTTTCTATGTGCCCGAATCATTTTAGCATAATGTTATCTTTTAATAATCCACATAATCTGCATTAATTAACATTTTAAAATATTAAACAACACAAACGGCTTTCATGCCGCGATATTATGATGAATTTTCCCGATATTTCGTCGCAAGCACTATAATCAAGAGTTAACTCGTTAACCCGTAAATCGCAGGTAACCCGTGAAAAAAAAATATGTCAAGTGCGAGTGTGCGGGAACTGATATGGTAAGATCGTCATGTTACATATCGCGAGATAGAGGCGTCTCTGGGCATAAGTATGACGAGTATATATAAAATATTACACGAACATTTAGCTGTAAAAAAATTTATTCACGTTGGATTCCGCACAACTTGAGAATTGATCAAAAACGGGCTCGTGTCGATTGGTGTGAAAAAATGTTACAAAAGTACAATCAGGGTGCGTCAAAAGCTGTCTGTAATATCTATACATCTGAATGTATGTGATGTGATGAATCTTGGATATATGCGTATGATCCTGAAACTAAACAACAATCAACGGTTTGGGTGTTCCAAGATGAGCCGAACCCAACAAAAGTCATTCGTTCAAAAAGCACTTTGAAGCAAATGGTCGCTTGTTTTTTTGGTATAAATGGACATGTAGCTACAGTGCCACTAGAGGATCGTAAAACAGTTAATTCTGAATGGTACACGACCATTTGTTTGCCAGAAGTCTTTTAAGAAATAAGAAAGAACAACCGACAACGCAGAATCCTTCTTCATCATGACAATGCTAGCTGCCACACATCGGCCGAAACAACTCGGTATTTGGAAGATCAAAAGATCGAATTAACGGGTCATCCGCCGTACAGCCCCGACTTGGCTCCCAACGACTTCTATTTATTCCCAACCGTGAAGAATAAATTACGTGGTCAACGTTTTTTGAGCCGTGAAGAGGCTGTTGTTGTGTTCAAAATGCACGTTTTGGAGATACCTCAATCCGAATAGAAAAAGTGCTACGAAAATTGGTTCTAACGCATGCAAAAGTGCATCGATCATCATGGTGAATATTTTGAAAAGCAATAAAACTATAATAAATGCTATATGTTTGTTTCACTTTGTTATTCCGGATACATAAATAGCAGCCCTCGTATGTATAACATTATGTCAGATTACTGAGAAGATAGATCGTGATGACAGACAAATGAACGTACGCGTCACTTATAAGTACACCGTTTTTCTTTCGAGATACAGAATTCAAAAAAAAATTAAACCGACTTAAAAAAACACTGAAAAGTACGAATCCTTTACTAATCAAAACTCCAGTACGTACTTACTCAATTAAGTAAGTAAATAATTTTACAAATACGAACAAATACCTTGACAATTACTGAAGCCGATGCCAAGCCTTCCAAACTATTAGACTTTCTGTTGTTGCACATTAAATTGGCACCGACTTCAATAACTATCAAATTTAATGATATGGGTATTTGTATCGTATTTATAAAGTTATTTTTGTACTTAAGTTTTGATTAGTAAAGGATATTATTTCGTACTTTTAAGTGTTTTTATTGAAGTCAGTTTAATTTTATTTCTTAAATTTTTTATTTCTCCCTTTTGAATGACCTTGGCCTAATTAAATGTCTAGGGTAGGTCTATAATTAAATTCTCTTCTAATTCTGGAGTGCAATGACATAAACGAGAATCATCAATATAAATAAATGAAGGTTATAAGCAGTTCACGTTATTTGGTGTTATTTGGTGTATCTTCGAAACCCAAAGTTCAAAACCAGCGAAATTTAAATGGGACCAATCTGGAAGTATATCCGTTTAAATAAAAAAGAACTTTCCAAATCATTTTATAAGTGACGGAGCTCCGAGGTAACAAACATAAAAAAAAACATACAACCGAAGTGAGGACCTCCTCCTTATTTGAAGTCGGTTAAAAATTAATGGAAACTGTATGTAAATAATATTAATTCGCTGTTTTTCGCGCAAAGAACTAGTTGTAATAAGCAGATAAACATCTTACAAATATGGAATAGGAATGAAGTAATTAATTCGGACTTGTCGCCAGCGATATATGGCTACTGGATTGATTATTATCAATTTCAATCGATGTACTTGTTGATCTTGATAATGAATGAATTTCTCGCAAATTCATTAATATGACGTCTGTAGTTTTTAGGGTACTGTAATTTTTTTTTATACAGAAATTTATTTACTGGCTGTATCCGCGTCTACGTCCGCGTGGAAAAACTGATTTTTCCGGAATAAATACGTCTGTCTCCGGGCACATATTATCTCTGACCCATTATAGTCGGTTCAGTAGATTAGCATGTATCATACAGAGTTTCATCCCACTTTTCACCTCCTTTTTGATAAAAAGTAGCCAAATTTCATCAAATCGGTGCAGCGGTTTGAACGTGAACACCGACCAACAGATTTCACATTTCACAAGTCCACGAGTCGAGGCCACATCAATGTGCAACAACAAAAGTCTACTACTGAACTATTAGTTTGGTAGACTTGACACCGACTTCAATAACTGTCAAATTTAATTATATTGGTATGTATCCTATTTATTTAGTTATTTTTGTATTTGAGTTTTGATCTGTAAAGCATAGTTCTTTTGTACTTTTCGGTGTTTTTTTAAAAGTTTTTATTCGTCATTTAACCAACAAGGCAGTCGAGGTCAAATCGTGTACTTTTTTTGGAAAAGTAACGCAGTGAATAATCATTTAAGACACTAAGCAAGTGGACTCAGGTTTGATGCCTGAGTCCACTTGCTAACTTTTTTGTTTAAAGTTTTTGTAGTGATAAAAATGTTTTTATTTATCTTGAAGAAGGCTTTCATAATAAAATTACCATTATAGTTGTATAGTTTAAACTTTAAAATCAAATATTTTCGCGTTACTATTGGAATATAATTGTCAGGATATAGAAGTTGCAATTACATTCGAAGCAAATACAAAGGTTTATTTGGATAATACAAACTATTATGGTACATTTTTACAATTTATTTTAGTCTATGATTATTTCGTAGCGTCAATATATTTTTTCAAATTACTAAATTTTTAATGAGTTGATAACATTTTATTAAAGAACATTATATTTTGGTAGCGGTAAATAATATTTGCATACTTACTGGTTTTTACCAATTCTACAGTGCTGTGTTTTAGGTTTACATTAATGATCATCCATTTATGCTTAAAGACTCATGTGAAATAATATTATTTGCTGATGACACATCACTATTGTTTAAAGTAAATAGAAAAGATACAGATATTTGCGAAGAGATCATAGCAAATGTCTCGAAATGGTTAGCTGCTAATAATTTACTACTGAATGCACAAAAAAACCAATTGTGTTAATTTCTCCCTATCCAATGTACCCAGAATCCATAATAGTATAGAACTGGGTGGGAAACAGTTAGAAATAGTGAAATCAGCTACTTCTCTTGGTTTAACAGTACATAGTAAGTTACAGTGGGCGGACCATATCGGGACTTTGGCTAATAAGTTCAGTTCGGCAATATATGCTATTAGACAGTTGCCAGATGTGACTATGGCTAGGCTGGTGTACTTCGCATATTTCCATAGCCATATGTCTTATGGCCTGTTACTGTGGGGATCAGCGGCGCATATAAAATCTATCTTTATTTTACAAAAGAGGTCAATATGTGCTAACTACAGTATGAACGCACGAGAGTCGTTGAGAGATCGTTTTAAAGAGATTGATGTACTCACCTTACCCTCATTATACATCTTTGAAACCATAATCTATGTACACTAGAAAATATATAGATCTATTTCAAAAGAATGGCGTTATAAATTGTGTGGAAACTCGTGGTCGTGATCAGATAGTTATTCCTAAATTTAAATTACAAAAGTCAAGTGGTTCACTTTTGGACAACTGTATTCGTTTTTGTAATAAAACTCCTCAAAAAAAGACTTAATTAACGGAAAAGTGATTTAAACTTGTTATTAAACGCACACTGATTGGAATAGCATGTACCTACTACAAAATCAGCGTTTTCGTTGAAGACACAACAATAGTCTGAAAATATACGCGCACACGCATTAACTAGCATAATGAATATTTTATTCGAAATAACTATTGTAGAATTATGTTGGAAAAATGATACCAGACTGAGTTTCTTGTCAGTTCTTCTTAGTGTCCAGGTTTTGTTTTGGAACCTAAGTAGATTTGACGTTTAAAAATACCTTGCAATTGGATTTATTTGAATAAATTGATTTGACCTTGACTTCTTAAATACAACTCCTTGGTGATTTTTTCTTTCAATCGAAGCGTTCGGATTTGGTTATCGGACAAGCATAAACATCTATTTTTTGTCAGAATGTATCTAGGTAAAGTAGCGTCTTTTGTTCTAGTTTCGTGATAAGTCTGCAATTGGAATAATTGTCTAGAGATTGTATGTTTATCTACACAGAAATGTTTATTGCCATGGACTACAGCTGTACGTTCTCTTAGAAGGAACCCCCAGACTTATAAATAGCAAGGGGTTTTGATATTTATCGCCGAGTGTTTATTGCTGTGAAAATTATACCCCTAATGACTTCCCGAATTTCTCGTCTGGGGTTGCGCCGAGGACAGAAAATCCTATCGACTATTAACAGTCAAGGAGTCGGTGAATTATTGTCGGTGTTGGAGCAAAGTTCGCCGCCGCAAAGTCCTTTATGTTAATACAGACATATTTTGTTTGTCTCTTATTATCTACACTATATACATTGCATAATTTATTATATACTTTGCATAATAATACAACGTCGTATGTAGACGAATTTGTAGCACAATGCTATTTCGTGTTTGCTAGGACTGGTCGGGTTTTTTTGTAAGCTGCATATTTAAAACGCTAAAACTTACCCTCTAAAGCCAAAGCTCAATTTCATAAGTTCTTGTCTGTAATTGAATAACTATCCATAACAAATATCCTAATTTTCGCCTACATTAGTCAAATACTCTTCAAGAGAAACTACTGTGTCAGACAGACAAACATATTACTATTATATTATATTGCTATTGAAATTGGTCAGCTAACCCGTCAGACTCCGAAAAAGATGAAGACGCTTGCTGTTGAAGTTGGTGTAAAACCGATTAACAACAACAGAATGTCTAATAGTTTATTGGCACTGGCTTTAGTAATTGTCTAATCTATACTATACTAAGAAAGCAAAATACTACTCACTCGCTGACAGATTATTCACAAAATCTCAAAGACTGCTGAAGCTAGGATCATGAAATTGGGTCTGAAGATAGTTTGTGTAATGTAGAGGGGCCCGCTAAGAAAGGATTTTTGGGAATTAACATTTTAAGGGCGAATAAGGGGACCAGAACTTTGTATGAAACTTTTATATGGAGCGGAATAAAATTGTGGAATTGGGCATTACATATATACATACATACCCTCATGCTGTATCCCTAGCGGGTAAGTCAGAGAGGATGGAGCGCCAAGCGTCGCGGTCCTTACATACTTCCTTCGCTTCCTCTAATCTCATCATTCTCCTCACACATTTTCGTCTAGGTATGCGAGTGCTTTTGACATTTCCGTCAGCGTTAGTCTTCCTTGGTTTCTTTTATCACTCACTTTCGCTCTGTAAATTTTCTTTGTCAATTTTTCATCACTCATTTTTTCTATGTGTCCGAACCATCCCTGCGGTACTGCGTACCTCTTCATTGCTTATCCTGTCCGCAAGGTATTTCTAAGAGATCGCGTTTCTATTGGATTTATTGGATCTTATTTTCATTCGATTTCGGGCATATCCAGGACTCACTACCATACAATAAAGTTGGCACCAATATCGCATTGTGTATGGCCATTTTGGCCGTGTTAGATATATTCACACTACCTACTAATGTGGACAAGCACCGTTCATTTTATCGCCAACTATTACCCATCTCTCCACACCCAACTCACATCTTCCATCCCTCGAAAACACACTTATTATTTTAATAAGCTCGACTTACACGTCAAAACTTATAGGCGAGTACAGTGATTGAAAGAGATAGGGATACTATTCCATATTTGGTTACTTTCCTACCATAAATATTGAAGTTGGTGCCAAGTCAATCAAACTACTGTGGACTGTCTGTTGTTGCACATTAATTAGACACCGACTTCAATAACTGTCAAATCTAATTACCATAAAATTGTTTTTGTACTTCAGTTTTTATTAATAAAAGACAGTTATTTTGTAATTTTCAGTGTTTTTTTTTGAAGTCGGTTTAATTTTATTCCTAAAAGTTTTTTATTTTTCCCTTTTGAGTGACCTTGGTTTAAATAAATATCTAAGGAATGATATATAAAAGAATTATCAATATAATAAAGCTTACAAGTAATTGGCGTTATTTGGTGTATCTTCGAAGTCCAATATCGGTGAAATCGAAATAAAACCACCTCGGAGCTGTACTAAACGAATTATCAAACAAACATAAAAAAAAATACATTCAAATGAACATAGAACCTTCTACTTTTTGAACTCTGTTAAAAATCATTAAGTTCAAAATCGCTGTAATGACGTCGATCACGCTAGTATTGGAATAACAATAAAGAAGTATCTTGAACGCACGTGACACATAATTCACCGTACCCTACTTATTACCCAAACCATTTTAATTCCTCAAAGGCCATTGTCAGTGATCGGGTTGGAATTCCTAAAAGTAATTATATGAACCCTTACAGCACTAAATTTGGACCGTGGCGCAATTACCGACAAATATTCGGATGTGTCTCGCTTTATAGCGAATACTAATTGACAAATATTGGGGTGCTCGCTAATCCATTAGTAATTATAAATTTATAGTGTTATTGTTTAGAAGACGTCTTAATGAAGTAGCCAAAGAGAATGTTAAATTACTATGGACGTAGCCATAAACTAATAAAAATCAGTCAAGAGCGAGTTTGATTATTGAACATACTATACGGTCCGTAAGGTCCATACCATACGGTTGCTCCAAATGGTCTGCATGAAATTGTTTTCAAAAATTATAGTGAATGAAATTAGACAATTTTCTCGATACAATCTTATGCCATGCCAGTCATGAAATAATTATTTGCAAAATACTCACAAATCTTTCAAGTTTCTTTAGTTTCTTTCAATCAAAATGTTTTGGCTATTAGTTCACAAAAACAAAAATATGTCATATTCAGCTGAGTATCGATGGACTGTGACCTTCCCTAATTGTACATTAGTAAAAATCTAGAAAATCGGTCAACAAAAAAGGACTATTTAAGGGCAAGCTCTTAGAACAAATGCTCGGTCCATTCTAACACTTGGTCCGCGGAGGAGAAATTTATTAGGTCTTGAAAAGGCGAAAGAAGTATGTAAGGTCTTTGTTACTTGGTGCTCCATCTTCTTTGCCTGCATGTACATGTAACATTTATAACACTAAGCCAAGCCTACTAAACTAATAGACTTTCCGTTGTCGAACATTGATTTGGCACCGACTTCAATAACTGTCAAATTTAATTATATGGGTATTTGTATTGTATTTGTATAAAGTTATTTTTGTACTTGAGTTTCGAACCGTAAGAGACAGTTATTTCATACTTTTCAGTGTTCTTTTTTGAAGTCGGTTTAATTTTTTTATAAAGTTTTTTTATTTCTCCCTTTTGAGTGACCTTGGCCTAAATAAATATCTAGAGCAGGTCTACAATTAGTTTATTTTCTAATTCTGGAGCGCAATGTGTTAACTTCCATTCTATTGAGGAGCACAAACCGTGAGCTTTCACAATAAGAATGCGAACAGATCGAAAATGGGATATTATTGCCCATTATGGCTATTATCAATATCATCAATATAATATCATATCAATATCAATCAGTTATAAAAGAAAGTGTAAAGGTTGCATCATAATTACACCCTAGCAGTATTCTTACAATCCGAAGACGACAGCCACCAGCCGTATTCTCTGTCTAAAAAAAGAATTTTTCAAATCGGTTCATAAATGACGGAGTTATGAGGTAACAAACATAAAAAAAAACATACATCCGAATTGAGAACCTCCTCCTTTTTTGGAAGTCGGTTGAAAATAAGAATCTTCTAGAATTTATCGTAACCTTATTCTTTAAAATTATTTCTAATTAAAGTCAAAGAAAATGCTAATATAAGTATCGTAATTAAAAAAAACTTTGCAATAATCGTTTCGCTAAATAAATCGATGTCAAACCAAAGTCTAATTTAAAGGCCAGGGGGTCGGCGCGGGCGCAGGTAGAGCGATAAATACGATTAATGTTTATATTTCTGTTCTTTCGATCGTTAATTCCGATATAACGACGATAATAACGATAACGATAAACATTACGATGCGGTGTCGTTAATACTTTTAACGTTGATATTAATATGGACATTCGAAATTATTTATGACTCCATTCGATTAAAGATAAGAAAAATTAAAAGCGTGGTTGTTAATTTATAATTTATTTAGAATATTTTGGTGAGTGCGATAGAAATAAAGTTAAAATTTTTTAGACTTTTTGCTATTTGTGTTTTTGCGTTTTAAAGTACAAATGGACAGTTGAGCAAAAAGATACTACACATACTATGTACCAAAGACATAGTTAGACCCTAGTACCAATTTCAAAAGAACCATTCAATGGTCTCTATTTGGCCCATCTTGAAAACCAATCAATCAATAATTAAACGTCATTATTTCAAAAGCAATCAAGTGTGGGTTAGTACGTTTTTAATAGATTATGCGCAATCGTTAGTGATAGTACTATATTGTGTATTGAAAATCTGTATAAGTGGATAAAAATCGAGAAATCTAAATAAACTTAAAGGTATCACAATTTTTAAAGATGTCTTTTAAGAACGATGTACGAGAAACACAAATTTATATCCACGATATTCTTTAGTATCTCAACTAATAACTATAAAATAAATCGATAGCCTTACAAAACAATATGGGCCATTTAAAATCTCGCGTTTTCGAACAGAAATCGCCGATAAATATCGAAAAGAAGTCTTTTTCGGCGATAAACCCGAATTTATGACATACACATTAATTACTATATGAAGACGTTTAAATTGGACGATATAATTACATGACTTCGAATAATTTGTGATATTTTTTTTATTATTTACTGTGGCTCGTGATTTCGTTTGCTTTGTATTTAAATTTTTCTATACTAACTTTGATATCCATTTTTACCTTCAAATTTGATTTTTCAGTATAAATCTCAAATGTGACTAATTATTATTTAATCGACTTTTTAATACGCTTTAGGTTATTGAGGCTTTCTGTAATCAAAATGGAAAAAACAGAGTCATTGAGTCATTATAATTTCACCATGGTAGGTATGTCTATCTGTCTGTCTGTCGTTTCTCTATTTTACTTGAACATCTGAAAGGAGCCGTTAGGGGCGACACCTTGTAGTGTCTGTATCACATACATTCACTGAATAAAACCTTCTATTATTGAATTATTTGAATTTAATATATAAAAGTGTACGTTACTGCAAGAGTTGCAAAGTGGGAGAGAGGGAGTTGGAGGCGGCAGTGTTGCCACAACGAATTAGTCTGTTAGTATTGTTGTATTTTATTAAAACTTATACTAATAATAATAATAACTAATTTATTATTTTAATAAAATAATTAATTATATTAAGTGCTGACTCTAAGTCATGTATTAACATCAATAATTGAGTTTTTGTTATCGGGAATTAGGTTTGGCAGCAACAATTGTCATTTAGGGACAGCAGTGAGATAAAAACGGTTAATCGACTCATTTATTTATTTAACATATTTTCATTTTTAAACGCCTGCAGTGTGCAGTATTTACTTACGAATCCAGGGTTCTAAATATGGAGCGGTCATTAACGAGTCGTCATCATGCGCGTACGCAACTACAAAGCAAACAAGTGATGCCGGCTACAAGCTTGATTAAACACACATTCGGTGCACGGTCGATGCCTTAATTAGAACGGTAGTGATGGCCATCGATACCAATAAACTAGCGACGAATTCCTTTGCTTTTTTTGGTACCATTTACAAGGGTGAGTTCTCGAATCAAGAATCAAAATTGTAGCATTTACTCTAAGTACGTGTCCTTTTTTGACCGAGTTTTTGCAGTTTTACTAGTGTGCGTGACTAAGGAGGGGTCACGGTACAACTAACACAACTGAATATGACATATTTTTATTTCTATTAATACTAATAGTCAAAACACTTAAGATTTACGAGTATTTGCAGATAGTTATTCCAGTAATGTAGGTGAAGTTATAAGCTGACACTAATTACAGTGACAGCGCGAGATTGCCATACTATAGTTAACTGTTTCACTTGTGGCTACGCTCAGTGAGATAGAAAAAGATACGAAAATCATTTGACATACGGTGATGAGAGCGGTCTTTGGTGTGAGGCTGAATCTTAACACATTCAAAAGCCTTATATTGGTAAGAAAAATCTCAGATTCTAGATATGTTTTTCACAAATAAATTATAGTATTGTAGGAACATCTTCAAATGTCAGTGCTGCCAACTGATAACTATAACGATCTCTCTTTTTGGCGAGAACGGGAGAAGTGAAGTTATATTTATTTTAGTTTTCTATTTTTTACACTATTAAAGCTTTAAAGTACAAAAGTGTTAGTACATTGTGCGATAAAGTTCTGTGCAAGTTGATGAATTAGAGAGTTTGAATAAATATGTGCAAATGAATATATACTTCTTCCAAGAAGTAATTTTTGAGTTCAATAAAGCCTACTATTACTTTACTCAAGTGTGTTAGGTACTTAATAATAAAAATATAGACATTTTACATCAAAGATACACCACTTTTACATGAGAATGGCAGAAATGTTTCTCATAAATATGAAACGAGTTGCCAGTATATAGAAGACAAGAAGAAGAAATACGACCTGGCTGTATACAACTGACGGCATAAATAACTTGACCGTTTAGAGCAGCCATTCCCAAAGTGGGCGATAACGCCCCTTTGTGGGCGCTGCAGGCCTAAAGGGTAAGAGACCCAGAAAAAAAATGGAGGCGTTGTGTAGAGGCCTGGGGGGTGATTTGTAATTTCATTTAGCTAGGAGGCATCTTAGACAAGGACTGCATGAGCTCTCGACTCAGTAGACAAAATAAGTTTGGGAACCAGTGGTTTAGAGATATACCTCGGACCAAGAATAAAATGGATGGAGTATTTGCTCTAAGAGCGTGTCCTTACGGTGTCTTGTTTTGTCGGTCGAGTTACTAGACTTATACTAATGTGCGTGACGAGGAAATACACAGCTGTAATGACATATTTTTATTTTTGTTAATTGTTGCCACACTTAAGATTTACGAGAATTTTTCAAACAATTATTTCATGACTGGGTCATGAGCTGACACGATTCACACTGATAGTGCGAGGTTGCCTTACTTACTATGGCTGTTTTACTCGTGGTTACGCTCAATGAGATAGAAAGAGACATGACAATTCGTTGATACACGGTGATAAGAGCAGCAACTCGTTATGGCTCCATGCATTAGATTGTTGGTCCAAGACTATCTCTAATATATTACAAATAAACTATTTCGTTAGTTTTAAAGTCTTTTCCGTATTATTTGTTATGCCTATTGCATTACATACAGCAGTGAAAGAGCTACTAGACGTGTTTCGAACCAAAAATTAACAGTTCCCAAGTTCAAAAATTTATATGGTAAGCAAATCCTAAAATATAAGATACCAACAATTATAAATGAGTTGCCTAAAGAAATAAAAGATTGTCTTACCGCAAAAAAAATCAAAGTTAAACTAAAACAATATTTTTAAAAACATCGCAATCCTTATAATATCATAATATAAAAAAAAAATAAAAACTTAAATTTCATATTACATATAATACTGTAATTAATATTTTTAACGTACTATATAAAAATAACGTACAAAATAGACACATCGAAAGGTACACACTTACAGTCACAACGTGTATGTGCATGGATTGAGTTTTTGTTATTTCTATACAAACGAAATTACAAATGAATGACGGTAGACTGAAAACTTTATAAAGTTTTTGCACTACCGACCGGATATTTTTATTATTGTAATATCTTAGTTGTAATAATAATAATAAAAAAAAAAATAAAAATAAAATTACTCTTAAATGAGCACAAGGTTACATAAATTACAGACACATAAATTACAAGACGATTAAAAAAAAAGAGGTTCCTAAATTGACCTGTCCACGAATAGAACTATAGACCGCTGGCCTAAAAGGCAAGTATTGGGTACTTACATATGAAATTAGCGTTTTGTCGTACTGACCACTTTGATCTGAAATATCTCCTCTTTGGTTAAGAATTCCAAATTCAAATATATAAATTCATTTAGCTGGTACATTTGAGTTTTGAAAACAGTCATTCATTTGTTTTTTTCCTCATTCTTTTTTTCTTTGGCGTCGCTTATTACCGTACAATGGAAAACATGAAATATCGGTATATTTACGAGTACGAGTTCTACCGTGGCACCAGTGCTGCAGAAACAGCTCGAAGGATTAATGATGTGTACGGCGCTGGTGTCGCAAAAGAAAGCACGGTACGTGTTTGGTTTCAACGTTTTCGTTCTGGAAATTTCGACCTTCAGAACCAACCCCGTGGACGGCCGGAGACCAAAGTGGAAAATGAAGAATTAAAGGCTATTGTGAAAACGGATCCATCACAAAGCACTTCAGAGATAGCTGCAGACTTCGGGGTAAGTGACAAAACTGTATTAATCCACTTGAAGCAAATCGGGAAAGTAAAAAAACTTGAACGATGGGTACCTCATGAATTGAGTGAATCGAACTTGCAAACACGCGTCGACTGCTGTGTTACTTTGCTCAACCGACACAATAATGAAGGGATTTTAAATCGAATCATTACTTTTGATGAAAAGTGGATACTGTACGATAATCGGAAGCGCTCGTCGCAATGGCTGAACCCTGGAGACCCAGCCAAATCCTGCCCTAAACGAAAATTGACTCAGAAAAAGTTACTTGTGAGTGTTTGGTGGACTAGCGCCGGTGTCGTTCGCTACAGTTTTCTAAAATCTGGCCAAACGATTACGGCAGATATCTATTGTCAGCAACTGCAAACCATGAAGGAAGAACTAGCTGCTAAACAACCGAGATTGGTCAATCGCTCTAGGCTACTGCTGCTTCACGACAACGCAAGACCACACACTGCACAACAAACAACCACTAAGTTAGATGAGGTACAATTGGAATGTCCGCGACATCCGCCGTACTCCCCGGACCTTGCTCCAACAGATTACTATTTTTTCCGGAATTTGGACAACTTCTTACAAGGAAAAAAATTCAACTCCGATGCGGCAGTCCAAACCGCCTTCAAAGAGTTTATTGATTCTCGCCCCCATGGTTTTTTTAGTAAAGGGATCAATGAACTAACTATGAGATGGCAAAAGTGCATAGATAACAACGGTGCATACTTTGATTAATTAAATATATTTTACAAAAAAAAAAATGACTTTATATTCCTCCCGTACAAAACGCCAATTTCATATGTAAGGACCCAATATATGAACAATCCCACTGACTTCCGAAATTTTTTTTCAGGTTACAGTAATTAGAGATAAATAATCGATATTATTGCACGTCGTTCCCATCACTACGCTGTTAATAGCTGTAACACCAGAGTCATTGAATATGGTCGTAATCGTAATTATTTTTAATTAATAATCAACACGCCATTAGAACGGTGCACGTAATAAGGATGCCCAGTGTCGATGTCCCTTCGACAATTTAAATTGTTTGTCATGAGTTTATTGCGCGGATATGACTGACATTGCTGGAGCTTTCTTATTTTATGTAAGAGTTTTACTGACACTTTTAATTCAATTCTTAGAGTTCCGTAGTTTTAAAGGAAAAAGTGAACCTTTTCACGATCACTTATCCGTCTGGTTGAATATAATAATAGTAAGTCAAATGGAAAGTCCATTAAATTTCTAATTTAAATTTCATGTTCGTTGAATTTCTGCTATCTGCTGCTATAACGTACATTTTGACCTTTCATTTAAAAAAAATTATTGCGCGCTTTATGACCATAATTTTCTTCGGTTTTTTTAATTTTAAAATTAATAAATTGATAAATTTCTATTTATTTATTTTGTTGTATTGAGCTCATCTACATTTTTTAAATAATAGATCGAAAGAATATGAAAATGGCAAAAATTAACGAACGTGGCAAATTTGACGGCTTAGGGTATTTCATGTCGATTTCTATTTTTTTTTAACAGTTTATTTAAATTAAAGGTGAACCTGAACTTCCTATAAATACAATAAAACGATTTTAGATCTCTTAACATGAAGCGGCGTAAGTATGCAACTCTCTGAGAGTTTCATATTTACGCGGATTGCACTCGAAACTTTAGGTCCCTGGGGCCGCGAAGTCCATCAACTGGTTTCTGATATTTGTAAGAGACTGATCGAGGCTTCGGGAGACCGTCAGCCTGGCAGCTTCTTCCGCCAACAAATCAGTTTGGCTATTCAAAGAGGTAATGCTGCCAGTCTGCTGGGCACCTTAAGCAATGACAGCTTTCCAAGCGGCAACTTTGAGGAAGTCTATTATTTAAGATAATGTGCAGTTTTAAGTTTGTAAATATTAACGTATTTATATCCTTTTTTGTTATTAATGAAGGTACACACACAAAAAAAAATTTTTTGTACTTATGTATTACAGAGAAGCAAACGAGAAAACAGTCGAATTTAAGTGGACTGAGGCTCAAACATTTTTTGTTATTAATCAAAACTCTGAATATACATGACTATGATAGGCAAAAAGGCTGCTTTTAACCACGCTCCTTGTTTATAAAAAAATGGTTAATTAGCTAATTAAGCACTTCAGTTCTTTTAACTTCTAGATCGTAATATTCCTGACTACAATAATTACCACAAGCTACTGTTAACCACAAATCAATACAACTCGAAGCCACAAAAACATAATACAAACAAATAGAGGAAGCACATAAAACATCTTAACACAATAAATCTCAATAGCATTGGACATAATTTAATCGGACCTCTCGATTTTGGCCCCATAAATAACAGATTTTTACATTTTAAAAACATATAAAAAAACAAAACTTTTAATACTCTGTATCGGGTATAAATCACCAAGAACTGGCATATTCTTCTTAGGTGGCATACCAACGTCATTTGTTCCCAAAGGAATTTCATCACTATCCCTTTCGAATAAATCTCAAAATCTTCTAGACAGCCCTAACAAAAAATTCTGTACCGCTTCTCGACAAATTGCAACTCTACGACGTAGTCGATAAGGTTGAAATTTTTGTGTTCAGACAAGAATATTTCTCATATAAATCAATGGTGTCCTGATCTTCGATAGCCGAATATTGATACAGGGTGTAGTGAGATCGCGTCCGTCACGCTGTATACTGCAGATAAAACACAGGAATGTGAAGAAATATTTGATAGTGTTTAACTCATATGGGTTTTTTATAAACAAATTATATCAATTCGAAACAAAACCTGTATTCGTTTTTGTTACATTCTAAGTGTAAGTATTTAGTTAATTTATAACTAATCCATACCTAAGTAGTTATACATTAACTTTATAAGAAAGTTGGAGGCCTATTATACTTAGCCTTTGTTTTTGGTGTCCGAAACTGTTAAATAAATTTAAAATAAATTATGGTTGTTTTATCTCGTTTACTTTGAAGTGCTTAAATGGTTTTGGAACTTAGAAACGATGAGTAATTAAAGATTGACTAAGAAAATCTATAGAGCGAAAGTGAGGCATAGCAGAAGCCGAGGCAAACCTAGGACCATGGCTTGTGATAAAAAATCATTCACATACATAGGCAAAAGAGTTTGAAGTGAATGATGAGATCTGAGGAAAGAAAGAGGTATGTAAGGTAAGGACCGCGATGCTTGGCGCTCCGTTCTCTCTGCCTACCCAGTTAGGGACACAGCGTGAGGGTATGTATATATATATATATCTGTAAAAAGTAGCCTAAATTAGTCTTTGTAAAGTTCTCTACCAGCTAATGAAAGTCCCGACAAAATCAGTTTAGCTGTTCCGGAGATTAGTCCGGTCGAACATATAGACAGATAAAACATTAACAAAAGTATGGATTTTGGTAAAGCCATCCTCATCGTCAATTCTTATATTTTTGTTTAAATAAATAGCCGTTAATTCATAACAACTTTTAACATTAAAACAAGGTGTGCAACATAATACAGACACAGGCAAAGACAGACAGAAAATAATTTAATGTTACTACGAAGTAAATATGTAAGTATATGATAGCCACAAGATATAACAGGTAACGAGCAAATAACTATGTGATTGTATGTATTAGTTACACAGTAAGTTTAGTGCGAATATTTTCGAAAAAATGTTACAAAAAGTAATTCAAGATATGACATTATATTCGCAGTTTGAAGAGCTCTCGTTCAATAAAAATATCAATTAGAAAGTTTAAAACATAATAGGTTATGTGACACATAGGGTAAATCGTCTATATAATGAGAGGCGTGAATTTTGCTATCAGAAACTCAGAGGCAACAAATTTTAGGGTCATCATGTAGGGTAATAAATCGGTACATACATATCCTAACGTTAACATTAACAAACTTAAAACTACACATTATCTTAAATAATAAACTTCCTCAAAGTTGCCGCTTAGAAAGCTGTCATGCTCAAGGTACCTAGCAGACTGGCAGCATTGCCTCTTTGAATAGCCAAACTGATTCGTTGGCGGAAGAAGCTGCCAGCCCGGCGGTCTCCCGAAGCCTCGACCAGTCTCTTACAAATATCAGAAACCAGTCGATGGGCTTCGGGGCCCCAGGGACCCAAAGTTTCGACTGCAAAGGGCGTAAATATGAAACTCTCAGAGAGAGTCGCATACTTACGCCGCTTCAAGTTCTCGGCAGTGCTGGCCGCGGCACCTGCTGACTTGGATTCTCTATAAGATGACATTTTGTTTTTCAACTTTATAATATTTAGGCGTCAAAAGCTATGCCCTAATTTTGACTTTAACGTTTGTCTTTGAACTACCAATTACTATACGAGTAACTGTTCCAAATTTCGTCTGATAGGTTAAATAGTCTTCAAGAAAAATGGCTGTATCAAACAGACAGAAGGAAACAGAGACAATTCTATAAATACGAAACTTAATATACTAAATATATATATACAATATATACTAACTGTGCCCGCGTCATTACTCGTGTATTATGTATTTATTGCTAACTAGCGGCCCGCCCCGACTTCGCTCGGGTTAAATACGTAATATATAGCCTATATTCATTTTAAATAACGTATCTTTCGAATGGTGAAAGAATTTTTCAAATATATACGTGGGATTTTTTGGCGGGAACGGGAGAAGCAAGGTTGACATTTTATTTAGATTTTCTATTTTTTACATTTGTGGGAGATTATGTACATTACAATACATATCTTCACGCTGTATCCTTAACGAGGTAGTCAGAGAGGACGGAGCGTCAAGCGTCGCGGTCCTTACATATTTCTTTCGCTTCCTCAAATCTCATCATTCTCCTCACACATTATCGCCTAGGTATGCGAGAGCTTTTGACATTTGCGTCGGCTAACACTCGTTATTTGATCTTCATAAGGTAGCCTTGCTCTTCCTTGGCGTCCTTTACCACTCGCTTTTGCTCTGTAGATTTTCTTCATCAGTCTTTCATCACTCATTCTTTCCATGTGCCCGAACCATCTAACCATTCCTGTCTTCATTTTTACAATAACACTGTTGTGCAACCCTGGCATACTATTATTATTTAAATACTAAAAGTGGCTTGCACTCTTTAAATTCTATTTAAGGATTTGACATCGCTCACACCAATTAATTAATAGTTGGTGCAAGCGAGATGTCAAATCCTTAAATCTAGTTTAATTAGTTGGTGCAAGCCATCCTGTAAAAAGAATTATGTAAATCTGACCAGTGGTTCTTGAGCTATAAGCGCACAAACTGACAGAGAGAGAGAAACGTTACGTTTTAAAATATGTAAAATGATTGATAATAATATTTATTATAATATATTCATTAATCTATAAGAAAATCGAAATCGTGGTCACATCGATTTTATGGTCACTCTAAAACACACACGTACATATGCTACTCATAAAAACAGTGAAGTTTCAATGTGAGTTTTTATCCGAAGCATGTTATCCCATAAATTGATCATACTGCCATATTACACCCACTTAAATATCTATAAATAAACCTATCGAATAAAGAAGAAGCAATATTTCAAAGTTCACTACTATATGGGCAGTGGGCTATCGAACCGAGCTGTATTAATCAAGCGCTTGATACATCTTGTTGGATTGATTCAATTATTATTTAAAGCGTTTTGTACAATGCATGAATGGATGTAAAGTTATTTGTTATACCAGCTTTTACTTATTCTACGTCGATGCTGGGTGATGTTCCATGAGTATGGAGTAGGCTTCTATATTAAATTCTTCAAATATAGTAAGATTAAAAAAATGTGTGCTGTTATTTCAGTTTATTAAAAATTTGTAATTCCTTGACTTGGAAATAAAAAATATAGGAAGCATTAAAAACACAGGTTAACGTATTCTCTTATGGCTCTCTTGTATCGTTATTTATTATGTATTAGGTACTACACTTTTTGAAACAGAAAAAACAAGCATTTTTATTAATTATTGTTATCAAATCTAAAAGGCAGTTATCATTTAAGACTCTCGTTTAAGAATCGTTTAAGATAACCAGACAAGTTAAAGGACTCGGGCAAGTAGTAGTGTAGGCAAGAGGACTCAGGTTTGATGCTTGAGTTCTGACTCAGTTACCTTAGAAAACGAATCTTTCTTAATTATTTTTCATATGAGTTAACAATAGACTGACCATGTATCAAGTTACAAATTATCATAAAATTCAACTTGGAAGTTATTGTACATGCGTTTAAATATATGATTCTTCTTTTAATGTATAATACGTGTGGTCCTACTCATGGTCCTTTTTTCACAGTAACCTGAATCCTACCACCACGTTTTGTATACTACACGAAGTAATGAACCCAAAATATGTAATATAACTGTACTTATTATATATCACTAATTAAATTTGTCACTAATTAAATTTATTGTAAAAACATTTGAAAAAAGCACATCTCATATTAAGCGAGCTGCGGTCAGCGGCGCGGGAGGGCCGATCTAGCGTCGTGATCGGCCCGTAGGCCGCTACTGTGGGCGGCCACCCTTACAATGGCCATGCTCTCTCTAAATCATGGTCTTTTATTAAAAGACGTAATGAATTAGGTACTAGTTAGGTACAATATGTGAGGTTAAATAGCACTTAAGCCTTCAAAGAACAATTCATATGATTATATTTGTATGCGCATGGTCACTATTGGATATAATGACATCTTTATGTGATTGATCTGATTACGTTATTGTGATGTAACATGATTAGCAATCATGCCCTTTGAACCCCAAATCAGAAATAGCACTATGTTACATAGCATGTACAGTACGTTTCAATCTAAACTGCCAAAAACATAAACAATCTCTTCGAGTCCTTTTAGTTAAAACGGCTCAATGTTTTAATATGAAATAAGTTTATTGAAAAATGTTTTTGTAGTTCAGGTCAAGAACTACTCTTATTTAATGTATTTTAACCTGATGTCTCGTTTAATTAAACAAAACTTCTTTTCCTGTCTTGTTGATTTTTTTAGCAAATCGGATTTAAACGAACTTTATGTACAATGTACATATTATGTATATTCATTATAAATATTTAATTTTTAGTTTAATTTTTGTTTTCGATATTATACTTACATACATATACATACATATATACATTTCCTTACTCTGTATCGCTGACGAAGTAGTTCTTTACATACTTCTTTCGCTGCCTTGAATATTATAATTTTCGCCAAGATATGCACTTGCTTTTGACCTTTCCGTCAGCTAAAACTCTGACTATTTGATCTTCATAAATAAGGAGATCATATTTGATATTTGGTCTTCCTTAGCTTCTGCTATCACTCACTTTCGCTTTCTGAACTTCGTCAATTGTTGATCAATCATGTTTCCATGTGCCCATACCATCTAAGTATTCCTTCCACGTTTTCATTCATTCGTTCATTTTATTCAAGCCTACCTCATTGCGTACACATAAAAATATTTTACTTAAATTCCGAGGGTTGATCTGTTGTTTCGCAAATCAACCAAAGTTCACTAGAGTATTAATTATTTTTACAATATCACAATGTTCAAATTACAAAATAAAAAGATTGAAGTTACACGTTCTAATGTAATGAAATTTACAAAATTTTATGTTAAATTTACTGAAGAGTTTAGTAAGAGTATATTGATGGTGTCATCTCACCTACTTTGATTAATATTACTCAACAAATGTATTAATTACACAAAATAATTTTGTATATCTTTCAACTTTTTAAGTTTAGTGAAATAAACAATTTCTGTGTGTTGGTTCGAAATTAACTCGCGAGTTTAGCAAAACTTTTGTAAAACCGAGTAAAATATTTTTTCAGTATACATCTTCTGCTTGTTATTTTAAAGGCATTATTTATCCTTACATTATTATATATTAATACATACATACATAACCTGACGCTGTATCCCTAACGGGGTAATCAGAGTGGACGGAGCGCCAAGCGTCGCGGTTCTTACATACTACTTTGGCTTCCTCAAATCTCATCATTCTCCTCACACATTTTCGTCTAGGTATGCGAGAGCTTCTGACATAATTAATAGTTAAATTAATATTATATTCTATTAATAATTTAATTTATATTTTTTTGAATTAAATAAACAAAATGTTTATTTAATAAACAAAAACTGAAATTCCGACATCAATGTATTTGATTGCAACTTTGAGCAATAAAATGAGCAAGTACATTAATTTAGTCCATAAATGGAGTGTCAAGTATTCGCAGGTATTTATATCAAGAATTCCGTATACTAAAGTGAGAAGACGGACACGCTACCGTCTTGTAGCTTGTTTTTATAAAAATTCGAAAAAATCGGAGCAAATCGGAATTTTACGAGATATTATCGAACAGTAAAGGTGTGTTCATGGCGGAGATTTAATTACAATAAATTGTAATTAAATTTTTTATTAATTTACGTTGTTACATTAAAGAGAAAGCGAAACATTTAAAGAACCATTGTATCATTTTAGAACCACCTGTATCTCTGTCCATTACGGTCGACTTTCTCAAAAACCATGCTATGTAGACACTCTGGTAGACACTTGGAACTTGCTGCAAGCGCTGTTTACAATTTACCACTTCCTGTGATACTTTACGACAAAGTCGCAAGTCAATAAACGCAATATTTCACAGTTTGAACACGTTTTCATCATATTTTCTGATAACAGAGCAACATATTTTAAATTATAATTAAATATAATAATCTAATATACGTATAATGAAGCTGTAAAGACCGTGTGGCTGTACAATGAATAAATTCGTCAAAAAATGAGGGATGGGATAAAAAAGAGTAACAGGACAGGAAAAAATATTTTTGAAACTTTTTCTCTGTTTGTATGTACACGCTAGTCGCCAAAGCTACCGAACGGATTTTCTTGCGGTTTTCACAGGTAGATTAAGTCTGCGCTTAATCAATATTTAGGCTTTACTTTATTGAAATTGGATGACAGTGAAAAAAGTTATCGCAATTTAAAAGTTTTCTTTCTAAGCGGCTTGACCGGTTTTGATGAAATTTAGAATGGAAATAGATTAAGCACCGGAGGAGGAGACAGGCTACTTTTTTAATTCCACGCGGACGAAGTCGCGGGCTACAACAAGTTTCATAATAAAAGTGTACAGTGTGGTATAGTGCTTTTTACACATTTAAAACGATCACATCGACGACATATTTGAGGATCAGTCTTCTTTGCCTTGAAATTTCGGCGATTCGCGATCGGACTAATTTTTTGGATGCCGACAGAGAATCTTTTAGTGACAAATATTTGGGTTTACCGAAAAGAGCGATGTGTAGCTTGCCGCGATTAATGATGTAGTGACGTTACTTGAAGAACGAGTTATTGGACAATTTGTTGATTTTTAGGATTCAGTAGCGAATATGATAAAAACGAAACGGTTATATCTGTGTATCCCTCCATCTGTAAGTCTGTGCGTACGCCTATCTCTCCATTTGCCTGTTTGAAGAATTTACACTTCCTGAAGAACGAGTTATAGGACAGTTTATTGATTTTTAGGATTCAGTAACGGACATGATAAAAATGAAACGGATCTATATAACGTCTATATATCCGTCCATCTGTAAGTCTGTGTGTACGTCTATTTGTCCATTTGTCTGTTTGTCTGTCTGATTTTTTATAACGGAATGTCTTAATGAAATAATATTTTAGATCTCGCTACAGTTTTAGCCTTAGCATTTACTTTAGGCCGTAACATTTAAAATAACGTTGGATCAAAAGTGACATGCGTTCCCTACAAGTATCACATTCGATTAAAAACACATAAAACCCACGTTGTAAATGCAGCCATAACTCACAGCGCCATACGCCCGTTAATTTATCAGTACCGCATAAATTTATGCACAAGACTTCTCGCCTGGCAATCGGACAACATTTAGCTTTTTATCGACTGTTTGATTTAGTGCGCCGAGGCAAGCCAATCCCTCAAGTCGATACGTGCGTCGTGATCGCAACACTATTCTGTATTACTTTTTGCAATTGGCCTTAGAGCAATAATGCTTAGAAATCGATTAACCGTACGAATTGAAGCAATTTACTTGAAGCCATAAATGGCTCTGTTTGCTGGGTAAGCACTTATCGATCGAATCTCATCGATCAAATCTTCAATAACTGTCAAATTTAATTATTCGTATCAGCACGCTTATTAACTAACTTGCAGTCAGCATGCGACAGCCAAATATCGCGCGATATCTGCTGTCAAAACGAGAATTTGTGTAATGTAATTTGTATAGTGGCGCTAAATCTACCGCGATAAGTGCATTTTACGGTTATGGCGCAATGACACGCAATCGTCATACATGATACCAATTTTTTATTACAATTAGTCACCGGTCGCGCAGTGATCTCGTGGCTGTCGCTGTCGACAAATTTTAAGATAATAACCCCCCGTGTTTATAGTTATTTTTGTATTTGAGATTTGATTGGTGAAGATAGTCGTTTTATATTTTTATTGTTTTTTTTTAAATTGGTTCAATTTTTTTTAAAGTTCTTTATTTCTCCCTTTTAAGTAACCTTGGCCTAAATGAATATCTCGAGTTTTTTTTAATGGCGGAGAAGGCAAAGCGAGCAGGCGAGTCACCTGATGGTAAGTGATCACCGCCGCCTATGGACACCCGCAACGTCCGGGGAATCACAAGTGCGTTGCCGGCCTTTAAGGAAAGAGTAGGCTTGTTTTTTGAAGGTCTCTAAGTCTTAATGGTCCAGGAATACCGCCACAAAAAGCCAGTTCCATAAAATAAGTGTAGTTTACAATTAATTTATTTTCTAATTCTGGAGCGGTACGATGTACAAAAAAATCATCAATATACATGAACGTTTATAAACTTATGATTATTTGATGTATCTGTGAAGTCCAGGCTCCAATATTTAAGAAATTTAAATGGGACCACCCTGGAGCTATACTGAACCCAATGATAGGAGAATCATTGAAATCGGTTCACAAACAAAGAAGTTATGTCTGAACACACATAACAAAAATGCATGCAAACGAATTGAGAACCTTCTCCTTTGTTTAAAACTGGTTAAAAAGTAATACCTGACTTATTTTCTCACCAGTTTTTCCCAGTGCAGAATCTTGTCTCTACAATTGTAGATTTGACGTTCGAAACTATCTCCTAATGTAGTTTAATTGTACAAACAAATCTGCGTGGAAAAACAAGTAGTAAATGCATTTTTTTTTCTCTCACAGATTGTACGACAGCTAATTACATTATGAGTCGATACACAATATCGATAATTTTAAGTGAATTTCACAGAATACGTCCATCCCATGTGTCCTACGTAGGTGTTACAGAATGGTAGAATTATTGCCGGTATATTGGAGCTTCGTGTCGCACGCCTCGTTTATTTGTTCGTCTGTCTGTCTGGTCTTGTTGTGACTGTATGAAATTAATCTTTAACTATACAAGTAACTATTCACTTGAAGTTATTGGCCTTTGATAGTGTATATTGCTCACAATAACTACACGGTATAACTTCAGTTAGTGATGTTAATACTTTCCATGGTTCCGTGTCTAAGAATGTGAAATGGATCTTATAGAAGATCAATAATACGTTCGTCTGTTCGCTTATACATCTGCCATCCGTCAATGACAGTCGATTTTCTCAGAAACTATGATGTAATGTGCAAACTTGAAACGACTACGCTCAAAAAAACAGATATTAAATCTTTATCGATCAATTTCAAAGTTACGCCAATTAATTAGTTATAATGAGTAATTAAATATAGATAAACTCTATAGAATAGCACTGGCTAATCTATAGTTATAGAATATAATATAACAATATGTTTAAATGTCATTTTGACATGAGTGATGATGTGTGAGGAGAATGATGAGATTTCAGGAGGTGAAAGAAGAATGTAAGTACCGTAGAGCTGGTTGCTGAATCTCTCACTATTCCATTGAGGATACAAAGTGAAGATGCATATGTATATATTTATTGCAATATATTACACAAGGCACTCGTGCAACACTGAGAGTGCAACCTTTGTATGTGTATCATTTCATGTGTAGCGTATGGAACATTCTAGCATGTCGTATCAAGCGTTTAATTTGATCACAAGGCCACTCTGCGATTTATTATAATCGATGTCCATCATCTTACCGAAAATTACAGGGTCATTAAAGACGTCACTAACTAAATCTCGCTAATTTGTGTAATTAGTCATATTGACATGTCAGTCCGTAATTATGTAATGGTGCGACCGTGGGCGATATGTCAGGTGGTTCGTATATGCAGTCTCGTGGAGCAAGTTCTATGAAGATGGGTTCTAAAGAAAATCGGTAAAACGTCACAAACACCAGCCGCGTTTTATATTAACCCGGCATTCGTCGTTAGGCAAGTACGAACACAAACAGTCGCTACCGGGTAAAAATTACCACGTTTATCTTAGCTCCCTATTTAAATACAGGGGTATTTATATTGAAATTTATTATTTTATATTGTTTGTTTAAACTGATAAATAAAAGTATCGTTTATAATAAATAAGTGTTTATTTAATCTTAAGGCCACACATATTAAAGACATCTAAATTTTTAACAATTTTCTAAGTAATCTTAAAAACTTAACAACTGTTGTATATTTTTGAAACACGCAAAATGAGATCAAATGATAAAAAAAGGTAAAATGTTCTTACGAATTAACAAAAATAAATTGTACTTTTGTAATAGAATTTTTAGGAGTAAATCGGCTTCAAAAATCACAACTCGAAAAATTTTCAGTCTTTATATTCTGAGTAAAACTAATTAACCTTACTTTACCTTATGGTAACAACTGTCAGAAATAAGTACTTTATGCTCTTGGTATATTCTTTTGGTACATATTTCACAAGCTGTCTTTATCTTCTGATCTTTTCTCCAGTTACAATTTTCATAGTGAGACGTATATGGATGTTGGTGTAATTGACAATTTTTGCAAATATTCATCCGAAAAAATAAATTCCAATATTCTGAAATGATGGAATAATCTTTCTCTGCTTTTATAGGTCCTGGCAAATGAATAATAATATTATGAGACCTCGTTCAGTGACGGTTGTTGTACAAGACATTGAGATCGTCTATTTCGGCCAATGAATTCCCTACGCCTGATATATTTCAGTAGTACATCTTCTAAATAGTCTTTACCCATTGCACAGTTAACGTTGGCTCTTGGTCTACCTTATATTGTAAGGTAATATCAGAAACACCATCAGAATCGGTTGCTTGCTCAGTATCGCTGTCGTGGTTACTGTATTCTTCATGATCCTCGTTTCGGATACGATATCTTCTTCTTGTAAAATATCTTCTATAATACTGTCTCTCAATTAGAGATCTATGGCAATGAAGCTCTAAAATAATTACAGACACTAAGAGTATAACAAAAAAAGTAGTTACACGAATGGGCGCTGCCGGGTATTTTTCACCCATACTTACTTCACATGTCCAATGCGACCGAGTGCGTAGCGCCAACTGATAGCCGCGTGGGGAGCTCGTCTCTTGATTCTATACAGAAAGGTACCTAAAGCGGCAAGTTGTTAAATTTCGCAGAAAAAATTATATGTGCGTTTTTACCACCTCTGTGGTATTTTTTACCCAGAAGCGACGAACGCCGGGTTAAATAGCCTAATAGTCTAGTGGCCGACATTCGTCCACACCTATAAAATAAACGCTTTTTTTCTTATCGGTTTTTTTTGTGTGGCCGACCATTGTTTCACTTTTAAAATTACGTGGAGACTATCTCTTTATAACTATGTTATTATTAGAATCGTCCAATAACTCACTTTAAGTGATATACATACAAATAATGTGAGTGTAATGACACGTGCGTGGGCGCATCAGTGGCGGCCGGTCACAGGATGCTGTGTTTGTTCGCAATCAATTCTATTGCCGACTGGTATTTGCTGCTTATCTGTATACAGCGGGCCATTTTATTGGCACAAACGGATAATTATTTTAGCGAATATTTTAGAAATTACAAAATTAAATGTTACCTAATCTATAAATTCGTATTTTTTTCTTGCTTTTAACTATATCGATTTTGTTTATGCATGACATTCAATAATTTTTTTTTTTGTTTGACTTTTTATAACTTATTTGTAATTTTGTAATTGTAATTGTAATTTTGATTATCCATAACATTTTATAAAAATTAATAATTAAATATTTGCATGCTATGTTGTTAGCAGAATGTGAAGAGCTTTATATTTATGTGCAAAATATCAACATCAATGTTATAATTATATATATGTCGGAAAAGACACGGGGCAATTCGTGCTTTTGCAACTCAGCCATGAGAAATAAGTACCTAATCTTACAAGAGGCGAACTACTCCATAAAATACAACGTTAAGTTAATGTGCAAACGACAGAAAACTCTTTAACGAAATTTAATAATGGCAAACGATCCGTCGGAGAAATGCTATTGCATTAGTCTAACAGCACTGGTTCCCAAACTTAATTTGTCTACTGAGTCGAGAGCTCATGCAGTCGTTGTCTAAGATGCCTCCTAGCTAAATGAAATTACAAATCACCCCCCAGGCCTCTACACAACGCCCCCATTTTTTTTCTGGGTCTCTTACCGCCCCCCTTTAGGCCTGCAGCGCCTACAAGGGGGCGTTATCGCCCACTTTGGGAATGGCTGGTCTAACAGCACATCGCGGTAGTCTAACAGACTGTCAGCGCCGGCCCCGACGTTCCGTTAACGCGTTATCGGAAGTCGCGCTTTGCCGTAGTATAGTCAAATGAGTGCCTTTTAATATTTCCAATAGTGTGTGTATGTGTGTGTGTGTGTACATTACCATTTGTGTGGTAAGAAAATTCCCTACCTACCCTCATTTTCCTCTTTCCTGTGCCTTAACACGTCCACAAAGAAGATAGAGTTGGACAGTCGCGCGAATCAGTCATTGTTTATGATTGTTTATCTCGCTGATTTGCAATTGTAATCGATATTTATTATATGTACGCGTATGTTATTGTGTTGTGGTGTTAGTATAAAAAAAATGTGCCAAGTTTGATGCATGGACACTATTTAGCGCAAGGCCCCCTGGAGTGCCTGTGACCTGGACACAGGGCGCTCGAGAGACCGAGAGACGTGTTTCCTTATTTTCTTATATTCCGCCATATTCTTTCTCGCAAATGGGACAAGCATCTGTTTGAAATATGCAGTCCACACATTTGTTTAACCCGTAGTTTTTCTTTCGTTTTCAATAATTACACACCCACCGCATCAACAAATATAAATAATGGTTGGACGCCTTTCTTTTTGTTTTTCCTTCGCCATACAAATTGTAGAACGAGGGAAAAGTTCCACTAGTGCGTTCCTGTACGTGAATTGTGAGCCGGTCCTGATAGCTGGACGCAATATCACGCGCATTAACAAAATTTTCGCACAATGGCCGCAAAGAAAAAATATAAAGTCGAATTATGAATGACTATTTTCGCTGTCATCGCTGTGCATGTGACTGGAGGTGTCCTTTGCTGTATATATTCATCATCACTTATTTTCATAGAAAAGTTCACCAGAAGGTTGGCAATCAAGGATCGCCAGGTATGTGCTATTGGTTTATTTCTTGATTTCATTATATGTGTGTAAAATTTTCTAAACATTTTAATTTAACTTTTTTTATATTAAACAATTCATAGCTATTTACAAGCTTCTCCAAATAAAAAAATTTGTCTTGTCCAGAATCTAGTGTAAATTTACATTTTTGGAACAGCAAGAACAAATTTTGTTCAATAATATTGACCCAAAATTATCAAATTTAGTAAATTCTTCTTTTTTTAATAATATGTAGAAAGAGACTTTTACCATCTACGCGAGTAGTATTATTTTCACATTTTGTCCTTTTGTGGAAATTGAGAAAAATTTGAAAAATAATAATTTTTCTCTAAAGTTTCTGTATACATTTGTTATTTTTGGCTTCACTAAGAGCTGCTGTATCGATGCTTTATTCGTTAGACTACACATTTTGTTCGAAATGAACTAATAAAAACTACTATCTATTTAATTTGAATTGGGTCAACTTTTTGTCTCCAAGTGTAACAGAATAGGTAACCTCCAAAAATGACTCGTAAATGAGTGATGATGTCAATTGATAGAGGAAACTTGGCTGATGCCAAATTGTCTATGTTATTACCTATGATACAGTGGAATTTTGACCTGACCAGTAATTGTGATTCACAGCTAATATGAGCCGATGAGCCACATTCATAATTCAACTGACGTTGAACATTATTTGAGTACAGTAAGTATTTGGTGGCAAGAAGAGAGGGGATATTTATATATACGGTATACGATACATATCATATCGATCGCAGAATTGCGTAGATTATGATGTACCTACCTGGGTCTTAAAATAACGTCGCTTAGAAACTGATTAAACGCACAAAATCGAAGCTGTTTATTTGGAGTCATAAATGGCTCCATTTTCTTCTAATAAAATAATAAAAATGACGTCATAATGTGTCGGAAAAACTTAAAAATTTTTTCATATGGTATTCCTCAGGCATATATTACATTTTAACCGAAACCTTTTGAATCGTTTCGGTTTCGGTTTGATGTAGAGGCAGTAGTAAATACTGCCTCTTAGCAATATTATACGTTAAAACCATTGTAAAATATCGATACCTTTTTTTAGCAATATCGATTTTCATAAATTATATTCTTGAAACGATGTATCAGTTCGACGTTAAAATTTTAGTATCGGCGTCAATACTTTTTTTACGTACGAATGAAACAAAGAATATTCTTAAATACTCTTTCTGACAAATATTCGTCCACATAATTTTTTTTATTAATAACTACTGACTGACGTTATTAATGACTGACTACATCGATTTAACATTTTTCTTGCCTTGTCATTTAATTTGTTGAATGATTATATTTCATTAAAAAACTATAGCAATCTATTTTGAACTAATCTCTTTTTTAAATAAACTCGATATTCTGCAATATCGATTATTTTCGATAAAACAGATTTTACATTGTATGCTGATACATAAGAAAATATCGATAAATCTAAAATCCAATATTTCTAAAAATGTTGACAGCCCTATATGTGAAACGCAACTATTTCCTGGAATGAGCCTAGCATCCCTATTCCATGGCCTAATTTTGCGACCTGCACCGGTTCGTAAAAAGCTGACACATTCTATAATATTTCTTTCTCTCATGCATTAGAATGGAAGCAATAAATAAAAGGATGAAATCTCGTTAATAACTTTTAAACTCGGTCAAACAGGCCGTGGGCGCGACACGTGTTAATATCGGAAACTTATTATGTTCTGTTAATTAAGCATTGTTAATTATACATGACAGGCGTATTACTTATTCCGTTTAAGAGAATAAATCTTGAGAAACTGGATTTTGAGAATGTTATGCTTTGGATTCAAGTTGTGTAGTATGTGTAGGCAATTTACAAATCAGATCTGTTTGTTATTAATTTATAATTTCATTACCAATATGGCGAAAATGGAACACTCATGGATTTGTTATGTCTATCTGTCTGCCATCTGTCTGTCCGTCCGTCCGTATGTTACATTCGATTAATTTCGCCATATTTTCACCTATTTTAGTACAGACACGTAAATTGGTACCAAAACCAGATTAAAGGATATTTTGAATCGAACTTTTTACAATTTTTTTTAATTTAAGGCCAGATACTCCCAGGTAACGAACGAGTTGAGAGGAGGAGGCTAAAGTGAATAAATAGGGTTGAGATTCTCAAAGCAAAATGTGAGCCTTTAACATTAGGACGACTAAAAGTATTTCTTAATTTTTTTTTAATTTAGAGAAAATTATAAACTTAATAAAAAACGTAGTCGACAAATCATTTAATTGTATTATATTCAATTCATATATAAAAAAGTTTCTTTTATGTTATTGTATGGTTAGATCTTCGAAACGAAATTTTTTCGACTGTTAAATTATATATTTTATTTTATTCATTAGAAATAGTGTTCTTGTAAATTCTAATGGAAAAAGTATTAAATTGAGCGTTTTTACTTTGCTCATTTCTTTTTCTGAATTTATAGCTGAAGAAGAAGTGTCAATTTTTGATCGTCAAAGAAGTATCTTACAATACGGTCCGGTAGTCCGGTGTCCGAAATTGCTATAAACTGTGGTCGTTTTTAATATATTACTAGATTTAAATGCGACTGCGTCTACGTAGACAACGCTGTTCTCTATGACAGAGCATAGAGATAAAATAAAATCACATCTCGAAGCCACATCTACCATTGACTGCTTGGGCTTATAGATGCCAAACCCGCATCTTATTACCTAATTTGCAGTCAGCATGCGACAGCCAAATATCGCGCGATAACTGCTGTCAAAACGAGAATTTGTAAAATGTAATTTTTCTACGGTTATGGTGCAATAGACACGCAATAGTCATACATGATACCAATTTTTTATTACAATCAGTCACCGGTCGCGCAGTGATCGCGTGGCTGTCGCTGTCTGCAAATTTTTAGGTAATAACCCCGCCGATCGCGACTGTGTAAGGTTGTCAGCCCTTCGCCATACAAGTTTCTTAAATAAGGAGCTCGATTATCAAAAAGGAGACCGGAGAATAATTTCTAATTCTTTGGTAAGCTTATTTTTATAGCACGAAAGACAAACGAGCATACAATCCACGTAACGGTATATTGACTGAGGCAAATGGATATTTACGAAACCAAGGCTAAGAAACCATATTATATTGCAAATGCGTTGTCTACCCTTAGGACCAATACGTTGTGTTTCTTCTGTGAAAAATCTTACCACACAGAATACATTATATATAGGGAAATACAGAAAGTCGAAATTCTCAGCTCCATCTAGTAACACTAGACTAAAACTGTCAAGTAATCTTCATATATACTACAAAACTATGTAAAAATGTTATTATTTGATTTAATAACAATGAATATTGAGGTTAAAAAACATATAGATCAGCTACTACCCTATAAGGGAATAGATACAATAGAGAACTCTCAGGAGAATACAATGAGTATTTCGGGTCGTATAGGAAATAGTGTGATTCCGCTTCCGACTAGTGAAAATTCTGTAGATCATGTTAATGATGTTTCTATGGATCGTGATAATATTACACTTTCAACGCCACCATTGGATGCAAATAGGTCGGAGGAGGAAAATAGGCAGACAGTCGAACTGCTAGCATCCCCTTCGGAGGCGGAATCTCGTTTTGAGACCAAAGAGAGTTCTCGTTGCGATGCAAAGATTACTCGCCGATATCCTTTACGTTCTACTAGAACTAAGGATGTTAATTATAAGTTATAATTTTGTAAATATAAAAAAAAAGAATGTTTTATAAATTAGCGGTGGAGGGAATTGTAATATATATATAGATGTAGGTACTTGAATATAATGGTTACAATTGAAATTGTAGGTAGCAGTTTTTTCTATGTCAGTCTGTTGCCATCGAGCAAACGCGTAGTGTAACGTATTTGTTTTATTTTGAAAAATTCCCTAGATATACAATATTTTGGATTATACAATATTTTTAATAACCTCACATGTCCTAGCCTTCTCTATGCAGATGATTTAAAGTTATATATGTCCGTTAATAATGTAAATGACTGTGCAGCCCTACAACGTAACTTAGACAAAGTTGCTGAGTGGTGTGATCATAATTTTATGTTCCTTAACATTGACAAGTGCTATGTGGTCAGCTTCACTGCCAAGGTAAATAAATTGTGTAACGATTATTATCTATGTAACCAAGTTCTTCAGCGCAAATCTGTCATTAGAGACCTGGGAGTATACATCGATGAGAAACTCACCTTCAAAGCTCATTATGATTATATTATAAACAGATGTTCAAAACTCATTGGTTTCATAGCTCGCTGTACAATGGAATTTAAAAGCCAGCGAACGTATTTAAGTCTTTATTGTTCATTAATCAGAAATATCTCAGAGTACGGTTCAGTTATCTGGTCTCCTTACTACGAAGTTCACAGTAATAGAATTGAACGCTTACAATCCAAATTTCTCAAATTACTTTGTTTTAGATTGCATTTGGGTCGTGGGTTTCATTCGTATTATAGCTGTTTGCTAAGGTTTGACGTACTACCTCTTCACACTCGTCGAAAATATATCGATCTAGTAACACTTTATAAGATTGTGCACTCACATATAGACTCTCCATACCTTCTTTCTCTTCTAAATTTTAACATCATCTTTAGATCTCGCAAGCCTACATCTCGTCTTTTCACCCTTCAAGTATACACTAATAATACATCATACTATAATCCTATCACCAGAATGTGCCGTATGTATAATGATTTTGCCAACGAAAACCCCACCCTTGATATTTTTAAGCCAAAGCTTTATACATTCAGGAATGACATCCGAGCAATTCTTTCTGTTTCATCGGTCAATTGACCCCTGCAAAATACTGATAGCACTAACGTATAACTACTTACTTATAGTTTTGCTAAAAGTTAGATAATAATATCATTACCTAATACTAGATAACCTTCACCGTTGTTTCTTCATAATTCTAGCTGTCTGTGCATACATGTTTAGAGTCATAGTCTAGATTTACAATGTTTAATGTACTGCTTAATTTGACTGTAATTTGTTTTGTGTGCCAAATAAATAAATAAATAAAAGAATAATAATAGAAATGGAATAATAATGAATCAATTAAAATTCAATTGTTAATTTCAAGGTTTGAACTTGAATGTTACGAAGCTTAATATATAAGGCACCGTCGAATGCAACTGAGCTGTCACAACTTATAGACTAATGGACGAAAAAGTTTAATACTTGACATAAAAAACTAGTTATACATTATCTATGCTACACTACACTACTATGAAGGCCAAAAATTCATAGGAAAATTTTTTTGAATGGAGTGAAATGACCCTGTTTTACCGGCTATTCTACCCTCCATACCAGCACACAACAGTACAAGCATTGTTATTTGATAGCAGGATTAGCAAATGAGATAGTGGTAGTGATACGGACGGATAAGTTGGCAAAGGGATACCGTATAAACAATTTGTATGGTCTTGAAATTAGTTACTATTACTTTGCTATTATAGCATTAGTGGCTAAAGACGTTGTTTTGTTTTACCTTGAACCGCGGGTTATTACCTAAAAATTTGCAGACAGCAACAGCTACGCGATCACTACGCGACCGGTGGCTAATTGTAATAAAAAATTGATATCATGTATGACGATTGCGTATCTGTTATTCTATGACCGTAAAATGAACTTTTCACGGTTGTTTTAGCGCCACAATACAAATTAAACTACAAAAAATGACAAATGACAGCAGATATTGCGCAATATTGGCTGTCACATACTGTCTGCAAGATACGTAATAAGCGTGCGGCTCTGTCTATCGTGAACTGAAACTGGTATAAAAATCTATAAAGAGGTGAAGTAGCGTTGTCAAAAAATAACCCCTGTTAACGAGGCACTAGCTTGAAAAGTAATTATTTTATATCAAGGAAGTATAAGCAGGTAAAATGATGTCAAATGGTATAAGTACGTTTCCGGGAAACGAAAAATTGGCAATATATTTTTTTCATTCGCGATACTTCCGTAATTAAACCTTCAATTACCCTCTGTCCAACCATCGAACTGCGGATGGTTGATGAATACAGCGCTTATAATATCTTAGACATGACAAGTTAAAGTTGTTGCACATGGATTAAGAACGTGGACGAATGAACGAGACGGGCTGGCTCTTTTCCATACATGTTCCATGAAACGATGTTTAAAAATAACTTTTTCTTTTTAACAGCGTTTTCTTTTTTTAATCTCTAATGCGAAAAGAGAGGTATTATAAGTTTGAAGCCTGTTTGTGTCTGAGTAGACAGTCTGTGGCGTCGTAGCTCCAAACTGATGAAACGGATACGCATGTGAATTTTTTGTATGGAAATTGCAGTTGTCGTGAGCGTTCTCGGCTATGTTTGGTGGATATCAGTTCAGCCATTCTTAGGATATTCCATTCTGAATGTTATATGTAAAAGAACTTAGAGTCTTTGCAACTAATAACATCAAGTTAGATTTTTTTGGCGACTGAAGGTCTGACGATTACTAATATGAGATGTTATTGAAAGTACACATGACTTTTACTTTATTTAACTTTAAAAAGTGTCAAATCGAAATTAAATAAAAATTTTTAAATGCGCATTCAAAAAGCAGTTGACATTAGTATATTACACTATCGCCCTTAGAAAGACTTATGACTTTACTTAGCTATGAAAACAGAAGAAAACAATCTTTCTGGTATCCGACGCGTTTCTTCATATGCAAGCCTCACTGTTGAAGTATGAATCTTCAAAGGGCAAGTAATCGCGAAATATAATTACTTACTGTTTTTTAAAAATACTTACTATTGTTATTAAGGTTTTTTAAATTTTTAACCACAATCAAAATTATTACATTCGAACACAATTGGCTGCCGGCTCTATAGCTTCTTAATACGTGACTGAATAATAATTAACAATTGAATTGTATGTACGCGTCGCGTGCTTGTCCTGCTTGGTACGAACCGGCGAATAATGTCGGGCATGCACTGTGTCTCATCACCTGCCTTTCAGTACGTTTCGAATTTACAATGCGATTCAGTGGTGACGACAGCTTTTTGTGGACATGACTATTTAAAAAAATAATAACTAGACTTAATATGGACATGACCATTAAAAAAAATTTAAAGGCTGATCAACAATTTTTTGTAGATACTAGTAATTTAATAAAATATTATTTTTATTTATTTATTGTCTTAATAACTAAAACGAATAGACGATAATTAATATATTTATAAATCGGTGATGAGCCATGTACTTCTATGAACTGGAGTTATTACATATCGAAGTAAACCTTAAAGAATAGTAATGTTGTCCCTTGGACAACTGAAAGTGCTTTGTCTCCTGGACAATCATTTAAGTAGGAAAAAATATCGAATATTGTTAAAAATTAACTAAACATGTGGATGAAATGAATATTAGCTTTATGATTAATGTACTATTTATGAAGGAAATGAATATGTAGCTATATTTATATTATTTGCTTCGATTGAACGTGGTGGACTGTATATGTATACAAATAAATCCTTGAGCACTAACCTCGTCGCCTGAGTCCGGTTGGTCTTCATTGGGAGCACCCAGGAGGCTTGAGTGTCCGATATTTTATACGAGGGCTCGAAGATATGCGACAATTTTAATTTCGACGTCTACGCATGCGACGCGACACGGAATTGTAAATTAAAAACCAAAACATACATACATATCTTTACGCCGTATCCCTAAAAGGGTAGTCTGAGAGGACGGAGCGCCAAGCGTCACGATCCTTACACATTTCTGTCGCTTCCATAACTCTCATCATTCTCCTCACACATTTTCGCCTAGGCATGCGAGTGCTTTTGACATTTCCGTCGGCTAACACTCTAGCTATTTGATCTTCATAAGTCAGCCTTGGTCTTCCTTGGCTTCTTTTACCGTTCACTTTCGCTCTATAGATTTTCTTCGTCAGTCTTCAATCACTCATTCTTTCCATGAAAACTAAACAATAACTGCAAAGTATTTTAACGAAGCGAACGCCACAATGGTGCAACGACTATATGAGTTCAAAAATACATGTCATACTTTTTTCATACTGATTTTGCCAACACACAAAAACAGAAAATCATATCACTAACGAATTTAAATTAGGAATTATTCTACACTATAAAAATCTTTTTGGCGAATTGTCTTGGAACAGACTGTACTTATATTGTATTGAGCATCCAAATGGTTACAATTATACATTTAAGCATAATTTCGAGTAAAAGGAATCCCCACTGCTTTCGAATACCTGTCGAAAGAAGAGTATTATAAAACATTTTAACCTTGCCACTTGACTGTCTTAATTAGCTCTTGTTTGTGTTGAAAATTAATGTAAATGGATACTTACATGCTTATAACAATATTTATACGTATGTATGTATGTACCACGTATGTCATTTTCATGTTTAGCAACGTTTTTAGATATGATTTTCGGAACGAAACTTTGTAATGAGTAGCGACCTAAAGAAGCATGATAGCTTCTAAAAGATATAAACTTAATAATTAGAAAATTTCAAATTTCAAATAAAAATTCTTTAGAACAATTTGAAAATGGAAAGTTTGTGCTATTTGTGGGTCGTACCCAAAGTACTGCTCGAAAAATTAGAAAATACTTTTTTCGATATATGAAGCAGTTAGCTTTGATCTCACTTTCTATCACTTTGAGAATGGAGCATTGTTTTTATTATTGATAATTTGAAGCATAATATGGTTCATGATGTTTCATCAAATCGATCAACGCTGTTATTCCAACACACAGATACACATTCCTTGTAATATTGCAGCACAGTGTTTGCTACGTGAATAATACAATTGAGCTATTGATTATTATCATTGACCAAAATCGATTTGAAATGTTTCTGTGAAATTGTTATCACGAATAGTAAGTTGCTCTATTTAATATTTTTAAAATTATGTCTGTATTCTTATAATCTTATATTATATTCTTATCTTCCTATATTTTTATTTCTGGCTCTCTGCAACTTTCACATTAGAATAATTTACAAGTTATTCTGATATGAAAATAGATCTTGCTATTAATTTAGTTAATAGCATGATTTGCTGTCAAATTCATAATTATTGTCAGTGCTAAATAAAATAAAAAAATTACAGAACATTAATGAATTATGAAATATTGCGATTATATATTTCAGTCGCTTGATATGGTGTAGCGACTAACGGAAGAGGTAACGTGAAATAGATGTCAAGATTGAATAAAGTATTAAAATAAAAGTTTGAATAAAATACGGCATCCTGAAAAATATTTAGCCAAATAAAAGCGATTTTTTCTTTTTATTGAGACCTTTATATTGAAATCTAAATTCAATTATGTTGAATGATACTGCTCTTGACTTCGTAACAGATCCATGAGAGATGATACATGTGTAATAGATTTGTAATATAGCAGCACAATTATTGGCAATGTTGCATTGAAGTAAGGTAATAGGTGTGTAATAATAATTTTACTCAAAATACCAATATTCTGAAATACAAAAAGAAAAGGAACTTGCAACATTAAAGAGTACATAGATATCTTCACGCTGTATCCCTGATGGGGTAGTCAGAGAGGACGGAGCGCCAAGCGACGCGCACCTTACATACTTCTTTCGCTTCCTCAAATCTCATCAATCTCCTGTATTCTCCTGTATGCCGTTATTTCACGCCGATATTCTGTGAGGGGCTGGTATTCACCAGACGAGCCGGCCCAATTCACGCTGCAATACAGCATGGCTCTACCACACATGTTAAATTGAATAAAGAAAAAGGAACCCAGGGACATCAATTTTCTACACGGTCACCACCGTGTAAGTATAATTAGAATTTAATCATATTCGAATTATAACGTAACGACATTGAATTAGTGGTAAAACCCGGCCGTGTGCGCAATTGAAACATTCCAACCAATACTAAATTATAAATTCAAGATTGCAGCAGTCCCACTCATCAACTGGCGTCGCATAACAGGGCTATCGACCTACGAGCACGCAAAAAGGAAACGTAATTCCAACTCCTATTTATCCTTTATCATAGTAAAAACATATATTCCTGAAAGCATTTGGAGCAGGCCAGTAACGTCCTTTTAACAAGTCTCAGAATTATACGCACTAAGTACTACCCATCTTTAATTTTAGAAGACGGTCAATATCTGCTAACTCTAAGCTAAAATTAAATGCAATTACATTTAAATTTTTAGCTCTGACTATAAGTCATTCACTTTCGTTTCCACCTTCAATCTATGTTCTGTCTCACTCACACTTGGCAGCGAATTTTTGCCTAGGTAAGCGAGTGTCTTTGACATTTTTGACTGCTAAGACTGGCTATTTGATCTTCATAAGTCAGCCTTGGTCTTCCTTGGCTTCTTCTTTTACCATTCACTTTCGTTCTGTAGATTTTCTTTGTCAGTCTTTCACACTCATTCTTTGTATGTGCTTGAACCATCTAAGATTCATTAGTAATATTGTTCAAGAGTAATATTGTTTATCTGAGTCCGATCTTGAATTCGTCAGTTAGTGTAATATAGAACAACTGTGCTTCGGGCGGGAGCCTCGTGTTCGATTTCTGGTCAGCTCGATTAAGTAAATGGTTTTTTTTCTTTTCTAATATGGCTCGGTCCGATATAGAGCATTTATAAAATAAATAACATAAAGTTGAGCACGTAACCGTGCGTTTCAACTATCACAGTGGTCAGTATCGTAATACAGTTGCCACCTACTGTCCAACTGATTGAAATCAATTTCAGAGCGCTGCTCATCGATTCTTTATTGTCCACAACATCACACTTATTTCAATTTCTTGATTGCTGTTCAATCGAACGATATTCGACTTTAAAACCAAAGGATTAATAACATGAAAATCGCGTTATGTAAAGACCTTGATCAACAAGTTTCCTTTTGCGTTCTATAAAATGTAATAACGTAATCAAAACAGCTTTATTCCAAAGAATTTAGTTTTAAATTTGAGAAGCGATCGTTTTCGAATAAACATAAATAAGTTTGCTAATTTAGATGTTTTTTTGAGCGCCTAAAGGTAAAAAGTTCGATGAATCGTAGTTTTGGAATCGAGTGGTTCCCATCGATGTTTCGTATCGAATCGAAAGTACATCGACTTTGGATTTGGATTAAGTTTTTGTTGTCCGGATGATCTACTGTTCGATTGAATCGAAATCAGTATGAAGTTAACAATTGGACAGATAAAATGCTGTCACAAAGCAGGAGGCGCCTTCAATTAAAGTTGGAATCGTAAAAAACCCCGTTCTTTTGATTTTCCTTTCAAGCTGTGATTAAAATGAAGAAATTTTTGTGATCTATACTTCTTCTATTTTCAATTATAAAATGCGGGCTATAAGTACATCAAACTTGTACTGCAGCTTCTAACTCTAATCTATTGCGATTTTTGGGTGCATTTTACAAGGAACATTTTTGTTATAATACGCCAGACAATCCACACCAATCATTTGATCTCAAGCTACAACAATGCCTACACTATGAGAACCAGACGACGACAACAACTGGGAACATCTCCCAGTACACGCAAACCCGAGACAATCTAGAAAAGTTGTTTCCTAAATTGACCCATCCAGGAATCGAACTTGGAACCTTCCGCGCTTGGATGCAACGTCTAGACTGCGCCATCGAGGTTATCATAAAAGTCACAAATCACAAACTATAAAGAAGTCTGAATGCAAACAGAGACCACAAGGTATTTTTTGAAGAAACGTATTCAACCTTACCGGCTGGTCGAGAGATTCGCTGGACTGATGTTATGTTTTCTTCTAATGTAAGGATGTGATAAGGTCATGGCAGAGCCATGCTGCATTTCAGCACGAATGGGGTCGGCTCGCAGGGTGAAATATCACCCACTCACAGAATATCGGCGTGAACTAACAGCATCTATTGCTGTTGCGTTTCGGTCGGTAAGTGAGAGTGCCGGTGGCCCATCTCTCTCTTCCCCTTCTTTCCTTAAAGGCCGGCAACGCACCCGTGATTCCGCGGACGTTGCGGGTGTCCATAGACGACGGTGATCGCTTTCCATCAGGTGACTCGCTTGCTCGTTTGTCCCCTCCTTTTATAAAAAAAAGGGTTCTGGATTTCGGAACAATGAGAAAATGTGGAAACAATCCACTTGATGATAAGTGCATTAGGGTCCATGGATATTAACAATACCCATAAGGGTTAAGAAAGCACTTTAAATTGTGAAAACTGAAGATGTTAATCCTATTGTACCAGGAATTTTACCGGCTGCCTTACTCTCCACACCGGAATGCATCAGTACAAGCACTGCTGTTCGGCAGCAAGGTTATTGTGTTACATTGTTGGTGCTTCAGATCTTTTGAAATCATCTTTACCGAACCTTAAACGAAGATTCCACCACAGCATAAACATAACAGTAAGATGTCTTTATGGAAAGCTAGCGTACGCAGTTTGTAAGTGTGCGCGTGCCGTGCCGTGGCATGCACACAACGACAATATTTTGGGCGAATATGGGTAATTCGCCCAAATTGATTGGCGCTACAAGCACCAGTCGCGGTTGCACGCGACGCAAACATGCCACCACTTCCGTTTGTCTTTAATCATTCTTCACATCGTCATCAATACGAAAATGTCCAAATGGCATAATGAACGTAATATAATGAACGTATAGATGATTAAATAATTTAAGTCAATCGAATGTAGAGTTATCATTCTTCAACTTAACTACATGAAATTAAATTAAACAAACACGAAAACCTCATCCGTGTGAATTACTTTTTCTATTATTATGTACTAAATGTACAATTTAACTGTTCTTTGCATCTCACACCCAACGCAACAATCCTACGTACGGCTAAGAGTATGTAATCCCGTTACGCATGAGGTGGGAGTTGGTCTTCTTTTCTACATATTCCTTAACTAGACGTACATTTTGAGGTCAATTTAGTGCATAGTTGGTACATCAATTTGATCAGATTGACGTCTAACTGATCGTATAATGTGTTTACTAATGAAAGACATCATCAAGATATCAACATGTCGTAAGGTGCATTGAGATAAAAAGCACGAAGCCGATGCCGACTTACCAACCGCTAATGGCACTGACATCGTTATAATACAATGGTATGCTAATGCTAACTGATCTGACCTGGTCGCTGACCGAACTGATAAGAAGAAGTAGGAAAATCTTTTGTGTGCAAAATGCCGAGTTTATCGGACGAAGGACTTCTACATATCTGTTTCTGTGTCTTCGATATATTTTAGCCCACACAGAAGATTTATTAAACATTAATGATGTCAGTATCCATTTTTAACCGACTTCAAAAAAAGGAGGAGGTTCTCAATTCGTCGACAATAAGTGTCGAATTCGGTTCTCAATTCGACAGTTATTGAAGTCGGTAACAAATCAATGTGCAACGACAGAAAGTCTATTAGTTTGGTACGCTTGGCACCGACTTCAGTAACTGTAAAATTTAATTATATAGGTATGTGTATCGTATTTATAAAGTTATTTTAATTGTAGGTACTTGGGTTTTAATAAGTAAAGGATAGTTATTTTATAATTTTCAGTGTTTTTTTTAAGGCGGTTTAATTTTTTTTTAATAAAATTTTTTAATTAAGTAAAAGAAGTTATTGAAACTACGCGATACTATGTTATTCTGTTCGTTCCTAATAATCTACGCTATAAAATGGCCAACAATCAGCGCGCATCGGAGCGAATTGGAACTTCTCAGAATTTGTCGACGCTGTTTATTAAGGGTCCCTGCTTGTCATTAGAAGCCACTAAAGAAGCCTTCAGGGACACGGTAAACCAGAGTAGGGGCTCCGCACATCCATTCATGTGTCGCCGAGAAGAACGACAGTGCGTGTATTCCGCCTGTGGTGGTAATTGTAGGTACTTGGGTTTTGATTAGTAAAGGATAGTTATTTTATAATTTTCAGTGTTTTTTTTTAAGGCGGTTTAATTTTTTTTAATAAAATTTTTTTATTAAGTAAAAGAAGTTATTGAAACTACGCGATACTATGTTATTCTGTTCGTTCCTAATAATCTACGCTATAAAATGGCCAACAATCAGCGCGCATCGGAGCGAATTGGAACTTCTCAGAATTTGTCGACGCTGTTTATTAAGGGTCCCTGCTTGTCATTAGAAGCCACTAAAGAAGCCTTTAGGGACACGGTAAACCAGAGTAGGGGCTCCGCACATCCATTCATGTGTCGCCGAGAAGAACGACAGTGCGTGTATTCCGCCTGTGGTGATAATGTGATGGTGTAGGAGGAGGCTCTGTTACTGCCCCCCTGAGAAGTGCTTCGGCACAGCGCAAGAGAAGCTATGGTGTGATCAGTAGGACATAGCGGAGCCACTCGACAACGAGCCGAGGGTGGCAACCGCAAGAGTTTTAATGGGTAAAAGCCCCACATAATCCAATTTCTTCCCCAGGGGTCAGGGTATCTGTGTGCTGATATTTCCTGGGTAACAAAAAGAAACGATTAAAATGCTAGGTTGGTTATCAGTTAAACTACGATCCAGTGTAGTCACTGATGATCGAATGATGAATATTTATGAAACCATTATGCAATTTTCATTTATTTTGCATGACGTCAGCATGAGTTGTTATGGCTGCCTATGACGGTGGTTACTTGTTCACTTTCGTATCAATTTATTCCATGATCTCGATCATGGTTAAAATTATGACCTTCAGATGCGTTACGTTACGTCTGACGTCAGTCTAATCAACTGAATTGACACCAAACTGAATATGTAATTTTTGTCTTTTATTTGATGGTTTAAAATAAAGAATAATCAAAATCATGAAATGATCACATCCGCCTCGTACTTATAGCCTCCGCCATATACTTCTTTTTAGAAAATGTTCATAACCTGCAATAAAAAGGAGGTAAAAGCAATCGCTGAAAGGATTACAAAAAAGACAAAAAGCCTGAACTCAGGTGGATAACGAAAGATAATACAGGAGAAGTGAAACTTTTTCTAATAATTCCACCCTTCGCACACTCCCCTAACGAAGCCTGGAGGAATTAATTAGGGCCGAAGATCGTGATTTATGCTTTCATTTTTAAACCCAATGTCCCCGAGTGTTAAAGGATTAGGTACTTTGGAATCTCACTCAAAACTCACCATATGTAATTTTGAAATTGTAACCACTATATGAACAGTCATGTGAGTCATCTACCTGTTGTCAGTGTTGATCGGTTAATCAAAACGATTGACCAATAACGACCATTTCGTAATCAGTTTTGGTCACTTGGTAAAAAGCATGTTTCTCAGTCGGAGATACTGTACTAGTTATCTAGATAGAATAACGTTGACCAATTATTGAAATGTATAGATCAATTGTGATCTAATCGTGATCAACTGAAATGTTGAATTGGTTGTTAATAAATGATTTGAGACGCCGTCACATAATGTGCGATATTGATATTTTGATCGATCTTAGAAAATTGTCGTGTAATACAAAGATGATCAAGAAATTAAAATGATTGACCAACAATTAGCACTTTGTGATCAATAAGGATCATTTTTTTTAATGACCATTCTATTTAAGATGCAAATTAGATAGAGCTATACTCTTCGACACTGTTAATGGATTTAAGAATTTTCTCATTGAATGTTTATTGAGATTCATACGAGACTCATATGAAATTGGTGTAAATAATGATCGAAATTATATTTACCGCTATAAAAAAATCTAATCCCCTACAATAAAATCTTTCCACTTCTTCCTAAAATATAATTATGATACCTATATTAAAATCAATTATAGTCTATAAAAAATTAAGTAATACAAAATCAAAGACTAAGTCAAATCAATTTATTCAAGTAAACCCAATTACAAGGTATTTTTGAATGTCAAATCTACTTTATTTCGGTTCAAATAGATAACCTGGACACTGAGAAGAACCGACAAGAAACTCAGTCAGGTATCACTTTTCAACTTCGTTTTACAAAAGGTTTATTAAAATACACGATTCATTAAGCCCGTAAATACATGTGTAGAGAAAATAATTTCCAGACTATTGTTTTTTCTTCAATGAAATCATTTGTTTTATAGTATGATGTATGTATGTACGTTTTATAACATATCTAAATTTATTCTCTGTTAATTGAGTAACTTTCTGAGGAACTTCGTTATAAAAACGAATGCAGTTACCCAAAAATGAAACATTTGACTTATGTATTTTAAATTTTGGAATAATAAATTCATCACAATCTCGGGTTTCCATACCATTAATATCGGCTTTCTTTTTAAACAGATCTATATTTTTCCTCGTGTACATAATAATTTCAAAGATGTATAAGGACGCCATGATGAGTACATCAATGTCTTTAAAACGATCTTTAAGTGATTCTCGTGCATTAAATATTAGCCTATATTATTGAAATATAACACCGTACACATTTTTTTTAGTTTTTTTTTAATTTCTGTTGTCATCTTAACAATGACATCTGCTTGTGGTTGATATGGTTTAAACCGTGGTTTAAATCGGTTAAAATTGTGTAGATGCCGTTAACTTTAAAGTTGACAGTAATTAGAGTTTAACAATTACTGTTAAAATTTAATTTTAATTGTATATTATTTAAATCGGAAATAGCCCTTTTAGAATGCAAACTGATAAATTGATATCATCGTAACTTGTAGCTTTTAATTACCAATTATGTTTGCTTATGTATAATTTCTTTCGGGTTTCATATCTTAAACAAAAAAGGGAACACGTATAAGATCAGTTTTTCATCTGTTCGTTTATGTCTGTCAGCTGATTACTTCAGAATCCGCGTGTATTCCATCGGTTAGTTAATTGAGTAATTTAAAAACATAACAGTTGAATGTAAGCAAAAAAAGCAAATTGAGTTTCAAACTCGACTAAACCTGTAACCCTCTTTTGTCTCCTAAAATATAATTTAAAAAATTTTTGGGATATTATATTTTAAAGTTTACTGGAAGAATACAATGAAAGTTTTAGGTCTTATAGACCTGTAAAATTAAAATAAAATACAAAAACCGGCCAAGTGAGAGTCGTACTCGCGTACCGAGGGTTTTATATCACCTTACAATCCGTATCTTTTGATTGCTTTGACTTAGAAATTTGATTTTTTCAAAACCCCAAGGGATTGCAGATCTAAGTATTTGGTATTAATTTCAACTTGATGCCTTCACACATTTCTGAGAAAGAGGATCTTGATAGACAGACAGGGAGACAAACAGATAATAGACGGACAACGATGTGATCCTATAAGAGTTCCTTTTTTCCCTTTTTTTTACTTATTTGACTATACTATGGCAAAGCGCGACTTCTGGTTTGGAAGGGACAACGCGCTAACGGAACGTCGGGGCCGGCGCTGAGAGTCTGTTAGACTACGGCGGCCGGTGTGATAGCATTACTCCGACGGATCGTTTGCCATTATTAAATTTCCAATTACCTGCGCAATAATTGTTACGAAGAGTTTTCTGTCGTTCGCACATTCGGATTAAAGATATTTTATTTCTCATAAGAATATGTTACATTCACTTAAAATGAGAAAATTTAATTTACAACATGATTTTACAATTATGCATTTGACCAGAGTGATGACAATAGCAGACGCAGTCAAAACATACCCAATTAATAGCACCAGTCTGATTTTTCTAAATGCTTCTTAAGCTGGTGTTTTTTACTTACACATTTACATTAACTTTGTCTTAGCGTTGTATTTTATGGAGTAGTTCGCCTCTTGTACGATTAGGTACCTATTTCTCATGGCTGAATCGCAAGAGCACGAATTGCCCTTTTCCGACATATTTGTATATCATGCAGAACTTTGTGTGTACAAATAGAACTTGCGCTGAATCAATATATTTTCGTAAAGATTTTTGAAGTATTCGCGTTATCATTCGTGGCTCGGATGGAGACAAATAGTAACGCAGATGAAGCCTGATTAAAAGTTTGCTTGTAAAACATTTTTATGTTTAAAGGGTTAAGTCGTGAAGGAATTCTCTTTACTTTGTCATCGAACTTCAGTGTGCCGTTGGTATTATGAGAATACATATTGCGTAACGGCTTGAATGTATATTTACCGAATATTTAAGTTACGTGATAAGACTGACGAAAACTACAAAGCGAAAGTAAGTGGCAGAAGAAGCCATGGAAGATCAATGCTGACCTACGAAGACCAAATAGCCAGAGTGATAGTTGACGGAAACGTCACAAACACTCGCAAACCTAGGCGAAACTATGTAAGAAGAATGATGGGGATTGACGAGGCGAAAGGAGAATGACTACCCCGTTAGAAGCGTGAAGATATGTATGTATGCTCACTGTTGCAGTATTTCTTCTCGGTCTTCATAATGATGTTAAATAATACTGTGGACTATGTGGTAGATGGTATATTGGTACTGTGCGGACGCTGTCGTTTACATCTCATGTCTTATACTAATTCTTACAGCTATTTATATCGGATATGTACGTGACAATTTCCTTTGCAGCGATGCGGATATTTCATTTGTAGATCGCGCACAAGGTTACAATTGGCTGTGTCAGAGTGATATCTGGCACACTCACCTTATCGTGTTTATACTTACATATATGAGACATGTATGTTCGTGAGACGACACTGACTTGCTTGTTTTTTTGTTTCTGAGAGGCGAAAAAAACCCCCACTGACGCTCAGCCTGACATTACTACGACTGAGTAGCGTCGGACTCGAACCGACTAAAAAAAAACCCTCTTTGCTGTTAGCCCTAGTGGCTTTTACAGCGGGTCGCGTTGGGGCGAGCGCTAAAGGCGCCCTGCCAGATGGTCGACCGCCTAAGGGTTCTTCCAGCCGAGGGATACCTCGTATGGAGGGCGGACCTCGGGCTCAAGGCGTCGCGTCAAATGTGTCTAATGACAAATTATAAAATTATTTTATTATGTTAATTGCCAATAAAGATTTCGTGTCAGTGTAGCTTCAGGATAGGAGGAAGCTGCTTAATTTTCGTCTAGCTCTGCGCATGTTCAAATAGCTTATTGAGCAGAGTCGGTTAAGTATATATATATATATATATACATACTTGTCAATTGTCAATTTCACCTCCTCAAAATTTCATTATTTCGCCTAGGTGTGCGAATGCTTATGACATTTGCGTCTGCCAACACTCTGGCTATTTCATTCTCTAAGTTAGCTTAGCTTTGTTAGCTACCACTCACTTTCCAGAACTGTACAGGGTAGTAATTGGAATATCCAAAAGTTGTATGATAATTATACTTGTAAAGTAACATAATTAAATTAAAATTAAAATATTAGAAATAGATGCAATATAAAAATTTTAGTGCTTTTTAGGTTGTTTTCATTGAATGTTAATTCCGATTTTATGGAATCGCTTGAAAGTACAAAAAGCAAAGCACGTCGACGATGTCAATATAAAGACACGATCAGGTACGTACCTGATCTCAGGATTCAAAGATGAAACGGATTCAAGTATTGTTCTCGAAAATCATCGACTCTTTGTAGTACACTCTAACAAAATCTGTTGGAAAATGACAAGCGAAAAACAAACTGCTGTCACGATCGACCGTGTCACTTATTACGTGTCTGAAATGGTTATAGAAAATGCATAGTAATATGCTATAAGTGAGGAGATAAAAGGTCACAGAACAAGTGAAAGTTGTTGGAAAAAGAGAGCTGACTGGCTGATTTCTGATAGGAATACGTTATTTAAATAATTAATTTGCATTAATATATTCAACTAATTGAAAATTCTAGATATTTTTATAAAACACTGTACCAGCTTATCTTCAATAAAATATTATTAATTATAATATGTAATAACACAAATTTTAGAAATTTAGAATAACACAACAAACAAAATTATTAATAAGAAGCTGTGCGCGGCCATGTGTTGCCATTGCTCAGTGTTATATTAGTTATAAAAGCCTGCACATATTAGAATGCAACGTTGTGCTTATATTTGAAAGCAATCAGCGAAGAACTATCGGAGATTTGAGGTTTTGAAGGAACGAACGTTTACATTTTTTTATTTGTATGTATTAGATGAATACATTAGTTAATATTTTTTTACGATTCTATACACATAAAACGAATGAGTGATGAAAGATTGACGAAAAAAATCTATAGGACGAATGTGAGAGATAGCAAACGCCAAGGAAGACCAAGGCTGACTTATAAATATCGAATAACCAGAGTGTTAGCTGACGGAAAAGTCAAAAGCACTCGCAAGCCTAGACGAAAGTATATAAGAAGAATGATGAGAATTAAGGTGGTGAAAATAGCATGTAAGGACCGCGGTACTTGGTGCTACGTCGTAACTACCCCGTTAGGGACACAGTGTGAAGATATTTATGTATGTATACTACGTTTTGTGACATAATATGACGATATTAATGTTTATGAATAATAGAGATTATACTGTTTTCATGACACGTAATAAAACTCAAGTGCCAATTGGAAAATCGTACAAATCAACTGTTGTAAAATTGTAAGGACCAGTAGACAGTAACAACCCTTTAAGGTTCGAGGGTGCTTCGCTACTCTTCAGAAGCTGTCCCAGCGATTCGAGTGGAGCTTCTGTTTTGATTGTTTTGTATACCCGATTGAAGGCATTATTTTAATTCCATTTGTTTGAAACGTTACAGATTTAAGGAACGTAAACATACAATTACTAGCTTCTATTCGCGATTTCATTCACGTAAAGATCAAAAATACACAATATTACATACAATATTTTTAAAAGTTATAACCTATACGTTATTCTAACGTATGAGCTATATTATTGTAAAGTTTCCTCAAAATCCGTTTAGTAGTTTTTGCATAAAAGAGTAACAAACAACCACAACAATTTACATTTACATGTCCATAAAAACTTTCGCGTTATAATACATATTAGTAGGACTTCATAGATAATCAGATTTAAACTACTTATATATAATGCGGCGAACTATATGAGTCTGAGTGTCTGAGTGTTCTCCCCGTAATGGTATACGGAACTGAGACTTGGACACCGATGTAGTAGTTCATTCACAAACTGCAGGTTACCCAAGAAGCGATGAAGCGGGCTATGTTATGTGTCTCTCTCCGTGACAGTATTCGGAATAAGAAAATATGGAGATAATCTACCTTACCGCCTAGCCGTAGTGATAGCCTTAAGGAAATAAAGATGAGTTGCAAATACTTGCCGCACTAACGACAGTTGATGGGAAAAAAATACTGCTGCGGAGATTCCAAACGGGGCACAGAAGCTTCAGCAAACATTTGATGAGATGGGCCGACGACCTATTGAAAATAGTGAGGTGTAGTATAAAAATGGTCCTAGATCGAGAGGAATGGATTGTGAGGCCTATGCTCAGCATTGGATGGTTAGTTTGCGTGTTACAATAAGCAGAATAATAATAATTAGAGGTCGTCCGGTGGTGGAAATTCTGCCGCAAATATATAAACTTACAACATAAACTCTTTGGCGATAATCGACTGTTTGATCCAAGAAGGTTACATGTATATTATGATCACAAACTATTATAAGTTAGACATTGACAGTCTTTTTGAACGTAGTGATTACTTACTCAGTGGACATTGGCAGTATGAACGAAAAGAATAAGTGTATTACTTAATTTAATTTAATTGTAGCGGACAAATAACACATCTACAGAGCGAAGAGAGCTAAAGCGAGTGATATAAAGGCCAGGGAAGACCAAGGAGATATTATGGAGATCAAATAGAGTGATGAAAGAATGACGAAGAAAAATTATAGAGCAAAAGTGAGTGGTAAAAGAAGCCAAGGAAGTTCAAGGCTGACTTATGAATATCAAATAGCTAGAGTGCTAGCCGACGGAAATGTCAAAGTACTCACATACCTAGGCGAAAATGTGTGAGGAGAATGATGAGATTAGAGGAAGCGAAAGAAGTATGTAAGGACCGCGACGCTTGGCGCTCCGTCTTCTCTGACTACCCCGTTAGGGATACGGCGTGAAGATATGTATGTATGTATGTAAATATCCAGAGTGTTAACAGACCTAAATATCGAAAGCACTCGCATACCTAGGCGAAAATGCGTGAGGATATTGAGGAGATTTGGGGATATATTCTCGCTATATCCCCTACGGGATAGTCAGAGAAGACAACCGCCAAGCGTCGCGGTCCTTACATACTTCGTTCGCATCCTCAAACGTCATTGTTCTACTCACATATTTTCGCCTAGGTATACGAGTGCTTTTGACATGTGATAATATAATATTATTTTGTTATATTAATTGAATAACAGCGCTTTTAATGTTATGTATGTACATTTAAACAATTACATATTATTATTGATGGTATTATAATTAACAAGAGTTACATACATTGTTTTCGGAATAACTTGCCATTAAACAAACAACATAAAATTCAATTTAAAACGATTTTCGGATCGCTTCGATTGGTCTTTGCCTGCCAAAATCAATTAACTCCTTGTAATCACGAATACCGCAGTCGCTTTACATCTAGTTTAAAGGAATAATCATTAAAATCGCTCTTAATTATTTAGTCATAAGATTGCATAGCGGGTTTCACGAACGCATAATTAACTTTGTTTTTTTATAATCATGGGATGCGAAAGACGTTCAGGATTACCCCAAATTGCTACCGAAGAAAATACCAACTTCGCGATTACTATTTTTTTTGTTTTCGATATTATAAAAAAGTGCAAACGGCATACTTATGTGCTGCAATGACCACAGGCGGCAATATCAAAGGGTTTTGGCGAGATTGGATGTCCCGTTCTGTCTTAAAAGAGAACTGCTGTATGATAGAGCAAGAAATGCAACGGCGAACATAAAAAATGCCCTTTGAATTGTATGAAGCGACGCCGACATATTTGTTAGGATGTCGTGACTTTGGAAGCGCGAATGTTACAATGTTCATGTGGAATAGCGTACGTGGTGACAAAGCTCATTGTAGCTCCGTGATTGGAGGATATACATAATTCAACCTAGACCCAAGTTCAATACCGAACTTCTTTTGAAAAATGATATGATTGGGGTAATAATAAAAAGCTCTAATAATGAATTTCTAATAAACAATGTAGCAAAATAAAATTGATCAAATGTGGTTTACGCAAATAAGATATTTATAAAATAATAATTGAAATTTATTTCTGGAAAGCTTTACATCTCTAGAAATTTTGAACGCTCTATGTCCGGTAGCTTCAGAAAATGATTAAGTCTAGTTCAAGTACCAATAAACGTGAGTTAAATGCGTCACACTGTTTATTTGCTCTAATAGCATTTGCTCTAAGAACATGTCCTAAAAATGTTCTTTTTTGTTGACCGACTTTCTAAATTTTTACTAATGTGCGTGACTAGGGAAGTCCACAGTACAACGATACTCAGTTGAACATGGCACATTTTTATTTTTGTGAATACTTGTAGCCAAAACAATAAGATTTACGAGTGGTTTGCAAATAATTATTTCATGAACGACTCATAAGCTGACACGATATGCTGACAGTGCGAGGTTGTTATAGATCATACTTATTATAGATCACTGTTTTACTCGTCGTTACGTTCAATGAGATAGAAAGAGACGGGCGAATTCGTTTGACACACAGTGGTAAGATCGGCAACTTATTATGACTCCGTTCATCATGTTTCTTGGTCCGGGGTGTCATATAAAGTCGATTATTGCAACAGATTTTAAGAAAATGAACTGTGTAAGTCGAAAAGACGGAAGAATGCATGATTAACCTGACTGATACTTTCGTTTATTCTATTCTGATATTGAACCACAAAAAAAAAACCATAAAAACCAACTAGAAACCTAGAAAAAAAAATAAGCAGTCATCGAGGACTGCTGACAAAAGTGAAATCCAAAACTTAGGTTTGTATGGAATAAGCAAAAAAATTAATTTGTCATGTCAATATTTCAACCTGAAATTTCAATCAGTATATGTTAATAAAATGTTGAAATTTCGATAGTACATGCTATTAAACCCAAAATTTGAAATACCAGATCCATTTGCATGTTTAGGTTTGAAATGCAAAATTTAAGGTTTTTTTTTTGCAATTTTTTCTATTCAATTTCGATAATATAAGCTAATAAACAATAACTTTGCATTAGTAAGCATAGTTACAAAATTCAACACAATGAATCTAAAATTATTATAAAATGTGATCCGCGGCCAAAAATGTTATTGAACAACTAGAAATTTGTTTTACCACGCTAGTAAGATAACTCCCAAGTCACTATGACATGCTCATTGCATGATATATCGCAGAAGTCAAATACAAAAAAAAAAAGTATGTCGGTGACGCGAACTCATAAGATTTTTCCCTTCCAAAAATCGCTCAACGTGCCTACAGAAGTGTTCACTTCAAAAATCATACATGGCTAATATTTTTTCAGACATATTTGCAAAAGAATAACTTTATAAGGAACCCAGTTAACAGTAAAGACTTACAACTCGATATTAAACTTAGACTTCAAATCGTTTGTTAAAAACTGATGCTGTTAAGACTGAAAAAAAACTTATTTTTCTCAAATGGAAACAAAATTTAATGGATGTACCTTGCTAATACTAATTACTGAATAAAAATGTTTAGGTATTGGTTCTGATTGTAGTAACGTCAACAAAAAAATTGCTTTTGAACGGTTTTTGATGTGATGTTTTTTTTATGAAAGAGGGGGCAACGAGCAAGCCAGTCACCCGATGAAAAGTGATCACCGCCGCCCATTGCCGCCCGCAACGTCCGAAGAATCACGGTTGCGTTGCCGACCTTTAGGGAAAGGAGGGAAAGGAAGGGGAGAGGGGAGATGTGCCACTGGCACTCTCACTCACCGAACGAAACACAACAGTAATAGCTGCTGTTATTTCACGCCGATATTCTGTGAGAGGGTGGTATTTCACCGGACGAGCCAGCCCAATTCGTGCTGCAATGCAGCATGGCTGTACCACGCACTACAACGATGTGTTTAAAATAAAGCAAAATAACGATAAAATGCTATTTATGAAATGCCTACTACTTATTACAGTAAAGAATAAGACAAAAAGATATTAAGTTATAATCTAAAAAAAGTTATGCAATATAAAATAATGGTATTCACAAAATTTTCTTTTAACTTAAATAGCTATAAGATTGATTTTCGCGATTCCAGTTTGAACATATTCTAGCGCGGAGAAGTTTCGACATTCGTTTTTGTACAAAATTGTAATTTACAAGGAAACTAAAATAAGTATACATACATGTCTTCACGCTGTATCCCTAACGGGGTAGTCGGAAAGGACGGAATGCCAAGTTTCGCGGTCCTTACATACTTCTTTAGCTTCCTCAAATCTCATCATTCTCCTCACACATTTTCACATAGGTATGTGAGGGCTTTTGACATTTATGTCGGCTAACACTCTGGTGGCTATTTGATCTTCATAAGTCAGCCTTGGACTTCCTAGGCTTCTTTTACCACTCGCTTTCGCTCTGTAGATTTTCTTCGTCACTCTTTCATCAGTTCATCACTCATTCTTTCTATGTGCCCGAATTATCTCAGCATTCCTTTCTTCATTTTTATATGTAATAACTGTCGTGCAACCCTCTCATACTGCATATGTCTTCGTTGCTTATCCGGTCCGCAAGGGTGACACTGCACGTATTTCTAAATGAACTATTTCATAAATTAGAATAAATTTTCGTCTATAGTTTTTATCTAATATAATTTCAGCTGTCATCCTCAGAACGACATCCATTCATAGTTGGTATTTTATTAATTTTAAAACTCAAATTAATTTTAAAGTTGAAATAAAAGTAGTGGATTTATTGTAGGAATTTTTAATTGAAAATCGTTTACATTTAAATAAGAAATATTATTGTACACAGAGAAAACTCTTAATTTAATCGTTACGGAATCTAAAGTTAATACACTTCCGAGACGTTCTTATTTGATTTTTTGAATATATTTAAAAATACATTTTGCCATTTTTAAAAATTACCTTATTCATTTCATATCATCATCTTTTGAATGAAAAAAAATATTAAAAACGTTGGAGTATTTTAATTCATAAATTATTAATTTTATAAAAAATAATAAGAAGAAGTTTTCTATATTTTTAAATGAGCAAAAATTAAGACATTTTACGGGTGACTAAATAGATTTATAATGAATAGGAGAAAAATTATATAAAGAATTTGTTTCGCTGACCCTACCAATTTAGATTAGCCCTCTTCCCATTTTGTTTTCTCAATTTTTCCAAATGCCAAATTCGTCCCGTCTCCAGGGACGTATTTTACGTGCCCGCTTTCAAACAATAAAGGTAATACCTCGAAATCGTTTCTCTTTGCTAATCAGTCTAATTCTTTTTTCCAAAACAGAAATTGCTTTTTTTTTAATAAATAACTACAAAAAATTCTGCCTACGAGTGTTTAAGTGACACTAGAATCCAAGAACTTTGTAAAAGAATAAGTTAACTTGTAATCCTAAGTTAATGTGTATAATATTCGAACACAGAGCCTTCATTTGTTGTTGATTTTTTTCTGCTATTCGTTGTTAAACGTAAATACGAAAACAGAACACTAAGTAAAAAATGGTTTGTTATCGACAAAAAAAATTGGCGATTACAAAATTGGAGTACATACTCTTAATTCATTTTTAAAACAAACTTCCTCAGCCAGGCAGTCCATCCAAAATGACAATAAGCGGAGCGAAAAAAGATAAAAAATATTCAAGTTAATGATGACGCAGGAAAACAATTCGGTACGCCATTGAAACGACTGAAAAATGAACAGAGAATCGTTTGCTGGAAGAAAGCCTTCAAAATAATGCGAAATATGAAAAGAATGGCTCAGACAAAAGGGCAATTGAAGGCGAAAAATAATGAAGAACAAACAATTAACACACGACAGAGTCTCGGTGTTGTGTTAGAACGGGAGCCAACGTATTCGTTGAGTCTATTAACCGCATCAGGGAATATGGCTACGGTCACAATACAAAAATATTTTTCACTACGGTGTTCCCTACATCATGTCCATGCGACTCCCAGGAAAATGACAGCGCGTGCGAATTGCTTGCGTGCTGTTGTAGCACTGCGAGGGTGCTAGGAAGATGGTCTTTGTCCCCTCCTGACGTGCTACGGCGCAGAGCATGGGGCACCGGTCTCTTAATAACGTGCCAGGATAACCACTGTAGCAGTCTTGCAACGTAACTATGTAACTTAATCCCGCATACAGAGAGCTGAGTAATATGTGTTTTAGTTTCTCTCGTATTATCAAAAAAGGCTAAGTTGGGTTTTAGGTTATTAAATCAAGTAATTAATATGTTTGATAACGTTTGAAACGTATGGAATAGAATTTTTTTTTGATGATTTTTTTTTGATAATTAAACAATCTATTTTAAATTTAATTTATTTAATTGTTAGAAAACTGTCAACTATGAAATTTCACGCATGCCGGCTACCTATATTTTTCGAATATATTATTATCCATACAACAAACAAAATGTTACAAATTAAAATAAATAGTTTTGAATCTATAACAACTACAATCTCAAAATTAATGCAATCTATTTTACTCGTATTAAATCGAAATTTTAAAAAGAAAATGTGTTTTAAAATGGTTATAGTTTTATGTTTGTTTACAAAGTGAACAGATATGGCCAAAAATTTAATTAAAAATGATTTCTGAACGCATTCCCCATCAAATGTCCCTTTGACAGTTGACATTTCTAAACTGTAAATTCTAGAAAATATTGGATGCACAATAAAACACGACGCCGCTGTAGTAGGTACATAAATAATATTATGTTTTGTAACACAGTGTCGTATTATTGCTTGTAAACTTATATATAATATGACATGCTTGTGACAATATATAAAAAACTATATAAAAAAATATTTCATGTGTGAAGACTATATAAAAAAAGATTTCATAGGATTAAGAAAATAAATTAGAAGAACTAATTTTTAACAATAATGTTTACAGCTCCCGTTCTAAAATCTAAAGTTTCAAAAAAACTGCTATGTATTGTTTCGGCTTTTCTTTTTTCCTTGAAACAAAAAGGGTTGTGAAATCTGCCTTGAAAAAATCAACTCGAACAGAAAAGTATGCACGGTGTAATTTTTTTGTTTGTTTTACAAATATTTCACAAATTTTCCTTTGATCGGAATAGAAGACCGTATTTTTTATTATTTCAAATATTCCTTTATAAATAAAGTAGCAATTAGTTTGTTTTAGAATATTTCACTGGGAATTTCCACAATGCAATAATATTTATTATTTGTGTTGGTAAGTTTTTGAATAATTTAGGTTTTTATGTTTTCATACTAAAATTATTTAACTGTAAGTAAACTAATGTTGAAATGTTGTTAACTCGTTAAATAATAATCAAATTATATTCAATATTCAGTTTGAAAAAAAAATATTGTACATGTATGTTATATGTATTCTCATAGAAAACCATTTTAGTCACCACGCTGTCTATGGTTAGCTTAATAATTTAAAAAAAGAATCCAATTCAAAATGGCGTGTCAACTTATAATATCACCTTGTAAACAGTAAACGACACGGTCTATCTCACTCGTGACTAACAATTTTACTAAAAACCACTTTATATTTGCCGTTAATAAACTTATTTAACAAATGAATTTGGACTCTAAATCCGCAGAAATAAGGTAAACTATTTTAAGCATCGATAGTCTACAATTGCTGTCGAATTGTGGTAAATTAACGTGATACCATCAGCGAGTCAAATAAACAGTTTGATCCAAGATAAAAAGCGTACGAGAATATGGAAGATTTTTGGAAACGCCGCTCCTGTACCATAATTGGCTTAAAACTTTATCTTTTCAAAGAACCTATGGTCATTTATGCCACAATATGAGTCGACGGTAGCTCGAGCCAGTTTTCGAAGCTATATTACGTGTCCGTGACCAAAAAAATGTAATGTTATGAGAATGGTATAATTAGATATTACAGTTCATTTATTTTTAAATACAACTATTATGTAGCCAAATTATATTTTGATAGAGAAGGCAATGAACTGTTGGTACATTTAGGTTCAAATTCAAAATATTTCATCGAATCTATGTATCTATGTATCTACATAATATTAAGCCATTTCTAATTTGGAACAGATAGAGCATTAAGTTGCCACTGAATTCAATGTTAATGCTATTTCTAGCAATAAATACACATTTATTTTAGACTTATCGGTGACAAAAAAGGACCATAGCGATAAGTCGCCCATCTCTTATACAAGTACCGTTTGGAAAGCCCTATACTTAAATGATTATAAGCAGCTGAAACACCCACATATTTATTTTTCTCTCACAAACAAATTACGAATGGCCTTGATTTCTAGTCCTAGTGCCTATAGCAGAAATTACAACGATATACTGAAATACTGAATATAGCGGTTTATAATACTCAGAATCGGAACGTATACCAAATAAATAATATGAATATTGTAAAACTGAGATAGTACAAAAAATCCTTTTCTGAAATTTAAACAGCTGCAATGATATGGTTGTTTGTCTCGTAAAGGTTACCAAGCCATCTTTAAAAGGTTTTAATGTGTTTAATAATTGTGAAACTTATAAGTCAGAACTTCGGACCAAGTAACATCGTGTCTTTAAAGTATCCTTTATTTGTTGACCGACTTTCTAGATTTTTTCTAATGCGTGTGACCAGGGAAAATAAAATTGATCAAGTGTGGCTTACGCAAATACGATGCTTATAGAATAGTAATTAAAATTAAGTTTTGAAAAGCTTTACATCTCTACAAATTTTGAACGCTCTATGTCCGGTAGCTTCAGAAAATGATCAAGTCTAGTTCAAGTAACAATAAACGTGAGTTAAATGTGTCACACTATTAAGAGCATTTCCTCTAAAAGCATGTCCTTAAAGTGTCCTTATTGTTAACCGATTTTCTAGATTTTTACTAATGTGCGTGACTAGAGAAGTCCGCAGTACAACGATACTCAATTGAATATGACATATTTTTATTTTTGTGAATACTAGTAGCAAAAAAAATAAGATTTATGAGTACTTTGCAAATAATTATTTCACGACCGACTCATAAGCTGACACGCAGGGTTATTACCTAAAAATTGCAGACAGCGACAGCCACGCGATCACTGCGCGACCAGTGATTAATTGTAATAAAAAATTAGCATCATGTATAACGATTGCGTATCTATTATTCTATGACTGTGAAATGTACTATTTGCTGTAGATTTAGCTCCACTATACAAATTACATTACACGAATTCTCGTTTTGACAGCAGATATCGCGCGATATTGACTGTCACATGCAGTCTGCAAGTTACGTAATAAGGGTGGCGGATTACACTGACAGTGCGAAGTTGCCATACTTACTCACGCTCGATGAGATAGAAAGAGGCAGGAAAATTCTTTTGACACATCGTAGTAAAAGCTGCAACTTATTACCTATAGCTTCATCCATTATGTTTTTTGATCATGACTCCGGTCAGGACCATTAATTTATTTGCTTATTGTTCCATAAACGATTAGGGTGTAAGGAATTCCGTGTCATACAATTAATTTAATGAGAATTTGAAAATTTATATTCTTGTTATATTTTTTTTTCTTGTAATTTTTAGTAAGACTTTATATTCCCTGAAACATCTCAAATTTTAAGTACCGTAGTTTCGAAGATAAGGAAAGAAAAGACTACAATGAGTTTCTGCATGCAATTTGTCTCTTGTATAATTTTTCTTTGAATATTTCAAAGTATTATTACGAAGAATTTTAAATTACGTTGCACAGTTTCTGAGAAAATCAATTATAACAAACTCACAGACAGTGATTTTTAAAGGCTCTATTTTTTCTTTTAGATATGGAACCCTAACAACGTTAAGACTCCTCTCAAAATATCAAGATATCGCACGACATATAATAGGAACAATATAAAACAACTGCATAGTTTCTTATGCGCAAGCGCACATCATGAGTGATGTCTATCTCCAAGATGAAAGGTGACCGTCTCCACCGGCTGGCGTTATGAATATTAACTTTAGTTACTGTTAGACCCATTGCTATTCTTGTTAGTTTTAGATAAAATGAGATATGACGTTGCATGGAGAAATTACTATAGCAACTTTGATAATAAACTTTACAAACCAAATATGGTAAAAGAACGTCAGAGACACACGTACATAAATGCAACGAAGTATCGCATATTTTTCGTCTAGTTAAGTAGTTGGTGCATGAGGTACTTTAGACAAGTAGTTACTTATTATAATATGAAATAAGTGGCTTATTCGGCAGACGGATTAGAGGCCAGTTGGGCAGTTGGCTAATCGAGTATGTGGTTTGTTGAGTAGTTGAAAGAATCAGATAGCTAGTTAATTTGTGAACTGATTAGCTGGTTCTAGCTATTAGCTAGTTGTTTTCAATTTGCAAGTGCGTTACAATTGTTTAATATAAGTTACAAAAAGTCTTTTAAATAATTGATTAAATCAACATTAAATCAGTACATCCCCATAATGTTCATGATAACCAAATATCCAATAGGTTTTGAAGTCTTTTAAGCATTATAGGGTGGTCAAAAAACAAAATAAGTATACCTATTATTTATATTATATAATTTGAATGGTTTATTGGTTTGTCTGCTGAACTCCTCGAAGCTGAATGCCTTTCATCTAGTTTATATTCCAAGAACTTTTGGCCTTGCAGCCCTCTAGGTCGCAAGGTAATTACTTAATTTTTACTATTTCGGGGGTCGTGATACTAAAAAAGTTGGGAAAAGATGTTGTGAGTTAATTTCAATGCGATTATGACCACAACTTGCAATATTTAACAAAGGATATTTATATGTATAACACATTAACAAATAGTGGATAAAAGAAGAGAAATATCGATGATGACGTTTCATAAATCAAGTTTCCACGCGAAGCCGGGGCAGATCGCTAGTAATCAATAAACCTTTTTATTTTTCAATTAGTATGAGAGTATAATTTAAGTAACATTTAAATACCCTACTGTGGCCTTGTCATTTGAGATTTATATTAGTTGGGACTCTCACTCTATATAATTGAATCTATGAAAACCTTTAATTTAGGTAAGTTTTGCATATGGTAACATTATTTTCACCACATCCCTCAATATTTATTGCTGCTTGTAAACGAATACCAATAAAGTTGTGTACGCACGTGGACATTTAATATTTTGCGAGATATGAGAGCTTGATGCTACGAGATTTAACCGATAACCCAGACAGAGTTATGAGAATCCGAAGACTGCCTTACTAGGAATATATTATAATATACTTTTATTTGCAAAATGTAATTTATTATCTGTGAGCTGAACAGAATCATCAATGTTTATCAAAAAAAACTTAAACGAAGTGTTTTTGGTGGTTTGTCCCGAAATTGGAAATACGGACACTGATGGAACCAAAGACTTCTATCTACCTATATATAAACTTAGGTAGACCTGCCCTACTCTATGAAACACATTTTTTTGCGGTCGTCGTACTACTACTACTACGTACTACATTGACAATACACACACAGACACACTAACAATATTTAAAGTGTATTTAAAGAGCAATATGTACGATGACAACAATAGTAGACAAACGAGCAAGCGAATCACCTGGTGGAAAGTAATCACCGCCACCCATGGACACCTGCAACGCCGAAGAATCACGGGTGCGTTGCCGCCTTTGGAGAAATAGGGAAAGAAGGGGGAGGAGGGAAATGGGCCACCGGCACTCTCACTCACCAAACGAAACACAACAGCAATAGATTTTTTTTTTATATCGGAGGGGGCAAACGAGCAAGCATGTCACCTGATGGAAAGTGATCACCGCCTCTCATGGACACCCGCAACGACCAGGGAATCACGGGTGCGTTGCTGGCCATACGGGTGCGTTGTCGGCCACTGCTTGATGCTGTTATTTCACGTCGATATTCTCTGAGATAATGGTATTTCCCCGGGCGAGTCGGCCCAATTCATGATGCAATGCAGCATGGCTCTACCACACAAAAATTTAAGCTTTTTCTAATTTTAAGCAACACTTTTTGTAGGACCGTGATACGTGCGTTCCGCACTCACTAGTGTTAATTAATTCCTATTTAACGATACAGAATTTGTTAGAATCTTAGTTTATACAAAAGTTTGAACGGAACCATCTCGGTGACTGTACGTGTGTTACAGAAATTTTTCTCAGAGCATCTGACGTAAGCAGTTGAAATTTCAATAGTAATTAATAATTGCTTTTTTCTTAGAATCAGAAGTAGGGTGTGTTTAAAAAAGGACAAACACAACAATTACCTTATCATCTAATTTCAAGCTACAATTATTTTTCCAGAAACTATATCACAACAAAAATAACTAACATCTAATGTATTTAATAATATAATTCCAATATATTCTAATAAATATAATAAATCTAAGCCTTAATAAGAGAAAACAGAAATAATCGTATAACAATCAGAGATTCAGAGGTTAACAATCGTGGCCAGATTTCGTCGGTGTCAGGAGCAAAAGAGAATCACGGTTGCGTCGACCGTCGCTTTTGAAACCTCGCCTTCTGGGTGAACATCATAATATGACCTCTGTCAATCTTCTTCTATCCCTTGTCCTTTAAGATATTGTATAGACTCAGGTGTTACTTTGCGGAAATCCATAACATGTGATGACTTCCTAAAATCTTCAGCTATCATCCGCTCAAACTCAAAAAACCAACAATCGACACTTGTTTCGCCTCTCAAAAAGGCATCCTCAGGATATACCTACCAGAGATTGGACTCGATCAGCTAACCAGCATTCGGTGAATAAATTCCGTACTGGTTTCATCACATCCTTGTCCTTTTCTCTCTGTTGTACATCTCTTTTACTTTTTATTTTATTAAAAACAATTGACCTTCTCCAACATTATTTTAATTACTGTTATTAGCAAACTCTATAAGGTTTTATTAAAAAAATCACATTTATAATTCCAAATCGTTACAAATCAGTACAGATCACAAACTACTACTATTGAGAACATGCTCTTAGCAACAACAGACAATAATCAAGTGCCCCGATACTCGGCTTGTAACGACTTATGTAAGCTCGTTGTCATAATTATGTTATTTCCGCGAGAAGTGGCGGGGTGCTGCTAACATTATTGTAATTTTAACAGTAACAATAACGGCCTAAGAGGCAGACGTGTACTGTGACGTCGAGCTTAGACTTTGTTTTTAGTTTTGAGGGCTTTTTAAGGTGTCGCATTGGAAATTTTTACGGCAGCGATCATAATTTTTCTAAGTGACTGCAAAACATATGACAGTGATATTTGGTAACCTGATTTTTAATTTCATTGACTTCATTTTGACAGTTCGGTACACGATTGGTTAACTTTTGTAACACAAAAAAAAAATCAAAGAAACTTCTTTTAAAACAGAGATATACATTTTTTGAAGTAACGGGACCGATTTATGTTTCTAAATTTTCTGTATAGTTTAATATAAACACATTATTCAAAATGCCAGTTGGATTTTTAAAATTAATTATAGTTTTTAAAATAAAAGAAAATTACTGTTTTTTCGTATTAAAAAACGTGCACTAAAATGCACTTTTCGCGGTAGATTTAGCGCCACGATACAAATTACATTACACAAATTCTCGTTTTGACAGTAGATATCGCGCGATATCTGAAATTTCCTGAGAATGCTTCGTTCAAGCGAAACACGTGACGACTAACAAATTTCAGATTTGCGGGCAGAAAATAACAAAAAGCATAAGAAATTATCACTGATAATGAAATTTAAATCTGTAAAATTATTTTACAAACTTAGATCTAAAATAGCCAAAGTGTTAGCTGGTGGAAATGTCAAAAGCATTCGCAGACCTAGGCGAAAATGTGTGAGAGGAATGATGACATTCGGAAGGCGAAAAATGTATGGAGCGCGGCGTCCTCTCTGACAACCCCGTTAGGGATATAAAATGATTTATGTATATATAATTTAATGTAGGTATATACTTACTAGTAAGATTCCTTTAATATATTAAGAAAAATATTTAAAAAAAAAATCTTGACAAGGTAATATGAATCATTCAATCCAATGTTTTAAAATATGTGTAGTATTGAAAACAATATATAGATAGAAGTGTCACAATACAATATAATAATACGCTCATTATATTATGTAAGTACACATATGTATGTACACATTATGTATGTACACATAATAAGCTCTCACGTAAATCCGGGAAAGACCTTTACAAAGGCTCGGTTTGACAGGTGCGTGAAAGAGATAGCATACGTTTAACATTCAAGCGGCAATCGCAATCCGATATGGCACCGAGCTAGTGGTTTATGGTTTTAGATTTTTCTGTAAATGTCAAAGCTGCCGCCTATATGCGTGACATAGACTTAGAAATTATTACAAATGTTAAATTTAATATCATTGTTATAATGTGTTTTTATTTATGGAATATTTGCTGCTACATGTGATGTCGGTCACATGTAATTTAAAAATTAGTTAACCTATATTCTTCCCCAAATCTTAAGATGACTCCATTCCAAATTTCGTCTAAATTCTAATTTCTTTTTTTAAATTGTATATATCTTTTTTTATTTTCTGCAGCAGAATGTAGTTGCATACGTGAACGTTTAAGAATTGCCAATTATTGTCTTCAGTGATCATATACCAAACACTGAAACTTTGGAATTTTATACAATGACATGCAGATCTATAGCATTTTAACTCTATCATCTTACGGTCTTACAATATGGTAGTGCGGTTCGCGTTGTTCATTGTTTTTGCATTATTTACAATGTTTTGTCGGTGAACAAATTAAGACATGAGATAGGAATACCACTTGCTGTGAACAGTTGTTTATGATATTCAGACATTGTTTTTTTAGTATGCACTTGCAAACAGACCTTCGCTGCCAAGTGTGAGTGAGACAGAACATAGATTGAAGGTGGAAACGAAAGTGAATGACTTATAGTCAGAGCTAAAAATTTAAATGTAATTGCATTTAATTTTAGCTTAGAGTTAGCAGATATTGACGGTCTTCTAAAATTAAAGATGGATAGTGCTTAGTGCGTATAATTCTGAGACTTGTTAAAAGGACGTTACTGGCCTGCTCCAAATGCTTTCAGGAATATATGTTTTTACTATGATAAAGGATAAATAGGAGTTGGAATTACGTTTCCTTTTTGCGTGCTCGTAGGTCGATAGCCCTGTTATGCGACGCCAGTTGATGAGTGGGACTGCTGCAATCTTGAATTTATAATTTAGTATTGGTTGGAATGTTTCAATTGCGCACACGGCCGGGTTTTACCACTAATTCAATGTCGTTACGTTATAATTCGAATATGATTAAATTCTAATTATACTTACACGGTGGTGACCGTGTAGAAAATTGATGTCCCTGGGTTCCTTTTTCTTTATTCAATTTAACATGTGTGGTAGAGCCATGCTGTATTGCAGCGTGAATTGGGCCGGCTCGTCTGGTGAATACCAGCCCCTCACAGAATATCGGCGTGAAATAACGGCATCTATTGCTGTTGTGTTTCGTTCGGCGAGAGAGAGTGCCGGTGGCTCATCTCTCCCCTCCCGCTCTTTTTCTTATTACCCTCTTTGCCCTCTTTCCTTAAAAGCTAGCAACGCACCCGTGTTTCCCCGGATGTTGCAGGAGGCGAGAATATCTTGCTTTATACGGTAAAAGAGTAGGTAAAGCCGCTTGTCAAAGCTAGTATATAAATAAATGCACGTAAATATGTATGGAATGGTTTTATTATGCAACCACGTCTAATCCTGTCATCTCTCGTCCATCAGCCGTCGGAATCGAACCCACGACCCATTGTTTCGTCAATAACAGATTTCAATACGATGCTTTATTGGAGCCAATCAGTATTGTCAGCTTAGAGTTCGAGCCCATTTGGATATAGTTTTGTCAATAGGGTAGACGTAGGTATTATAGGACACTTCGCTCTTTGAATTAGATTAAATTTTAAAAATCTTTTGAAAACTGGCTAAGTATGACTCGTGCACGCATTCACTTTAGAGTTTTATAGAAACTTTAATGTAGACGTTAAGTTAAAAAAGAATAAAACAAAATTGAATCTGTAATACCCACATTTTGTGGCGTAACCAGACAAGTACGTAGATAGAAAGATATGACTAAACTAAACCGTTTTATTAATTTTGGCTGTATCATCATGCATCATACATGGCTAACATAGTATAAAGTGTTCATAAATTATGATTTTAACTCAATAATGATTTTTCTTCCTTCGTTCATTGTGTGGTACTCACGCTACAAGCCTTCCGCCATCTTTTCACCTACAGAGTTCAAATGTGGTACAGATACATGTATTGGTACTCAAACCCAGAAATAAAAAAAAAATTTAATAACGGGCATTCAGAACAATACTTTTTTAAGCTCTTTTTTCGATTTGATATCTACTTTATCCAAAAACATTCAGAACTTTCTTATTTAATTTTATGTGACAAAAATCTAATCGCTATAAAATTTTCTCGTTAAACTGCATGTGGCCAAAATCTAACTTTCCAATATGGAGCGTTAGTTTAAAGCAACCAATTTTTACAATTGCATTACTAAAAATGGCTGAGGGAGTTTAATATTGAAGGAATGGTTTTGAAGATTCCGATTTAAAGTGGTTCCAATGTGACCGTTTATCCTACAGCTTTTTCACATCACCTCCTACTTATATGCGGCGTTTTGAACACAATAGCGAACGCAATATTTCATTGTCAATGTTAAATAAAGTCATTATTTTGATTGAAAGCCTTCACATCATGGTTTTTTGTCGCTTCAAACTCGCGTTCGGGACAAATCGATTGTGATGGACGCTACATCTTATTGAGACGTATCTGTCCAAAGACTTCGACAAAAATGGGTGCTCTTACCCTAAATGCAGCGCAATTTCTTAATTCAACGTCATTGAGGTTGTTTTCGCATGAATTTTTATTTATGAAGACATAAATAAGATTGCGCTATCAAAAAATTTTTCCTTAGAGTTTGATATTGAGAAATGAGCGCTAAATCGCTTAGAATCAAATTTATGGAACAAATTGGACGCTTTTATGTCACTCGAGACCTGTTTTATATAAAATATGTAGTCATATTAATCAATGTTCATAAAATTGGTTTCGTTTAAAATTTTTATTAAATCGGTACTTGCTTTGAAAAATAATAGTTATTCATACCTATTCCTATTATTACGCTCGCGTTTAAAATCAAATTGTGGGGAAAGAAATTGTAATTAACTATCTGATGCCTACGTCTTCATCCGCATGGAATTAAAAATGAAGTAACCTATGGTTTTCCACAGGATTAAATTTTCTCCATTCTAAATTTCATCAATATTAGTCCAGCGGTTTAGCTGTAAAACCGTAACAGACAATCCGACAGAATTACAAGGAGACAGAAGCACTTTAGCATTTATAATATTCGTATGGATTATTAGAAATCTATAGTCGAAATGACGAAATAGAATAGGTTCGAATCTGTATTTCTGTCACAATCTATATTGAGTGTTCTAAGTAATCGTCATTTTGCACTCAACTGAGGCTCGGGGACCACACCTAGTTCACTTGCAATCCGACGCTGCTACAGTGAACAACGTAGTGCATTTTATTTCATTTCATATTTAAAGCACTTATGTAATAGTTTTATGACAAGTAATTAAAAAAATTATGCTCAGTTTAATATTAGACTACAAAATATACTGTAGACCACATAATATGCAAACTACACTAAATACATATATACTTACACCTTATTTATATTTAACGTAACTATTTATATTATTTCGCTACTCATTAACATACATACACACAGATATTCAGAAATACAAAATCTATACACGGTGTTACAAAAATACCCTATACTACCGAAAGGGGTTGACGTACCCATGAAACGGAACAACTTTCCCCAAGGAACATAAGTCGAAATATGAATAAAAGATTTTGGAACTCTCATACTACTTTCATCAGCTGAGCATTCATTTTGTATGTGAGGAGCAAAATTTTTTTTCATATTTCGACCCATGTTACTTAGGGAAAGTCGTTCAGTTTCATGGGTACGTCAACCCCCTTTCGGTAGTATAGGGTATTTTTGTAACACCTTGCTTGTATATTAAAATAATTAAATATAATATATGAACACACAAGCATTTTATATACGTATTTTATTTTAAACATATCGACACTTACCATTTTACATTATACTGTGCACGTCCCACGCTTATAAAATAACGCGAGTAAACATAGTGCACGACACACATTCATTCTGCGTGCCATCCAACGGCTACGGCAAGTTGATGTTGTACTTTTTAAAATTTCTTTTTTAATTTCTGTCGTAACACTATCGCCATTATTATTGTATTGTACTTGTGATAGCTAGTGTAATATTATAGTGATATCTGTAAATTGTATTCTAAAAATATATTCGTTACCTTGCAGTGTTCGTCTCATTTATTTGTGCTCGTATACCAAGTGTCATTTCTTTCGTGTTGTAGAAGTTCAAATTAATAATAGAATATATCTTCACCCCCACAATACATTTAAAATTGATTTTTAATGAATTAAACTTCTTTTATTATACGTAAAATTAAAATGACGTGAGCAGATCTTGCCCATTTGGAGCGACAACACAATACCACTGTCTCACTCTTATGGCCGATTTATATTGGTCAAGGACAGTGGCGAATGGTATGTGTTGGTGGTGGTGTGCACAAATATTAAAGAAAAGCTTAACAATATTTTTTGCAATCATATTAAAATCCCAAACTGTGTGCAAGACGACTGGTATTCCTAAAACCAATAAGGGAGTATTGCAATACCATTTCATTTACCCGCAATGAAGGTAACTTGACAAGCTGATATGTTATCAAATATTTGTATTTGTAAACATATCATATTATGAGATACTACTTTCACGAAGAAGAGTTAATACATCTACTATAGCTATAAACTCCAAAAAAAAACATTTAGAAAAAATCATACAGGAAGGAAAATTACTCGATTAAATACTTTATAGAACAGAATTTACCAAAACACTATATTTAATTGAAATAAATTATACAGTTTAATAGCCGAAAAAAGGTTTCCTTCCGATGTTCTCGTTTATGTGAGCAATACCTATACGTTTATTTTTCAATATGAACTGAAGACTATTGAATTATTAATTACATTATTAAGTTTATCATTTTCAAACATTTTAAAACACATTGTGAGCCTTCATTCTGCCTTGTGAATCTCTACTCTGTTTTTTCAACTCTGCCTCACTTTTCAACTCGGTCATTATCTGGAAATACCTGGTCTTAATGCCTAATAATATTTAAATACTCTAACAAGTAAGATGTACCATAAAACTGGAAAAAAAAAACTCAAATATGTCATTACTGAACAAATTCTTACATACAGTTTTAATTCTAATTTTATTATGAAAAATAATAATTTTAAATGATTTTTAAGGTGTGATTTATTATTCCATCGGTTTTATTTGCGTTCCTTAATCTAATTTTGCACATTTGTGAGCTAGAATCTGACATATCTGAAAATCATGTGAATTATGTTACCGCCATTGTTAGAATAACGTGTCAAGTAAGTGAATTCACTGATTTAGGAATTCTTCACTTTTCGGTTCTGTTGCTATAACTACGTATTTTTTTTCCTAAGATTTTAACATATATCTGTCAGAAAATATGACTAAATAAATAAATAATAGTACATATAATAGAGTAACTAAAAGAGAGGTGCCTAATAACAATAATAATATATGACGTAACATATTCTCACGCTATATCCCTAGCGGGGTAGTTAAAAAGGACGGAGCGCTAAATATCGCGGTCTTTACATACTTCTTTCACCTCATCAAATCTCGTCATTTTCCTCACTTATTTCCGTCTAGGTATGAAGTGGTTTTGAAATTTCCGTCAGTTAACATTCTGGCAATTTGATATTCATAAATTATAAATAACGCTTTATATTCCTTGAAATTTTAGAGACATGGGGTTAAAGGTTAAATTGGTTACGAGAGACAAAATTTGCTCCTTTTTTAAATCTACTACAAACATTTTAAAATATTAACTAGTGGAATACACTTATTGCGTGGGCTAACAGATTTTTTTTTTTATATCAGAAAATGTATCAGTATGACTTTAAATTTTATACTTCACGTAATTTTTGAAAAAATCGGCAGTGACGGTTGGAGGCATGAATGATCTCATTATGAAACCCTAAAAAATGTATACTATACACAACTTAGATATTAGATACACATATTGCATTATATCAATAGTTTGTATTAGCTAATAGTATATTTATATTATTATAAACAGACATAACTCCGGTGTAATGGTATATTTAGTTTAGTGAACGCTCGTCGAACGATGTTCGATTTTAAAGATTATCTATCAAAGAGACAGTATCGCGACATTGAGATCTTCCGTGACCAAAACCGTTCATATACAGGTTGATATGATAAAATACTGTATTAATGATGAAATTTAAATTGAATTTGGGTACCTAATAAGAACGAACGTTTACATAATCAAAGATTAATAAAACAAATTATGATGTTTGGCTTTGCAAGATGTAATTCGAAAAAACGGCAAGGAACGCACAGAATACTCAATAATTTTGGGTTAAATTTCGGAGAAATTAGAAGTTTATAGTTAGAAGTTTTAGGTTTAGAACATTAAATTAAAAAAAAAATTGGATGGGTCCAAAATTAAAATTAGTTAATTCACTTTTGGTTGTTTTTCTTTTCTAGTATTAGGTTATTAATTATGTCTCTCAGATTTCAGCTTAGTAGGCGTAAAGATAACAGAATAAATCAATTGTGACAGAGAAACAGACTGGCAGATAGACTTGACGAAACTGTTAGTGTTCTGTGTTGTCTGTGGGTTTTTGTCATTCTAACTACGGAACCCTAAAAACATATATTGAGAAGAATCAACAAGAAATTCGGTCACGCATAATTTTTCAGAAACTTTTTCAGAAAAACAAGCTTGTAACAAAATCTTTGTGATTTTTGTTATCATCCTGTGCGTGTAAAGGCAGTGGCACACTCGGTCCGCCTGATCTATCTGCCTATCGCTTCAATACGGCTATTATCTTGATCCGGGAGGTGAGACTAATCATTTTTATCTATCCGCCGCTCCGACGGAAGTACAACATTGATGGATCATTATTGCACTCCAATATTTGTCATTCGTGGTGTTCAGTTTTAGTAATTGGCTGGTAGGAAAGTCGTTTTGTTTTTATTGACTTCCAGGAACAATAACCAACGCCAATGTCATGAGTTAACGCCGCAAATACGCGATTTCAATCACGTCGAATTTTTATATGAAATTCTTATTTTATTGTTTGGAGCTGCGCAATCCATCATATTGTTAGAAAAAAAAACATACTTATTTTACTTTCACTTTTAATTTCTCAGTATCGAGTGACGAATGACAGGTTTGGTTGCCCTGTAGTCCGGGCCCTTGAATAAGGTTATACGGTATCGATACCTGCCTGTCATAGCAAGCGACTAAAAGAGCTTTTAGGCTGTGGCCGATCGAAGTGGGGGGGAGGATCTGGGGTCTGAGCGTAGAAATGATGTCCTAAAACATTGGAAAAACGTAAAAAGTATTACATTACAATCGAAACGCAACTTACGCACACATATGAATCTTGCGTGTTTCATTTGTTTGGTGTCGCTTGTTAGAAAATACCTACTCCGAAGCGTTGTTATTCTAAGTTTCCAGACAATCTTACATCAACACATTATAAAGGATGCAAATCGCTTCATATGAATACCAGAGACGTCAATAATATGAAGAAATAATATGAATGAAAAGAATAAAAATAATGAAAGAAAAGAAAAGAAATTAAAAAAAAAGAAATGAATGATAATAATAATATGAAGATGCAGTACCTCGCTGCCTAGATTGTCTTATAATTAAAATGAAGATGATGGAAATGGGCTATGTAATTCCGACGCACACTCTCCAACTGTTCCCATAATAGAATACTAAAGTAGGTTTGGAAAATTTCTGTATACCCATCTAAGAAAAGAATAGTGAAATAAATATCTTTTAAATTACGCTTCAAACAGCATTCCAACATGTTGATCTCAAATCGATATATGAAACTAACAAAAGGCCGGTAGCGCAAATAAAAATAAAATCGATGCCCCAAACCCGATCGAACAATCGAATCAATATTAAAATTTCAATTCAATCGCAACAACATAATGAAATATTCTCTGATAAATGAGTCTGACACAATACTGGCCGGTTGCCGGACGTCGAAAAAAATTAAAAAAGCAAAGATGCTACTGGCAGGCGAAACTATTAATCAAATTCCTTTGGAATGGAATCGACAAATTTAAATTTGATTTTCGAATGTTTTCTATTTTCTGTAACATAATGTTCAAACTGTGACGTCCTAGCATAAGAAAAGTTATTTATTCCGATACATTAACAAAATACATTTTGTTTTAAGAAAGTTCTTATTTAAAAGGATTACGGTTCAAAATGACTTGCTGTTTCGGCATTTGTATGAGTTCTTTAACCCATTGACAAGTTTTTGCTAAAGTATGGATGCGTTCAATGAATCAATGCATTTTTTATGAGATTAAAATATTTTTACGATAATATCAAATGAATATAATTTGTGATAGGTATGTATTCATTCTTAACATTTACGCATAATTATGTTTGGATTAAATTTATTCCAATTATTTATTTGATTTACGGATAATTATGTAGGTACCTATACAGTTGATACAGCTTTTTTTATCGTTTACTTGTATAAAAAATGACATGTTTCATATTTTCACTAAGCCATTAGAGAATATTTTTTTAGAAATAAACTACATTTTTTGCTCATTTTTACATACAATTCTCTGCTTGTGTTTAATAAGTTGATAATTAATAAAGAATCGACATCTGAATACTGTTTCATAATTATTTTTAAACCAATTAAACAAACTACAAGTAGTTAATTAAAGAAGAATTTAACTTTCGTAAAATATGGCTGCGTATAGACGGTAAATCGAAAAACATAACGCTACACCATTTCGGTACCAGACACGACACGACGCAATTATGGAGACAGATCGTCCATCAATTGATTTACAATCTCCACTGATATTTATTATCGTTAAATATTATTTACGGTACTTAAACAGAGACCGCGTAAGTCAAGAAATTAAAAACAATATTTTTGAAATAAAGTTATCAAAATGTTCGCTCTTTCTTTATTAAGCATTTATTAGGTTTTTTTATTTTAAACTCTTTCATTTTTATAGTCTATTTACGATAAGTTGGTGTAACTTTTTTTTCTATGAAAATGAATAAACGATTGATTAAAAATAGTCCTGATTTTTGCATCAGCAACATTGTTAATTTTTCACAAGCCCTATAATAATTACGGTACTTTGTAATTTTTTTTTATTTTTAAATCAAAAATTTTTAAATGTTGACTTACAATTATTTACCGGCCAGGCACAACAATAATATTATTTATACGGTGACGGAATTCGTTCCTCTTTCATCTCGCCCCATGAATCTCCAACATCCGCCCAGGAACGTGCTCAATTAGTCATTTCTGTCAAAATAATGTAAAACGCTTAAAATAATCGGATATATCGGTTACTCGGTTCGAATCGAATGACGCAAGTCACAATGCGATTTTGAACTTTGCGAGGGCGAAAAAATATTGTTTTGAAAAACAAATGGTTATGTGATGGTTCGTCGGTGAGAAGATTAATAAATCTGCCTTTTAAGGTGAAAGTATTGGGTTCGATTTCGGGGAGGACAATTTTGGAAGCAAAGCTTACTAAGGTGATTTGGAGTCTAGGTGATATCTAACTTTCTCAGTACATTTTGTGGCATTTGTAATCACTTTGTAATACAAGTTGAAAGTTTCCTTTGGGGTTATAAAGAGCATAGCTTTCAGCCACACCATGACATATACAATTTTTGGGTAATTGCATTCATTTTTGTAACATATTTCTCAGGAACTCACTGAATTAACAGAAAATTTAACAGATTTAAAGTTGTTACAGAACGTACACTGATTAAAAAAAATCATCGAAGATAAAAATGTAGTTCAGAAATGAACTTTCCGAATGCTTTATTTCAATATATTGTTTAAAAATTTGATAGCTGAATGAGTTTCATATATGTTTTTCCCGTGCAGCAGTGCGATTCTCTAACGCGAATTAGTCGAATTCACCTACGAAACCGCGGTTAAATTGTCAACCGTGAACCTTGGCCTGGGATTCTCTAAACTCGACAGAGATACTAGCGCCGCCTCGTTGAGTGTGGTGGCGAGGCGTACTATCATAAATGAATTTTTTGACGTTTCGCTAAATATAACAATCTAAATAAAATAAGTTTTATTTAACGTAGGTAATTATCTCAGACGAAATTAAAATAGACTAAGACAAAATATCGACTTACTTGCTTATTTACTTGAATACTCGTTTACTTTTAAAGCAATCCCTGACAAACTCGTATCCAAGATCACTTCCCTTCATTCGTAGTGTTTGATTTAGAGAATTCCATTTCAAGACCAAGTGAGTTCGAATGTGAAGATGGGTGAATTGTCGAGCGAGTCTCGCTTGGGCAACTGGAGTTTTTACGGCATTGCATGGCAGGTTTTCTTTCCAAACTGGAGGTAGATTTGACGTTCAGATATGGGTACGCTTTATGGAATGATTTGACTTTGATTCGACATTTTTGGAGACAGAAAAAAAATTAATTCGAAAAACGTTTTAGAAAACACATAAATTAACATTTAGTTATGAAACCGTTATTTTAACATCACATTGTCAGATAAAATGTTCTATTGTATCACACGTTGAATAATTCAAAGGTGTATCTTCGAGCATCCTCGGATAACTTCGAGGATTATGTCCGATCGGCAGCCGTTGAAAAGTTAGATCATTCCTAATTATGATTTATCGATCGAAGCCTGCGGAGGTGGTACAGGCGCGTTGAAAAAATTGTTGTCGACGCATCGATTTTTTGTTCACTTCCGTTTAATTTTCTTCGTTTTTTGATCGCTAACGCGAAAGAAGGGTGTTAGAAGTTTAATGGGTGTATTTGTGTATCTGTATGTCTGTCCGTGGCATTGTAGTACCTAAAAGACCTAAATGGATGAACCGATTCGATTCTGTTCTTAGCCATGATTCAAGAAAACCCGTTCAGCGTTTGAAGATCATCATTTCTTTTTATAGTTGTTGAAGGGATGTGACTGGTCTGATCGATTCGAAATTTAGTATCCTGTGATTATTCTATTCGATATGTACTAGCTTTTATATTACGGAATATTACGGAAGTTATGACCAGAAAAATCGAAACGTGAATTTTATTTTTTCGCTAGTTTATGTGAATTTCTGCAATAGAATTGCGTAATGCCTATATCTAAGTGCGCTTTATTTATTCCGAAACATTATATATTTACTTTTAATATTCCTTTTTCGTATTTCTTAATTGGGAAACTTTCTTTCTCAGGTTGTTCTGACAGAAGTTGTCTTTTAATAAACAAAAGAATTTTAATACCAATTTTAGTTAGAATTAATCACTAAATAATATTTAAAAGTAATTGAAAATGAAGTTCGTTTTATATATCCTCACGCTCTATCCCTAACGGGGTAGTCAGAGAGGTAGAAGAGAAGAGAAGTATCGCGTCCTCATATGCTTCTTTCGCCTCTTGAAATCTCATCATTCTCTTTACACACTTTTGCTTAGGTATGCGAGTGCTTTTGACATTTCCGTGGGTATACTACTTACTTTACCTGTTTGATCTTCATAAGTCAGACTTGGTCTTCCTTGGCTTCTGATAGATTCCTTAGATTTTTTTCGTCAATCTATCAATCATCACTCACACATTCTTTCTCTGATACCCCTATATTATGTATGAGTTCTCTCAAGTCTCAATAGCCAAATCTCACGTAACATTAGTGGTAAAACAAGAAATGGTATCACATGATACTATAAGTCACTAGTGCTGCCTCTATCGAGCAATTAGTGAACTAAACACGACTGCTAGTAAAGTGGTTTTCCCTTCGAGATACCAATTTTAGACACCCGTCACGCTACTATGGCGTAACTATCGCTATCTGCAATATTTTAAGTAATAACTTACGGCTAATAACTCTTCATAAGTTACGTAACATATATACGTATATCAAGCCAACCACTTTCGGTGTGATAAATCATCAAAAATTTACAAAATGATTGCCGGCACTTAGCATATTGTCGCGACTCGTGAATCCTCGGGGCAGTTCGGCACACTTTTTACGTAACTTGCAGTCAGCATGCGACAGCTAATATTGCGCGATATCTGCTGTCAAAACAATTTATGTAGTGTAATTTGTATAGTGGCGCTAAATCTACTGCGAAAAGTGCATTTTACGGTCATACAATAATAGATACGCAATCGTCATACATGATACTAATTTTTTATTACAATTAGTCACCGGTCGCGCAGTGATCGCGTGGCTGTCGCCGTCTGCAAATTTTTAGGTACTAAACCCGCGGGTCTACGAAGAGGAGCGAAAGACGCGGGGGCCCGAGAAATGACTTCTTACATAACTTCCGAGACGATCTCACGCACACAGTGTTAATTATTTATTGTATTTATTATATCTTCTAATATAAGAAAGCAAAATGACAGTCTACTTTCATTTAAGTCCTTTAGGACCCTACACATATAAATATTTAGACTAATAATAGGCTAAATGACAACTTAGTTAAAAGATAGGTTCAATAATCACAAACAAAGCTGTGAAAAAATATTCGAAATACAAAAAAAAACTAAGCTTAATTTTAATTTCTTTTTTTTTTAAATTTTTAATGGCACCGTACGTGAGTACATTGCCAACGTCAAGTAAAGCGAGAAAACAATTCAGTAGATGATTAGCGCATTTCCAATGTCACGCATTAACACAAACTAGTATACAGACACAGAACAAGTAGAATCCATGTAGAATCACAAGTAAATTAGTTCTTTCCTATCGTAAAACTCCTCCAGTAAAGTGATAGCAGGCTTTACTGAAGTTATAAAAAAATTCTTGGAAGAGCGCAAAAACTTCAGCTACACATGTTTATGTAGATCTCCTCCATTCTTGTCACTTACACAGAACTTTAAAACACCATATACTATCACTATTGTACTTTAAAACTCCTAAAAATGTAAAAAATAGAGAATCTAAATAAAATGACAACCTCACCTCCCGTTCCCACCAAAAAGTGAACATAAGAGTTATTCGCTTTTAAACTTAAGTAGTGGGAACAGAGCGGGGATATGTTCTGTCTCTGTCACTCCTAGGGCTGTATAATGTCATGGCGATTTTGTGACGCCACAGATATGTAACGCTATCTCTCTGTAGCTCATCCCCACACTGTTCCTATTACTGATGTTTAAACCCAATAAATCAGTTCTTGTCAATGAATATCAAATACTGTTTCTCAATTGTAATCAAAATGTTTAATTATTTTAATACAATGTATAAAATATACCGCATTTAATAGCAGTCATCTAGCCTATTGGTAAGCTGGTCTCTCAAAGTCAAAGTCAAATCAATTTATTCAAGTAAACCCAATTGCAAGGTATTACTGAACGTCAAATCTACTTAGTTTGGTTCGAAAAGAAAACCTGGACACTGAGAAGAACCGCCAAGAAACTCAGTAAGGTATAATTTTTTCAACATCGTTCTACAATAGTTATTTCAAATACAATATTCATTAAGACAGTTAATGCTTGTCCGCAGACGTATATTTCCAGACTACTGTTTATTCTTCAGTGAAATCGCTTATTTTGTACATGCTTTTCCAATCAGTGCGCGATTAATAACAAGTTTAAATCTCTTTTCCATTAATTAATTTCTTGGAATTTTATTATAAAAACGAACACAGTTGCCCAAAAATGACCCACTTGACTGTTGTAATTTCAATTTAGCAGTAACTAGCTGATCACGACCACGAGTTTCCATACCATTAATAACACCTTTCCTTTGAAATAGATCTACATTTTTTCTAGTGTATATCATGTTTTCATAAATGTACAACGAAGGTAAGCTGAGTACATCAATGTCTTTAAATTGGTCTCTCAGCGACTCTCATGCATTTATACTGTAGATGGTACGCATTGCCCTCTTTTTTAAAATAGAATTCATATGTGCCGCTGATCCCCACAGTAGTAGGCCATAAGATATAAGGCTATGGAAATATGCAAAGTACACCAGACCAGCCGTGGCCACATCTGTCAACCGTCTAATGCGTCTAATAGCATATATTGCCGAACTGAGCCTATTAGCCAAATGCATAGACAGTTATTAACCTATACCCTATAGACTTCAATAAGTCATAACAAACATGTCGGTACAACAAAATTTATTACTTACTGTCTTAACCGTAATCGGTTAATCAAAATGTACGCGACAGTACACGTGTATTGTTGCCAAAACCCGTGGGCGTTTATGTCAATCGCTTTCGATGTATGCCCCATTGAATTAGTGCCATCGACTGGTACAGATGAGTCGCATTTAAATACGTCTGAGTGGTTGCCAGAACGTAAAAATGTCTATTGATAATTCTACGAATTCTGCCAAATAAACAAGTATAAAAATTATATAATCGAGTTGACTTATTCGTGCGCTAATCAATGACATTTCATCAATAACCAAGCAAAATATATCAAAATAAATTTTACATGAATCTATTGAAGTCAAAGTCAAATCAATTTATTCAAGTAAACCCAATTGCAAGGTATTTTTGAATGTCATATCCACTTTAGTTAGTATCAAAAACAAAACCTGGACGCTAAGAAGAACCGACAAAAAACTCAGTCAGGTTATGTGCAGAGAGGATTATTCTTAGACTATTCTTTCGTATTCAATTGAAATCGAAATTGCTAATTTTATAATGTTTTTTCCAATTAGTGTGCGTTTAATAACAAGTTTAAATCTCTTTTCTGTGAATTGAGTAATTTCTAGAGGAGTTTATAGCAAAAGCTATAAAAACGAACAGTTTCCCAAAAATGACCCACTCGACTTTTGTAATTTAAATTTAGGAATAGGGTCTAACTCATCGCGACCACGAGTTTCCATACCATTAATAACGCCTTCCTTTTGAAATAGATCTACATTTTTTCTTGTGTACATTATGTTTTCAAAGATTTATAACGAGAGTAAGATACATTAATGTCCTGGGTTTACTATGGAAAGCACACAACGAACTGAGGAGGAGGAACTTTCCCTGGGCGGGAACGCACTAGAAAGGTAGTTAAGCTATTACCACACCAGTTACTGCGACTAATGACCAGTCAACCATTTATTAGCGTAAGGATTGTTTTGCTTGACACTCCTAGAAGGAAACAGAATAAGATCCACCGATTTCCTAATACGGAATTGCAAATAAATGTATAAAGCGCAAGATCTATTTGCGCAGAGGGGGATTCCGTATGATATAAATGGGACATACACATTATCAAAGTGCATACTGTGAGCTAGGTGTGGTTTCCGAATATCAGTTGAGTGATTGATGAATCTCTGTTACATGTGCCGAGTACGAAGACGAGACAGTGCATGGCCGGGTAAATGAGCGATTCAGTAACTCGGACTCTATTCTATTTACTAGGCCGAGTGCCCACCTCTGCGCATTCGGCACGTATAAACACGCACTCGCGATGTGTATTTATGCATTCCGTACTCGTCTAGTTGTTTGCAGCGTTTCTTGTGTTTTTTTAATACTATTGTGTTATCTACGAGTTTTTGACTGACTGATTCGCTGCAAAGTTAAAAATAGGCGTAAACACTCACTAGTCCACATCACTCTCTCGGCCTAGTGACATCTTGCTGTCTCGCTATTGCACTAGTTACGTGTAATCAAGACAATAGTGATGCTTTTGAACAATCAATCTGGTCAATACTACATAGATATTGTTGTCTTGAGTAGTTTCGAAGATGCCAATTTGTTTCATCTTTAAATGTCTATGAATATTTAAGAATGTCTAATTAGTGCAACATGTGTGGGTTTTGTTAGATGTATGTATCGTTGCGTTTTATTTTACAATATTGTATAGACTCAGGCGTTATAATGCAGAAACCTATTTCATGTGATGAATTCCTTAAATCCAGAGATCAGACTCGGTCAGCTAACCAGTACCGAATTTATTCACCGAATGATGGTTAGCTGACGAAGTTGCTTCGTTGAGAAGGGAAACACGTGGCGATTTGTAGTTTTTAGAGTTTGAGCCGAAAATAGCTAAAAACTTTATTAATTCATCACGGTTTATTTTAAGTTTTTATGTGAATTACTTCTACAGAAAATAGTTATAAGGTCCATAACCCTAAAAAAATATGAAACTTTGTGTATAAGCAGGGCATTTTTAGACACATTAATCAATTTTCGAAATAATTGACTCATAAAGCAGAGAACTGCTTATCCTGTGAAGGATTCACCCGTGAAGCTGTATAACTAATTTCGTTGATGATTTAATTCTCGGTAGTTAGGACATCACACAGTGTCGTAAATTACAATATAATTTATTTATTACATTTAATCTAGTAATAGTCTAGAAATTAACTTTATTACGTGGTAAATATATACGGAATAATCTGGAAACGAAGTAAACAGCTTAGGAGAGACGCATTACTGCGAATGTCTTCACCGACTTCACTTCAGTAAATGCTGAAATATGAAAAGAAACGTTATCAGTAGTGTTTTGCTATCACAATAAATAATTGGTAATGTCTTTGATGATCATACGCTTTGTTTTTAAAAACTTATATGTTTAAACGACACTGATTTATTTATTGTAAATATAATCTGAATAACAATGCCTAGAAAAATTAAGCACACGAGACTTAAGCAATAGACGCAAACATTCGACGATCTCGTCTAATGTACCTACACATGTAAAACACGGTGTCTCTCCGTTATATCTGTCTGTTTGTGTGCATATAATTCGAGAACTACTGGTTTGATTTATACTATTCTTTCTTTAGTATGAAAATACGTTATTGTTATATGTATGTAGGTATGTTTGTGTGGGTATGTACATGCGTGTGTATGTGTATGGGTGTGTGAGAGAGAGATGTAATGTATGTAATGTAATGTAGTCGCAAGTGCGCACCGAGCCTAAGGCTAATTAAATAAACGTTCTGACCTACAATGAGATGAAAACAATTTATACACAATACAAATAAAACAATCTGTAGGTCTAAGGGTACTTGTATATTGGAGAGATTCAATAGCCGCATGAAATTAAAAAATATGTTTCAGGGTTTCTTATCTCAAGGGGAAAAATGAATCCCAAATAAGATCCTACCTTATAAGAGTTATGAGATCAGAGTCAATTTCATCCGAAATTGGCACGGTAAAATTTACAGCATTTTTTTAACTCAAGGTTAGCCCAGATATTTTGTATTAGTTAACACAATAATAATATTTGTAAATAGGAAATTGGGTACCGAAATTCGAACATTTTCCCGCTTGTCAAAGTAGAATCTAAAAAAATTGGACGAACATATCTTTATCGACATAAATATCGATGTTACGATAAATTATTTCAAATAACTCCTTTTTTTTCTTACTAATATTTTATTTAATATCCGTTTTGGCCGAGTTCGAGTACAGCAAAACGCTGTACACACATCTAATTTGACATTTTACCTGTGATTTGACTTTATTTTCAATTAAATTTCCGTTTCTGATGTCGCCATCAAAATAGACTAGTGTGTTCAAACCTTTATGGATAGTTGGAAGATGTCCAATAACCTTGTCATTATAATATGACTCACAATATTTCTACGATACTCAGATATTTACGTTATATTTAATTTAATTATTTTGAAATTGTTGAACAGAATAGCTAATTACGAGATTTTATTATCGTCTTTGTTTAATATGTAAAGGAGAATTGCCTTGATGTTTCGGGCTATTATATTTAACCGTCTTTCCTTTGCTCAGGGCCTCGGACTCCGTCAATGGATTGAAGAGACTATAGTTATTTTATCTCATTTGTAAGCTTGCCAAAATGGCCATCCACAGTGCAGTGTTGTGTTGAAGTTTATTGCATAGTAGTGAAACCTGGATATACTCGAATAGAGTGAAATATGTGCGGTGAAGCTATCGCGGAGAAACTAATCAATGAAGAGGTACGTATGGCTATGTTGAATTACAGCGTTATTGTAGCAACGAAGAAAGGAACGCTTAGATGGTTAGGGCATATAGAATGAGTGATGAATATTAACCAAGGCTGACTTATGAAGATCAAATATTCGCTGACGAAAATGTCAAAAGCACTCGCATACCTCGGCGAAAGTGTGTGAGAAGAATGATGAGAATTGAGGAAGCGAAAGAAGTCTGTAAGGGCCGCGACGCTTGGCGCTCCGTCCTCTCTGACTACTCCGTTGGGGATACAGCGTGAAGATATGTATGTATGTATGTGTTATTTTAACTGCCTCTGTTGTCACTTGTTGTAAATGTCTGTATTATTATTATTATTTACCGCACGCTAGTACCATATCTTTATTACGTCACGTAAGGACTGCGATGCTCTACGCCTGGCATCCTCTGCTTGGAGAGAGAGACTTCTCTGGCTATCCGTGAGGGTTACAGCGTGAGGATATGTATGTTTGTTTAAAGCTTTTACGTAATTGATAATGAAAAATATTGTTCCATAATTCTATATTTTGGATTAGAAATGAGGGCGTAACAAGTTCGACGTCACTTGTGTCTGTCTGTCACGTCATAGCTCTTGATTGGATGAATCGATTTGCATTTTTTTCTTAGCTGCAGTACAATGTCCTTAGTTTCACTTGGTGGGAAACAAACGAAATTATTTCATGTAGTTAGTTAGTATTATAGGTAGTTAGGTAGTTTTAAATTTTAAATTTTATTTGTAATCTACAATACTCTGTCCGGCTAGTTGTGGCATTGACGAAAATAATATAACGTCGCAGATTTTCTTTATTTTATTTTACTATCACCCTTTACTAATAAATTGCGACAATTTGCACCATCTTGGGTGGTACATAAAATACAGATCAAAGACAGACAACATATGACAGTCTGTTTTAACGCACGTTAAAGCTTAGCGATTTTGAAGACGCTGAATTCACGAGTACAGTTTAAAAATTACATAATATAAACGTTGACTTTATAATTATTTTTATAGTGATTAGTGTTAGCAAGTGTTAAGATTTATAAAGTCACATCACCCATATACCACGCACAACAGAAAGTTTCGTTTTTACAACAATATTATTGCAAATTTATTAAACAACTGCCTTCTATGAACACAAACACAATAATATTTGCTATTACCTAATGTATAGAAATTTAAAAGAAAGATTATCTCAGAAATAAGTTACAGTTTCGGGCACATGGAAAGAATAAGTGATGAAAGACTGACGAAGAAAATTTGTAGAGGGAAAGTGAGTGGTAAAAGAAGTCAAGGTAGACCAAGGCTGACTTATGAAGATCAAATAGCTAGTGTTAGCCGACGGAAATAACAAAAGCACCCGCATACCTAGGCGAAAATGTGTGAGGAGAATGATGAGATTTGAGGAAGCGCAAGAAGTATGTAAGGATCGCAACACTTGGCGCTCCGTCCTCTCTGACTACCCCTTTAGGGATACAGCGTGAAGATATATATGTATGTGTGTATGTAAGTTACAGTTTCTATTTAACGTGGGTAAAAACAGAAATGTAATTTGGGGTTTAGTTGAAAAAACACGATTCTTTTAGATATTACGTACTCATGGTGTCAATAGAGTACGTCAGTCATATACTTTCGGGTTGTTTAAGGGTTGCTCGGCGCTGCCATCTCACATTGTGTGCTTTCCCCTCAATTTAAGAGGTCTGTTTTCCAGTCTCATACCATATCTTCCTTTTTCTTAACATTGATTCTACAAATTTTAATTAATCTATCTTTTCTTGCTAATTCCGTCATTTATTATCACTTTTGGACGAGTTCCAAGACAGTCAAACACTTTCCCTAAAGCTAATTCTAATTATGAACATCAAATAGAGATTGTAGATCCTAATTAAATGTGATATTGTGAATATGTTAGATTTTGCCCGCGACTTCGTCTGCGTGTATTTAGAAATGATTCACATGCATACAAAATTTCATATAATTTCTCAGTTCTGGTGGAAAATGAGAATCAGGGAACCCTAAGAGTCTATCGTTATCATATTTAGGGTTCTGTATATCAGAATGATAATTGGAACCTAATGAATCATTCATTTCATGCGTCCGTCCGCCTGCCACAATAAATTTTCTCAATACATATGCAACTTACTAGCTTGTGGCATTATGATAAGTCTTGTTAATCTAAATATTTTGCATTAGGTAATATTTTCGAATAATCGTTGGAGTATTAGAGAATTAGTAAATTGAAAACTCGACCTTTACAATTATTCTTGTATTCGAAGGGAATGTACCAAGGGTCGTAAAAAATTTTGGCAAAATAAAGCTTTGGGTAGCTACTGAGGAGCCTAATTATGCAGCCTAGCGCATGTGAAATCGCTCTTTAGCCAGTGCCTTATAGTGACAGCTATAAGATTGATTTTCGCGATTCCAGTTTGAACATATTCTAGCACGGAGAAGTTTCGATATTAGTTGTTGTAAATAATTGTAATTTACAAGGAAACTATATTATATGCTATGTATTCACGCTGCTACGCCTTCACGCCTAACGGGGTAGTCGGAATGGACGGAACGCCAGGCTTCGCAATCTTTACATACTTTTTTTGCCTCCTTAAATCTCATTATTATCCTCACACATGTCCGTCCAAGTATGCGGATGCTTTTGATATTTCTGTCAGCTAACACTCTGCCTATTTGATCTACGAAAGTCAGCCGTGGTCTTTTGCTACCACTCATTTTTGCTTTGTAGATTTTCTTCGTCAGTCTTTCATCGCTCATTCTTTCCATGTGCCCGAACCATTTGAACATTCTTTTTATCATTTTAACGATGACTTTGTTGTCTAACCCTGTCATACTGCGTATCTCTTCATTGCTTATTTTGTGCATAAGGATGACACCGCCCATATATCTAAGAGATCGATTCAACATTTGTTTTTGCACATAATTGTAATTTGCAAGAAAACTGTATTACCGATTAGAAATCTAGTTTGAGAGATTTGAGATATTATAATTACCTATCCATTTTAGTAAAAATCATTTCGAAGTTCTGTAGAATTTCTGAGATCCATCCAATTTTTTTCTAAACGGGTTTTTTTGGATTTTTTCACCGAGATTTTTTTTTCTTTAATCGTGTTTCCACTCTTGGGGATGTTAAGATAAAGAGTAGAAGTCGTGTACATACAAATATCTAACTCTTAGTCTTCTTAGATACTGAGATCTAAGTCACCAAACACACCGAAGTCTGCATCGGCAGACTTTTGAAATCTATGCTTCTTTATTTACTTAATTCAAAATTATGGAACAATACTAAGTCCAGATTTTTAAAAATCCATTCTATATTACTGTACTTGAATTTAAAGAGTTTTACCTAAAATATTTACAATATACAGACACGACTTTGTTACAGTTTTATAATAGTATAGGATATTATTAACGTTTTCGGTTGTCATCATTATGAATGAAATACAAACAGCTTATTAAGGTACAAAAAACAGTCCTCTACAGAGAATTGGCGCTAAATATTAGATCTGTCATCTTTAATTAGTACAGTCATATTTAATAATGAGCACTTTCTTAGAAGATGGTAAAAATAACGATAATAGGTTATTTTTTATTGTACGTGAAGTCGGCGTGTCTTGTACATTAAAGTAACTTTACGCTTAAGGTTTTGTTTGCGTATAATACAAGACTATTAATTTAATAGAAGTATAATAAATTAATTGTATTGTACGTATGTATGTATGTATAAATACTGGGTCTAATACATACATAGATATGCATAGATATTAACGTTTACGTGAAGATCACGATGTATTCCTGAAGGGGTAGTCAGAGAGGACGGAGCGTCAAACTTCGAGGTCTAATAGATTTTCAAAAATCCATTATATATTACTGTACTCGAATTTTACAAGTTTTATCTAAAACAACTTCAATATACAAACAGGACATTATTACATTTTATATATTATATTTTTACATATCATATTTTATAGAATAACTTTTAATGAATTAATCTTTATTTACTTTATTTACAAAAAGTGCATATATGCGTTAATATTTACAAACTTAAAACTGCACATTATCTTAAATAGTAGACTTCCTCAAAGTTGCCGCTTAGAAAGCTGTCATTGCTTAAGGCTCCCAGCAGACTGGCAGCATAGCCTCTTTGAATAGCCAAACTGATTCGTTGGAGGAAGAAGCAGCCGCCGGGCTGGCGGTCTCCCGAAGTCTCGACCAGTCTCTTACAAATATCAGAAACCAGTCGATGGGCTTGGGGGCCCCAAGGACCCAAAGTTTCAAGAGAGTTGCATACTTACGCCGCTTCAAGTTCTCGGCAATGTTAGCCGCGGCACCTGCTGACTTGGAAGTCGCCGGCACATGGAAAACAGCAAGTGTATCTACACAAGTGGCATCTCACACCAGCGATCTTCCAAGTTTCTAAGGAATGAGCGTCAAACCAATTTTATAATAAATAGCTTTTTAGTATTTTTTTTCTTAGCGGAGATAGGGAAAATCCTCATGGACACCTGGCTAACCTCATTAACCAAGTACTGTCGGATTCTTTCCCGTTACAGACCTATCGACCAAAAACCCCCCCTTCCTTCTCCCCAACCACAGCGGAACCACCTTTCGGCATAGCTTCACTCTAGTTGGTGTTCGATTGCTATACCATCAGCTTCCAATCTCCTTTCTCATTCTTTGTCGTCGCCTTTCTTCCGTTTCTTTTTCTATGATGATTCTAGAAACGAATTCCATTATTTCTTACCAACTTTCCTTATCTCTTGTCATGAATGAGCTTTTTAGTATAATTGTTATATAATTGGGGACATTGTTTCATCATTTGTGTCATGTATACTGTTTTTGTTGATGTTTAGAATATACTTAGAAAGAGGCATTAATAATGCCTTTCTATTGAAATAGATTTATATTATATTTCCCTTTTTAAAAAAATATCGAACGTTACCTACTCAGGTAGACACTCACTTTTGATTTTAATTTTGAATTTTTTAATAGATATATTTCAGAAATTTTTATGTCGTTTGTATTTCGAAGTTCATTTATTTTTTTTTTATTTGAATTTAATTAGTAAGTTTTCAGTCTTTTATCTTTAAATCAAAGTATGTAGAAAAGCAGCCGTTGCTCGTGGCTTTGTCAGAATGGATTTAAAAAAAATAACCTTTGTCTTTTCCAAATGCTTTATAAATCGCCCTCCTAAATTCTTTCAAAATTGGTTTAGTGTTTTAGCCGTAAAAACGTAACATAAATAGACAGACATTTCCACATTAATGATGTTAAATATAGAAGTACATATGGATATTATTACTGTGGATGACTGTAGAAAGTTTGGAGTGAAGTGAAAACTGCGAGCGATAATTTTACAACTGGCAGTTTTATCAATTTCATTATAACTGATATAGACTATAAACCCAAGGCAATCTCTTTTGGACGACGAAGTGAGGCAAATATAGCCAAATATAATGTAGATTTGTATCTGTTTTTTCTAATGAAATTGCAGCCGATCAGTTTATCCGATCATAAATGCGCGACGTATGTACAATGCGCCAGCTTGTCTGATTTGCGTCATCGTTTTACGAGACATGGCGTCTGAAGTTATTTATAGAGTCTATGCTTTTATTTAACGAGGTATGCAGCACAGTACAGACAGAGGCAGAGTGAGAGGTGTGAAAAGAAAGTGTCGCCCTAAAGAAAAAATATTATTCTGTTGCTATCACAATAAATACGAATATGAAAACTCCGAGGTATAACACAATTTTAAAGCCTAATTCTCGAACTCCAATAGATAAACAGATAACAACAATCGACAATGATCTTTTTAAAAAAATTTTTGAACCGAGCAACGGGACAGATTTCTCGCTGACTGACCTTCTATAAAGCACCGTCTCGATCATAATCCTCTTAAAACGAGTGTACGGAACACAAAGGATTTAATACAATGATATTTTTTGTTTAAATCTTCCCGAACCAAAAGAAGTTTGACAGCTATTGACACGAACGAAAAAATGTCGTGGGAGTCGATATCGATGCGGCTAACTCCGGTGATCGTATTCACGGGTTTTTATTGATATAAGAATTATTATACGTAACATATTGTAAAAAACGTTTGGTTCACGTTCAATTCTATAAGAGGAGAATGATGAGATTTGAGGAAGCGAAAGAGGTATGTAAGGACCGCGACGCTTGGTAGTCCGTCCTTTCTGACTACCCCGTTAGCGATACAGCGTATTGATATATATGTATGATATATATACACTGGAATTTTTTCATTCCTTAGTTACATGTTTGGAGTGCCATCCCTAAGTTTATTTTTTTTTCAAAATTTCAATACACTATATAATACAATACACAATCATATAGCGGTTTACAGAATACACCTACACCGACCGCGATACGCGGCGCTGATCGACAATATTATTAAAATAGGAGAGGCTAAATACCTTTAATGTCCGTTAGTCTTCAGGATGGGGAAGTTGGAGGTGGCTTCCGGCGCCGTAAAGCCATAAAATGGAAGATATACACTTCTCACCTACCTAACCTTTTGGTCTACTACTTGCCGCAGACAGACGTGTGCGACGAAGTTGTAGGGGTTCCGTTTTTTGCCAATTGGCAACGAAACCCTGAAAATGGAATCAATATTTGCGATTTCGAATTACGTCACGCGTTTTTGCAACAAAACACAACAAACATACATTTACAGTTGGAGAGTTTGGAAGAACGTGTCTTTAACTAAAAAGTTAAATTAGTATTTGAATCCGACATATTTTTTGATATTACAAGTGGGCCTTTTTTTTTATTACGTCAGGAAATGCGTTACGCATCCCGTCCCGCCTAGGAGGGTGGCAGGGGGGTATGTGGGACTCCTCGACATTAGGGTGCTAGGACGAGTTTACCCACTAAAACCTGACGGTGTTCCTTCTCGGGGCCATAGTGCCGGGGCAACGGGCCCCACCCCCGCCCTCATTAAGAGGACGGGGAACACAAACCCCTCCCTCCCGGTCCGGGCCAGGTCCTTTCGGCATCGCGTACTCGGTCCCAACCCGGAACTAAGAAGCCCATCAACGTGCATCCTTCAGGATACACGCTGATGGACACCACTTACCCCCCGTTGGTCGGGCTATTAGCCGCCGTCCAGTAACAACCCATTAAAGAACGAGCAGTTACCAGTCGGCGCCCAGGGTGCACGAGGAGGTTCTATTATTATCCCTATTCTACTAGTCTTCGGCTACAGTGATACACTTTCTATTTGACTTAACGATTACAATCATTTATCAATATCGGAGAGCAATATCTACACTTGCTTCCAAAAGAAAAGATGTGTTCGATATGAACACCATTATATCAATGAACCAGTAAGTGATTAACAGAGACTGACAGTGTCACACCGGTTTGTCTTGTATTAATATGAAAAAGATAGAATGACACAATGGACTGTTATGAAAATGAGACAAGCAATTTTTATTTAAGTTATGTCGGGTTGTTTTAACTCTGATTCGAGCTATGAATAACTCATAATAACCAAAGGAGTATGAAGTACTTGGTAACAAGCTCCCAAGCACAATTTGAAACAGTTTATTTTACTAATTGATTATTATACATGAGCGGTAAAAATAGAATGACACATTAGACTGCAGAAAGAGTCGACTCCAGTTGTTTCGACTCTGCCCAATGCTGCTCTAAATATTAAGAGTTTTCCCCTCAATTTAAGAATTCCATGCGCTCTGTGCGAATGCATCTAACTTTATCTACCTTGTTAATAATATCAATGCTTCAGAGTTATTCATGGGTGCAATTCCAAGTAACTGGTCCCAAATGTAATAATTTATTATGTTCTTACTGCTCTTTCAATAAATCAAAGCAGCGTATACAGTAAATCGTGTAGGCTAATAAAGCTTTATTTTGTGGAATCTTTATATAGCTACATCATAATGCGTTGATACTGTAGCTGTAACTTCTAGGTAATTTGTATGACTATTTTAAGTATTCGCTTATTTACTGTGTTAAAAAATTTATAATTACGCTGGAAAAAGCGGCTAAGAGTGTCAGATACGCGTTAACTTTGGGTTAAAAAAAACGGATCGTAATTCCCGATGATACTATCATTCTCATTTTTGGTTTTGAGTAATCATATCACATCTTTATGCCTTCAGCGAAATGGTCCTAGAAATGACGGTTTAAATGACTTGAGATATAACTACAGACAGTCAAGGCTATATTACCCTTAAACGGTTTTGAAACGAAAAATAATACTTGCGTATTCTTTTCGCATTGATTATAATTATCACTATATTATGTTATAAAACATAAGTTCTCTCCACATCTTTGATTCTGTGTGTTTGCTAAGAAGTGTGTTTCAATACGGTTTCAAGTTGAGTTCTGTTATAAAATTTTCGCTGCTTTAACTCGTATACATATAAATGTTACTAAGCATTAATTAGTTCATTATATGTAAATGGGTTATTAGTTTGAATAAGATTTGTTGTAGTTATTCAGCACAGTTTTGAGCTTGTTTACGTTTTTCAGCGACCGCAGAAATAACTTTGTTTTTCACAGTGTTATTGAGGAACGCTATGAAATACAAACTTAATATTTGCGGCCGATGAAATTAAACTTATGCGTTCTTGGCTGTCCGTGGTCCGTCATGTACTTAGCCTATTTTTTGTTTTGAAGTCTGGAATCCTATAAAATATCGATTTGATTAGGCGGTCCAGTTTCCTACCCTCCGTAGTCTCTGGACTTTACCGCGGCTCACTTGTTGTTTATTGCTATAGCATATATTATTATTATTATTTAGTACTTAATAAGCACTTAGTTTTTTAAGTACCTACAAAAAATTTTAAAGTTCAATTTGAAACTACTGTAATATGACCAATCACTATAAAGTAATACCATCAAGTCCAATTCAAAGCCACAAAAAATGACATAAAATCAATATATCGAATGCAATCATCGGTAATAATGTGGTCGGTAATAAAAGTTTGATCTCAAAAACGAACAGTCGTATTCTGTACAGAGACTGTCTGTGATTGATAGTCATAGCGATAACTCGTATTTCAATTAAATTACACACCAGAAAACTGCTCCGGGCTGGTTTAAAATGTCTAATAATAGTAATTGATTTGTTCTTTATATTGCTTTAAGTTAAAAAATACACAAGCGTAATTAGATTCCCCAATTCTTCTACATTTAGGTACACAGAACTTAATTCACAATATTGTGATATTACGTAACTGTTGTGTACTACAACTCAAAAATATACAAAAATGACAAATATTTAAGAATTATCATTATTTACTACTTGAGTTCCTACTAAAATGTTACTTTTGTTAATTCAAGTATTTAATAAAAAAAAAGTGAAATAAATGTTTTGCATTTCTAACGTTTCATTTTAATTCGGAGCCTAGGAGTTTATGAATGCATATAGGGACTGTTAATAAAACATCAATTTATTCGATTCAGAATAGGACTGCGAAGAGCCGGCGCCATTGCAGGCCAGCGTGCGCGCGCGCTCTTTAATTTGTAAATTGAACCGCCTCACTAGTGCCATCTGTTAATGTCACTGACCACTTGTGTGTCAATGTGCTACTAGATAATTTTTGGAAACCGCAGTATTTGTAATCAAATAATAGCAATAAATAGGTTAATAAATTGTTTAAAGCAAATTGAGAAGTACGGATAATTAGTTTACAATCAGAATATTGGTAATTGAAATAAAATTACTTCGAAGTAATATGTAAAGAGTTAATAAATACTTAGACTGCTTTAGTGAACTTCTACAAATCAATTATAACTATATAATTACTAAGGGATTTTTACAATTAATTAAAACATAATTGTCAGCATCACCATAAAAAGCCTATTTTAGTAAACTGCTGGACAAGCACTTCTCCCATTCCACGCCACTGACCAGATTTTCTTCTCTTTTCGCCTATATTTACTTTTCATACTTTAAAGAACTTGTGAGAGGACCCTCCCTACACGCGCATTCGGTGCACCCTACACAACGTTTAACTAGAAGCGATCTCTACTGCAAATCTCCAAAAACTCGTCTTCTAATAGAATAAACATCTGTTCTATTTACAAGTATTAAATAAATGAACGATTTCCTCATTCAAACTAGTAGTAGTTTTGACCAATAAACTATAATAAAAACAACACGAATTCAAATAAAATAAACTCAGAATTGAACGACATAATTACAACAGCAGGCGAATCGAGATGTATTCGAATCAAGCATCGATGTCGGTCCCTTTGAAGTGTCCGAACAAATCATCAGAAATGAGTGGAAATTTATTATAAAGGTAGTCACAGAATTACGTTGAAACGGATTATATAAAATAAAGATTATTACAGACACCACTTTATTGTAAGAATGAACACCTAAAGTGTTTTTGAATAACTTTAGTTTCTTGATTTCTTACTGTCATAAATAAGCAAATGTCTATGAATTGAAAGACGAATTTTATTTTATTTTCCATTTTTTTTTTTAATTTCACGCGCACGATCTCGCTAGTCTTAACAGAAAAATTAAAAAAAATCTGTTCTTGTCTGTTCTTGTGTTATTATTAATGCTAATCTTACCCAAACTATACTGTTACCGAAATACCCTTCAAAAATATTTAAGGTCAAAGTCAAATCAATTTATTCAAGGAAACCTAATTAGAAGGTATTTTTGAACGTCAAATCTACTTTAGTTCGGTTTAATCGATTCCGTAGTAAAACTTTAGTTAAGGAAATATTACAGAAATCAAAACCGACCAAGAACGAGTCAGGCAATAAAAACAGATGAATTGCCAGGTTATTTTTTTTTTAATATTGGTATTAAATTTAATCAAAATAATTATCCTTACAATTACTTCTCTGTTCTTTTTTTAAATAATCTCACAGACCACTTCAGTGTGACAGAAACTTTAATCAACTTGTATCTGTTACTACATACGTTTATATCTAAGCATATTGGTTCTTTTAGTATCACCTTTATATATTGCAACATAAAGTTTATTTTCAATTACGACAATAAACAGATTTTTGATCTTTGAAATCGAAGAGTAAGTTAATAACAGTAAGATGTAGACAGAGATGTAAATATTGACATAAATGAGAGTGTAAGAGATGGAAACCACATAGAGAATCCCGTAAGACCAGTAGCAGATCCGCACAATTACAGTGATTTTGGATCCAACGTAATTTTCTCTGTTCCTATCTGACGCCTTAATTATGTAGTTTTAGTAATCGAAATTGTATGCGGTGGTCCGTGGGACATTGTTATTATATTATGATTATACAAGGATAATGCATTTCGCTAATAGAGATATAAATTATTTTCCCGCTGCATATCGTCTTTGTAAGGTCAATGTCAATGTCAATACACATAAAATTATGATGTAACGGACGCGTAAATTGCCTTCCATACCGATCTAAGCCGGCCTTAGGAGTTAGAAGCCCAGGGTAAACAGAAGGAACTTGCACAGGCAATAGAGTGAAAAGCTCACAATATTTCCAATTACCACTTATGTAGCTACTAAAAGCACACCCTACCTTCACTAATGTTATCACTGACTTTACTGTTAATTTTATAACGGAAAGATCAAGAGGAGCAGGACGATACAAGGCGAGGCGAGCCGGGTGTGAGGCGGAAAAGAGGAGCTGCAGCATTGAGGGGTAGAGGAGAGAAGGAGAGAAGAAGAGAGAAGAGGCGATATTATTTGTTACATACATACATATCCTCACGCTGTATCCCTAACGGGGTAGTCAGAGAGGACGGAGCGCCAAGCGTCGCGGTTCTTACATACTTCTCTCGCTTCCTCAAATCTTATCATTCTTATATCTGAGGTATTTCATTTCGTCAATACTATTCATGTCACAATTTATATTAAAACAATGACATTTTGTGGCTGCAGTTAAAATTACACTAATTCTTACTACAATCTATATACAACATGTACATAGCAATAGTAAGAATTATATACCAATGTCTGACTATACTGTACATGACTACATTGCTCAATTGTTCAATACACAACTACTCACGCGATTACTAACGATATTAATATTTTAGACAATTACACAAATTATGTGACTCCAAACGAAACCATACACTCCCAAAGAGTAAGGCGAGGCATTGGACATTTTGACGGCAGGGATCTCAATTTTCTAAGTGACTACAAAACGTATGAGTCTTATTTGGTAACCTGATTCTTCATTTCATTGAATTCATTTTGCCAGTTGTGATAGACGATTGGTTAACTTTTGTAACACAAAAAGAAATACTAAAGAAACCTCTCTAAAACAGAGATTTACATTTTTAGGAATAAAGGGATCGATTTGCTTCTAAATTTTCTGTACATTTTAATCTAAATATGTTCACCTTGCGGTTTGTATACATCTTTTATAATTTATATATATTATAATTTATATATCTTTTATAATTTATATATATTTATAATTTATAATTCTTTTATAATTTATATATATATTTATATATAGTTTGTATATATCTTTTTTAAAGATGACAATAGTAATATAGATACCCGAAGTATCGGTAAACTGATTATTCGTGGAAAAAAAGGGTTTTTTAAATAAAACCAGAATACAATGGAAATGCGATCTCACAGAAAAAAAAATATGACAAATTTTTAATATATTTTTTTTTTAATTTAAGATTAGGTACTTACTTAAGTTTACTTTTTGGGCATCGAAAATTTATAAATTGCCTAAACATCTATTTGTAATTCGTATTTATGACTACAATAACGATCCTACTCAAGCTGCCATCATTTTATTGATTTATAGATAACTGGTTTAACGTTGTTGCTTGTGTTTATAGATACAATAATATAAATTATAAACTAATCTGTTAATTATTTGATTTATGATTTAATAGTTGAACGCTTATGTCAATCAATACACTAATATAAATGTCGTCTTTGTCATGAATATCATGGCTGTCTTCAGTTCGAGTTGCAATTTCAACCACTAAAGCAATACCACCAAAATCTCCACCTGCCAGCCAACGGCCGTTCTCTTTCACTCATAAAACATCATCACAAAACTTTATTACCCATGTAACATCACGCAAAGAGCAATCTCTAAATCTAAAGACATTGAAACAATACCACGGCCACGAACACCACTTAAGATCAGCCCAAACGATAATGCATTATGGTATATTTTATTAAAATTTATGTCTTATTCCAACTTCTCAGAATTTATTAATCGGCTAATATGAATTCTGTATGTGTTTTACGTGGCTTAAAATGAATCTGATATGTTTGTGTGTTGGGCGGTGCTATTATTAAGTCCTTTATCGTTTTTGTATCGTTTATTGATCCTTTTAAAGATTTCTTCAATATTGTTAGTACAAAAGTTTCATTTTCTGTTAATTACTTTAAGATTGATTGAATGATTGAATCATTGGACTGAATCTATTTTAATATCAATACTTAACCGATTAAATTTTAAAAATGAATGAATGACTTAGGTCTATATACTGAAGGTACTGTGGGAATTTCTTTTGTAGTATTTTTTTATATTGCTCTAATGTTTTCAACTTTCAGTTTTGGTTCATTTACTATCACTATCATCGACTGTATATCATATCATTATTATCATATATATCATATACATATGTAATTATGTATATGTAACTATCGTATATAATATAACCACCGCATTTCCAAAATTGTTCATGTTGTAGCGCTATAGTTATATCTTATGTTGTCATTGTTGTTAGTAGCGTATTTGACCTGAAAAGCACCCAAATAATACAAAATTTCGGTCGCATAATAGTCATGTTGTAATTGCGATTATTTCAATCGTTTACTAATCATATTATAGTCACGATTAAGTTTACACTTCTATGTAACAGTTAAGAAACTTGAAGTTATATTTTCCGACGTGTTAACCTTAAATAACCTTTTTGATCTGGAATTCTATTTCCATTTATTTACCTAATGCACTATCTTGGTGAATCATAATACTGTCGTAATTTATCCCTAAAGAAGTTTTGTTATCGCATTTTTGTGGTTAAGGAAATCTTGTTGATGTGGTTAAAGCGATATCAAAACGATAATTTTTCGATTATAGTACACCTCATCGGTTCACACAGGCCGCTTCCATAAAGGTAGTGTTCGCTCATTTGTCAAAGTGTGTGGATATTTATTTATTATAGACCCTCCGCGTGTAAGAAATACCTGAATGGTTTTTATACCAACACCATAAAGTTCTTTGCATTCAAAAACGATTAACAACACATTTATCACAAAGGTTATAAGAGTCAAATTCGAATAGATTATGTTTATCGATAGTGAATCAAATATTGGTTTTGAATAAAGAAAGTTGACACGACAAATCTATTTTTGCATTTCAGTATCTTTCTTCTGACTTTTACGGCAAAAGCATAAAGGCGATAATTGAAGTGAAGATTAAAAATGCAGTTTTTAAGCTTTTTAATACCTTTCGTTAAATGGAAATAAATTTAAAATCTATACGCGGATCGTTCGAGCATGGGCCACTGTTTTTGAGTGTTAATAGATTATAAGGTCTTGTTAGCTTTCGTTTTCCCCTAACTTTTTTTCTAATGAGTCATTAAGTGTTGTATTTGATTTTATGTCTGTTAGAATACCAATGATGTTATCGTTTGAGTTTATGGGTTTATTTTCTTTCTAGGATTATGTGTATTTCTATGAAATACCATGTGAAGGTACTTTTGTAGAAAGAACGTTAGTTGTAATGTTATACTTAAAAGTCTGACTATGCAGCCCAGTGCAATCGAATTCGTTCATTACGCCCGCGCCCTATGGCGATAACAATAAAGTTCATTTTCGCAGTTGTGGTTTGATCGTATTTTAGCGCTGAGATATCAATATTTTTGGACATAATTGTAATTTGCAGGAAAACTACATTCCCATTAAAAAACTGGTTTTATAGATTTGATATAATTACCTGTAATTTAAAAACATTATAAAAATCTGTGGAATTTCGGAGATGCAACTGAATCTTTGTGTAAAACAGAGTTCTATCTGGAATTTTTTTAACGTAATTTTTTCCAAAAATGTTTTCGCGTTTAGGGATTTCAAGGAAAAAAGTTGAAGTTGTGTATATCCAAATATCTAACTGTCAGTCTTCTTAGATATCGAGATCCAGGTCACCAAACATACCAAAGTCCTGCACAAGCGGACTCTAGAATACAAGCATATAATTAATTTACAATAATGTCTAATAATAATAATTTCTCACAATAATTTAAGTGATTTTAAGGATTCGTAGTCAAAATGGCAAGTATTGCACCCACAGTTTTGTTATGTCTATGTTTGGCAATATGATAATCAATAACATATTCGACTATCATTACACTTACTGACTTGAAACTAGTGATGTGCCGGATATCCGTATCCGTCTCCGCGGATATCCGAAAAAGATACTATCCGTATCCCGTTACCTTTTAGCGGATCTTGAACAAATCTTTTACGGATCAAATAAATTTCATTATATGGAATTTAAAAAATTGGTAGCAATTAAATATAATAACTTCAAATTACCTTTTATTTCTAAAAATTACAATTTTGGCACTTCATATTGCAAAAATCAAACAAATAATTACGGTAATCATTATAATGGTGGTATCTTACTAGGATTAATTTAATTGTATGACGAACAAACAAACGAAGTACGAAAGTTGAGGTCCGTGTCCGTATTCGCGGATCTAGACACTAATAATCCATATCCGTGTTTGTATCTGCGGGTATACATTTTTAGTAATCTGGTACATCTCTAGTTAACCCACACGAATGTAAATGGGTAATCTAAAATCGAAAATGAAAAATAAAACAATGAATTACGAGTAGTAAAGGCACTATTTTTTTTTTAAATAAATCGCTGTTATTATTTTATCTAATAAATGTTACGTAACCTTAATTAGCCAACACGCTCTTATCGATATTTTAAATTGAAGTCAATGTTGAGATAATAATTTGTTATTTTTTTTAAATTTAAACAGACACATACTTTAATAAAATTAAACTAAAATTTCATGATATGCTTGTGTCGCAACTGTACGAAAGAGTGATGACTCAGAATGTACCTTTGTCCATACGAGCAAAACTATAGTATTCTGCCACAACTCATCGACCGACAATAACAAAAAAGAAGCAAAATTAAGCAAAAACACATCATGTATTAGGCATTAACAAAAACAATATCGAAATGATAAATGTAGAACAGATATGCTCAGCTGCGCATGTGTACGTAATTGTAAGAACGTGAACAAGGAAAAAAGCAATTTATCAAAAAAAATTCAATAAACACAGTAAAAAACAAAGAAATGTATGGAATATGAAGTTATATAAAAGAGCTAGCTGCAACTTGTGGTTTCTACCGCGATACTCTACTACAGTGCCACCCATAGGCGTAACCAGGACTGTTTTTTGAGGGGGGGAAAGAAATAAAGATTAAAAAGTGTGTGATCGGGGAACCCCCGTCAGGAATAAAGTTCCTTAGCTGCAGTAGTTTCCATTTATCAGAACTCAATTACAATAATGAGGCCAATTAAACTCACACATATACTCGCATATAATAGAAAGAGACAGAAATATCACTGTGAATCTGTCCTTCCAACCCCACCACCTTGATGGATGGCAGTCTACAGCTGAGCGTTTTTTATGGCATTTCCTACCGCGTATGGTTATTTTAAGGAATCAGCTTATAGCGGCGGTATATACGACTTAGACCTTGAAGAAACGAGCCTACTCTTTCCTTAAAGGCCGGCAACGCATTCGTGATTCCCTGGACGTTGCGGGTGTCACTTATATAGGCGGTGGTGATCACTTTCCATCTGCAAAAAAAGCATTTTGCTTCCCTATCCTATCGTGGACGGTAAAATCGTGGCTACAAAAACCTTCAATGATACATTATGAAAGCGCCGGTAGAAGTTACAAGATATTTAATTGACTCACCAACGATTATGTATACAGAGATAAAAATCAGAAGCGGAGTTGCAGACACTAGTCACGTGCATGAAAAAAGACTGTGAAGTAAAAGGATTGAAAATGAATGTGAACAAAACTAAGGTTCTGGTGTTTGAAAGAGAAGCGGTACAAACGAAATGTGTGATTTGTGTAAATGGAAAATGTCTAGAACAGGTGAATGAAATTGTGTACCTGGGGAGTGCGTTTTCGAGGGATGGAAGATGTGAGTTGGATGTGGAGAGACGGGTAGCAGCTGGCAATAAAGTGAACGGTGCTCTGTCCGCATTAGTGGGTAGTGTGAATATATCTAACACTGATAAAATGGCCATCCACAATGCGGTGTTGGTGCCAACTTTGTTGTACGGTAGTAAGGCCTGGATATGCCCAAAATCGAGTGAAAGTATGTTAAATGCTGTGGAGATGCGGTCTCTCAGAAATATGTGCGGTGTCACGCTTGCTGACAGGATAAGCAATGATGAGATACGCAGTATGACAGGGTTGCACAGCAGTGTTATTGTAAAAATGAAGAAAGGAATGCTTAGATAGTTTGGGCACATGGAAAGTATGAGTGATGAAAGACTGACGAAGAAAATATACAGAGCGAAAGTGAGTGGTAAAAAAAGCCAAGGAAGACCAAGGCTGACTTATGAAGATCAAATAGCCAGAGTGTTAGCAGACGGAAATGTCAAAAGCACCCGCATACCTAGGCGAAAATGTGTGAGGAGAATGATGAGATTTGAGGAAGCGAAAGAGGTGTGTAAGGACCGCGACTCCTGGCGCTCCGTCTTCTCTGACTACCCCGTTGGGGATACAGCGTGAAGTTATGTTATGTTATGTTATGTACATAATATACAATATATGAGTTCAATTCACAAAATATAATCGAATTCAGCTAAATATAGAAAAATTATGTTACAAACTCAAAAATATTTTTGGCTTTTAATGAAGTCATAAAATGAAACCGACCTCAAAATAATTGGCTCCTGCTTCCAACGCAGTTATAAATAAGCGATTTTATTGATTTTCGATTGATCAGTGCCGACAGATAAAAGATGTTTATGAGTTTAGATATTTCTTTAGGAGTTTTAATACTTATGCCTACTAATGTTATAAAATCGAAATGATGTCCATTTGTTTATTTTTCTTTCACACGAATCTGAACTAATCGATACAAAAGGGTAGGAGTAATATTTATCATAACTGTAATAAAAACTGGTCAAGCGCGAATAAGACTCTCTTGTAGGAAAGTGTAAACCTACAATGAAAAATTAAAATGAATAGCTATGTTCTATTGCTGATTTTTAAATAATTATGTTGGTAAGAGACATTATTTTATTTTTCCTGTAATTCTTTCCACTTTATTAATTCTAATTATTTGAGATATTTCCGAAATAATAATGTCTACAACGTGATGTTCTGTTCAGATCTTAGGGAAAATGGCATGAATTTAAGAACCAAGTTTGTAGGTGTGTATGCATTTTGGTTACTTGGTTTCATTACATACTTACATATCTTCACGCTGTTTCGTAACGGGGTAGTCAGAGAGGACGGCGCACCAAGCTTCGCGGTCCTTACACACTTCTTTTGCTTCCTCAAATCTCAATTATTTCATTATTTCTTAATAATTATACGATATATTTCGAAACATTATATGTTTTCGATTGACTCAAACGTAAATAACCCAATTATATAAACATTTCTCATAAATATCTTTCACTAATACGGCTCTGTTTACTGCTTTATAAAACACAGTTTTAAATGAAATTTAATATTAAATTTTATTGACATAAATCAGTATACATACATATCCTAACGTCAATATTTACAAACTTGAAACTATCCATTATCATAAATAATAGACTTACTCGAAGTTGCCGCTTAGAAAGCTGTCGTTGCTTAGGGTTTCCAGCAGACTGGCAGAAGTTGGCAGAAGAAGCTGCCAGCCCGACGGACTCCCGGAGCTTCGACCAGTCGTTTACAAATATCAGAAACCAGTTGATGGCCTTCGGGTCAATTAAAATCATACATACCGATATATCTTTATGCTATATCTATACATAGTATAAAACGAAGTCGCTTCTCGCCGTCTGTCCCTCTGTACGCTTAGATCTTTTAAACTACGCAACGCATTTTAATGCGGTTTTCACCAATAGATAGAGCGATTCAAAAGGAAGGTTTATACGTATAGTTTAATATTGTTTTGTGTTAATTTGTTAATAGTTTAAGATGTCGGAAAAAATTAAGCCGACTAAGAGTTTTCATCGAAATGCTGTCTTATTCCAAAACAATGTATGATGGAATTGTTTCTCTTTATTAGGACTAAAAAAAAGTCAGAGATGGCATATGTCTATATTATACGGATAGCCTTTTATAACCATTTTAAGATGGATATCTACATTGCACCCGTGCGAAGCCGGGGGGGGGGGGGGGGGGGGGGGTCGCTAGTTTTTACTAAATGAAACAGAACGAAGCGCCGAGAATACGGTCCGTACATACTTCTACGCTTCCTGAAATCTTTTCATTCTCCTCATACGTTTTCGCCGAAGTACGAAAAATCTCTTGACGTGTTCTTTTAATACTCGGCTTATTTGGTCTTCATATTTCAACCTTAGTCTTCCTCATCTTTATCGCTCACTTTCTCTTTGTGTTTACTTGTACGGTGATTTATCTTTTCCAAGGAACACAGTATTTTAGTCTGTAGGGTTTCCAGCACATTCGAAATCTGCAGCGTGATTCTCTAAAGTAAATTTGTCAAATTTACTTCTAAATTTGGGGTGAGATTGTTAACTGCGTATAGCTATTTTCTAAAATCAACAGAAATGCGAGTACTAGCGCCGCCTCGATGAGTGCGGCAGTGAGTCGTACTATCGTAAATAAATTTTTGCCGTTTCGCTGAATATAACAATTTAATCTGAATAAATCTGAATAAAATAAATTTTATCTATTGAATTAAAATACACTAAAACGAAAATAATAAAATAAATAAAATAAATTTTATCTATTGAATTAAAATACACTAAAACGAAATATCGATTGAGACGTTTAAGCAATCCCTAACAAACTCACATCCAAGATCTTCACTTCGCTCATAGTATGTTTAGTTTGGAGAATTCTATTTGAAGGCCGAGTGAGTTAAGTGAGTTTGTATGCGAATTGAGGTGAATTGTCAAGTAAGTCTCGCTTGAGCGATTCGAATTTTTACAGAACTGCATGGAAAAGAAATTTCTTAGGATTGATATTCTAAAGAGATAATCCCGACTGTGTTTTTCGTTGTATGAAAAAGACCTCGTCTCTCATACGTCACTCAAGTTTTATTTCATGGTCGAATCGTTTAAGCTTTAAGCGTTCTATTTTTTCATGCTGTCCACAACACAACTCAGAAACAAAAATATCAAAATTACGTATAACGAATACGGAATACTCTTCGTCGATCACGATAGTAGGTACGTGACGGTGACATCGAGATGAGAGCCGCTATCACACCAACGCATCTGGATGTTGGTCCGAGTTCGTTCACTTCTCAGAAGGTTGACCTTACGACGAAACATAAAAAAGGTTTTATAAGCTTTTTATTGTCATATAGATGAGTGTTAATTTGGCTACTGGACATCCACGGCTACTGGCTCATAATTAATCTATATTTTTCTAATCTTCGTGACAGTACTGTTCTATAATTCAACTGATTTAATAACGGAGATAAATGTGTTATTCTAAATTCAAATTCAAAATATTTTTGAATTGAGAACTGATTATATCATTAATAGGATCTGAAAACAGTTACATCAATTATTATGTAAACTCAAATAAGCACAAGGCTTGTACCAAGCAACCATATATTATTAAATATTAATAATAAAGTACCAAATTAGTAGACTAAGCTAACTAAATTGGTCTGACTGACCGGGAATTTACTAACCGGAAGTCAAGCCCGAGGCTACTGCTTGGAAGACAAAAGGCCAACGAGTGAGTCAATTGGTCACTCTATCGATTCCAATATTAGTTCTGCGTTATTAGTTCTACGGATATATTTCTGAACGCAACCCTGACGTTCAAAATTGCGCGAAATATATATAGGTTAAAATTAAAACAGCTTTAAAAAGTTTAATGTGCCGTTGTACAGTGTAGGAGTAGAGATAACGGAATAACTCATCTGCGACACACATACCTACAGACGGACTAACTGACAGACAGACGCGACGAAAATAGAAAGCTAAAGGCTTCTTTAGTCATATTTTAGGACGAGCGGGAGACATCATGGCGTTATTCTAGCATAGTCTAATATGGGTACAACACTTTGAATTAACGTGCAGTGGAGTAAATTGCAATGACTGATGATTACGTGATGAATACATATAGGTAAAACCTTCACACTGTATCCCTAAATTTTTCTCAACAATTTACGCCTGGGTATGCGAGTGCTTTTAAAATTTCCGTCAGCTAACAGTCTTATCTATTTGATTTTCGTAAAACAGCCTTGGTCTTCCTTGGCTTCTGCTGTCACTCACTTTCGCTCTGTACATTTTCTTCGTTAGTCTTTCATCACTAATTCTTTCTTTGTGCCCGAACCGTCTAAGCATTCCTTCCTTAATTTTTTTTTTAACAATGACACGTCGTGAAATGCTGTCATACTGCGTATCACTTCATTGCCTATTTGTGCACAATGATGACAGCACAAACATTTACATTACATGAATACATACGCAACTATCATCTAATTATCGTGTGAAAAGTTTATAGAAATCAAAATTGTTGCATTTTTTGGCAAAACAAGTTATTTTTTTTTAAACAATATTCATTAAATAATACCATAATGTTTACTATAAAACTTTTCACTCATTGTATTTGTCGCCAGGTGGCCCAATTCTCGGCAGCAGTCGATAACATTAAATCCTGTGCTTGGTTACCTGCCGCCGCCAATAAAAATAATAAATGACTTCATTCGACGCCTGCGCATCTTCCTTGTTTTTGAATTTCAAACTCGGTGGAACAGCATAGTAACTTGAATTTAGAAAAATATATCGGATAAAAGTTTGATAAATTATATTTTTCAACCTTTTTTCCCAAATAACATTTTGTAATTCTTGTAAAATATTGTACTACATTTCCTGTAATTAATGTTTTTATGACGCTGAAAATAAAATTGCTTGGTATTTTAGTGTTCATGTGTACTCTCCTATTTTTTTAAATTTGCATTTTTAGGGTTTATAGGGCAGGGCTATCCTATTACACCCTTATAGTAAGTCTTGTCCGTCTCTCCGCCTGTTGTGTCGTAGACGATTTATTCCGTTATCTTTACACGCACTGAGCTGAAATTCGTTACAAAAACGCCTATTGATAATCCAAACTTAGAAGAGAAGTACGGAAAATTAAATAATGGCTTTTTGAGCCTTTTTCTTTTTCATTGTTTTTTAAATTTGACTTCTTTTCCTGAATTTGCTGTGGAGTCTTGAGATAATGTGATTACTGTAGCTGTATGGCCATATAACTGTTGCAATTGTTTGAACATTGTTATGTATAAGTTTATTAGTTTACTATGAACTAACATCTGCTCGTAACTTCGTCCGCATAGATTTTGGGAAAACTGTCGGAACTGCATTCTTAACCTTTTCAGAAATATATCAAACATAACCCATACATTTGAGGTCATTCGATAGAGTAGTACGCGAATATATAAGCGACACATAGATTAACATTTATATATATATATAGCCGCAGCATGTATTTATATATATATATAAATACATGCTGCGGCTGCCGTTTTCACCTGCGTTAAATGTAGAATTTGTTATTAACTTGACAGCCGCAACATCTATGTGATCCTAGTACAGCTATACATGTGAATAAACCATCATCTTGAGAAAACAAATACGCTGTGGGAATATGATTTCAATCTGTCTAATCGTTTAAGAGTTTTCGCTAAAACTAGCAGATGCACCAACGCATATACATATGTAGGTATAAATAAACATCTAGAACTTTTGAGGCAATTTCGTTATGTTACTATATTACTTTTATACATATGTACAATAATAAGATACAATAAAGCCTTCAAATACAAAAATAAGTTGCTATGTTAGGTTGCTCAACTTTCAAACTCGGATCATTTAATACGGATTTTTAATACGTTAATATCGAGATATCTATCGATCGAAGAAGGTGACCAAACAGCAAATAAGATACTTATCAAACATTCTTAACGTTATACAAACGAATAAAAACACAAAGAAATGTAATATTACATGTACAATTTTTTTTATTGTAACTAGATGTTTAAAAAAGTAAAAGAGAATATTTTAAAAAATAAGCTTCCATTAACGAAACTTTTGGATTTATGTCTATAATGCTAACAGCCGTCATGCCGAAGCGTGTTCATTACGAGACGATCCTGTTATCAGGTTATTTCTATCATTTTTGCATATTGTCAATACCTGAACAAGCATGTAAATTACAAAGAAGTAACTTTATAGGAAGTGGTTCAAATTTGGCTTGCAAGATTTTAACTAAATATACAAGCGTATCTGTAAATTAAATCAAAATGACAGGCTTGTAGTAATAATAATAAAAAACTTGTAATAAAAAGCTTATAAAAGAATGAAGTACTGGTAAATTAGACTTTTAAAAGCACCTTGTAAATCTAATTAGACTTGTTCATATAAAATGTAGACATAGTATCACAAGTAACAGCTGTCTAAAATTTTTGAATTTTGTGTTGTGTTCACCAAAAAATATAAAATGGTGGATTAGATTAATTTTTTTACAGGGTTCCATATTGCAGTGTGCTTGGTATGAAAGACAAATGACATGGTTCGACAACACACGATGCGTAGGCGTACGTCCGCTGTCGCCTGTGGCTCCCGTCGTAATAACCACAGAGTACATTATATATAGGCAGATAGAGGTATCAGTCAAAATTCTCCATCTAGTGCCATCTAGTAAAACTAGACTCAAACTGTCAAGTAATCCTCATACATGCAACAAAACTACGTAAAAATGTTATTACTTGATTAAAAACAATGAATAATAATATGAAATTAAATAATTCATAGATACATACATACATATTTTCACGCCGTATCCCTAACGTGGTAGTCAGAGAGGACGGAGCACTAAGCATCGCTGTCCTTACATACTTCTTTCGCTTCCGCAAATCTCATCATAATCATTGAATAATAATGAAATAATAATAACAATTAATTAAAATTCAACGGTTATCATCACGATTTGAACTTTGAATATTATACAAGCTCTATATGCGAGGCAATATCGAATGAAACATTGCTACTACTACTTTATAAATAACAACGAAAAAGTTCAATACTTGACATAAAAAACACTTGGTGACACCTAACTATGCTAGACTACACTACTACAAAGGTCAAAAATTCTTGTATGCAGTGAAATGACCCTGGTAATAACGCGCGTCTCGCCACCTGGTGATTACAAGATAGCATAGAACTATTACTGTAGTTATGACACTAATATAATCACTACACATACAACAAATAGAAAAACATATCCCGAATGACCCATTGGCGCAATGGCAGAGCACCTGCTTCCAAACCGAAGTCCCGGATTCGATAACCGCTCAGGTAAACTAGGAAATTAATTTCTTTTCATCGTCTTGTCTTGGCCAGTCCTCTGGAACCTTCCCCTTCTGCCGACAAAGGTCGCACAGTGTACAGAAGATATCCCAGACCCTAAGACCACCGTATTTGATCATCTCAGCAGTCACTTTAATCATTTCCCGCAGCCTTTCCACATTTCAGACTTCTTATCACTTTCTCAATCTCTTTCATACTAATGGCATCCTCCATTTCCTGACCCGTCCCTAGTGTTCCTAGTCCCTAGTCCCTACTGTTTAGCATGAAAGTATTATTATTATACTGATATTATAATCGCGAAAGTCTGTCTGGTCGGTCTGCTTTCACGGCTAAACCACTGGACTGATATTGATGAAATTTATAACGGAGATAGATTAAATCCAGGAAAGAACACAGACAAATTTTTAATGCCACGCGGACGAAGTCGCGGGCAAAAGCTAGTTCCTCATAAGTTCACTTATGCGTCTGTCCGTTTGTCGTATTTATTTTCTCAGAAACTATGTTCAATTAAACTTGGAAGACGCAGTGCTCGTTCACGGTGGAAAATGTTGACTTTGACTTGACTGTTTCCCGCTTTTTTTCAACACTACCGGATTTATTATAATTTCATAATTTTGAATTTTAAAAATTTCAGTTAATCAGGATTTCCGGGTCTTGTAGATCTCCATAGAAAGCTAGCAGACACGGTTTGTATGTGTGCGCGTTAATACGCACGCGCCCGGCAATATTAAGGTAATTATGGGTGAATATTGTAGCGCCAGTCGGGGTAGCACGCGACGCATACACGCGACCGCTTCAGTTTGTCGTTAATGCTTTCTCCATATCATCACAATTGCTTTGGTCGTGGTGAATAACGTAGCTAAGTTCGATTTTCAAACTTTTTTTTTAATATTACAGAGAACACAAATGAACAAACAATGCACTGGATGCTAAGCGAAGTGAGAGCAGCCAACGTTTTAATATTTACATTATGAAAGCAATTGAGATTGCAAATGCGTTGGTATCCACGAAGACGAAGATGTGCTTCTTGCCCCGGTTATTACACCGGCTGTCCTCAGTCTGCACACCGGAACACAACAGTTCAAGGGCGGCTGTTTAGCGGCACAATTAGCGCCTTGAAAGATCCTACCATCCGCACGTACGTAGTTTTTGCAGCACGGGCATTCGTTTGAGTCTATATAGTACCTTTTTCGGGTCACTGAACATTTTTATTATTGACCACATTGTTTCATTGGAATGTATTTTGTGTGATTCAATATTTTAAAATCTTTTCAATCGGTTGCACTCAGCTACCGAACATCAAACAGCGAACGTTTTAATAACGAATGTCAAACATGTAAAAACAAACATAAAAGTCATCGAAATATTAAGACAATGAACTGATTTAGACCTTATTTTTAAGAGAATAGAGTTTATATAGTTTTGTTATATTTCTGTTTAAAGTGTGTGTTACTTTTTTATAGCTTACCATTCCGATCGAACGCGCACACGATGTGCGTTCAGCCATGATTGGAACGCGTCAATCGCGTTCGAATTTTAAAATTTGAATTCTACGTCAGTTTGACATATCGAAACGTGTGTGGGTGGTGTTTTTTATTATTTAAACTTGACGAGGAGCATGAGGTCTGTTGTTCTTCGATATTTAAAAGCCTTTGAACAAAATGCATTCGATAGAGAAAAAAAAGGTAATTTTTATGTACCTACTGTTTCTAGTACTAATTTACAGTAGTGAGGCCTGGATATGTGCAAATTGAGTGAAAGTAAGATTAATCATGTGCAAATGTGATCTCTCAGAAATGTGTGCGATGCTGTGTTACACACGCGTACAAAATAAGCGATGAAAAAATACTAGTGACATTGTATAATTTAAGAAAGAAATGCTTAGTGTTTTAGGTACGTAAAATAAATGAACAATGAAAGATCAGCGAAGAAAACCTACAGAGCGACAGTGAGCGGTAGCAGAAGTCAAGGAACACCAAGGCTGAGTATCAGAACAAATAGTGTTAGCAGATCGAAATGTTAAAAGCATTACTTAGCGAAAGCATGTGAGGAGAACGATGCGATTTGAGGTGGCAAAAAAGACAAGTACATAAGTGCCGTGATACTTTACATTCTGTCGTGTCTGTCTACCCTGTTAGGAATAGGATGCGAGAGTATATTATATATTTCAATTATTTGTTTCGAATAATATTTTTAAACACAAGTAAGTAAAACTTAAGTATTATCTCCTTTAAACATTGTAATGGCCAATCTGTCTGTCTACAACCGTTGTTGTGTATACAAGATACCAGCGGGATATCCCTCTTCGATACTTTGACAGAATAAGTTAGGACACCCAAAGCTTTAAATGAAGAAAACATGCATAAAAGTGACCATAATTATAATTCAAAGTGGACATTACAGTTTTTGTACGGTACGATCAAAGAGCGTTTGCGGCTGGCGGTAAAACAATTTAATACTGAAATTTTAGGTGATATTTCTGCGAATTTCAAATACTTTCTATTATTACATACATATATAATGTTTTCATGCTTTTTATTTTGAAGGAGGACAAAGCATCAAGGCGAAATAATATTACAGCTTGGCGCTGCATTCAATTATAAATCTTTGCTTTTTTTGTTGAAAGAGGGGGTAAGCGAGCAAGCAAGTCACCTAATGGTAAGTGATCACCGCCAATGGACACCCGCAACGTCTGAGGAATCCTTTTTTTTTTGGTTTCTGAGAGGCAAAATGAAATCCCTACGGACGCCCAGCCGGACTCGATCCTACGGACACCGACTGGGTAGTGTCGGACTTGCACCGACTAAACAAAACCCTTCTTTGCTGTTAGCTTTTACAGCGTCACAGGTCACGAAGTCCGGGTGCGTTGCCGGCCTTTAGGGAAAGCAGGGGGCGGAGGGGGGATGTGCCAACGGCATTCTCGTTCACCGAACAAAACACAACAACAATAGATACTGTTAGATGAAAAAAATGTTAGTTATCTGTGATCAAATGTCAAAATATGTAAACCGTAGATGATTTAAATCACTATCAGCTCTGTCCTTCTGTTGACTTTTACTTTTGTGCTTGTCCATTACGTTCTCGACTCTTTTTTTCTAGTTATCCAACTGCACTATACGTTCAATTTAAATAACTTCCATTTTCCGCTATTCGCTCCTTCCTTTTACCAAACATTAAGGAAATTTATTTAACGCACAAACGGACGATTATTGCTTGCGATACCAATGTTATATTCAATGTTCATGTAATTTGTATTTTTCAGCGATTTCTTTTATGTTTATCTCGCACTCGTATTAACGTTATTTAAATATTGTTGTATGGACGTACTGGGTCATGTGTTCAAGTCATTCAAAGTCGAAGCAATTTATTACATATTAAAAAGTATTAATTATCTGTACTAATATTATAAAAAGGTAAACTTTGTTTGTTTATACAAACACGCGTAACTCAAAAACTACTCAACCGATTTCAAAAATTCTTTCACATATAGAAAGCTACATTATCAGCGACTAACATGGGCCGTATTTTATTTTAAAAAAAATACCCATACGAACCTAGGGCGGGTCGGTAGTATTAAATAAACTCAAGCTTGGACAACAGCGTCATCGCAAAAATGAAGAACGGAATGCTTAAATGGTACGGACACATAGAAAGAATGAGCGATGCAAGATTGACGAAAAAACCCACAGAGTGAACACGAGTGGTATAAGAAGTAAGACCAAGGCTAAGTTATGAAGATCAAGTCAAAAGTGTTAGCTGATGGAAATATCAAGAGCACTCGCAAACCTAAGCGAATATATTTCTTTAAAGGTTGGCATCATACTCGTGATTTCCCGGAAGTGGCGGATGTCCATGGGCGGCGGGGCGGCATAATCATTTTCCATCACGTGACGCGCTTGCTCGTTTGCCCGCTCCGTCGCAAAAAAAAATGTATGAGGTCAACGATAAGATTTGAGAAAGTGAAAGATGTAAGGTCCGTGATGCTTTGCGTGCCATTCTTTCTGGTTACAACGTCATCCTTAGGGATACAGCGTGATATATATTTATTCTTCATTGTATAATATTTATACAATAGGCGGAATTAATACCTAGTAGCGTTCTTTACTTAATTAAAGGATGTGTTTTGTTGTTTTAAGTACAGAAAGTAATTCATTATACGAGTAGGTATTAAATATACCTAATTACAAGACACTTTTGAGCAAGAAATCTATCACCGATTCGGAATAAACTTGATTTGAGAGTAACCGGCAAGAAACTCAGTTAGGGTTTTCTTCAGCTTAGTTTTTGGAATAGGTATTGTCTGACAGATATTTTGGTTTTGATTTCCGCAAATTTTGGTGCATAGCTGGTGTGTCGACTTAGTTTAGCCCGGGCCCGAGAATAAGGCTATAGTACTCCTCGCCTATCGTAAAAGAAGACTAGATCTTGGGGTTGCTGCCGATCGGAGGAGGGCTTCAGTTACCTATTCCTGTTACCCCGAGGAGAACAAGCACGTGTGGTCTGTCGTGATATTTCGAGGGTGCCGGGGGGCTCCGTAGTTGCTCCCTTGAGAAGAGATTTGACACGGTGCGAAAAAAGTTTCGGTGCGTTCCGTAGGAGATCCTGGACTAGGATTTTTGATGGATTAAAGCTCCAAGTAACCTAGTCTCTCCTAAAGAGGGCTGAAATACACAATTCGGCAATTTAGAAATATGAACGACTAGCTTTTGCCCGCGACTTTTTTCGCATATAAATTATAGCCTATGTGTTATTATGATGTATAAGCTATATTACTGTAAATTTTCTTCAAAATCCGTTCAGTAGTTTTGGCGTGAAAGAGTAACAAACATCCATACATTCATCCTCACAAACTTTCACGTGTATAATATTAAGTAGCATATGGCAGAAAGATGTGCTCACTTACGTACTGCTATTATACGACTAAAATAAATTACGACAATTGTCTTAATGTTAATGCGATCTCTTAGAAATATGTGCGGTGTTATCCTTGCGGACAAAATATAAGTAATAAAGAGATACGCGGTATCACAGTGTTACACGACAGTGTTATTGTAAAAATGAAGAAAGGAATACTTAGATGGTTCGGGCACATAGAAAGAATGAGTGATGAAAGACTGACAGAAAAAATCTACAGAGAGAAAGCAAGAGGTAAAAGAAGCCAAGGAAGACCAAGGCTGATTTATGAAGATCGAATAGCCAGAGTGTTAGCAGACGGAAATGTCAAAAGCACTCGCATACCTAGGCGAAAATGTGTGACGAGAATGATGAGATTTGAGGAAGCGAAAGAAGTATGTAAGGGCCGCAACGCTAGGCGCTCCGTCCTCTCTGACTACCCCGTTGGGGATACAGCGTGAAGATATGTATGTATGTCTTAATTTAACTGCCTGTGTTGTCACTTGTTGTAATGGTCTGGAGTATTATTATTAATTACCGCACGCTAGTACCATATCGATCTCGTTTAACAATGTAATATCATTGTGTAGAACTGTGTGTGCGTCGATCGACTTGATTAATTGAGGGTTAACTTTGACAACTTGATATTTTCCTCGACTATAAAACGGCTTATAAATTTTCGCTCAAGGCTGATCGAATATTTTGAGGAAAATTAATCTTTCGTTTGACTTAATGTCAGAGTTTAATTATTGAGTTTGTAATTATCTTCGACGATTAACTATTTTTATATTAGGACAGTACATAGTATACAGTAGGTTAGAATGTTGTATGTAATCATTTAGACGTTACACAAATGGTGTGATCCTAAAATAAACATTGGGCATGTACCATAAGTATACATAACAAACTGGGCAACACCTAGTGACACATAGCTAGGGTTGGCAGATGAAGAAAACCAAATTATAAATAATGAAATGTAGGGATTTTGTGGTTGACACCTTTAGAAAACCATATTATCAGATATGTAACGAGTCAGCGACCCAGGTAGAAATTCTTTTGAGAATAAAATACAGCCCACGTTACTCGCTGTTAAAGTAGCTTTCTATAGGTGAAAGAATGTTTGAAGTCAATTGAGTAGATTTAGAGTTTAGCCATTATATACCTCACCACCACCAGCGATGTTCCAAGTTTCCAAGGAACGAGTATCAAACCATCCGGTCTCCTGCCATCGCTGCGCGCAATACCTTCGGGCTCTAAGACTGCAGGAATGCCAGCGGCGACAAGAGCCCGCCGAATGACGTCATTCAAGGCAGCATGTCGTGACATGCGGCTCGCACTACGTAAACAGAATAAACCGTGGTGGCCTAGTACATCGACGAGATTACCACAGCGGCAACGGTGACGAAGGTTATTCCTGGCCCCCAGACGAAGGGATACTATGAGAGAAAGTATGCTATTGTCAATTAAGGTTCCTAAGTTTTTTGAAGGTATTTATTTATTTATTTTGGTTTGCTAACAATTATTACAGTACACATACATTTTAAACAATAAGAATCTGTTTTGAATTAATTGTATAACCACTTATAAGCAAACACAGCATGCAGTATTTTAACATCAATAAACAAAAGAAAATGTAGGCAGATAGATTATAGGTATACATATCCACTCCATAAGACAACTAGTGATCACTACTCCGTAGTAGGAATGATGACATGTTTTATAGGAACAATTGACGGTATTACCTCCAACCAGTGTCCTGATTCCTTCTCAGAAACAGCTAGGCGGCGAGACCGAGCTTTTCGGTACTACAAGAATCTAAAAGTTGTAAGTGAACACTTCGCTTCAATTGTATATTCAAAAACTTTCTTGAAATATTACGTAATAATTATTACGGAGAGAGATTTGTTTAATTTATTGGTCAGAGACCACTATGAAATGTCGGAACGTTCTAGCCAAACCTCACCAATCGAACGATCTTACATACAAACTCCAAGACAATTTTATAAAGTTCCTTTTTTCACACCGGCGCGATTGAGAATCGAACTCAGGCCTCTTGACTTGGAAAGCATATCATCAATCAGTCATCCTTGATTCCATTCTATTACATATTCAATGGTTGATGTTTTCGCCAAATAACATGACTCCTTAATTCAACGTCTACGCATCACCCCATTGTCTACTTAATCTCGTCTCGGTTTGTATTTTTACGACATATCTGTCAGACAGCCAGCATTCGATGGCAGCCAATCTAACTTTGTCGGGACTACCAACACATTTATAGCTTTTGTATGATGTTGCTGGTCGTAAGAAAATTGGGATTAATATTAAACGACTGTATTTCGATAATATTTTGAAGAAGTTTTCTTACTTTGATCACAATAAAAAATGGAAGTTTTTAAAACCAAGAAACTTCAATGGAAAAATTACTTAAAATAGCTTAGAAATTTTTTAAATATTCATGAATGTCAGAATGAGGTGCATTATGAAATAAAGTGTACATTCTTTTGTTAATGTAAAAAGGAAAATCTGTAATAGAAACATTTTTTATCTCCTAATATTTCTTTTTATTACGCTAAGAATTACATGGCCTTTACGGTTCAATATTACTCCGTGGATACACTTATTAATTCTAGTTATATGAGAATAAAAGCGGAGAGCTTATAAAGAAAATAACATGAAGATACAACACACATTCGTAGACCATAAAATAAATTACTATTCCTTTTAGATACAGAAGAAAAATTGTAATGATAAAACTACAAGTTAAAAAGTTGATGTTGGAGGAATATTTTTATACAATGTACAAGTACAAAGAATAAACTTATTATAAACGTTCAATAAATCGCTTACAAATATGCATATTCTCTCGCTATATTCAATGTAGATTGCTCACTAAATATTGTAGTTTTTAAACCTTCACGACATGTATCTTACAATCCTGACAAAAGGGACTATGTCGTGTCGATATTGTAAGGCTAACACCTTTTTTATTCCGACTTTTTACCGGATTGCACCGATCGTGGTCACGGACAGACTGATCAGGATGAGTGTCGGCTTCGTAGTGTGCGGTTTCCGGCATCTACCCGCACACAAGTTGTAACATTTTTCTAAGATGTGTTATTGAAGATATGTAAGCGTCACTTGTTTGGTTTCAAAGATTTCATTTTTTGGTGTGTCTTCACAAATTATTTTTTATCGTTATTTCATACATTTTGACGTAAGCGAGCAACATATTTCAGTAAGTCGCTCTTAGATTTTCTTCATTAGCTTATTTTTAGTAATTCTTACTATATCTGAACTATCTAGACAGCAATTTGTATAATAAAATATACATTTCCTTTCCAAATGTATTAATTTAGTAAGTTTCTAAACAGTCCGAATTTTTCGAGTGCCTACAACACAGTACAGATACAACTTATTTTAAGTTTTTAATGAAATATCCTTCGGCGAGGCTGATCTCGCGAGCGAAAGAATAATTTAGTAAGCTTTGTAAAATCATTGCAAAACCTTGACAAAAGATTAAATCATGTCAAGTCTTTAACCCTTACTCTTGCAAGCAGCTACCGTTATTACTACGAGTGGTTGTTATGTACCGTGTACCTTCTTTATGTACAGAAATACATAAATGAGCAAAATAATAAATAATTCAAGCTACAACTTATTATGTATAAAATTAATAGCTTCCTCTGTAAAGATGTCAAAGATTTTAATCGATTTTAACATAAAATGAATAATTTTTTTAATGCAACTATTTTTACCATTAACTATTGTAAGCTTTAAAATGAATACATACATAATATTTTTATTTATCATATAAATGACAGTCAAACGTCATTGTTAGAATGGAAATGGAAAAAGTCGTGTACAGAGTATTTTTTATGAAGAGTGGACTATGTTTTTACAGTGATAAATAGATTTCTATAGTTATATTTACCAATTATAAAGTGCTATTAAAAATAATCCCCTTTATTTATAAATGGATATAAACCGAAGCAGTCGTGAGATTTTTGGTGTTCTGTATTAAAAGGCAAATACTAATACATTTCATCAACATAAATATATTAGGTATTATTTAATGTTTTAAAATAATATATAGTTTCTATTGCATTAATCGGTAAGTTCAAATGGATATGTGTCCAAATGAATATCTTGTAATTGTAACTAGACTTAACTAAGCAAAATTTGACTTTGAATTTGGACTGACTCGATCAATAACGAAGTTGTAAAAACAATACTACTGGAACATTTTCGTTTGAATATAAGAATACGTATCCAATTCCAAGTGAATAAAAAAGTACAATCCAGAAAAAATGACAAATGTACCTATAAAGAAAGCTGGCAATAAAGTCAATATATAAAAAGTATAAAACTGTTTGTAGGTATTTATATCCGTGAAACAACACGCAAGCAATAAACGAGATTGAGTTTTTTGACTACAATCAGATTACGATCGTTCTTTCTCTTGGTTGTTTGTCAATACGAGACATGCGATCACGCTTGACATTTTTAACCCCCGATGGAAAAGAGAGGTGTTATATTTTACTGTTTGTCTGTGTATTTAACTCACTGCGAACGTTGGACAAAGACTGATCCGCGCTACAGTCTATGAGAGCTTATCGCGTGTAAAAAATCATGCATAGGTTATATTGTATCTTGGATAAGCCAGCAACTACTTGATCTCGAACTAGATGATACCAATTTTTATAACGGTTGTTGTTGAGGGTAACATTTCATGTTCAACTCGCCTCGTATCAGGAGTGCCAGCGGATCCCTTGTTTTGTAAGATATTATTTATTCCCGTTTTTATTCCCGAATCTTCGGTACACAATCAAAAGTTTCTCTCTGCCTCTATCTCAATCAAACTTTTTTAAATGTCCCGCCATTTCGCGGCCCCTCTGCATGTCATATTTCCTCGTTTTTTCCGCTAGCAATAATTTCGCTTTGCGTTATCGCATTTTTATTTTGCGATATAATACTTTTATTGGAGATTTCAAAAAGTTTTTGTGATGATAGGTTGTGTATCTCTTATGATATAAGTATATATAATATCATATTATCTGTAAGTAGTATAGCCATTTTCGGCATAATTTAGATCATGTAATGATGGTGTCCCAACAAGTGACGATCAAATAATACAATTTTATAATAAGGGTATTTTTTTACAAAATGAGCTACAAATATGGTTGCGAAATTATGAAAGGTTCAAAAGTTATTTGGACTTTTCTATTTTTTTTAAGAAACTACAACCTGGGCGAAGGTCATTTTTTCTTAAAAATCAGGAAGTTTCGGGCTTGTTTTTTTTTCAAAATTATGCTGCAGGAGGTACCTTTGAAAAATATTTAATCCACGACCACAGTTGCCTCATTTAAAAAAATATAAAAGTCCAAATTACTTTTAAATCATCCTCCATCATAACAACTGTATGACCATTCATTTGACAAGGTCCCTATCAAATGACATTATTCGATCGTTACTTTTTGGAACATTCTTTTACGTATGTATATGTGTATGTAACATATTCACATTCTATCGAAGCACGGTCTGGAAACTTGAAATTTTGTAGTTTCATAATATATATAGTGTAACAAGCTCCTGCTAAGAAGGTATTTTAGGGAATCATTCTCTAAGGGGTTCAATATTCACTTGTTTAAGTGAAGCGTACTATACACCTGCAAACAAAAGAACAAGTGCTTATCGTTGTTTACCCTCGTTGGAAAAAAGGAATGATATAAGTCTGACGCCGGTGTCTATGAGTCTGTCTGTGCATTTAACTGTGACATCGTAGCTACCGAACGGATTAACCGATGTTCGTGCGGTTTTATTTTGTTTGAATGCTGAATTCGTTGCAAATGTTTTTAACGAGCCATGTTCAGAGTATTAGGTCTGAATTTTATATATAAAGACATCTCACGTAATATACAGAAAAAAACATTGAATTTGATCTCTGTTGGCAACCAAAAGTTTCATTACGACCAATATAGAATATTATTGAAAAAACGTCACATTAAAGTTTAATAAAAAATTTAAAAAAATCTCAACGCAAAAAGATTTAGCAAGTACTCTCAAAACGTGATAAATAATGATATTTATATATATATTTATAGATAAATAATTATATTTCACTATTATCTGCCCTCTGGAAAATTCGTATTGTAACAGTTGAGTTATCAAATTAATGAATGCATCGGGGACGGCTAAGAGTTCTCATAATATTGTTTTTTCTTTTTTTTTTCTTCATGGCATGGCGCACAGATTAGCGCATTTGCCAATGTCACGTATTAATAAGTGGAATCGTCATGAAGCACGATCGAAGTAAATTCGTTTTTCTTCTATTTGTAAAACTCCTCCAGCAAAGTGATAGTACGCTGTACTGAAGTTATAAAGGACTTCTTGGCAGAGCGCGAGAACTTCAGCTACACATGTTTATTTAGACTTACTCCATTCTTTTCACTTACACAGAACTTTAAAAAACAATATACTATCACTTTTGTACCTTAAAACTCTCAAAAATGTAGAAAATAGGAAATCTAATTAAAATGACAACCTCACTTCTCGCGTTCTCGCCAAAAAGTCCATTGTGTTCTTCTGTTTTTACAACGGTTGACGCATTCGATAATTTCGACCAAATCTATAGCTGAGAACATTTTCAAAACCTGGCAATTGTCGAATAAAAAATAAAACACATGTAGATTGGTTCATTCTAAGGCTACGATGTCATAGTCAAACATAAAAAAAGACAAATAGATGACTGCTTCAAATTTATAACAAAATTAAAAAAAATAATATATGCGGTATGGAATTATTCCTGAAACAGAAATTAAAGAAAAAAATTAATAATCAAAAAGAGAATATTACTATTAATTTCAAAGCATTTTAATTTTAAATACTACAATGAATAGACTGCAATTATGTTCGTGAGAAACATTAATGCAGTAGATATAAAGAACACTCGATTAGAACAGTTTCATCATTATGACCACGATCATCGCCTCTTAACACATTAATTGACTTCTATACCAGATGATCCATGCATGCTGATCATCAATCTTACACTAATATAAGTCTCCTTAAGATCTATGAACAAAACAATGCAATTTCGACCATAACAACCTTTTAATATGGTTCAAATATAAAAGCATTTTTATGTTTTATAAGATTTTTGATATTTGAATACATCGGTCGCGAGCCGTTAATTGTTAAATACGTTTAACATCCGTTCGCGCGCGCAGTGTCAACGACCATTATCGTCCAATGAGCGATAGTGTTCTCTTTTTAAATTTGAAATTCAATCGATTCGAAAATGATAAACAAGTTTCTTACAATTTGCACTTTGAAAGAATGAGTGATGAAAGACTGACGAAGTCTGCAGACCGAAAGCGAGTGGTAAAAGAAGCTAAGGAAGATTAAGGCTGACTTATGAAGATCATATAACCAGAGTGTTTGCCAACGGAAATGTCAAAAGAGAATAATGAGAGTTGAGGAAGCGGAAGAAGTATGTAAGGCACGCGACGCTTGGCGCTCCTTCGTCTCTGACTACCCCGTTAGAGATACAGCGTGACGATATGTATGTATGTATGTATAAAAAAGTTAGTTCGAATAATTAGTACTTACAGTTTGATTAAATTAGAAAACATAATACTTAAAGCGTCTAATATAATATCATTAATATCTAAGTTACTGGTATTTAAAAAACCCTAAAACTGTTCGCCATTAACAGTAATATGCCGAAAAGAAAAAAAAAATTTCCCAAATAACTATGCAAGTTAAAACAAATTTATGTATGAATGTGTGCACTTTTTTGAAAGTCTAGGCTTAACAGTGTAACTTATCTTTATTAGATTTTCTTCATTACATTCTTACATTCTTCATTACATTACCATGTATAATGAATAGGACTTAAGGCGACGCATTAGAAATTTTGACGGCAGGGATCTCAATGTTTCAAGTGACTACAAAACGTATGAGTGATATTTAGTAACCTAATTTTCCATTTCATTGACTTTATTTTGACAGTTGCGATACACGATTGGTTAACTTATGTAACACAAAAAAAATATCAAAGAAACCTCCCAAAGAGATTTACATTTTTAGAAGCAACGGGACCAAGTTATGATTATAAATTTTTTGTATAGTTTTAATCTAAACATATTCTTTAAAATGTCAGTTGGATTATTAAAAATTAATTATAGTTTTCAAAATAAACGCAAGTAACTACTTTTCGTATTTTTCGTAAGCTAGCGCGCTCACTTTTGCATACTGCCCCCTTATTCACAACGCTTCGAAAACTTTCCGTGGCGGAAAGGGCCGATCGTCGGAAAGCATAAATTCAATCCGACGGATTGGAAAATGCTATTCACAAACTTTATCGGAATCTCATCGGAAAGGACTTTACGAACCCGAAAGAAAATGCATTTATGAACCATGTTACAAAATGGTAGAAATCGTTTTCGTTTTGGTAGAAAATATTAGTGTGGTTTAAACGTATCACATTTTGACAATCACAATGTATTCGTTAATAGATCATAAATAATAATTATGGATCGAAATTACTTAGTATTTTTTAAGATTAAACAGTTTTTGTAAATATTTTACTTACATTCGAAGAACTAAACGGGCTTTATAAATAATAATTATACTGTCTGTGCTTATCATCTGTACGTTCAACAAGTTCAAATAAATTATACTAGATGTCGCTTAGTAAAAATTAATATAACTACGATAGAAAATACAATAGCGTTTTTATTTTTGATTGTTGTTGTTTCTAAAAATACTTCAAAGAACGTTTAGCTATGGATTGCGTAGCTAATAAAATATGTTATAAAAATATAAGGCAAATTAATCCTTAGGCACGTATTTAAAAAGGGCACGAAATTTGTCTAGAAGTCTAGATTACATATGCGCACGCAACTTGTCATCGATTATACACTACATAAATATATGAGAACCGACGTCTTGGTGATGCAAGTGCCCCAACATGATACAAATTATTAGCGTTATCCTTTCCTTATAATTTAAATGCAATCTAAGTAGTAATCGACAATAATTGTTTGCCAAAATTATTAATTTAGTTGTCTCGGAAACGTTTTCGACACTAAAAAGTTGTCGGAAGCATCCGAAGGTTTCATCCCGAAATGAACTGTCAAATCATTTCGTTTCGGAAAAGTTTCGGATTTGTGAATTGCGTTTAGACAAAATCATCGGAAAGTTTCCTGTCGGATACGGAAAGTCGAGTTTCCAACGTTTGTGAATAACCCCGCAGAGGTCTACTTTGGATTAAATTAATGTTTATCAATGCATCGCCTTAAAAAAATTGTATACGGAATTGTTATATAAACATGCAATCAATTATTTTAAATTAGTATTGTTTTTTAAAGCACAACGAATAACGAATAATTATTTTAAGGATTCATTATTTTTTCTGGTATTTTTTTATATTTGTTTAATATTTTTAATGTAGGTAACATTTTAAAGTAAGGCATTATGTTTTTTAGTTATTCATAGCATATCTGTTGTTACCAAATTTTTATTTTTATCAGTTTTAAAACGTTCTTGAACACATCCCAATACTTATTGGCATATTATGTTTAAGAATTTAATTAATATACGAAGATATTCTATTCTAAACTTAGTTTTGTGTTAAAATCTTGATTTATGTGTTAAATTAATATAATATATCATAGATGTCATGTTGCACAATAGCAGTCAGACCTCAATCTGTTGTTACAAAAAGTAATCTTGAAACTTCAATACAATAGTAGGCGCTTTATCCTAACAAAATATGGGAATAACTAAAGACTCTCGAACGTAAATGTCGAGAATAGCATAAAACGAACAAATGTTAGGAAGCGTTTTAAATAGTACATTAACATGTGTAATTGATTGTAGAACACGGGAGTAAAATACCATTTTTACGGTGAGGCGTTATTTTGAGTCCAGAGCGGGGCGAAGGATTTTAGAGCAGAATCCCGAACGCAGTGAGGGATTTTGAAGTGGAATCCTGAGCACAGAGGGGGATTCAATGTATAACACGTCGCCCGAGGTAAAAAAATAATTTTATTGCAGTGATACACTCTACTTTTAATTCCCCTCTATGATAAAAATAAATGAGAGACGCTATTCGATATGTAAAAGTACAAAGAAATTTTATATTTTTAATTTTATAATTTCTTTTATTGTCTAGCGCGCGGTTAGCGCCATAATAATCAGCCAGTAACATTTTTCATACAATATTTTCATTTGATCAATTTGTGTTCCTTATTAAAACTCATTTCTGGCCTTATCGGGGAACCAATCATCATCTTTCGAATAGATAGAATGAAAATACTATTTGTATATAATTACATACTATGTCTTTAAAGTTATTGTAGTACTACGGATATAAATTTTTATTTGAATAATAATAATAATAGAAAAATTATAAAAAATAATAATAAAAAAATTACTTCGTGCGTTCGAAGCGTATAAAGCCATACACAAAGATATTTCAGCTGTTATCGACTAAGTTGAAATTTGTCACAGAGACGTAAACTGGTAACCCAAGATCAGTAACGAGAAACGAAAAATTAAATAATAACAATTTAGAAATTATAATTTAATTTGTCTTGTATTTTATCTTTAATTGCTACGAAACACTAACGTTCGACTCACTCTTTTTATTCTGTGTATAGGCTGGTTTTAAATTACTAATTTTAGTATTTAGTACCTGGCCGATCGAGCATTGCTTGGTGTCTTTTAGGTTTGATAGTACTTACATTAAAAACATATTGTATAGATTCAGGTGTTACTTTGCGGAAGTCCATCGCATGTGATAAATTCCTAAAATCTTTAGCTATCTTCCGCTCAAACTCTAAAAATCACCAATTGACGCGTGTTTCGCCTCTCAACGAAGCATCCTCAGGATATACCAGAGATAGAATTCGGCCACCTAACCAGCACCGAATAAATTTATAATATTCGGTGAGGATGCTTCGTTGAGAGGCGAAACACGTGTCGATTGGTGATTTTTAGAGTTTGAGCGGAAGATAGCTAAAGATTTTAGAAATTTATCACATTAAAAACATAAACTTACATTACTTACATTAAAAATCCAAAAAAAGTCGAAAAAAAAGATTCGAACTCGCGCATTTCGGCGCTTCTAGACGTACGCTCTAGGCAGTGTGCTATTGAGAAGGCAAACTGTTGCGAAATAACCAATTATATTTCACATCTTCTGAGGAACTATTAGGAGTACTGCTCGCTGCTGAATTGCATTACCGTACGTCACGCATTCGACTGTCCTATCCCCACCACCTTGATGGATAGCTGTCTACAACCATGTATTTATTACGACATTTCCTACCACGCACGGCAATTTTATGGAAACAGCTTATAGCAGTGGTATTCCCGGACCCTTACGACTTAGGGACCTTCAAGAAACGAGCCTACCCTTTCCTTGAAAGCCGTCAACACACCCGTGATTCCCCGGACTTTGCGGGTGTCCATGGGCGGTGGTAATCACTTTCCATCAGGTGACTCGCTTGCTCGTTTGCCCCCTCCGCCATAAAAAAAAACTTACCAAAAATATTTCGCGTGCACACATGGAGAAAACGAATTTTCCCAAAATTGAGACCTAGCTAGATCGATTCTTCATAAATTCCTATATTGTAAATTTCATCGAAACCGATATAGTCGTTTTCATCGAATATTGCTCGTATAATACAGGACATTATTTAAAAAATTCTTAAAACTTTCAATAACATCACTTACATTGTGAGAATGTGACTTATCGAGAACAAATAGTACCCCTTGCGGTCCTTTAAACCTCTATTATTTTCACCGGATCCAAACAATCGTGTTACAAAAGGACAGAACGAAGGCGACTTTTAATTCATAAGAATTGAATCACGCCATTGAAATTAGTGGATGCAGTCGGTGAATGCGTCTGTTTATATTGTAACGTAATTTATGATCTTTATGAATTTAGCTGCACATACAGGCTGTATTTTATATGAATATACGAAGACACTTTTTATATACAATCAAGTGAGAACTATCGATTTTTTTTTTAAATTTCGTAATACTTATATTATATTTTCAGTTGATCGATTACATAGTTTACATATATCTTAGACATTAGACAACGTAGACAGCGAGAATAGAGTGCCAAACTTTTTCATTTTATTAACCCTCGATGGAAAAAAGGGGTAATAAAGGGGTGCTGCAGATTAGTCACTGTTTGTCTATGGCATCGAAGCTATTGAATGGAAGAACGGATTTGCATGCGGTTTCAAGCAGCACATTTTGGAAATGTATAAAAATGTGTACATGAATATGTTTTTACGGGACTTCAATTATTAATTATTTTATAACATAACGTATAAGTTAAAATAAAAAATGTAATTTGTAAGTAAAATATAAATAAAAAAATAATGAAATACAATTTTTAATTACTTTTTTGCTTTAGTTTTTAATTATTTTTATACATAAAGTTCTATTACCAATGTAAAATAATTTATAAAATTAAAGAAAATACTAATCAATCAATTGCATACATTTCTCATTTTTTAGTTAAACAAATTAAAAAATTAATTAAAAAACACCTACATTCGATTTTCATATGGAACAGCCTGTATATAATTAAATACTAACAAGTAGTTTCTAAGCAAGTTTACTAACAATACTAATCACCATTTACAATGTAACACGAATGAGTTACGGAATAAATAGGCCTCTACACATGTATATATCAATAAATAAATTAAAATAACACTTTGTGTAACTCCAAAATAAGAATTACACTTGTGTAATAATCACATAACACACCGGGAAATTCCCATTAAAACCCAAGGCAAAGATCACCCATTCAATTTTTTTTTAATTTTTCAAAATTTTACCACCTTAACGAAGTCGTAGGCACAGTTGTTAATATAATAATATTCTGAAATTTCTAATACTCAGTTTATTAAAAAGTTTAGTCATAATATATATTTCAATGCGTAAAATGTCGCCTCATATAAAACTGACCATTCAAGGAAGCATTGCGTACCCAGGCGCGTGTTGTCGCCTACGCATGGTATGTGGTTTAAGGATTGGCACTGATATTTTTTATTATAATTTTTATATATAAAAGCATACTAACCAATACGTATATTGATGCATCGATGCCAACTTTATTGAGGCCTGGATACGCCTAAAACAGAAAAAGTGAGATGAATGCGTTGGAAATGCGATCTCTCAGAAATATGTGCGATCTTACTCTCGCAGACAAATATGCAATGCGATATGTAATTTGGCAGATATGGATGAGCATGCATCTTCACTCTGTATCCTCAACGGAGTAGTCAGAGAGGTCGGAGCGCCAAGCGTTGCGGTCCTTACATACTTCTTCCTCTTCCATCTATCGATGAATATATTATTGTAAAAATAAAGAAAGAGCTGCTGAAAGTGGAAGGAAGTATAGTAGCAGCCAAAGAAGAGAAAGGCCGACTTACAAGAATAGTCATAGCTATAGCAAGAAGAATGCCCAAAGAAAATGGATGGTCCGTTGGCGCAGTGGCATAGGCATCGGCTTTCCAAGCTAGGGTACCGGGTTCGATCCCCGGTCAGGTCAATTTAGGAAACGAACTTTTCTAAATTGGCTTGGAGTCTGGGTGTTACTGGGAGCTCTCCTAGAGTTCGTTGTGTGGTACCCATAGTACAAGCTTACTGCTTAGCTTGGGGTCACACAATCTGTGTAATTGTGTGGAATATTAAAAAGAATATTTTAAAAAAATAGCCATAGTGTTGTACTGAAAAATCAAAAGTACTCACCGACCTTGACGAAATTATGTTAAAAGAAAGATAAGGTTTCAGGAACCGAAGGACGCAAGGACCGCGATTCTTGGCGCTCCATTCTCACTGTCTACCTCATTAGAAATACAGCGTGAGGATATACACATACTCCTATGTATAATATATAATATAATATATAACATTCTCAGACATTTCACACAGCGCCATCTAGTCTCAAAGTAAGCAGCACAGCACTTGTGTTATGGGCAGTAGACAACTGATATACTACTTATATACTTTTCTTTTATAAATAAATACATATAATACATAGACACCCAGACTCGGGGTGGGAATCAAATCCGTAACCCCCGTTTGCTTTCCGACGTGCTTAACAGTTGCGCTACGGAGGTCGTCTATCGTCTATGTGTGTATTATATCTGTATATATATTGTCGTCTATATATATATTGTATCTGTAAATGTACTGCACATACAAAATACTTTGACGCTACTATTTTGTAGAGATAACAGCAGGAGTCACTCAATATTAATTTCACTAAATCACCCATCCAGTAGACGACCGTGCATAACGTAGCTTAATCTTAGTGCTCGTATTTTTTTTATATCCAAAACGTAAAATTAATACGTAATTATATACCAATGGCGCATTCCAGTTATCTCCTAAATTATAATTTTATTAGTAGAGCGGTGGATAGTGCATCTGTCTTTGAAGTGGAAGACCCGGAGTTCAATTCCCAATTTATGAAACAGAATTTACTAAGTTGTCTTATACTCTGTGGTCTATACTCGCGATATTTTTTACTATCTCCTACTATATCTACTATATATATATATATACTATATATATATACTATATATATATATATATATATATACTATATATATATATCTACTATATGACTACCTCCGTGGCGCAACGGTTTAATGCGTCGGAAAGTAAACGGGGGTTGCGGGTTCGATTCCCGTCCCGAGTCTGGGTGTTTATGTATAATATGTATTTATTTACAAAAGAAAGGTATATAAGTAGTACATCAGTTGTCTAGTACCCATAACACAAGCGCTGTGCTGCTTACTTTGGGACTAGATGGCGCTGTGTGAAATGTCTAAGTTTATTATTATTATATATATATATATATATATATCTACACTAATATACTAGTTACTAGTACAATGAGTACTACAAAGAGATAAAATTTAATTGTTTGTTTGTAATAGATAAAGTGACGAACTACTCAACCGATTTCAAAAATTCTTTCACCTGTAGAAAGCTACATTATCAGCAAGTAAGTTTTTTTTTTTTCAAAAAATGTCTATCCGTGCGAAGCCGGGGCGAGTGGCTAGTATAATATGATAAGGCATGAAAGAATGAGTTATGAAGTACTGATGACGAAAATATATAGAGCGAAAGTAAGTGGTAAAAGCCAAGGAAGACCAAGGCTGACTTATGAAGATCAAATAGCCAGAGTGTTAGCTGACGTAAATATCAAAAGCACTCGCATACCTAGGAGAAAGTGTGTGAGGAGAATGATGAGATTTGTCGAAGCAAAAGAAGTATGTAAGGACCGCGACGCTTTGTGCTCGGTCCTCTCTGGCATCCTCGTTAGGGATACAGCGTGAACATATGTATGTATGTATTTATTTTATTATGGATGCTTGGAACTCCATTGCTTCTGACTACCCCGTTGGGGATACAAAGTGAGGACAGGAAGTATCTATTATATAATGTACAAGCTGTGCCAGCGTCTCCACTCGGGTGGACTACAGAATTATTATTTAGGTTTTTTTACAAATAAAAGCAAAATTTTACATAGATATGTTATATATGAGATAAATAAGAGTCGCCTGTCGGTTATTTTAAAGACAGAAATGCTTATTCTGGGTGACCATTTAAAGATAAACATATGTTATCGCGGGTATTTTGTAAGTCTTTAATTTGATATTATGGTTTACTCAGCGTAAGATATTTAAGTGCCCCAAAGCGTTTTTTTTTCGCCTTGATTCATCATTATCGTCACTGCTAATTTCGTAAGTTACTTTATGTACAAAATATATACTGTATCGAGGTCAGATAACATAGCTAAGAATTAAAAAAAACATGTAAATCAGGTAAGTGGTTCTCACGTGAAAATAACATGAACGGATAGACAGACTGGGGTATGTTGAGTTTTACAATATGTGTAGATATACCTACGTTTGTATCTCTGAATAATAAAAAATCAGTAATCCGCGTTTGTCTGTGTATTTGCTTATGATTTCTAAGTTTGAATTCAATGAGGTTTTTGATATAGTTTAGAGTTTAGAGCATTTAAATGTGTATTATATTGACACTACTAAAGAACGAAGAAGAACTGAAGTAGATTTGACATTAAAAACACCTTGTAATTTACCTGAATAAATTAATTTTACTTTGACTTTGACATTTAGTCTGGAGAAGTTGAGAAATAATAATGTCTCGTCACCGTGAGAAACCGGGGCGAGTCGATAGCATATTATGTATTAGTACTTAGCTAAACTTAATTACACACAAATTGCAATAGTAAAAGTTTATACTGTAGATCGGCGAGCTTATCTTTGTCAGAGATATTATATATTGTGTATAGTCGCAGTCAATACTTGTCGTACAAGGCAAATTACAAAAAATGTTGAGTAAATATTATTATGCTTAAAATATAATTTCACAACCCTAAATCCCAACCATTGGTATATATCATCTGTGTAACGTATTCTGCGCTATTTTTAACCTTCCACTACACGCTTTGATCCACAGGCTATTGTGAGAAAGTTAACAATATGGGACCACTACTGATGCTGATCGTTCATGTGTGAGTTATAATTACATACTATTGTAATGAAATTAATACAAAAGAGTATAAAATAATTATACTTTACTAATCAAATCTTAAGTACAAAATAACTTCATTAATATGATACAAATAATTTTACAGTTACTGAATTCGATGTCAATCAAACTAGCAGACTGTGGTTGTTCATTTACAAGCTTAATTATATAAGTATTGTAGACGAACATAAACACATACATACATATCCTCACGCTGTATCCCTAACGGGGTAGTCAGACATACATAGACTGTATTTTCCGTTATTGTTATTAATTTACAATAACTGTCAATTTTAATTGTTAAAAGTCTCTAGATGAGTCGCTGAAAAGTCTTCTACCTGTCAATGAAAGTTCCGTCAAAATTGGTTTACTATTTACGTAGATTAGCCCGGAAAAACAAATAGACAGATAGACAAAGATTTGTAAAACGCGTGTTTGAATATTGGTAACGTGCAAATAACTAAATGAGTTTAGGAAAAGCCTTAATTTCAAATTTACAGACAGACATTTCGCTGTATTCGTTTGTATAGATTTATATACAAAATGAAACATATTATTATGTATGTATCTTGTATCTGTTTTTGTCTTAATTGTACCTAAAACACTTCAAGTTATGTCATCAACACCCTAATCACTGCGCCACAGAGGCATTTGTAAAGCTCCAATGAAATATTTTTTCGTTTTATTCATATAAATATCTGTGGTAAGTCGTTGACTCTGTTGCATTCATAATAAATTCGAAATAAACGGATTGAAGTTACTTCGCCGTGGCTCGGTAAGGCTTTATTCGCGTTGTAAATCATAAATCAATTCGTTAAAACGAGCCTTCACCTTTATTGTGGAAACTAAATCTGTCACCGCCTCTAATCCTTTAAGACTTTTCTTATATCTCTCTTTCGGTATATGTAAAATATACAGATAAATCATAACCTAAAATATTAGTTTTTGCCCCAGAAGAAAGGTATTTTTTTTCTGATTTTATTATGTAGTACGTATTATGTATGTTAGTTCGTTTGGCTCATCCTATAGCCTAAAAATCTTCATGGATTTTTATAAATAAGTGTCATTAGAGTATCTTAATCGTAGGAGTGCTATATATAATTTTTACGAGACTATTTCACGGAGAAAACTGTATTTAATAAATATTACTAATTCGAACCGGAAACAAAACTTCTATTAAAAAAAAAACTTACCTACATATCTATTTTATAAAGTTTACTGCGGAGTTTTTTTTCTATCTAAATAAAGAAGTCGTTTCATAATGTTTATGGTGTTACAGTATTGTATTAATAATGCAATAACAATAATTTTCATTCAATTTACAACTTATTGTCAATGCTCACAATTATTTTAGATTTTTCTGGATGATACTTTGGAGATAACGTGGGCAGACAGCAAATTGAAACTTACATTATTAGGCCGTCTTCAAAAAGTCTTACAGTAACTACAAAGTAACGTGCTATGCATTATTATAATAATTAGAGATTAAAAAGTTAATTTTTATCTCGCATGTAAAATTTTTTCATATACTATACAATTCTATTCCACTGTTTATATTTGGATCGTCACAATTCGTCACCATCACAACTTTCAATGTCGATCCTCGAGTCACATAATAGGCTTTTTGTAATTTTATTAATACAATCCATCATCTGAATATCACGGGATGAATATGTTAGAGCGATGACAAATTATTTCTTCTACTATCGTCCCGATTAAGACGTTGATAGTTTCACAGTCGTAAACGCTGGAGATGATATGTCGGTGAAAAGATCTTGTTGTGGGCGGAATCAAACCGATGATGAAAGGAGTGAATGCATAAAGTAATTTATAAGTCATTCAATTTAGAAATATTCGTAAATCCTAGTTAAGTCCCATATCTAAATGCTGGCAATCGAGTTTCATAATAGAAATTAATTTTCGGTTGATAACAATAGCAAGTATGCGCAGTAAAATATATCGTTTTGTAGTGAAAGTCCAGTATAATTGAGTTTTGAATAACCTAATACACAATTTAGGGTACTCTACGTAAAACAGAAAACGGAACGTTTGTCAGATCACAGAATAACATTGTAATGAAACATAAACAAAATAATTATATCTGATACCTAAAAGATACCTGACTTTTTTTAATACATGAAACATGTTTAATGATTTTGTTTTAAAATATGTCTGTTTGTTGCAGTTAATTTTCTCAGAACCTTGCATAGGTTCTGGGAAAATTGTCGAAATTTTGCAATTTTGAAATTTAAAGCTTTATAATATCGGAAATAAAGAGCAGTCTAGTCGAAGACTTGAAATCAATCATATCCTTCCTTTTATCTCAATTAGTTATTTAATTAGTTATACAATTAGTTATGCCTCTGTGGTCTGGTAGGAGAAAGCCCACCAGAAGACTGTGATAGATAGGCTAGGTGGCTTACAAAGAACCGCCTGTCTATTAGCAATCGGAGTCATGTCGACCTTGCTGGGTGCGGCGCTAAATGCTTTACTGAGCCTACCGCCCCTTCACTTGTCTATGTTAAAGGAGGCGAGGAGCAGTATTCACAAATTATCCGCCCAGACCGGAACGAAATGGCTATCGCAGAAACTGAGATCTTTTCAAGACTCAGTAACGAATATTCCGATTCTGAGTATGTCAACTGACGTTATGCTCCCGCGGTGTACCTTCGAAAAAGATTTTATAGTAGAGATGCCTTCCAGGGATGACTGGCTTCAAGGAAGAATGACCTGGAAACCTGGCGGTCTACTTAGGTACACCGATGGCTCAAAATGGGACAACGACGTAGGATGTGGAATTTATGGAGAGCGCCCAAATTTCAAGAGGAGCCTGAATCTTGGAAGGTACGCCTCCATTTTCCAGGCTTAAATGTTCGCCATTATTGAACGTGCGGACATTAACGTTAGAAAGCACTACGGAAATCAAATTATATACATACATTCGGATAGTCAGGCAGCTCTTTTGGCATTGGCCTCGAATATAATCACATCGAGGCTAGTTAATAACTGCGTGACTAATTTAAATACTCTGGGAAATAAAAACAGAGTGATTCTAAGATGGGTTCTTGTCCATGCGGGCATCGTAGGCAATGAAAATGCCGACGAACTCGCAAAGACCGGCACCAAACTGACATTTATTGCTCCAGAACCTTTTTGTGGTATCCCCAAAAGCCAGGCTCAACTGGTTTTGTGGAAATCCTGCTTCAAAGCGTCTTGCGAGTATTGGAAGAATATTCCGGGCCAGGAGCATTCCAAGGCCCTAATGAAGCCACATAATTGTAAAATGGCTTCTAGTGTCACGGCAATGAGCCGGAGCAACTTACGTATCTTGGTTAGAGCACTTATTGGGCATTGTTACTTAAATAAGCACATGTTTAGTATGGGGCTCTCCGACACAAGAATGTGCCGGTACTGCCAGGAAGCGGATGAAACGCCTATGCACATTTTGTGTGACTGAGGACCACTGATGCGCACTCGTCGATCCTGCCTCAGGTTCAGAAAAAGAGATAGATAGATAGACACAATGAAACTGTAACAGTTTGGTTTCTGTTACTTGCCTGCGGAACTCTGAAAAACTTGAGCTTACAATGCAAGGGTATCAAAATACATTCTATTAGAGCATAAACTTCGAGCATCCTAATTCTAGTAACGCCAATAACAAAAGGTCTTACAAAAACGCTGATGATTGACTTCCTTTGCGTGGGATGTATAGGATTAAATTAACAAGATTAGATTGGACTTAATGGCTGTGAGACGAGTGAGGCGTCGATTGTAATAATTAGTGAGTCACCTATATTGGGATCATGGGATGTTTAGTAGACAGTTAGAACACGTTATTATATTTGTTGGATGACGACAATCATAGAATCATGCTGTTGAAGGATTCAGAATACTCATATTTCTTAATCGTTTCAAATATTATGACATAACAAATGAAGTGACCAAAAAGAGTTGTGTTTAATTTACATGCTGTAGCTACTTAAGACCTTAGCCTGTCAAGAATTACCCTAAGTTCTTCATTAGAAAGAACATCCAAAGTGGTATCGGCAGGTTCCTACCGAATCTGGTTAGACAGCCAGAGGAGTCCGGGTGGTGGAGGTGAGTGTTGATGCGTATCTTAATGGAGCTTCTTAAACCGACTCCTGGGTCGCTAGTCTCAGGTACTGCTCGGGGCTTCTCTGCTGGCACGCGCGCGCGATGAACCCAGCACCTGCAAGGTGAGTCCATGGAATGCTGAGAAATTCGTCTCTCTCTGATTATAACTGATATGTATGAACTTCGTCAAAGTAAACCAGTCCCTTATAAAGCTCTACTCAAACTGAGGCAAATGCCGCACGGGACGGGAGATGGCAACTCGCGCAATTCGATCGCTCGTTTAAATGTTTACATTGAGGCGACTTCCCATGAGTCACTATTTTTGGTTCTTCAATGAAGAAACATGTTTTTTAATTATGAAGAGAAGTCATGCTGTTGTAGCGATAGTTGAAGAAGACTATCAAAATGGCAAAATGGCCCACAAAGTAAATGGTAAAGTCAACGTCAAATCGCCATAGAAAAACTTGTTTTCTGTGAAGATTTTCTTTGTAGTGGGAAATGCAACTAACAAAAAACTTTACACGTCGTACTTTTAATCTTGATAGTCTTCTTCTACTATCGCTAACAACAGCATAACTTCTTCATACTCAAAAGAGGTGTTTCTTCATTGAAGAACCAAAAACAAGGACTCGCGGGAAGTCGCGTCAATGTGAACAATGTGTGAGCGATTCGCGCGAACTATCATCCCGCGTCCCGTGCGTGATTCGCTACAGTTTGAGTACAGCTTTATTCTAAGTAGATGGTAGGCAGTGTTGGGAAAAATGTACTAGTAGAAACAATTGCCATTACAAATTGTAATTGTAAAATGTAATTGTACAAACATTTTGTAGGCAAAGAATTCAAAAATAAATTTTAATTGTAATTGTTATCTCAATTACATTTTGCCCAACACTGATGATAGGACCTTGTACGGGCTCCGTTTAGATTGCTACCATTATCTTACTAGCTTACGTAGGTCCGGTGAAATCACCGGACCTACGTAAGAACGTCGGTGGTGTATTGGTTTATATATCCCCTTGTCCACACGACGGATCTAGGTAAGATAATTCTTACGATTGCCATTGCCGGATCTAGTTCCGCCATATTTACGCGTGGTCATCAATGACAGTCTATCGGCATGTGTCCACGACGACGGACGTGGGTCCGAATAGTATCCAACTTGCTACGTCGAAATCCTTCCACAATATGGAGATGGAACTACTAATGTCCTTAATAGAATCAAGGCTATATATACTATGTGACGAAACCATTGAGGAATATAAAAATATGGAGTGTTTCCACTCCATGCCTTGCCACTACACAAGATGTCACAGAATTGTCTTTAGTAGCAATAATTAGTTCAATTTTATTTCAAGTTTTAAATAATTTTCGTTAATGTAATAATGATAATATGCAATCACAAGTTTTTTCGACTTCAAAGTCGCAATAATACACGTCTTCGTGACATAATCGAAATAGTTCTACTAAGGCTGCGATTGATTTTACCTCCGCCGTAGCTACTTTTGGCATAAATCTTACCGTGGACAAAGATGTCGGATAGATTTCTTACGCGGACCGGCTAAAATTCTTACCGTGAAGAAGAAGCCAAAGACGGCGGGTGAAATCTCTGACACGAGAGGCACACCATCGTAGTCCTCAGGGTAGCCAATGCATTTACAATCTGAAGTGCTTCATTAGCCTCAATATTACAAATGTCTATGCACCAGTCAGTCCACTTGTTATGAGATTTACTGTTTGCTCATTTGCTTTCCCAATAGCACAAAAAAATCGAAGTCCTTAAAATAGTCACGCTTAGATTAACAAGCTGTACCAAAAAAATTTGCTCTAAAGTTACGCATGTTGCGTAAGTAGTTTATCGATTAAACCGTAATATTTGTCTGTGGAATGCGATATCAATATGAACTATTTTCTTATTTTCTGAGGTGTGATACGTTTTTCTTCGTTTATTTTATTTATTAATTTTCTAAAATATTGCGCATGCACGAATGATTGTTTTATAAGTTATTTTGATTATTATTTTGATTTCATAAATTATTTTCATTTTTATTCAATTATTTTATTTAATTATATTTGGATTTAGTTGATGTATAGATAGTTAGTACGTAGCACAAATCTGAGTAACGTGTACGGATCCTCACGATACAGGCGCAGCCTAGTGTGGGGGTCACTGTAATTTAATCTACATGTATAATCTGTTTTTGGTAAATAAATTATTTGTGATAAATTCCTAAAATATTTAGGTATTTTCCGCTCAAATTCCAAAAACCACCAATCGACACGTGTTTCGCTTCTCAACGAAGCATCCTCAGGACATACCAGAGATAGGATTCGGTCAGCTAACCAGCACCAAATCCATCGAAACCGAAGATTCGGTGCTGGTTATCACATTTATCACATGAAACGGATTTCCGCAAAGTAACACCTGAGTCTATACAACAAATAAATTATTATTATTATTTTACACAGATAGTTATTTTTTTATTTTATTTCAGGATCGACTATTGTTTGTTCTTGAAACAAAGGCATTTAAGGCTCTAATAAAATGCTACAGTGGATTTCAGCGTTCAATAAGTTATTGCGCTTAATGGGATTCTAATCATTATTAAGTTCAGACAGTTCTGACTTATGTTTTTTCGATATGTATTTTTTCTATCGAAATCTGAAAAAAAAAACGAAAAGTTAAATTTAAAATTTAAAAAACCCGACAAAAATGATAAGCAAGCCTGTAGCCTTATAAAGCAATAAAAAATTACACTTTATATGTCCTCTAACCGCTAATATTTTTTGTAATATATCTTTCTTCCGCACGCAAATCGGTTCATCCGTTCGAGAGCTACGATGCTTCAACATCTCGTTTATTATCACATCTTACAAGACCATCATATGCTTCTAATCCAATAAACCGAGGCAGATTTGGAACAATTAAAAGTGCTTATCATAACAGGAACGGTTACAATTTCCTTTTACAAGTAGTCCCTCCCTGTTTAACATACAATGCACTCACAAATTGATCTTGATAGCACCGAGTTATTCCTCAGATGTATTGATGGTCATTAGCATATGCTAACGTTTGTAAATTCGATAGGATAGACGTATTGTTTATGATATAAGTTTTGTTTCTTTAAAATGTGGATGAGATGTGACTTGAGTTTTTTTTGTGCTACGGAAAAGGCAAACGAACATACAATGAACACTAAGCGGATTGAACTCCTTCGATATTTGCAATATCAAAGCTATAAAGCAATTCAGATTTCAAATGCGTTGGTACCCCTAAGGAATAATATGTTGCGTCCCTTGTGGCTGAAAATTCATCGCCTGTCTTGAACACAACAGTGCACTGTTTTTTTGCGGCACGCGGCACGGCGGGAGTAAGATGATCAGAGGCGGAATAGCAGTCTTGGCCGCTAGCCCGTGTAGTATTAGCCGCTTCTTTCTCAACTCCATTATTTACCATGACATATGATATGAATTTTGAAATTTGAAAGCGCTTTTAGCACACAATGTTTTATTTTTGTCGTTGCATGCTCTCATCAGTGTATTTTTAGGCCAAGCCTAGTTGGCCTTATGGGAAGTCCGCCTCTAAAGATCCTGCGCAAAGTTCTATTACACATAAACCTACCTTTTTTAACGTCAGTGAACGCTTTATACATCGTTATCCCTGTCGGAAGCGACGGGGAGGGTATGGCCTCCTTGAATATCAAGTCTATTGTCGACCCAATCAAATCTGACGGTGTTACTCGAGATACCGCAATGCCGAGTCTGCCGCTCTCTTCCGTGGATACACATAAAGCTACCTACCTACCCATCTTTAGTCTGAGGTGTCCATTATACATATTTCTATCATAGGTTAAGAGAGAAAGAAAAACATATATTGTGCTAGGTGATATTTTATCGCGCAAATCATAAAAATCGGTAAAGGGCTTTGTATAAGCATTCGGGAGATTGTTAATGCGACATCCTAGTCATCTGTTATTCTCTAGTGTGATTCACCACTGAATCTGATTCAATATTTATTATTGAAAGAGACGAGACGTCCGACCGAACTTTCGACTTGGGTTTAGGTAACTTCGCCGCAAAATTGGAGTTAAGGTTCGATTTTGGTTTCGACAACAAACATGCCGAAGCTGTATGACTGAATTGGCATATCGAAAGGTTACTTCATCCGGTAATATGTACAGTAGATAGTTTTTTTAAAGAGAAACTTCAAAAGGTTTTTTTCTTTTCTTTCTTCATGGCATGACGCACAGATTAGCGCATTTTGCCAATGTCGTGTATTAATAAGTAGAACCCACATGAAGCTCCTCCAGTAAAGAGTGATAGTATGCTTTACTATTGGAAGAGCGCGAGAACTTCATCTACACCAGCCATTCCCAAAGTGGGCGATAACGCCCCCTTGTGGGCTCTGCAGGCCTAAAGGGGGGCGGTAAGAGACCCAGAAAAAAAATGGGGGCGTTGTGTAGAGGCCTGGGGGGTGATTTGTAATTTCATTTAGCTAGGAGGCATCTTAGACAACTACTGCATGAGCTCTCGACTCAGTAGACAAAATAAGTTTGGGAACCAGTGATCTACACAATCATGTTAATTTAGACTTACTTCATTATTTTCACTTAAACAGAACTTTAAAACACAATATACTATCACTTTTGTACTTTAAAATTCCTAAAATTGTAAAAAATAGAAAATCTAAATAAAATGACAACCTCCCTTCTACGGTTCCTGCCAAAAAATCCTTTAAAGGGTTACAAGAACAAAAAAGAGATCTATTCATTCGTCGTATGACAGTTGTGGATATTCTAGATTTTTTTTTTAATTTATAACTTTAGATTCACGACCTTGATGGCACAGTCGTTTAGGTCTTGTATCTAAGCGTGGAAAATTCTGGGTTCAATTCCAGGTCGGGTCAATTTAAATTATTCTAGATAGTCTCTGGTCTGAGTGTACTGGGAGACGCCCCTAGTAGTTGCCGTCTGTTTCTCATAACATAGGGAATGCTCTAGACTGAAGCCAGATGATTAGTGCGACGATGATGGTGACGATGATGATGATTAGAGACGACCTCAATGGCGTAGTGGTTTAGACTTTACTTCCAAGCGCGGAAGCTTCTGGGTTCGATTCCCGGTCGAGTCAATTTAGGAAATGAACTTTTCTAGATTGTCTCGGGTCTGGGTGTACTGAAAGACACGACAAGACAAGCGAAAGTAATCGTTGTCTGGTTCTCATAGTACAAGAAATAACCTAGTTTGAGATCAGATGATTGGTGTGTAGCCTGGCGCATTAAAAAAAAGTGCTAGTGTCTAACGCATTTATTTAAAAAAAAAATATATTGAATACATTTTGGTAAAAGGAAAACACAATTAGATTAACTTTTCTATAGATTCTTATACCACTGTAGACTCTGATGCAACTTTGGCTTAGTACTTAAAAATAGGAATGGTTTTATGCGTAGTTTTTTTGCTTATCAGAACTATACAAATATTATAAAAATCAAACAAAAGAAAATATTATTTGGCTCATTTGCTTTTATTTTATAGCCATTTTATTATTTGGGGCTTACTTTGTTTAATGCATCCCCTCTAATGTTTTCTATTTTTTTAACGTACGATTGTAATTAGTGATTACTGAAGCCGGTGCCTAGTCTATCAAACTAATAAACTTCTGTTGTAGCACATTAATTTGGCATCGACTTCAGTAACTGTCAAATTTAATTATATAGGTATGTGTATCATACTTTATAATATACTCAGACATTTCACACAGCGCCGTCTAGTCCCAAAGTAAGCAGCACAGCGCTTGTGTCATGGGTACTAGACAACTGATATACCACTTATATACTTTTCTTTTGTAAATAAATACATATTATACATAAACACCCAGATATGGGCGGGAATCGAACCCGCAACCCCCGTTTACTTCCCGACGCGCTTAGCCGTTGCGCCACGGAGGTCGTCAACTTATAAAGTTATTTGTATTGTACTTGAGTTTTGAATAGTAAAGGATAGTTATTTCAGTATTTTTTTTTTAACTTTTTGGCTGGAACGGAAGAAGTGAGGTTGTCATTTTATTTAGATTTTTTTTTTACATTTTTGGGAGTTTTAAAGTACAAAAGTGATAGTACATTGTGTTTTAAAGTGCTGTGAAAGCGAATAAGTGGAGTAGGTCTCTGGTCTCTCTAACAAACATGTGTAGCTGAAATTCTCACGCTGTTTCAAAAAGTCCTTTATAACTTCAGTAAAGCCTACTATTAGTATTAGTTTTACGTTATGAAAAAACTAATTTATTTGTGACTCAATTTCTTAATACGTGACATTGACAAATGCGCTAAACTATGCGCCATGCTATAAAGAAAGAAAAAAAAACTTCAGTGTTTTTTTTGAAGGCAGTTTAATTTTTTTTACTGTAAATATATTAGAGAGATTTAAAAAGAATTACTTTAAATCTCTAGTAGATATTGAAAATGACGGTCATATTCAATGAACGCCCTTCACTACATCTCTGATCTGCGTAAACGTATGTATGAGTACATTGAATTTTGTAAAAAGTATCCCTAATTCGCAATCACTGATTCGGTCCCACGCTTCTAAATTCCACACGTCACTATCGAAAAAAGAACCGAGAATTGACTCATCACGACTCTCAGAAGCGATCAGAAATTATATTAATTGAAAATGAATCAATAAAAATTGGAAGATTGTAAAGGTGTTTTCACATTTCACGAGAATGTTTTTAAAATAAAGTGCAACATAAATAATTAAATAAAAAAGAAAGAAATAAATAAAAAGTGGTCGTATTTGTGAACGTAAATGTTTTAGTTTTTTAGGCCTCAGCCTGGCTGTGCAGGATATCCAAAAATGAAAAAAATCGAAGTTAAATCAATTTAATCAAGTAAACTCAATCGCAAGGTGTTTTTGAACGTCATATCTACCTACATTCGGTTGGAAAAGAAAACTGGCACACTGAGAAGAACCGACAAGTAACTCAGTCAGGTATTTTTTCAACACCATTTTACAATACCTAGGTTTATTAAAATACAACATTCAGAAAGATGACATGTCGGTTAAGGGTTTGGATTTGGATTGCTTGGATTTGGGTAAATACAAAAGATTGTTAGTAGGTATTTACGAATTTTGTTTAAAAATTGGCTTTCGTTTGGCTTGTGATAGTGAAATCACCCTAAGGTTAAAACCAAATAATTTTTCGTAAAGAATATTATGGATTGTCAAAGGATTACGTGTACAGATGAAAGAAAGTACCGAACTCCGTTATTGGAAGATTTTTCTTAACTTACAAAAATAGAATCTCAATCTCTACTTTAAACTAAGAGAGATTGTTGTGTTTGTCTATGTTAGTTCTTTGTATTTGATTTTCTGTAAAAATAAAACTAACTTCAGTGCAATTGATTCGTCTTACAATACAATAATTAAAAAGAAAAATAGTGGGTTTACCAAAAATATTGATATGCATCAATACTTTGATAATTTCATTCTTAACAATTTTATTGTAAGAAATAAAATTAGTGTTGTACAATAAATATAGAATATTAAGTATAATATAATAATACTCCAGACAATTACACAGATTGTGCGACCCCAAACTAAGCAGTAAGCTTGTACTATGGGTACCACACAACGAACTCTGGGGGAGCTCCCAGTAACACCCAGACTCCAAGCCAATTTAGAAAAGTTCGTTTCCTAAATTCGCCTAACCGAGAATCGAACCCGGGACCCTAGCTTGGAAAGCAGATGCATATGCCACTGCGCCAACGGCCCAGTCATGTACTATATTTATTAAAGAGGTAAGCCTCGTTTTAATTAATTTATGTGTAAAAAACAACTAGAAAAATCTTCGAAAGTAGTATTGTTGAAAGGCGTAATTGTAATAGGCCAGTCGATTGTTTTTAAAACTAGTACATTTTACATATCGTTTTGAAATAATTAAAAACATAATTGTGAAAAATACTACTTGGAATTCATTGTAATGGGGACTTAGTGATGATAAATTAAAGATGACGTTACAGAGCCGTGGCTTTACAAAATCGCAACGTCATAGTCCAGCGATAGGTGTGACATAGAAGGGACTTAACTCCACTCCGTTCCCACTACTTTAATTTAAAAAGTTATAACTATTACATTTTTTAATGTACTTCGAATATTTTTTTGCAGTTTTCCTCGTAATTATAAACATATCTTTTAATTTGGTAGTTAAGAGTCAAGTAGTTATTTTCATAATGTTTTGTGCAGTAATTTCTATCGCCTCAACCGGCCCAATCATCCAGTCCCAGTAGCACTCATCTTCAAGCCGTCGACGCGGGGCAGCTTCCGAACTTAAAATTAATAATCCCTTATTGATCCGAATGACAGGTCTACGTGCCTTTTTTATTTTTCCTTTGGATCTTTATTTTGCTGTATCACCAGTTTGTTTTGGACAGATTTTTTTTAAAACTCAGATCGAGAAGGTGAATATTTTTGTTATACAGATGCTTGTTATTCGATTGACATTGCTTTCTCTTTCTTTGCACGTTTTTGATATTCAAGTAAAAATTGCTATTTATCAGTCTTTGTTTCCTATATATCTATCTTTTGCTTAAACATCATCATTCTCGTAGACTTACGTCAGTTAACATTTCGAGTTATTTGATCTTGTGTACAGTTTTATTCTTGCATGAAAATCTTGCATGTAAGTAAAATTCATACATACATACATATATTATCCTCATCCTTTATCCTTAACAGGGTAGTCAAAGAGGACGGAGCGCCAAGCGTCGCGGTCCTTACATACCTCTTTTGCTTCCTCAAATCTCATCATTCTCCTCGCACATTTTCGGCTAGGTATATGACTGCTTTTGACATTTCCGTCTGTTAACACTCTGGCTATTTGATCTTCATAAGTTAACCTTAGGTCTTCCTTGGCTTCTTTTACCTCTCACTTTCGCTCTGTAGAATTTCTTCGTTAGTCTTTCATCACTCATTCTTTCTAAGTGCCCGAACCATCTAAGCATTCCTTTCTTCATTTTTACAATAACACTGTCGTGCAACCCTGTCATACTGCGTGTCTCTTTATTGCTTATTTTGTCCGTATGGGTGACACCGCTAAGAGATCGCTTAACATTATGACAACATTATCCAGGCCTCACTACCGTACAATAAAGTTGGCACCAACACCGCATTGTGGATGGCATTTTAACAGTGTGAGATATTTTCACACTGCCTACTAATGCGGACAGAGCACAGTTCACTTTTTTGCCAGCTGCTACCCGTCTCTCCACATCCAACTCACATCTTCCATCCCTCGTAAACGCACACCCCAGATACACAATTTCACTTTCACATTCACTTGTTCTAGACATTTTCTATTTACCCAAATCTCACATTTCGTTAGTAAAATTTATATGACCATTATAACATAATATCAATACCCGAATAACCTGACACGCGTGTCCTAATAACAATTCTTAACGATAGCGTCTTTAAAACATTTCACTTTCTTCAACTTATAAATATATCTACTCTCGATCATCAAACTCCTATGCAATCATCGGATATGAAAATAATTACATCTGCCAATCGCTATGTATCAAAAGCACTGGCTGTCATTAAAAACGAATTATTGATAATCTAGCCAAAGCAGACCCCTTTACAAATTCGTAAGTGTAAGTATACGAGGTCTTCTTTAATTGGCATTGTAGTTGGTTTATTTTATGACTAGATGGCGTTAGAGTTGCATGCGCAAGAGTCGATGCTTGAGACACGAGGCAAGTAGCGTCATCTTTTATTGAATAGCAAACACATACTTAACATTTTAATTCTCTTTCTTCGATTCGAATTTATCAATAACAACTAACAATCAATAGGTACTCGTTTTTTGCATATTAAGAACGAGGTGACAGATGATATTATGTTTCAATATTTTTAATAAAAAAAATTAATCAGTTTCATATCACATTGTTTATATCACATGTATAATTGTGAAGATTGAATGTAATGTAAATATAGAAGCAGAATTATGTGGATTGTATAATATTAGATACTTTTTTTTTCATGAAAATTACTCCATGACTAAGTCTGTTTTGTCTTAGTATGGAGAAAGATTGGGGCAAACTTCATTTAGAGATTGGTGGTTGGCAATAATTGACGTTGAGTATGGAGCACTAATGCGCAAATAAAAGACTTGCTCGGATTTTAAAACTGATATAGTATAGTAAGAATTAGAGCATTATTATCTGACTTCAAAAAAATATGTTCTAAAATCGTGAGATTCTTTTTTTTATGTAAATCTATTCAACGATTTCTCCGTCATTTGCGGACCAATTTTGATAATTCGTTTTTTGTTTGTATGGGTACATGTCAAGGATTTAGGAAATTGTTAATATCTATCGATCAGAGCGGTCCCATCAAAAATTAGTTAATATCAGTTGGAGTTAACCTTAACAAAAGAACTCCAACCATCAACAGTAATACTTGTTTTAATAATCTTAGAATTGTTATTAGATAGTTGTAGACCTACCCTAGATATTATTTTATTTAGGCTAAGGTTACTCAAAAGGAAAAATAAATAACTTTTTTAGAAAAAATGAAATTTACTGCAAAATAATAAATAATACTGAAAAGTTCGAAATAATTAACATGTCTTAATTAAAACTCAAGCACAAAATAACTTCCTAAATATGATACAAAGGCCTATAGATATAATAAGATTTGACAGTTATTAAAGTCGGTGCCAAGCGAATAAATAAGAACAGGAATTTTACTAGTTTGGTAGATTTGGCACCGACTTCAATAACTGTCAAATATAAGTAGGTATTTGTGTCGTGGTAATTATTTTATAACTTTCAGCATTTTCATTTCTTACTTAGAAAAGTTATTTTAATACAGTAGATTTTATAGGTATTATTATTTAACTATAATGCGCCATAACTGATACACATTAATGGAAATGAGTTTCAGAAATATTAAGACAGTAAAACTTCATATGAAACAATTCCGAATAATTCGCTGTTGTTATAGTGTTAAAATATGTGTCAACTAAAAATATAAGCAAAATAATTTATTCAAATTGTAAACAATATATTAATGGAAAAAGGTAAAGAAAGTAATTAATGTGAAAAGTGTAATTACTGGATGGTATAAAAAAACAATTGCAACTAACTCATTTTCATTCGATGCGAAGTAACCGACTGTTTGAATTTTAAACTTTACTGAAGATGCTATTATATGAAGAGAATCACATGCTGAGAGATATTCAATTTTGGCGCAATGTACCTAGCTAAAAAAGTTAGAAATAAATTGTAATAAACAAGAAAAAAATGAAAATAGTTAATTTGGAACAAAAAAATATACACATACGTTAATATTTACAAACTTAAAACTACACATTATCTTAAATAATAGACTTTCTCAAAGTTGCCGCTAAGGAAGCTGTCATTGCTTAAGGTGCCCAACAGACTGGCAGCATTTTCTCTTTGAATTAATAATTATCAATCGTAATTATAAAAATTATCTATACCTACTATTATAATTAAGAGGTAAACTGTGTTTGTTTGTATGTAATCGATAAACTCGAAAACTACTGAACCGATTTAAAAAATTATTTTACCTATAGAAAGCTAAATCATCAGCGAGTAACTGGGTTGTATTTTATTTTCAAAAAAATTCTACCCGTGCGAATTTGGGGGGATCACTAGTAAATAATAAAACTGACCGCATCCAGTTATTTCTAAACATGTTTTGTTGAGAAACATGTCAATTAATAAATTTTAATTTTTACTGTACATACTGAATGTTTCATTACTGAACGTTTTTAATTTCACCTATCTATTTACACAACAATGTAAGACAAGTGGTATGTTAAGTAAATCATAAAGTCAGTAATTGTGTAGTTATTATATTTTTGTCGAGGAAAATACAATGTCAGTGACTCGTGGCATTGACCTTCGCTATAAATAATAATAAATTAAGTTTCAAACTGGGAACTGCGCCCTTGTCTTGTTGAGAGATCCACGTACAAAACGTTAAATCGTGTATAATTATAACTCATTCTGTACAATAAACATTTTAAAGAAGATTTAGAGCTCCCACGGATAGGGTAATAAAGATAATTTTAATACAAAAGTAGAAACACGCGCGCAATCGCGAAAAGAACATGTAGTCATGACGAGATCGAAATCATGCGCCCGCGCAACGAACGGGTTTCTTTCTCATTATCAGATCGATTGTGGGCGTGGCGTTAAAGCGTCGCTATCCCTCTCGTGCGTAGCGTTACGCGCTGATTGGAAAAGGACCGCTGTATTCACACTTGATTGATTCGATTGACGAGTTGGATTTTTTAGTATGTACTATGTAGATACACTTCTAAATTAGCAACAATAATATACAGGTTCTCAATGTTGAATTCGTATTATGGTTGGCAATAAACAGGTTTATATATGACAGTTTATTGTACGTGCAAACTAGCAGCGAAATACGAGTATATGATAAAATGGTAATTATTTCACTTAAGCTGTTATTTTTTAAGTGGCAGAACTTGATTTCTCTTTTGTCATCTTGAAAATAGTAGTTTTTCAGGTAGGAGTTTATAATCTTTATTTGGTTTAGCAAATGAGTAAGTAATAAGTATAATTATATAATACTAGCAGTGCGTCACGGTTTCACTCCCGTTACATTTGGCATTTTTCCGGTATAAAAATTAGAGTACAATTGATTTAATCATTTCGGAGATTACCCCAGAAAAACGAACGAATGAACACACGGACAGACAGACACACAAAAATTTTAAAAAAGCTTGTTTGAGTTTTAGTTACGTGCGAATAATCATATTAGAGTAAGAAAAAGCCTTTATTTTGAAACCACAGACAGACATTTCAATTTTGGTTGTATGTAGTTTGGTTATATGTATTATTCACATTTGTGAATAATAATAAATGTAACATGTAAAGATGTATAGATGCTTTTCCTGGGACTTCGCTTGTATGGTAGGCTCTGCTGTAAAATGGTAACCTATATTTTGATCAAAGGTACAGTCATTTTATACGCATTTGAGATTAATTTTAGTAACTACCTACATACTGCATTAAAGAAAAAAAAATACAAATTTCTTTTTAACCGCAATATGTATAATACATTAGAGATAGAGGGAATCTTAGAAATAGTATAATTTCTAAGGAATCAAATACATCAGGCACTACGTCCAAGTGGTCACTTTGATCCGATAGCACAGAGGAAATAATAACTAGAGAAGGAAAGCACCCCGTGGCTTGATCTTGAAGCTATGTACATAGGGTTGCCAGATGAAAATTTTAAATAGTCGGGATTTTGAGGTCGTTGTTAGAAGTAAATATTCGGTATCAATTAATGAAAACTTTTTATATTTAAATTAGCAACTTTAACTTTCAAGATCAACATAAAGACTCATTATTATTCACTAATTAAAAACTCTGAGAACAATTAACATCGGTACCTACCATATATTTACATATTCCAAAATCAAATGTTTTATGTATTTGTGTTAAATTTACTACAACATTTACAATAACATTTATTACAGCATTTAATTAGTCCTTCAATCGTTTTGATTATTTTTATTTTTAGGCAATATTTCATAAATACAGCAAACACAGTAATTGGTAAACAACCGCGGCCATCCACCACTCGAATTATATTAAAGATGTTTCTTATCGTGTAATGATTATTGTCAGGAGATTTTTGATTAACATCTTTCCTCTGGCTTTCCTGCAATCTGTGGGAGTGATTTCGTGAAAAGAGACGAAAGTGTGTAACAAGAAGCCGGGGAAGCGCGCGCTATTCAATTTGACCAATGAGCGCGCGCGGTGGTAGAATTGGCCATCAGATGGCAATTATTTTTTTCAGGATATAATGTTAATGTTGCTTATTACCAAGGTGAGATGTCAGATATTACACATCATATGCGACTACTGTGAGGCTCGCTCGTTTTTAAATTTTTTTTTAGGGAGGTCATATCGGGTGAATAAATCCCGATCATCTAGCAACCCTATATGTATAACTCATACCAAGAATAAAAATGAATGGAGCGTTTGCTCTAAGAGCGTGTCCGTTTTTTGATGACTGAGTTTCTAAAATTTCACTAATGTGCATGAAAGGGTAGGGTCCAGTTCAACAATACACGACTAAATGTGACAGATTTTTGTTTTTATGAATAAGTACTAGTAGCCAAAATATATAGGATTTATCAGTATTTTGCAAATAATTATTTTACGTGAAGTCGGTCGTAAGCTGACGCGAATTACATTGACAGTGCGAGGTTGCCATACTTACTATAGCTGTTTCACTGGTGGCTACGCTCAATGAAATAGAAAGAGACGAAAATTCGTTTGACACACGGTGGTAAGAGCGGCAACATATTATGGCTCCGTCCATTCTGTTTTTGGTCTCAGGGTTTACATATCAAATGTGGTTATGTATTCGCGTTAATTATTTACTGCATGTCACTCGTCATCGTCACTAGCAGCGGAGATGCAAACAGCTTTTGTCTTTATTTTCATGTGGGGAAGTGAAGAAATTCTTATATTTGGCCAAATATTTAAAAAAGGAAAGAATAAAAACAAAATAATATAGAAAAAATAAAAAAGATGTGATAAATTCCTAAAATCTTCTGCTATCTTCCGCTCAAACTCTAAAAATCACAAATCGAAACGTGTTTCGCCTCTCAACGAAGCATCCGCAGGACACACCAGAGACAGAACTCGGCCACCCAACCAGCACCAAATCGGTGAATTTGATTTAACTTCGTCGATTTGTGATTTTTAGAGTTTGAGCTGAAGATAGCTGAAGATTTTAGGAATTTATCACATGCGATAAATTCACACCTGAATCTATACAATAAAATAAAAAAGATATTAAATAAGAGGTGCAATTCTACACACTATTGATTATAATGCCCGCCACACACGGTCACGTATGCTTGATCAATATTGCAATGAATAGCTAATAAAAAATAAAGTGAAATGAGGTGGCCGAAGTGCCTGTTTTGCCTGGTGTGTGGAAATGTGTGATTTGGGAGATCATCACTACCAACGGACATGCGAACAGCCTTTGTTCTTATTTAGATTTAAGTTTTAATTTGTGAAGTGGTTGTTGTGACGCACGTATGTCTCGGAAGATCGTCGCTATCATTACAGTCGCATAATGCCTTGTCGCATTTTTTGAAGGAAATGGAAACTCAGTTCGCGAGGAGTTAATATATCATGTGAATAACTCGGGAAATCGAAATTCCATTGACGGTGTATGTCTTTCTTCCTTTTAACTATTTTTACAGGAGATAGACTCAATTTGCAAGGTGGTTGACGTGAGTGTCTGGGCGAATGTATTGCGTAATGACTTTGAAGATCGTCACTAACAGCGGAGCCAAGGGCAGACTGCTTTATTTTTTCAGGAGGTTGAGACTCAATTTGTTAGGTGGCTGACGTGTTTCTGGGCTGTAATGTAGCGGGAATTACTTGAGAAATCGTCACTACTTTTTAGTTAAAATCGAGACTTAAATTGTGAGGCAGCTGATATTTGTCGCCAGAAGTTGCTGCTTCTTCTCTTCTATACTTGTTCTTTCATTAATTGAGGATCTCGTATTAGCCGATATACATTCAAAGGAAATTATAGTTAAGTCTTGGAGTGGACTACAAATTACTGCTAAAAGTTCGGTGAAAATGTGTGATGAATTCTTTACAATGTTTAGCAATCTTCTGCCCGAAATGTCAATCTTGTCAATTTTGTTTGCTTACGAAGCATTTTCAAGAGATTACAAGAAATCAGACTAGGTCAAATAACTAGCATTGCATTAGATTTCGAGCAGAATATTGCTAAAAATTATAAGAAATGAATGTTTGCAAAATAACACGCTAAGTTGCTTTGGAATTTTATTTCTTTGGAAACGCGTTCATTTGACGCACGTTTGGCCTAAACGCTATCTAGTAACTACTATTGACGCTGTTATAACAAGACACTGCAATTAAAGTAGTAGTGTTTTGTCGTGTCAGTTCCCATAAGTTCTTGCAATACAGTGTTTTTGTATTTGTAATAAATTCGTCTAGAACAAAAAAATATGAATAATAAAATTATAGTGGTATGAAATACACTAAGAGAAATGTAATAAGTACTGCTAAATTAGAACACTGTATCTTAAATTACAGTGTATTGGATTTACACGTCGGATTTGTCCTCACGACTACCTCCCAAGCATTTATTGTCACTATTACACCACATTAAAGTTTCAGTGATTGCGGTTGTAACCAAATTTTTATTGTGAAAACTGTTAATTTTGAACTTTACCATTTTTATATAGCAAAGACCATTAATTTTAAATATGTGATTTATATCAAAAGAAGAAAATTTATAGAGAATACCATCAATTTTAAATACAGAGATTTGTAGATAAAATTACTAATTCTATACGAAAGTTATTGTTTATCCAATCAATACATTAAATTAACTTTTAACGATATTTCGTTATAAGATATAACGATATGTTTTTCTTTACTTTAGTGGTTGTCCAGGAGGCAAAGCACTTTCAGTTGTCCAAGGGACAATTTTAATATTCTTTCAAGTCTTTTTTGATTTTAAAATGTAAATTTTAAAAATTAAAATGCGTAATTGAAATATGTGTTGCACGGATTTGTAAATAGGTACATAAATGATTATCTATCCCTTTCAGTTATTTCAATCAATGAAATAAAAAAATATTTCACTAAACTAACTGTCCATACATACATGCATACATATACGCGCGCTGTATCCCTAATGGGGTAGTCAGAGAGGACGGAGCGCCAAGCTTTGCGGTCCTTACATACTTCTTTCGCCTCTTCGAATCTCATAATTTCCCTCATGCATTTTCGCCAAGGTATGTGGGTGCTTTTGACATTTCCGTCAGCTAACACTCTGGCTATTTCATATGACAAATCGGCCTTGGTTTCTAGTACCTCTTACTTTCGCTCTATAGATTTTCTTCGTCAGTCTTTCATAACTCATTCTTTCTATGTGCCCGAACCGTCTAAGCATTCCTAGCATTCCTTACTTCATTTAAGTTCATTTTTGCAATAAGATCTTCGTGCAATCCTGTCATACTGCGTATCTCTTCGTTGCTTATTTTGTCCGCACGGGTGACACCGCACATATTTCCAAGAGATCGCATTTCTACTGAATTTATTACCTTCCTACCGACCAATAAAAAATTCAACCTTTGAATTCAATTGTATGCCAATTATCTTGACATGACAAAACCAAATGTTATGTGAAGAAATAAAATAAGATAATCCATTTATTACATTGTCTATTAAAATCTGTTGTTCAGCAATGTAACAGCCATTCAACACTTTAAAAACTGGAACATACACTAAATTTCCATACACAAAACTGGTAACAAATCCGATAATGCACGCTGAGTACAAAGTTCCGACCGTTTACCGCCGCGAAAAACCCATTTTGCCGCTCGATATACCAGCCGTATCAAGATGAGAGCAATTAAAGGTCGGGGATGCTGGATGATTGAAGAATACGTTGACAGCGGTTTGGATGCGGCATTGGAATACGAATGTTGATAAATATTGTTATGATTTAACGAAATAACAGACGTATATCCGTAGAGTAATAAAAAGAGACAATCAAAACTATTTCACAAATAGGAAGCCACATTATCCGTGTCTAAAATAGAATATATTTTATTTAGAATAGTATTCCACGAGGGCAAAATCGCGGGACAAAACTAGTAACTGGTAAAACGATAAGTATTCTTTTTTTGCTGCAATGAATTACATAGGTAATTAATTAGATATTATATAATTGCAAAGTGAAAGTCGAATCGTATTTATTGAATGAACATATCGAGGCATTCTTATATGTCAAATATACTACCTCTGCAGTGAGAAGAACCGGAAAGACTGGGTCAGTAAAAGTTGTAAAAAATTGATTTTTAACCGATTTTGTAAAAGAAGATTTACAAAGTATACATATTTTTTTGCTAATCTTAAGCTTTAGCTAAGAGAAACAGTGGAAAGTACTAAGTAGCGAGTAGACTTTGATCTCTGAAATTTCTTTGGAAACAAAATACGTGTCGATCAATGAGTTTGAAAATTTAAAAATAAATATTTTGATTTTGCCAGAGTACATTGACATACATACATATCTTCACGCTGTATCCCTAACGGAGTAGTCGGAGAGGTCGGAGCACTAAGTGTTGCTGTAGTCTATACCTATTATATTTTATAAAGAATTAAATTGCACAGTTAATCTCAACGTCTTTACTTTATCTTTGTACCAAATTTCATTTTAATCGGTTCAACGGTTTAGCATTTCCTATACAAAGTTTCATCCCCATTTTCACCTCTTTTGGAGTAGATTAAAAAAAAAAGTAGTCTATTTCTGTTCCCTGATATCAAACTATCTCCATGCCAAATTTCATAAAAATCGATCCGGCGGTTTAGTCGTGAAAACGTACCAGACAGATAGACAGATTTTCGAATTTATAGTATTAGTATGAACAGGTACATGAATATAAGGTGTCTAATTTCAGAAATTAAATCCGATATATCTCGCGAATCACCATTTCTCCCATTGAAATATCTCTATAGTTTTTACCATGGACCAATATCTAGTCATATCCACAAACAAACCTTTCGCACATCTTGCACCGAAACAGAATTGCGCATAGCGTTTTTACGGCATTCGGTGGAACCGTATGACTAGACGCGGCGGATCATTAATCCTGAAGTTTCAGATGTGAGCAGAGCGATAAAAATTATGCCCGCTACGCTAGCCGAGCGTAGCGACCGGATTGTGTACTGTGACATGGTTTAGGGTAAGTTCTTAGGTTTTTTTAGTGACAACAATAGTAATATTAATGTATTTTCAAATGACATTCTCACATCTTCAAAGTACACCTAATTGCAAGGTATTTTTGAAAGTCAAATCTACTTTGGTTTGGTTCGAAAATAAAGACTTAACACAGAAGAACAGACAAGAAACTCAGTCAGGTATTACTTATTTGTCTTCACATTGTACGCACAAGGACGCATAAGTGATCTTTCAAGGGTTGTGTTTTCTTTTAAATGTACGAGACCCACAAATAAACAATAATATTCCGAAAGTACGGTCATTAATTCATTAATACAAATCGCTTGTACTTTTAAAATTCAAATTTTAAAGTTATATGTCAAACACGGTTTCATCTCGATATCACTAAATTACTACAGGTAAGAACCACTTATTACAAAGGTGTAAGGACGAAAATCATTTGAAGCAACTGCAAATTGTTTTACAATCGCGTATTCCGGATCAATTTTCTTTGTGCGTTCTGTTAAGACTTTATCGTTAAGTGTTAAGGGTGGTTTTAAATTGTTTTCTTACATAAATAAACCTGTTATAATAACCTAATGAGGATTTAATAACTGATCTTTGATATTTGGATCGTCCGTCCTCTCAGATGCAGTGCTTCCGGCAATTTGTTATTTTAATAGCAGATTGTAGAAATAAGTACAAAACTGATTTGTTTTTCTATACTAATATTATGAAGAGGAAAACTTTGTTTCTATGTAATGGATAAACTCAAAACGTACTCAACCGATTTCAAAAATGCTTTCACTTAAAGAATACATTATCAGCGAGTAACATGGTATTTTATTTTCAAAAAAATATTTACTCTTGCGAAGCCGGAATGGGTCGCTAGTTTTTTATATTTTAAATAATCGATTAATCGTAAAATCATTTTGGAAAAGTAATATAAACATTTTCGTGCAAAATATTTCAACATTTTTGGAGCTGTTTGAGTTTAATTTTAAAAAAACGGATGGCTTAGGATTTTCAAGCAATTTCTGATAAAAAAAAGAAATTCAAATTATAAATAGAAAAAAAGAATAACTAAAGTATGTACTCATTGTTTAATATCGAAATTTCGATACTTGTAGACTGATACTTGAAGTCTATTTTTGAATAACAAATTCAGACATTAACGTCTCAATTAGTGTTAATGTATTGCCATATGCCGAGTAGCATTTAATCTAGAACTTAAGTAATCTCACATATTTTCCAAAGTAAGTTTGTTTTTGTTGTTTAAAAACAGAATTCATTTGTCTCAGAAGTAAATATGTTTCACTACACAAATCTCTCTCTGTTTTTTATGCTACTCTGTTACCAAAGTGAAGATCTTTCAATCATTATTCGTTTACGGCATATAATTATTTAGATATGCGTTTAAAGACACTCCAGCTGATGAGGCTCCGGGCGTGTTGCACCCTCCCTGTTTTTATTAGGCCTTTTTTTATGAAAAGTTATTTTTTAATTGCCGAAATTTTGTATTTTAGGATTCTGTGCCTCGAAAGTAAAAGCACACACGCTGCGTTCGCTAAACTTATCATTGATTTACTATTAGTTTACGTAACATAGAAATATTATACGTTTATAATAATAGACATAAAAAGTCTTTTCAAGATTATTATCTTTTACATATTATTTATCATAATAATTTTAATCTAAATAAAGTAGATTTAAAAAAAAAATATTCTACATTAATTTTATGTTGCAGCCTATTTCTGAATGTATTAGACTACTGCCTCATAGCATCTAGTGGTGGTTAAAATTATACATAGTATAGAATCTTTGACTACCTCTATCCGATTAAACTGCACTGTTCACGACTATTTGACAGTTATTTGACAGCTACTGATTTCCGGCAGTGTTTCCGGCTAGTTAGACAGATTCTTACATCGCACCCTTAATAAAATAAAGACACAACTTAAAATTTTAGGTATTTTACTTTTTGTGATAAATAAGCTCAATAATAACAGGTCTACATAGTGGCTTTCACAGAAAGAGAAAATAGTACAAAATGAAGGGAAATTTGTATAAGTATCTCTGTCACACTTACCATTTTTGCTTCCTCTTTTGTCGTTAGAGACGCCCAATCAGCACATGCCGCACCTTGAGAATAAAACTGACCTAATTCAAAATTTCAGAATTTGAGTTAAAACAGTAAACTTAAAGATACCTACTATCCAAATATAATATGAATTTACCTACGTGTCCGTCCCATTAGCTACATATCGTAAGAATGTTCAATAATTCATTGTCGTAGCTTACCGAAACAAAATATCGAAATTTTGAATTGCATCAGTTTTATTCTCAAGGTGTGATATCGCACATTTAATATGAAGCTGACTTAATTCAATATTTCAGAAGAATAGTTTAAGGGTGAAATTATAAAAAATCTATTTTTTTATTTTTATTTATTATATACATTTAATTTTTAACCGACTTCAAAAAAAGGAAAAGGTTCTATGTTCGTCTGTATGTGTTTTTTTATGTATGTTCACTGATAACTTAGTCAATTGTGGATCGATTTGGAATTTTTTTTTTGTTTGAAAGGGTATACTTTCCAGGTTGTTCCATTTAAATTTAACTGGTATTGGTGCTCGGCCTTCGAAGAGTCACCAAATAACATCAAACACCGCGAAATACTTATAGTCATTGTATTGATGATTCTCTTGTATGTCGTTGTGTTCCAGAAATAAAAATAAGTTAATTGTAGACCTGCTCTACATATTTATTTAGGCTCAGGTCACTCAAAAGGGAGAATTTATTTTGTATTAATCAACTTATTTTTATTGTACTTGAGTTTTGATTCGTAAAGGATAGTTATTTTGTACTTTTCAGTGTTGTTTTTTTTTAGGCGGTTCAATTTTTTTCTTAAAATTTTTGTGTGAAATATCAACTAGCGATTTGCTTATTGAATGTTTGTGTTGTCTGCTTTGATGTTCTCGACTGAATCGTCGAACTGGAATTCTACTTGGTCCAAAATTATTCAGTGCTTCTGGCATAATGCAGCGTCTATTCTAAGCAAGTTGTTTGTAAAAGTTATCTACGTGTAGTTACTATTACGTAATTAAAGTACATATGCATTGCACATGTACTTATATTAGTGAATACCTATAATTAGCGTTTCTATTCGTTATCTTTATTTAATTTTTACTTTTTGCTGTAATATTTGTATGGTGTCAGTGTTCAAAAAAAATAAAAATGATTTACGGCTCTATTAAAATGACGACGCATTTCTTCCCCGCTATTGTTATTGAAATATGACAAATCGTTAATAATCAAAATTATCACAATTCGTTAATCACAATAACACAATTTCATAATAATATAAGTAATTAGAAGTGATTAAAATTGTTGTAAAGCTGACAAAAGCAAAAATAGAAACCTTATGAAATTACTCATGCGTCCGCCACCTGTATCACAGTAAACTTTCTCACAAATTACACAATGTGAAAAAAGAATTGACGTAGTGAGCAATCCATCCTCAACCTTATCAGATGTTGGTTGAGGATGTATTGCTCACTAGCAATTCATCCTCAACCTTATCAGATGTTGGTTGAGGATGTATTGCTCACTAACATTTTCGAATGTTTGTAGGAGAAAAGGAAGGAATATTGGGTGATCTAACTTGACTAATCAATTCCATCCCCTTATTTAAGATCTTATATTGTATCTTCTTATAATATCTAGGTATTTAATTACAAATTAATTTTACAAAGATAGCATCTTACATAACACAAAACCTATTATGCGTAGGTTGAGCTCACACTTAACTATTTTGTAAATTGTAACGCGTTCACGGTTTGGATACGGTGTTATAATATGAGGATTCAATTTTATTTGTAACACGATTTTTGATGTGGAAATTAGTGCAATTGTGGAAGCAAGGGTTGTGGGTTTGAGATGAATGACAATAATGAACGAAAAAAATAATGTACCAGCCCCATATCTTTCCGAGCAAGTCGTAAAAATCTTATGTTATAATATGCCATGTGGGTACTGTGTGGACAGATTCCTGTAAGCGATGGACTAGCAAAGCATAAGCTTAGCTTAGAGAGAGATTTTCTGATAACACTAAAAATGTATTTCGTTGCTGTTATTAAAAAGCGAAATAATTTGTGAACATCGACATAGGTTTATTAGCTTACATGCAGTGTCGAGGGCGCATGAAAAGCCTGTGTTGTTGTTCAAAATCTTTTGCACTTTAACAAGAATGACAATAAAATCAACTTTTCAATGTTTTCAGAATATTTCTATACGATGCAATTGGGTCGCACCAACCCTTAATATAACCCCGTACACTTAAATTGCTGAAAAGATAAGACATAATTTCGACGCATTAGCGCTCTGTTCACCATAAAAAGAAAATAGGGATATGTCCAATGTATACACTACTGTTTTTTTGTTAATTTCATAATAATATAAGTAGTTCTATTATCATACAATTTAAAACAATCTTTCCAAGAGCTTTTTGTTCATACTTTACTCTTAGCATGTTGAAAATACTATAGCTAATAAAATAGTAAGTACATACATTAGTGAAGACAAGTTCACTAGTTCTAACTTGTCCTGTAACACGCGACGTAAATCTATTTCCACTGAGATTTGACGGTAGTCTTCGTGACCTGTTTAGATTTAAACGTATGCACTAGTTCGAGAAGTTAACTTGCCAATTTCAATTAACCATAATAAAAATCTTGGTTTTTAGTGTAAATTACAATGTGATGATAAATTGAAATGATTTTTCATCTTGTTATGATATATAATTAGTGGAAAAAATATCCGAAACGTTCTTTTGTAATTAGTTGTCTTGTCTAGAACAAGACAACTAATCAAGAGCTCGTCAATATTTTCGAGTTTCGTTACAATTTTTTTTTTGTTAAATCTATTTATATTATGCAAGTGGTATTCAACCACATTCACGATTAATTGAAATTTTAAATAAAGAATTGGCATAACCGTGATTTCAATGTTTTTTATTCCAATTTAAAATTGTTTATGGATTATTATCATTTCATAATAACGAAATAATATCTAATGAGTATAATTTAATTTAATCAGTTAATACCTAAAACTGTGATTGTGAATAATTTAATGAGAGAAAAATATGCTCTTAAGATATAGATTATTAATTGTTTTTTATAAACTTATTTGTACTCCAGTAAATTTACAAGCAACTGGAATCATGTTACCGCTCCTCCGATGCTAACATTGACAGAATCCTTCCCACCTGTTGCAGTAATCTGAATGCAGTTGTCAACATATTGTTACTTGGTGATCGTTAATGGGACTTGCGATTCTCTAGAGATATGTTCTCTGATTGCTTGATACTTAGGAAAGTTAAGGTTGACTTGAAATTAGAAAAAGAATAGAATAATCTCCAGATAATTATACCAATTTAGTTTCTAAAGTTAGCACTAAGCTTATGCTATAAGTGTCATATAATGAAGCGGGAAATACCCAGTGTCATCGAGCGTCCACTGTAAAGGAGATTCTTTTCTGAAATAATACGCTCTGAGTTTATTAGGTAGTTGGAGTTCATTAGTAGTTACTGGTGCCGGAAGAAATATCTTAAAGAAATGAGAATCGCTTTTTGTCATTGCTGTAGCTAAAACTAATTTTTCCGTGTACTTTTATCAAATAACATAATAAATCGTTGCAGTGATAACGAACACATTATTATGTGTTGGTCATAGTCACTATAACATTTAATTTTTCTAATAACTAATGACAAATTACAAACTTTAACATATTGTAACGAATAGCGAACGGCGAATAATTAACAGCTAATCCCGCAGAATGATGTAGAATGATCCAGATCTTGCCACGCATCGGCTTATATAGACTTGCTGACGTCACTAAATATAAAAATATAAAACATTCTATTGAAGCATATACATTTTTTAAACTTTCTCGTTGTATTATAAAATACATAAAAAACGGGAAATTAACGCAATTTTCAGCTGTGGTCTCAAGCATTGTGAGTCAAGGAACAAAACTTCGTTTTTTACATTCGATTAAACATGTGGACACTGAGTTTTGTGTGTAGGTCTCCTAAAAACTATTTATATATATCGGAGGTAGATGATGAAGCTTCTACATCGGACACGGAGTGAAACTTGCTGCGATAGCTTGCTTGAGACCACGGCCGATGCAACTCGGTCGAAACGTCAAGACAAAATAAAAGGTAATCGCGTCAATATCTCGTTTTTATATATTTTATTCTATTGAAGCTGTCAAAATTAACTCTTAAAAAAGAAATTTGTAACTCAGTTTGAGTCCTACTTACTGCACTGTATACCGCAAAGTACTGAGCACTAAATGCATTCCACCACTCTTTGGCTTAAATAAAAATATCTGGGAAGAACAACCTTGACACTTTTCAATTGTGGGACAAAATACAGAACGACATACCTAATAGCGTTACGGTATATGTCAAGTCAAAGTCAAATCAATTTGCTGAGCTCATATTATAGGGTATTTTTGAACGACAAATCTACCATTTGTTGTGTTTTGTTCGGTGAGTGAGAGTGGCGATGGCCCATCTTTCCCCACCCCCTCCTTTCCCTCTTGCCCTAAAGGCCAGCAACGCACCCTGGCGGCGACGCACTTTTGCACACACAATTTTGTGGAACCAACTTATAGCGTCGGTATTCCCGGATCGTTACGACTGAGGGATCTTCAAGAAACGAGCCTACTCTTTCCTTAGAGGCCGACAACGCACCCGTGATTCCCTGGATGTTGCGGGTGTCCTTGGGCGGTGGTGATCACTTTCCACCAGGTGATTTACTTGCTTGTTTGCCCCCTTTTTTACAAAGAAAAAAAAATCCATCGGCTCGAAAATAAAACCGGCATCGAGAAAAATCATCGAAAAATTCATTTGGGTATAATTATTTAAACATTATTTTACAATATATTAAAAAACCATATTCGAAAGCCGAAGAATATTATTGCTAGACACTATCTTCAGTGAAACTATTTATTTTATTCTAGCTGATGCCCGTGACTTCGTCCGCAATTTTCATTTTTAAAATAGCCTATGTCCTTACTTAGAATTTAAGCTATCTCCATACCAAATTTAATCGCAATCAGACGAACAATATGGCAGCGCATAAAATACGAGTAAACAAACAAACAAACACTAATTTTTATATATTAGATTATGATTTTTCAATCAGTACGTTTCATAAAAAAACGTATCATTAATTGAGTGAAAAAGAGAAAACTTCCCAAGGATCCTGAGAAAAACAAACAGTTACCCAAAAATGAAACATTTGATTGTATGGAGTTTATCTTCGGAGTGTTAGAAATAATGTTTAGGAAAAAAATATGAACTTCCCTTTTATAAAGTTCGTAAACCTTTGCGTCGAAAGGGAGGTAACTGGAAAAAAGTACAAAACAATAAAAAAATAAGAAACTTATTTTTAAACAAGATAACTGTGAATAAAGTACAATTCGCAAAAAGCTCGCAATAATTTCAGATATTTAACGAATGCCGACCGCTAACGATGTCGCTTAATATTTTTAAAATATAAAAAATCCTTTGTCGGGGCGGGTGCCGACAACTTTTTTTAAACGCTGCGGTCCGTTTGTAAGGGAAAAAGGGAAAAATGCCCGCTTGCCCCACGGAAAACTTTTTTGCGGTAAGAAAAGGTTGCTTTGTGTTGCCGTGTTTGTTTATTTTTTTCAGTAAAAATTATGGATGTACATTTCTAAACGTGCCAAATTATTAAATAGTGTAAATTGAAACGAAAATTTGTATAGAATAGTTATTTTAATGCAATCCATCCCAAACAATCCCCATGGATAATCAATTTTGTAAATATTATCTACAGGAAAAATCGAGTGGCACTCCAGTTCTTTGTGCTACCCATAACATACCATACAACTCTGTAATTACTTTGGACTCATAAAATTAGATAGACATATTACATTCAGGGCAGTTTCAGTCTTTTAGATAAAATTTCCAGAATATTGAAGGTCTTCAGGACGTCATTTATTGTAATTTTTCTAATTTATTTAATTTTTTTAATCAGTCACGTTAACCAGTCTCCGAGAAAAACTACTGTGACAGACTGAGAGACAGACAGACGGACACCGAGATGAGTGTAATGTGTAAATGTCATTTTTTAATTAATTTTTTAATTTTAATTTGGTGATGCCAAAAATAAAAAAAATCATTTAAAAAAACATAATAGTGTGAGAATAATAAAAACAAAACAAAAGTATGCAAAATTATATGCTTTGTCCTCGATTTGTTGTCTAAAGGATAAAATGTCAAGTTCATTGACCCAGTAGACCACGAAAATAGGGTAACACAGTAACTTATGTGTACAAAAAACAATGAAATTGCTCGCCTCTTCACAAATAGAGCTATCTCTGTAAGACGCAATTCGTAATAGGATAATTATTCAAAGAGGTGTAAGGGTTGGGTTACACAAGCAAACAACAAATAAATCAATATAAAAATATGGACAGCTTTAATTTTTTTGAACCGATTACAATAAGGATTTCATATGTTTAAATCTATATTCTAAAGGATTCCAAGTAAATCGATTAAAAAATTCAATCCTTTTAAGCTAACAAAGTCCAATTCTTGGAATTTCCTGGAAATGATTTAAAGGCAAATATGTATCGATTAACAATTGAGCTATTATATGAAAAACATAAGATGGATTTTGCAAACCAAAATAATGACTAAAATATATTGGATAAACGCGAGGCGACTTGTGCATAGATTTACTTTGCGAAATCCATCTTATTTTTTAATTCCTATAATTTTAAGTTATTTTTCCTCACTCTGCATGCCTGACGGAGCGCCAAGTATCGTGGTCTAATCCAAGCCTCAATATCGTACAATATAATTGGCATCAACACCCCCATTGTATAAGGCCATTAAAAAAAACTCTAGTCAATTGCACAAATAGTGTGACACTAAAATATTAACTAGGTCTGTACTATAGATACCACACAAAGAACTGGAGGAGCTCCCGGCAACACCCAGACTACAAAAACTGAGAAAATCGTTTTCAAAATAGCTTTGACTGGAGATCGAAGCCGAAAAGAATTATGAACATTGAGAGTTAAAGTGTACATCGATATAATATTTTCAAGATTGTATTATGAAACACACATTTTCTTTACAGAAAGTTTGCTTATTGAATGGCAGTATTATTTACGTAAATAAAAAGCTCTGCAACAAAGTTTTTATAGATTGACATCCGCTATGGAACACTAGTTGTGCAAATGCTTGTTTTAGTTAACTGACTTTTGGTATTTAATACGTCATTGCATAAATAAAAAAACATGTATGTACTCATGTACACACGTAAGAAGTTATTCAAAGCAAAACTGGCCACGTATAAAAAACAAAACTGGCCGCATTTAAAAAATAAAACTGGCCGCTTAAAAAGAAAATAAACTCTCTTCGTTGCTAACTTCATGTTGTGGGACTTTTTGGTGGGAACGGGAGAAGTGAGGTTGTCATTTTATTTAGATTTTCTATCTTTTACATTTTTGGTAGTTTTAAATTACAACAGTGATAGTATATTGTGTTTTAAAGTTCTGTGCAAGTGAAATGAATGGAGTAGGTCTAAATAAACATGTGTAGCTGAAGTTTTCGCGCTCTTCCAAGAAGTCCTGTAATACTTCAGTAAAGTCTACTATCACTTTACTAGAGAAGTTTTAACGTTTTATATAACGATTCTACTTATACTATTACAATACGTGACATTGGCAAATGCGTTAATTTGTGCGCCATGCCATGAAGAAAAAAAAACATTCATGTTGTATTAGATCGAGGTAGACTTCCTTTGCCAACTTTATTCTGTGTTACATTGATGACCCACCTGCTGCTACATGCTGAAATTACACTGATCTGTTTTTCCAAACACGCCACAAGAAGTATAACTTCAAAAAATACTATCGTTATATCATCTTCTGTTGTGTTCCATGCCTAACAACTGTATTACGTCCTACAGCCGAAGAATATTTACATGGGGCCCGCACAATGGGCAGCCCTAATTTGAATATCATGCTTATAGGACAACCGCCTGGTATAAAAATATGAACAATAAACATTGCGACGTCAAACTGCTTATGGTTGTCACTAATGATTTTGTATCATTAATTAATTGGTAGCTATTTAAAAGAACATTGATGGTCAATTTACGTCAATAATTAATTTAAATTAAAATATTTTATTAATGTAAGTGTTTATTAATGTACAGGTAATATAATTAAATATCTTTCCTCTTTTTTATAATTTTAAGACAACCTCTCCACATTGTTTGATCTCAAATTAAGTTCAGACTGTAATTATAAATGTTAGAGAAACAGCTACAAAATTTTTTTTTAGTTTTTACAACCAAATCAACAAAAAGTAGATGACCGGGGACCTCACTCCAATTTGCCGCGACCCCGAAATCTCCAGCAATCACTTCTTACAACTGGTGAAGAACGCTATACGCTTTTTTTCTAGCCCAGACTGCAGGACCTTATTCTTTTGTCATCCTTTATTTAGTTACGCAGGAGAAATCTGCACACAGATACCCAGCCCCTTGGGGAAGAGATGGGTTACGTGGAATTTTTACCCAACAAAAGTCCACTGTGGTCGTCCTCCGCGAGATGCTGGGGAACTCTGGGGACTCATACGAAATGCACCGAAACCCTTCTCACGCTGTGTTCTCGGGGGGCAGTGATAGAACATCGCCTGCACATTTGCAGTGCCGCGACAGCACGGACCACACGTGCTATCGTCCACCTCAGGGTCGCATCGGTTGGACAACAGAGTTGGGCAAAATGTAATTGTAAAAACAATTACAATACACATGTGAACACATTTTGTTAGGTAAACAATTAACAATTACAATTACAGAAAGTAATTGTAATTGTTTTCACAATTACTTTGCCCGACATTGTTGGACAATTAGAGCCCCCATTCCGGTCGGTAGCGATCCCGAAGGCCTCTTTAGTGGCCTCCTATGCCAGGCGAGGAAAAGCGTAGCCTTATTCTTGGGTTCGGGTTACAGAGTTGGATTATTTTTATATCTATTCCAACCAGTCAGGAGCTTATCCCCTAGGTGTGATACGAAAAAGTCGCGCGGTATTGTTATTGTAAGGATTCTGGTCCTTATAAACGACGCAGTAGTGCCTACAAACTTAGTACTGTGCCGTTACATCAATGTGTTTCGCGAAGCACAAATCACTCAATATTAATGCCGCTAGATCAATCATCCCCTCTACAACTACCCTAAAGATTTTAGTGATAGTGTCGAACAACCAAACAAGTCTATAAGCGAAACAAAAAGGATTATGGAAAATAAAAAGGAAATGATTTGACAGCCCTATTGACAAACGCAACAAACAATATAGAGTGGACAAATATGAAAATAAGTCCCGCACAGGTATTGGCATCGGCAAAACTCATTTGCCTACCGTTGTATAGTACAGTGTGCCAATTAAGTGATACTTAATAAGATTAATATAGGGATTCTTTTAAAAGTACTATAAAATTGGTAAAAATAAAGATAAAAATAGCAATTATCACTGTAGGGTCCTAAAGGACTTAGATAATAATAATAATATACTCAGACATTTCACACAGCACCATGGGACAGACTAATCTAGTCCCAAAGCAAGCAGCGCAGCGCTTGTGTTATGGGTACTAGACAACTGATATACTAATTTTATACTTTTCTTTTGTAAATAAATATGTATTATACATAAACACCCAGACTCGAGGCGAGAATCGAAGCCGCAAGCTCTGTTTACTTTCCGACTTAGGCTTCCGCTTAGGCGTTGCGCCACGGAGGTTGTCATAGATGAAAGTGGACTGTAATTTTGCTGGCTTATAATAGAAGATATAATAAATGCGCGTAAGATCATCTCGGAAGTTAAGTAAGAAGTCTTTTCTCGGGCCCTTTCACTCCTCTTCGTAGACCCGAACTGCCCGGAGGATTCGCAAGTCGCAACAATCACAATAAAAAATATAATTACTTGGAAAAGTATTATAATGACGCTATAAAATAATTGTGGTCTATAACAAAAATATAAAAGGACATGATTATTTCTGATGTACTCGTAATTTCCGTTGTTATCTTAGCAATAACATCTGTCCATGGTTTAGAGTGGGTGGTAGTAAAAACTAAAGAAACCAAGGCTGACTATGAACATCAATGGCCAGAGTGTTATCTAACGGAAATGTTAAAAACACTGAATATACCTTGACGAACCGTGTGACAAAAATGATGAGATTTAAATAGACGAAAGCAGTAAGTCAGGACCGCAACGCTTGGCACTCTGTCCTTTCTGCCTACCCATGGTAAGTATGTATATAAACAAAAATTTGAATGGCAATAATTTTATTATTAACCTAAAATGACTTTTAACCTCTGACAGAAAAGTATGAGCCGGATGACTTATTGACAGAAAAGTGTAAACCGGATGACTTTTTAACTCCTGACAGAAAAGTGCGAACCGGATGACTTTTTAACTCCCGACAGAAAAGTATGAGGCGGATGATTTTTTGACAGAAAAATGTGAACTGGATGACTTTTAACCTCCGACAGAAATAAGTGATGTGACAAGTTTATCCCCCTTTTCTGTCTGTGTATTCGTCTGTGGCATCGTAGTTCTTAAATAAATGGACCGTTTTCTATTCACTTTTTTGTATGAAAGTTGCAAATAGATATTATGAAAACTTATAGATATTGTGGAAAAAAAATAATTTGGGATATTTTTTATGCCGGTAATTTTATTTCAGGAAGATGCAAACGACATGCGCTTGCAAGACAAACGGAGATATTATTGCTTCAAGTAAACTGTCTCAATTTTGTAAGCTTAATCGAATTCTAATCACGAATTTTTTGTGCACACTGTACAAATGATTCTATACAACCACAAATACGTTTTTCGCTTTCGGTTCCTACTGAAGTTATTGGTACCAACTTGACCTTAAATTGTTCGAAGAATTATGGACGACTTCTGTATTGATTTTTAAACATACGCCCTTATACGGTACGGTGCGTTTCTGTATTCTTTGTACCTCTGTAGTATAGAAGAATATTTTGATGATTCGGTCATGTATACACCGAAAATAAGTTAATAACTATAAGGATTTGAGAAGTTTCGATTTCGAAAACAGTCAGTGATATGTGTTGCAAGGTTCAACAAGTAGAACTTAATTTAAAATCAAATTTTAACTTTTAAAACATAAGTCAAAATAAATCGTATGTTTAACTCTCATAATCGCAGATTTACTTTTTTAATCGACTTCAAAAAAGGAGGTTCTATATTCGTCTGTATGTAGTTATGTTTTTTTTTATTTTTTTATGTATGTTCACCGATAATATCGTCAACTGTGGTCCAATTTTGAAATTTCTTTTTTGTTTGAAAGAGTATACTTCCGAGGTGGTCCCATTTAAATTTCATTGGTATTGCAGCTTGGACTTCAAAGATACATCAAATAATAGCAAACAACAGACTTGGTTATAAGCTTTATATTGATGATTCTCTTGTATATTGAGCGCTCCAGAATTATAAAGAAGTTAATTGTAGATCTGCCCTAGATATTTATTTAGGCCAATATCACTCAAAAGCGAGAAACAATTTGACAGTTATTGAAGTCGGTGCCAAAAGAATGTGCAACAACAGAAAGATTATTAGTTTGGTAGGCTTGGAACCGACTTCAGTAACTGAATTTAATTATGTAGGTATGTGTATCGTACTTATAAAGTAATTTTTATTGTACTTGAGTTTTGATTAGTAAAGTGTAGTTATTTTGTACTTTTCAGTGTATTTTTTTTGAAGGCGGTTTAATTTTTTTTTTGAAGTTTTTTTGGTAATAAAATCTTTGTAGTTATAATTACAATTTCGTACTCACACTTTAGTATGTATTCATTGGTCATAATTCCCAAAATCATAGATGACTTATTATGATATCTATTTCATTATACTATGATTTCGATCTAAAAGTTCCCGTACGCAAAACTACATACATATCTTCACGCTGTAGCCCTAACGAGGTAGTCAGAGAGGACGGAGCGCCAAGCGTCGCGTTCCTTACATGCTTCTTTCATCTCCTCAAATTTCATCGTTCTCCCCACACATTTTCGCTTAGGTATGCAAGTGCTTTTGACATTTCCGTCACCTAACACTGACCATTTTATCTTCATTCATCCTGTAGGTACACGGAACGTTTAAATTTAGAAAAAAATTTAACTTGACTGAAATTTAAAATGAGTTGGGGCCCAAGCCAAACAAACAACATCAAACAAAGATAACTTGACTCACAATATAACACAATAAATATTACGTCAAGCTAGCGTAGAATGTAATTAGATTTATACATATTTCATTATGAATCTGTTATAAGTTTTTTTTGTTTATTGATTTCAAAAACACAAAAAGCGAAATATGCATCTATTTTTTATAAGAGAAATATGTTTTGAGTTTAGAATTTGTGCGGAATTTACCTAGCTAAAATTATTTACGTTATGACGCAGTTTTCGCAAAATAATATGGTCATCATACATACATATCTTCACGTTGTATCCACAACGCGGCAGTCAGAGAAGACGGCGCCAAGTGTCGCGGTCCTTACATACCTCTTTCGCTTCCTCATATCTCATCATTCTCCTCACACATTTTCGCCTAGGTATGCCTTTTGACATTTCAGTCAGCTAGCACTCTGGCTATTTGATCTTGATAAGTCAGCCTTGGTCTTCCTTGGCGTCTTTTACCTCTCACTTTTGCTCACAATTTGGAATAACATGGTCATCGATATTCCAGAAACTTTTCAAACACTTGTCTTTTTCATAAATATTTAAAAACGTTTATAATCACCTCCGTTTATTACAATCTATTAATAAAGAAAAGCATGTCTTGACTCAAATTCTTTTCGTGACGCTTAATCCCATCACCGACGCTTGATCGACAGAGAACTGAAAAAAAACGAGCGAGCGAATCGCCATTTTAATTATAAATAACCGACGCTCGCACGTCAAACGGAAAATAACAAAACGATTGAAAAATCAAAATTCTGAAGAGTCCTAAAAGACTTAGATAATAATAATAATATAATAATATGCTCAGACATTTCACACAGCACCGTGGGACAGACTAATCTAGTCCCAAAGTAAGCAGCACAGCGCTTGTGTTATGGGTACTAGACAACTGATGTACTAATTTTATACTTTTCTTTTGTAAATAAATATATATCATACATAAACACTCAGACTCCAGGCGAGAATCGAACCCGCACCTCTGTTTACTGTCCGACTTAGGCTTTCGCTTAGGCGTTGCGCCACGGAGGTTGTCATAGATGAAAGTGGACTATAATTTTGCTGGCTTATTAATAGAAGGTATAATAAATGCGCGTGAGATCGTCTCAGAAGTTAAGTAAGAAGTCTTTTCTCGGGCCCCCGCTTTTTTCGCTCCTCTTCGTAGACCCGAACTGCCCCGAGGATTCGCGAGTCGCGACTATCACAATAAAAAATATAATTACTTGGAAAAGTATTATAATGACGCTATAAAATAATTGTGGTCTATAACAAAAATAAAAAAAGGACTTGATTATTTCTGATTTACTCGTAATTTCCGTTGTTATCTTAGCAATGACATCTGTCCATGGTTTAAAGTGGGTGGTAGTAAAAACTAATCAAATCAAGGCTGTCTATGAACATCAATGGCCAGAGTGTTATCTAACGGAAATATTAAAAACACTGAATATACCTTGACGAACCGTGTGAGAAAAATGATGAGATTTAAATAGACGAAAGCAGTAAGTCAGTACCGCAATGCTTGGCACTCTGTCCTTTCTGCCTACCCATGGTAAGTATGTATATAAACAAAAATTTGAATGGCAATAATTTTATTATTAACCTAAAATGACATTTAACCTCTGACAGAAAAGTATGAGCCGGATGACTTATTGACAGAAAAGTGTAAACCGGATGACTTTTTAACTCCTGACAGAAAAGTGCGAACCGGATGACTTTTTAACTCCCGACAGAAAAGTATGAGGCGGATGATTTTTTGACAGAAAAATGTGAACTGGATGACTTTTAACCTCCGACAGAAATAAGTGATGTGACAAGTTTATCCCCCTTTTCTGTCTGTGTATTCGTCTGTGGCATCGTAGTTCTTAAATAAATGGACCGTTTTCTATTCACTTTTTTTATATGAAAGTTGCAAATAGATATTATGAAAACTTATAGATATTGTGGAAAAAAAATAACTTGGAATATTTTTTATGCCGGTAATTTTATTTCAGGAAGATGCAAACGACATGCGCTTGCAAGACAAACTCATCATTCTCCTCACACATTTTCGCCTAGGTATGCCTTTTGACATTTCAGTCAGCTAGCACTCTGGCTATTTGATCTTGATAAGTCAGCCTTGGTCTTCCTTGGCTTCTTTTACCTCTCACTTTTGCTCACATTTTGGAATAACATGGTCATCGATATTCCAGAAACTTTTCAAACACTTGTCTTTCTCATAAATATTTAAAAACGTTTATAATCACCTCCGTTTATTACAATCTATTAATAAAGGAAAGCACGTCTTGACTCAAATTTTTTTCGTGACGCTTAATCCCATCACCGACGCTTGATCGACAGAGAACTGAAAAAAAACGAGCGAGCGAATCGCCATTTTAATTATAAATAACCGACGCTCGCACGTCAAACGGAAAATAACAAAACGATTGAAAAATCAAAATTCTGAAGAGTAATATCAAACTTGACTTATAATTGGTTGCTCTTTGCTGCCAATCTGAAAATAATCTACTAACGCTCATTTTTTGTTATACAAAACACTACCTTATTGCTCTATGTTAAGGTAAAGAATAACATATTACTATCGGATGTTAAGGAGCATGCATATCGTTATAATATTTATAAGACGCGGTTGTATCAAAACCGAAGGGCCGTCTTCCAGGCCGATGACGTTTGACGTGCAGTCTGACGTTCCCTTTAAGGAGGTATAGGTAATCAGAAAACAGCGATTAATCGAAATATGAAATAAATTTCAAATAATGGGTGTGTTAAAAATCTGTAAGTTCAAATAGATACTTATTTTAGTAGTGAAATTAAATAAGTTTTTGCAAGATGCAGGACTTAATGCTCTGAATAGCCCGAGTGGGTTATCGCATGAAGTTAGTATACATATGTACGTAAATTAAAAATAAAAGAAAATGGTCGCTGTAAAGAAAACAAATTATAGGCGAGTTAATATTAAAGTATTGTTCAAAAACAGACTTAATATACTTTTGTTACTTTAATAATGGCGGTAGTGTCATATGAACTCCAGATCCAATACTAACAGCAGTAGGTAATTTGAAAGAATTTTTATTTACGACAAATATAGCTGACTTATGTCCGACTTCGTCAAAGTCCCCTAATACTTAGCGAACCCCTCAAAAGGCATAGAGGTCCGCTAACAAGGACTTTGCGTTTCACAAAATGTTAGGAGCCCCTATGTAGTTAAAAGATCCCCTAAATTTAGAAACTCGATTTTCGAACCCATAACACTATGTGACAGTTTTGTGTGTTAGTTTTTGACAATATGGAGAATAATTTATTATATTATGATACATACAAACTTAGAAGTAAAACAATAATATCTGTTTTATCGATAAACTTTTGGAAACGAATAGTCACTATGGAAACAATAAAACGTTACGTTACGTTCCCTAATAATTAGGGAACTGTTGGATTGGTGAAAACGAATATTATCTAATTAAGGGTCCTTTCAATCTAGCGGGCACATGTGACGACTTAGATAGCGTTGGCGAAATCGGACATTAGTTTCTAACAGTTTTTCTTTAGTACTTATAGGTTTTTTCTGAACTGCTAAAAGATTTAATTTAAAAATTTGAAACAAAGCATTTTGAATTTTAAAATCGAAAAATTGGAGTTATGCAAAAGTTTATACCTTGGACTCCGTCAACAGCATCGCAACTGAACGAGCAAATAAAACATATGAAAGATCCAACTCGTATCGTAAGCTTTGAATAAGTTAGAACCAATATGGAAGATTGTTTTACATACATATCCAATAACGATAATATATAGGAATAAATAATAGGTAATATAATATTGAGAAATATTTTCCATGGAACTTTTGACAATTTGCTCTACTGTAGATGTCATAATATCTAACTAACCAACGATAAAAAATTAATAGAAAAAGTAACCGAAAGAACACTTTAGTGTCGCCTTCTAAAATTAGAAAAATAAAACAGATATGAAATCCATTCAGTGTCTGTTGTCTGTTATACCCATTTTTCTCACTGATTATTAATTTAACGTAATCAGTAAATTTATTTATCGTAATCTTCAATTTTATTTGAGATTTACGTGTCGGGTATACACACGAATTCAAACATTTGTAACACGTAAATTTGTGTTAATTTTTTTGTAACACTTTATTAAAAATCTCACCTTCATGCTGAAAATAAGCAATGAAGAGCTACGCAGTATTATAAGATCGTTCGACAGTGATAGTATGAAAATGAATAGAGGAATGCTTAGATGGTTCCGATACATAGAAGTAATGAGTGATGAAAGATTGACGAAGAAAATCTACAGAGCGACAGTGGTAGCAGAAGCCGAGAAAGTACAAAGCTGACTCATGAAGATCAAACAGCCAGAGTGATAGCTGAAAGAAATGTTAAAAGGACTCACACACCTAGGTGAAAGTGTGAGGAGTATGACGAGATTTAAAGAGGCAAAAGAAGTTCGTAAGGATCCCGATGCTTGGCGATTCGTCTTCCTCGATTCCTCTTTTAGAGATAGGTATGTATGTACTACTCTGCCAAATGTTGTTTGTATTTCACAGTTTCGTAGGAAATCGATTATGGCAGACGGACGAACGCGCGAGTGATATTAAAAAGATATGTAAGCTGTATCTTGAATTCCCGCTATTGGCTTATAATATCTAATTGTTAAAAAGAGTAGCTTTTCAAAAATGTCTGATTTCAAAACATATGGATGTATAAACTATTCAATAGCTGTATCACAATTGACACGGGTTTATCTCAGCGGGCTATCCTCTATTTGACCTGGGTTTTTTTTTACACATCGAAGTTAAACAGTATGAAATGCGGCGATGTGTGAAAGACAAGGATATCCACATTGACGATAGAATGGCGTTGATATGACTCCTAAGTAATAGTTGGCGTCGCACTCACTGTAGCCCGTCGAGATTTAAATTTTGTTCTGATATTTAACTGTTTTTAAATGTTTATTACTTTTATTTTACTGTCTGTATTTTTGTTTATTTTCGCTTAATTTTCTTTCTTTTATTTTAACAGTTTTTAGTTCATATTTTGACAGTAAATATGGAACTGAAAACCTACATATATATTATACGCTATTATTATTTTGGTCAGCAGCGGACTGAAGGGGGATTAATTACATACAAAAACGTGTGCGCGGTAGCTTACGTCGTAAGGTCGTATGTGACAAAACAGTTATTTTCGTTTAAATTACAAATTATAATTAATTTTGAAAAATCATATTGTCATTTTGAAGTGTGTGTTTAGATTCATCTACATAAAAAATGTAGAGGCTTTAATCGGTCCCATTTGTCCGTAAAAAGCAAATCTCTGTTTTAGAAGAGGTTTCTTTAATATTTTTTTTTATGTTATAAAAGTTAACCAATCATGTAATGCTATTGTGAAAGTAAAGTCAGAGAATTAAAGATTATGGTTACCAAATATCACTTTCATATGTTTTGTAATTGCTTAGAAAAATTGAATGAGAGTAAAATAGTGAATTAAACATAAAAAATACTCGTAATTTCGTAATTTAATATTTTCGTTTAGTGAAATACAAAAAAATTTACAAAAACGCTTTTCTTTAAGTAACTACTAATCAATTCAAAAATTTATTTCAATTGAGCCATGAAAATTTAAAGTAAGAAATAAGTTTTATTAGTGAGAATTTACAGAGAAAAACAAAAAAAAAGTTAACAATTTTGTGACAACGTAATACAGATGTAATTAAGTTGTAATGTAATTAATAGACAGGAAAAAAATGGAATTGTTGAAAACGATATCCATTATATTCTTTCCTTTTTATAGTATTTAAAGGCGGTTACTGACGAGGTAGTCATGTCATAGTCGGACTTATTGCTGGAGATAGCTTCTCTTATACGTAGTATTCAGACTAAAAATTCGAATTCCAATTTCATATATTGAAAAACGATCTTTCGATATCCGTCAGGGACGTACAGACAGATAACAGTACAGATGACGAAATATAAATCGTGCAAAAATTAATATAGAAAATAATATGAACATGCATACTCAAAATAGCAAATGCAAATTTTGCAATTTGTATTGTACTTATAGAATTCCATTTAAAAGAAACCCATCTCTGCATTTATAACACTCATAGCTTGTAATATTTTAGTATCTTGTCCTTTTAAAACGAAATCCGCTTTTGTTCATTTTTTAATGTCTTATAATTGATAATAATTAACGTGACACCATAATAACTGTAACATAATAACTACTATTTTTTTTACTTTTCCAATTTGTATTTTTTTGACTGGTCCTTTGGCGTAGCGATAAAATGTTAAAAAGGTCAATTTAAGGTAAAAAGCTTTTTAAATTAGCTTGTAGTCTGAGGGTGGCTTGCACCAACTATTTAATCTCGATTTAAGGATTTTACATTTAAAGGATTTAGTACTGAAAGCCTGTATCGTACAGCTGAACTTCTGACAGTGAGAAAGTTGTACATATTACTTCTATTACTGAAAAAACATAGGAATCTACCATTTGATTCTAGTAAACTTTGCAAGAGAAGGAAGGACTTTGTTGCTCCAGTTGTTCCAACCAAAACAGACTTCGCAAAAAGACAGTATGATCAACAAGCGAGTCACATTTATAACGTAATAAACAAGGAAATAAAAATATACCAATTATCATACCATGATTGCAAAACTACCGTTACTGAATGGTTAAAAACTAAAACTTATGATGAAGTGGCAGCTATCACCCACGCGCCCATATAAGCTCATAAAGACACACACACACACACACACACACACACATTAGTTATTATTTATAACTTAGTTGAAACTAATTTTTCATTTAATTTAAATTTCGTTTCATTTATATTCTTTCAATTTAATTGTATTTTTATTTCATAAATTAGTATTTTCACACTGGAGAACACTACTTAAATATAATTATAATTTCTAGAAACAATAATGTATGGAAGAGCGGATTCTCCCAGTAGAAGCAATTCCTTGCTTAAAGGGGGACTCCAGCCTATGTAAATACATCTAGGAGGTAATGAATAAACTTTTTTGATTTTTTGATTTTGAATTGATTTGACATCTCGCTTGCACCAACTATTTTGGTGCACGCGATCTCAAATCATTAAATCGAGTTTAAATAATTATTGCTATCCATTCTCAGTGTTACTAGGAGCTTCTCTAGTTTGTTGCGTACCTGCAGTATTAGTGCTTATCTGGACTATTAGTAATATTAATTTGAAGAAGATACAGTAATGTTAAAATACCTAATGTTAATTGTAAATTTGATCTAGGATTTTAGTTAAAACATTGGAGTTTTTAAGGATTACGATAAAATCTAATTTATATTTTGTAAAATCACGGATCTTGATCACAGTTCTTAGTTTTTGATCTAAATCTGTATTTCATCATTAGAGAGTTTACACACTGCGTCCGATCCAAATTCTACAAACCGAATTCGGATGTCATTATTTCTATGTCAATTTAAAAAAACTATTATACAGACATTCATGGATTGCAACTTGTTTTTTTACTATTTCGTGATGTACTGTTTTTGACTAAAAACTTTCATGAAATCGGCACGCTTATTACGTAACCTGCAGACAGCATGCGACAGCCAATATCGCGCGATATCTGCTGTCAAAACGAGAATTTGTGTAATGTAATTTGTATAGTGGTGCTAAATCTACCGCGAAAATTGCATTTTACGGTCATACAATAATAGATACGCAATCGTTATATATGATACTAATTTTTTATTACCATTAATCACCGGTCGCGCAGTGATCGCGTGGTTGTCGCTGTCTGTAAATTTTTAGGTAATAACCGCGCCGATCGCACGCAAAGCACAAGCGACATCGTTATTCGGAACGAGTTTTCTAGATCCGCTTTTTATTTTTATTTAATTAACCGTATTCGGTATCTAAAACACGGGAAATTAACGTGATTACCTTTTATTTTCGCTTGACGTTTCGGCCGAGTTGCATCGGCCGTGATCTCAAGTTATGCAACTCGGCCGAAACGTCAAGCGAAAATAAAAGGTATAATCGCGTTAATTTCCCGTGTTTTTAGATATTTTATAATGCAACGCGAAAGTTTAAAAGTGTATATCCGTATTCGGATTGCAAGCACTACGGAAGCGTTCTTAAAAATAGTACTGCGACTACTTCGGACCGCATTTGGATTCGGATCGGATGCAGTGTGAAGGCGCTCTAACGCTGCGACTTATGTATACTTTTTATATCAATAGTCACTCATTCATTCGACACGCCTGAGCATTTATACCGAACCAAAATATTTGCCTCAAGCGCATAAAACATTATCATTTTTAACCGTCATGTATTCGAAAATTAATCAATAATATGAAACTTGTAATTAAATACAATTCTTCTGTTGCACGTTTAATTTTGATTGATGATTTCATAATCTTTAATTATAGCTATATTAAATACAACTTGGGATGGCCTGTCAAATAGTCCGTCATGTCAATGATGTTTCTAACGGTCAGATGTTTTTGTTATTTTTGTACGAAATAACTATCATATACTAAACAAAATTCAAGTATAAGGATAACTTCATAAATACAATACAAACACCTATATAATTAAGTTTGACAGTCATTGTTGTCGGTGCCGAATCAATGTGCAACAATAGAAAGTATTAGTTGAGTACTCCTGACATCGACTTCAGTAACTGTTAGATTTAATTATATTCATTTACATAATATATAGGTGTATATCTATGAAAATTATACAGGTATTTGTGTCAAAGTTATAAAGTTATTTTTGTGCATAAGTTTTGATTAGTAGTGGATAGTTCGTATTCTTCAGTGATTTTTTTTTGAAGTTAGTTTAATTTTTTTTTGTTGTACAATCAGCGACGGCAGAAATAACTTTGATTTTTTTAGTGTGATCGTGAAACGCTATGAACTACAAACTTAATATGCATCCCGACTAAGGAACCCTTCACTGCGCGTGATGTAGAGAGGTTTTTAAGGTTCCATAGAAAAGGCAAAATAAATATTTTACAGTTTTTGGTCACGTCTTTCTGTCAAACGCTCAGAGGTGACAACTGGTAACCTCAAACCACCACATTAGAAGTCATAACTTAAAAACTGAAGTTGAATGTATACACTATTCCAGAAATGAGAAAAGGATAATCAGATTTTGGTCCCAGTTGAAGGACTCTCTGGCTTTAGTCAACTTCTGAGTCAACAGGATCGACTTTCTCATGATACATCAACGACTGCGGCATACAAGCTTCAAAAGAAGAGGTAATGAGTGCTCGCGGACTTGATTCGATCAACTCCTTTGCGTTATTCTTTCGATCGATCGATTTTTTTTTAATTTACATTATATAGGTACATAAATTAAATTCCTACATCTAGTTGATTGTCATGTACTTTACGCGTGTATCACTGGCGTTATTGCTAAAGGTCACGTCTATATGCGGTTTTGTTTCACCTTGATGCATTTCCACCTCGAATGGTACTTACATACATATCTTCACGCTGTATCCCCAACGGTGTAGTCGGAGAGGACGGAGCGCCAAACGTCGCGGTCCTTACATACCTCTTTCGCTTCTTCAAATCTCATCATTCTTTTAACACATTTTCGCCTAGGTATGCGAGTGCTTTTGACGTTTCCGTCAGCTAACACTTTGGTCATTTGATTTTCATTCATCCTGGAGGTACACGGAACGTTTAAATTTAAAATAACTTTTAACACTGAACCTTAAAATGGGTTGGGGACCCAAGCAGACGGGTCTGTAGATTTTCTTCGTCAGTCTTTCATCACTTATTCTTTTTAAGTGCCCGAATGGTATAGGGCGTGAATTTATTACCTTTTTTCTTTTATATTGAGGAATAAAAACCCTTTACGGACGTCTACCAGCCAGTTCTGGTAGGGAGTGTCCTACTTGCACGGACTAGAAAACCTCCTCCTCGTCTAGAAGTCTACATGAAACCGCATTTGCATGTCCTTGTGCAGACTCTTATTTTCCTAGTCTGTTTCTTCTCTCTGTCTCGCCCTCTGATCTTCTTCTCTTTTCATTATATTTTCCCTCGGAATTTCCGCATATCTGCGTCAGTCCTCTTCGCTGGAGAGCATTTGCGATATTAAGTTTTTTTTAGTTACCACGTCCTTCCCCTTTTGCGCCGTACTTTTAACTATTTCGAAAAAACTGCATTGAGAGATAGCGTAAATCAGAGTGTCAACAGGGTGTCAATTCAACCTTCACTAGCCGCCTTTCCGATGGCAAAATGGTATGTATTCTTATCACCACCCATGTCCACCGAGCGCTTGCGTTAGCCAGTGGACCACCTCCCTATGCTGTCTCCCATACCAGTTCTTTAAATCGCCAATGAGTTCTCTGGTCCATGACCCTTTTCCTCCACGCGACTATTCCAATGCGAGTGAGTATTTCCTTCCATACTTGCATAGCCTCTTTGTATTGTACCTCTTGGCTCTCTCCCTTACCAGTTTGGCTATCGGAATCAATCCGGTAATATAACTTTAAATTTTCGCGTTGCATTATAAAATGTCCAATATTTTTTTGATATTCTATCAATCTGGTAATAAGTAGTACGTGATTACTTTACATAAATTAATTTTACGTAATGTGCTAGAGTACAGTTCGCGTAAATAACTTAACCCAAAGAAGGCGCCGACTTGTATTGCATTGTTACATTGTAGAATCAACAAAAGTTATTTTTCGTTTTAAATCATTACGCCTGAAAATCAATCATTTGAAGTTCTTCGGTGCGAGCTGACAACACTATGTCAACATCACATCACTAAAGGCAGCCATCTATAACAATATAAATAAAAATCAATTACCACATGCATGACAGAGCATCACTTTGGTTTATTTTTTTTGTTGTGTTTGTAATTGTGAGGACAAGGTTTGTATGTAAGAAAATTATAGAAAAATCCACTCCAATCCAATCCGATATATTAAAATCATAATTTTATAATAATAATATATTATATACTCAGACATTTCACACAGCGCCATCTAGTCCCAAAGTAAGCAGCACAGCGCTCGTGTTATGGGTAGGTATTAGACGATTGATATACTATTTACATACTTTTCTTTTATAAATAAATACATATTATACATAAACACCCAGACTCGGGGCGGAAATCGAACCCGCGACCCCCGTTTCACTTTCCGACGCGCTTTATAACAGTATTAACATTAATAACAGTAATACAACTACAAACGTTATATGGCGTAGAAGGAATTGCGGGCAAAATCTAATCCTAATATTTGTATCTAAATTGTAAGAAGCAAAATCGAAGATATATGGAATAGCGTACAACATGCAGGGCGGTGAAACAGCGGGCCGCACACGGGCGGAGTCGCTCCGCTGATTGACAAGTCTTGACAGCGGTTAAACACAGGTTGTATCGCGAAAGAATTTTTTATTCCTTTAAAAAAGTGAGAGACACGCTTAATTCATTTTTCTTTGGGGGTTCCGTATGCAACTACCATTAGGTTTACAGATTCGTATTATAATATATAAATATATATATATAGAAAATTAGTATCTAAACATACATATAGAGAATATAAATAAAACTAAAATTAATAAAAATAAAATAATATAAGTAATAAAATAAATATATGCCAGACAATTCACACCGATCGTCTGGTTTCGAATTAGGACATTTCCTGTGCTAAGAACAATACGACGAATACTAGTCTCTCAGTAATATACAAATAATAAACATATACAATATTCATATATATCTAATATATAAAATCAATGTTTGTTTGTTCGTATTTTATGGGCTGCCATAACGTTCTTCTGATTGCGATGAAATTTGGTATGAAGATAGCTTGAATCCTGAGGATTGACAAAGGCTAGTTTAAAAATAAAAAAACGCGGACGAAGTGTCGGGCATCAGTTAGTTATTTATATACATTTTCGAAGAGGTAATTCTGCCAATCTGCTAGGCACCAATAACAACTTTTCAAACAGTGACTGAGAAAGTCCTTTATTAAGACAATACATAGTATTAATTTAATAAATGTTAACGTTTAGATGTTACAGTTTTGTAATGCATTTGTTAATTTATATAGAAATTTTATTACAATAAGAGGTTACATCTTTTACTTTTACAGAATAATTTGTAACGAAATTCCGTGAAAGGTGATTATAAAAAACGGCCAAGTTTGTGTCGGACATGCACAAATAACAGCTCAGTGGCAATTTCGCAGAAAAAAAAATCAATAAATTAAAAGAAACTTTTTGAAAAAAGTTGAATAAATTAAAAAAAGAAGCGAGCATTACAGTAGTGGCACATGATGTGTAACATCCGACATCTCACCTTGGTAATAAGCAACATTAACATTATATCCTAAAAAAATTGGGTTAGGTATTATTTGAAATGATTTTCGTAACGAAGAATAATTCTTTTTAATGAAAATTGTATTTTAATTAATTAATACTAGGAGCAATGCAATTTTCTACTGAAGACAGTTATTTTTGTTCAATTTGGAGGAGAGCGGTAACAATACTTATGACAACTAAAATATGAGACATATACTTATGATTTCAAAGTGTTTAAAAACTGTCAGTTGTACTTGTATTATAGGTACCATACAAGGAACTGGGGGAGCTTCCAATAACACCCAGACTACAAGACGATTAAGAGAAATTAATTTCCTAGTTTACCTGAGCGGTTATCGAATCTGAGACTCCAGCTTGGAAATCAGATTCTTTGCCACCGCGCCAATGGGTCAGGCAAGGCCCATTGACGAGCTTTGGATTATCAGTTTAGCTGACTGGGTCTGATCTCCGGAATTTCCTGAGGCTGCTTCATTAAGAGGCGAAACACGTGTCGATTAGAACACTTTCGTGTACAACTGAAAATTATAAGAATTTAGTCATCAGATGAAATGGATTTCCAAAAAGTAACACTTACATATGTCTAAAGCTAAACAGGTCAGTAGACGTAAAGACGACATAACAAGTCTGTTATCACATACGTACAAACCAGAAGATGCTTCGTTGAGAGGCGAAACACGTGTCGATTAAAAAGTTTGCGCTTTAGGCGGAAGTAAGCTGAAAATTATAATAATTTATCATATGAAATAGATCTGAAAAAAAAACAATTGAGTCTATACAATATTGTCAATTTATGTCTTTAGCTAAGCGGACAGACCAGAAGATGCTTCGTTGAGAGGTGAAATACATGTCAATTAAGAAATTATGAAGATGGTTGTAAATCGTAACAATTCATCAGATGAACTTGATTTCCATAAACTAACACTTGTTTCTATACAATGCTGTCAGTTTATGTCAAAGCTAAGCATGTCAGTATATGTAAAGATGACGTAACAAGTCTGTTGTGACATATGGACAAAACGGACAGACATGACAATTTTCACTATGCCTTAAAATACCTTGAATTAGTAAAATATTTTAAATAAAAGTTTAAAATTTATGGGATTTTTATGCCTCTACTGAACCCTATAAAATTCGGCTCAGTATCAAAGATTCGATATATTGTGAATACGCAGCTGGACGCCGCTTCGGTTCTTAATTTTTATGAAATCCGTAGCAAAGGATTTTTTTAATTTAATCCTTGATAAGTATAGATTTTGATCAGTCCAAAGAAGTGACAGATGTTGTGTGAATGTTTTACAAGATGTTATAGATACTTGTAGTTCTTTTTAAATACAAATCGAAAAAAATGTCAAAAGGCCTTTCGATGCGGTTGTCGGTACCGATTAAAGGGTATAATAAAAAAAGCCAAGTGTATGTCGAATCACACCCAGTGAAGCATTCCGTAAATGAGATGAACTGTATTCATTTAATCAGTAGCAAAAATAAGCAAAAGAGTTATTTCTTCGATCGTTGAGCATGTAACATAAAATAAAATGTGTGAGGAGAATAATGAGACTTGAAGAGATTAAAAAAGTGTGTAAGCTCCTCTGATTACCACGTTAAAGACACAGCGTGAGGATATATATATAACTAGCGACCCGCTCTGCTTCGCACGGGTAGCAGAGCCATTTCGTTAAATTCGTTCTTACTGAGCGTCTACACCACAAAAGGAGTAACTACGCTAAATTTCAAATCAATAGGACCTATAGTTTCGGAGATCTCGTGATGAGTCAGTCAGTGAGTGATATTTCGCTTATACAGATATAGATTATATATATGTAGATATATATACCTATATTTTAATGTAATTGTAAATATGCATACACAGTTTCTATTATGTGAACTTTGATACCTTAAATTTTAAACTTAGATGTTCTAATGCTATAATATGTATGTTATACTGTAATAGTCATAAATTTCAATAAATTTAAAAATTTAAAAATATTTTTAGACGTGGGGTGAAAAGTATTGATACACATTTTCGAGATAGTTTTAAAATGTAATGTCATCCCACATCCAAGGACGATTCCAAAATAATTTGTTCTTCAACTTTCCCAAAACTAACTCCTGAAGTTCAAGTCTCTCTTTTGGGTAACCACTTTCTACACCTAACTCATAGATCTTATAAATAGCTTCAGACGCCGTTTTGTTTTTGAGTAGCAACGGTGAGGCAAATCAGATAAATTTACTCACCTGTACATAATATCAGATAAGCTGATCAGCTGCCATTTCGTTAGAAAACAGCACCCACACGTATACATTTGATTTCATTTTACTTGCCATCCTTCGTAGTACTTAAGACTTAACTATTCCAAATTTTCCAAGTTTCCGAAAAAAACAGACGTGACAAAATTAGACCGACATACTCTGTTGTAGTTTCTCGAATGTTACTTTTTTCCACGGTTTCAATGGAAGTCTAAAAATTTAACGAATTCTAGATCTCGCAAATTCTTAATCTTATTTTTTTTAAACTTTGCCATTTGTTTATCGATGCGTTGCGCACTTGGTCAATTTTCGAAATTAGGTCTTCATTATTCAAAATTATTCTTTTTTGTACCAAACCCATTAAACACGAATATCAGTTTCTTCCTAAAAATTACGTAATTATAACACAGGAAAGAATGGGAGACATCGAACACTCGAATAATAAAACAAAAGGCCTGAGAATACAAGAGGCGGTATTAAAAAGTATATTATCTGAAGGGTGTACTCAATATGGCAGGCACTTCAAACTCGATCTCTTGGAGACATCCATTAGGTATTATTGAGAATTTTAATATCAGGAATTGCTGTTGGGGTGTTTGACATCAGACGGTACGGATCCGACACGTGATTTTTATTAACACAGTAGTTTCCGTAGCATATGCAGCGTGTGCCTGTTATCAAAAATTCCTTAATCTCATGCACGACTTTGATAATATGTAAATAAATAATTTATCGCGAAATAAATGTCCTCGTTCTTGCAATGAGACAAAATATGATTATAGTTCTTGACGTCTGTCAGTTGGTCATGACTAGTGATGAGCAAAAAGTAAAACTGGTATATTATTTTTTTAACCGACGACGCAAGAAAATAGTAACATAAGTTTCAATACTAGTTTGTTTCGTTTTTAATTTCTGAATGTAACTAGCGTAAAGAAAATAAGAATGCGAGAGTTTAGTTATGCGAGAGAAATATTCAGAAATGTTTAATATAAAAATTAAAAATAAAAATATCCTGAAAAATATTATTTTATAATATAACGACCAACGACTTCGGAAATAACGACAAATATCATTACAATTACCTGTTATTTTTGGCACATCACTACAGAAATAAATAGTAATAGTTCACATAACTTTGTAACAGCGATGTATGGATGTAAAAAACAATTGTTTTCTTATTTATTTAACATTAAATTTAGCGCAAAAATTTAACATTTATTGTCAGTCGACATAATAATATTATTTTTTATGATAATTATTCGTTGGTAGGGCAAATGAACAATAAATATATTTTTATCGTAAATGCAACGCAATTCCAAAGTTACGTCGTCCATTCGATCACGACCTGTCAGGAACGTATTTTCTCAGCGGCCGGACTGTAAATCGATTAATATTATGTTACGGCGATTAACATGCTAAATTAAGTGCCAATTTAATATACTAAATATCCAGCAGTATTATTCTGTCATCATAAAGCAACAGCGATTTTAGGAAAATCAACTGAGATAGTGTTGGATACACTAACTTACAGTTCCATAGCAATTTCGGAGAAAGCGGAAATTATATTTAAAACAGGAATCATACATTGGGTTAAAATATCCATTATTTAGTTGCTGGTTTTTGGTTCTAGATTTGGATTATCAATTTACGTTGCTGTAACAAATGTCAGCTCAGTAGATGCAATTATGACAGAATAAATCAGCTACAATATACGGATACGTCAATATAGACACCTAGACGTAGAAACATATATTATAACAAAATTAGTTTCCAATTTAATAAATTATTTGATTTTCCGATTCTATTACAAATAACTAAAATTGAAGTGTCTGCCTGTGATTTCGAATTAAAAGCTTCTTCTTAAGCACAAATGGCTCGTAAACAAACCCGAATACACATTTTTAAAATTGTTGTATGTCTGTATGATTGTTTGTCTAAGCTGATCAACGAAATGGCTGATTTGATTTTGACGAGACTTTCATTCACAGATAGAAAGCTTTTTTGTGAGTAATCAGGGCAGGGCTACTTTTTATTGCGGAAAAGTACCAAAAACATGAATGAAACCGCGCGGTACAGCTAATATAAAAAAAAATACATAATACTTATCAACTTAGCGTATAAAAAAACATTACTCGAAATTTAAGAAAAGAGCCTGATCTGAATCCATTTATATTATACAAGCAGTTTCCCGCCCGCTTCGCTGGCCGTAAGTGAAAATTTTGTACGTAATAGTACATTTTTGTTTGAAAAATGGTTAAGGGTTGATAGAATTTAAAAAATAAATAGCCTAAAATCATCTACAGCTAATTCCGCGTCGAATGGTTATGATCCCATGCTGATGGGACCAGTAGTTTTCAAGTTTATCGCGGTCAAAGAAAAAAAACTTTCATTACAAATAAATATAGATTATCGTCGATATTCATTCCAATATGAAATCGAATTCAAATGTGATACTTTTGTTCATTTATTCATTTAAATTGTTAATATACAATAGATAACGAGTTTATCATTTCACGAAAAAATTCGAAAAATGTTTTGATTTTTATTTTGAACCATGAAATAAAAACAACTTAAAAGTGGGTTTTCAATATTTATTTGAATATTGATTTACTAAAAATTAATGATAGCAGTCTCTATTTAATAAAACCATTGTAACACCTCGTGTCGTCATTACTAAATATTTTTTGGAATATCGTTTCATTTCACGAATACTTGTGTTGTTCCATTTTGATGCTAAGGGTCTGTTGGAATTCATATTTGAAAGAAATGCAATGTATTGTCTTGGTCCTTTTAGAGTTATTGCTAATTTATACTGTTTCTTTTGACAACCGAATAGCACAATTATTTTGAAAGATATTTTGTATATTACTTCGACAAATGAGAGCAAGTGAACATAGGCTACTTTTTATATCAAAATCTGTGAAAAGGCGGACGGGAGGGAGGGGGACGAAACTTTGTACGGGAAATACCAAAGCGCTGAACTGATTATGATGTAGCATGGATATAGTTTGACACCTGGGAACGGACATAGGTTACTCTTTATCTAAAAACTATCTCTAAGGTGATGAAAAGGGGGATGAGAGTTTGAATAGGAAACGCTGAACCGCCGAAGCGATTATAATGTTTGGTACAGATATAGTATGTTTCCGGAGACAGACGTAGGCTAGACGTAGACTTTTTTCAAAAACAATATTTATAAACATATTATGCACAATGCACATATATAATCAAATCACATATATAATCTAACCTAATCCGGGAAAGCCACGAAAAAATTTTCCGCACAGATGAAGTCGCGAGTACAGCTAGTTTATTATAAATCCAATATGGGAGATGTCCCAAAATGTCGAATTTTTTTTTGGGTTTCGTCTTGACGTTTTAAATTGATGAGTTGATTACAACTTACATTTTACTAAACTTGAACATTTTTCTCAAAGCGAAACCCGTAATTTAGGTTTTATCCTTTTTTGGTTACTATTTATTGTCGAATATTTATAGTAAAGAAAAAAGTGACAAATTAATTTGGTATAAATAACAAATTAATAATGTTAGTAGTGCATACTGCAGATCGGACCGGATATATTCATGAAATCGGCGAAGGGGCCAAAAAATCCCCGACCGTAATAAAGAGACGCGATAAACCGCGCAAAAAAATTGCGGACATGAATTCATTGGTATGACATTTGGGATTTCTCCGAATGGTCATGGATATAACCTTATAGCGGAGAAATTTTCCTCTAGACATATTTCCTTCTTATAGTTTTATGGGATCGGCCCCCATCTTTTATTGGTCGTTGGGAATCTTGTCAAACCTATTACACCCGGGCCGTTTTTGTCCGTTCGACCGCTTTTTAGGGTTATGACAGATATTGGGAGTTCGAATTGTCCAATTTTGTCGCTTGATGTCACTTTTACTGTTGGAAAATTTTTCAATAATCTTTTTACGGCAAATGTGAGGTTATTTTGATTTTTATGTCTATGTGGGTGTATAAATTAAGTTTTAATACGAAACTGGAGTATTCACTTTAATTAATAAGTTCCAAGGAAGAAACACTTATGTGGTCTACATGTCTGCAGAGAATGAATAAAATTAAACTTATGAAGATTTAAAACACTTAAAACACGAAAGTGATGATAATTTAATAAGACAATAAAATGTTATCGATAATATCATACAAAGTATATTGTCTCAGCGCTAGAATCTAGAAGGACATATAAATAGGAAATATAATGTCAATGCTCATTCTAGAAGGCAATACTAGATTAACTTCTAGAGTAGAAGGCAATATACAAATAAAATAAAATAGCATAGAGACAACATACATTGAACTTAAATTAAGTTTAAATAAGCTATGTAAGAATGCGTCGTTTACAAAATCAATATCGCTGTTTGGATGTGCTTCAAGATCGATGTCACGAGTGCTTCGGGGATGCACCAGTTCGAGAATGCGAATCAGGCCATTGATTTACTTCGTAGAGGTAAGAGAACGAGGTGGAGTGATGTGTTTTGGTCATCTCGTAGATCGTTTGTACGGAGTACGGTGTTTAGAGCACACGCGACGACACAGAGCTACGAAGACGTGGAGCAGGTGAAATATATCTGTTTTTATCTCTTATGACACTCATGGTGGACTTATCGCTGAGTGAGGAAAGGAGAAATTAAGAGTTTTTTTTATAGAAATCAACGGTACCTTTTGCTCTATTTTCTGTATGTATCTTTTTTCTCATATGATGTTGTTTGTGTACAATAAATTGTTTAATAAATAAATAAAATAAAAAATTGAAGTTCAATATCCATTTGCTGGCACAACTTGCTGGTAAATTTAAGAAAGAACTAGAAGAAAGAATTAAAAAAAAAATATTTTTTTTTAAATTAAAAATTTAAAAAAAAAAACTAGAGCGTAATCCAACTATCCCGCCATGAGAAGAGTCTATCGTTGATATTGTAATGGCGAGAGTTTTCAAGGACATTTTCCCTTGGACAAGATATAAAAGTACTTTGTCGTTTAGATCAGCAGTGAAGTAGGTAAAATATCGAAATACTGTTACAATTTAATTCAACATATTGATGGGATAGATATTCCATTTATAATATCCTAGCGATCCGTTTCAGCTTCGCCCGGGTGGAATGTTACATGTGTGCAATACACCTAATTTTTTATTGTGATTTTAATACAAAAGTGCCATCCAAATTTAAGACTTTTTCTGTGGATTTCCCAAAAATATTCTTTCATACAAATCTTGTTCTGATAATTATGAACACAGCAAAAAAAAATCAGCTAAATCGTTCGAGCCGTTCTCAAGTGACACTCCGTCATACATGCGGAAATTGATTTATATTTATATAGATAGATACAAAATATATATGACATAAATATGTAACGCTATTTTCCCAATAACTTTTATCAAGAGTTCGGGGAGAGCAATACCACGAAAAAATAGTTCATCGATCCTCAGATTTGCATCAAGCAGTGGAAGCCACAAGCATTTACAAGATTACCTTGATGGATGGCGGTCTACAACTGTGCGTTTTTTAAGATATTTTCTATCACGTACGGCATTTTTATGGAACCAGCTTATAGCGGCAGTATTCCCGGACCGTTATGACTTAGGGACCTTCAAGAAATGAGCCTACTCTTTCCTTAAAGGCCGGTAACGCACTCGTAATTCCCCCGACGTTGCAGGTATCCATGGGCAGCGTTGATCACTTTCCATCAGGACTCGTTTGCTCATTTGCCGCATCCGCCATAAAAAAAGCACATCACATCTTTGTTCATTCGTATATCCTAGTTCCCTAGCCGTGCGGCTACCCGAAATTTAGATGTCACGAATGCAACGCTTTCGGCTACCTAATGTCCACTGTACGCAATAGTTGTTTGTTACTGACCGTGTGAGGGGTGGGTAAGATTGAAGATAGCGGGAAAATGTACGATCTCGGGGTACGGCCTAATGGATATAACTGGGTTAATATTTACTGTATTTAAATTGGGATTAACTACTCCTGTTCAACGTCTACAACTAGTTTGTTATGTGTTACAATACATATAATCATAAAAGTGAAATGTTGTATTGAGATAATATCTTTACCGATAGTTCGCTAAAATCTTGCATTGACTATAGTTGTGGGTGTCCATGGCGGCGGTGATCACTTTCCATCAAATAACTTGCCTGCTCGTTTGTCCCCTTCGCTATAAAAAAAATAGTTGATACCTAATCTGTGCTCTTTTTAACTTTGTCGGAGATACATGCATCGGGAGTTACCAAATAAGAAAACAACTGTGTGATCGGGATTTGATTTATTTTTCCAATAATATTCACACGCGTGCTCACAATTTCGTGGTCTTGGTAACTAGTGTCCTATATCTTACGCTAATTACATGATGACACCAGAACACATACATATACACATATACACAGGTACATATCGCTGAGTCAACAATATTACATGTGTGTGTTATGTGTGTATCTCACAGCTTTATTATGGATATTCATTTAGAGATCCATACTCATCCATACCATAGGATACTTCTATACTTTGACGCATCCAGTAAAAAATATTTTCACTTACAGATGATTAAAGGAAAGAAAAAGAGGGGTTGTATCTCTTTGCTGATTTCTATGACCCGCGCCGGTTACAATCAGCTGGCATATGCCATTTTTTTATTTCTCTATAAGACCAGCATAAAAAATTGGCACGTAATATTTTTTATATTAGGTTTCAAGGCACCTATTATGCCTCGGAGTATTTATAGGTTAATTAGTGCGAGATATGTGTTAACAATATTTATCATTATGACCTTAGGTTGACAAGCGTATTGGTAGATAGAGGCATGAATTATATATATGAATTATGTTATAAGTTATTCTCGACATAAAAAATCATCTGGAGCCTAGATGCCTTTTGTGCCTTTGATTTTTGTGGAGAGAATTTATTTCTCTAGATTCTAAACAGGTAGCTAAGAACATTATCGAAAGCTGCAGCTTCCAATCAGAAAAACCGCGGAAATCCGTTCATCCATTTAACAGCTACTAGGCCACAGATAAACACATAATATATTTCCGTGGGCTTGAAAAAAATAGGTAATGTCGAAATACCATGTTGAGTCTTCTTCTTAAAAAGACGTTCCATAAGAAATACACATATCAAAGTGTAACGTTACGACAGAGTATACGTAACAGTAATGTTACGACATAAAGAGCAATGTAATAAAATGGAAAACGCGCACTAATCCGGTAACGATCGGGTATCAAATCAATGCGGACAGACAAACGGAATTGTCGCAGACCCCATGCAATTAGTTCCATGCGTACTAGTTGCAATATGAAATACTGGCAGCCGAATCAACCAAGACATATAGATTAGTTGGGACACACTGCCGCTAAGTTCAATGATACAATCAAGCTCAAAATAATAAAAATGTTATTAAAAAAAATTAAACCGCCTTCAAAAAAAACACTGAAAAGTATAAAATAACTATCCTTTACTAATCAAAAGTCAATTACAATTAAAATAACTTTATAAATACGATACACATACCTATATAATTAAATTTGACAGTTACTGAAGTCGGTGCCAAGCCCACCAAACTAATAGACTTTATGTTGTTGCACATTGATTTGGCACCGACTTCAATAACTGTCAAATTTAATTATACAGGTATGTGTATTGTATTTATAAAGTTATTTTAATTGTACTTGAGTTTTGATTAGTAAAGGATAGTTATTTTATACTTTTCAGTGTTTTTTTTGAAGGCGGTTTAATTTTTTTTAATAAAAATTTTTTATTTCTCCCTTTTGAGTGGTCTTGACCTAAATAAATATCTAGGGCAGGTCTGCAATTAACTTCATTCTAATTCCGGAGCGCAACGATATACAAAAGAATCGTCAATATAAATAAAGGTTATAACCAGATCGTGTTATCTAGTGTATCTTCGAAGTCCAAGCTCCAATGTCAGTGAAATTTAAATGGGACCACCTCTGAAGTACTACCTACCAAACGAAATTTTCAAAATCGGTTCATAAATGACGGAGTTATGAGGTAACAAACATACAAAAAAAAAACAAAAACAACGTACAGACGAATTGAGAACCTCCTTCTTTTTTTGAAGTCGGTTAAAAATTTCGCAGTGTAAAAAGACAAAGAAATAACAAGGTTATTTCTTTATATACTATGGGAAAGACAAACGATCAAATTGTCAATGGTAAGGGATGACCACAGATTTACTACTATTAGATATTGCACATACACTAACAGATATTGATCATTACTATAATTGTTAATTAGCAATACATTTGGCCACCACAGTCTTTCTCGCTTTGACAATCTGTGTTTGATTAACCGGCCTTTACTGAAATACTGCATTCTACTATAACCTCCAAAAGGGTCTATGCCAGATATTACTCTGACACAGCAAATTGTGACCTTGTGCATGACCTACAAATTAAATATTCGCATCGCTGCACGTGAACTTGTCACGTACGTCTCCAATATAAATAGTCGTAAAAATTAGAAATAAGTATGAGATGTAAACGACAGCATAATTGCGTTAACGTGCCGCAACAGTACCAATATTCATCTTCCACATAGTCCGCAGTATTATTTACCATCATGAAGTCCCGAAAAGAAGTAATATAACAGTGGTGACCCCGACGTAATGTGTGTCGGGTCTTCGGTTGCGAGACGTGAGTCGGCGTCACCATTGTTACAGTACTTCTAGTGGTTACGTGACGTGAGTCGGGGTCACCACTGTTACAGTACTTCTTGTGGTTAAGTGACGTGAGTCGGGGTCACCACTGTTATAGTACTTGTTGTAGTTGAGTGACATGAGTCGGGGTCACCACTGTTACAGTACTTCTTGTGGTTGAGTGACGTGAGTCGGAATCACCACTGTTATAGTACTCCTTGTGATTGAGTGACGTGAGTCGGGGTCACCACTGTTACAGTACTTCTTGTGGTTGAGTGACGTGAGACGGAATCACCACTGTTATAGTACTTCTTGTGATTGAGTGACGTGAGTCGGGGTCACCACTGTTACAGTACTTCTTGTGGTTGAGTGACGTGAGTCGGGGACACCACTGTTATAGTACTTCTTCACGAGACTTCATGGTGGTAAATAATACTGCGGACTATGTGGTAGATGACATACTGGTACGGTTGCGGCACATTAACGCCGTGAAGACATTGCATTTAAACATAACTAGAGACGGGCTAGTTCGCAAAAGATTGATTCAGTTGTAATACTTATTAGTTATTAGGAAAACAAACATTTTTAGAGTTGTCCGTTTGTGTAAAATTTATATAAGTTAATTTGTATAAGTGTAAAAAGTGTTTTTAATAAACACTTAAAAATACAGAATAAGAGATTATTATTGTTTGCACACCGCAAACAATAATATTCTTTTGTTATTGTACTGTCTTACATTTAGAATGATTGTGTCATTCATAAATTAGAGTGGACCTAAGTTGACTGATTTCTGACACTAATTTGATCTAAGAATATAGGCATCCTTTAAGGGACACGCAAATTAAAAACAACGCTTGACAAATAACCGAAATTGTTTTAAAGCTGTAATATATATTAACAATATTAACAATATTTAGTAATATTGTTAATATTTCATAGTTTCGTGTATGTAACGGAAAAACAGTGTTATTAGTGTGCTGCGTGTAATACGTCGGACCAGTGAATGGTGAAAATTTAATTAAAATTTTATTTGTTTCTCGTTTGTTTATATTAAAGTCAAAAATGAAAAAAATAGGATATACATATGTGTCAAATGTTTCGTTTTTGGATAACTGCGTTCGTTTTTATAATACAGTTGCTCAGGAAGTTGCTCAATTAACGGAAAATAGATTTAGATTTGTTATAAAACGCACATTGGTTAGACAATCATACTATAAAATAAATGATTTCGTTGAAGACAAAACAATAGTATGGAAATAATCTTCTTTGCACATGCATTTACTGACTTTCTGAATATTGTATTTTAATATACCTATTGTAAAATAATTTCGAAAAAATGATACCTGACTGAGTTTCTTGTCGGTTCTTCTCAGTATCCAATTCTCAGTATCGCTTTAGCGATAAGGTCTCCCAAATTGTACAACTCTTATTTTTTTATTAATATATTTGTATACTTTTAATGGTGCAATAAAACATTATTATTATTATTCAGGTTTTCTTTTCGAATCGAACTCAAGTAGAATTGTCGTTCAAAAACATCTTGTGATTGCGTTTACTTGAGTAAATTGATTTGATTCTGACCGTGTTTAAACTATAACCCTGTGAATGCCTAGCAGAAAATTGAAACATGTATTGATTAATAAATTGAAATTTTGGTAGAATATGATGAGAAAACAAAGTCTAAATTGTATGTGCAAAGGATTTTCACAAAACATCCGAGTTAATATAATGACGTTTCTGTCTGGGCCAAAGCAGAAACAATAATTTATTTTGTTCTTGCATCTAATTAAAAAAAGCGTTCGAACAATCTGTTTTTAATCTGTATGTATCAACAATAGCTTCTACCCCATAACATATGCCAAATCCACGGTTCAACCATTTTGCATTCGACTACGGCCTCCCTTTTGGATGACGTCAATATGCAGCCTCCGTTCCCAAATCGAAAAGCTGTAACTCTTGTCAAAATTACAAAAGAATTTAGATTTTCGTATAAAGTTTTCAAAGTCGATTTCTGCTTGCGTAGCGGCCAAATTTCGGATGTTGATAGCCCTGATTGCATAGATTTAGTGTCAGGTTGTACGCTATGAAATATAGTTTCTCCTTCATTGAATCCGTGATAAATTGATACGCACACGGCGAAGGCGGTTATTGAATAACAAGTGGTACTATGTTGATCGCATCATTTGTAACTTTTGTCGTGTGTACGTGGGTTATGATGAATTCGGAATTACCGTTTCTAAATGGGATTGTCTATATCGCTATGCGAAAAGCGTGTGTATAATTATAGTGGCTTTTATGGGATGCTTGGAGTTGATTTTGATTTTATATATGACCTTATTTTGTAGCACAAGGAAAGTGCTGTATAGAAAGGAAGAAAAGTACTATACTATAGTGCAATGGGGTATAAAGGATCAAATCTTTCAAGAAATATTTAGATTTATGTCAAAGCAGTACACACTTGTTGTATATCTTGAAAGAATTTGCTGGCGTAAATTCATCGAGCGTTTTAGGATATAGTCTACTAAAGCTATCATATTCCAATCTTCAACTATCATAGATAAAATCCAATCACTATTTGACCTCTCCCGAGACATGCCACTAAGGAGTTTTTTCGGGTTTTTTCGGAGTCGCACTAAGGTTTAATGTCCTTTAAATTGACAAATAACGTATGTGCAAATGAGACTTAAGGCGATAATTTTTAACTGGCATTAGACGTTAGGCGATGTTTTGTGTGGTGGTTTCCTTCCTAGAAGGAATTTAACACATCAGTTATAACGTTATTGTGGCTACGTTGTCTAGAATATCCTGTGTCATTGTGCTTCGTGACTGTGGCAGTTTTGACCACAATCTATAATTTTCAACATAATCGCCGAAAGTATTACAGAAATTGAACATTTTTGGAAATGCGATAGAAACTTCCTGTGAATGATCTCTGGTTTGAAAGTTTATTAAACGTCACATGTAGAGTGGTAAAAGAAGCCAAGGAAGACCAAGGCAGATTGTTAGCTGACGTAAATATGAAAAACACCCGCATACTTAGGCAAAAATATGTGAGGAGAATGATGAGATTTGAGATATGACCGTGAAGCTTGCCGCTCCGTCCTCTTTGACTACCCCGTTAGGGATACAGCGTGAAGATATGTATGTATGTTTATTAATGTGCGTGTATCAATATGTATTTATAGAAAGTATGCAGTGTCTATTTGTTCTACTTTGAATATGCTTTGAACATAAGAAAGAAATAAGTTTTACTTCTTGCTCATCCTTTCTGTATGTATCTTTCTTTCAGTATTTGTGTGTGAAATAAAATTCAATAAAATAAATGGATGTTACACTTGGTTATATAAAATACCCACCACATTATATAAGATACCACCCTCCTACTACTCTTGCTACCTACATATCCACAATAAGCTCATGTCACATTATCTATTCAACCATTTGTATCGAATGGCTCGGTCGCTTTGAAAATTCTTAATTAGACAACGGCTCTACCACTCATAGCTAGCGATTAGTTAGGCAACATTGTCATACCCATATTGTTTTATAAATAATATATTATTTTGTACTTAAATAATGAATGTCGTTATGTTATTTCCCTTTCGACATCAAGGCAAATTCATATTTTCGCTCATTTTAAAATGTTTTTAGATACATTCTGTCCGTATTCGCATAATTTTTAAATGTTAGGTCCGGTAGAGAAATAGTGTAGTTAATTCGTGGTGTGATCAGCTAGTTACTCCTAAATTTAAATTACAAAGGTCAAGTGGTTCATTTTTGGGTAACTGTGTTCGTTTTTATAATACAATTCCTCAAGAAATTATTCAATAAACGGAAAAGAGATTTGAAGTTGTTATTAAACGCACACTGATTGGAAAAGCACACTACAAAATTAGCGATTTCATTGAAGACACAACAATAGACTGGAAATAATCCTCTATGCACAGGCATTTACTGGCTTTATGGATATTGTATTTTCAAATAACTATTGTTGAATGACGTTGAATAAATGATACTTGACTGAGTTTCTTATCGGTTCTTCTCAGTATTCAGGCTTTCTTTTCGAACCGAACTGAAGTAGATTTGACGTTAAAAAAAATACCTTGCATTTGAATTTACTTGAATAAATTGATTTGAATTTGACTTTGATTTTGAGTGTCGGTCCGTCTCTTCTTTAATTGTGCCACGAGGTACGTGTAGTAGTAGGGTGACCCGCGAACAGGTAGATAGGTAGACTGATAGGCGAGTGGGTTAAACAAAACCAACTGTACTAGGTAAATAGGGTGGTTTATAAGCTAGTAAATTCACCACACGCCGCACAACCCCCCCTGAAGTTACTAGGAGTCACTGGCCTGAACGGTGAATCCAACCGTCGCACTTCGGCTGTTTGTTCTGATCCCGATCAGATTCTGGAGGTTTCCATCGTCAAGCCTCTGGCCCGTCAGCTGTTCTGGAGAAGGTCTGGGGAAGAGCATATGAGGAGTGCCTTAGGTCCAGCAAAAATTCCTAAACCCAGAATCAACAATCTGGTATTTTGTGCGTAGACTATCTGGAGTATCTGGAATCCTGGAAACCCTGAGTGTATGTGCATTAGATCGGGCGTAGGCACCACGATGGGCAGGCAGACGAATGTCCTAGATCCAAAGGCTCGAAAAGCAAAACAACGGTACAGCGTTTACCAAGCGTTAGAACAGCTTATATTTATTGAATTTATAATAGCTTCAAGGAATAGGAGCTCACCCCAACGGGATTCCAATGATAGTATGCAAGCAGCATATACGATACGATATTTAACAATAAACGTGATTTGAACTCAGAGGTGTGATTTCTACTCCACTAACCGTGCGACCGCTGGTTAAAATTACCCTCAACAGTGCTAAACTCAAGACGCGGTTCAGGGTTACGCAGACGCAGTTTTGAGAACTACTCAGTGATTACCCTTATTATGAAAGTTCCGTAGATATTTGTTATTTATTATATTTATTTACATACTTTAAGTTATTTATTTATTTACATATTTTTATTATTTATTGTAAGTTTATATTTAATTTACGTTACAATTGTCCTATGAATAATTTAAAATGTTATCTGGTGCAATATGAATGTAGGTTAATGAGATGAGTTACCAAATTCTAAATTTGTCAATCAACAAATACTTTACTGATTAAACGCATTATAAAGGTTCTGTTTTTAACCGACTTCAAAAAAGAAGGAGGTTCACAATTCTCCTGTATGATGTTTTTTTTTTTGTATGTTTGTTACCTCATAACTCCGTCATTACGTTTGGTAGGTAATACTTCAGAGATAGTCCCATTTAAATTTCACCGATATTGGAGCTTTGACTTTGAAGATACACTAGATAACACGACCCGGTTATAACCTTTATTTATATTGACGATTCTCTTGTATATCGTTGCGCTCCGGAATTAGAATGAAGTTAATTGCAGACCTGCCCTAGATATTTATTTAGGTGAAGACCACTCAAAAGGGAGAAATAAAAAATTTTATAGAAAAAATTAAACCGCCTTCAAAAAAAACACTGAAAAGAATAAAATAACTATCCTTTACTAATCAAAACTGAAGTACAATAAAAATAACTTTATAAATACGATACACATACCTTTATAATTAAATTTGACAGTTATTGAAGTCGGTGCCAAATCAATGTGCAAAAACATAAAGTCTACTAGTTTGGTGGGCTTGGCACCGACTTCAGTAACTGTCAAATTTAATTATATAGGTATGTGTATCGTATTTATAAAGTTTTTTAATTGTACTTCAGTTTTGATTAGTAAAGAATAGTTATTTTATACTTTTCAGTGTTTTTTTTGAAGGCGGTTTAATTTTTCATTTTAACGTACGAAACTCTAGAAACTAATGCTACGTCCACACGTATTCACGTGCTTTAAGGTTTTGAGATCGTTCGAGCAAGATCGAACGTAATAGACCGACATGTCATAAGATATCATGCAATAAGTCTCAAGACAGGGCAGTTCATACGTTCGATCTTGCTCGAACGAATTCAAAATCGTCGAACATGTGCGTGTGTGTGGCCATAGCATAAAATAATTTAGTCTAAATAAATAGCTAGTAATAATGAAAAAATCAATGCCCGATTTCACCAAAGCCCCCTAATACTTAGCGAGCCCCTAAATTCGAAACTACTATGAAAATTTTCTCGTTAGCGGACCCCTATCTGGTTTAAGGGGTTCGCTAAGTATTAGGTGTCTTTGCTGAAATCAGGCATAAAACTGTTTTGTCTAAATATACGTGTATGAAATAAAATGCCTTAATTTAGTTTTTGTGATGGATAGGATATCAAGGTTATAATTTTTTTTTAAATTCCATCAATCAATGCGATTTTCGCTTTTCCATGAAACTTCAGGAGATTCATTGCTTAAACTTTTTTTTCTTTCGCAAGGTAAAATGTAGATGCCAAGAGCTCTAATGCCCGATTACACCAAAGTGCCCTAATTGAATGAACCCTTACAAAAGGATAGGGGACCACTAACGATGATGTTGTGTTACACGAAATGTTAGGAGCCCCTAGTAATTGAGAGATTCCCTAAATTTAAACTCGATAAAAGACTCGATTTAGACAGTTTTGTGTGTTAGTTTTTGACAATATGGAAAATAATTTATAATATTATATAGAAACTTAGAAAACAATAATACTGTTTTATAGATACACTTATGTAAACGAATAGTCACTATGGAATCAATAAAATGTTACGTGACTATGTCTGTCTTTACAGGGTACCGTTAGATGGTGAAAACGAATATTATCTGAGAATGTGTGGTATTCTGTACTGCAGCACGAATCGGGCCGGCTCGCCCGGTGACCACCCTCTCACAGAATATCGGCGTGAAATAACACGATCTATTGCTGTGTTTCCTTCGGTGAGTGAAAACGTCGATGGCTCATCTACCCCTTCCTCTCCTTTCCCTCTTTCCATAAAGGCCGAAAACACACCCGTGATTCCCCGGATGTTGCGGGTGTTTATGGACGGCAGTGATCACTTTCCACGAGGTGACTCGCTTGCTCGTTTGTGGCCTCTTTTATAAAAAAAGCGATTTAGAGCTCCGTTTTTAACTAAGTGGTACATAGTTATGTGACAACTAAGATAGCGTAAGTGATATCAGCCATAAATGTATAAAAAAGCTGTGTTCCACGCTTGCTCATAAGTGTCGCTCCTATTAACTGATTGATTTATATTCGCCGCTGTCCGCCGTCCATCCGTGCGCTTTGTACCGACACGACGCCATTTCCCAGGCACTGTCGCAACTAATTGCGATAATAATTCATGTCTAATAATAATCTTGCGTTATTATCGGATTGTGCAGGTGAAGATGCTATTGTATTGCTTGACACTGTCGACAAGCCTGTCTTAGCATGGTTTGATGTTATGGGAATGAATAGGCCAGTGATTAGAGCAGCAGTTAATGAAGCAGCACATATAAGTAGGTAGTCTTTCCGTTAGTGCAATCTTATCTGTCTTAGGGCTAAATCGACTTAGCTGGAATTTGCTCTGGAGAAAAAAAAGTGTTTTTTTAGTGTGGTTTCAGGTACTTTGAGGTTTCTCATGAGAATCTATTCCAAAGATAATCTTAAAAATTCCAAATGTTGTCGTGTCGTCGTTCGCTGATTGCGACTTATCGCTAATTATTGTCGATATCGAATGGCCGGTTCGTCACATATACTTCTTTGCCGTATTACTAAACAATAGGTTCATAGCTAGCTCCAGCTCCAATTTCAAACTTACTAGCTTGCGGCTTAAAATTTATATGAAGACTACTTCATAAAAATGTGGTAGTTTGCTCCGTCAACAAACTTCAAGAGCCTAAATAATTCTAAAGTTATTTTACATCATTATGTAGGTAATGTGTATTGTTGAAGACATATTATGTAGATTGATAAAGCCGTGGGTAGCATTTGATGCCCATTACTATAAGGAACTATAAGGATATAACTATAAGGAATACACATACATACATATCTTCACGCTGTATCCCTAATGGGGTAGTCAGAGAGGAAATATAAGGAATATGTTTCCATATTTATAAAAACTTCTCAGAAGAAATACCAGATGTTATTGAATTAAGGTAAAGTACTTAGTTTTTGCCCTTAACCTCGCACCTTAAAAAAACAAAATTAAAAAAATCAATCAATTGGAAATTACATGAACCATCATCATCCACTCCATATCATTCACTCATACTTTTTTGTGGCACAGTTATAAAAGGTAAATGAATATTACCATTAGCAAAGGGGGGTGGGGTCAGACCCCCTTAACAAACCTCTTGTATACATCCATATTGTATTCTATTAGAATTAGCAATTATAACGTATGCACAGCGTCACGCGAATGGTTACACTATTTTTAGGTATTTATAGCAAAATTGAATTAGAAGAGTGCCATGCTTGGAACTATGCTTGCGTAAATACCTATTAAATAACAGCTGACTTTAAATGACTTGAGAGTGACATGCGCCGACTCTCGGCCCAAGAAAAACAATGGACGGAGTCATAATAACTTGCCGTTCTTGCCACCGTGTGATAATTTTCTTGTCTCTTTCTATCTCATTGCGCGTAACCACGAGTAAAACAGTAAGCCATAGTAAGTACGGCAACCTTACACCGTCAGTGTATTTCGTGTCAGCTTATGAGTCGGTCATAAAATAATTATTTGCAAGCTACTCGTAAATCTTAAGTGATTTGGCTGCAAGTATTCACAAAAATAAAAATATGCCATGTTCAGCTGATTATCGTTTTACTGTGGACTTCTGTAGTCACGCACAGTAGTTTTAGTAAAAATATAGAAAATCAGTCAACAAAAAGAGGACACTTTAAGGACACGTTTTTAGAGCAAATGCTCCGTCTAATGTGCTACTTGGTCCGAGCGCAGACGGCTATCACAGAATATCGACATCCCTTTCTTTCGTTAGGTTCGTTTCGTCTTTAAAAGTTCAAAGTCTAATGTAACCATTTGCTTAATGCTGCGTGAATCTTCAAAGAATTTGTTTTGTTTTAGAATTTACGCTTTCATTGTAACTGAAATTAATTATCAAACACCGTATCATAATGTTTGCGTACAAAGCAATATAATGGCTGTCTAGTTAACAACAGTCTCAGATCGATGATGGCTTATTGATTATCTTCAGGATGTGATGCTAGTGATTAATTACGTATTCGGATCCGAATTGTCAGAGGGAGTCATTAGTTACAGAGCAATGTTGTCGGTGCTAAGTGTATCATATTTATGTACAATTCTCATAGAATTATGTTATTTGAAATTGTGTATTTAGGGCGAACAACTATTGTCTCACTACCGTTCTGAATTCCTAACAATTAGTGAAAAATAGAATATCTACCACATCAATATATTAAATAAATTTTAACAACATTTCGATATTTTTTCCTATTTTAGTGATTGTAGAATAAACTATGTGCGGTGTCACCCTTGCGGACAAAATACGCAATAAAGAGATATGCAGTATGACAGGGTTGCACGACAGTGTTATTGAAAAAATGAAGAAAGGAATGCTTATGTATAAGAAACAAAGCATTTTTAGTTGTTCAAAAAACCACTTCACTGTTCTTTTTTTTTAATTTTATAATAACTGTTTGTAAAAAGAGGTTGCTCAGCACGGATTTCTAATTATATAAATTATAAACTAAATCTTTCAGTTCTAAATCTTCTATCTGTAGCATGAGCTAAGGAAGACAAAGACTGACTTACGAAGATCAAAGAAATAGTGTTAGTTGACGAAAATGTCAAAAACACTCTCATACCAAGACGAAAATGTGTGAGGAGAATGACGAGATTTGAGGAAGCGAAAGAAATATCTAAGGACCGTGACACTTGGCGCTTCGTCCTCTTTGAGTACACTGTTAGGGATATAGTGTGAAGATACTTAATCTTTCAAATATTAATATTTTAAATTAATAGACAAAAATATTTGAATAGCCCATTTAATTGCATAAGAGTTGTAGAGCCATGCTGCATTGCAGCACGAATTGGGCCGGCTTGTCCGGTGAAATACTTCCCTCTCACAGAACATCGCCGTGAATTGTGTCTCGTTCGGTGAGTGAGAGTACCGGTGGCCCATCACCCCCTCCCACTCCTTTCCTTATTTCCCTAAAGGCCGGCAACGCACCCGTGATTTTCGGGATGTTGCGGGTGTCCATGGACGGTGGTTGGTCACTCTCTATCAAGTACCCCGCTTGCTCGTTTGCCCCCTTTTGTAAAAAAAGTATATACATTCATATCCTCACGCTGTATCCTTTAACGGGGAAAAAAAATTGGTATAGTTTAAAAAAAAAGTTTCTTGTAGTTTATATAAATAAAAATCGACTCGCCCAATTTGGCTGATTTCTTTTTGTTGTGTTTGTAATTGTTAGGACAAGGCTTACATAAAAAGAATTTTTTGACGAATCAGTGGAAAAAGTTAGGAACTTGAATAGTATTTTGTATGAAAATTTAAATAAAAAAAAATTGGTGTCTTGCAGACATTCAACTTCCCACCCGAGCGAAGCTGGTGCGGGTCGCTAGTATATTATAAGTAGAACGTACCCCAAGTATCGCATGCATACACATTTTTTCGTGGTTTGAAAATCATCATTCCTGACCTCCTTCGTTGGGGTATGCGAGTGCTTTTGACTTTTATTTTATCTAACACTCAAGTTGGCTGACTCTAGATTTGGTCTTCTAGCTTTAGTCTTCTAACTTTGGTCTTCTAGCTTTGGTCTTCTAGCTTTGGTCTTCTAGCTTTGGTCTTCTAGCTTTGGTCTTCTAGCTTTGGTCTTCTAGCTTTGGTCTTCTAGCTTTGGTCTTCTAGCTTTGGTCTTCTAGCTTTGGTCTTCTAGCTTTGGTCTTCTAGCTTTGGTCTTCTAGCTTTGGTCTTCTAGCTTTGGTCTTCTAGCTTTGGTCTTCTAGCTTTGGTCTTCTAGCTTTGGTCTTCTAGCTTTGGTCTTCTAGCTTTGGTCTTCTAGCTTTGGTCTTCTAGCTTTGGTCTTCTAGCTTTGGTCTTCTAGCTTTGGTCTTCTAGCTTTGGTCTTCTAGCTTTGGTCTACTAGCATTGGCCTGCCTTGACTTCTAGTACTACTCACTTTCGATCTGATGATTTTTTTCAGTCTTTCTGTAGTATGATTGCACTATTTACATTTCTTTCCCCTGATAATGCAGACTATCATTCAGCCCTGTTATGTTCCATATTTTCACTACATATTCTGTACGTGAAATTGACGCGAATTTCTGATAGACCGCATTCCGCATTTGTCTTACTCTCGCTCAATTTGGGACATATCTAAACCTCACCGCCGTAAATTAATGTTGACAACAAAGTACCTTCAATGCGGCTGTATCGGCAGATTTAGATATATTTACACTGTTAGTATGAACAGAGCAGCGTTGCGTCGATTTTATCGCCAACTATCACACGTCTCTCCATATTCAACTCACAACTCATTTTGCATACACACGATGCACCGCACGTTGCTAAAACCATAACCTTTCTTTTTCACCGTTGTCGGGTTAAATTAAAAAATAAATAAGGTACCCAAAGATATTTCAAAATGTTTCAAATGTATAAAGAAAAACGGAATTTAAACTTTGATGTCAAATATTTATGTCACAACTGCTTTATTAATAACAAAAAAGTACATACATACATTAATATTTACAAACTTAAAACTACACATTATCTTATATAATAGACTTCCTCAAAGTTGCCGCTTAGAAAGCCGTCATTGCTTAAGGTGCCCAGCAAACTGGAAGCATTACCTCTTTGAATAGTCAACCTGATTCGTTGGCGGAAGAAGCTGCCAGCCCGACGGTCTCCCGAAGCCTCAACCAGTCTCTTACAAATATCAGAAACTAGTCGATGGGCTTCGGGGCCCCAAGGACCCAAAGTTTCGACTGCAAAGGGCGTAAATATGAAACTCTCAGAGAGAGTCGCATACTTACGCCGCTTCAAGTTCTCAGCAGTGCTGGCCGCAGCACTCCTTGACTTGGAAGTCGCCGGTACATAAGAAACACCAAACATAACTTAATTTTTTTTTTAATAGGTCAAATAACTAGTTTTAACATACGTATTGTACATTTACATATATGTGTAAAGGACTAAGTTAAAAGAACACAGGTCATTGTCCAATACAGTTCATTGTGCTTTATATTTTATTTTGTTGTGTGTAATATCGTTATTTGTGAAAGGAGCCTTATATTTAAATACGTTAGCCTTATATGATATATATGTTCAAATAAATTGTTCTATTTATCATTTTTAAGTTGAACTCCTACTGAGTACAACCCTTAGTTCATTGTGTGGCTGCCGTGGCGATAAATTGTACGAAGTTTTGGTTTCTGAGACACCTAGTAAGCTTACGCCAGACACATTTAAGCAGTAATGCAACATCTAGATACTCACTAATTTGCGGCCAATTGGTAACAATTCATTTATTTGATCGCTACTTAGCAAGTGAAAGAACACATTGATTAGTAAAGTAAACGCTGGAATCGATGGAAAATATTTTTAACCGTCTTCAAAAAAAGGAGGAGGTTTTCAATTCGACTGTATATTTTTTTTGTATGTTTGTTATTATGAATTGATTTCGATGTTTCTTTTTTGTTTGGTAGGCCATACTTCAGAGGTAGTCCCATTAAAATTTTACTAGAATTGGAGCTTGGACCTCGAAGATACAATAACGCGACCAGGTACCTTTATGTATATTGATGATTCTCTTGTATGTCGTTGCGCTCCAGAATTAGAAAGAAGTTAATTGCAGACTTGCTCTAAATATTTATTTAGGCCAAGATCACTCAAAAGGGAGAAATAAACAATTTTTAAGAAAAAAATTAAACAGCCTTAAAAAAACACTGAACAAACATATGTACAAAATAACTATCCTTTACTAATCAAAACTCAAGTACAATAAAAACAACATTATAAGTACGATACACATATCTATATCGAAGTCGGTGCCAAGTCTACGAAACTAATAAAGTTCTGTTGTTGCACATTGAAAGAATAGTTATTTTGTACTTTTCAGTGTTTTTTTTTTGAATGCGGTTTAATTACATTTTTTTTAATGTTTATTAAATACATATGTATACGTAATTACATATGATCACGCTGTGTTCTTAATGGAGTAGTCAAGAAGATAGTGCCAAGCATCGCAGTTCTTGTATACTACTCTCACCTCTTGAAATCTTATAATTTTTCTGAGTCAGTTCGTTACGAGGTACACATAACGCACCTATAGTACTTAGGTACATCTAATTTTCGTGGTCAGCGGTCACACAATTGATGTAATGTATTGAAGATTACCTACTCTTTATTTGTAACTTCATTTTTACGTAGCTAAGTGAAAACAGTTGTATCGTTTTCTTTGTAACATCTATATAATATTGAGGTATTATGAGGTATGAGGTTATACGAAGAGGTATAATTGTGTGTTTGTTTGTATTTTGGGGGTAATCTCTCATACTATTGAATTCACTTCAAAAATTCTTTCACAAATAGAAAGCTGTACTATTCGTGTCTAATATAGGCTACAATATTTTATTTTGATAACATTAATTAGTACATTGCAACCGTGCGAAGCCGGGGCGCATAGCTAGTCATTTACAACTCTTCAATCTTTCGTATTAATGATACTAACCTAACACACCCGTCGACTATTACATATGTAACGTCACCGACTACAATCACAAAACAATGCACGTCTGATATTGAATTTATGATTTATTGCGCTATAAATCCGGTTACGTCCGGTTTACAACCGTCCGGATAATCGTATGACGTATTCGTGTGACGTCACGATCTACTTGTTAGCTTCATGTAATGCAAAGTTTTGAATTCATTGCGAGAGTCGAAGCCCTTTTATATTTTCTTTTGCACCCACGAAATTACAGTTACTAGAGATCGCCCAGTGGTCGAAATTCGACCGTAAGTATACAGTTACCGCTTTATTCCCTTGACATACACTCCACTGACGAAAACAGCTAATAGCTCACAGTTCGCAAATCACACAAATTTAACAATTTCATTATTTATTTATTTAACAATTTATTGCACACACAACGTCATATACAAAGAGAGATACATATAGAAAAAAGAGCAAAAGGTACCGCTTATTTCTATAAGAAATTTCTCCCAGCGGACCCGCGAGTGAGAAATTTTATAAAGAAAGAAAGAAAGGTAGACACTGTGTGTAACACAATATTATCAAACTAAATATAAATAATAATGAATACGAAATACAATAACAAAAACATATGCAATCAATATATCAGTACATATAAATATATAAATTTGACATATATAAATACAAATATATATACATATATATATATATATATATATATATACAATATACATACATTCAATAACGATATATATTATATACATGATAATTTTACCTAACTGAAATATTTGTTTTGAACTAACTCTTCATATAATGCTCTTTAACAGCTCGTTTAAAGGATACTAGGGATGGACTCTCCCGAACGCAGGGAGGAAGATCATTCCATAGTTTAACGGAAAGTACAGTGAAGGAATGAGAATAAAAGTTTGTAGAATGGGAAGGTGTTTGAAGAGAAGTAGATAAATGACTACGACTTGAAGTTCCAGGTAACCTTAAAAATTGAAAACGCTCCTTAAGATAAGATGGTGACGATGGGGAATGCAAAATATTATAAAGTGAGGAAAGAATATGCATATTCCTGCGTAAACGGATGGGAAGCCACTTTAACAAAATTCACAGTTCAAAATTAATTCAGACACTTACAGATATTGTTTGTTCGCAATATTTTAAAATTCTTTGACGACGATCTCTACTTAGTACGACAGTTTGACCCTCGGTTTAACGACAAACCATAAATTATATGTTTGATATCGACAGTATAACATTTTCAGTTTAGCTTTTTTGGCAAGATAAATATATTAATCCTTAATTGTTAGTCAAATCTAACCTACTATCTAATAACCTATCATATAATCTATAACCTACTAACATGTCAGTTGATTAATATGTGAAAAAGCGTCGGTCAAATTGTCTCTTGTACATTCATTAGACCAGAGTTCCATGGAGAGTCTATTTAAGTACTGGAATAGCAACTAAGGTTTTCAAATTTCTCTTACATCTTTCACTGTGTCATTGGCGGAAAGATCAGGGCCGCCACAAATTGTAACAATTAATGTTATATTTTATTTAATGTATAACATGTATTACATATAAATTTTAGCTTTCTGCACTCTTGCTTCATATAAACGTTATCTATGTCATATCCCACACTCCTCAGTGCGCGCAATATGCTTTAAAAAATACAAAATATAAAAATTTCACGTAATTTTTTTTATCTTATTTACAGACTTTTGGCAAGGTAAATAGATCTCTTTTTTAACCGACTTCAAAAAAAGAAGGAGGTTCTCAATTCGTCTGTGTGTTGTTTTTGTTTTTTTTTTTTGTATGTTTGTTACCTCATAACTCCGTCATTTATGAACCGATTTCGAAAATTTCGTTTGGTAGGTAGTACTTCAGAGGTGGTCCCATTTAAATTTCACTGACATTGGAGCTTGGACTTCGAAGATACACTAGATAACACGATCTGGTTATAACCTTTATTTATATTGACGATTCTCTTGTATATCGTTGCGCTCCGGAATTAGAATGAAGTTAATTGCAGACCTGACCTAGATATTTATTTAGGTCAAGACCACTCAAAAGGGAGAAATAAAAAAATTTTAATAAAAAAAATTAAACCGCCTTCAAAAAAAACACTGAAAAGTATAAAATAACTATCCTTTACTAATCAAAACTCAAGTACAATTAAAATAACTTTATAAATACGATACACATACCTATATAATTAAATTTGACAGTTATTAAAGTCGGTGCCAAATCAATGTGAAACAACATAAAGTCTAATAGTTTGGTGAGCTTGGCACCGACTTCAGTAACTGTCAAATTTAATTATATAGGTATGTGTATCGTATTTATAAAGTTATTATAATTGTACTTAAGTTTTGATTAGCAAAGGATAGTTATTTTATACTTTTTCTAGAAACGTGTCTTATCCATAATGATGATTATTCCTAAGATTTTCTAGTAGGTGGTCTTAAGATTCTACTATACAATATCCTTCACACGTTAGTAACACTCGCTCTGTTATCTGTCTAGTGTAAAGCCTTTACGTAGTCACTAGTATGGACAAGTCTTTTTCTAATATTTTTGGGCTTTATGTTACTGTCTCGTTTATGCGCTAGTTATTCATCTACATTCTAAGGCGAAAGTCCGGGTTTAATCGTCAGGCAGGAAATTTGGGAAAACAAACTCTTGTAAGTTACCATGGAATCTGGGTATCACTGGGCGTCCTGCCATTTGTTATATAGTACCCATATCATAAGCTTGTAGTGCTTAGTTTGGAGACGCGCAATTGGTGTAAGTCTATATGAAGTAGGTATTCATGATATAAAATGTGATTTGTATGTTTGTAAGTTAGTGAAAAGCTAAAAAGTTACCTTTTACTTTGGCTGGCAACCACCCTTGGTCGTAAAATTGCCACTATATGGCAATGACTTGATTATTACCGTGTTCCTGCAGCTTTTGCCGGATGCTAGTATCTGAATGTGTGAATGAAAGTGCGTGACAAAAACTATTTGAAAGAGATATTTAAACAAAGCCGACGTAGTGAGTGTGATTGAAAGAATATTTATTACATGTTTTTTGGTGTTGAAGTTCATTCTTAATTAACGTCAGGCATACTAGTTAGATGTTAGATTATATTTCATGGTTGGCAACACATAAGTGATATCCTTGATGCTTGATGTTGAAAGCATTAATACTCTATGGCAACTGCTTATTATCAGGCACTGTATGTTTCTCTGCTACCTCAGCGATATACATATAAAAGTAAATAAATGCAATGAAATTGAAAATTTTACATATCTCATCACAAGAGAAGGATGGGGTAATTCATTACGCCTAGCAAATATTAGCAGAGGTAGGCTAGTGGACACCTTATTGAGATTTTAGTACTACTGTGAAACTTCTGATCTGACTCATAGACTACTGCCAAATAAAAATAGTGCATCTTGTTCAATGTGGGCGCTATTCGAACATTTATCCAGTAGGTAATGGCACTCAGCGTTGTTTGACTTTATTGATTATATTAAACATTAGTAAATAACATCGGATTATGAGCATTTTTGATAGCATTGATATTATATATTGTAGTATTAGAACATACATGTCCCTACTATTTTAACGGTCTTTCTATCTCCACTATTCATATTGCAGCCACGCTCTGACCAATCACCGTGCGATACGTAGCAATTTGAATTCGGAATTGCAACGTTCACCAACTTAAATACGTATTTTACGAACACACGTCTCGACCTTATTTATATTATCTCTTAAAGCTGAAATTCCTTCAACAAATAGAGGAAATAAATTCAAAACTATATTGTAAGGCAATATGCTTTTGATTTATGCATTGGTACAATGAATTATTTCGCGTCGTGTGTACTCTTGTCGCGCCTAGCGATAAGTGTGGTATTATTGAAATAGGCCGCAATTTATGTTCGTTTGTAAACTGTTTTTAACTTATATGTGAAGTAAACAGTACCTTAACTTCATACAAAAGGCAAATTTATTAATATTTACTACTTAAGTGAGGGTTTAGTCACCCGTTAATTCGATATTTCTTCATTAATTCATTTATCGATTCACCACTCTTTTGTTCGTTCCTTTGTTCCTTCACAAGTTCGTCATTTACAACATTTCTTTCATTCATTGTTAGTTTATAATGACTCGTTCCTCACTTAATATGTTATTTTGATTCATTTCATTTCAAAATTCAGTTCTACACATTCCGAACAGAAAAACTCAATAAAAGCGTGTTGCGAATCTTAAATTGAACCGATGTTGCCAGATTTAAAATGGAAAAGCAGCGATGTTTAAAAGCAGCTAATTTTAAGTACTTTAAAGTAACTTATAGCCCAAACAAAATCTTCTTTCCTATTTTACTTATAACACGCCAATAACATACCAATTTTGTATAAATATGTACTTCTTAATACTTAAATACACTTCAGGACGTTTTGGACCATAATATCGTTACTTTTCCATCTTTAAATTTGGCAACACAGTTAGTTGTACAACCAAATTGGTGTGTAAATCCCTGAAGAATTATGTTGCGTGTATACACATACCACCCTCTCACAGAATATCAGCGTGAAATAACAGTATCTATTGCTGTTGTGTTTCGTTCGGTGAGTGAGAGTGCTCATGCCTCATCTCCCCCTCCTCCTCTTATCCCTTTTTTCCCTCTTTCCCTAAAGGCCGGCAACGCACCCGTGATTCCTATGACGTTGCGGGTGTCTATGGGCGGCAGTGATCACTTTCCATCAAGTGACTCGCTTGTCGTTTGTTCCTTCTTCTATATATATATAAAAAAAAAAAAAATATATGACACTCCAGCTGCTGAACTTGGCCGAAGACTACCGGGATGCCTGAGTGGTTGACTCATTACATAGATTTTACATAAAATGTTTAACTGGCTTCAAAAAACTATTGGACCTTGGACTTCAGTGATACACTGAATACTCCTAACGGTTTATTTATTTTGATGATTTTTTTTATATATTTTGTTGCAGAATTGGAAAGAATTTAGTTGTAAAAGGAAAAAATAAATAACTTTAAAAAATCATTCAACCGACTTCACTTAGGGCACTCATTGCTTTTTTTATAATAGTTTAAATAAAGTATAGGTGTTTTATTTAAAAATTGAAACAGATATATTAAACAAACTAAGATAACGCCGCACTCAAAATTTAAATATAAATAAGGCTGTGTCTACACGAGCATTCTCGTACCGATTTCGCTGTCAGTGCCTTGGATTTATGTGTTGATTATTTTAGAAAATGAACATGTCTTTGTCACGCGTCCGATTCGCGAGACGGTAGATAGCGCTCCACAGCGGAGAATAATGTAGCTTGCTACATTTTAAAGGATTTAGTTTTATTACATACTAGCAATATGTCCTGGTTTTGCTTAAGTCGCTATCAATGTGCGTTTTGAAAATTTTTTGCTGCACTTATTTAGCGCCATCTATTCTATTGCTGTGCGATGTGTAGAAGATCCTGAAACATCTTGACATGTGCTGAGAACGAGCATTGCGGTAGTTTTTGCTGGTAAACTTCCCACGTAATCCAGTCTCACCCCTGGGGTGGATATCGTTATAGAATAGTAAAAAAATAAAAGTCAATATAGAAATATATACAGTCGACTCTTGTTAATTCAAACCTTCGATAATTCGAACCTCTCTATGATTCAAAGTTATCACGAGTTCCCTAGACAATCTCTTTATATTTCGAACTAAATCAATAAATTTTTATGCACTTGGTAATTCGAACGAAAAAATCATCGCTACGTAACAAAACGACGCGTTAATTCGAACTCATCGGCGTCAAACACGACAATTCAAAGTTGCAGAGAGAATGAGAAAGACAAGAGACAAGTTCAAACTTGTATCATCGTACACGAGCCTTTGTTTTTATAATAATTAGTTTGACACACACTTCTTCACGAATTTGATTGTTTAGTTAAGTTTCAGTTACTGTTACTCTTTCGTTGGTTGTATACAGATTAAATAAAAGTTTGTGTTAGCTATGAGTCCTAAGAAGTGTAAATGCTTGACGATTGCTGAAAAGAAGGAGTTAATCGAAAAAGTAGAGGGAGGTGAGAAGAAAAGGGATGAAGATGTTGCTGTCTCAGGTTCACTAACTGATGGCGAAATTTTATCTGCGACAGATACAAATGAAAAAAGCAACGATGAAGATGAGGACGATACATCAGAACCTTTGGCAGAGGTGTCAGTTAAGGAAGCAAGAGCCTCATTCGACACCTTACAAAGTTTCTGTCTACAAAACGAAAGTGATGAAAAATCATTTCAGGCACTTTTTCGCTTAAAAAAAGTTATTGAGCAGTTTGAGCAGCAGCAATGTGATTTGAAGCAAACCAATATAACAGAGTTCTTTCGAAAGATTAATTAATTCACATTATGAATATGTACACGTATGTACCTCTTAATTTTTGTCATTGTTAAAGAATAGCAGTTAATAAATAATAATTGATTATCAACACTCAATAATTCGAAGTTTTATATGTTTTCTCTCAAAAATTTCAAACCATTTGATATTTCAAACACTCAATAATTCGTAATATTTTAAGAGTCCCTCGAGTTTCGAATTAACGAGAGTCGACTGTATAAACAATCATGTTCTCTCACCTGTCGTACGAGGCAATTGAAAGCGGATCTGGGGAGCCTTCTGCGTTGAGACCGATCAAAGAGGAGCTTCCTATTGTCCATTGACGGTGACTCCAAGCAGAATGGCTGTGCGTATGGTCGACGATCCATAGTACGGTGAGGATATTAGCGCTCTGCCCCCCATGGCATCCTTCGACATAACGTTAGGAGTCCTGTTGCGTTCCGAAAGAGATCCAGCAGCCGAGAGGTTCAGGTTTCACGGATAAAAGCCTCGCATAACCCTTATTCCGAGTTCTGAGTACGTTTTCAAGATTTCTTCTGTGTCGGGAAAAAATGTATCCGATACAATGTAACAGAAATACAATAGCATACGATATTACATAACAATGTACAAGTATTAGCAGACATTCAATATGTTATTCTCGCCACCTCAGAAACAATTTAAACTCCCTCAACTCACAATTAGCGGTTTAACTTAGAGTATCTAGTTGGTTTTAACACAAAATTTGATGTGTTAAAGTAACTCTAATTTCTTGTCAAAGTCAACTTCGCAATACAGCTAGTTTTAGAGAAACGCGTGAGACAGTTACGTGTGTCGTTCGTTCGCTGAAATATGGTGCGATATGGTCAGAAAAATTACAGAAATTTCACAAGCGTTGTTCACAAAAAGCGGGTGTTAGGACCTTGTGTGGGGTCAACTTATATCGCTACCACCACCTACTAAAGTCGAAGTTCAATCAATTTATTTGAGTAAACCAAATTATAAAGTATTTTTGAACGTTGAATCTACTTTAGTTCAAAAACCCAATTTCGGAAATGATGTAATTAATCTTCAACAGACTTTGATGTATAAGTATATTTAATTTTAATAAAGTAAAATATAAACGAATATAAAACGTACGTAAATTGAGGTGTTGTAGTCCGATGTCAAACGGCGAGAGAATTGGTGGTGACGCAAACTGGACACCTCAGTGTCCAGTTTTTCCCAAAGAGCCGACAAGAAACTCAGTCAGATATGTCTTCTATTCCTCGCTAACTTGCTGAACTCCTGTGTTCCGGTGTGGAGAGTAAAACAGCTGTTGAAATTTCTGGCACGCAAGGCACAAAATCTTAGTTTTCAAGATCAACAATGAATTTGCAATCCGAAGTGGTTTTATCAGGTTTGATATTGTAAATTTTCACGAGTCTTGGTCAACTTACCATAATCTAAAACCTATGAATCATCCGATGTTTTATAGAATATTATAGTTTCATACTTACTTTTAGGACAAACACGGAGCCCTTACAGTTTCGTCACATTTATATGATACAGCGGATTCATTTCGTCGCCATTATACTTATTGAGCTGTCCGGCAAAAACACGTAGTAATGCAAAACGAGATGAAAAAAGTTGAAATATTCAACCAGTTATTGGCATAATGACATTTTTTTTAAAGTTCGTTCGTTGGTTCTGGCCAGTTTTTTTGTACTAAATGATCATGGAATTTATGCATCGCAGTGCAACTATGCATTAAACACCTGCCTACTGAATACTGATTGTACATAGCATGCGTTCAATATATCACCCATTTTCAACAAGGATGACCTATCTAAAAAGTGTGAGATTTTTGAGATTGTTAAACGGTGAGATTAATACGTAGTATTACGTATAGTTCTCTTTTCAAACGTTTCATGTCGTTATGCAATAAAATACAAGTATGACAGCACATACCTAGCGCTACACACATATACACACATATCCATACGCTGTATTCTTAACGGTGTAGTCAGAGAGTCCCTACATACTTCTTTCGCCTCCTCCAATCTCGTCATTCTTTTAACGCTTTATTGCCTAGGTATGCGAGTGCTTTTGAAATTTGCGTCAGCTAACATTGGCTGTTTGATCTACGTAAGCTTTGGTCTTCTTTCACTTCTATTAAGTACTCACTACAGTGACGCTAGTGTTACAATTTCAGCGAATACCTATTTCCTCATATAATTTTATACACTGAGATAACGTAACTATCTTTTATTGTTTTAAAGTTTTGTTTTAGTGGGTCGTTTCTCATGAAAGAATTGTTGGAATACATTATCACTTCAAACTTTCAAATAGTCTTAAAAATTACCTTTTTCAGTTACCACATCATTGTCGCAGATTAACGATTATATATCTATGTACCTATATCCAGGCCTTTTTTTGTCACTTCCTTTTTGGGGGCACGCTAATTCGCGAAAGTTGTAAGTCCATAATTTTTTGTACCCCCTCCCCACCCCTTGCCACTGTGTTTTGAGGAAAAAATCGGAGTAATTTTTTTTTTATTGTTTAAAAATATAATATCTTTGGAAATAAAACATGATTATTAAATGTAATAAAAAAAATACAAAAATTTTTGTAAAGTTTACCAAAATTAATTTTTTTTCATTTTTTTTCAAATTCTTTAATTTTTTTCAGTTTTTATGGCAATTTTTAAATATTTTCGAAACTTCCTTTGGGGGCACTGCGTGCGCCCACGTGCCCCCACAAAAGCCCTGCCTATATCTGTAAAAGTGAATGTTCGCACTATAGTAACTCGTGTAGGCATAAACAAATGAAAGTCGATACCTCGTTTGACGCCCGCGTGTAGACACTTCCAAACTGCTCGTCTTATCGCACCAGCCACTTACACTAGTTTTAATTAGTGCTCGTATTTTGTACCAGTCGAAAATTAATCAAATTACGTAGGGGTGAGGCGTCAGTCTTTGGATCGTCGTATGCGAGAGAGAAGCGAGCATGAGATAATATTAGAGACAATAAAAAAATAACGTTAGGTGCATTCAATTCGGTAGTTTTTATAATGTAACTAAACGAATGACGTCATTGTCGACAAGTCGGCCTAGCTGACGTCACATCTTGTGTGCGCCACTTCTACGTAACTGCTGCCATCCTGTGAGAGAAGTGAAGTACGTCTATATGAGCCGCTGCGCGCCAAGATCTGGATCATTCTTCAGGATTCGCTATTCATTATTCGTTATAACATAGTGATCTTTCATTAGTTATCGAGAATGTAAAAGTACTATAAGTTGTATATGATTTTTTATTGATGTAGGTATCAATAATTATTATTTAAATCACGGAAAAATTGCGTATTTGTAGGTGTAACATAAAAATCGGTTAAAACCATGTTGAACGTCAAAGTCAAAGTCAAATCAATTTATTCAAGTAAACCCAATTACAAGGTATTTTTGAACGTCAAATCTACTTTAGTTCGGTTCAAATAGAAAACCTGGACACTGAGAAGAACCGACAAGAAACTCAGTCAGGTATCATTTTTTCAACTTCATTTTACAAAAGGTTTATTAAAATACAATATTTCATTAAGCCAGTAAACGAATATTAACTTATTAACAATTCATTATTGTTTTCCTTTTTCCATTTAGATTTTTGTATCAAAAATCGTCTGCGACCTATGGATACACGTACAAACAGACGTACAGACAGATATGACAAAATACGAAGATTCCATTTTAGCCCTACAATTTTTTTTTAATTTTTTTGTAATAGAGGGGGAAACGAGCAGGCGTGTCACCTGATGGAAAGTGATCACCGTCGCCCATGGACACCTGCAACGTCTAGGGAATCGCGGGTGCGTTGCCGGCCTTAAAAAATTGCGAAAACCATGTTCGAGTACTCATATTTCTTTCAGTATTTAATTTTAACAAAATATTTTTAGATAATTTTTATACATTTAATAACATAAACCATTTTTTTAAATTAATTTTAAAGACAATTGTATGATACAAATTGAGCACCACGCTCGTACCATGGATAGCACAAAAGAAGCTAGAAGCCCAAACAACAACACACACAATCCAAGCCTATTCAAAAGAGTTCATGTACAAATCAATCCAGCTGAGATTCGAACCCGAGACTCTAGGCATGGAAGGGTGATGCCATTACGCCAATAGGCCAGTCTCAAAGTCAAAGTCAAATCAATTATTCAAGTAAACCCTAATTGCAACAAATTTTCAACGTCAAATCTACTTTAGTTCGGTTCGAAAAGAAAACCTGGACAATGAGAAGAACCGATAAGAAACTTAGTCCCAACGCAACTGGAAACAAATATTTAATCACAAAGAAAATAAATGCATATAGTACATAAAACCATCTCCTCGAATCACGCTAAAAGCATGGCACCTTATTGTATTGGATGGATGCTTAATTCGCTTTCACAACATATGAAAATAGTTCTCGATTTCAATTGTAGCCGAATTCCAACACGTCTGTTTAGATCCAGTGTGAGTTCGAAATTTAAAATAAATATACGAGGTTATTTCGAAGGGTAAATACGGAAGGATATAAAAGTACCCATGACAACGGAAAACTTGCGTTCTATAACTTCGCCAATAGTCAATAGTTCTAGTGTAAAACCGCAAAGTTTAAACAAAAATAAAGATCAGGCAACCCTAATGTCAGCGCTTTCCCGTCGCTAGCAAACATTTGGAATTTTTGGAATGTAGGGCATAATTATAGGGTTGCACATTTTTTTTCCATTAAATGTATTTTTTTTTGTATGGAAAAAAAATAAACGTATCCCGTAATTATTACATCTGCAATATACCAGTCAACATAGACACGTTTAACCCCGGCGGATTTCTACCCCCTTTCACAACAACCTTGTATAAGAATTAATCAATTTACTTAAACTTAATAAAATTTCCTTTTAAAGAAGAATGTTAAAAAAATTCTCTGAACTTTTTTTTTACAGAAGAATGATTCAAAGAAATGGTTGTAATAGTTTAATTCCGCCCTTGAAATACCATGACTGGAGTTTAAAAAACTCTGCAATCGTTTGTAACATTTTTTTAAATTCATTTCTGTACTCAGTTCAAAGTATTCACAAAAAAATTATCGAAGTGTTGTGTAATAGTGATGAGAGACAAGAAACGCTACTTTGAAGCTATCTATGTATTAACGTGTTTTTTTTTTCTTTCCTTATGGCATGGCGCACAGTTTAGCGCATCTGCCAATGTCACATAATAAATAATAAGTAGAAGTAGAATCACAAGTAAATTAGTTTTTTCTTGTAGTAAAACTCCTCCAGTAAAGTGATAGTAGGCTTTACTGAAGTTATAAAGGACTTCTTGGAAGAGCGCGAGAACTTCAGCTACACATGTTTATATATCCCAAACTCCATTATACTCACTTATACAGAACTTTAAAATACAATATACTATCACTTTGGTACTTTAAAACTCCCAAAAATGTAAAAAATAGAAAATCAGAACAAAATGTCAATCTCACTTCTCCCGTTCCCGCCAAAAAGTCCTATTAGCGTGTTAAAAATGTAATATTATAGCAGCCAGGGTTGCCACGATGTTTTATCTTTTACTTAATATGTGTCTAATAAATTCGAAAGGTCTAACTTATGAGCATGTAGTTATTTTTAATTATCTATTTGACACAATTGATATTTATTGAATTTAACTTTATTTTTAATATCGAATAAAACGATTTTTAATATCGAATAACCAAAAAAAACAATTGATATATTATAGTTATTACGTTATTATGCATAGGTGACCATGAGGTTCATCAAATGTGAATATTGTAACACTTTGAATGTTTATAGGTCAATAGTGTACAAACACACGGGACACGCATTCATCACTCGATGAAACACACTACTGTGAGACCGCAATGATCGCCGCATCGTCTACTGAATGTAACAAAGACATAACTCGATTTCAATTTTTTTCAATCGAAAGTTCGTTTAGCTGCGAATTACATTAATATAAAAATGCGTAAACTACCGCTTGCAATAAAGGCATCTATTACAGTTACTCTATTTTAGGTAGAAATTGCGTTATGTTTCGATACGTGTTTTCCGGTGCACCAGAATTATTGTTTTTAAGTTATCATTATCAAATTTATTCATTTTTAATAATATTTGATATTTATATCATCTGTGCAAATGGAAATCAATTTATTTCCAAATCGCAAACACAATCTAAACTAATATTATAAAGAGGTAAATTTTGTTAGTTTGTATGTAATAAAAAACATTCAAAAACTACCCAACCGATTTCAAAAATTCTATCACCTATTGAAAGCTACATTATCACTGAGTAACATGGGCTGTATTTTTATTTTCGAACAAAATTTCAACCAATGCGAAGTCGGGGCGGATCGCTAGTAATAAATAAAAATCAATATGCAATAATAATACCCATGTTATATACGTATACAGATATTTTCATTCAAATGAAAATCCCGATTTATGTTCAAACTAACAACACTACGATAACATTACATCAAGTGCAGTACTTAATAACAACTTAGCCCCCCCTCTCAGCCCCCCTCCCTGTCGTCTGTCAAACATATGACAGGCGCAGATTTCGCTTTGTACATGTCAAAAATATACCAAACAAAAGATACGGGCACACGAATAAATGAAGTGAGCTGATATATCTCGCTTAGTACTAGTGCTGGGACAAATTGTCGAGAGATTATATGACACTTTAGTTACATGCCTATACACTTGTCTGTAAAATGTACTTTTATACTTACTATACACATATTGCAGAGACTGATATTAAACTAATACTTTGAATTTTGTGTGTTTAAAGTATGAAACGATAACGATAAATTATTATTTTGCAAGAAGATACAAAGATACAAATGCGATAATAAAATAGATAAAAAGTTATGCAGGAAGACAAATTTTAGTATATATTTGAAAGCAGTAAATAATTAAATAAAAAGCAGTAACTAGTTATAAAGATAAAATGTCCCCGAGATTGCACAAAAATACTACAATTGAAAAATACTACTTCAAATTTTTGGCGCCCAACATGGGACTTCAATTTTGTCTATCGATATTTACTCTAGCACGTTTCCCGTCCCTTCACAAGCAATATGTGTAGGCAGACAATATAATATAAGTGACGTATCGCACACTGACACCCAGGCGTTCGCGGGAAGTATGCAAAGAAGTTGCTTCTACTCGTATCCAACAGTCTTGATGCTTGATGTGTCTGATGCTTCGGGCTGTTTAAGCAAGTTTTTGACGTCCCGCTTTGTGTACTAAGAGCTTTGTTTCCGATTTGTTTTTTAGACTTCTATGTAAAAAAACTTACGACTTTTATGGACAATATTTTGAATTAGTTCTAAAAAAATTTAATTTAGGCACCACTGAACATTTTTACGTCATTTCATTTTTTGGATAGCCGTCAAGAAATAACAAAATCACATATGTATTAATATCATGGAATATGACGGAAATAGATCACCCATCCAGTAGGCAAATCTGCGTAACGTTATTTTAATTTCAGTGATCGTATCGAGCACCGAAGCATTATTAAGTTTACTAGCTTCTATTTGCAATATAGGATTTACTTCGTGTCATGTCTTTTATGCTTTTTAATGTAAGTATCTCTTAGAATCTAGACTTCTAGACTCAGATTTGTAGTATCAGACTTCCATAAGTTTCATACTACACATGTATTACATGACTTTCATCAATACGTCTTTTCCACGCATTTAATTCTATAATACTTAATCCGGGTGTACTTAGAATTCTGCTCGGGTTTTATCTTGTAACGCTTTGCCAAATCCTGTAGATGCTGACCTTATCTCATACATTAGAATTATGGAGTCCTGCTTTTAGTTGCCTGTCTGTTTGCAAGATTACCTACTATTCACCGCTCGCTTGGTTAAAGACCTTCCAACTGCATCTTGACTACTGAATCCAACTTCTTGATCAGACGAGTCTGCATGGGTCTGTGTTCTGTTTGTTCTACTTGTGCTACCCACTTGGAGCATCTGTTTATAGTTTACTGGCCTTTGCCCGCGACTTCGTCTGCTTGGAATTAAGAAAAGTAATCTATATCTTGACCCTGGGTTTCATTTACTTCCATTATAAATGTCATCAAAATTCAACAATTCGGCGGTTTGATCGTGAAAGCCGATCACACAGACAGACAGATTTTGCATTTCTAATGTTAGTTCTATGTTATTAGTATGGGGCATGGATACCATTTCTTCATATTGTTATGTTAACTATCTCTTAAAATATAAGTAGTTATTTAATTCTAGATGAAATACGAGAAATATTTGTATAGGTATATTATATGTGTTTGTAGCGTTCTCGAAAACGGTTCTAACAATTTGCATGAAATTAACAATGTCGGAGTTAACGAGGTTGAAAAATCGATCTAGTTAGGCCTCAATTTTAGAAAAAAACGTTTTTTCCGTGTTTTTTCACACTTAAAACTTAAAAAGTCCTATAAACTCTTTTAATTTCGCGACAGAGTTTACCTTCTCAATAGCACGGTGGCTAAAGCGCAAGTCCGCCATGCCGCTGAAGTGCTGGGTTTCTAATCCTGCAATGTGGTAAATTTTTTTTTATTTGCAATCAACGACCAAAGCTCGGTCGCCAGGTACTAATAAGGCATTTTCTATACTAATTGTTTTACTTTTGTTGTACGCTATGATTGTGAATAAAATCTCTATGATCAAGACCAATCATGCCACGCATATATTGACAGTAGCTCCAACAATAATAGTTCCGTATCCCATTTGAATATTAGAGCATCCATCCACTGAAGATTTCACTCGCGGAGCTCTCTAAAGGGTGGCCACCCTCCACCCCAACTCACACACGGACAGTTATTAGCGTACGTGATGTAGGGAGGATTGGAATTGGTTGGTACTTTTGTATTGTTGATTGTGGGTACATTGAAGAGAGAATTTCTTTGCTTACTGTACACTGGCATTGATTTGAATTATATGTATATTATAAATGTAGTGATGAATACAGAATCATATTGGCGTCAGTGCAGGTCACCAATCTGGCAATATTGACGCGACTGATTAGGTAACGCGTTGATGGAATGGTGAGCACGATATTTAAATAACATCAGTGCAATCATGATTAAGATTACAGAATGAATTAAAGCTAAACTGAACGTGTAACGTCCTTCACAAACTACACCATTTATCTTTACGTCTATATTCAATGCCTATTTCCACAAATAACCGTAAATAACAACTAGAATAATTTAAGTAATAATTAGCATCTATTGTGTTTTAAGCAACGTTTAGAGAACACCTAAGACATAAAAGGCAGTTAGGTAATAGATGTACATATACATTAGACATATCTTAGACTAAGAACTTCTTGTTAAATTGAGAGTTTATGGTTGGTAGGCGACGCGCTTTGTTTGACAGAAAATTATTTTTAATATAATAATCCTTATGGTTTTGGTTTGATGTATCTACCTTATTCTAAAAGTTTATGTTTTTTTTTTAAATAAACCTCAGTCGATTGATCATTTTTTGTGACCCGGGTCACTCATGCCCATGACCCATGAACGGGCAAAAATTATTCGTTGATATCGATAATTCCAATCACGGTTCGGTTCGTTTGCAACTAAATTATGATTAAAACACATTGTGACCAGCGCGAAAGAGTGACATTCAGCATGCGACAGCCAAATGTCGCACGATATTTGCTGTCAAAACGAGAATTTGTAGAATGTAATTTGTACAGTGGTGCTAAATCTACTGCGAAAAGTGCATTTTACGGTCATAGCGCAATAGGCACCTCTGATAAAAAAAATCATCATACATGATACCAATTTTTTATTACAATTAGTCATTGTTCGAGCAATGATGGCTCCGTTGGTTTCTAAAGGTCACCACTGCGGTATAAATTAGAATGGGTGTAATTTCAAAATTTTAAGTTACAGTTCTTTGTAACTGTCGTTCGAAAATAAAAGTAAGAAACTAAGCAAGAATAAGCAAATCATATTTTATATTCGAAAATCCGCTGAATGTTACTTGTCACTGAAATATATAGAAAATGAATATAAATGTTCTCAAATATGGCAACACCAGGCCGTATTGGCTGAAATATGTTTACAATAACATTCAGTCAAAGATATATGACGCACTTATGGGATGAAAGAAGGAGTAAATATTCAATGTCTTGATCGTTTAGAATGGCATGTTTTAATAGAATTGGTTGGGAGAGATTGTGTGTGTAATGTACCCACTATTTAATATTATGAACTTCTTTCATGACATACCTAATTAAGTAATTGACAGTAGGACTATTTTTACCCTCAAATATATAAGTAAGGTAGAATTGGTTGGGTGAGATTGTGTGCCTAATGTACCTGTACCTGTATTTAATATTATGAACTTTTTTAATGACATAATTACGTAATTGACAGTAGGACTATTTTTATTCTCAAAAATAAGGAAGGGTTAGGTTTTGTTCCAGTGCTGTCACCCGGTTGTTAATTCCTGACGACCCTATGGGTGCTATGGGCCTCTATCACTGACCCGAGAAGCGCTTCGGCTGGGCGTGACAAGGACTTGGGTGCGTTAGGTAAAAGATTCCGGTTCCCCTCGACGATGCGCCGAGAACGACCGTCGCAGAAGTTTAGACGGGTAAATTCCTGGGGGTGGAGTACCAGGTTTTTCTTATATTTTTTATTACAAAAAAAAGGTTTTTTTTGTGAAAGAGGGGGCAAACGAGCAAGCGGGTCACTTGATGGAGAGTAACCAGTGCCACCCATGGACACCTGCAACATCCGGAGAGTCACGAGTGCGTTGCCAGCCTTTAGGAAAATGGGGAAAGGAGGGTAAGGAGAGGGAGGAGGTGATGGGCCACCGGCACTCTCACTCACCGAACGAAAAATAACAGCAATAGACGCTGTTATATCACGCCGATATTCTGTGAGAAGGTGGTGTTTCACCGGGCGAGACGGCCCAATTCTTGCTGTAATGCATCATGGCTCTACCACTCCGAGATTCCAGTGTCGTATCTTTCTAACTCATAAGTAGAATAACGCTATAATATAATTACAATAGGCGATATTCCCCACCTGAGTAATTTACCTCTGAAGAGCATTACAGAGTCGCGGTTGATTGGCGGGCTTTGGGCGTACATTTTACGCACTTTCTTAAACGCTACAAAATCACATCTTAGCCCCATATCTAGCATTAAATGAAATATTTGAACTTACTGACGGCAAATAAAAACCCATAGCGACCGGTTACTATCGCGCACGAGTTTAAGAAGTAGCTTACAAAAACAGAACCATTACGGATTCGGATTCTTCATGTATGTTCGTCTGTTCGTATACCACAGCCGATTTATTTCGTCATCTTTACTAAAGTTAAAAGAATTGTTCCTTTTTCTCTATCTTCTTCTCACATCTATGTAGATGTAAAACAAGAAATGAGAAAAAAATATATCATCGCATAATCGACCATATTTTAATTTTTTTGATAAACACTTTAATAACGAAACTTTTAATTTGTTGGAAAATGGTACATAACCTTAATTTAAAGCGTAAATTAAAACACCATTGGCACCAATGGCATTACTCGCTGGCAGAGCGTAACGCGGGAAGAAGCTCTATCTCTTCTTACGCATGGCACTTCGCAATAATTAAAAGCGAGACATTGTTTCAAATGGGCAAGCCCAATTTGATATGCGACAACGGACTTGTCCACGACGTTATAATTTTCGTATTTATGCAGTCTAATATTACATTGAATATTAATTTCAATTACTTATCGTACAAATTACACAAGGGTAAATCATTCAATTGTTTAATCGTTATAAGTACGAAATTAAGTGAAATACGCTAGTTTTTTTTTATCAAAATCTGCACAAACAATCCTATGTGCTTTTTCTGGATATAACTATTTAATTTATACCATGAACATTACATACATAATATGCTATAGCTACATTGAACGTAAACATAGGTACACAATAACACAAATAATACAAGAAATATTATACAATTATGCATACATATCTTCACACTGTATCGCTAACGGTGTAGTCAGAGTAGAAGGAGCGCCAAGCGTCGCGGTCCTTAAATACTTCTTTCGCATCCTTAAATCTCATCATTCTCCTCACACTTTATTACCTAGGTATGCGTATATTATACAATTATGTGGATAAAAATTAAGTATTAATTATTATTAAGTTCACTGCATAAGCGTCAAAGTGCACGTGTGGTTTCCGAACCTCAGATTAACGGAATATAGTAATGCTTTCAAAAAAATCAATCTAATACTGATAGATATTGTTGGTGTTCATAAACCTCTACTAAATTCTCAAAATCATGGTCATGATTAATTTGTTTCCATGATCCGAGACAGAAACGTCATCGACGGCGAAGCCTCCGGCTGCATTTGTAACCCTGCAGTCTTTCTATTTCCTTTGTAGCGCAAAGGCTTTGTGGCTCGTTCGGTATCAAACGTCGGACAGTGGCGTGACAAATGGAACCGCCGAGCCATTGGGAGAATTGCAATATCCTCTTCCGACGCTCGACTGAGATATACAATTTACACTGTAGCTGTAAAAAACTGACAGAAGTGGCAAATTTACTCTTAGTACCCATACTAAAAGTGCAAAAACTTCACAATTATTTGATGTATTGTTTGTGTACTAGAAATTTGGAATAGTTACATGAATCAGTAAGTAGTGCGAAAATAACTGAGTCCTTGTGGATCATTCTTGTGTCCGTCTGTCTCAATTCATAAATACCGTGTGGACATCTCTGTGCACGCGTCGAACTCTCATTAAACCAATTTTTTAACATGATGTTTGTTATATCTTACAAATTATGTCGTCAACGTAAAATTAATATATTCAAGTAAACCCAATTACAATGTATTTTTAAAGGTCAAATCTACATTCGGTTCGAAAAGAAAACTTGCACTTTGACAAGAATCGACAAAAAATTAAGGTATAGTTCCTTCAATATTATTTTACAAACAACATTTTAAAGTACAATACTATTCCGAATATAAAATGTGAATTAAAATTTTGATACAATTTTGCTATAATATGCTATGTAAATATATTACAATTATGCATTTTTTCAGTTTATGCCCGATCTGTGAGATTATAAAGTAATTTAAGGCATTTCATCGCGGCGGGAGCCAGCATTTCTCACTTCGGCAAAATTTTATTCCCAACATTTTATATTGACAACGCATTCGGGGTCTTTATGAACCCCTTTATTACTTTTTATGACAAACATAATATTTTCCATTTATTACCGAATGGACGTTAAAATTTAAATTCGACGATATGTATTATAATCGATCGTGTTGAAGACGTCATGAAAAATTTTATGAACACGTTTTTTTTTATGTTACGTTTCAAATGCTTTAAATACATACATTCGTATTCTCACGCTATGTCCTTGACGGGGTAGTCACATAGGAAGGGGATTTTTTTATAAAAATAAGCAAAAAAAACAAATAATAATAGTGAGAATAATAATACCCTGGATAATTACACTAAATGATTATTAAGTTGCATTATTACAAACGATTATTTTTATTTTTTTTGTAATTTGGGAAAGCGTGGAAAGTCCTATTTGAAAGAAGCAATAAATAATAATTCGTTCGAGACTCCATGTATACATAGATAAGGTCGAAACAAGCTCGAAACTTTGTCAAACAGAAATCGTGATTTCAATATAAAATGACCATTTTGTCAGCCATGTCATTAAATTCCTAACGGTGACACACAATTCAAGAAACCCGAAAACGAGAAAATTTATATTTCGTAAGAATCGTAAAGTTGTTTAACAATTGAAACTTATGTATTATACTTTGTACAGTCGACAACACGAAATTACTGATAAGGGTTAGAACATACTAATTTCGCTTTTAGGATTTATTTCAATAAATACGACTTTATAATTACACTACAGAATCACATGATGCTTCAACGAGTATGGGCTTTTTCGCATTTAAGTTTTACTTTTTGTAATGTAAAGCATAAAATTCATCAGTGATAGGCGGTAGCTATCACTGAAAACAAATAGACGGATGTATTATATCTACATAGATATCCTCAGATAATATGCTGTTTTGCTACTGAATAACACACACGAAGCTTTAAAATGAAATTTGAAATATATTAAGTACATCTAACACAAACAATTTTTTATTATATTTTATACCCTATAGTAAGTATACCAGTAATATTATTTTTTATATTTATACTTGATTAGACTTTTATTCTCATTGTTTTTGCAAGATACATATTACATAATATCTCTGATAATTTTTTAGTTTTCAATTTTGCAGTGTTTCTACTGAAATTCATACATTAAATAATATTTTAGCGTTGTACATACTTCATTTTTACGTATTATAATTAGTGACATCCCTAATTTATTTTAAATATTTACTTTTAGCTGTTTTTAGAATCTTGTAATTCCTCATAGATTTCCTCATAGATTCGGAAATAATTAAATTGTAATTAAAGCAATACTTCGCTTGAAGCACTTCTCGTATATAAAGTAAATTCGTATTTTCAGCTTCCCGCTCCGCTTATGCACCATATGATGCGTGTGTACAGACGGTCTCGGTCATCAAACCTGTATCAAAAATCTAGATAATGCTTAAAAGTATACGCATAATAGCCATTTGTTTGAGCTGTTTCAGGAATGACGAAGATTGAACAGTATTTATTTTAATGGGTTCTGTTGGTTATGATTTATAATTTATTCCCTTTTTCAAGGCTATTATTATTATTTTGTTTTGGTATAAGCCAGCGTGTAAATTTGTTTTTAATGCTAGACAAACTAAAAACATCGTTCGGGACATACAGATCATTAGGTATGAAGAAAACAATACCATGAGGCTACTTCTAAGAATTTTGGCTTACAGGTATATAATCGTAACCAGTAAGCAATTGCCGAATCTTACGGGATCAATTGCGATATGTTGTTAAATTTAGCACGATATAACATCGAAAATCGCTATTGCGGCCTCTGTTGATTAATCAGTGAAATAAAAAGTTTTTCTAGCGACCCTATTTGTGCTACAAAAAGTCACTTAGAGCATTACGCGGTACCAATTTTAGACATCAGTCAAACGATTGCGGCACGGCTATCGCTGTCTATAATGTTTTAGGTTCTTAAAACGAGTCCTAGCCCTAGACGACTTCTAGCACTTGCGTGAAGATAACCAGACATTTTATATTTTGCTTTCTCTTAAACCAGCATTTATACATATTATATAGACTTTAGATTAAGAAATGTTATAAATAAAAAGTCACAATCTATCAAAATCGTAAATACAAAGTTATAACGCAAATGTACCTCTAGATAAAAATAAGTATACCCATCATGTATGTGTTAATTTCATTGGTAATATGAAGATTTAATTACGACGAAGAATAACGACGACCTCGATGGCGCAGTGGTTTTGACGTTGTATCAAGCGCGGAAGGTTCCGGGTTCGATTCCCAGTCGGGTCAATTTAGGAAATGAACTTTTCTAGATCATCTCGGGTCTGGGTGTACTGGGAAACGCCCCCAGTAGTCGTCGTCTGGTTCTCATAGCACAGGGAATACCCTAGTTTGAGATCAGATGATTGGTGTGTATCGTCTAGCGCATTATTAAAAAAAAAATTGTTCTGAAAATCGGCAGACTCTATTAACTATGAAATGGAAATTGCACAACAATTATATATTTTCTTAAATTATTTATTACTTACTTACCTATTATTTAATATCAACAAAATTAACATTATTTAATGCTAATTATTTATTGTTAACATAATAAAATTGGCTAGACACATGGCCATTAACGTCTGGAATTGAGGGGAAATGTCTCATGTGATACAGAGCGGTGCCGAGCCCGGTAAAAACAATCTAAAATTATACGAATGAGGACATCTTGTCTCACTCTGTCGTGCTATTTCTTATGACGCTGACACAATACAACTGCTGATGATATGAAGTGGCACCGTGAGTAGTGTGATAAATTCCTAAAATCAAAAAGATTCGGTCAGCTAACCAGCACCGAATCCTCCGAATCCGAACGATTCTGTGCTGGTTAGCTGATCGAATCCTATCTATGGTATATCCTGAGGATACTTCGTTGAGAAGTGAAATACGTGTCGATTAGTGGTTTTTGGAGTTTGAGCGGAAAATTGTTAAAGATTTTAAGAATTTATCACTTGAAATGGATTTCCGCAAAGTAACACCTGAGTCTATACACTATCTTTGTGAGTAGTGTCTGTGTGTGTGTGTATATATGTGGGCGTGTGTATACATGATCCTTATTATATAAAGTAAATATTGTACTTGTATGCCATGTTTATTCCTTTATTAATCAGAAAATATAACAGTGTTTGTTTGAAAATCATTTCTGCGGAACCCTGAGAATTAAAACCAGTTTTGAACATAACGACTTCGTCACTCATCGGTCGAGTTGATAATGTTTTATTACTGCTTTCTATAGAAGTGAAACCACTTCATTGTTTAAAAAACGAGATAAGCATTGCCTCCTTTTTTGGACATGTCGGCTATTGCACTGTAACCGTTGACCGGCAGTTACGTGTTGGTCATTACCTATCTGTCTATCTATTCATATATTTTATGTATGGATATAAAAAAAGAAACTGACTCACTAACATCAATGCAGAGTACAAACCGCGGTTAAAGTTTAGATTGCTCCGCATTGGATAAAAATTTATAAAATTCTTTTGTAAAATTATGTAACAATTAAGATATATTGAATATTGTGATGTGTCACTTTTACAAGTTTAAATTTTACTGTTTTTGATATATTAACTTTGTCGTTAGATTAGTATTTTTACCACAACGCCCGAGCCAAGAGAGCCGAGCGAGCGAAGCAATCGTACTGCGCTAGCGGTAGATGGAGCGCCAGATAATAATTAGTTCTATTAAGATCCCTTTTATAAACTTACTAACACTTATATGAAATTTTGCAATTTGCCCCCTTACTAGAATGCAAGTTACTTTTTTTTACATCTCTCTACACTCCTTTAATTATCTCTTACACAGGAACTAAACTAAACTGCTTTCCAAACTGCTGCGACTAGAAAGTTAAAATTGCGTACAGTGATTCCCCGTATAACATAGCAATAAGTACTTCTAACACACGAGAAATTATAATAATAATACTCGTGACTATTACACAAATTGTATGACCCACAAGTTGTGTGTGTGGTAGAGTCATGCTACATTGCAGCACGAATTAGGCCGGCTCGGTCGGTGACATATCACCGTCTCATACAATATCGGCGTGAAATAACAGCATCTGTTGCGGTTGTGTTTTGTTCGGTAAGTTTCGGTGGTCCATCTCCCCTTCCCCCTCCTTTCCTTAACGGCCGGCAACTCACCCATGATTCCCCGGACATTGCGAGTGTATGGACACCGCCGCCCATGGGGGCGGCGGTGATCACTTTCCATCAGGTGACTGGCTTGCTTCTTTGCCCCCTTTGCCATAAAAGAAAGACCCCAAAGTAAGTACTAGGTTAGTATAATTGGTGTTCCACAACAAACTGAGGAGCTTCCAGTAACACCCAGGCTACAAACCAATTTAGACAAGTTGGTTTCTTAAATCGACCGGACCTGGATTGAACCCGGGACCCCGGCTTGGAAGATAAATGCTCTGCCACCGCACCAACGGCGACGTTATTACCTAACTTGCAGTCAGCATGTGACAGCCAAATATTGCGCGATATCTGATATCAAAACGACAATTTGGATATTGTAATTCGTATAGTGGCGCTAAATCTACCGCGAAAAGTGCATTGTACAGTCATGGTGCAATAGACACGCAATCGTCATACATGATACAAATTTTTATTACAATTAGTCACTGGTCTCGCAATGATCACGTGGCTGTCGCCATCTGCAAATTATTAGGTAATAACCCCGCGGGCTAGTCAATGGAGATTACCTTTTATTCGGGCTTGACGTTTCAGCCGAGCTGCATCGGCCGTGGTTTCAAGCAAACAGTCGCAGCAGGTTTCATTCCTTGTCTGAGACATGTTTTATCATCTACCCTCGATATTTATAAATAGTTTTAAGGACTCCTAGACACCACAGTCACAGTGTTAATACATTTAACTGAATGTATAAAAAATTAAACCACCTTCAAAAAAAAAAACACTGAAAAGTACATAATAACTATCCTTTACAAAACTCAAGTACAATTAAAATAACTTTTCAAATACGATACACATATCTATACAGGGTGTATATGAGAACGGGACAGTTACTTTAATGGATGAAAGGGCATAACTTTAGTATGTAGTTACAAAAAGAATTATCGAAAAAAACGTATCCGTTTAAGAGTTATGACCGTTTTAATTTTCAAGTGTTATCTCCACCATTTCTCGTAAAATTGGGTTGATCGTGTACAGTTACAGATTTTAAATCTTACGTATTTCTTTATTTTGTAATAATTTCATCCGTTACTGAAATAGAGCCTGAAAACCATTTTCGAAAATAATGCGTATACCCCAATGGGGGTTTTCAGGCTGTATTTCAGTAACGGATGAAATTATTACAAAATAAAGAAATACGTAAGATTTAAAATCTGTAACTGTACACGATCAACCCAATTTTACGAGAAATGGTGGGGATAACACTTGAAAATTAAAACGGTCAAAACTCTTAAACGGATACGTTTTTTTCGATAATTCTTTTTGTAACTACATACTAAAGTTATGCCCTTTCATCCATTAAAGTAACTGTCCCGTTTTCATATACACCCTGTATAATTAAATTTATATGTCATCTATACATAATATACATAAATAAAACTAAAGCGTCTATCTGTGATTTCAAAATAAAGGCTTTTTTACGCTTATATGGTCATTTGTTTGTAACTGAAACACAAACACGCTTTTTAAAATTATTGTCTGCCTGTCTGTTTGTCCGGGCTAATCTCCGAAACGGCTGAACTGGTTTTGAAGGGACTTTTATTGGCAGATAGAGGGCTTTTTGAAGAGTAATCTGAATAACTTTTTATATCGGAAAAATATTAAATGTTGCTAAGGTAAAATCACGAGGCACAACTAATTGTAAATTTAGTTATGACAAAATAACGGAATACAGGTCTGGCTACTTGTAAACATCAAAAGAGTCCCCGATTGGTAAATGAGGAACAAAAATGCATGTGCATCAAGGGTTGAACAGTGCGCCATTGAATATGGATGAGTGCAAACTGGGTCGAGGCGCAACTGAGTATTGCTGTGCATTTTTCTAACTTGGCCATTGTATGTTTAGAATGCTTATTAGTTGTTTTTTTTTTGCGCGATATTATTTATGAGATATGGTCTATTTAATTTTGTATAAAGAAACAAATCTAATATTCAGCAATTTTTTCACATTTCAGAACACTCAAAAAATGGCGAATCAAATATTTTTGTGCCAAAAATCTCTTTACCTTTTAGTAAAAACATAATCCTTACAAGGTCACTCATCATGACTCGAGTCAGTTTCTGTCACTGTAGATTATCTTATAAACTATGTATCGTATGTAACGTACAAACTTAAATTTAACATAGTGATATTATATGTTATATTATCTTTTTTAAATTATATATTTTAGATTAGTGGATATATTAAAATATTTATGGGGTAATAATATAAGGGAAGAAGGGACAATTTCGGTACTTTACTTGAACATTTCCTCCTCCAAATTTTACAGGAAGAATGTAACGACAGTGCTAGGCCTTGTTCTTCAGAAATTAGAAAACCACTTCATTATTATAACATCGTATAGAATCTTCTATGCGAGAGTCGAACTCGCATTGGACCGATTTTTGTGCCATAATTGCTTTCAATTTTACTAATAAAAATTTACTCACGAAATCGTATCAGGCTTATGGGATATATAATTGAAGCTGCTTATGGATAGTTGCTTAGAGTTATATATTGTGCATTTTTTGTAGTATATAATTTTTTATGTTCTTGTGAAGTATTTACATAACATATTACAACTTGGAGTAAATCCTGTAGCTATCAAATAAAAAAAAACTTTTGTTTTCAGAATAAAGAAATATTCCTGGGAATAACTGGGAATACCATAGAAAATATAAAAAGAAGACATAGTTACATACAATGATAATTGCAAAAAAATGCAGTTAATTCTCGATACATTTTGAGCCAAAAAAGAAAATAAAGCTACACATAATCCTTTGATCTGACAATAACTAATGACAGTCAATTCAAAAGTCTACAGACATTGTGTTTTCCATTAACACACTGTGTACATCTGTGTCAAGCATGATGCATAATGGGTTCATAGATACAATGGCCATGGGTTCAGTGAGAAAGGAGATGGAAATGCGATGCTTTTTGATTTTCCACTTGACTTTATCGTATGGGGGAAGGTTGTCTTTGTTGGACTAATTCTTTTGTTTTGCCCGACTATGGCAAATTTAAAATGGTAATGCGCTTCATCACGAAACACCTACGACTATGTTTGTGTTAGTTTTTTATGTTTATTGGATTGTTGGAACTGATGTTTGTGTTTCTGCTATTTAAGGCGAGGTCTCAGGTTTTAAAAAGAAGAAGACAGTTAAAGAAACAAATAACCATTTTCTTCAACTATTCCTGAATAGCTTCGTCCTCTCTGAATACCCCGTTAGGGATATAGCGTAAACATATGTATGTACGTATGTATTCCTGAATAGGTACCCCTTATGACAATTTAAGTGATACTTTGGGGTTAGTTTTAATTTCATCAACGTACATGGAATACCTAAGGTACGAAAAACAGTTAGAAAAGAGATGTATATTATCTAAGGTCATGTCAAAATAATAATAATTAGAAAGGCTGATTATTATTTGTTGATAATATTGATAGAACATTTTTTATTAAATCGAATTTATTTTTTGTGACATGAACCCGACACCTACTCTGGTATCATAAAAATTTAGCTGTTTTAATTCCAAAAACGGTCTATCCCTTGGACCAAAAATCACAATGAACGGATCATTCGCTCTAAGAGCGTGTCCGTTTTTTGTCGACCTAGTTTCTAGACTTTTACTATTGAGCATGACCAGAGAAGGGTCATAGTCACAACACACAGCTGAACATGACATATTTTTATTTTTGTGAATAAAAACTTAAGATTTTTGATGTACGGTTATAAGCTGACACGAATTACGTCGACAGTGCGAGGTTGATATACTTACTATAGCTAACTGTTTTATTCGTGTCTACGCTCAATGAGATAGAAAATTCGTTTGACGCACGTTGAACGGCCACTTATATCATGACTTCGTTGTCCATTGTATTTGTTGGTCAGAGGTTCTCATTCTGAAAAGTTAATACACCATCGAAAAGGCTGATTATTTGCTGATAAATTTAAAAATGGAACGTTAATTAAATCGTTTATTCGAAATTGAAACTTATTCGACTTTTTGTTGCTATACTCTTATAACTCTACTACATTTCATAATGACTAATGAGAGCTCAGGAGAACCCAAGTTAACTCTGGAGCGCTTTCCACAACACAGGGTGTCCTAGTCCTAGTGTGAAAACTAAAATTACTTTTGTAATATTGTGTGTTATCTAGTGTACATGAATAAATAAATATTTCATTTCATTTCAATTTTTTTTTGTGACAAGCGGCCGAAGTCAGAGCTTCGACACCGCTGACATTATAAAAAGTTGACTATTTTAATTAAGAAAAAAGTCGATCCTGCTATACCATATTCTTCTGACCTAGTGATTTATATCTTTCTCCAAATATTAAAGAATAAGCAAAGCAAAGAAGATGCTTGACAGCTTATAATTTTGCGATTTTTGAGGTATAAATAAAAAATGCGTGTACCTAATCTATAAGAGTAACAATGAACAAATGATTGGATCATTTGACAGAATCATTTTTTATACCAGTGTCAAGAGTTCTCATAATTTGAAGCTATTTTCTATTATCTAGCTATTTAGTGCTAATTAGTTGATTGAATCCGATCTTTAAATATTTACGGACGCTTCGTTAGGAGGCGAAACACATATCCAAATGGTTATTTGTTTCATTAACTGTCTTCTTCTTTTTAAAACTTGGGACCTCGCTTAAAACAGTAGGAACACAAACATCACCACCAATAAATATAAATAATTAATACAAATACAAACGTAGGTATTTCGTGGTGAAGCACATTATCCTTTTGAAATCGCCTTAGTCGGGTAAAACAAAAAAAATAGTCAATGGCAACCTTCCTCCATACAATAAACTCAAGTGGAAAATCAAAAAGCATTGTATGTCCATCTCCTTATAAAATTGGCATTTTTGGGCGGAAAATTGCTAAAAATTAAATGAATTCATCACAAAAATCTATTTAATTAGTTATACCAATACTTGAATGATTGAATGTGTGAAAATGAGCAATTGACACAGGTTATTATTATGTATACAGGACAGACTTGTATGTACACATATAAGTTATTTACATGTAGAATCATTATGGCACGACCAATCAAAATTAATTTTCCAGCGGATCATAGAGATTTTTCACTGAAAATAACTGGCAAGAAACCTAGATAAATATCTAGTTAGGTTTATTGTCTTCTTCTTATAAACAAATATTGATTATGCTCATATGATGTGGTAATTGAACATGACTTTCTTTACCCCCTTATTGGCTCCCATTGGCGATGGAGAGAAGATCAGAAGGTAGGTAAGTATTTACCGAAATAACGTATACGAATTAGCAATGTAATAATATAGATATTAGTAGTTACATTTTTCTGAAGAAAGTAAGTTAATTAAAATGAAAAATTCGCAACAGTAACAAAATTAATTTATGTTGGTACGTTCTACAAATTTCAATGAGTGCTTATAAATACGTAATTATATTTCCACGAAGCCAATAAATTAGAAAAAACTCCTTCAAACAACGCCGATATTTGTTACGCCGATTTTAATTTAAACTTTGTTAATCTAAGTATAAAGAGTCGACCACAAAGAGAGCGGATCAAAACGATGAAAAATTATTGAAAGGGGGTCCAAACGGAAGGTGGGGGGAGCCATCGACTACTGCCCTTGCGCCAACATAACTGTGCTGTCGCACAATAATGTATTAAGCCTTCTTCTTTCATTCAGAAGGCAAAATATCGCTTGGCGTATCCTTTGATAATTATAAAATGAAGCATGAAATTCCACCAGGGGGTTTGTAATAATCGTGATTTTTTAATCAAATTTCATCTGTAGGGAAGAGGAGGTTATATTTTTTCATTATTTAATTTCGGGCTCGTGGCTTTTTGTACTCCTTCAAGGGACAGTGTTGTTTGAAGCGTTTTTTTGTGTTTATACACTGCTCTCTATCACACCGTTTACAGAAATTAACATATAACTAAGGCAGCGTATGCCATACGAACGGGACTTCGCATACCACTTTTTTCGTCCGCGAAACTACTGGTGCTAGAATTTTAAGGATTTAAAAAAATGAAAAGGTGTGCAATAACGAATATAACTGCAAATACATACATAAATATCTGCATGCTGTATCCTTAACGGGGTAGTCAGAGAGGACGGAGCAAGTATCGCGGTCCTTACATAACCTTGAATAGTTATTTGAAATTCGTTAAAAAATTAAAAGGTTTAAACTTCAGTAATGGAGATAAATAGATCTCTGTTAATTTTAGCATTAGTGTAGTATCAAGTGTTATTTTGCGAAAATCAATCCCATGTGTTCAATTAGTATGTAATTCTTAGCTATATTTCGCAAAAAAATTCAAATCATTTTCCTCAGGTCGTTCCTGAGATTAGACTTAGTCACTATCCAGTTCAATCAACTAGTCTGAAACTTTGAGCAGAAGATATTATTTAAAATTGAATAAAATTGAACAACTAAGATATGGTTTATATATTACACTACGGTGTAACAAACGGTTATTTTAACTGATAATTTCACGGTTAATATGGCAACTCGTTTGTTGGCCTTTATTCAATTTATTAATTGTTATTATATGATTATATTCCATTGTATTTATTTCAGTTCGTACAATATTTCTTGAAAGTCTTATTACTAACCTAACTTAAATTCAGAAGCTTAATTCAAAAACCTGCAGGAAAATCAATTTGCTTACAATTAACATAATGTGAAGAGAACAATGACCTAGGTCATACCCCTCTGTTTACCCCTTTAGGTCACAGCAAATAGGCAAATATTCGAGACGATCACACAAATTGTAATCCCAAAATAAACACTAGACTTCTGGCTGAATCTGGCCGAAAATTGAAATTCTTGGCTTGGAAGGAAAATGCATTATTTTTTCTTGGTTTAGAATTAAGTTGCGTTACTTTTTATAGATTTGGAAGAAAGTTACCCCTAAAAATAAATATACATACATATATACTACATACATACACATGTAAATATTTAACTATCGCACTAACGAACGGTCAGTCATAAATTCTGCTTTTTGAACAGTTTCAGTATACGAACTTATAGAATATTTACTAATGGGTGACTACTTGTGGGTGACCTGGTTCAGTTCACCCATCAAGTACGAAACCACGTACAACGTTACTTAACCACAGTATTCAAATTCAAATTCTTTATTTGTCTGTGGCTCATTACATAGATGACAGGTGACAGGTGGCTCATTATATCGATATAAATATAATAAATCAGTTCTCTGCAATCCGCCATAAACGTACAGATAGAAGATAAAAACAAAAAAAATCATGCACAATCTATTTAGAATAAATCACTAGAACTATAATAATACAACGAAACAAATCATTTTACCAACAATAAAAAAAGTGAATTCCAATAATTTAATGTCATAACATAAAAATAGAATAAATATCAATGTAGAGAAAAGAGTGAATGTCAATAAATATAATGTCAAAATTTAAAAATAACTGTCAAATGTATTTCAAATAACCTATTTAGTATAATTTTTAAATTATGTCAGAAACTTGTACTGAATAATATGTCTTTTCATTTAAATAACCATGCGTTTTATTTTTAAATATTAATATATCATTGTATTGGCTTGTTGTTGTAGGCAGCTTATTATAAATTTTACTGCCCATGGCGAACACGCTTCTATTATAACAGTAACGGTATTAACTATCAAAGCGTCACTAATCTACAAGTATCTTTATTACTTATATATGGAACGTGGAATAGCTATGTTCATTGTACATATTATGTAGCAATCTTTCAATTGTCCATGTTTCCGTACTTAACAAAAGAAAATAAATATGAAGAAATTTTTGGGTACTGTCCAATATTTGCAATTCAGTCGTTCATATTAATTTTCTTGTAATAACACATGAGAATTACTTTATTTCTCTTACGAATATAATGGAAATTAGTAAATTGCTAATTATGGTGTCCAAACCACTAATTTATCTGGAGGATATTCATGAGAACAATAGTAATGAAATTTGAACTCAGGTTACTGTTACGAGAACTAAATACATCCATAATCCGAGGTTACATGAAAATCTACTAACTATATCTTAATATAGACCTAGTGTAGACAGTATAATATTTATCTGTTTATTTCTGTATATTTGTAATGTTTTTATTACATATTTTAATTTATTATATTTTTTAAGGCATTGCCTCAAATTAGCGCCTCGCTCCCTTGAGCTGAGGCACTATGCTGAGGCGCTTGCCTTTTCACTGCCACACACTGTTTGTTTGTGACTACTTAGACTGTTCACTTTATACTGGGCTGTCAAGCAAATTGTTCTTTCTATCTTTCTTTTCTATACTTAGTATCAGTACAGTCCAGTACAGTACGATCCAATATGATGCAGTATAAATCAGTATGATCCAGAACAATGCAGTGCAGTGCAGCGTAGTACAGTGCAATACAATGCAATATAAATACGAGCTATATCTTAGTACTGTTCGCGGGACCACAGTTTTTATTTTTTTCCTTATCTGTTTAGGTATATTATACTTAGATAAGAAACTAAACTACTGTCTCGCTAACTGACATTTCATACGTGGTTCAAACTACAACTCTAGAAATTGGAAATTTTGCATCCAAGTTCTTTGTGTAAAGTAGGAAAACACTAAAAAATAATGTTTTTGAATTGAAGACCTAAGGGATTAAAATAGTGTGAAATTTAAAACGGAAGAAAAATGTAAAACTTGTTTATTAATTAAACATTTTGAGTGTACTCTATAACACGAAAGTAAATAATTATGTCGTTCGCCGATTTTGAAAAATCAAACAGTAAGAGGCTGAAAAAGAGTGCCAACATTATTACAAGAAAAAATTGCAAACACAGACAACATAGCCTACGAGACCTGAAATGTTTACGAATTTCTAAACAAACTATTCTGTAAAGGTTAAAGGGCTGGGACGTAAGCGGGTGGCGCGGGTAGCGTCGTGTACTAGAAGAAAAATAGATTATTCAAGTCGATATTGTATACATCGATAAGTATGCGTACGAGAATTCTTTTCACGTTTCAAAAAAAGAAAAATTATAACAATCGAAACAAAATTTGTTTTGAAATAGGAATATGTACGAATTTACTAGAATAAACCATGAAATTTTTAATTTAAAAACAATATTTTAAATAAAATATATATATAATGAGATAATAAGTATCAATTAATTAAAAGCTTGTAATTGTAGGAAGGAAACAATCTAATTTGGAACTAGGTATATGAGTTCTAAGAATGAAGACATTATCAATTTCCTAAATTATTTAAAACAATTTTGATATTTCGGTAAGTTTTCTCGCATCTCTACTTACAAGCGAGACGCAATATGTAATTATAGCGTGCTAGACAAGGACAGACGCTGACTCGAAGCTTAGCAGCAACCAGTATCACTAAAACTGTTCACTTCTGTTATACATTTCTATTATTAATTTTGTAATTACCGACGAAATGCAATATTGCCCTTTTCAAATCTATGCCACTACCACACACTTTTCAGAACTGTTTACGTGATTTATTTTATATTTTTTGATACCGCTTATACCCACCACACACGATCAAGTATGCTTGATCAAGCTCGTCCAATTGGCATGAAGAGTTGTTTGTCACGACTCCCCTACGCATATACGATCAAATTTACTTAATGCCACCTCCGCTTCAAGCAAATTTGATGGACTTGATCATGCATACTTGATCGTGTGTGGTGGGCTTTAGACACGCATAGTCACAACTAAACGAGCATGCGCTTTCTTTTGAACTCATAGGAGCATTTATGCAGATGGATGGTAAAATCGTAGGCTAGGTTGATTGTGCATGCAAACGAAGTCGTTAGAACAGCTAGTTCAGTATGAAGGTTTCAATAAAATATGTATTATAATTCGCTTTATTTTTCTACTCTCGTAAAAGCCGAATCAGAAAAGCAGCGTTCCAAAATGTAAAAAAAAATGCTAGTGAACGACAAATGGATGAAAAAATCGAGTACAACCACCATTTCAATTAACCGAACATCGTAAAACGATGGTGAACCCCATTCAATATGCAAATCGCGGAATCCCGATGTCCAATAATGTCCCGTGAGAAAACTCCGGAAAAAAATTCCGTGTAAAAATCCCGTGTGAAAATTCCCGTAGAAAAGCTCGAGCTATTGATAGATTCCGGTGGTGCTTTTGAAGGCTTTTTACGAGGCTTTCATGGGACGATTTTTAATACGGACGTAAAGAAAGGTTGTCTACTTAATATGTACATAATATAAAATATATTTTTCATCTCAAATGAAGTGGTCAGACATATGTAGGTAGTTTTTAACAATAGTAATTTATTTCGTCGTCTATTAGTTTATTATTATTTAAATAATATTATTTCGTCTCGTATAGTTATATGAAAAAAAGGCTTGAAAGTAGCAATTAATTCATACTCATACATACATATCTCATTCATTCAGACATACATACTCTTACATATGAATTAGCAAATCGTGTAAAAAAACCATCAAAGTACACAAAAAACGAAAATATTGCTCTACAAACATATTTATTAATTTTTTTGTTTCAATACTTCATTTTGTCGCCGTATCAATTCTTCGTAGGCGAAAATACGTAAAGAGAATGATGAGATTGGAGGAAGCGAAAGAAGTACGTATGGACCGCGAAGTTTGGTGCTCCCTCCTCTCTGACTACACCGTTAGAGATATACAGCGTTAAGATATGTATGTTTTTATAAGTTTAGGAAAAATTCCGTAAGTAAACTTTAATGGTCCAAGTAGAACCTTTTCCATTACGATGCAATCTAACACCAAAGTTCGAACCTATATTTATAGATTTGCTGAAACCATTGAAACGTGCGGGCTCAAGTGGTCCCCTCACACTTGTCTATCCTTTTCACACTCATGCCTGTACTAATATCATCGTCTCTCTCTATCGTACCATTGAAGGATATCGAATGTTTGACGCAACAGGTTGTATTGGTTTCAGGAATAGGGTTGGCAATTTGATCGATTTTATAAAATTAGTATTTATTTCCTGACGTAAGCATCGAATTAGCAAAAACCGTAAAATAAAGGTACATAGCTTATTCAGAAGACTGGGGGTGCTTTTTGTTCCTTTTAATTTAATTTTAATTTAATTTAATAGAAAGAGAAAGCCAATCACCAATCTAGGTGTTACTTAAAAAAATAAAAGATGTTAACCGAAAACTGTGAATGATAAATATAGTATAACAGTTAAAAAGTCTATTCAATTAACTTAACAAATTTTATCGACGAAGCTTTCGTTTTTAAACACCCATTGATTAATAGAATCTTTATTTAAAGGTTATGTAGTAAAGATCGCTATTACCTAAATATACTGTTTTCCTCATTATTTTTTCTTTAAGTAGACATTTTACTGGTGCGATAAAGTTTTATGCATTTTGGATAAGTGGCAACCCTACAATTACTTATCGTTTTTCAGTTGCATCGAACCTTCCGGGACGGTGGGGTCCCGTACACGGATCGGATGTTATTGATACCAGGTGAATGAAACGATTTGCAGTGTCGACGCGAGGGTTAAAAGCCAGACTGTCGTTTTTTACAGGTTAAATTGATGCTGTTCATTTTCCCCATGTTTTGAATGATTGAGAGACACTTTTGTATTGTTATAAGTACAATATCAATAATTTTATCCATTTATTAATACGTGAAGAGTAAACTTTATACCCTTTTTTAAAAATATTGCGCACACGGAGGAGTGTCTAATTTGGCATAGTTAAAGTTTATATAGAGAAGAAATGCAGAGACATAAAATTGATACATTCATTATTACTAGATACTGTTGACTGGTAACCTTTATATTCAATAATTCAGACTCAGTACTAAGTCAAGGAATATATTTAAACAATGAGAACATCTGATAAAAAGATATCCTACAGGATTAGACTAATATTATAAATGTGAAAGCTTGTGAGGATGCATGGATGTTTGTTACTCTTTCACGCAAAAACTACTGAACAGATTTTGATGAAACTCTACAGTAATATAGTTTATACACCAGAATAACACATAGACTATAATTTATATGCGAACGAAGTCGTAGACAAAAGCTAAGCTATATTATAAAGAAAGATAATTTTTTGACCGCGACGCTTAGAGCTTCGTCCTTTTTGACTAACTACCCCGTTAGGGACAGCGTGAAGATATGTATGCATGTATTTAATCTTCGCCAGTGTATTGAAATTTGCTTAATTAGTCCCCTCAACATACAAAATGCAATATTGTTAGCAACACCGACGAATACACATAAGGGTAACACTAGCGCCCTCTAGAAGAGCGCGACGGTGTTCGTGACGTCATAGAAAAGAACGACTGACGGCTTGTTCCCCACTACCGCTCGAGATTATATAAGTCAAAACTCGAGCGCTTCACCTCTCTATTGTTTTTACCTTCACGACTGCAGCACGAAGTGTTCGAATACAAATTAAGTAATTATTAATTGATATTAAATATTAATATTAATCAAATATTAATATTAATCGATAATCGATTAATCGATAATTTAAGTAAAGTTTGGGATGTTCCATTGCTATAAGTATCTAACTTACTATTTAATTTTATCGTAGCTAACAATATATAGGTCTGTTTTTGATTAACAGTCAGCCTTGTTCAAGATACAGAACTAAGTGAACTGTTTTTGATTCTGTAGAGTGTTCAAGAATTATTTAATTATTGGCAAAACTGTATCCGTCTTACTACAAAAAAGATAGACACGGCGTAGACTATGTTTATATGTAAACACAAGCTGGAGCTAGTTTAACGTGTGACTAAAAGCACTGAAACGCTGTAATATATCGACACAAGCCTTTGCTAACGCCATTTTTTACATGTTTTTAAACTATGTCTATCTCTAACTGTGTTTAACTAAACACGTGTTAGACCAATGTTTAAAAAATGTTTTGTAGTAAGACGGTATATGTTTCATAATTAAACTAGGCACCTAGGTTAGCTATCTGCGTGTAGCGTACATTCAACTAAAGACGGTAATTCCGTCAATTCTCTAAGCTATGTATCTATATTTCATTATAAAGCTCTCCACGCAATCATCAATTCGTTTCAGCGTATCGATATTACATGCATGTTATATAATGTTGTTAAATTGCTACCTTTTTACAGAAAAACACCTTAGCATGTCCTTTTGCTTCATAAGCAAAGTTTTAGTTCGAATGAGCCCATATTAATACTTTTAGATTGCTTTTTTAATTATAAATTAAAAAATTGCCTTAATTGTTTAATTATAAATTAAACAATTGCCTTCATTGTTCTATACGTTGTTAAAAGTGAAGATCCGAATTATCGATATTTTAGATATCTCTTATTTACATCTATATGGCACAGCTCAAATTCCATTACTATATATAGAAAGAAAGTAGAAGAGAAATTGTATTAGTAAGTGAAATATGACTATTATTTCCCTTAAAGCACCCTGTTTCGTAGACGTAAAGTGGAGTCGTTAAATCAACCACGAACAGATAACTTTGAAGCATACATTTCGTGTTCTAATGCCACATATCAGGCGCTTTGTGAAGACCTTCATATAGAAATATTGCCTAAGGCATTTTCGCATAGACCTATGAATTTGTAGACAGGAATATATAGTAAAAGATAGATGAGAACTTTTTTTTATAAATACTGGTGTAATAAAAAAAAATTACACAATTCCACGCGTATTTTTTTTACATTCAAATTAAATATATTTTAATGTAAAATATATATAAGTTTGAACGTAATGTTTTATAGCTTTAACTACTGTATTATAATTTTAGAAGATTTAAACCTAAAATATTACAAATACTTGTACGAAATAGTTCGGATTCAAAATGCTTGAAAATTATGTCCAATGCAAAAAAAAATCCTGACACTCGTGTAAGCTTTTTATTGAAAAATTTACATGTAATGAATCACGATAAATGACAGGAATTAACTTCGTACAGTTTTTTTCCTAACCTAAAACCATAATGTCGCTTTAGAAAAAAATACATGTTTATGGTATTTAAATTAATTAACATGCTGTATTTAAGTGTTCAAAAAAGGCACACTAATGGAATCTGTGAAGGATTTATGTCACAGCCAGTTTTCTCAGAGGTTATTTGACCTTTGCAATTAAGGAAGGTCGTAGTGTGGTGATACGAAAGACAGCGTTATTATAAAAGTAGTTTTAATTTTTGGGAATTGGTTTTGGGGGCTCAAATAAAATTATATTTTTATGGTCGTCACATGGTTTATCAAATGAATGTTTATCATATTTATCACAAATATATCACAAATTAAAAAATGTACGAGACATTATTTTGAGTTACCTGTATTGTTTCACGCTTTTTCGAAAATAGACGTAAAAATTGTTATTTCCACACCTTGTTTCTGCATAGCTCAGAAAAATAGGAAAAATCTGAATAAAGCCACATATTGCGGATGCTTTGTGAAGACCTTCACATAGAAATATTGCCTAATGCATTTTTAATTTAATTTTTTTATCGATTGAGTGATGCAAACTATCGTGATTTATTTAGATTAAAATTTATTTAGTTTTTTTTAAATAAAAATAAAGTTGGAATGATTTACACTTCCTTACATTTTTATTTCAGATTCTAATAATGATTTTTCTAATATAGGCAGATCTAATCTTTTACATAACCCATGCCAGTTTGATCCACTATTATGCTAAGTGGCGTGTGGCTAACTTCTTTGTCGGAGAGCACTGCGGACATCGAGAGATGATATAACTTTCGTCGCATTCTTGTTAATGACAGCGTATTTATTCCATATTAATTCATCATATCATGTCAGTGCTTTTAATAATTAAATACTTATGAAATATGATTCTTAAAATAAACTTTATGAAACTAAAGTGAATTGTATCGCAACGAAATAATACCATTATTAATAACTTTATTTATATATATTTTTAGCTATATGTCTTCATTATCAGCTCAGACTCGGTCTAAATTTTCCAGATGACGTTTCGTTGAAAAATAAAACACGTGTTAAATTAGATACATTGTATACCATTCTCATCCGAATGTCACGAAAAGAGAACGGATAAAAATAAATTTTGAATAGAATTTGGAAAATTTTAAATAAAAGTTCTGTTTAGAAACGAAAACATATAATAGTGAAATTTACCAAGAAATATAAAAACAATATTAATTTTACAAATTAATAAAAATGTGTAGAAAGTGAGTGATGATGTGATGGTACAAAAAAGTATAAATTATCTTTTAAATTTTTTTCTCGTAACTTCATTTGAAGTATATTTCAAATATACTTGAAATCAGGTTTAAATTAACCTTACCAGTTTAAATATCAAACTGAACGATATTTTAACTCTGAATTGATGATTGATTTATTCGAATTAGACAATTAAACCATAAATATGCAGCAATTTTTCTTAAGTTTTCAAATAACCTAATACACTTAAGTGTAAGTGTTTTAAGTGTAAGTTTTGTGCAAATAAAATACATTAACTTTTATATAATCACAAAAATTTAAAATAATGTCTGATAACGCAGTGACATACAAATATTAGTAAGGCTTCGCTTACTAATTCAGCTTTTATTTCAGAGAATTCAAATCATTGACGGTAACAGGAATGATCGAAGTAACCTCTGTTATCAAATACCTGGAAAGATCCCGCAGGATGTTGGTGTTTATCACAAAGGTTGGCTCAAACACATCCAAAGTTTTACCTAAAGGAATTGTTTGTGTACATCACACTTCAAACATTTCAAGACTGTACTGTGGTTTTCTTTGATAATTTTGGATTTGTGATTTAAATTTAATATTTGGAAACTGTAATGCTTCATCTATTAATTGGGAATATTCTTAAAAATACTAAAATGTTATTTATCGCTATGAAAAAATGTAATTGCAACACGCCGAGGACGACTATGGGTCTTAGTGCGTCAAAGCCCTATACTCGTATAATCAAGTCTCGCCCCGAGTGTGCTAGGTGATTGGGATTCTTCAGCGTTACCAGAATATGGTGGCATGACCATCTATATCTAATACCAACTTTAGAGCTGTTTATTATGATATTAATATTTGTTCCATGATCTTGGTCTTCTACTGACTCAAAGTAGCGTTTCAATTCACTATATTGCTGACAAAAAACATTGTAAACCTGATAATTACCTCAATGTTAAACTAATCGTTTAAATGATAGCCATTTTATACAAACATTCAGATACTTTCTAAATAGAAATATGACAGCCATTCAAAACGTTCATACGTACATATCGTCACGCTGTATCCACAACGAGGTACACAAAGATTATGAACGTCAAACATCGCACCACTTACACATTTCTTTCGCATCTTCATAGCTGATCTTTTCCTCATACACTTGAGTATGCGAGAAAATCTGTGTAAATCCGAATATTACTTTTGACAGTTGTCTACATTACTTAGGTACCATTTTACAACAAAATTAACACTCGAACCAGGGCTGGATTGCAGCGCTTGGCTGGCTATACGAACAATTAGAACCCTTTGTCCGATATTCAATAGTGAATGTAGAGTGCGGACCTGTAATAACGCTTCTGCTGTTTTGTACGGAGAAATAATGATATGGATAAGAGTAAAAAGAATAAAGTTGAATTTTCGTATTAAACATAAAATAGCAGAATTATTAATTAATTTTCCTATTCCTAATAGGGTGATAATAAAAGTGTGTTTGGGCACATTAGACCTGTTTTTAAATTGTAGACGAATGAAAATATGAAACGAATAATTACTTTTTATGACACTATTTTCGAAACCTCACTTACACTTTTAATAGACCTGTGCATATAGTGTACATAACTGGACTCTATTGACTTTTCGCGACTGACAAAGAAACAAGATACAATATAATTATAACTTGACGCTAGCGTATATGGGCTAACAGAGCAGATTGACGTTTGTCGCCTAGATAAATATTAGAAATAAAAACCTGTTTCCACGATTTCTTTTCTATTACTGGTTCAATACTTTAAAAAAAATAAAACTTTAAAAGACAGACAATAATTAACTAAAAACACTTTCATCCCAGATAGATTAAATTCAGAGACTAACTTTTTTTTCGTTAGAGCCTATGTGCACTCAGTTCGTTTACCATCCAGCTTAGTGCTTGCATTATGTCAGTTTGGTTTAGAATACTAATTGGATTAATGGAAATTAATCATTCGAATTGGAGTGATTGGCTGGAAATTAAAAAAAAATCATTTTGGAGCACGTCCATACTATTAACACCGATCTCCCGAGGTGCAGCAGCGCACTCACAAATCTGCATTCCCACAATTTCCTAATGTATTGTGACTGTCCACCTTCGCACTAGCGCTGTCGAATGGATTTGAACTAACATCCAGTACTTACAACCGCGTTATTATCTGAATAGACGCAAGGGTTAACAATAATTATGCAATTAATAATTATAGGTCGCAATTCAAAACACTCAAAACTCAAAAACACGTCAAGTCCATAGCCGAGTTAAAAAGCACTCGCTTAGACAACCATTAGTGAGCCTTTTTTATAGACATCTTGATAGTTTCATAGACAGTTACTCAAATGTTGACTCGATCAAAAATGTAGACGAATTCAACTCTTTCAAATGCTCAAATATTTCGAATTCGATAAGGTTTAAACGCTGAATTATATTTAGAATATAATGCAACTCGAACGCGTGGCTCGCCAGTCGCTTACATACCATCGCCTTGCCATGCCACTTTGTACTTGTTAAATTATGTAAGAAGAAATATAATGTTTGACTCCGACGTGTAATTGATTTATTTGGATTTGTAAAGAAAAAAAAATTAAATTAACACTAAGGAATCTCAACAAGGCTACCGACTTCAGAATAATGATAAACAATATTATATAGAAGCTGAGTTAAAATAGCAACAAAATAACACAGTTTATTCTATTTTATCCTTACGGCACTGACAGTACATTAAAAAGAGAGGCGTAACGTTTCTTGATTTTGTAGGATTCGTCCAGAGTGTCAGAGATTCATCTATGCTCAATTTTACGGCTAAGCTTTACAATAACTACTGCTTCCTGTATTGACACTTGACAACAGATATTTTTAAGCAGTTATTGTAAGCCAAAACTATACCTGTATAGAGAGTATTTTCTGTATTTATCAAATTCCAAAAACTACAATCTCGCTTTACGAATTTTATTCTACCCAAAAACGACTTCTGGCGTTTAGGTTAGAAGTTTATTGCGATCGCGAAGTGCTTAGACTTCAATGTTAAGTTTTTCTTTTAAATATTGGAAACTCTTCTGTCAAAAAACAAATTCTATCGCTGACTCCTCAATAAGGCGTTTTTGGTGGGATTTTATGGGGACCGGTTGGGCGTTTATTTTAATTATTCAAAAATTGTTTCTAGTGAATTTTGTGATTTAAAATTGGTGTAGTTGTACGCCTTAAGTGTCTGCGTTGTTGTACATTATGTGGAATTTTTGACATAACTGCTTATTTAGTAGCGTGATGTCGAGATTTTTTAGTGGCTTAGTCCGCCTTAGTGGATCCTATTAGAAAGGCTGCCTAGAAATATATCGATATATTTATCACCAGAAACTCCAAGAAACATTTAAATATATTACGTCAGAATTTTAATGAAATAAAATGAAAAATATATCATTTTTTTACTGAAGACGGCTTCGGCTGTTATGGACATAGATCCTAGTCTTCCCTTTCAAGGGATAATTGTTAAAAAAAAAATGACACCTCAGTAACACACCTCGTTAAGTATAAAAACACGTAAGCAGTAGTTATTGTAAAGTGCTTCCTTTTTTACATATTTCATTTCATAATTCATTCATTCATTTCATTTCATAAAAAAAACAACCAGTAATTTATTTAATTAAAAATTTAGTCACTGATTTTTATTTTTCGCCTTCTTCTATATTTTTTTTCTTAGCTAGGTATTTTTTCACATTTGCCATTTTTAAATGTTGAACTGGCATTTGCCAATTACTCACAGAAGCAAGTTGGAACAATATTATAATAACAGATTTCTAACTCAACATCTATCTTATGCATGTATATACATATGCAAGTTCCATTTAGTAAGACATGCCTCACCTACAATAAGCCCCAACGGAATCTGCCTGCGAGACTTCTACATCTCTTGTGGTTGGCCCGTTACGTTGGTGCGGTATCAGTAGCACCTGCTTTCTGAAAGCTTGGGTTTGATCCCTGGTCGTATCAATTTAAGGAAAAGAACTGTTATTAATTGTCACAAAACAAGTTAGATCTCCAAATACTAAATATTAATGGAATTTCCTCCTATTAATGTTTCTAAACTTTCTCGACTCTTACAATCCTAACTAAATGAGCCTATGTCGTGTTTATACTTAAAGGCTAATTACCATTTTTATACCGACGCTTCTACCGAATTGCACCGATCGTGGTCACAGACAGATTGATGAGGAGGAGCGTTGTCTTCGTAGTGTGTGGTTTCTGGCAACTACCCATATTTCTTCATCACATTTTTTAATTTTTATTATCGTCGACACTTCGACACACCACATTAACGACGTCTACACATTGGTGACAACGACCGGCTTTCCGGCTTAGGACACACTCACTGATGACAGGATTTCATGAACGGTATCCATTTCCCGGTTGAAATTATGGTATTTTTTGTTCCTCCAATTCTTTGTCTAATACTCAGTTTGGTATAATTGCCTAGAATGTATATGAAAATATATGTATAATATGTATATTATCCACGACTTTAGGAACGGGGTAAATATACAGCCTATGTCCACCCCGAAAGTCCATTCCAAATATCGTTGAAAGAATTTTTGAAATCGAATGAGTAGTTTCCGAGATTACCTCCTACGTCCAAAGTTACTTACTTTATCTCTTCATAATATCAGTTTGAATTTGTATTTACCTTGGGTTGGGTGTAATATGTTGAAATTGAAATGCCAAAAATTATTTTGGAGTCTCGATTTCATCTCAACCGGACCCGTATGCAAACGCAATAAAGCGTTGTCAGTTATTAATTTCATAAGAATACAAGCTCATTGTGTTGCAAGGCGCGTGGAGTGTGTGCCTACCGTTAAATTCCCGTATCTGTGGTTGCCAACATCGCGATTTATTTTAACACATTTTGTTTATAAATGATATAATGCGATATTGTACACGTTTCGCGGGGAAACGCCGTTGTAACGACTTGTTCGGTATTTATATAGAGCTGTTGTAACTTAAGAATTACATTTTATTTAACATGCTTCGTAATTATTGTAGTAATTAAAGTCATATGAAATCATACCAGTAAATCCAGTTGCAAGGTATTTTGTAGTCAAATTTACCATTGATTCGAAAAAAAACAGCCCTGAGTAGAACCTACAAGAAACTCAATCAAGTTTCATACTACTCAGGAAACCAGTAAATACACACGCAGAGACTTTGTCCAGGCTATGGTTTTGTCTCCAATGAAATCGCATATTTAATACTTTGTACCTGTGCTTTTCTAATCAGTGTACGTTTAATAACAAGTTTAAATTTTTCTTTGTTTGAATTGAATAGTTTCTTAAGAAACCTTATTCACAGTACAAGTAAGCAAACAGTATTCTGTCTTCATAAAAACGCTCCCAAACGACGCTCCTCGAAATCTCGGCATTTCTCGGCATACAACAGTCGCGAGTGCGCCGCGGTTGTCGTCGGACGGTGTGAGACGGAATCGGGTACCGACAGGTGCCCGAATCCGCAGCCGCAAGATCTTTCCTATGGATTGGCAGATAAGAAGAGAAGCTGATTTGGAACACTTTCTATGGTGCATTTTATAGAAATACGAGTTCGATAAACTTACAGGAAATGTAACAGCAGGCGATATCAGTTAAGAATGCTGACAAATAAAATTTGACCACATTGCGAAATAGCTAGACGCACAAGGCGATTGTGAAATTCGATGACCTTACGAATAATGTTGTAAACATGATACGGCGTTTTATGTTGTTGACTTTTAAAAGGTTATTGTACACATAGTTATTAAAAAATTTTTGTGAAAAATTTTTAGAAATAGGGGGGACCTGGCGATGCTAAAAGTGCTGAATTGCGTTTTAGTAGAACATAAAGCAATTTGAACCCATGGCTCGCCAGTCGCTTACGTACCATCGCTCTGCCATGCCACTTTGTACTTGTTCAATTGTGTAATAGGAAATATAAACTTTGATACCGACATGTAATTTATTTATTTGGATTTATAATAAAAGAAGAAAAATGCACATGAAGAAAATCCCTAAAGTATCAAGTTTTCGAGCATATTGTTCAGTGTATGGATGTTTGAATTAATCTATATCGAAATCGGTAATATTTCTTTCTTGCTCATTTGTAGGAAATATATTATTATAATGATCTAGTTACTTTGTTGCTGATTTTTAATTATACTGCACATAAAAAAAACATAAAATGCATTTTTTTGTCCGTTTCCACCATACTAACTCACAAACTTTTGAAACTAGAAATAAAATACTAATAGAATTATAAATAAAAACTTACAAATTTGCAATAATATAAAATGAAAAGATAATATGAAAATTTAATATAGTATCCATTATCAAATACGTAACCCAAGATAAACAGTCAGTCCCAGTCGGCAGCCCTATTGCGTGTTTACGTACCGAGCGCCTGTAGGTAATTATCTCAAGGACACTGCCGAGATATAATACAGCTTGCTTTTGCTTTTATGTACCGTGCCTTATTGTAAAAACGAACACGGTTACCCGAAAATGACAATTCATCTTCAATGAAATTCTTCATTCATCTTTAATGAAATTGTTCACAACTTTTAAACTGTTTTCCTTTAAGCGGCTTCTTCAGGAGCTTTATTAAATAAAAATAAACACTTGTATAAGAGAATGGTCATATATTTTTTTTAGCAAACGTTATTATCTCAAACATAATATAAAAACCGTTTCAACCCCATTTTCCTAAAAGGTAAATTTTGAATTTGTCTTTTTAATTAAGAACACGTGATAAAATAAATCAATGTTTGTATTAAATAAAATTTATTGCTAAATGTCTTAATGGCTAGTAATTTACGTCAAACATTATTTTAATATACATAGTTGTTTTGATGTGTCTTGTTTAAGTAAACTAAAATGAAACACTAAATCTTATTTTTTGAGAAAATGGAGAGAAGTGGACTATAGAAACAATACAGTATGTACATCATTCATTTTAAAACTCTCTCTCTCAGCGACACCGTGATTGTACTGAAAATGGAACATGTTGTGTAAGAAAATAAAAATAGTGTTAAATATACCTCGCTGGTCTCTGTAAAAACCGTAATAAATATTTAGTTGTAAAAATGTAAGATGAACATTTGTCAACCATCTCTTTATCTCCTGATTAAATTATATTATTTTCGAATGATACCATTTCCTTCACGTTCACTACACTAAACTGCAGGCTGAAAACTATTTACTTATTTTTTGTTGAGTACAGGTGTCAAAGTCGTTTTTTTCCCTAGTGTGGAGATCACAAATATGGATCTTTGTATATGTAAAACAAATTCATATAATTAAACATATTGTATTGTTCCCAATTCTTCATTTCATCAATTTATTGGAATTAAGCATTTGTTCACAATAAACAGAATCGTCTTATTATTATTATAAACTAATTATAAACAAAGTATTTTATATGAGTAATGTTAACAGAAGAAATGTAAACGTCTCTTGTCGTATTAGGTGTTTCACTAAAATTATTCCCAAAAAGAACGTGTTGAATGCTAATAAAATAACTATGTAATCAACAGATTTTAAAAATGGGTGAAAACCGCTCTGTACGCATCCATCACATATGGGGTGCTAAGAACGCTCACGTACATTTTCTAGCACTCCCGCTTTTATGTAGGGCATTTATTCTTAGAGCTCAGCAACCCCCTCGTGTCTCCGAGGGGGTTTAACCGCACCCTGTATGTTTTGTTTACGATATACGACTGTATTGTTTCGTATTGATGTGATTGAGATTTTCCCCACTTACTGTTCAGCAAAGTTTTAAATTGATTTGGACTTCGTTATCAGAAAGTTCTACAACTTGATCAGAATATGTACATTGATTAGTGATCACTTGTCTCTCACTCAACTCAACTCACTAGTCATAAGGAGTTTGATCATGTCGAATCTCTTGACTTTGGTCAGACTTCGAAGTCTGATCACGTTGAAGGAATAACTACAGTTTGAGCTCTTTATACGCAAAACTTATAAAACGTTTTTTGAGCTAAAATATGTTCTGTCCTCGCTTTGATGTTGATTTTCAGTTTTCAATAAAGGAGATAAAACATACTTTAGTTTCTTTAGTGTTATTAATCGTTTGCGAATAAGGATGTTAGGTTATAATGATTGATTAAGACGTAGGACTTACTGTAGTCAAACATACATACACTTTCCATTGGGGACGTTAAAAGCGTTTAGACACAACAAAATGATGCCTTTTATTACAATAAATTTTATAACTTATGGTTGTGGCTAAAGTTAATCGTTTTAAATTACAATATTAATAAATTGGGGTCAGATAGCGGCAGCGGCATTGCCTACATTAGTTCCAAAAAATCTCCTTCCAAATATTAGTTGCAAAAAGTTCCTGAATTTGATTCAAAAGATTACCATCTGGCACTTACTGCATTTTTCTTTCTCTCCCTACTAACAAAAATTTCTGGGCAAAATTAAAATCTATAAATAAAATATCAAATAAATCTACTGTAAAATACATCCAATACTACATATACTTAATATTCGTAACCCTTACACAGGGTGTATATTTCAACCCCTCGTAGAGGCGGTGATTTATCAAAGAATTTCTCACCTAATAAATAACAGAATATTCAAGTTTGTATAAGAAATACTCTTGAAGGCGAAAGTTGATTTAAGTATTTATTTTGCCGATAATATTATCAAAATTGCTTTCTTTTTGTGTCGTAATATTTTAGTGATTGATGTCACCATTTTTTACCTTTGACCTTCTTTTCGCCTCGAGAGGGACCTTGGGAGAGACTGAGTTATGTGGGCCTTTTGTTCACAAAATCTTTTGCGGTGCTTGTCCTTGGCGCGTTGTTGAGGTGCTCCGGGGTCACTTATGGACCGGAAAGGCTTCAATATACTAATGGAAACCCACCTTACTCCAGGAAAAACCGTGTGGCGTTGCTTACAAAGACCTATTTTCCACTAAGCAGCTAGTCGCAGGCGGTTGGCCGCACGAGATTTCTATTTATTTAATTATGTCATATACCATACCCATTGACGCGGCCGTGACTCAGAAGTCATTGCGGCAGCAAAAGAACCCACGGCTCTAACACTCGCGCCCGGCTCTACATCCACATACATATTATAATTACTGAATAAATAATTTGCTATTTACTCACGACGCAAGGAACGGAACTGAGACGGTATATGCGCTTGGGGTTAGAAGTTATTTGTGTGTATGTATGTCTGTTACCATTTTCCTCGAAAACTACTAGACCAATTTCGATGCGGTTTTCTTGCATATCATTTCAGAGGAGGTTTTTAAAGATATTTTACGGCTGTAGATCACCAGAGGACGCTGCAGCAGTCAGGATAGTTGCCGCTTGTGGGCTTTTTATTAGAAAAAAAAAAATTTTGACATTTATAATGTTAGTGGGATGTAGATAATAATGTACTTAACGTACTCTCTAAAAAGAATAAAATGAAATAACATCTCTTAACTTGAAATAAAAAAAAAACGCAAAATTAAAAGTTTTGGAAAATCCCACGCCAGACTTTAAAACGTAATCGAAAAAGGATTAAAAACTTTTTTAAACTCCCCCGACTAGGGGCTTGACGTTTGGGCCAAGTTGCATCGGCCGTGGTCTCAAGTAAACGGTTTACTTACTTAGAGTAGTACAGTAGAAGAAAATGAGTTGTTTGTTTATAGAATACAGTCGCGGGAAGATCACGGGCGACAGTCACTTCAAAACTAACAGATAACGGGGCAGCTGTCGCTCGCAATTGCCGCTTTAGTGGAAAATAGCTCTAACAGCGTTTCGCTGTGAACTGAGTACACTGGTGCTCATTAGCTCCTGTTTAACATATACGTACATACATATCATCACGTATCCCTAACGGGGTAGTCAGAGAAGACGGAGCACCAAGCTTCGCGGTCCTTACACAACTAATAATATAATAATATACTCAGACATTTCACACAGAGTTACCTAGTCCTAAAGTAAGCAGCACAGTGCTTGTGTTATGGGTACTAGATAACTGATATACTACTTATATAGCTTTTTTTATAAATAAATAAATATTATACGTAAACAGCCAGATACGGGCGGGAATCGAACCCGCAACCCCCGTTTACTTTCCGACGCCACAGTACAAGTAAGCATACAGTATTCTATCTTCATACAAACGCTCTCTCTGAAATCTCGACATTTCTCGCCATACAACAGTCGCGAGTGAGCCGTGGTTGTCGTCGGACGGTATAAGACGCTCCCGCGCATTTACTGACGAAATATTATGTCAATCAAGTTTACGAACATAATGTTCAGTGTATGGATGTTTGAATACATCTATATCGAAACCGGAAATATTTCTCTGTTGCTAATTTGTAGGAAACATATTATCATAATGATCTAGTTAATTTATTGCTGATTTTTAATTATACTGCACACAAAATGCATTTTTTTTTGTCTATTTCCACCATACTAACTCACAAATTTTTGAAACTAGAAATAAAATACTAGTAGAATTATATAAATAAAAATTTATTAAATTTGCAAAAATATAAAATGAAAAGATAATATGACAATTTAATATAGTACCTATTATCAAATACGTAACCCAAGAAAAACATTCAGTCCAAGTCGGTAGCCCTATTGAGTGTTTACGTACCGAGCGACCGTAGGTAATTATCTCTAAGACACTGCCGAGATAGCATACTGTATGCTTACTTGTACTGTGCCGACGCGCTTAGCCGTTGCGCCACGGAGGTCGTCATAACTCTTTCGCCTCTTCGAATCTCATCATTCTCCTCACGCATTTTCGCTTAGGTATGCGGGATCTTTTGAGGTTTCAGTCAGCTAACACGCTGGCTATTTGATCTTCGTAAGTCAGCCTTGTTCTTCCTTGGATTCTGCTACCACTCACTAGCTCTGTAGATTTTCTTCGTCAGTTTTTCATCACTCATTCTTTCTATGTGACCGAAGCATCAAAGCATTTCTTTCTTCGTTTTTACAATTTTTTACGACTTCCGTGGCGCAACGGCTAAGCGCGTCGGAAAGTAAACGGGGGTTGCGGGTTCGATTCCCGCCACGAGTCTGGGTGTTTATGTATAATATGTATTTATTTACAAAAGAAAAGTATATAAGTATTATATCAGTTGTCTAGTATCTATAACACAAGCGCTGTGCTGCTTACTTTGGGACTAGATGACGCTGTGTGAAATGTCTGAGGATATTATTATTATTATTATTACAATAACACTGTCATGCAACCTCTCATATTGTCCTATTAACACCAATCTATTTATCTCTTCATAATTTATTGCATATAGAGCGTGTATGCCTAAATTTATGTAGAAGTATTTAGTCTATGCTAATCTTCTAAATATTTAAACCGATTTTGATGGAACTCTCTATGACATGTAGAAGTCTTTTCAGATGGTTGCTAGGCTACTTTTGTTCCGAAATAACCCCAAATTTAACACAGGCGAAACCGCAGCGCATAACTATAATATATACAATAGAACTGTATTAAGTCTATGAGAGATTTATAGAAGCAAAAAATGACAACCCTCCATTTGGATATTACCTCAATACGGCATAACTCCACCGTATTTTTGCATATTTTAGGGAGGCAAAATTCATCCACCATTCAGGTTAGACCCATTTGGTTTAACTTGCTGCATCAAAACAGAGCTTAATTTACATTGGTGGTTAAAGAACGTCGCCGCCGTTCAGTATTGTAACATAAATCATAATATTGGAATATCTTCTCCGAAGGTATGGATGTGGTCGGTATGTACGTTGAGTTGATATCTGAAGTTATTCTGATAAATTACTTTGGTTGTATTAAAATAGGGAATATTGACTGACTAGTCTGTTGGTTATAACCTCTCTTCAAAACTGAAGGTCCTATATTCATTTACCGATCAACTAAGTACAATGAGCATAAGCTATTGACCAATAAAAATCACTCAAGTACGATTTTGACTCATACATAGAGGATATCCTACATACATTGATATCCTCACGTTATATGCCTAATGGAGTAGTAAAAGAGGATGGAATTCTAAGCATAGAGGTTCTTCCATACTTCTTTCGCGTGGTGAAATCTCATCTATCTCCTGACACACTTTTGTTGAGGTTTACGAGTACTTTCACGTCTCCTTGTACACATCTTACAATATTTACTCACGGGTCTATGTCGCGTTTATACTTTAAGGCTAATTACCTATTTTATCCCGACGTTTCGACCGGATTGCACCGATCGTGGTCACGGGCAGACTGCAAGAAATCGCACGCTACGAAGACGACATTCATCCTCATCAGTCTGCCCGTGACCACGATCGGTGCAATCCGGTCGAAACATCTGTATAAAATAGGTAATGAGCTTTAAAGTATAAACGCGTCATAGACCCGTGAGTAAATATTGTAAGATTTCACATCTCCGTTAACTAAAACTCTGTATATTTGATCTTCACAAGTTAGCCTTAGTCTTCCGTCCATCGCCCATCTAGAAAGTAACCGCGAGCAGTGGTACTTGACTTTAGTATTTCAATTCCGATACCAAATAATTACGATAAATAATAATCTGATGATTAAAACCCCAAAAACGATATTTCCTTTAAAAAAACTATATTATCGGCTTCAAGTCTAGTCATTAAGAGAAGAGGTTTTTATTCGTGTTGGCAATTTCTGGCGTTTTATAACTTTATAATTAAACTCGAAATCCATATAAAATAAATTACCTGTCCATAAGTTTTGTCTGACAGTTTATTAAAGTAGTTTTTTTCTGAACGCAATGGCATGCCAAGATGTCACAGTAATACAAATTATTAATCAATATATTTTGTATTTGTTGCCACTTTAAAAATATGCATATCTAAACTAATATTACAAAAAGGCAAAGCTCGTAAGTCCGTATGTAGGAGGTAAGTCTCCGAAACTGCCCGTCCGATTTCAAAAACTCTTACCAATATTTCGAATGGACCTTCAGGGTGGACATAGGCTGTATATTTTCTCGTTTTCTACGCGAACGAAGTCGTGGGCAATAGTTAGTGGGAAGTAAAAACGTAACTTGAACTTGGCCATTCACCCCATATCTTCGCCTCACTTATAATCAAGAGAAATATAATGAGAGTACTAAGTACGTGGTATGGTTCAGAATCAGCAATCACCAATGTCGTTCGCTGTATGGAACCCTATACGCGATAGTCCATCTTGAACTTGAAATAATAATACAAACTCTGTCCTGATATTTCCCTTTCTTCTCTCTTATATTATTAGCTGAAATTACACCATTTAACAAATAAATTGCGAGATAAAACCTTGTAAAAACATTGCAAATCTGTAAAACGTCTTGACTTCTTGTAATATCAGAAGCAAACATGGGGATTTCTACTGTTCGAACCCTATTCTAATGGGCCTCTAAAATGTCACTGGCGATATTTTCTTGGATATTTTTTGACAGTTAATTAATACCAATATTAAATCTTTATTTCTGTATATTACAAAATGACGGTATACGAATTACGCTAATTAATTTCATTATATTTTTGGTTTTGTTATACAATTTTTTTTTATCAAATTATTAATAAAATTTTTTGAAGCAATGCTGAATCCTACATTTTACTTATTTGAGTATTATTTTTTACCATCAGATTCTAAGGTTTATTTAGAGCTCAGTCACTGTATAAAAACGTAAACGAGCACTTTACTAAAATTACTTTTATATAACATTTTGAATTCAATATTTACTAAATGGTATTTTAGTTATTTGTTTTTTCAGTAAATTGAACTATTGTACAAAAGGTGAAGTAATAGACAAGATAGGCAGACTAAATTGTTTTTTACAAGGTTTTATTCAACTCGACTTGTTAGTATGTGTGGGACACGTCACCGATCGAACCAGTTTCATCTAACCGACAGTTCTTGCGCAGAAATTTTGAACATATTTTTGGGACTGGTAACAATACAATTTAGTAAAAGCTTGTTTTTAAACACATATTTTTAATGGATTTTAAGACTAGTCTGTAAAAAAGATGCATCTATCTCCTTCCTCTAATTTTTTGAGTTTGATAAAAATTAAACAATATCGACTAGTAATATGTCTTGGACTTTATGTTGTTTTGATAAACGATCTAAATTTTTTGCGTAAATTTTGGTATTTTATGTGTTAAAAATTTTTTCATTTTTTCTCATTACTTTTTTTCTTTTTGTATGTGATTTACTGATGCAATGGAACTTTATAACTTAATGCAAAAAGACGACGATTAGTTTAAAAGAAAAAAAGGAAATATTGAAGAGCCTTAACACAATTTACCTTTGACTTTATATTTGTTCATACATACATATGCCAGTACATATCCTTACGCTGCATGAACCGTTTTTACATACTTCTTTTGCCTGTTCAAATCTCATCATTCACCTCAGACAATTTTGCCTATGTATGAGAGGCGTTTAACATTTATGTCAATTAGGACTCTAGACTATATTATTTTAAATATATATTCATAATACGAATAAGAGCTATACTTTCTTATATCGTTATTAATATCACTACTTAGAGTTACATTTTAGAGGCCCAGGCATCCCTAAGACAATGCCGCCCCTAACCAGTGTTTTCTTTGTTCAAAACCTTGGCCCAATATTTGGTGTAATTATACACTTGATTTCACACGAGCCATGATATCCCTTCGTTTGTCTTTCTTACCGTCTGGCTTCATGCTTATTTAAGTATTAAGGAGTTGCAATATTATTTTAAAAACCGGTCAAGAGCGTGACGGATATGTAAAATTATTCAGTAGCAATTCAGATAAAAACAATTATTAAATTATGGTTAAATTGTCTTATGTTTATTTTTTGTTTCTCTTTATGGTTTTACGTCATTAATTCAAGTTTCTGTGAAAAAAAATTCAGCACTTTGGACTTAAAGATGACGCAGTAAATCAGCTGTAACATACCGTAAGGGTTCTTTTGTATGAGCATAGCTTCTTTTTTTAATTACATTACCTTATAGACACATGACATTTATTTTAAAAAACATGACTATCCTGTATACTGTCACGTAGGTTCAGTTCTGTTTTTAAATATATAACCTTATAGACTTACAAGATTTATTCCAAAAAGTATAGCTCTGTAACACATAGTCATGTAGGTTAAAGGTTCCTTTTTAAATATAAAACTATACAAGCTTTGTAAGATTTATTTCAAAAATATAGCTCTGTACTGTATATTTATGTAATTAGAAGGAATTATTGAATAACCACTGATGAAAAAAATTTACAGACCGAAAGTGAAGTAATATAAGCTACCCAAGTGAGTAGTAATTGTGAGTAGTAATATAAGCCACCCAAGACTGAGGCTGACTTATGAAGATTAAACACTCATATTTCAGCAAAAGAGTGCGAGGAGAATGATGAGATTTGAGTAAGTGAGAGTACTGCGGTGTTCGGCAAGCCGTCCTCTCTGGGCTCTCTGCCTACTCTATTGTTAATACAGTGTAATGATATGTGCATGATTTACAAATAACATATGTGTTGCGTATCCTATTAGGTCACAGCAACGTCAAAAGCACTTGCATTTTCATTAGTAAATATTTAGAAGGATAAGATAAGATTTAAATAAAAACACTATAACACTAACTATATACGACTTTGTAGCCTCAGTCAAGTTAATTTTACAAAGAAGTTTTATATATTGTCTTGGAATCTGGGCGTTATTGGGTACATCTTCAATTAGTTATTTCTTTGTTGAGTGTAATCACAATGCAAGCTTAGGGATTAATTTATTTTCGAGCAATTAGTTTGGTTGTAGATTTCTGTGTATATCTTTTACTTACACAAGAACATCTAAGAAACTGAGTGCAAGATAATGATTTAGTGATACCCTTTCACACCACTAAACACATAGTATATCGATAGTTTATGCATAATAAAGTGTTGTGAGGCAAGGGACGGAGTATCACGGCGGGAAAGATTAAACATTTCACGCTAGCACTATTAATCAGATCGCCGATTGCACTGACTAAACATCACTTTAGTGATGTAACAAGACTACACTGTATCGATATCGTAAACTCCACATAATTTTCGAGTTACCTACGTGTCAAATGACTTATTCAACACAAGAATGTGAAATAAGACCATATTTAAATTATTTATATTTCAAAAAGACTTAATTCAATTTACTTAAACCTATTTAATTATTAATTACTTAATAATGTTCATAAATGTATAATCATAGTTAAATTTTTAATATTTCAGAATATGTCGTAATTAAAGTATTAAAGTAATAAAGTAATGACCTAACGTTTAATTAATTAAGTACTATTTTTTTTTATAAAAGAGGGGGCAAACAAGCGAGTCACTTGATGGAGAGTGACCAGCGCCGCCCATTGACACCCGCAGCGTCCGGAGAGTCACGGATACGTTGCCGAACTTTAGAGAAATAGGGAAAGGAGAGAAAGGAGGGGCGGGAGTGATGGGCCACTGGCACTCTCTTATACCGAATGAAGCACAACAGCAATAAATGCTGTTATTTCACGCCGATATTCCGTGAAAGAGTGGTATTTCACCGGGCGAGCCGGCCCAATTCATGCTACAATGCAGTATGGCTCTACCACTCAAATACTCTCACTCTACCACTCAGTACTAAGACAGGAATATTTTTTTTAAATGAAAAACCTCTTTCTTTTTCTATTTACATTTGCAATATTTGTAATATATATTTTTACTATATCTTCATATATCAGAACAAACTTCGTAACTTTACGTGACAGATTACATAGGCTGAATTTCCATTTGTTTATTTCATATTGTTTATAGCTTATATAGTGTGGTTTATAGTCGAGAGAGTCTGGCGTCCATACTAGATTATATGATTGGATTGTGTGACTAAATAAAATTATAATAATTGCCATTAAAAAGTGCTTCAAAAGTACTTTTTAATGGTAATTATTATTACCTTCATCAGCATGATGTAGTTCAAAAATTAGTCGAGTATTAATAACACATCAAAAATCAACATTATTATTATTAGATAACATCACAGACCGTGTTGTTTTTGACATCCTAAATACATATCTTCATGCTGTATCCCTAACGGGGTAGTTCGAGAGGACGGAGCGCCAAGCGTCACGGTCTTTACATACTTCTTTCGTTTCCACAATAATCGAAATTCTTCTCACATTTTCGCCTAAGTTTGCGAGTGCTTTTGACATTTCATTGCTAACACTGGCTATATAATCTTTATAAGTCGACTTTGGGCTTTCTTGGCTTCTGCTACCGCTCACTTTCGCTCTGTAGATTTGTGTCGTCAATCTTTGATCACTCGTTCTTTATATGTGCCCAAATCATCATCAAATCAGCATTAAATAATTTATTAAAATATTTAATAATAAAATAGACAAACTAAGTACTAAGCCTGTGCCATGGGTACCACATAACGAATCGGGGAAACTTCCAGTAACGCGTAGACTCCAAGCCATATTAAAAAAAGTTCGTTTCCTAAATTGACCTGTGAAACAGGCCACACAATTTGTGTAATCGTTTGGTATTATTACTAATATTATTTATTTTCGTATGCTTAAAATTTTTGTAGCTTATTGGACAAGCAATTAGCTATGGTTTATCGTGTATTGCGTATAACATTTGCAATAACAATATAAATATGCGTTGCAATAAAATTTTGTTACACTGTTTACATGTAATCGATAATTTGAAATCAAAGTCCCAACATTATTCAAACCCAAAGGGATCGAGAGAGCCGCTCCGTTAGTGTGAACTAAATGAGTCATTAATAATGCAAAGTTTGCGCGCCCGATCCCAGCAAACCGCACACCCCGTACATCGATGTCGATGCGTGTTTAATCGTTGCCCTGCACTAATGTTAGATAAATAATTAATGTGTATGTGATGTCAGGTTTGTTCTGTTAATATCTAAACTTCAAATTCTAAGAGACTATAGCTTCTGATTTCAGGAACATCGAGATTAAGGAAATTCGTTCTACTGCACGTAATATCTTCACGCCATTTCCCTTATGAATGGACAGAGAATGAAAGCGCAACGAACAATGCTAATGCTTTGAGATACTAAATTAGGACGGCTTTAACCTATATGAGTATCTACATAACTATAACGACTTGCGCAGGAAAATAAGTAACTGGTACATATTGCAGGTAGCCCATTATGTGGAGTCCGTCCGGCTATGTTATGACCAGTGATCGGATTATCGGGCGCTTATATACCAAAACTTTTTTTCTTGAAAGAATAATATGGATATTCCTGCCTGAATTAATAAGTAATCCCGGATCCCCGGGATTAAATAATTTTGTAAAAACAACTATAAGTAACTTAATGAAATTATAGCAATGGTTATTTTGATTTAGTATCTTTATTTTATTCAAAATAAATGGAATTTCAATAAAAAATGATAATGTGCACAATGTGGTCAAGTAGTGGAAATTGATTTATTTATCTAACAGTTTAGTGATCGAATCGACTAATTTATTGTATTTTATATGAATAGAAGACTAAAAAATATTACTTGTAGTTATTACACGACTGCCAAAAAAAGGATTGTAATCTTTTTTATGTATACGTATGTTTGTCTGTTTGTTTATCTTACTATAACTTCTAAATGCCTGAACCGATATGCCTGAACCGATTTAAAAGTGTGTGGTATTGTTAGAATCCTTAGATCATCCCGAGTGACATAGAATACCTGATTAGGGACCAATTGTCCAAAACCACCGTAAAAAAAATTGCAAACTTTTTCTAACTAAAAAAACTGTCATCCGACTGCTAAAAAAGTTCTCAGTTGTATTTTTCAATTATTGATATTTCTAAGCAAGCAACACAAAAACATTAGTCTACATATGAGTAGATGACTTTATCAAAATCTATTCGTTCAAATGCAGTGCAAGTAAATGAGTGAGAGAGCAAATAATATTACCTGGCCAACATAATTAGACGACCAACAGAAATGACGCAATTAGAGCAAAAATGTGGCTGCGATAACGCTATGAAGGGATGAGCGGGGACTGAAGTAGGGAGGGGGCGGGTGTTTGACCCTGCGCCCGCGCATATTTAGGTTCATTCGTCGCTTGTCTGTCTATTCATGCGTTCGAGTGTTGTGTTGTGTTTTGCTCCTTTATCTAACGACTTGGTGTTCCCACGGTTTTTGATTTGCATAGTTATCTGGATATCTGTTTTGCTTGGAACGACAACTTTATGTTACGAATCACGGACTCCGTCACTCTCTGCGACCTGGCTTGAATTATTTGTTTTTTTACAAGGTAAGAAATGTTTACTTCTTATTTTCTACGGTGCAATTGCAATGTCACCAAAGTTGTATAGCAAAAGATAATATATTTATTTAAATACAGAATATTACCATTCAGTTGCTTTTCAGTTAACCTTGTAGTTCGATGATTTACCATTTGCGCTAAATAATCTAGAATACTGCGTAACTAAATGAAAACGAAATTGATTTGTTACTATGAATTCCTTTTTTATTTCAGTCTGCGATTACTGCATCTTGGTTGGCTGTGTCCTCGATCCTTTTTGTAAAATTAAAATGGCAGACCCGATTCCAGTCGAAGACATTGCCCAGTCATGGATAAGGGATATTCCTGAGATGATTTACGACGCAGCAAGTAAAACTATATTTTGCTGTAAGTGTGAAACAACTATGAAGGCAAAGAAGACAAATGTTGATCGGCACATAAAGTCGCAGAAACATCGAAATCTTCAAACAGATGATTTTGATTTTGATTTTGTAGATTTTCTGATAATCTGCAACTTACCTTGGTCAAAGCTAGAAAATCCCACACTTCGAAACTTTTTTCAAAAATATATTTGTAACTGCAAACAAAATCGTACTAGTGAATCTTTAATGAGAAAAACATATTTAAATCGTGTTTTCCATGCTAAAATGAAAAGTATTCATGACGATGTAAATAATTGTAAATTATGGATTTCATTAGATGAAATACAGATTTCATGGATCGAAATGTGGTGCATTTTTTAGTAAAACCATTAATTGAGGATGAACCTAAACATACTTATATGTTGGCCTGTAAGACTCTAGACGCTGTGAATGGACAATCAATATCTCAATTTGTCATTGAATGCTTGAAGAATTTGTGGGGAGACTTATTTGAATCTAAAGTTCAAAACTTGCTTATAATGCGCACCGATAGTGTAGCGTACATGATGCTTGCTGGCAAAATATTGAACAAAACTTTCCCTAACATGAAACATTCTACTTGTTTAGCTCACGCATTGCATAGGTTAACAGAAAAAATACGTTTAGATTACGAGGACGTGGATATGCTTATATCAAATGTAAAAAGTGTTTCTGAAATCTCCCAATAGAGTAAAAATTTTAAGGGACATGTATCCAGATTTACCGTTGCCTCCACAACCCGTTATAACTAGATGGGGTACTTGGTTGGAGGCGGCATTTTATTATGCAAAATACTTTATTGAAATCTCTAACGTTATGTCTTCGTTAAATAGCAATGAAACTATTTCCATCAAACATGTTAAAAATGTATTAACTAAAAAAAACTTGTTACCCGATCTAAAATTTATAGATGAGCATTTTAAAATTATGCAGATTTCAATAAAAAAGCTGGAAACACATGATTTGTCCATATCCCAGGCATTAGAAATATTTGACGAGGTAAGAACGCTAATTGAGTGGACATCAAATAATGAATTGACAGATAAGTTAGAACAACTCATGGATAGAAATCCCGATTTTGACGTAGTCAGAGAAATATCCCTAAACTCTATGGAAGTAAGTGACGCTAATCTTTACAAGTTTGCGCCACTTACTTCCGTGGATGTTGAAAGGTCGTTTTCAACAAATAAGTGGATTTTAAATATTAACAGAAATAGGTTAAAAATTGAAAATCTAGAGAAAATTATGATTATTTATTTTAACTCGATGAATGTCCTAAGTGAGAGTACTTCGAAGCAAGTAGAATCAGACGATGACGACGTTAACGTTTCTGCCTCATCTTCACAACAGCCTGACACAGAAACGCTAACTTCGTGAAACGTACGATCAAATTAATTAACAGGTGTAAGGAACAGCTATCCTTAAAATGAATTCAGACCACCCTTGTAACTATCAGACAATAATAATAAGGATAACCGTTCCTTACACTCTATGTAGTATAATTTTTAAGTACATCTTTAATTTTTAATACTTTTTGTGAAAGATTTTATAATTTGCTTTTGTACGAAATTAAATGGTACTACACATAAAATAACAATTGTTTCGATTCCATACATAGTTTAGATTGCTGGCCTGTTACAAATCCAGTTTTCATAAAAACTTTTATTGTAAATTAAAAGTTCCATTAGAATCGGCTTTTTAAATCTAAATAAAATTACAATGAGAGTTTAACAAGGAACAGCCGTCTTGAAAGTACGACAGGGTATGTAAGCATTATTCAAAGAAAATATATCGTTTTCACAACGAGTTCTAGCTATTTTGTGTGCAGGTAACATTTTTAGCAATCAGGAATTTCAAACGATTCCGGTATCCGGGATTCTAAAAGGCATGTCCATATTATTCTTTCGTAGGTATAAAAAAGAAGTTTAGATATATTAGCGCCTGATTATCCGATCACTGGTTATGACGTAAAAAACGTTACCGCAGTCGCGCGACAGTTGTTGATTGATATAACTATCACTTGCGCGATTACGATAAAATAATTTTATGTACCATAAATAGTTTCGCTAACAGTAGTTATTAATTCATTAATTAAAGAACAGAGGTAGTAATAATATCAACATTATATCGTGGTCGATTTGACAACATATCACTCTGGAGTGTTGCGCTGAAGTCTGGAGTGTGAACATTGCCACTCTGGAGGATTGCATTTATGCTATACTGGTTCTTTAAAAAAGGTTTCGATTTCTCGATAGATTTATAACAGGACTGTATTTTTAGCGGTGAACTTAAAAAAACCATAGGTGCTTAATGGATAATATAAAACTGTCTCCGAGCACTTGTAAATTACATATGCTGCTGCGCTGCACAGGTATGGAAACAGAACTGCAAAGGGCTAATATTTGCGAAGGAAAAACAGTTCTGTAAGGATGGAAGTAATGCACACTTACCTATTCGTAATCCGGAGCCCGCATACTTTGTGATCAAGTCCTCGGTCAGGCTCAATTGCCTGCAGTTTTATATCATATATAATTTGCTTGAGAAAAACAACAAAAACAACACCCAACGTAGTCACTGAAGATTAAAACAGTTTACACAAATTTATGTCAACATCATTTAGCATGTGCTGTCGTTGAGAGTTATGCAGTAGTTAATTTTAGTTAACTTGATGAATTCAAGTTCAAGATTGATCGCGTAAGATTCGGATATTGCTTACTGGCTGCAGTTACGTAATAAGGTAGCCGGTCTCTACCAAAACCTTACTCGCTAATCCTGAGACCTCAAGATCCTCATCCTCAGAGTTGTGAACGTATTTTCAATCCGAATCGATTCCTTCAATGTTGTACAAATATAGAATTTTTTTGCGAGAGCAAGAGAAGTGAAAATAGCATTTTATTTAGGTTTTTTTTTAATTTTTGGGAGTTATTAAGTGCAATAGTGATAATGTATTGTTCGTTTTAATTCTGTGCGAGTGTTAAGAATTGGAAATTTGAACAAATATGTGCAACTGAAGTTTTCGCATTTTTCCAAGAAGTTCTTTAAAGCTTATCACTTTTCTGAAGAGTGTTAGGGACTTATAACAAGAAGGCAGACATATTACATCAGCGAAACGTAAATAAAAAACGAGTTCCCAGTATATATATGAAAGAGAAGAACAATGTGTATAGGCATCAGTCTTACAATCAAGGGAACTGTTTGTTAATTTGCCTTCTCTGTTATATAAAATAATATTCTTTTTTACCTAGACCAGCGAAGAATTTTATATTTCTTTATTTGCAAAAATAGTTTTGTATATTTGCTACGAAAGTTCAAACTCATCATCCGATGTTAGAAGAGAATGCAGAAAAGAAGGCCGACTTCCGTCTCACGCGTAACGTAATTGTCTACTCTCGGCCGGATACGTATGGTTGTTGTGTTGGGTGTGAGATGCGGAGAGCATCTCGTTTAGTTATACATTTAGTATACACATATACTATGGTATTCACACAAAAAACAATGCACACGAATAAGTTGTTCATGTTTATTAAATTTAACTTCTAGTATCTAATTATAGGGGTGTATCAAGTGGAAATGGCGCCTAGGGCAAGTACTGAACTTGCGCCCCTTTGTAAATTATCTAAATATAATGTAAACGGATACATTAAATAAAAAAAAAAAATATTCTGTGTTCTATAACTAAAATTTGTTCGCATACTATCTAGGTGCGCTTTTAATAGTTATTACTTAAATTGCATCTTCCTCGCCTTCTGCGACTGTAATATTTTATTTATAACATTTTCAATATTTTCTTTGGTTTCGTCTCGCTCTACACAAAATAAAAGAAGGATGCGTCAAAAAATTTACGTAACTTTAACAATTTTGGACTAATTTAACTGTTATAATTATTGTAGCGCTCAGATACGTAAGTATTATTTCTATCTGCTGACAAGAAGATCGCTTACAACGTGTGATAGATATTTCAATCGTAAGACGTAACTAGATCAGAGAGACGCTTTCAAAAATACACGTCTAAGCTAAACCAGTCAAATTAGCATTTAAATGTTTAATAATTTGGGAATTTTGCACCCTCCCTTTGAACGGCGCCCAGGGCAAGTGCCCTACCTGCCCCACCCTAGGTACACCACTGCCTAGTTATCTCGAAGAATGATAACTGAATGAACGAAAGAATGATAACTCTGCATTCGAAAATTAAAATTATTTAGGCAACTAAGGATATTATAATACGTTCCTTTACACGATTTAGACATTTTCATATTTGCGATGATGTGAAGAACGAATTAAAGACAAACGGAAGCGATCACGAGCGACCCCGACAGCCGCTACAATAATCACCCATGTTCACCTAAAATATTGTCGTTGTATGCGTGCCACGACGTGTGCGTATTAGCACGCACACATACGAACCGCGTACGCTAGCTTTCTATAAAAACATCCTACTGTTATATCTATACTGTAACGCTAGTTTCGCCTCTCAATGAAACATCCTCAGAATCGCTTAGATTTCGTCAGTTGCCTAATAACAGGTTGACTCGTAACTAATTTTTGACAGCTCTTGCAGATTTAGCCTAGTAGTGAAACTTGTACATATTATATTTATACCATAGAATAACAACGCTTAGAAGGAAAGTATACTCTCAAGACAAACAATAAAGGAAAAAATAAGTTATCTAAGTGTGCGTAAGCACTAAGCATCGTCTATTATTAAATCTGTGGCAGCGTCGTAATTGAAATGTAAGACTTACCTGTGGAAGCCAATGTTCGAAAAACTTTTTTGTATTTCTATAGTGTTATGAAATCATTTTCCTGCACAGACCGTCACTTTTTTTATCTTATGTGAGGGAGATGGAATCAACAGGTGATTACTCGTCAAACGGAGCCATTTATAGCTCCAAGTGAATTGTTGTCATTCGATAAGGACATCTACATGCGGTTCGTATATTAATTATAAATATTAGTGTGAAAACTATTAATTTTGTAATATAGGTAAGATTTAAACCAGCATTAGTAAATTTATAGACAAAACTGTTAATTTTAAATACATTCAGTACATAATCAGATTAATGTGAACATGAAATCTAAACCTGTACTGAAAAGAACCGACAATAAACTCAGTGAGGTATCATTTTTCTACACTTTACTTACAAAACGCGAAAACGCTCACCCATCCAGTAGCTGATCACATGTAACGCAGCTTCCGGTGACCTGTATTTGGTAGAATCGAACAGATTCCATTGTCGTATTGATATTATTTGTGCATAACTTTCTTAACATATCAAACGCGTTCACAATATAAATAATATCTATAGGAAGCACAAAGGTACACAATACGAAATAGTGACCGCCGTGCCACCCTTCCCGAGTTGACAAGCGCCATTTTGAAAAGGGCTCGGACATGACACGCCAACAATTTCAGGGCTGCCACTTCGACCGTAAAGCAAATATTTATTGGGTAAATTCTTCGAGTTTTTTCGCGATGTTTAGGGGAAGGTAATTGATGATGTTTTAACAGGGTGGTTTTGGGGTTGAAAGGTTTAATGTTTGTGGATATGGCGGTTGCTTCGATTAAGTACATTTGTAAGCAAAGAAATCTTTCGGCTGCTAGTTTCTGTGACATTTTGAAAATTAGTATATCAGACGAAATTTTTATCTAGTGATATTAAAAATAATTTGATATTTTCGTACCTTATTTCTGATTCAGTATTTCGTATTAGGAATCCGTATTAGGAACCCTTATATTATTCTCAAGTGTTATAATCTTGAAATTTGGTACGATAATATATGTCACTGTCGCATATATCGCACTTTAATACTTACATACATACATGCATACATATATACATACATGCATACATGCATAATTACATATTTTCACGCTGTATCCCTAACGGGGTAGTCAGAAAGGACGGAGCGCCAGGAGTCGCGGTCCTTACATACTTCTTTCGCTTCCTCAAATCTCATCAATCTCGTCACACACTTTAATAATATTGTTATATTAGTTAATAGCTAAGACGAATTGGGTACACGATGACACACACGCTTATCCACTATTTACGTTGTTGTCATTATAAAAAAATATTAAAGGAACCTATTGAACTGCATATATTCTAGAGTTGACAGCCCTAATAAGTCATCAGAAGATGACAATCGTTCAAAAACCGGACGCCTCCTCGCTGCGCCCATTTCGCGTGGAAGTCCAATATCCCTTTGAAACATGTCATTCAACATCCATTAGTTAAAGACGGTGACAGTTCACCATCTTACTAATACCTATACCGTATCGTAATCGTAATAATCTAAATAATATTTAATAATAATTATAATAATTAATTTTGTAATAAATCATTATTTGACTATTGATTTGTAAGTATAAGACAAATTTAGCTCAAAGTTTAAATTAATTTAAACTTCGTATTTTGTACTTTTATTCACATGAAACACACAAGTATAGCACAGACGTTCAGCATATATTTACTTAAGATTTCATAGCAATTTCAAATAAATCATAGTTCGTTAATAACTAATTAATTAAAGAAAATTGTATGTTTGTATTGTTTGTTGCTTTTAAAAAAAATTGTATTGTGTTAACCAACGATCGATACGTGTTTTGCCTTTCAACGAAGCATCCTTAGGGCATTCCCGAGTTAAGACTCTGGTCAGCTAACCAGCACCGAATCAACAACCGAAGTGGCAGCTGACTCGTTCATTGATTCGATGCTGGTTAGCAGGTCCAGTCTGATCTCTTGTATATTCTGAGGATGCTTCGTTGATAGGCGAAACACGTGTCGATTAGTGAATTTGGGATTTTGGGCAGAAAATAGCTTAAAATTATAAGAATTCATGACAAAGAAAATTGTAAAAAAGTGACCAAAATATCCGTTCTTTTATCTCTTGTTTCTCAGGTATAGTTTCGAATTAAAAATTTCCTTTTCTATGCCAAATTTTATAACAATAGGCATAAGGATAACGGAATGAATCAACTGTGACATATGGACAGGCTAATACGTGCAACGAAACTGCAAAGTTTCTTTTGCTACTTTGATTATAGTCCAAGAGCTCGTGACCCATGTTACATGCATGAAGTGTTTGATTCAAGTAGAATCAAACACTTCATGAAACGTGGGTCACGAGCTCTTCTACTGTTATGGAATCCTAAGGAGTATTATATCTAAGTTCCATTTCAACGACAAAACCGTTTCAATGACAATGTTTTATATGTATTATTACTCCGTTCACGTGATTACGATTTCTTTATACGAAAGCTTTAAGAAGAAACCAAAAAACTAAACAGACAATTTATAAAATGGTTACCTGCGTTAATAAAAGTGATCATTGTGTAAACTTGGACAATGCCTTCACTAGAAACAATGCTATTGGGGGCATGGCATTTAGTACAACTTCGGCGACAATTGAAAAATTTCACCAACTCTTTCAAAATTACGAAAACTTCTAAAAGAAATTACAATAAACATTTCGATCTTAATACAAGTTACAACAACAAAAACAACATGTGGCAGAGACTTGCATTTATATAATAAAGAAATTGCTTTAGCTTATAGAATAATAATTAAAGTTTTATGATGGTCAGAGCGTCGTACATACGAGCATGTATTTTCGAAATATCGGACCATCTTATTCACCACTGCTCAGTGTATATAGAATAATAATTAAAGTTTTATGATGGTCAGAGCGTCGTACATACGAGCATGTATTTTCGAAATATCGGACCATCTTATTCACCACTGCTCAGTGTATATAGAATAATAATTAAAGTTTTATGATGGTCAGAGCGTCGTACATACGAGCATGTATTTTCGAAATATCAGACCATCTTATTCACCACTGCTCAGTGTATATAGAATAATAATTAAAGTTTTATGATAGTCAGAGCGTAGTACATACGAGCATGTATTTTCGAAATATCGGACCATCTTATTCACCACTGCTCAGTGTATATAGAATAATAATTAAAGTTTTATGATAGTCAGAGCGTAGTACATACGAGCATGTATTTTCGAAATATCGGACCATCTTATTTACCACTGCTCAGTTTATTTACACCAACAATAATATCAACTCTCGCTAGCATTAAGCAGTACATAACCAATACTGGACCTGTGTGTATATCTCTATATATTCCGACAGATATTTAAATATTAATGTAAAGGTTTATTGTTCTATTCGATGATGTGGCAAAAACAACAAAAAATCAAACTTATCAGAACTCAGTAACCGCAAGTGTTTGGACGTAAATTGTTTTCATACAAAATAAATGACATTGCCACTCCATAGATTGAGTGCTCCATCCTAAAAATGGACATAACGAATTTACTCCGATAGGTTATATGTTTATTCTTAAAAAGGTTTAATAAATTTAATTAAAAATTATAACACAATTACAAAAAACATTTCAATTTTATTGAATTTTTTTCTCGTTACCGAGAAGGGAAAAAAATCATTAAGAACATCCGATCGCTCCTTAGGCGTGCGTGAACGTTAGGACCGATCGGTAGTGTCGTACTTGAATCGACTAAAAAGATACTCTTATATCTGTTTGACTCGTTGGGAGGAGCAGCGGAAGACACTTAGAGGTTGACAAGGCCTGAGGACCCATCAGTCCAGGAAGTACCCGTGCGGAGTGCGAGACATCTACTCAGACTGTCGCTACTATACAACTGCGTACTGCTAGAAAACCCATGCGGGTATAAACCAATCTAGAGTGTTTATGACCGGCTTGAGGTAAGATCAAGTGAAGGCCTGATATGATGAGTGCCTATTGTGAGTAGCAGTGCCGGTGGAAGGAGTTCGAGTACCTAATTTTTTCTCTTTATTTCTCTGTAAATATGAATTACTGTAATTATGTGGATCTGCAAAATGGACCACTTTGTCGGGTTTCAAGCTTCTATGTTGCATAGTTTCTGGGAAAATGGAAACAGAGTGATTTCTTGTAGTGAAGAACTCTAAAAATCAATTCGTCATGCATACGTATATTTTATTCACAAACACGAGAGTAGTAAAAGAGTTTCAAGTGGTATACGCTTACGCAATCGAACAAAAGTGGCCATCCGAAATATAAATCGCGTATTTACATACCCGGCCGACATATTCATCCCAATACCCTCAAGGGTTAGTTTGCGGAGGATATGCAAAAGCTTTGTCAATGACAAATAGTTCTATCCCCATCTCAGTTGGCATTTTGACAATAAATAAGAGACGGCGCGATATCAAGGAAACAGTGTATGCGTGGGGGCACGGTATGGAGGATTTTGCTGTAACAAATGACGTTAGATGGACATGAGAAGGGTTAGGCCATTATGTATTATGGGATTACGAGAGTCGTTCGGTGTGATTGATAATGGCTAAGTTTTTCATGGATACGCTAATTAGGATTCTGTAAGGAACGTGTTATTACGATCTATTTACACGATTACGTCTATGAAGAAATAATGTAAAGGTTTAAAATAAGGACAGTATCTCTCCCATGGTTCCGTACTAGACTAAATGAAAAAAAAAAAATTTACTTAGTCTAATAGGCAAGCTACTTGTTGAAATAGTCCTTTAGTCATTTTTAAGGTTAAAGCGGTACCACCTCAGTACTCGATCAGTATAGGCTGGCTTCTCAGCGTTCACAAATGGTAATTGGTAACTAGGCCTCGTCAAGTCACTATGCGGTCAACGATTAGATACGACTTAGTCACGTGATACATTTTCGACAGCTAACATTGGATCCTAAACATTCTTGCCTTTGCTAGGCGAATGAAGATGAAGTTGTTGCTTAATTTGGTGCTGTGTAATTCAAACATTCCTATATGTAAGGAAAGCATGTAAAGATCGCAAAAATAAACAATCGATTATCAATACTTAAACGAATCTCAAAAATAAAAAAAATCAGCCATGTGCATATCAGACCACGTACAGTGAAGGATTCCGTAGACAGGATGCACATGTTCATTTAATTGTTAGCAAAAATAAGTTCCTATCTCATAGCGTTTCTCAATGATACTGCGAAAAATAAAGTTATTTCTACGGACCTTGAGTTTGTAACAAATAATACCGCATGTTTCTAAAACTGCACAATATATCTAATTCAAATAAATTTTCGTTGAAAATACTTTTTAAGTTCTGCTATCGAATTTTTTTTAGAGTTTTCCACAACGCAATTGAAAACTTAGGGCACTTATACGAATATACGAGTTTAGGAGCACATATCTCAGCAACTATTGGCTTAAATAAAAAATTCCCTTTGAAGACCTATCTAAAAATAACCCACACCCTTTTTGATCTTTCTATCATCTACACGTAGATATGGACTGTCACCCCTAATTTTATTTTTTCAAAATTTCACTTCAACATTGTGTAGCGCTTTATAGAACACACAGAGCGGTTTGGAGAAGTAAATTTGGTGTGACATACAGAAAAACGAGCAGGACACAATTATAAGGATTCCGTTTACTGCCATTTGACTACGGAACCCCAATAAAAGCTTTTACACAAAAAATAATCTATACGAATTTCCTTCAAACAAAGATAACCGCTTACGAACAGCGGCGCAGTTTAAGATTTGGCGCCCTGGACCTATAATATGGTTTGCTGTCCCAAAAACTAACGTAAAATAGCAAAAAACTTTTGATAATTAGTTTTAATTATCAAAAGGGTATAATAATAAAGACCATTTATTAAATATTTTCATTTTTCATGATGCACGAATTAATTGACAAATTTGTCAATAACATTCGTATTTGCCGGTTTTTTAATTACGCTTCTACATTAAGGATGGCTATTCTGCATTAGTCGTCCCTCGCAGCCGGCCGCCCAGGCCATGGGGTCCCATGGCCCTAAGATAAATACAACACTGTTTGCAAATTAACTCATCCGCTCAAAAGCTAAGATACCAGAAACAAACGCACATAGTGGCAGTCAGACAGCAGTGTTAAACTTAATACATCTCTTTTCCATCTACGATTAAAAAAAGTATACATCCGTAGCTAAAATAACGCGAACGTTGTTATTTTCATAATATTTTCCAACGTAGAGTGCGTTTGAAAATCAAAGGATTAATTCCAATTTGAAAGCAAACATTACGAAGAGAGCTTACTGAAACACCGCTTACATTAAAGCCTTCGTTTCCAAGGGTCTATATGAAAGATGGAGCCAATAAGTCACCTTGTATTAACACCCCATACCACGGTAATGGGTCACACATGAATAATATAAAGAGGAAATGTCGGAGATTTTGGAGGGAGTTGTAATTTTCGATGAGACGAGATTTGGGACTTCTATTCTGTATACGCCAGGCGATAGATGACGTCATTCGTTAAACTAAAATTGCAGTGTTTTTATAAGTAAAATTTACTGTCAAAACCTAAAAACTTACGTTAAACTAAATCACTTATACTTTCTACGGTATGACAGGGTCGCACGACAGTGTTTTTGTAAAAATGAAGAAAGAAATGCTGAGATGGTTCGGCACTTAGAAAGAATGAGTGATGAAAGACTGACGAAGAAAATCTACAGAGCGAAAGTGAGTGGTAAAAGAAGCCAAAGAAGACTAAGGCTGACTTATGAAGATCAAATAGCCAGTGTTAGCAGACGGAAATGTCAAAAGCACTCTCATTCCTAGGCAAAAATATGTGAGGATAATGATGAGATTTGAGGAAGCGAAAGAGGTATGTAACGACTGCGACGCTTGGCGCTCCGTCCTCTCTGACTACCCCGTTAGGGATACACCGTGAAGAAATGTATGTATGTATCTTTCTACGGTTCGACATCAAAATTTAAAAAAACTGAACACTTATAATTACCACTCTATCACGGTAGTATTTCTGGGGCTATGTACTTACCAAACCAAAATTACAGTGTCTTTACAAGTAAAATTTACTATCAAGGCCGAAATCATTCGCATTATATTGGAGAACAGGCAACTAGAAACTAAGGCATCTTTCAACGGTTCCACATCAACATACAAAAAAATGGAACACTTATCCGCTAACGATGAAAAATCATCGTTAGCGGAACCCTACCCTTTTTTAGGGGTTCGCTAGTATTAGGTAACTTTTGGTGAAATCGGGCATGATTATTCTAAACTGATTACCTACTATAACCAACTCATATATATATATATATACTATAACCAACACTGATTATTATAAATAGATAAATAAGCACAGATAAATTAACATTATCATTTCATGTTTTAAATTCTTAATGTATATGAATATGTGCCACGAAAATATCTTACTTATATTTATTATTGAAGTGAACTCCATGTATCGCAAAGAAACCTGTTTAGAGGTTTTAGCGAACGGGACTTACACATAGACAATAAAAAATTCTTGAAAATATTTTGAATAATAAACAAAAAACCCTTCCTGCAAACTGTAATAACCAAACTATAATATATTTACAGGAAAAATTTTATGAAATAAGTTTAATTACCATTTTACGAATGACTGATTTTTTCATTATCATTTTACGATAATACATATTATATTGTCAACAAGACCAAGGTGACATACGAAGATCCAATAGCCAGAGCTTTAACTGACGGAGATGTCAAAAACACTCTCATACATGGGCGATATGTGTGAGGAAAATGATGAGATTTGAGGAGGCGAAAGAAGAATGTCAGAATCGCGATGCTTATAGCTCCATCCTTTTTGACTACCTTATAGCAGATACAGTGTGAAGATATGTTATGAAATAAATAAAGACCGTGCATTCATTGACTATCCCATTAAGTTAACAGCGTGAAGATGTGTTGTTGTTGTTGTTATATTAATAACGAGTCTTCAAGAAGCGAACATTGACAAAAGATGAAATTTTTTACTTGTTGTCGCAAAATAGCTTCAAGTCAGTCTGGAAGGAAATAATCCGACATTTCATAACATTGGACAATATCTCAACAGGACATAAATAACATACTTTGAGAGCATCGCTCGTTACAGGTCACCCTACGATTTTGCATATCGTCTAGGGGATGTTCAGTGACAATAATTTATTTGTGTCATCAGAATGAAATGAGATTTCTGTGTACATATTATTTTCTCTAATAATTTTAGTGTACAATTGGAGTAGTCATCAATTTTTCCATTCTACTCTAGCCACAAGCTTGTTGTATAAATAAATCAAATGCAGTATATACGTATCATTTGTATAACATTTTGGAAAATTTTGATATTATCCAAAACGTCACACAAATGATATGTTATAAAAGCTATTAGGGTTACTTTGTGTACAGCAGATTCGTTTTGCGTATTGTTATTATTATTCGTTTTTACTGTTGATATTTTTACTATTATTTTACCTTGACATTATTTAGTGTGATGAACTTATGAGTGATTATTATTGATTTTGTGACATTAGTAAAAATTCTTATCATTTTAATTTATAGTATTATTAATATTAATTTTATTGATAAACTTGCGGCTTGTCCTGACTTCGCCCCGGTTGGATATGTAATACATAGCCTACGTCCATCTTGAATAATGTACCTTGTACCTTTCAAATATCGAAGGAATTATGCAGTGGTTTCGGAGTTCCTTCACATATAAACAAACTTGAAAATCTACTCTCTCCTTTATAATATTAATATAGATTTACAAATAGCAAAAAACAAAACTTGATTATTTTCTTAGTGTTGACACTTTTACAACTATTTTATTTTGACATTATTTAGTGTAATGAAATGATCAGAGATAATTATTGATTTTTTGACATTGAAAAATCTTATTATTTTTAACCGTCTTCAAAAAAAGGAGGAAATTCAGCTGAATTTTTTTTATGTATGTTCAGCGATAACTTCGTCAATTCTGGACCGATTTCCAAAATTTTGTTTTTGTTTTAAAGAGTATTTTTTTGAAGTGGTCCCATTTAAATTTCATCGTATTTGGAGCTTGGACTTCGAAGATATACTAAATAACACCAAATAACTCGAACTGATTATAACCTTTAATTATATTAGTAATTCTCTTATATGATGTTGCGGTCTAGAATTAGAAAGAAATTAATTGTAGACCTGTCCTATACATTTATTTAGGCCAAAGTCACTTAAAAGGGAGAAATAAAACAATTTAAAAAAAGAATTAAACTGCCTTCGAAAAAAAAACACTGGAAAGTTCAAAATAACTATACTTTACTAATCAAAAGTCATTAATAAAAATAAATACGATACACACACCCTTATAAATAAATTCGACAGTTATTGAAGTCGGACCGAATTAATGTGCAACAACAGAAAGTTAATTAGTTTGGTAGGATTGGCAGCGGCTTCAGTAACTGTCAAATTTAATCATGTAGGTACAGATGTGTATCGTATTTATAGAGTTATTTTTATTGTACTTGAGTTTTGATTAGTAAAGGATAGTAAAGTTATTTTGTACTTTTCAGTGTTTTTACAAAGGCGGTTTATTTGTTTTAATTTATGCGAGTAGTACGGTTGATATTTATTTTAAAGATAAACGACAAAAAATGTTTGTACACACTTATTTGCAAAATAATTTATTAATACATTTACACATATTAATCTAAATAAATTTATACATATTAATCACACCGTATCCCTAAGGGGCTAGTCAGAGAGGACGGATCGCCAAGCGTCGCGGTCCTTACATACTTCTTTCGCTTAATTTATTTAAAATTTATTTTAATTTATTAATATTTATTAATATTAATTATGTATATGTTAATATTTACAAACTTAAAACTACACATTATCTTAAATAATAAACTTCCTCAAAATTGCCGCTTAGAAAGCTGTCATTGCTTAAGGTACCCAGCAGACTGGCAGCATTCTAATATTTGTAAGAGACTGGTGGAGGCTTCGGGAGACCGCTGGGCTGGCAGCTTCTTCCACCAACGAATAAGTTTGGCTATTCGAAGAGGTAATGCTGCCAGTCTACTGGGTACCTTAAGCAATGACAGCTTTCTAAGCGGCAACTTTGAGGAAGTTTATTATTTAAGATAATGTGTAGTTTTAAGTTTGTAAATATTAATTATTAATTTTAAAACCATTACGATATCTTCCTGTCCATCTGTCCATCTTTCTCTGAGTATGTCACAATCATTTTACTCGAAGAATATTGACACCATATGGATAAAAAAATAAAATTAGGCAGGAAAAAAAAAAGTACAGAACTTGGATCGTTTTACATTATATTTTATCTTGCTTATGATTTTTGACTTCTTCAATTACAGGAATTACAATTATTCAATTATTATTTTGTGTGCATGATTCTGTTCAAAGAAGTCGGGCTTAAAAATAATATTGCTTCATATGTCGCCCTATGTGCGACGCAAATATATTTATAATTGCCTTTTTTATGTGTTGGAAGGAAACTCTACAGAATTGTAGAAATTTCGATTACAAACTAATATTTTATATTGTTTCATTTTTTATAGCCTTACCTAATTTTATAATGTGATTATATTTTTTGAAGTTGGCATACTATTATTGAAATTATATTTCTTTAATAATGGGCATTATGCTTAATACTACATGCCCGCAATTTATTACGTGTAGTTTTTTATTTAGTAAATTAACCAATTTAGCAACTTTCGCGGGCATGCGCTGAACAGCTCACCAATGTTTCATCACAATATCATGAACGGTTTATAGCATAAACGGTTTAGGAGCATAAAGAGGAAAAACATGCAAAGAAATATTAATTTTTAGTAATATGTGTACATAGATAGATAATAAATAGCATTTTATTGTTATTTCACCGATTTAGAAGTGCTTTCAAACGCACGGTTAATTTATTGCCACAAATAGTGAAAGCCAATTATCCATTCATTTTTCTTTAACAAAATCCTCCAGTAGTGACGTGCATCCCGGCAAGGGTTGTAATAGTCTGGTGATAAATGACCGGCCGGTTGACACGAGACGGACTTAAGGACGGCCGGATAACCGGGTCACGAGATACAGGTTGTTTTAGATAGAAGGATTGATGAATCTCACAGCCGCTTTTAGGGCATGTTTTGGAGTTTAAGGGTGTTTATACATTCCCATTATTTATGACTATTTCTTTTTCGACATTATAAGTTTGTCGTTGTCTGTGTATGAACATAATATGTTCACAAAGTTCTAAAAAAGCACTGTTTGCTAGGATTACCAATGACAACATCAATAGAAGTCCAATAGAATCATCATCAATGGAATAGAAGAAAGGGAGATCTATTCATTTATCGCGTATGATAATTGTAGATAAGCTAGAAATTCAATTATTGATGCGCAAGATCTTATGCGATGGCTCAGACCGGCTGTTGGCGTGGTGACGTGGCGACGCGTCGCCACGTGCTTGTACTGAGCTCGTGTACCTATAGCGTATGCGGTATTGTTATTCACTTCGGAAAACGTTACCCGTGTTTTTTAAATAAAGAATAATATTTTTCTTCAAAAAAAATCTGAATATTTTTTTTAATGCTATACTACATATTTATTTTCTTTAATAAACCATCATTCCATGCATATTTTCTGTACAAAATAGTTTTGATGTTTCACACCTGTCAGGTCCCAGGGTAATAAAAAAACTTTAAATTTTCTCGATAATTTTTTTATCAAAGTACACTCCGTTTTACAAACTTTCGCTTAGTACATCGAAATGGGAATGGTTTTATGGTATTAGTTTTTTGCTTATTGAAACATTACAACCATTGGAAAAAACTGGTAAAATAAAATATTATTTTGTTTATTTGCTTTTCTTTTCTATTTTTTTATTCGACAGCTACATGGCTTTTGTGCGCCCTTTAATGTTTTCTCTTTTTTCACGTACGAATCTAATAGTGATCCCACTCAACAATTTCGCGTCAGTAACTGTTCACGCAGACCCTTAAGTTTAACACGAAACTACTTAATAATGCAATAATACCAATGCGCCATGTATGAAATAATTTTATTTTAATGTGACCACCAATATTATAACAGTGTATGAAATTATATATGATGTGGTGTCATAACTCTCAAATGTGTGAACCCTAGCCAAAGTGGCTTACAAGGAAACATTATGGTTTCATTATATATTTGTCCGTTTGTATGTCTGTACGTATGTTATCATCGATTTAACTCGTCATCTTTATACCTACTAAGCTGAAAGATAGCTATAGAGACTCAAATTCCTTTGTTTACTTTAAAAAACTGCTATTAAACAGAAATTGACATAATTATCGCATAAATTATTTATTCATTATTATTCTTGTGTGTCACATTCACGATCTTTTTTGTTTTGTTTTTTAATTGTATAATTTCTGCAACAACATTGAAACATCTGGTTTTTTTTTGTCATTTCTTGTCAATGTATTTTTTTTTAATCAATGGTTTGAAGAACATTAATATGTTTTTATACAGATAACACTTTTCTTCTCCGTCGGGAGTTGAACAAATACACGTCAATTAATATATACTACTGGTCACCCAGTGGTCGACATTCGACCATAAACATAAAATATACCTTTTTTCCCGTGCCGTACACTCCACAGACTCGAAACAACTCACAGCTAACAAATCGTATAAATTTCACAGCCCCAAATTCGATTACTCTATCGTCAGTCATTATTTGCTGGCGAATTTTTACTGCTTGACCACAAATCACAAATTATTATGTGTTTGACATTGACAGTATAACTATTACGTGTTTGACATTGTCGATATAACTATTATGTGTTTGACACTGGCATTCTGAATTTAAACAATGAATGTTATATTTATTAAATTTAATGTATTCCTAACTAATGTTATATTTAAGATTTAGGTTTCTGCAGTTTTTCTCCATATATACTTTAATTATGTCAAATTTCACACTCCTCCGTGCACACAATATGCTTAAAAAAGAGTACAGAGTTTTATTAATCACGTATTGACCTATAGATCTGCTGAAACAGTATCAGTATTGTATTTTCTTAATATATTCCGAAGAAAAAAAGATGTGCAAAACAGTTCATCCGTTCAAGAGCTAGGATGTTACAGACACACATAGACAACAGCGACAAACTTGTAACACCTCTTTTTTCAGTCGGTTAATAAAGACACCATACTGTCCGGATCATTCCAGTCGACCGGTGTGTGTTCCGGTTGGACATCGGTGTATTGTCTGAGTCGTTCGACCGCACAATCGACTGCCTGCTAAAGCCTTGAGTACAGTAATGCATGTTTTATTTTAACATACACTTTCATACAGACTTTTCTGTGTAACTTGCAATTACTGGTTTTAGAAAAGTACAAAAAATATTGTGATGGTAAATGTTATTAATGCAGGCGAAAAATGGTTTAATAAGTAAATATTATTATTATCATCGATATTACTTAGGTACTTATTTGTTAAATTTGTGAGGAAGGATGTTTGGATGTTTGGTACTCTTTCACGCTAAAATTACTCAATGGATTTTAATGAAACTTTACAATAATATATAGCTTATACATCAGAATAACACATAGGCTATAATTTATAAAGATATTAGGAGTTTTTCAATTTCACGCGAACGAAGTTCAGCCTCTATATGTTTGTGCTCACAGTCGATTGACTTCAAATATTGACACAACGTTATATTCCGATACGCACGTATTTTTATACACTAATGTCTCTATGAATAAAAATGTAAATGTTAGTTTTCAGCGCGCGCAACAGCAACGCGTGGCCGGAAACGCTTAGTTGTATTTTAAAAGAAAAACATTACATTTTTAAACGACTCAAGTAAAAAGAAGGGTGACTTTTTAGCGGGAACGCGAGAAGTGACGTCATATTATTTAGATTTTCTATTTTTAAAACTTTTCGGAGTTTTAAAGTACAAAATAAAAGAGTATATTGTGTTCTAAAGTTCTTTGTAAGTGAAAAGAATGGAGTAGGTCTAAATAAACATGTGCAGCTGAAATTCTCGCGCTCTTCCAAGAAGTCCTTTATAACTTCAGTAAAGTCTGCTCTGACTTTACTGGAGGAGTTTTGCGATAAGAAGAAAAGCAAATTTACTTCGAATGTGCTAAGTCGATTCTACTTATTAATACATGACAATGGCAAATGCCCTAATCTGTGCGCCATGCCATGACGAAAGAAAAAAGTCACGATTTTCCTGTATGTTTCTGAAGTTATACTTCTTATGGCGCGTTTGGAAAAATAGATAAGTGTATGTAGCATGTAGTGGAAGTTACGTCATCGATGTAACACAGGATGAAGATGGCAATGGAAGTTGCGCGCGTCGACCTAACACAATATGAAGTTAGCAACGAAGATAGTTTTTTGTTTTAAGTGGCACCGTACGTGAGTTCATTGCCAACGTCAAGTAAAGCGAGAAAACAATTCAATAGATGATTAACGCATTTGCCAATGTCACCCATTAACACAAACTAATAAACAGACACAGAATAAGTAGAATCACAAGAAAATTAGTTCTTTCTTATCGTCAAACTCCTCCAGTAAAGTGATAGTAGGCTTTACTGAAGTTATAAAGGACTTCTTGGAAGAGCGCGAAAACTTCAGCTACACATGTTTATTTAGATCTCCTCCATTCTTGTCACTTACACAGAACTTTAAAACACAATATACTATCACTGTGTACTTTGAAACTCCTAAAAATGTAAAAAATGAAAAATCTAAATAAAATGACAACCTCACTTCTCCCGATCCCGCCAAAAAGTCCACGAAGATAGTTTATTTTATTCTAAGTGATCAGTTTTAATTTTTTTATATGTGGCCAGCTTTACTTTTTATTTTTATTCGCGTCAAAGTAGTATAAATTCTTACGTACATACATGAGTACGCAAATGCTTTTTTCTTAACTGAGATTGTTATTCTATACAGCATATATTCGTGGTACAGTGTGCATTCACTCTTACTCACATATTCGAAATCGCCAATGGACGTTCAGTACAAATTATTTATCGCGATAAGCCAAAACTAACTTTATTTTTCTCAGTATAAAATTCAGTTTTGTGATTAAATTAGTTCAAATATGAATGGTCGCGAAGTTTTGAGCCGTGAAACACATGTGTTGTCTATATTTTAAATTTTACGTCATACATCTACTCGAAGCTGTTTAGATTCTTATATAGGTATTATGAAATACTAACCATCTACCCCGGCTTCACACGGTTGAATACATTAACAACAGCTTAAAACGTTGAAGATTCAAGCAATCAAACAGTGAATTGTGCACGTAATTCGTCCGTGACGAATTTAAAAATAAGCATTTTTTTCTGTAGTAACTTTGACAACACTTTTGAACTCAATTTTTCGGCTATCGCTATTTAGATGGACTATTTAGTACCAAGGGCAAGGAACGACTGTTGTACACTGTCACTCTGGGTTGTCACATAAAGAACGGTTGATGCGCCGCAGTCGCGTAAAGATAGTTTTAAATCGGTAATCGGTGCCATGCGATAAAATACTTTTTGTAGCGTAAATAGGGTTGCTAGCAATATTTTTTAGTTCACTGATTAATCAATAGAGGCAGCAGTAGCGATTAGTGACATTATATATAAAGCTTTAACAACATATCGCGATCCATCGCGTAAGATTTATTTAGATATATCTATCTGTGTGTACATGTTTTGGATTGCATTCTTGTTTTAAATTTTTAAGCGGACTTTTTGGCGGGAACGGGAGAAGTGAGGTCGACATTTTGTTTTGATTTTCTATTTTTTACATTTTTGGGAGTTTTAAAGTACAAAAGTTATAATATATTGTGTTTCAAAGTTCTGTATAAGTGAAAAAAATGGAGTAGGGCTAAATAAATATGTGTAGCTGAAGTTCTCGCGCTCTTCCAAGAAGTCCTTTATAACTTCAGTAAAGCCTACTATCACTTTACTGGAGGAGTTTTACGATAAGAAAAACTAATTTACTTGTGATTCTACTTATTAATACGAGACATTGGCAAATGCGTTAAACTGTGCGCCATGCCACAAAGAAAGAAAACAAACTTTCTAAGCATCTTTATCTTTAATTTTATATGATTGTTGTCTGTTGTGTACACCTATTGTATAAAAAAAAAAAAGATTCGGCTATCGCTTACTGGCTGCAGTTACGTAATACGAGTAAAGTAGCAGAATTGCTGGACCTGTACCAATAGTTGTATGTGTGTCACCCTACCTAAGTAGCGGTCCGACCGTGGGCGTTGCGACAGGTTGTTCATAGTTGCACCCTTGTGGTACGAGTTTCACGAAGTTAGATACTAATGATGTGCCGGCTATCCGTATCCGTATCCGCGGATATCCGACGGAGACGAAAGATCCGGGTCCGTATCCGTTACTTTTTTGGCGGATCTTTTACCTTGTTAATTTTTAATACATAGATTAAATTCTATATAAGTCGAAACATGTCCTGTCACGCAAAGCGTCAAGTGGCGTCAACTATCGTTTAAGTAATAAAGTTAAGATCCGTATCCGTATCCGCGGATCTTGATACCAAATATCCGTATTCGGATCCGTATCCGTGGATATACATTTTTAACGATCCGGCACATCACTATTAGTACTCAGGCAAATCTGTAAAAAGCCATTATAACACGAAGCACATTTCACGCATGTAATTCACTAACGCAAAATACAATTCGTAAATAATAACATAGGCCCTCTTTATATTACATACTATGGACATATTTCTTTTTCTTATTTTATGATTTGTATAGTGCATCTGTGAGGAATCACTGGCTCCGATAACACAGGTTCCTAGTTTCGGTGCCAGGGGTCCATATTTATATTTTTTTCTGTCATCAAATATACACTCTGGGTGTAATTCTATACTATAGAGTTAGGTGAATTGTTGGGTATGCAAATAAACATTATTATTATTATTTTATTTCAATTGACGGCGGCGGCGGATGGCTTACAATTCCGCTCTTGCATTCCCGACTTTATCCACATGTGAAACCAAAATCGAGCGACACTAACGCCATCACACAGCGTTCATTATACATTACAATGAATCAGCCAATCAGAGACAAGCTTCAGACGAACTTCTACTACTGTATCAATTGTCGCTCTCGTCATAGTTCGTATATTGCTTTTGACGACACATATTATGTACGTAGATTGAACAAATAAATCTCGTGTTTTTGTGGCTCGAAAATTAGGCTTCCAAGATAATTTGAGAGAGAAAGAAAATTACAGAATACGCTTGTTGTTTCTCTTCCCACGAAAGCCGGAAAATTCGGTCAAGATATAAGTTCTTATATATGGAACTGTTGAACTGTTATTATTATTTTCATAAATAGTGACAGAGTGTTAACGGTCATATGAACAGAGTCGTAGGGAAAAGTTAGCTAACGATAAATTGTAAAGAAGTAAAGAAAAACAAAAAGAAATCGGGAAGTAAGAGCATTTGCCAAACTTATTGTTTGGTCTCTTGGCAAGTTAAAATACTGTCGCGCTATAATAGTCGATACAGAGGTAATAAATTAATATATGACGGCGTAAATAAGTACAAAGAATTTGGCATTGGCTATGTCCGTTTACAAAGATGCAGCTTAACTGGAAGCGACTGTAGATCGACTGAAGAAGTCAAAAACCACAATGGCGAGATGTATATTAACTGAATGTCAGCAGTAACGGTATGTCTCAATATTTGTATTGCAAAGATACTTAATAATTAAACGCCACACATATAAATTTTTAAACTTTTGTTTTTTATTTATTTATTTATACTCCAGAGAATTACACAGATTGTGTGCCGCCAAACTAAGCAGTAAGCTTGTACTATGGGTACCACACAACAGACTCTGGGGGAGCTGCCAGTAACACCTAGACTCCAAGCCACTTTAGAAAAGTTCGTTTCCTAAATTGAACTGACTGGGATCGAACCCGCGACCCTAGCTTGGAAAGCAGATGCATATGCCACTGCGCCAAGGCCTTTAAAATGCGTTGTATTATAAAAGGCTGGCCTTTATAATGCGTTGTATTATAAGAGGCTGGCCTTTATAATGCGTTGTATTATAAAAGGCTGGCCTTTATAATGCGTTGCATTATAAAAGGCTTCTCGTCTTCATTCCCGTTTTATTCCCGTAAAAAACGGGAAATTAACGCGACTGCCTTTTATTTTGTCTTGACGTTTTAGTTATGTATAATAATGTTGAAATCGTAATTTGATTGGCTATTCTATTTTATTATTTAATCCTGAATTTGATTCAGAGAAGTTACGTTGATTTTTAAATATTTTTCGTAACCTAACAGTAGTGAAGTAGTCATTGATGGCTTGCGAATAAAATAAAGCTAATGACCATAAAAGTATCTATGAACTTGCTTGTATTGCATTGATTTTTCTATGTTATGATTTTTATAATTCATCCATTAACTACATATATTTAGTATTATATAAAAGGGGAAAATACTATACTTTCATGTAATATTTGAAAATGAAATCATACATTTAATACGTATCAAGCACTTTTGTTAACAGTAAAATACATTGCATTATACTAATTGGGTCCATTAAATGCATTACTCAGCTAACAATTTTGTAAACAGCGAGTTTTTGAGTTTGCTTGAGACCACGCCGAACGCCGGCGAACTCGGTCGAAACGTCAAGCCAAAACAAAAGGTAGTCGCGTTAATTTCCCGTCTTTTAGATATTTTATTAGACACATATGATTAATAAATGTTTTTCGTTCTATCGCCGCATTATCTATTTTATATTAAAAATGAATGTTTGTGTATGTTTGTATTTTATGCGTTTCTAAACCATTCATTCGATTGTGATGAAACTTTGGTAAATTGTTCTGTGCACGTCTGAGAAGGTTTCTGAATTATTTAATTTAGTAAATAAAAGGCTACGCGAACGAAGTCACGGGCGACAGCTAGTTGTTAAATAAACATATATTTGCATTAACAACAAAGTTTCCTAATTTTTCGTAATTAATAATAACTGAAAAATTTAATTAAGTATTTAAAATGTAAAGATACAAAAATAGTGTATTGTACTGTTATTATTGTTTTCATTAATGAATCAGCCAATCACAGACAGTATAAAATAAAAATCCATTTGTAATTTACAGTTGGTAATCGAAAAACTTTATTGCACGGTAGCAAGGCCTTGATATGTCCGAAATCGAAAGAAAATACGAAAAATGCAGTAGACATGCGATCTCTTAGAAATATGTGCGGTGTCACCCTTGTGGACAGGGTTAGCAATGCAGAGATATGCAATATGACAGGGTTGCACCACAATGTCATTGTAAAAATGAAGAAAGGAATTCTTAGATGGTTTGCGCACAAATAAAGAATGAGTGATGAAAAACTGACGGAGAACAGACAGACAGAGCTACTGAGCGAAAGCGAGTGGTAAAAGAAGCGAAGGAAGACCAAGGCTGACTTATAAAGATCAAATAGTGAGAGTGATAGCAGACGGAAGTGTCCGCAACACTTGGCGCTCCGTCCTCTCTGACTACCCTGTTAGGGATACAGCGTGAAGATATGTATGTATGTATGTATGTTACGTCTTTCTCTTCCTCAAGTCATATCATTCTCCCCACATTTTAAACTTGTATGTCCTATAATTTGTTAGAAAACAGAAAATAAGGGAAAAGTTTACATCGAGATGTAGTAGATGCACAAACAAAACGTGCGTATAGATTAACAGACGAGTCAGTAATTTTCATCAAAGAGAGTTAATTTATTTTACAAAAGAGAGCATACGTGCCGTAACGATACGAATGCACGAGACTCGTTGAGAGATCGCTTTAAAGACATTGACGTACATCTTTGATATTATAATGTAGGTACATTAGAAAAAACAATTAACATTAACATTATAACATCAACATTTTAAAATTTTAAAATAAAAACGCTATTCATGGTGTGGAAACTTGATATCGTGATTCCTGAATTTAAATTACAAAGTCAAGTGAATCGTTTTTGGGTAACCGAGTTCGGTTCAACAATAGGGTTCTTCAAGGTCACTCTATTTATAGATAATAAATTTAAACTTGGTCTGTACGTACTGATTGGACAAGCATTCTATAAAGATTTCAATGAAAACAAAATCCCAGTCTGGGGATAATCATCTCTGCACATGCATTTACTGGCTTTATGAATATTGTATTTTAAAGTACCTAATTAATACCTTTTGCGAAATGATATTGAAAAAATGAAACCTAACTGAGTTTCTTGTCAGTACATTTTTGAGTTAATTGATTTGACTTTGACTTGTCTTATAAGACAGAGTTTTGCTTTTTATTTTGAGATCAGTATCTCAAAAGAAAAAAAGAACTTTGTCTCATAAAACAAAAATAAAACTATTAAAAAACGTTTAAAAATCTTTGTATGTTGTAAAGTTTCTAGTAATTGCGATTTATGACACATCTAGTAAATCTAACGCTTTCACGTCCAGTTTGTTAGCGCAGAACTTGAACAATAATCGCTAATGGAGCGATGCAGTGGTCACAATTCATGTACCGTGACCACGCTACCGTCCGTTGCCACTTTATCATAGCATAATAATATAATAATACCATTAATTTACTGCTATTGTCTTAATCTTTACAGAAAGGTATAATTTGAATTCATTAACTAAAAGGAAAAATTTAACCCTAACTAAGATCGTGTTATTCTCTGTTTGACTGCTTGCATATACCCTTTCTTTTAGGAATGGTTCTGTAATAATCTTTAATTTTTTTTTTTAGCTTTTTAATATAAGAGGGGCAAACGAGCAAGCGGGTCACCTGGTGATCACCGCTGCCCATGGACACCCGCAATGTCCGGGGAGTCACGAGTGTGTTGCCGGCCTTTAGGGAAAGAGGGAAAGGAGGAAAAGGGGGGGACAGGGGGTGAGCTACAGGTACTCTAACTCACCGAACGAAACACAACAGTAATAGATGGTGTTGTTTCACGCCGATATTCTGTAAGACGGTGGCATTTCACCGGGCGAGCCTACCCAATTTGTGCTGCAATGCAGCGTGGCTCTACCACATGTGCTATGAAATGTTATAGCTATGAAAATGCCTGTAAGATTTAAAACAACGAACGTGGGGCGCATGCAATAAATAATATTAAGGAATATAGAAAGTAGCTGTCATCGAGAAACCTTACATTCGTTCATATCACTTGTAGTTTAATAAAATCGTTAGTAACTTTGGTGAACTATCCATGCCTCAGTTACCTATTGCATGCGCATTACATGCACGTTTTTGATTTAAATTTTACAAGTATTTTCATGGCTTTTTTAAATTTACAATCACAATTATTTTATTGTTTTAGTCCCTCTAGTCAAATTATAGTAATTACATTTTTTTTTTTTTATTAAATAATTATTTACTGCCTTTACATGCGAGTGAAATTTTGCAATCTAACTTTTGTGTAGTAACTTTAAAATCGATTGCAAAGTTAGTACCGCACAAACAAACGGACAAATATAAAAGTTTCGAGTCTCTAGCTCATCAGGAATTTCGCAATCCTTATAGAGTAAGAAGATGATAGATATCTAGTATAATTGATTTACTCGACGGTTCTTCTCAGTACATATTTTATTTCAATCGATGGTAGATTTGTTTTATCACGAACGCAACTCACACTTGACCGTTTTTATTATTTGTTGTCCTACTTTAGAGTATACAATACTATACCAGGTTTGTATGTTAAAGTATGTTAAAATAATAAGTTTGACTCTTGTGCGTAATACATTTTTTATGATAAAGCAAAAACAAAAAACATTAAAAAAAAGCAAATTTCTTGTATGAGGACCCCCTTAAATTTGTACTTATATATTTTCAATTATTACTTAGAATATATGTAGAATATATACGGAGAAATAGACAGATACAGACGGATAAGCAGATGACGTAGACTTACCCATAGGGTCCCATTGGTATCTTTGGCTAATTGTATACTTGACTCAAATTTTTAAAAAAAGCATGTGTGTACTCATGTACGCACGCAAGAACTTCATTCTTTCATTCTTTATGGTGTTTAGCGCATTTGCTAATGTCACGTGTTAATAAGTAGAATCCAGTAAAATCACAAGTAAATTAGTTTTTTCTTATCGTACAACTCCTCCAGTAAAGTGATAGTAGGCTTTATTGAAGTTATAAAGGACTTCTTAGAAGAGCACGAGAACTTCAGCTGTGTAGTTGAATTTTATAATGTAAAACTCCTCCAGTAAAGTGATAGTAGGCTTTACTGAAGTTATAAAGGACTTCTTGGAAGAGCGCGAGAATTTCAGCTACATATGTTTATTTAGACCTACTCCATTCTTTTCACTTATACAGAACTTTAAAACACAATAAACTATCGCTTTTGTACTTTAAAATTCCCAAAAATTAAAAAAATAGAAAATCTAAACAAAATGTCAACTTCACTTCTCTCGTTCCCGCCAAAAAGTCCACGTAAAAAGTTATACTTCTTTGAAGTGAAAAAAAACAAAAAACAAAACTGGCCACGTATAAAAAAACAAAACTGGCAACATATAAAAAATAAAACTGGCCGCTTGAGTTGAATGAAATAAAAAATAATCAATTGTGTGTTACATTGGCGCGCGCGAATACGTTACGCACTCTAATATACTCTCTGTTCCTATGTTCTCGTGGACGAAGATCTGTTTTTCCAAACGCGAAGATTATAACTTCGAAAAAATGTAATTGTTTAGCAGACAAATAAAATAAATTAATAGTTCCACAATCGGACGACTAGACACACCGTATTTTTATTCCCGTAGTTTATAAGGTATGAGGAGAATAACCTTCCCACAAGCATCTAGTTTAGTTGCCGCAACAACAATTTCATGATTCTTGCTTAGCGTTTGCCACGCGTTTTAAGTCTTCAGGATTTATAACTGGAATATATGCTTGAATGTACTTGCGCTATTGAGATAACGTCCTGTTCATATTTGGAGACAACATTTTGGTTAGACTAAGCTGTCTTGTTTCTCATGCCTGAAATTTCGTCGCCTAATTTACCCTTTACACCGGAACGCGACAGTGCAAGCACGCTGTTTGGCGAGTAAAATAGTGATAGCAATCTGGTCGATCCTAATCTCGAACCAAGAATTAAAACGGACGGAGTATTTGCTCTAAGAGCGTGTCCATTTTTTGTTGACCGACTTTCAGCTGAACATGACATATTTTATTTTTTTGAATACATAAGCCACAACAGTTAAGGTTTACGAGTATTTCGCAAATAATTATTTCAGTAAGGTATGTGAAGGCAGTCATGAGCTGACACGAATTACACTGACAGTGCGAGGTTGCCATACTTAGTATAGCTAACTGTTTTACTCGTGGTTACACTTAATGAGATAGAAAGAGACACGAAATTTCGTTAGACACGCGACGATAAGAGCGGCAACTTATCATGACATCGTCCGTTATGTTTATTGATCCAAGATTCAAATACAGGGTTCTACCTCGCAATTATGTATGAATAGTCAATTTTTTTTAAATACTCCAGACAGTTATACGAATTCTGTGACTCTAAAGTAAGTACTAAGTTATTGCGCTATAGTTAATTTAATATATTGACGAGATTAACGTTATTATGATAAATGCAATATTATTCATGTATCGAATGAATATGTAATCATATTTTCGGAGACATTTTTGTTAAGAGTTCAAGGACAGCAGTGAGACAGAAAGAAAATAGTTGAACGACCCATATATACAAGGTTATTGTGAAAGGGGGTATAAATCCGCCGGAGTTCTAACGTATCATTGTTGAAAGTTATATTGCAGATGTAATAATTGCGGGATACGTTTATTTTGATTTCCATACAGAAAAAAAACATTCATTGATGTAAAAAAATGTACAACCCTATCATAATGCCCTATTTTCTAAATGTTTGCTAGCGACGGGAAAACGCTGATATTAGGGTTGCCTCACCTTTACTTTTGTTTAAACTTTGAGGTTTTACACTAAAACTACTGACTTTTAGCAAAGTTGTAGAACGCAAGTTTTCCGTTGTCATGGGTACTTTTCTACTCTTCCATATTTACCCATCCTTTCGAAATAACTTTGTTTAAAGGAATTTGTGCAATCTGTGCCATGTTGGATCTAGTTTGGTATGAGCACTGTACCGATGGTAACTACTCACAAATTTTCTGTTTGTAATTCATAAGGTATCCCAGTACGACCATGCAGTGCATAAAGGTAGCATCGCACGAGGTGATGCAATCGCGTTACTGAGGCCACCTTAGAAGCAGTACTTTATCCGCACTCACAATTAGTTGCCTCGATGGCAGGTGAAACTACGTTGCTAAGGAATGTATGGAGTCGTTCTTATTCGGTTTTTTTTATACTATTTTTCGTTGTTAGCTCGCTTGTCTGCTCGTTTGTTTCTTTGTATGCCTGTGTGACTCTCTACGATACAGCTGATTTATTCTGACATCTTTACATCTATAGAACCAAAATTTGGTAACAAGAAAGAATTAATAAGTGTATAATGAATATCTTGCACATAATTGCTTATACGTAATTTCTACATTGTCCTGTATTTCTACTGACCTTTAAGTTAATGCGTATCCAATACATTCTTGACTGGTTTTGACTGAATCTTTGTCATTGTCATTGTGTATGTCTCTGTGTGTGTATCACGAGTTACATTTTTATTTACTGAACATAAGTACAAATGTTTAAATTAATTTTTGATGTATATACATTTATAAATATCAATACGAGAAGCTATATTTAAAAGAAATAAAACACGTTGTATGTATATATACATACAATGTTGTATGTATGTATATTTATTTTGGCAAGCTCTGATACGCTCTGCTTGAGTTAACTGACGTGTTAGGGAAAAAAATTGTACGATGTATCACTTAACCACATACATAGGTATATTATGAACACGACGCATTTGTAAATTGTTGCATCTGTTTCGTAAAAGAGCACAGTAGATATACATATGTGTATACAATAGAAATATACGATAACTGAAGTTCTTGATATTTCCTAAATATTTAACTAAACTATTAATATATTTTAAAAACGGAAAATATTAATTATTCCTTGCATTCAATGATATCTATGTTAGTACTAGATTGCGTTTTGCGTGTTCGATACAACCCCTATGTTCCACTCAACTGAGGCTCAGGGACCACACCTAGCTCACTTTCAATTCGACGCTTGTGCAGTGAACAACGTAGCACATTTTACTTCATTTCATATTTAATGCCCTTATTATTAAAAAATTGATACTCAGATTATTATAAGATTGCAAAGTATATACTTAAAATGGATTTTTAATGAATCAAACTTACTTTATTATACGTAATATTAAAACGTAGTGAGCAGGTCTTGACACAATATCACTGTCTCACTCTTACTTACGGCGAAGCGGCAGTTCCCGCGCCCCACTCCGCGTAGCGTAGCGCGTAGGGACGCGATTATTGTTTTTATTGGTGTAACATATAATTCAACGCTTACACTAGTGCTCCACAGCACCTCTGTTCCGCGTGCAAACTGTCTCAAGGCTCAAGTCGTTAGTAACAAACTCCACACATTTGTGTCACCGGATACAAGCCCATTATAATTTTAAATTTTAAGCCCATTTATTTATGTTTACCCCCAATCTGCGGCAGCTCGCAATCTTTGAGGAGTTTTTAATACAAACTGCTTGGAAAGACATTTTAAGCTTGCTGTTACAAAAAAATGCACTTCTTACTTTTGATATATAACGACTAAGAAAGTACATATGAACATGACATTTCATGAGCTATACAGGGCCGGCAACCCTGACATAACATGTCGAATCTAAATTCGACACATTATGACTCCGCACCTATCTAAAATTATTCGAAAGTTTTAAATCAGATACGGCTACGGTTTCGGATTGATTTTTAATTCGGATATCCGGTAGTTTCGGTTACGTTACTGAGCTCCATAACATTCCTAGACAAGAAAACGAGTCCCGGACCATTGGTTAAGAAGTCAGTTGTACTAATCTTCACCGCAACAGCCAGTCAAATTAAGGCTATGGCCTAAATTAATAGAGTATTCAATAAGTATGTTTTTAAAAATTCTCAAAATTAGTACGCAATTATTCCTTAATATTTTCTCATTGTTACATTAATAATATTAGATATTCCTCATAATAACGCAAGTACAATCATGGGAAAAACTGTACATCACATTTTTCTTACGATCGTAGTTCAAAATGAAAATACCATTAGGTAAGTGTGTTACACTAAATTATGAAATAATACTGAACAGGTGCGCTCCCGTGCCATCGCGAAATTCTTTCTCGTATTTTAGGGTTGCGTCACGTCGTGGAAAAACTGTAAAGATGTTTGTAATGGTCTGTAAAGACTGGCTTTCCAAGCTGGGGTCCCGGGTTCGATCCCCGGTCAGGTCAATTTAGGAAACGAACTTTTCTAAATTGTTTTGGAGTCTGGGTGTTACTGGGAGCTACCCCAGAGTTCGTTGTGTGGTACCCATAGTACAAGCTTACTACTTAGTTTGGGGTCACACAATCTGTGTAATTGTCTGGAGTATTATTATTATTATTAATGGTCGATCTTATTTTAATTTTTTTTAGAATCGTAATAATATATTCCATTGATAGGCATAAGTCGCTTCTCACGTGTGTATGCACATTATACATGTTTTTGAATTTCTGTATTTGATATAGGAACATGATTGCAATACATATTATATTGTAAATATAAAACGATGCCAATATATGGGGCGATGTCGAACACCCCACACTTTGTGCGACATCAATTATAGAATCTAAAGTCTACATTTTCCTGAAACCTTTTGTTGAGAAGTGAGTAGTGGGTCTACTAATAATCAAATTAAAAAATCAAATCAATTTATTCCAGTAAACTCAATCACAGCGTTTGTAAACGTCAACTCTGCGTTCTACCTTCGTTTTGAAAAGAAAATCTGCACACTGAGAAGAACCGCCAATAAGCTCAATGACACTGACATTTTGTGTCAAATTATTTTAATATCTATCATAATTTTAGTCTAATTTTATTTACTTTATTGGAATAAATTTGAATACAGTAAATAAATTTGATTTTAACAGAATTAACGTAAAAATGAATAATTATGTTCTACGGAATACCTGTATGAAATCAATTGTCGCAAAAGAACATGAATTAATACAACGAATTCTTTTCTATGATAGAAATTATGTACTTATACATACATACATATCTTCATGCTGTATCCCCAACGGGATAGTCAGAGGACGGAGCGCCAAGCGTCGCGGTCCTTACATACTTCTTTCGCTTCCTCAAATCTCATCATTTTCCTCACGCATTTTTACCTAGGTATGCAAGTGCTTTTAACATTTTCGTCGGTTAACACTCTGGCTATTTGATCTTCATAACTAAGCCTTGGTCTTCTATATATATGTACTTAAAAAGCTTCATTTAATATTTGACTGGCCTGTAAGTGGTGATCATCGCAAGCCTTTCAAACCTGGCCTTACAAGATCAATTCAATTTAGGTAATACGTTTTTCTAAATTGGCATCGAATCTGGGTGTTATTAAGGGTTTCCCCTAATACAGCTGTGCCTAATTTACGATTATTTCGCAAATAATTATTTCATCTCCGACTCATAAGCCGACACGAATTGCTGACTCTGATAGTGCGCAGTTGCCATATTTTCTATAGCTATATAACTGGTTTACTCGTGATTACGCTCAGTGAGATGGAAAGAGATGGGAAAACTCGTTTGACATACAGTGGTTAGAGCGGCGACTCATTATGACTGTGTCCGTTGTATTTTTTTGTCCGAGATCACAATCGATTTATTTCGTCAACATTACTCCTACATGTCTGACACAGAGATGTCGAATGGTAACAGAAAACATGAAATGAGAGAAGAGTTACTGTACAACGGAGCTTTAAGCTCATGCGTACCCAACACACTCTTGGCCGGTTTTGTTAATCTCTGCATTACTCAGCGTATTCGCCGCATCCAAATCTTCATTAGTGTTCCTGAACGAACAGTGACCAAGGTTTGGATTTGCAGATAAGTAGCTTTACTCACTGAAAACTGTACCTGTCTTAATGCATGTATACTGCGTTAGGGTTAATTGTTAGCGTTCAATTTTCGGACCAAGAACAATAATGAATAAAGCCATAAAAAGTTGCCGCTCTTACCACCGTGTGTCCGTGTGTCAAACCAATTTTCGTGTCTCTTTTTGTCTCATTGAGCTTAACCACGAGTGAAACAGTTAGCTATAGTAAGTAAGGCAACCTCGCACTGCCAGTGTAATTCGTGTCAGCTTATGCGTCGGTCGTGAATTAATTATTTTCAAAATACTCGTAAATCTTAAGCGTTTTGGTTACTATTATTCATAAAAATCGAATCGAATCGTGTATCTTTGTACTATGACCTTTTTTAGTCACGCACATTAATAAAAATCTAGAAAGTCGGTCAACGAAAAAATACACTTTAAGGATACGTGCTTAGAGCAAATGGTGTTATCTTGACGTAAATCATTTGTCTGTCATAGTCATTTTTCTCAAAGACTGTGGTAATAACATAAACGGTTGTGTGATAGCAAGTATAGTTTCATTCGGATACGAAATTCAAATATTTTGACACAGATTATCCACTTATAGATATCGTCATCGGCACGTCACGAATTGTTAGACTGAAAGAAATATATGGCATAAGCCCGAAATAGAAAGGGACAATACACATATTTCGTCTCTATCGGTGTGTTCAATGTTTTGAGACTGAAGATGTTGCATTTGACAGACCTATGAAGGAAACAAATCTTTGTATGTTAGTACTTTTAAGGTTTCTAATTATTTTGGAACTTAAGAAATAAAAATTAATAAAAAACTTCAGGTAAATATCTGTGAGAAAGTGACTTTTGGGCGTGAGGGTAGAATGCAGTATTTTAAACCAGTAGCATTATCGCAATATCTATTAGTAATAGAACTTTGTGTTTTGACTTTCAGAGGCCAGCTTTGAGATTTTAAATACAACGGAAATTGAAAAAAAGTGGGAGTTTAGGTGGGTATTCATATTACATGAAAGCCCTTTAATTTACGACTTCAAGAATGTGCAATACATTATTTGTGCCACTATTTTTCAAGAAACGTGGTTACCTAAACTGTCTATTCAGCACTGAGAAATTGTTCATTTGTTTGTGGCTAATTGACAGCAATGTGTGATTGACTAGAACTAATAAAAAACTAGTAGGCACAGGAAGTGTCACACATTCTGGACTGTTCTGGACTGAAGCGGCATAGTGTCCCTACTCTAACTGCGAGATTTGACTCCAGCATGGGGAAAGGGTCTCGAAGGAGTACCTTCTGCTAATGCAATGTAGGTCCAGTAACACCAACCGAATGGGTTATTGTGATTATATAGATTGCCATATTGCAGCATGGTTGCTTCAATAAAAGAAAAAATAATTGACTAGAACATGTTGTCTGGTTTGTAAACACTGCAGTCGACGAAAAGTATTATATATTCAAATAACACGACTTAAAGTTATATTGCACAGTGTTTATATGCTTTATTTCAAACAAGTTACGCCGTATTTTACAGCAAAATAGTATTCATATTTACATATTACGAAACAAAACCAAGCACAGCCTTCTTGTAGAATATCCTTTTCACTTACTCTTCACTACATCTAATGGCATTCTCTCTCTCTCGCTCCTCGCACCTATACGCTGCGATTTTGTGGTTAACTGCGACATGCGACAAAGTTTTCAATATGCAATGACGTATCTATACAAATATATTTTGTCTGTATTTTTCATAATTTTTTTTAAAACTCTTTTAAAATGTCGAATGGCGTATTGGCATACCCAGAAAATTAAAAAAAATTAACGAACATTGAGAATTTGTTTTAAATTATCAGAAAAGCATTATATTAAATACCTTTTTCTTATATATATTATACAACATTAACGATGACATTTATTTTACGGTTAGCGGTTGGTACAACAGTATTACCAGCTTGGTACAATTACAAACTACGTTATCGCGTCGAAATTTTCTGATAGCGATAGCCGCACCACAGTCGTGCGACTGATGTCTGAAATATTACATAAGTCGATAGCGTCATTACGGTGGCATGACGGTAAAACCACTTTTTGGTGCAGAAGTTCCGCCACTAAGTTCTTTGTTTACAAATTTTACGCCAAAGACAGCAATAATCTGTGATATCATGTGATATCATTGCTCGTTTTGACAATTAATATCGCATGAGATTTGGTTGCAGCGTATCATAGTGAAGAAATAAGTTAGCGGTTTTTTTTTAATAAATTTCGTCCAAGAACCGAATTCAAAATCACTGGGCGAGCACACCTGAGCTCTGGGGACACCGGGGACAAATGGCACAGAAACGCTAATTAAATATAGCGAGAAATATTTTAATAAGTTTATGAGGGTGCGCGGCTCTGCTTAAAACAAATATTATGTCTGCCTCCAGTGTTACTGTTGAATTTTAATATCATTACTTGCGCTACATTTTTAATTTTATAAAAGCACATGTTTCTTTTGTGAAAGGGTTTTAGAAAAACGTGTGTGTGTCTGTAAGACATATTTTACGTGACTTAATTGTAATTACATGCTTTTTATAAATACTTGGCATAATCGTGCATAATTAGTATTTTAGTATTTATGATATACTAAAATACTAATTATGCACGATTATGCCAAGTATTACTTATAAACATGCTACTAGCGGTTGCCCGTGAGTTCGTCTACGTAATATTTTGTTTTCAGATTTAATTTGACCTTTTCACCTCCTCAGAGGTTGATTGTTCAATCAAAATAACCTAATAATTGTTTATTTTTTTATTATACTTGATAGATTTTTTACACTTTTGCACTTTTTTCATCATTTACAAATCGAATTACAAAAAATCCTTTCTTAGATCTTGCCTAATTTATAATGGAACCTCTGCGCAAAACTTCAAAGCTCTAGAGATTTAATAATTTTAACTATGCGTAGCCAAATTTTAAAGTACATCAGCAGTACATACAGCAGTTTGTGAAAAAACTGAATATAAATGGAGACAAACGGGCAGATAAACGCGTAGGTTTTACAAGTTTACCCATAATACAAGTTTAATCTTTTCTTGGGTATCTAAGTATGTACACTTAAAAGTCACCTTAGTAGGTAACACTAACCCCATTTTTGTACATTTCAATTATGGTATGTGTTATGAAATAAATATTTTATTATTATTATTATTATTACAAGTCACTAATCTTCGAAGTTATGTGGGTTACAAGGATTTTGTTGTTGTTGTTGAGTTACAGAACCCTAAAAACTGTCAGAATCAGATTCTACTTCACCAACTGTTACTCCTAAGTCAAAGTCAAAGTCAAATCAATTTATTCAAGTAAACCCAAATGCAAGGTATTTTTGAACGTCAAATCTACTTTAGTTCGGTTCAAAAAGGAAACCTGAATACTGAGAAAAACCGACAAGAAACTCAGTCAGGTATCATTTTTTCAACATCATTCTACAACAGTTATTTAAAAATACAATATTTATAAAGCCAGTAAATGCATATGCAGTGAGGATGCTTCAATGAAATCGCTAATTTTGTAGTATGCTTTTCCAATCAGTGTGCGTTTAATGACAAGTTTAAATCTCTTTTCCGTTAGTTGAGTAATTTCTTGAGGAATTTTTTGTAAAAACGAACACAGTTACCTATAAATGAGCCACTTGACTTTTGTAATTTAAATTTAGGAATAACTAGCTGACCACGACCACGAGTTTCCATACCATTAACAACGCCTTTTTTTTGAAATAGATCTAAATTTTTTCTAGTGTACATTATGTTTTCATAGATGTATAACGAGGGTAAGGTGAGTACATCAATGTCTTTAAAATGATCTCTCAGCGACTCTCGTGCGTTCATACTGTAGATGGTACGTATTGCCCTCTTTTGTAAAATAAAGATAGATTTCATATGCGCCGCTGATCCCCACAGAAGCAGACTATAAGACATAAGGCTATGGAAATATGCGAAATACACCAGCCTAGCCGTAGCTACATCTGTCAACTGTCTAATGCGCCTAATAGCATATATTGCCGAACTGAGCTTATTAGATAAAGTCCCGATATGGTCCGCCCACTGTAACTTATTGTCTACTGTTAAACCAAGAAAAGTAGCTGATTTCATTAATTCTAATTGTTTCCCATCCAGTTCCAGTCCAGTATGGATTTTGGGTACATTGGATAGGGAAAACTTAACACAATTGGTTTTTTGTGCATTCAGTAGTAAATTATTGGCAGCGAACCATCTCGAGTCAACCGCCAAGGTCCTATTCTGTCCGCTAATATCTATGTCTTTTCTGTTAAAAGTGATACATGTGTTTGTGTGGGTGTTTATTTGTGTGTGTGTGACATTGATGTCCAGTCTACTTCAAATTACAAGTGATGTTATTTATGTATCAAAAAGACTTGGCATTTCATTAAATGCCATGTATATCATCATGCTCCATTCCTAATGAGGAGTGGAGCGCCTCCTCACATAATATTTTTTCTTCCTCAAATCTCATTATTCTGCGCACATGCTTTTGCCGAGTTATGCGAATGCTTTTGACGTTTGCATCAACTAATACATTCTAGTTATTTGATTTACATAAATTAACGTTGGTATTCCTTGGCTTCTGTAATCACTCTATTTCGTTTTATAGTCTATTAATTCGACTCATAAAAAAAAGGAATCGTAATCAACCCATAAAACCTCCCTTACCATATTTCCGCTCTGACATCGATCAGTAATTAACTTCGCCTTCAAAAAGTGACATCGGGGAGTCAAGATGAAGTGCCAACATTAATTTAGTTAGCCCTTCTTTATTAAGGACTTTTACATTAGCAATTTTTCCCAATACTCCCCAATTTCACAAACCGAATTCGCATTTCTCACCCAATCAAGCACTTCAGCTTTGTGATTTGAACTTTCAGCCGCTTGAAGCGTATCTATTCAAGCGTTTTAGCCTTTTTATTTTTAAAATGCATAAGAAAAAATATTTAGCAATAATATATTTGTAAACAAACTCTAGTCAATGTTACTTCTAGCTCTCAAGATTACCCATACTCTTTTTAATATTATATTATCATTTAGATGAGTTGTTATTTACTTATCTTCACAAATTATAACGTTATTAGATTTAGGGCAATTAAAAAAATTGAATAATATTTGTTGATAAGTACGTGACTTGAGAATATATGGACCGATTTGGTTATTTTTTATTCGTAATAGACCGGGTAAGTTTTGTAAGGAAAGATTTCAATTTCAATTTATTCAAATTAATACAAATTACACCTTAAAAATTAATACAAATCTTCAATATACAATCTCAATCAAAGAGATGCAATGTTAGGGAGGTGTATTTACAATTCTCTCTTTTTAGCAGCCGCTGCACTAAGCTCGAAGCTTGTATCGCAGGTGCCTGTGCATTTGTGAATATACCATATAAATATTTGACGGGCACTACGCTTCTGAACTTTAGACATCGAATTACTGCACCTTGACATAGAAGCACTACACTTGAGACGTTTGCCTTGAACTACGAGTATTTCATTCAAATTTCAAAAATCAATATAAATTGTATCATATTGAAGTCAAAAACCAAATAATTGTAATTTTATGAAAGATAAAAATAATACCTATTAATTTAATAATATGCACAAGTAGAAATAGAAAATTACGTAGTTAAAATACCTAAGCTAAGAGTGTGTGTGTGCATGTACATGTTTGTGTGTGTGTGTGTGTGTGTGTGTGTGTGTGTGTGTGATAAATTATAAGTTTCCCAGAAAACCAAAAAAATTGTGAAATATTTAAAGTGCTTTTTACTATAAGATTTTTGCATGAAGTCGAGACCAAATGTCATATTAATAATACCTACTAAGGCACAGAAACACGTAGCCCGATACAGTATATTGTTGAAATTATTTGAGGTAAATTACCAAATATCGTTTTTCTGACAAATAAAATCCATATATTAATATTTTATTTTCTCTAAGCGATCTTTTTCAGCGCTGAAAAGTCATAATACCCAAATCAAACATTCAAATTGAGAGCATTTCTCACTCGTTCGAGTCTTTATTAGAATTAGAATTCGTTTAGAAATTCCTCATAATAAAAATAATGTAGGTACAGAAAGAGGCAGTCATAGTACTTCTTGTTCTTCAGTCATAATAGTAAAACGCCCATTCGTTTGCGCCAATATTGAGGGGTTGAAAAATATGGCCGCATTTATTTGTCAAAATAGTAACATTGGGCTGGAGAGGGTTAAACGATTTTTCCCTATTTCCGTAACAGACGAGTTCCGTTAGGCGATGCCCACCGCGTTCGGAGATTATAAATGATGTTCAATTCATGTACGATAGATTGGTCTTGTTTTGATTGAGCATAAGGAATAAAAAGCAAGGAAATCTTTTACAGTTCGTGTCTGGTATAGGTAGACAAAAAATGTAATACTTCCTAGAAATGATATGTGGGGCGTCCAAGCAAAAGGGTTCCCGTAGTGGGGTATTGAGTGAAGACTAGATACGGAATTTAGAATAGTCAATCGATAATAAGGATTAACAAATATTCAAAAACTGGAATATATTTTTTTTATCGGACATTTAAAGTTGAAACTCTGAAAATGCTTGTTTTGAATAAAAACATTTTTAAAGTTTGATTGAAAAAAAAACACACACTTCTATTTATTTGTTTCTACTTATATCTTATGAACTTGTAGATAATTAAGCATTAATTAATAATAAATTACAATCGCGAAATACCATTTTTTCACCCGACAAAACTGCGTATATCTCGGAAAGTAAATGCCAATTACTGGACCCTTTTTGCTTGGGCGCCCACATATATTCGACTAAGTACTACATTGCATACTTATTTTCGTATTTTTGTAACATTTGTGTAGTTGATTTTCATCAATCATTCATTTATTTTTTCAGGAATTATGTTATTATTCATATTTTATTGTAACACATACATACAAATACTGTACTGTATTTTAACAGGGTCAACGGAGAAGACAGTGCACCGATCACTGCGGTACTGATTATACTTGTTTCGCCTGTTCATGCTTCATCATTCTCACATATCCACTATTATATTAAACGAGCAATATTTGTATATATATATATACATATATTATTTATTTGACATTTAAACGAAACGGCTCCAGCGATTTCAATGAAATTTACAATATAGGAGTTGAGGAAGGCGAGAAATCGATTTAGTTAGGTCTCAATTCTGGGAAAAATCGCTTTCTCCCTGTTTCACGCACTTAAAACTTCTAAACTCCAAACTTTTAAACTTTTTTAATTTTGCAGCAGAGTTTACCTTCTCAATAGCACAATGGCTAGAGCGTTTGTCTATCACGCCGAAGTGCGCGGGTTCGAATCCTGCAATGTAGTTAGACTTTTTTGTTTTTTTTTAATAAGTTGAAATAATATGTCTAAATTCAGTTTGGAACAAGTAGCTATTAAAAACAGATATCACTTTAATAATGTACATATAATAATGAAATAAAATGAAAAATAATGATAAGACTTCGTAACTTTAGACAGCCTGTCCCGTACCGCCAAGTGAGGCAAATAACATCAGATAAAATATAGATGTGTGGGCGCTAGTTTCTAACGATATGGCGACCGATCAGCTTATCTGCTAATAAATGTGTGTCGTATGTACAGGTGAGTCAGGTTATCTGATTTAGCTCATCGTTACTGCTCGGACACGGCATCTGGTATTGGAGTTATTTATAAAGTCTATGGCTAAAAGACATGGAAAAAAATCTATTATTTATTCTCCTGAATAATGAATTCAATGTTAAATTTCATGGACTTCCCTTATTTTAATATACTATGTTATTGAAAAAAGTAGTATTAGTAAAAATACAAATATTGCTTATTTGTATTTTTATAATCGCGTTCTCGAAAACGGCTCTAACGATTTCGATGAAATTTACAATATTGAGCTTTACGGTGGTCAAAAATCAATCTAGCTAGGGTCCAATTTTGAGAAAATTTGATTTCTCTATGTTTTCACATAATTAAATCTTCAACCTCTAAACTCTTCTGATTTCACAACAGAGTTTACCTTCTCAGTAATACAGTAGCTAGAGCGTAGATATACCAAGCTGAAATACGCGAGCTTGAATCCTGCAATGTGGTCAGACATTTTTTGTAAGAGGCCGAGTAAAGCTCGGTTGCCCAGGTTCTTTCTCTTAAGTATGCTTTTGACATTTCTATCAGTTTATATTTGAGCTATTTCATTTTCGTAAATTGTTTAGGTTGCAATTAGTTGTTTCACAAATATTGATTTTCGTGTCGTGATATACATAAATTAAGATATTAACTATTATTATCTGTACTCTGAATGACAAACAAAATATGGTTTAACTATTTTTTTCACTCTTACTCTTGCTAAAATACTATAAACAGCTATGAAAACACTACCGTTATTACATAAATCTCGTAATAAAACACGATTTTAACTCGTGCATATAAAAAGAAAAAGTTTATTCTCTTTGGATTTTCCGAGAAGTTTCCGAACACCCCTCTCAATGTTTCTACTTTCTTCGATAAATAAAAGTGGACTGACGAAAAAAATATCCGACCACTAACAGACCAACTTCCGAACGTGGATATTTATGGACAGAAGGGGTGTTTTATTGCACGTTGTTCCATTTTAACCCACTTGCCCCTGGCCATCCGCACTCTTTTAACCTTACATCACACCGTTAAGGAAAAACAAATACAATCATGAATTATATAATATATATAAGTATATGCATATAGTTAGAGATCCATTCGTATAATTGTATTCTTTAGCTATCTTCTGCGCAAAGTTTCAAGTTTAATGATCTACACGGTACATATAATTAGTGATCAATTTGTATAATTATATTCCTTAGCTATCTTCTGCTCAAAGTTTCAAGTTTAATGATCTACACGGTACATATAATTAGTGATCAATTTGTATAATTATATTCCTTAGCTATCTTCTGCTCAAAGTTTCGAGTTTATTTATCTATCTTTATTATTATTGGTTATTGATTGATTGAACGTCTTGTCAGCTACCTAGCGCGGATCGACGTTTCTGTGCTAGGTAATTGACAGAGTCTATAACATTTCTTGAGAATGCTTCTATGAGAAGCGAAACAGGTGGTTTGCTTCCAGATAGCTAGATTAGAAGATAAGCTATAATTATTACAAATTGATGACATGAGATGAATTTCTGCGTAACACCTGAGCTTGCACAATATAAGAATACACGCATTTATTAACCAGTTCAAAAAATGTTAGTTACAAGACGTATCACTACAGATATAGCTCTCTGTGCGTGAGTTAGTTTCGAATTTGATTAAATATATATAAAAAAAATGTTTTCATACAATAAAACCTTTTTTTAATGTTTTTCGTGATTGCCTATATTTTATTTGCATAACGGTGTAAGACGAAGCCGAGTTTATTCGACGTTTGGAAAAATAACTTTATTTTTATCTGTATATTTATTCTTATAGTGCTTCCCTGAGGTAACGATAAGGCGATTCTCACAGATACAAGCGTATTGTTGCGCTCCGACAAGTTTATGTGTGTCAGGTCATTTTATGATACGACTCTCGTTGTGATTTGTAGAGTTTGTTATTTGGAGGAAAATACCCTCTCAATAGTGCTACCGATTTTTCACGACCGATAGATGACTAAAATTGTAGAACACGAATTTGTTTGAGGGTAAACATTTCTGAACGTTTCTGAAACTGGTTAAATCGAGACAATACAACACTTACCAGTATTTTACATTTAAGAGTCATTTTACCTTTCATTTGAAAGTACTGGGTTTGATCACGTCTTGACCAATTCAACAATTTTTATAATAATAAAAATACTCCACAAAATACCAATTTTGTGATCCCATTACATCACGTTATCACCAGCACATCATATTACCAGTAGACGTACCATTTTTTAAATGAAGAGAAAGCCTTTTGGATTTGTTTTACGGTTGGCTAATTTCGTAAGTAATAAGGAAAATCCATAAAGTGAGGAGTGATCACCAGAAGTTAGACGAAGAATGCGTTAAAAATTAAGTGGATATAGGCAGGACATGTTGTACGTTTAACCGACAGCAGATGGACCTTAAAAACTACAAAATGGATAGGACCAGGAGGATAAAGAACAGTTAGGAGACTTTATGAACGGTGAGTCGATGATATCGGTCAAATAGCAGAAAAGGAAGGATGGAAATAGGAAAAGATCGAAAAAAATATAAGATATTGGAAGAGGCCTTCACTCAACAAGGGATTCATATCTCAAATTAAAAAGTTATTACTAATAATAATAATATTACTCAGACATTTCACACAGCGCCATCTAGTCCCAAAGTAAGCTGCATAGCGCTTGTGTTATGGGTGCTAGACAACTGATATACTACTTATATACTTTTCTTTTGTAAATATATACATATAATACATAAACACCCAGACTCGGGACGGGAATCGAACCCGCAACCCCCGTTTTACTTTCCGACGCGCTAAACCGTTGCGCTACGGAGGTCGTCAAAACACATGTTGTACGTTTAACCGACTAAAAACTGATCATACGATCATACGAACAATAAAGTACGAATTACGAACGAAGTACGAACCACATACTAACAACAATTTTTACATAAACTTACTGTAAATTGAACAGACATGGAATAAAAAGGCTTTGTTATTATTATTTGCGTAAGGACGGTCATTTAATTTGACTAACTGGCGTTGAAAGTTAGTACAGTCAACTAACATGAGTATCCCAAATTGAACTCTAATCAGATTAATTTAGAAAACAAAATTCATTACAGTGGCCTTTGGATATATCTGGTATAGATATTATTTTCCTTAATCTGTGAGGTGAATTTTTTTATACACTATAGAGTTTTCACGCTATCGTATTCCTTATCACGTGCTATAACACTAATACTATTCCTATTATACCATGAAAAATTGCCGACACGAAAATGAAATAGAAAATTCCACCGTTGAACTCCCGAAGGGGTTGCGCTTACGTCGTCAATCGCCGTCGATTCAACCCCTAGCCGAGGCAGACAAATGGACAGACGGGCCGGCAAGAAAACTATTATAAACGTTTTCACCAAATTGGTTACGAGATTGCCTTCTCTTACTATTGAATAGATGTGTCAATTGGCATTGGAGATTTATTTTACTCGATTTGGAAAGGAAGAGGAGAAAATCGGGAGAGATACCTAAAAAAGGAAGAAAAATAAGGTTATGATTTTAATCGCGTATGTATTACTAACTTTTACCCGCAGCTTCGATTGCGCGATGTTTAAAAACACACAATACCTATATAAATTGTAGACTGTGTATCGTCCTGATGCATAAAATATTTTACTGTATGGTTTGATTCGTTTAGTAGTTTTTGGTGAAACAGTAACAAACATTCATTCATCATTCATTGAAGAATCAATGTGGCGTTTACGGTATGACATAAAGATAATGAGATATGTCCGTCTGTTCGTCTGTCTATGTGTATTTCACAATCGGTTTATTCCGTAATTTTTACCCCTACTAGGCTAAAATTTGGAACAGTTAACTAAACTAATATTCCAGGACCAAAAATGAGAAACAAAAAATAAAAAACTGTATTCTGTATGCAGTTCCTACTTTAATTTTTTTAAGTTTAGATTGTACTTGTGCGAAAGTAGAAATCCCTAAAGTAATGCTTGTTCGACACACTCTTGACCGATTTTTCAACTTTGCCGCAACCGGATAAAAAAATATCTCATAACCACAACGTTGTTACATCGACGTAACTCCCCAACTAAATTATTAAGCAACAAAAAATCGCGGCCCTTTGTCCGGTTCCGGCCATAAAAAATACCCACGGAGGCATTGAAAGATTGAAAGGGGAGAATCACTTAAGATCCTCAATTTATGGGAAAATCTCACCCGAGGGACTCTCGTGGTCGGACTAACAATATTAGCCAACTCGAAAAACTTATAAGCTCTGAGCATTGAGCTCGTACCCTCGGTCAAATTGATTGTAGGTCGGATCCTGCGATTTTTTAACAGTTCAGAGAACGATCCATCCAACAGACTGAAGCAAAAAAGCGACTTAAACGTGTCAGACATATAAATTTAGGGTACCAAAGTAATTTCACGCAAAAAAACTTAATCCAAAATCTGGTTATATATTTTTTTTTAATTGTTTTGTATTATCACGTCTTCACGTCATTCACGTCTCTGTGTCAAATTTTAACTCAGTAAGTGTATAGATTATGGCATAATTCTGATATATCTTGAAACAGACAGACTTTCGAACTTGACAAATCTACAAGAAACTACAAGGATAAATAATAGGTGGCCAGATCTTTTGTGGGACCTGTTCAGATTACAATTTTTTTTTCTTCATGGTATGGCGCACAGATTAGCGCATTTGCCAATGTCACGTAATAATAAGTACAATCAACATAAAAACGTTTGAAGCAAATTAATTTTTTCTTCATAACGTAAAACTCCTCCAGTAAAGTGATTATAGGCTTAATTGAAGTTATAAAGAACTTCTTGTAAGAGCGTGAATCAGCTACGCATGTTTATTTAGACGTCCTCTGTTCTTTTCACTTACATAGAACTTTAAAATACGATATACTATCACTTTTGTACTTTAAAACTTACAGACAATACAGACATTCTAAATAAAATGACAACCTCATTTCTCTCGTTCCCGCCAAAAAGTCCCAGATTACTATTTGTATAGTTCGCGCAGAATAGTTTGATACCTGTGACATCTGTTTGATGAGTACATTTTAAGTCCATACTCATCAAACAGATGTCACAGGTATCAAGCTGTTCTGTAAGAACCTTGGACCAAGAATCCTGATGAACGGAGCCATAATAATTTGCCGCTCTTATCGCCGTGTGTAACCGAATTTTCTTGTCTCTTTCTACCTCATTGAACGTGACCACGAGTAAAGCTGTTAGCAGTAGTAAGTATGGCAACCTCGCACTGTCAGTGTAATTCGTGTTAGACCATGATCCACTTCACATATATTACTGTAATAATGCAAAAGACTTGTAAATCGTAAGCGTTTTGGCACTAGTATTAAAAAAAATAAAAATATGTCGTGTTCAGCAGGCTGTGTACTGTGACTCTCCCTAATGACGCGGATTAGTAAAAGTCCAGAAAGTCGATCAACGAAATTTACAGCAAATAATTCGTCCATTTCGATTCTTGGACCGAGATACGATCTGTACTACCATTTTACACGCTAATCGTGCCGCCAAGCAGCAGCGCTTACACTAATCTTCCTCTGTTAAGAGTAAGACAGCCGATGGAATTGAAATTGAGAATATATTTGTATAGTAATCATTGTACAGTGGTCAGTGACCCAAATATCTATTCTACTTGAAAGGAAATTCAATAGTCTAGCTAGTACAAGCTTTTGTTTAATTGAATGATGTTTGTATGAATGTATGAATGAGTTCGCCGATGTATGACCGATACGGCGCGTGCCTTGTTCTTGTTGTATTGAATACGCGCTTAGATTGCTTCTCCACTTTTTGTATACGGTATGTTCCGTTATTTAAAATAGATTCGCAAAAAATAGATTGTTAGGTAATACAATAATACAGATACATGTCTTCACGCTGTGTCCCTAACGGGGTAGTCAGAGTGGACGGAGCGTCAAGCGTTGCGGTCCTTACATACTTTATCGCTTCCTCAAATCAAATATAACAATATTTCGAATTCATTTTTTTTCTCCTAGCAAATTACATACAATAAAAAATAAAAAACGATTTTTTTAATCAACACTGTATTCTCAATGTTAATGACTTTTTTCAGTATTTTTTTACTTTTAAGTTTAAGAAGTATTAAAGAAAATTAACAGTTGCAGTAATTTCGATTTTGTAATTTAAAGAAGTTTCATGTTTTTTATATTTTAAACTGAAGTCCCTAAAACTCAAAGTAAACTTCTAACGTTCACCTTTCTATTTGGGTATGGGGGGCCTAGACAAGTGGTTCAATTGTCGTAAACACTAATAGAATAGAATGCAAACACCGCGTAATCTAGCGTAACGAATTTTAAATTGCTAGTCAAATGTTACTAACTTTCTTATATGTCAAACAAAACTTAACATTGTGTGAAAACTGCCGTACAACATGTAGCCAAGTGGCCCTTTTGACGAGCAATCACGCCCGCAAGCGTTTCAATTGTGCGATACGTTTGCCATTTGTCTAGGGCCGCAGGGTTCCTTCTTACTATAATTGTTCCAGATTTCAACTGTTTACGTCAAATAATTTTGAAGAAAAATGTCTGCAACAGATAGATACCCAGTATTTTCACCAGTGATCTGTTTATTAAATTGTATGACGTTACACTCATAATTAAGATTAAAAATTTGGCACCAGACAGCAAAAATACTCTTACAAACTGAATCTTAAAAAAAAAATACACTTGTAAATAGGTTCATAATGTCAATAAATATATGCTACTGAAAAAGCAGACAGGGCCAATGGCGTCTGAAAAACATCCTTATTTCTTCGGGTGTTAAAATATTTTTTTCATTTAATTTGTAAACACTATTTTAACAGCCTGTATATGGTGGGGTCACGTCTCGATTGTGTCACGCGAGACGGCATTGTTGTCATTGTAACCACAACGCTTGGGCGCTCATAGGTACACGACAGTGTTTGATAGTGACACCTTCGTGATGTACACGTGTATGTATATCGATATTGCATAAAAAATGTCGACAATTCTTTTTTCGTCTAATGTTCACGTAATCGCCATAAATATATTAAAAATATTGACCTGTTTTAATTTCAATACTTGATATTAGCAAAGACGAAATACGAAAGATATCAATGTGATACAGAACGGTACCCGGCTTAGTCGTAAAACCCCAAAACCATATGAATAACGACAGGTCATCTTGCTCGACATGCTCTTGCATTATTCTGTTTCTTTTACATGAGATATAATAGACAAAGTATTGGTATGACAATATGAGTAGTCTCTGTGTGTTAATGCCATATCTAGTATTTCATTTGATCGAAGAAGTATGATGCTTGTGTGCTCTGAACTCTGTAAAACAAAAATTGCTTATGAACAGGTATTTTTAGAATACACACATATATCATATATCTAGGCTTTATTTTAACCACAATTTGCAGCGGACCGCTGCTCCCTTACTAATCTACTGTTAAGATTTTAAAATATTAACTAATGCAACATATATAGATAAATGTGATATACCTATCTCCGTATTAAATCCCAAATTTCGACAATTCTCTTTTCAAAATTTGGCTTCTGAGGAAATCGATTAACAGACGAAAAAAGCAGACGGATATACATATGTGTAACATGTAATCTTTATACGGTAAATCCGTTTTTCTCATGACAAACAATGTTTGAGGGTTTGATGTGTTTTTTAACCAATAGAGTGCTTCTATATTTGGAGATAAAACCAGTGGAAATAACGCTGACCGCGAGAAACCAAAAGAGAGCCGAATGCAATGTAGAAAATAAGAAAGACTTACGTCTGACAAGTACTATAACGTATTCTATTTGGACTGTATCTAAATTAAAAGCCGCGTTAAGGTCTCGAGTAGCTTTTCATGAACAACGTATCATTTATAGCAAACAAAATATCGTATGAGTTTTGACAAATGACGAAAGTAGATTTGAGTCAAACGATATCAGCTCTCTAGTGGCGAAGTTTGTCAGTTTTTTTCCCTATTGCATTGCACTAACCCTAGCGGTAACTACAGTAAACTACAGCAAGGCATTGCAATACAAAACTTAGAAGAGGTTGTTCTTGAGTAACGAAGAAAACTCTTGGTAAGTCTGTAGACCAGCATGGGAGTTTTTGATGTAAAACATCTTATGCGGCGGGTCAGACCGGATGCTGGTGTGGTGTGGCGACGCGTCGCCACGCGCTTGTAACTCCGCGACTCTCTTCTTTCTCGACTCGGTATAGCGTATGCCGTGTTGTTATTCACTTCTGAATACGTTGCCTGTATTTTTTGAAATAAAGAATATTTATTTTCATTGAAAAAATCTGAATATTCTGTTTTTGATTATGCCATACTTTTTTTTCTTTAATAAACCATCATTTCATGCATTATTTGTAAACAAAACAGTTTCGATGCTTCCCATCTGCCAGGCGTCCCGCGATGGCTCAGTTTTTAATACCATCATCAAAAAATTAAACCGCAAAATTTTTATATTTGCATCCTTGTCATGTTATGCAATGAAAAGAGCAAGACAATATCATCCTTCGCTTCGTTAACAATTCATACAAAGGGGGATTAAAAAAGGAAAAATTAACATCAAAGACAAACAGGACGATTCGGCGCTCGATTCAAAAAGTACCATCAATAATTAATCAGCCATCTCGTCTAGAAATTAGCCACCATTCGGGGGTTAAACGGAACCCTGTGTAAAGAAAAAATGTATTTTTCTTAAGAAACCCTGAGGGAAATTTTATATAGGAACTCGTTTCGACTGGAGACACATGGAGTCAACGCTTACTAGAAAAGCTATACCTACTTGTTCGATATTTGAAATTAAGCGAGTACCGCTATTAATTAGCTATTGTCAATATTTAAGTTTAAGGTCTGGTATTCTAGAACCTCTACTTGAGAATAATTAGAAAGAAAAGTCGCTATTCATCGCACGTAACGGCATCCTTTTCTAACTGTGCTTAATCAGATATACACTTGAGAATCTTTTTGTAATACGGGCCTAAGTGTATAATAATTATAAATTTAAAATTATTTACGTTTATAAATGATAACGCTGTTATTGAAGGATGTTGTTATCTGACGAAAATGTTGACGAAAATTACTTGAATTCGCTTTAACTCAACTTAAATTTTTAAAATGTTCAGGAGATTTTCTTTACAATTATACAATTTTAAAATATAAACCATTAGTAAATGATTTTTTATCGATTTTATCTGACCGAGTTTCCTGTCGTTTCTTCTCAGTGCAGATTTCTTATCTGTACTGATGATAGATTTGACGTTCAAGAATGCCTTATTGAAATGGGTTTATTAAATGAATTGCTTTGATTTCAACTTTGCAAAGTGTCAATAATATTATTACGCGTCTAGACTGTGTTTAACTCGAAACAGAAATAACGTGAAAATAATATGTATTTATGTATAATCCCTTACAATCAATCTAGTTTAGGTTAACGACATTTTCGAGTATTTTTAGATAAACGAAATGTTATCAATGCTTTTACAAATTAATATTTATTGCGATATCTCTTTAAGATTTGTAAATGTCTGCGAAACCGAACTTTACGGTAAATAAAATTCATTTGCCATAAATTCTAGAAAGTAACTTACCACTTCTATTGAATCTAACTCTCCAACCAAGACCCTCGAAGATGAATTAATGAGAAATGAAATCGTCTCGGCAAATTCATTTTTTTTCATTCGTCAAGTTGTTCGAGGCCAATATGGCTGACTGATTATCACATTGCTATGTCACGATTCAATTTACGTTTTGAATAATAATTTGTTTATACTCTATCATAATAAATTGCAATCAATTCTATTGACAACAGACTGAATTTATGTCACAATATGTTTCGTTTTAACACTACACCTGCCATGAGCCTTAGTTATTTATTATACAAAAAATTGGTCCAAGTCCGTGTTCAACTCGGACATAATGTTCCTTAAGATTTTTATAAAATGATAAATTTGACATCTAATTTCAGAAAATCTATAAGATCTAGGACTTTTCATATCATTTTCCTGTAAACTGTATTTTTATAAAAATGATATTATAGCTTCAGTAATTGATTTGGAGTATCTTTGAACCGTCTTTATTGCTCTTAGAGATATTTTAAAATGTACACTAGTGCAAAATATGTGCGTTATCAAGATATCACTATACCAAATTTTGATGATTTTGTTTTTCTTTTCAAGTCTGAAATATCATAGTCCGACTGTTGCGCTCCTGACGTCTGTCAGTTACTCATGACTAGATATGGGCAAAAAGTTACACTATTATATTATTGCTTCAACCGACCCAAAAAAAGTAACATAAGTTTCAACACTTGTTTGTTTCGCTTCTAATTTCTGAACGTACCTAGTTTAAAGAAAAAAAATGCGAGAGTAATATTCAGAAATATTTAATGTAAAAATCAACAATAAAAATATCTTAAAAAATATTATTTTATAGTATAAGGACTGATAACGTTACACTTGCCCGTTATTTTTGCCATATCACTACAAAAATAAATAGTTCACATAATCTTGTAACAGCGCAGTATGTATTTAAAAACTATTGTTTTCTAGGAATAAATAATTTATTACATACACATACATACATATCTTCGCTGTATCCCTAACGGGGATTAATAAATAATTTATTAATAACAAAAAAGTACATACATAGGTTAATATTTACAAACTTAAAACTACAAATTATCTTAAATAATAGACTTCCTCAAAGTTGCCGCTTAGAAAGCTGTCATTGCTGAAGGTACCCAGCAGACTGGCAGCATTGCCTCTTTTCATTGTTTTCTTATTTATTTAACATTAAATTTAGCGCAAAATTATAACATTTATTGCCAGTGGACATAATAGTATAGTATCTAATGATAATTATTCCTTATTAGGCAAATAAATATATTTTATCGTAAATTCAACACCATTTCAAAGTAGCGTCGTCCGTTCGATCACGACCTGTCAGGAACTCATTCTTTCAGTGGCCGGTCTGTATATTCTTTAAATACCTATATTTTTTAAATGTTTTTCATTTTCGTTTAGCAAATTCATGGAGATGTCATCCTAAATTTTATTTTTTAAACTTTACATTTTTTTAAATTATATTGGGTCCTTACATATGAAATTAGCGTTTTGTCGTACTGAGCACTTTGATCTGAAATATCTCCTCTTTGGTTAAGAATTCCAAATTCAAATTTACAAATTCATTTAGCTGGTACATTTGAGTTTTGAAAACAGTCATTCATTTGTTTTTTTCCTCATTATTTTTTTCTTTAGCGTCGCTTATTACCGCACAATGGAAAACATGAAATATCGGTATATTTACAAGTACGAGTTCTACCGCGGCACCAGTGCTGCAGAAACAGGTCGAAGGATTAATGATGTGTACGGCGCTGGTGTCGCAAAAGAAAGCACGGTACGTTTTTGGTTTCAACGTTTTCGTTCTGGAAATTTCGACCTTCAGAACCAACCCCGTGGACGGCCGGAGATCAAAGTGGAAAATGAAGAATTAAAGGCTATTGTGAAAGAGGATCCATCACAAAGCACTTCAGAGATAGCTGCAGGCTTCGGGGTCCACTTGAAGCAAATCGGGAAAGTAAAAAAACTTGAACGATGGGTACCTCATGAATTGAGTTACTGCTGTGTTACTTTGCTCAACCGACACAATAACGAAGGGATTTTAAATCGAATCATTACTTGTGATGAAAAGTGGATACTGTACGATAATCGGAAGCGCTCGTCGCAATGGCTGAACCCTGGAGACCCAGCCAAATCCTGCCCTAAGCGAAAATTGACTCAGAAAAAGTTACTTGTGAGTGTTTGGTGGACTAGCGCCGGTGTCGTTCACTACAGCTTTCTAAAATCTGGCCAAACGATTACGGCAGATATCTATTGTCAGCAACTGCAAACCCTGAAGGAAGAACTAGCTGCTAAACAACCGAGATTGGTCAGTCGCTCTAGGTCACTGCTGCTTCACGACAAAGCAAGACCACACACTGCACAACAAACAACCACTAAGTTAGATGAGCTACAATTGGAATGTCTGCGACATCCACCGTACTCCCCGGACCTTGCTCCAACAGATTACCATTTTTTCCGGAATTTGGACAACTTCTTACAAGGAAAAAAATTCAACTCCGATGCGGCAGTCCAAACCGCCTTCAAAGAGTTTATTGATTCTCGCCCCCATGGTTTTTTTAGTAAAGGGATCAATGAACTACCTATGAGATGGCAAAAGTGCATAGATAACAACGGTGCATACTTTGATTCATTAAATATATTTTACAAAAAAAAAATTGACTTTATTTTCCTCCCGTACAAAACGCCAATTTCATATGTAAGGACCCAATATTTACAAGGTTTGGTGAGTAAAAAACTATACAAAGTGCCAGCTGTTATATCCCTACGCCAGTAATAGAAGTCGGGCTAGAGATAAGTACTGTAAGGACTTAAGCGATGATCTAACAACCATTCATTAAATATAGTTTCGCTTTGCCATTTATGAACCTAAATAATTACTGCAAAATGTAACTTCCAGTTATGATTTTCTTACGTCTTAATATTCTGTCCAAATCATACGTATGTATGTAATTCTGTTTAAAAGAAACTTCTCATTGATGTTGACGAAATTTTATTGTCAAATGTTTAGCAGGAAAACAATCGAAAATCATTACCAATCTGTTGATTAGCTGCTTTTTTATTTTTCGGGGCGACATTAAATACGGATTAATCGCCCCTCTCAGATCCCACAGGACGTTCGACGTGAGGGGGAATACTTAAAATTAATGACAGTAAAAAAATTAGCCCTCTGGCAGTAACAGTGTTAAGAACCAGAGTAAGTAGACCTTCGAAATTAAGAAAAGTTTGAACGATTTTGTAACAGACGTTGGAATTGTGGATCTCAACAGCAGCACCATCTACTACGCCCGACTATAACTAAAAACCATCTAGGTAACTCTATAAGTAAAACAAACTTTCTTCAAAATCGGGCAAGCCGTTTAGGAGGAGAAGAATTACGAACACGCATGCGCACTGGAATTTTACATAGTATATAGATTAGTCGTTATTACTTTAACAATTAAATATGGATCTCCATGAAATAATTAGTTTTTTTTTAATATTCGCAAATGTCGTAATTTAATTATAAGCTCCGTAATAAATTTTCGACAACTAACGTCAAATTTTATTCGCAGTCTTACATTTTTAAACACAAGGAAAATAAGGGGGTTATATATTTGGCGCCGTCATCTCTCTGTGTTAATGCTGCCGCAGTTCTTGATTGTAAGAACCAATTTGCTTATGGGTTTTTTGTTTGAATGACACATATTTTTAAAATTTTTAACTAGGTATATATGTTTTGTGGAAATTGATAAAAAAATTTTTGTGTCGCAATTTATAATTTTTAGCTGTTATATACAATGACAATATAATAACTCTCTGTTAGGGTTAATATAATAATAATAATAATATTAATATTAAATTATTATTATTATAGCCATAGCGTTAGCAGATGAAAATGTCAAAAGCACTCGTATACCGAGGCGAAAATGTGTGAGAAGAATGATGAGATTTGAGGAAGCGAAAGAGGTATGTAAAGACCGCGACTCCTGGCGCTCCGTCCTCTCTGACTACCCCGTTAGGGATACAGCGTGAAGATTTGTATGTATGTATTGTATGTATGTATTATTATTATTAATGACAATATAATAACTCTGTTAGGGTTCACTATGCTCTTGTAATCCATTCCCTTAAGCTACAAAGAAGATTAACGCGCCATCTAGTAGCTATCACTAGACTACGTTTGTATTCCAGAAGTAAAGGGATATTTGAATATTTCAATTTTTTTTTTATATTTGTTACCATAACCACGTGTCTCCATAAAATGGTTTCGACATCGACAAACAGCGACGAATTTGAATCGAGACAAATGAATCCACTTTCAAATTTCGAACGCCCTAGTCCCGAAGCGACTACATATTTATGCATTTTTTGTTAAACATTAATTCGCGAGATGGATTTTTGAGGGAATTTTTTACAGTTTTCTTTTAAATGGAAACTTTTTGGTAGGGATTAACTGCGTAATATTGGTTTTTCAAAGAATAAAACAAAAACGAATTCGTCTTGTAAACAGAGATTTCTATAGCATTTGTATAAAAATTTTTGGAGGGTTATAAAATACATACATGCATCTCTACGCTGTATCTCCAATGGGATAGCCAGAGAGGACGAATCGAAAAGCAACGCTATTCTTAAATATACATGTGCTTCTACGCGTTTTCAAATCTCATTATTTTCACCACACACGACATGTATGCGAGTGCCTTTGACAATTCCGTCAGCTAAATTTCTGACTATTTGATCTTCATAAGTCAGCCTTGGTCGTCCTTGGTTTCATATGCCGCTCACTTTAACTACGTAGATTTTCTTTGTCAACCATTCATCACTCATTCTTTCGATTTGCTCAAATCGTCTAAGTATCATTCACCTTTAGTCTTCGTTGGCTTCTGCTACCATATGCAAAGTGACAGAGTTACATTTTTTATATCACGGTTATGATAAAGAAGCAAGCTACCCACTTGATGGTTGGGACTGGATATTTACAATATAAAGGATAACAGAACACTTTAAATTGCAAATGGATTGGCAAATCGAAGAATGAAGATATTGTCCCTTGTACCAGAAGTTTTGCCTGTAATAATAATAATAATATACTCAGACATTTCACACAGCGCCGTCTAGTCCCAAAGTAAGCAGCACAGCGCTTCTGTTATGGGTACTAGACAACTGATATACTACTTATATAATTTTCTTTTGTAAATAAATACATATTATACGTAAACACACAGACTCGGGGCGGGAATCGAACCCGCAACTCCCATTTACTTTCCGACGCCCTTAGCCGTTGCGCCACGGAGGTCGTCGATGTAATGAAAGGTTCATGACAGTATTGTTGTATTTAAGAAAGGAATGCTTCGATGGTTCGAGTAAATAGAAAGAATGAGTGATGAATGATTGACGAAGAAAATTTGTATAGATAGAAAAGGCGAGTGGAGTGATAACAGAAGTCCAGAACTACGGTTTTATGAAGGTCAAATAGGCAGTGTTTGTCGACGGAAATGTCAAAAACGCTCGCATGTCGCAAGTGTGTGAGTAAAATAACAAGATTTGAGAAGGCGTAACAAGTAAGTTTCAGAATCACAATACTTTTTGCGTCAACATGTTTGTCTATCACATTAGAGATACAGCGTGGTTATATATGTATGTTTATAGATGTAACATTACAAATACTTCGAGTTGGTTTTGTTTATCTCCTCATAATTTCCAATTAATTGAGATTTAAAATTAATAATTTAAAAAGACAAATGTACATACATATCTTCACGCTGTATCCCTAACGGGGTAGTCAGAGAGGACGGAGAAGCGTCGCGGTCCTTACATACTTCTTTCGCTTCCTCAAATCTCATCAATCTCAAAGACAAATATATTTTGAATTAATAAGAACCATATTTAAACGATAATCTAATATATAAAAATCAATGTCTGTCTGTTCGTATTTTATGGGCTACCATACCGTTTATCCGAATGCGATGAAATTTGGTATGGAGATAAATTTAACCCCGAGAAAAGACATAATATGCTATTTAAAAAATAAAAAACGCAGACCAAGTCGCGGGGGTCAACTTGCAACTTGCAAACCATAAATTGCAATGCTCGTTACAGACTAAATCTTGCTTAAAAATCGGCCATCTTTGTCACGAAATCTGAGAGTATAATATCTCTGTCACCCCTAATTAAAACCTCCCGTTTTCCCATGTAATCAAACTCTTTCCAATTGCATACAGTGTTACACAGTGTACATACATAGTTATATTAATATTGTGGAGATCTTTGTTCGGTTATATTATGTGTTATAATTTAGTCTGATTTTACGTAATTGATCCTTAAACTGAACTTTAAATCCATTTATTAGTTTACGAACTATTGTTTTAAGATTGTATAAATGAGTTATTGTTTGATATAAACTTACGGTTAACAAAGAATTTAATTATTTTATTAATTTCATTTTTTATTGTGCAGATGCGTGTTTAACACACTCTGCTCTGCGTCGCTCAGCAGGAAAACTGGCAGTGTAATGACACGATCAGGGGGTGGATCCGGCATTTTATTTTTAATGTTTATTGCTTTTTACCAGATAAATGCTCTCCCGAGGGAGTGAGAGTGAACGAATCAATGTGGCTGCCATTGTCTTATAAGGATGACCCCTACCATTTGTCAATATTTTGTTTCTTAAAGACTGTAGAAATTTGTTGAATCTCGTGCTTCCTTTTTTATACGGTAGAATAATTTTTATATTATATTAGAATAATAATAATAATTATTATTATTATTATTGATTATCCATGTAGATTAAATACAGCGACCCCCACACTAGGCACACCCTGTGTCGTGAGGCGTAGTCTTCATAACTTACTGGAAGCTGTTATTGCTAACAAATTAATAGAATAATTTGAAAGGAGTTGTGTTTTTACTAAACTTATACTATATATATTAAACCTTTTTTGTAGATTGTAAGTGTCAATTGACATTGCTATAGTACATGCTGTAGCATTGGTCAGACACAGAAATAGTCAATTTTGGTGAATTAAGTCTGTAATGTCTGTTTTATTTACTCAAAGCTTTTTTTTAATAAAACAAACTTCGGTAACTGTCAAATTACATTACACAGGTATTTTAAAAAGTTATTTCTGTACTTGAGTTTTAATTAGTAAAGGATAGTTATTTTGTACTTTTCAGTATTTTCTTTTAAAGTCAGTTTAATTTTGTTCTTAAAACTTTTAACGAAAAACATTTTTGTGCTTAACGACAGAACTGAAATGAATCACCAGCCATATTTGTGTCAAAATGTCTACTGATAGTAGGGGTAACTTAGTCGTTTTTAGCGCAGATGTTTTCTATGTTAATTCTATTGTTTTTTTGTTAATTTTATGCTCTTTTTCATGCTCGATTTAGTCCGTTCGACCGTTCGTTACAGGATTAATGATAATGTGGTATGAGACGGAAATCTTTCCCCGCTTAATTTCTTTCCAGTTTTTTAGATCAAGATCTCTTTAATTAAGATAAAACGTAATTTGAAAAACAGAGCAACGTTTTTCGCTTGATTATTTAACCTAATTCAATATAAAATTTAATTCAATGAAAACATTTCTTTGAACTGTGTTTATACGCTTTATTTCATAATGGAGGAGAAAAGATTTTTACAGATAAAATTCTTTTTAATATTGTCACGCTCATGGCATATCTAATTCTAAGTAGGTAAGGATACTTGGACCAGCATTACAATGGACGAAGCATTTGCTCTAAAAGCGTGTCCTTAAAACGTCCTTTTTTGTTGGCTTTCAAGATTTTTACTAATGTGCGTAATCAGGAAAAGTCACGATACAACGAAACTTAGGTGAACATAAGATATTTTTATGTTTGTAAATACTACTACTCGGAACTTAAGATTTACGAATATTTCGCAAATAATTATTTCATGACTGACTCATAAGCTGATACGATATATACCGACAGTGCGACGTTGTAATACTTACTATAAGCTAACTGTTTTACGCGTGGTTACGCTCAACGAGACAGAAAGAGAAAGGAAAATTCGTTTGACACATTGTGGTAAGAGTGGCAACTTATTATGACTCCGTCCATTATATTTCTCGGTCCAAGGAAGGAAACCAAAACGAAATAAAATCAAATATGGATGTCACTTCGCAGTGTATATTTGGCACAGATTTATCACTTATAGATATCGTCTTTAACTGAAAGAAACTTATGTCGTAAGCCCGTAACAGAAAGAATGGGAATAGACATGTTTCGTCTCTATGAATATACTCAATGTTTTAAGAATATTAATCTATTGCTTTGAATAACTTATGAACAAAACAAATCCTTATTCGTTAGTGCTTTTAAGGTTTTTAATTATTTTTGAACTTTACATGTGAAAAATTAATATAAAACTTTTTGGAAATATATGTGAGGCTCTTTTGAGCATGTTGGTAGAATGCAGTATTTGAGGCTGCAAAGGCCAGTTGAAAAACATAGGCTGTCAAATCGAGAAAGATTATAGTTGCCATATCAACCCAATATCTATCAGTAGTAAATTTATGATATTTGGGATTACAGACCGCGAATCAAAACCAAGAAGTAACGGGTTGTTAGTCCATAGCATATAATATATTATATAAATTCAAATACATTCAAATATACGATCCTAGACGGGACAAAGCAAACAAAATTCGTAATCTTCTACTTGTTACCACTAAGTAATAACTCACTCGGTCTAGTGTGAAATGTCCACATGACAGGTCGCATTCGTGTCTTAAATCTTTGACTAAAAGCAAAGACATTCCTTTTAAAAGCAAAGACGTTTAATGTAATGATGAAGTTCCTCAGGAAGTTACGGACGGAAAACAAATTTAAATTTGTTATAAAACGCACATTGATTAGACAATCTTCTATTCATAACTTCGCACTTCGCACTCTCAACATTATTAACGCTGAGACCGACATATTCAGCTGTACACTGAGTGAATTCACAAGGATTGCTTTAATGGTCATATTATGTTATAAATTGAAATCGTAGAAATGTAAATACTCAGTTGATATTACTGTATTGGGATAAAACCTGTAAAAGTAATGTGAGTAGAAATAAATAAATAATAAAATAAAATTGTGTGTTTGTTCGTATTTTATGGGCTGCTATACTGTTCATCCGATTGCTATGAAATTTGGTATGGTATTGAATCCTGAAAAAAGACATAGGCTATTTTAAAAATAAAAAACGCGGACGAAGTCGTGGGCATTAGCTAATTATACTATAAAATAAACGATTTCGTTGAAAACATAACAAGTCTGGAAATAACCTTACTACCAATACCAAATACCAAAGACTACCAATTTAAATGGAAAAAACGGAGAAAACGAATTTTTCCAGAATTGAGACCTAGCTAGATCGATTTATTGCCTCCGTAAACCCCCTCATTGTAAATTTCTTTGAAATCGTTAGAGCCGTTTTCGAGAACGTGATTACAAATATACAAATATCACTCGTATTGTAGTATAACAATATAATGTACATAACATAATATATAATGTACGTACCATATTTTTTTTTCCGCCTTAACTTCAAATTGTTCAACGCGTTTTACTCCTCGACGAGGAGTCCTCAGGAAACTACAGAGATCACATCGGTCCTCTTCCAGGGATAAAATAGCAAAAAGGAAACATACGTTTTAAGGCCACGCACTGGAAATTTTGACGTCCGTTATTTGAATTTTTCTAAGTGACTACAAAACGTATGACAATGATATTTGGTATCCTGATTCTTTATTTCATTGACTTCATTTTGACAGTTGCAATACACGGTTGGTTAACTTTTGTAACACAAAAAAAAATATCAAAAAATCCTCTTTTAAAATAGAAATTTACATTTTTTGGATTAACGGGACCGATTTATATTTCTAAATTTTCTGTATAATTTACTTTAAACATATTCCTCAAAATGACTGTTGGGTTTTTAAAATTTATTAAAGTTTTTACAATAAACGAAAATAACTGTTTTTCATATTTTTCGTAAGTCAACGCGCGCACGTTTGCATAGAACAGAAGGTCTATTTTAGAATAAATTATTGTTTAGCAATTCGTCGCCTTAAGATGTACCTTTTTATCTGCACGTCTGAACTAACCCATCATCTTCATACTTAATGAAACTTTGCACATAGACGCAAATCGCTAACCAAGAACTAAAAACGATAAACAAAAAATTAAATAACAGGTATTTTGTTTTAAATTTTTTAAATTGATGTTTATTTACTAAATTAATCTTTAATTTGCCCAAAATGATACGAAAAGTCAATTAAATTATGTGTATATCTTTATAGAATGATGAGATTCGAGGAGGCGAAAAAAGTATGTAAGGACTCCGCCCTCTCTAACTACCCCGTTAGGGATACAGCATGAAGATATTTATGTATATCTTTATAGCAAGTACACACAGTGTCGATTTATCTATTTTGAATTTGGTGCTCTCGCGGATCTACTGTAAGAAGTTACTTTTAGAAATAAGCTGTATCATTTACTCATCCCTTCTGTATGCACCTTTCTCTAGTAACGTTTGTGTGTGCAATAAATATAGTCAAATAAATAAAAATAAAATAAATGCGTATTTAACTCACTTTTGGCTGTCTTATATTCTATTGGTCATACATTCCATCTGAATTTTTCATTCCATTTATTCAAAAGGTACGTAATATTTACTTTTTTCTTAAAGATGTCTTAATTAAATGACTAACAATTGTCTAAATTAATGACATTATTATATTGGCAGAAATATTATCTCCTACAAGACACACATGTCCCCATAAAACGAACATCGATGGTGAAAAAATCTTATTCGCAACGTGTGTTACAGAGATAGCAGAAGCAATAACAACACGTACGAGACAACCGAATATTGTGTCCTGAGTTAGAGACAAACTGGAAGAGACGTGAGCGTAGAATGTCATAGTATTCCTGGTTATATTTTACATAACACAATACTTTGTTTGAACTGCCTATATAATACATCTGTAACATTCAGTACGTTTGTCTCCTCATTACTCATTACATACACCAAACACAAAAGATACTTTGGCATAAACTAGGGCCAGCGAAATGGGCCATTACTACTTGTTAGTTTATAAACTAAATACTGAAGTGAAGTAGAACCTTAGTGTGTTACTCTCGCTGACAGAATAAGCGACGGAGAAATACGCAGTATGATAGGGTTGGTCGACACTGTTATAGTAAAAATGAAGAAATAAATGCTTAGATAGTTTGAACACATAAAAAGCATGAGCGATGAAAAATTTACGAAGAAAACTTACAGAGCAAAAGTGAATGGCAGCAGAAGCCAAGGAAGGCCGAGACTGACTTATGAAGATCAAATAATCAGAGTGTTAACTAACCGAAAAGTCAAAAGCACTCGCAAAATTTCAAATGCACTCGCAAATTACCTGGCCGAAAGTGTGTAAAAAAATTATGAGATTCGGTTTGAAAGAAGTATGTACAGACCGTAATACTTGGCGCTCTGTCCTCTCTCGCTACCCCGTTAGGAATACAGCGTAAGGATATGTAATTAACCATATTTTTTATCTTATTTATTTCTTTTATTTTTCTAAATTTTTTTATCATTCCACGCTTTCTTACTACCTACCCCTTTAGGAATACGTATGTTTCTATATTAAGGATATGTGTGTATTTGTGCGTGTGTGTGTGCTGCGAATGTATATTTTATATAAACACCTCATTGTGCAAACTTATTTCTGTTATCGTTTCATAATACTTCTAGAAACACAATGTCACTTCTAGAAACTTTCTCAATCACCAGCAATCCCAATACAAGTAATAACAACCGCATGCTACATAAACTCTATTCAAGTCCGTTGACACAAAGGAATCTCGGCCCCACTCCCTAGGGAAGGCTGCTTATAAAGTTCAGTATTGTCTATCACTACCAGTAATTGTAATAAGATAATAAGGTATTCCAATAGTGTAAGTGTTAGCTAATGATATAGAGAGAGTCACTTTAGGAACCTTTTCCATTTTCCGATTATCATGGAGTTTGGATAATACTCTTTGAAAAAGCCTAATTTTTTTAACGCAATTCTTGTGCAATTAACTGGGGTATTGAACTACAAATAAATGAAACTGAAGAATCAGTTTCTAACTTCTAATAGAAATTTATCTTATGGTTATTTGGATGTTATCGAAATCAAATACGCGTTTTCTAAATTTTTGTTTCTGTTTGTATGTTTTGCCCGGATAGTCCTCGAAACGGCTGTACCGATTTTGATAGGATTTTTATTGGAAGGAAAATGATTTTTAGAGACCATTTTAGACTATTTTTAATCGTGGAAAATTACCAAATTTAAAGCAAGTGAAATATAATAAAAATCATGCCATTTTAAAATTCGGGGTGTGGAGAGAAGGCATAGATACAGGATTTTTTTTACGGGTAAGTACTTTTTTAAATATTTCTCCAAAAATTTATGAAATTTTAATTCATTATTCCTATTACAATGATATTTGAATACTAAGCTCTTTCTCCGCATTAAAAAGCTATGGAACAAACCTTGAATGTTATTGGCAAGTAAAGTCATTTTTTTGATGAGAAAAAGAGCGGGAAATTGTACTATCGGATATACTTCCGGCACGAGTTCAAATATTATTTTATTAATACTTCTGATTTCAATCATACCTATTACGATTTGAAATTTAAAAAAAATATAAATTTATCTGCGGTTGCAAATTTGAAAAATTGTTAATTTTAACACACTTATTTATTTATCTATATTATTAACAACCGCAGATGCCATTGGCAGGATGACAATCAGGTATTTCCAATTGCAATAAATTACATACGAAATTCGACAAACTATAAACTTTCTCCTTTTTCGTCCTCAAAATATATTAATAATAATAAATAATAATGCGCCAGACAATAGACACCAATCATCTGATCTCAAACTAGGATATTCCCTGTGCTATGACAACCAGACGACGATTACTGGAGGCGTCTTCCAGTACATCCAGACTCGAAACAATCTAGAGAAGTTCATTTTCTAAATTGACCCGACCGGGAATCGAACCCGGAACCTTCCACGCTTGGGTTAACGCCTAAACCACTGCGCCATCTACGTCGTCAATATTATACGAACTATTATATATTTCATTACGAATTTTATTTTTTCAAGTTAATATATTTTTAACAGTCATAACATTTTGTTGAAGTAGCACAATATTTTAAATATTAGTAATAAATATAATTTTGTCATTATTTGTACAAACATTAAAAGCTTTTAAATACATACCTATAATTTGAGGAAGCGAAAGAAGTACGTAAGAACCGCGACGCTAGGCGCTCTGTCCTCTCTGACTGGCCCGTTAGGATTACGGCGTGAAGATATGTACGTATATATGTACCTATAATTTTGTTACCTCTTGACGCTCTATTCACCTTGAAAGAGAAATGCCGTGAAAATGTGTGTACAAGGTTATTTCAAAAATATGGGTAAATACGGAAGGGTATAAAAGTACCCATGACAACTGAAAACTTGAGTTCTACAAGTTCGCCAAAAGTCAATAGTTCTAGTGTAAATCATCAAAGCAATTAAAAATAAAGGTGAGGCAACCCTAATATCTGCGTTTTCACGTTGCTAGCAAACATTTGGAATATGGGGCAAATGATAGGGTTGTAAATTTTTTTTTCATTTAAACGAATGTTTTTTTGTATTTAAAACAAAATAAATGTATCTCGTAATTATTACATCTGCAATATAACAGTCAACAGTAACACGTTGAGACCCCGGCGGAATTATACCCTCTTTCACAATAACCTTGTATATATCTTCTTTGTAATGGATACATTCGTAATTTTCCAGTTAGCAACAAATAAACAAACGTATACTTTCAGCTTTTCTGTGCCACTCTCGTCCATATCTGCGGCGTGACGCCCCATTATCGGTCCTCGGCATACTCCCCTCGGGTTCTGTACAATATTTTCCAATAACACCATGTAATCGACTCGCCGATCATTACTGTCTTCCTCGAACATAAATTAATACAACTTTCGTTAGTTTTGCCCCCATTTTATGGCGAAGATGTTAGGGAGATCTCAATAAAGGTACGTGGTATATATATTAATATCTCTTGTTTGTTTGTTTGGTTCTATTCAGTTGTTTCTTGCTAACGTTTAGGAAGTTTACAATGAACTGTATTATATTTTTTTTTCCTGGCAAGTAAGAGAGGTAGGCCTATGAACACCACTGTGAAGAATTAAATGAAATATGTTAATAAACCACGTTTTTAATATTGACTATTTAAAATATAATATATCCTCCTAGCCTAGAATTTTTAATAGTTATGAAAATACTTGTAAGATTTGAAACGATAAAGTTGGATGCAAGCAATAGATAAGAAGTAAGTAGTATAGAGAGTAGTTGTCGTTGAAAAAACATCCTCAAACCAAGAATCAAAATGGCCGGAGTTTTTTAATAGCGTGTCCGTTTTTTGTTGGCCTAGTTTCTAGACTTTCACTAAAGCGCGTGACTAGACAAGGGTAATAGTACAACGATACATACACGACTGAACATGACCTGTTTTTATTTACGTGAATGTAATATGTCAAAACCTAAAATTTACGAATATTTTGCAAAAAAAATATTTCAATACTGAAATATTCTTGTACGTGAAGTCTAAAAGGCTAAAAATAGAAACAAACAAAAAAATAGACAAGCAAATGAATTAATATAGCATTGTCATTCAGACACTCGTTCAAAGTTTTCGCATATTCAATTAAAATCGTATATTTTCAGTGTTTGGAGGTGGAGGTGGGAGGGGGTTGTTTTAGCGCACCATTCGTATAGAGAAAATCCCTCTTTGGATTCTGCACTAGAGATCTGTTAATGTGTATAGGAGGATTAGTGTTTGGTTCTTATGAAAGGCGAGAACGCACTGGTGAAATAAAAATAACGAAAAAGAATCGTTTTTTTTATTTCAATTTAAACTTCGAAACACTGTTTTTGTGTTTCATTTGAGTATTTGAAAAGTGCAACACTTATATATATCATACATGGATACATCAATGTCCTTCCGTCCGTCTCAGTCAAATATCTCAAACTATTTCACATAAACAGCTGTAGTTGAAACTGTATAGTGAGTATTGCTCAATTGCAGACATATACTCGAAGATTGTTATTTCGCTGTTAGGATTTTGGAAGATTTAAGAGAGAAAAAATTACGTACATCGTGTGCGGTATAAAATTAAAGTTCTTTATACCACGAATTCGAAAATATATAACTTAATACTTTAAGTTTCTATTCATTTAACACTTTTTCTTCGAAAAAAACCACTAAAAACCGTTGTGCGCCTATTTTAACTCCGAAAATGTTGTTCAAAAAATCTGAAAAATATCATAATCATTTACAAAAAGGTGTACATTTAAGGAAAATATAAGGATTAACCTAAGACACTTTTCGGATAAAAAAAAATTCTTGACTAACTTGACTTGACTTGACTTGACGTTTTTTAAAATACTTTGGTATTACAACTTTTTATAGCAATGCATTTAAAAGATCTTTAATATTTAAAGAAATAACAATAAAATGCAGTTTATCGCTATTAAAAATATAATCCACTGTAATAAATTGTTACCACTTCATTAAAATATGTCTACTACCTTGAAAAAATATAATGACGCATAAAATAGCTGTGAGCTACAAAAAAAATTAAATTAATTATTCGAACTATTTCTTGTGTACACTGTCCTTTATATCTTTATACGTCCTGACCATACTCGAGAGTATTTTTCGTCTGGAGCTTATGGCTTTTAGATTATTCGTTGCGCTAGAAATACGTCCATTTACCAAAAAATTTCGTATGTGTATAATGAAACTATTATTAATTTTTCAGTATTACGGATGAGAATGTCAAATAATTCTCGTTTCTTGATGGAAATTGTTTTGCACGATGTCCTTAATAGGTAAACAGATTGGGTCCCGTTATTTGGTACTTTTCTCCAACGGATTCTTCTCCTCGAGGAGAACGATGACGATTGAGGAATCGAAAAGGACCTAAGGTGTTGGTGCTCAATGATTGATACTCAATCTATTTATTCCAATAAGAACAAAGTGGGATTCTACGTATGTAGTATGTACGTATGTATTTGCACATATGAATAAAAAAAAAAATGTTTTCACTTACCTTATTGAGTAGAATGTTTTTAGAGAGAGATCTTACGTAGCAAAAATGCAACAAACATATTTTTGAATCTTTTTGTCATAAACACTCAATTACAGTTTCCATCTAATTTCTAATTTATTAATACAAGAAATAAAAAAAAAAATACTAAATATAGTCTTTATTTAGAAATAAAAAAAAAATACTAAATATAGTCTTTATTTAATACATTAAATGAATATAATAACGAACATTATTTTTGCCAAAGAAGCCAAAAGAGATCGAGGCTGATTTATAAAGAGCTAACAACCGGAGTGTTAGCTGGAGAAAATATTAGTAGTACTCTTCGAAATTGTTTAAGGAAAATGATGCCATTAGAGGTGACGAAAGCAGTATGTAAGGACAGCAATACTTAACGCCAGAGAACAGTCTACTCCATCAGGAATAAAGTGTGAGGATATGTATATATACACAACAATATTGATGTTTACTTTAGTTATCGGCAAGAAAGAAACCACAAATAAAATGTGTCGTGGATAACCATAAGCAACATTATCACAGAAATACATGTAACCAAACGTAATCTAATTTATCGCGAGGGGATGTCCAGCCGGAATGGGATTCGATGAGCAAAGTAGCACTTAACGCTTTTGATGTCCACCCAAGCCTCCCTTTTATTTGGGATAAGGCTACGATTACACTAACAATGAATAGAGTTTACGATTAGCGATTTCGTTGCACTACCCAATAAACTTTAAAAATCAAATCTATTTAAAATAACAAAACAGTAACCTAGATTCTTTATTGAAGATATTTATAAAAAAATGGTTAGATTTTATTTTAGTTTCATAGTATATAACACACGTAGTTGTAAAATATTAGTTTCAGTCTCGACTTTTATTTTCATTGTTCAAAAACTGTTGAACAATTGCAATATTGATTACAGTGTTTAAGAGACTAAATTCTAGTTACTTAAATTAGCTACATCGATCGTTACCTTTATTATGAGAGAGGGTAAAGCCATTAAACTCTGAAATTAAAAATAGATCGAAAAAAAAATACTAAACACATTATTTTAAATTCACATAATTAATAACAAAAAAAAACAAATATTGCTATTATTTTTGTTATTGTAATATTGTAGTAATAGCAATCTGTCAATAATTTATAAAAAACTCCAAAAACAGGTTATTCGGTCCGCTTATCGCTTCAGTTCTGTTAATACGTCTCCTCCTAAATACCACGTGTGGCTGTCTCGAATTTTCTTTCTTTGATTATAAGTCAACCATTAGACTTACTTTTCCGCTAATATATGATTTAGAGGGTTGTAATACTGTTAAAGATATGTGGCGTATCCCCTATTATAACTAGCATTTATGGTATCTGCAGATGTAACGTATAGCAATGGTTTTCTTCGTTCGCTTATTCGTTTATTTGATAACAAATTTTTGGCTTGATTACAAAAATAATCTCCAATATCTCACTAAGATTTGTATTTTCAAAATCGATGGTTCTTATTGTAAAAATAGCGTAAGGTATAATCACAGATATGTCGATATAACTTATTATACAACTGGAAACTCACGTCCGATTCAATTAAAATAATATTCTATTAAAAATCATGCTGGCCTTATTGATTATAATGATGCCAACAAGAAATTATTTCTAAAACAAAAAACCTATCTGCATGTCACATTTTTTGTTAGTTATATACATTTGAAATTGACTATTCATTACTACTTTCCTTTTCTTAGGCGCCATATTTAAATTTTATATCCTATGTCACTCTCATAATTAAGACGAATCTAATGACACCTCATATGTTAAATAAAATCCTTCAAGTCGTTTAGACAACAGAGCATGCCAAAGAAAAGTCTGAATGGAAGAGCCATGCTGCACTGCAGCACGAATTGGGCCGGCTCGTTCGGTGAAATACCACCCCACCCACACACAGAATATCGGCGTGAAATAACAGCATCTATTGCTGTTGTGTTTCGTTCGGTGAGTGAGAGTGCCGGTGGCCCATCACCCCCTCCCCCTCCTTTCCATATTTCCCTAATGTCGACAATGCACCCGCGACTCAAAAAAACATACATACGAGTACATACCTACACTCGAAAAACATACACCTCCTTCGCAGTCAGGTAAAAAAGGACAGCATGATCTGTAATAAGGCACAAAGTAGTGGACTTTCTTGGATAGTCTTACAAACAGTGTAATTTCCATTGAATGAAAAAAGAAACATGTAAAGATTAATCAAGGCAATTTAACACCTTACTATTATACAGTAATTCAGTACTGTATAAAAAAGCTGTAGTTATTACCTTTGGTCATCATCATTACATTGTTTGGTTATTCTAATCAAAGATTACATTAATAAATGAAGCGAAAATTAGGATCTCTTTTTTGACAATATTGCGCGCACGGAGGAGTGTGAGATTTGGCATAGTTAAAGTTTATATGGAGCAGGAGCGCAGAAAGATAAATTTTTTATGTAATGTATGTTACGAATACATTAAATTAAATAAAACACGTGTTTACGTTCATACTGCTAATGTCAAGAAACTGTCAATGTGAAACTCGCGGTCGTTTTTTTTTCTTTCATGACATGGCGCAGATGTTAGCGCATTTGCCAATGTCACGTATTAATAAGTAGAATCACAGACTTTTTTAAACTATAGTAGAATCGACACGAAGCACGTTCGAAGTAAATCCGTTTTTTCTTCTTATCGTTAAACTCCTCCAGTAAAATGATAGTAGGCTTTACTGAAGTTATATGGGACTTCTTGAAAGAGCGCGAGAACTTCAGCTACACATGTTTATTTAGACCTTTTCAATTTTTTTCACTTATACAGATCTTTACCACACAATGTACTATCACTTTTGTACTTTAAAACTTCCAAAAATTAAAAAAATATAAAATCTGAATAAAATTTTCAACCTCACTTCTCCAGGAGTTCCCACCAAAAATCCTCATTATAATTTGTGATCATGTACATGTAAATGACATATAACCTCCTTGGATCAAACAGTCGCACAGAGGAGACATTGTCGCTAAAAAGTTTGTATTATAAATTTACATTTATATTTATGGTCGAATTTCGACCACCGAGCGACCTCCAGTTGCTATGGTCGATTGGTCGTCTATTGTAAAAGTCAAATAACAATCTCAGTGTCTCAGGTTTTTCGATTGTTTGTTTTTCTATAACCATAAATGTCTGTACATTATATAAAATCTATTGCCAGGAAGAGGTTTCAAGTTACAATTAAAAAGTGGCCAAGAGAGTCACAAATGAAAATAAATTGATGCGTATTTACGTTATATTATTTATTTTTGCAGTATTGTAATAATATTGTGTATAGTATTGTAATATTATGTGTTGCAAGATTAGCAGTAAGGGAAGGCTATACAGCATAAGTTTGTCTTTAAACACAGGCTTTGGTGCAATAAAGTATGAATAAAAGGTAATAAGAACTCCATAGCAATAAGTACAGTACAAGAAAAAGTTAATTTAGAAGACAGGTGGAAAGATGTAGGAATGTATCTTCTGTGACTTATAAACAATAGACACAAACTTACAGGGAAACAAGACGAAACCATAATGATTTCATTTATTTAGTAGGTATGTATTTAATTATGAAAGACTGACGAAGAAAATCTACAGAGCGAAAGTTAGTGGTAAAAGAAGCCAAGGAAGACCAAGACTGACTTATGAAGATCAAATAGCTGATCAATAGCCTAAGTAGGCCAAAATGTGTGAGGAGAATGATGAGATTTGAGGAAGCGAAAGAAGTATGTAAGGACCGCGACGCTTGGCGCTCCGTCCTCTCTGACTACCCCGTTGGGGTTACGGCGTGAAGATATGCATGTATGTATGTATTTAATTATATAACGTACTCGTAAGTGTACACAGTGTCTATCTTTCTTCCATTGAACTGTCACTCTCGTGGATCTGCTGGAAGTAATTTCTATAGGAAATAATCTGTACCCTTTGCTCAAATTCTTTGTGTAACGATTTTATGTGTAATCTTTTGTGTATGTTATGTGTACAATATATGTTTAAATAAATAAATGATTTTATTTTAAACAATTTGGCCATAGAACACCAAAAACTAAAAGTCTAATTGTATCGAAATTAATTCGCCAAATAGAAATCAACAACAAACAGAGCTAACGAGAGCTGCCTGACCCCAATCAGAACAAGCATTCCAGTCGATCAGGAGTCAGGGCTGAGCTCAGCGAAATTGCTTCGGCGTCAAGACAGTTCAGAAATCGATGCTGTATTTAATTAAATTCAAATCAAATTATCCACCAAGACGACCGTCTTCGGCTTCTGATTTTTGGAATATTTACATAGAGCTGTTATTTCGTGATTTAATTTTTATGACAGAATTATAAAAACTTTAATCATCTTATTTAAAACTGTGATGTAGTGAAGTGAATTACATCCAAATCTAACTTATAAAAAACTAGTAAAACACGAGGTCGACTCTTGTAGGGGTATATTTTTGGAGGTTTATAAAGTCTTGATATAAGTTTTGTTATATTTTTTAGTAAATTCTTAGACTAGGCTTTATACTTCCTGAAATTTTTAAAATTATGGATGTAATGGCTGCAGCGATAATTTGTTCCTCATTAGTTTCTTCTATGACTATTATTTGGGTATATTATATGGGTTAACAAGATCTATCACTTGTACGTTAGTACGTCACGAGCTTCTAAGAAAATTCAACTACAAGTAGACAAACGGCCAGACATATAAGTGAACTTACAAATGTCTATCTCTACTTTGAAAATAAAAATTCAACTAAAAACTCACCACTAACTACTAACTATACCTCTAACTTAACTATTAACTAACTATTGACTAGGTAATTGCTCGAAAACGACTAACTCACTGATAACTAAACTACTACTACTAACTCAAAAACTATTTCATGGTGCCATTTGTCACATACATAAAATTCACGGTTAAGTAAGCCAATTAGATTTTAAAACCGCTATTACCAATTTTGCCAGTTTTTCTCTCCACATCGATATAAATGGAATTCTTTTTTACAAAGTTTAAAAGCAATACACTGAAAGACAAAATATTTTTTTTCATTCATTCGTTCATTCGTTTATTCATTCACACGCTGACATGAGTACGTATTATAGATACTTATATTTAACATGGGAGGGTATTATCATCTCTTACGATATTCCCTGTCGGTTTCGGGCAATCGAGTGGGGGCTTCAATCACATAGCCTGACACCTACCACTGACTTTTGCATGTTCGATTTACAATTCGATACGCACCGTCAGGAACCGGATTTAGGATTTTCATTATACTGGAATGTAAAATAATTTCGTTAATATAATTGAATAAGAAATTGTGTATTAAAATTGTCTTGCTGAACACAATTTCTTTAGCTTGAATTATTAAAAAATTTGGCCAAGTGCAAGTCGGACTTACGCGCTGAGGGTTCCGTACCCCCATACAATGTATTAGTGTTATGTATTTACCAAAAATATAAGGCAGATTCAATAACAAACTTAACTTTGCAGTTGAAAGGCACATTCTCCCGTACTCTCTAACTGCAAATGTAAGTTTGTAATGACAAAACGGTGTGACATAAATATAAATTCGCAAATTTTGGCTTTTTCTCGTGTTATATCTAAGCGAGACCTTGCTCCTTGTCAAATGCGATAAGTACCTTATGGATTTTTGTTTCGGTATACAAATGGAAAATCTTTGTTTGCATAGACCTCAGTGTTTGATATTTTCGATTTTTCATTTTGAGGTTCAGAATCTTTAAAAACCATAAAAGCAAGGTGTATTTGCTTTCTTACTGTCAACATTATGCCAACCTCCAAGTACAAAACAGAGTTCGTCGTTAAACATTTTTCGAATAGTGTAACAAATTGGAATCCTGTAAGCTTTCTCCAATTTCCTATAATATTATTCTTTTCACGATTTTTTTAAAATTTGTCTGAGTGTATTCTTGACAGCAGATTTGAACATAATATTTTCAAAAAGTTGTTAATAAAATTGGACAAAGTATATAGTCTTATATATTTTTGGGTTCGTAACTTGATAATCTTTCATTTGGTATCTCAAACGATAATTACGATAGGTCACCGACAGTTAAATCAAATCTGTACTCAATTTTTAAAGTTCACAGCAGTATTTGAACCATTAGTTAATGCAATTGTTCTTTTCTATTCTTTACTTCGAATAATCTGTAGGAAAAACTACTCTGATAGACAAACAGACACAGAGATGAAGAGATGATTCCACAAGTGTTACATTTATCTAATTCCAATTCATGATATCATACAAACTAGGAATTCTTGTGTTCTCAACTTCAATTATACTTAATATTATTAAAGTTTAATTTAATGTCAAGATGCATTAAATGCAAATTTCGTTTAAAATAACATCTTTTATTCAATAATGCGAATAACTTCGTAACTCACAGAAGGCGTCTACACTGCTCCGATTTACTATTAAATTAGTGAAGTGAATGATATTCGAAAAATAATATGCACGACTCGCATTCGTGAACATTGAATTATAATATAGTGATGTCGTACATTCTAATTCAATTTTCGAGAACTTATTTAAAAAAATAATAAACACATGGACATTATAATACCAAGTATTAAAGTGTTGATTCGTCGACATTCTATATCCTTTTAAACAATTTTATCGTAACGAGCTAGGTCCAACATTTCTAAAAGAAGCAATGAGAGCTGTTTCTAGGTTCAATAGTAGTAACAAATCACGCCTATTAAATGTTTAGTTGTTTAATATTACGAAACATAATATAAAATCATTTCACGTGAAAGCTATATATATAAATATAATTGAAGTACCTGTCTCTGATTTCGAATCACAAACACGAACAAAAACCAAACGCGCTTTTTTAAATGTTTGTCTATCTGTATGTCTGTTTGCTTGTACGGGCGAATCTCCAAAACAGCTGAACAGATTTTGACAAGAATTTCATTAGCAGGTAGAGCACTTTTCGGAGAGTAATCCAGGCTACTTTTCATATCACATGTATAAAAATTTTACATCATGTTTTTATGTATAAAGTTAATGCGAGTAAAACCGCTATAATTTTTCTGCAGCAACATATAACAGAATTACCAAGAAAACAGAAACTAATTTGTTCAAAACCAAAGTGAATCTATTTCAACAATTTTTATTACTTACGTGCGTAAGTATATATTTTTAATTATTTCATTAATACTTTCGTACACAAAATTAAACCGTAATAAAGTACCGGAACGACGATGTACACTGAGTTGTATCAGCACGCTTTATCGGGTGTCCACAAATTTCCTATGCAAATGCAAATAATGGAATAATTAAAACCGAGTTCATAAAAAAAAGTTTCATTTTAACTCTTTCTTATTTATAAATATTGATTTTTTAATTGAGGCGTATGATATTTTTGGTTAATTCTGCAACACTGTGTATTGCAGATATAATTTAAGTTGTCGCGTTTTTCAGACTTTCACTTTTTTTAGATGTAAGAATTTTACTTTTTTTGTTGTGTGATTTCCATAAAATACTTGTATTTTATGGAAAGTTGCTTGTATTTTATGGAAAGGTTTGTGCTTAATTTGGGTCTGGGACTTAGTTGTAATTAAAGGGACTGGGACTTAGCTGCAATTGATGTATTTCCCTGCAGAAGTATCAACTATTCGCATTCGCAAACTATTATGTACATCTAAAAGCTGATCGCTTCACTAGCGTTAACATAACAAGTTTGAAATATCCCGAACTTCCTCGAAGACCGACCAAGTTATTATAAAGTCGTGTATATGCAAGTCTTTGACGTAAGGTACCTATTGAATTTTCCGTACATACTTCGGTGTAAAATTAATTGAGCTAAAGCCGGCATTACTTTCAAAGAAAAACGAAGCACTGTTCAATTTTGAGTTTTATTTCTTAACGTTAAAATGCAATTCAGAGTGGTTAATTTGCGATTTTTGATAGTTAAATGCAATATTAGAACTTTTATGAAAAGTTTTATTATTTTGATATGCTTACTTATTTTTTACTTTTCTACTAAAAGGATACTACGCAGTGCCATGAATTGAGAGAAATTGAGAAATCTAACGAAAGCCGCAACTAACCTATCAGACGGTACATGACCACGAACATTCCGCCAGGAATATGCAACTAAGAAGACTAAAATAGAAACGGAAAGCTCGTAAGGTCACTCATACGCTACACTTAATTTTCTAAGAACCTATAAGTGACGCATTGATATATAATAGTTTAATCTAAAATAGACCTGCTCTATGCAGACATGCGCGCTAGTTTACGAAAAATACGAAAAAGCAGTTATTTTCGTTTATTTTTAAAAACTATAATTACTTTTTAAATGTCCGACTGTCATTTTGAAGAATATCTTAAGATTAAACTATACAGAAACTTTAGAAACATAAACCGATCATGTTACTCTGAAAAATGTAAATCTCTGTTTTAAAGAGGTTTCTTTGGTATTTTCTCTTGTGCTACAAAAGTTAACCAATCGTGTATCGCAACTGTCAAAATAAAATCAATAAAATGAAGAATCAGGTTACCAAATATCGCTTTCATACGTTTTGTAGTCACTTAGAAAAATTGAGATTTCTGCCGTCAAAATTTCCAATGCGTCGCCATAAGACGAGCTGTTAAGTAATGATCGCCCACACATTCCCCCGTTATATTCTCCAATAATAATAAACAGTAAATTGCATTAGATAACATTTTTGAAAATTCATAGAACAATTAAAAACGGCCATATCGGGTATTCGAACTAGACTTGACATTCCCGTCTTATATTCAAACCTGATCTAGAATTTTAACAATTTCATGGCCCGTAAATCTTTGCCGACAGTTTAATAATTGATTGATTGACATAGATCTTCAGAAATTAAGCTTAAAAGTTCACCTAATAAGTATCGTATGAAACCATAGTAGATACTTAGGAAATAACAAATAACCTATTTAATTATTATTTCGTACAGGGAGTGTATCTTTGCGCATTGTGCACTGTGAAGTTAGCATACTATTCGGAGAGATCACATTGCCACTGCATTTATGTCGCATTCATTGAATTATAAATAGACAAGAATTATATTCAAATATCTTACAAGTTATATGTGAAATTGAATAGCTTATTTATACAGTAGTTAATTTTAATTAATCTACCTTCAAAGCCCGAGGTTCTATTCCTAGTTAAGTCAATTTAGGAGCTCATTTTTGTAAATTGTCTAGTGTGTTACTGGGCGTTTTTTTTCTTCTTTCTGTATGGCATGGCGCACAGTTTAGCTCATTTGCCAATGTCACGTATTTTAATAAGTAGAATCACAAGTAAATGAGATTTTTGTTATTGTAAAACTCCTCCAGTAAAGTGATAGTAGGCTTTACTGAAGTTATAAAGTACTCCTTGGAAGAGCGCGAGAATTTCAACTACACATGTTTATTTAGACATACTCCATTCTTTTCACTTATATAGAACTTTAAAACACAATATACTATCACTTTTGTACTTTAAAACTCCCATAACTAAACAATAGAAAATCTAAATAAAATGATAACCTCACTTCTGCCATTCCCTACTGGGCGTTCTCTCCTAGAACAAGTCTGAGTCTTTATTTAGAGATCACATTTTTATTGAGTGCAATGGATAATTAGCAATTAATAGTAAAGTATATTTACCATTAATCATAAACACAAAAATGTTAGTTTTATAAAAATCCAATCCGAGAGAAACCGCGAATAATGCACTAGTGTTAAGTAAAATGACACAAAAATATATCGATGTCTAAGCAAATATAGATACGTCTGTAATAGATGTAGCCGCATTAAGGAGTTAGCCCGAGGCAGTGCTTCTTTTTAAATGAAGAGGAAAATTTTAATTTCCTATCGTATACCGACTTAGTGATGTCACGATTTTTATATCGATAAATAATCTTTATTTTACACTATTCATGTCAAAAATCACTACATATTTTCTGTGTATACGAAAAAGAATCTGACTGACTGACTGATATACTAATATGTAACCCAAACCACTGAGTCTAGATTACAGATTAGAGTATAGATAGACACACAGTATTTTGCAAATAGGTTTCTTTATATAGCATAGCCGAGCATAAAGAAAAGATTTCTCCCCTAGAGGATTGAATAATATAGTCGAAGTTCCTGGAACACAGCCATGCCAAGTCATTGCTATTGTAACAGCACATTTTACAGTCACATAAATATACTATAGCTTAGGTTATCTTCTAAGTTCTTAAAATTAGCCAAAGGCTTATTATAAACGACTTGCAGGTAATGGGCTAGGAACTCGGCACTTTTAGATTTCACTTGTCATCAGTTAACTCAAAAAGTTATTGCCAATGGCGTCAGACATTATTTTGGTGTGCTTTGATGCTCTGTTCACTCAATTATGATGTGAAGTTATTTGTCATTAATTCAACATTAGCTTATAGTAATCCACTACTGGACATAGGCCCCTCCCAAAGCAAGCTACTGAATTCAATCTTCGACTTTTGTAATCCAGTGACTGCCAACTGCCATACGCAGATCGTTCTTCCATCTCACTGGAAGATGCCCTACACTACGCTTACACAAACGCGGTCTATTCTCGAAAACTTGCCTGTCCCATCTATTATCAGTTCTTCAACAAATGTGACCAGCTCACTGCCACTTCAGTCTGCTTATTCTCTGAACTATGTCAGTTATTTTGGTTCTCTGATGTATCACTTCATTTTGCATTCGATCCTGTAAGAAAACTCGAAGCATAGCTTGTTCCATTAAGTACGCATTATATTTTATTCGCCATTATGTTAAAGTGAGTATTATCATTAAATTCTGAGAAATGTGAACAGAATACACATTTATCCCGATAACCCAGTATCTACGGTGATGACATCGCAGGAAAAAGCTAGTGTACAGTATTTATTTTATTGGCAGACGCAATCAATTTCTCATGATAATAATCGAATTTTAACAATGTGGGGCAACCTTATCGACCAATCAGACGATGATATCATAGAATCAGTGCCGAACGCTTAGATGACAATTGATCGAATTGTTATATTGTACACAATCAATTTGTGCATTTTATTATCGCATTGCTCGATGATCGAGTCACCGTTTTTATTGGTATTTATTAGCGATCTATTAATTGATTTGCGTGTGAAATTTAAAACGTTCTTGGAGATATAAACGAATTTTATTATGTGTCCATCAGTCTGTTTGAATGTCACAGCCAATTCGATCCGTCATATTTACACTTTCCAAACTGATGTTTCATACAGTGATGTAAACATTAACAACAAGTAATGGGTATCTATTTATGATATAACACGTTTATATTTTTTTTTCAAAATTTTCTTTGTCCGAAATTGAATAAAAATCTCACTGCATTTTAAATAAAAACATAATTTAAAGAAACAAGCGAACAAATGAAATATCAAAAGCACTCACAGGCTCCGACGAAGGTATGTGAAATCATGATCCATGGCATACCATGTTCTCTGTCTCACTAGAGACACAGCATGATATGACATGATTTTACATTAACATATTATCATTTTGCATATACATTGACATTACTAAAAAAAAGTCTAAACCGTTAAAAATCGCAAAAGCCACAACAAAATTGTTTAGAAGACTTGGCAAGCTATAAACGGACAAAGAGACACGGCGTTATATAAATTTTAAAATACCTGTTGTAAGTCCGATGTCTATAATTTCGAATGTAGTTCTGTTGTAAAATCTGACATCCAGTGCCTTGCGTTAATCTTGTCATTCCTTTGGTTGAAAACGATTACGAATCATGAATTATTGCTATGTACGATACTCACATAACGATAATGGAAGATTCTGCTCCAAGCCGCCTAAAAAAACATTTTTACGAATATCGTCGGTGTTAGAATAATAATTTAAAAAAATACAAAACAAAAATTGTCTTTTTGTCAAAAATATCGACAATCCAAAGTACATCACTAGCTAACCTTCGTCGTTAAAAATATTGCTGTTTGAACGTGGAGTTCGCTTAGCGTTTTAATAAATTTGGAAAATTAAAGATTCATATCTGATGCCCTCTACTAGTTTATACACCCGGGTCCCCCTGACGATAAAGATGTTAATATTTCAGGAGGGCAGATTCACTTTTACAAAGAATTATCAGGATTGTAAGTGGAAAATGTTTAATAAATACTATTGAAACAAATAAGGGCTGTGTTGCTTTTTCAATGTCTTCTAACATTACTCTCGAGCATAAAGCATGAAGATATCCAGTAACAGGTTAGAAAAATTTTACGAAGCAGAATAATGACATGTAGTAAATTGTTAATCAAATATGTAGTCACCAAGAAAGTCCAAAATTTTCAATAAAATAGAAGTCTGTAAATCTAAGAAGTACCTATGTACTTGTACTCGTTTTAAGAAAAATCAATTTATTCAATTTGCCGTAACGCCTCAGGTGCATTTTTTCCTCGTGAATCGAAGTGCCATCAAGATTCCACCCTCTTCATAATATATTTATTTTTAATTAGTGAAAACACATTTTAAGCTCGCAGCACACTTGGCAGTTTAACCACGACAACCGAAACGTCGTGTATCTATAAAGCTGCCATTCTTAATAATTAATCGCGTTAAAGGCATCGAGTGAAGCCGCGAACCAGCCAGCATTTAACTTCTTAAAACTCGTTAAATTCAGGAGTACAGAAATTGCAAAATAATTTGTATTTTTGAATCAATGTACTATATTCAAGTATACCGAATTACAAGGTATTTTTGAACGATAAATCTACTTTAGTTTGGTTCGAAAAGAATATCTGGAGGACACTCAGAAGGTTTGTTTGAGAAGGAAAACATGTTTACAGAAATCTGAAAATTAAATAGTAAATGAGGTAATTTTTAATCAAATTAGCAATTGCTTCGATCTCTTACAGTATAATTCTACTATACAATAACTAATATTCTACTTAGAAACGTTTAGTTTTGATTTTAATGGATTTTCTGGCTGTAGGCAATACTATCAGTAAATCGATGTTGAAATTACTGCGAGTACCTCCGTTAAGTGCACGCTTTGTTTTCACACGTCTGATTGGTTAGCTGCCGTAATCGAGCAGCCTAGTCAGTTATGAGCCTTAATTCGTATAGATAATTATTTTATGTTTTTATATTACGTCTGATTCATTAACTAAGATAGAATCTCATTATAAAAGACAAAATTAAATGTCTTTTAAAATATTTCTTTAATTATCATAGATACGCACACACATGCATACACACACATACGACATAACTGAATTCAATGTAATGTCTTAAAATACCGGCAGCACGCTCTAAGTAAGGGTTCCGTTACAATTTCGGGAAAAGTGGAAATTTCGTTCCAAACCAACTTGGTTAGACCATACATTTTAAGCTCAACTAATCTAGGTACCTTATAACACATTAACTTACATACATACCCCTCTAACAACTTTTTGTAGTATAACTGTTCAAAACTAGCATTTGTATTTTTAGATTTCCTAAAAACACGCAGATGAAACCTCCGCTTTTTTTTAAATCGGTTAAAAATAGCATCAGTCCAGGGGTGGTGAACACATGGGCCGTTCGATAGTTGCGAGATGAAACGTTAATTAAAACGACAGAACAAATAAGCATGAGTTCAGTTGCACTCAAATTTCACACTATTCCAATGCGAGAATTAATTAAATACTGGCTTGTGACATGGATACAAAAATTTTATTGAAGTGATCGGACTGTGACATAATGAAAACTATTGTTAAAAGTTTACGTGGTCTAAATAGTTTTAATGAAACTATTTCGGTTTAATAAAATATTCAAGGATATTTAGAAAATTCTGGTAGAGTTAAGGTAATTCGTCAAATTTGTTAAAAATCTATAAATATCAGACGTAATTATCAAAATAAAATGAGACATTGATGTGGATTAATTTTTCACTGCTGCTGTTTATCCGCTTAGATTATAAAAAAAAAATTAAGCTGAAACTTTTTTGTTTAAATTAAATATTAAGTTGTTCAATGGTTTATTAGAATCGCATGACTGGCTCGTTGGCGCAGTGGCATATGTATCTGCTTTCCAAGTTAGGGTCCCGGGTTTGATCCCCGGTCAGGTCAATTTAGGAAACGAACTTTTCTAAATTGGCTTGGAGTCTGGGTGTTACTGGAAACTCCCCCAGAGTTCGTTGTGTACCCATAGTACAAGCTACTGCTTAGTTTGTGGTCACACAATCTGTGTAATTGCCTGGAGTATTATTATGATTATAATCAACGTTATACTAATTTTAAAAATCGTAGAAGTAAAATACAAAAAAACATATGAAAGGACATCTTTATGTATCAACACTTCCAGTGGCAGTGGTATCTGTGTCTTACATGCACGGTAGACATTGCGGGCCATAAATTGAGCGGCCCTGTCAATTGCACGCGTCCGCCAATAGTTGCGGTCGCGGGCCTACGGTTGGTAACATGTGACTGGTGGTTAGCTTTTGAATTTCGAATAATTTTTATTTTTTAAACAATTGCTGAGAATGAGCAGTGGTATTCACAAATATTTCCAATGACGTTTAAAGTCTATAAAGTTGTTAATTGAAATTATTTTTTTAAGATAACCAATATAACCTAGATTCTATTGAATGAAACATTAAACAAAATAATATCGAATTTAAACAAAAAGATTTTCAGTATAGATTCTTTACTCCCTTCATTCTAAGCGAAAAACCATCAACAGTGAAAAATACATTCACATCAATATCACATTTTATTTTGATAATGAGTAATGATATTGATCAATGATCTAGCATGGACATATTTTAAAAAAATGCAACAAATTACCTCAATTCTACTAGAATTCTCTGAATATACTTGGATATTCTTTTTAAATCGAAATAATTTCATTGAAATTGGTATTGTAAGTGCCTATGTGACTATTTTACCAATAACATTATTATAATTTTTTACTATGACTATACTACGAGTATATTTTATGTTTAGCCCATTACTTCCCAACCATTGAAATCTTGGGACTATTGAACTCATATTATCAAATCTAGTTATTAACACGACAAGAATATAAAATGTAAAAGAAAAAATTTTTTTGTCCTGTATTCCTTTAAATATGACACTGAGAACATAAAGCATAAAATAGTACAAAGTTTAATATTTAATATGTAGCATATTACAGAACAATCAAATACACTGTCGACAAGATAAAACATACAAACAAACGATGACTTCTACTTGTCGTACAGGTTGAACTTGTAATTCAGAATTGAGAACACATTTTCTTATGTGTCATATTTATATGACAGCACTTTTTAATTGTGTGTAACGAATAATTGCAAACTGTTTTTATCACATAAATTACATATCACTCTTTTTAAAGATTAGATTCAATTCAATTCAATTCGGTTTAAATTATTTAAATTTGGTTTTAATTTAAAAAAACTAATAAATTATAATGCTCTGAAAATTATGGTAAGACGTGTCCGGTTTAAATTTGTAATGTAAAATTATTTTACTGTTTCAATTGTTATTTTTAAAAAAAGGGGAACCTAAAATTATAAATAAGAAGAAATATTACACTTTAAAACGGTAAACATAATTTAAAAAAATGCTAAACTTATTATCCTAAAAATATGACACTGGTAAGTCTTGGTTTCATTACTATTCTAGCATCGACATATTTTTTTAAATATTTGCGTGAACCTTCGATCACATATTATGTGTAACATTGTCGATCAAGTCACCTTTTAAACTAAATAAATAAAATCGTTCATCCGTTTCAGAACAACGATTCCACAGACAGACACACATATACACACGTTAAACTTATAACACCCCTCTTTTTGCGTCTATGTTTAATAATATGATTTGACGTATCTAAAAATAATTATATCAAAATAAATACGATTAGAAAAGGATTTAAATTGCACAATTTACTGGTTAATGACATTGCAATATTTGCAACCGCGATGGCACCATATTAATGAAGAAGAAGACAACAGTTCTTACATTTCTGGGGGCTGAATGTATATCCAGACCTTTAAAATATCACGCCTATCCGTCGTCACCTGCACCTATGCGTATTTATATTTCTTGGGTAAAGATTATAAAATCACTAAAACTACTTCCAAAAAAACTGATCCTGACTAAATTGTTTTTAAACTGCGAAAGTTGTTGAATAAGTTCTAAGACTAGAACTACCGTTGGCCTTGATACGCCAAAACATTCCCACATCCCGTGACGCCTAAGACGTTGTTGGCAATCGAATTATTTCGCTCTAAATCAATTGGTATGAGTCACATTAGTCCCATTGCTAATATCTTGTCTTAATTGATGTGAGAATGATGGAGACAGTTGCTTTTATGACCTATATTTCATGTCTATGACCACGAGTCAATTATTTTTAGAGTTCCACAATTCAAAATGAATAATCTTGAAGTGTGAGTTCCACTAGTCCTTACAGAGTTCCGTATCAGATAAAATTATAAGTTTATGTAATTAAATTCCAGATCTTGATCTAAGAATATTCATATATTTTGCGTACAAAAATAAGGTGCTATGTTACATGAAAGGTTCTATTGAATGACTAATAATATCAGAGATAAAAAGTAATGATTAAGTCGGATTCAAATGCACATTTCTCTGTCTCTTTACCTAATTCTTATTTCCCATTTATCGCATAGCTTTTATTTTTACGTCAGGAAAAGCGTTACACATCCCGTCCCGCCTAGGGGGGGTGGCAAGGGGGTATGTGGGACTCCTCGACATTAGGGTGCTAGGCCTAGTTTACCCACTAAAACCTGTCGGTGTTCCTTCTAGGGGCCATAGTGCCGGGGCAAGAGGTGCGTGTTTGCATTCTGCCGCGGCCCCGTCGGCCATGCCCAGCCTAAGACGGGCCCTTCTCCGTGTGCGGGCAGTTTGACCTGCCCGCTCTACTGGGAGGCGCGCGGAAACACCGCGCGCCCTAGGCCTCCAAAGTGGCGGCTTCCGCATCCCGCCTACACCACGGCAGGGGTATCCGGACGCCCACCTGATTTTTACGTGTTTACTCACGGGTTTTTACAAATTTTCCTTCTTCCCACCTCTGATTGTAACGTGTTCTCTCACGGGTTTATTTCGAGTTTTCCTTCTCTCCACCTCTGATTTTAACGTGTTTACTCACGGGTGTAATTTCGAGTTTTCCTTGTCTCCACTTCTTGATCCGCGTCCTCCGCGAAGGACGCTGGAACCCACCGCCGACCCAACAATACCCCTCTCAAAGGATAGGAGCAAGTGGACGAAACCCACACGACGGACCCCGCTCTCACGCAGAGGACGGAGAACACAAACCTAGCCTAACCCCCCCGTCCCCCGTCCCCGTCCAGGCCGGGTCCTTTCGGCAGTTTCGTCTCATTGGTCTCAGTCCGGTCCCACCCCTGATTTTAACGTGTTTACTCACGGATTTTTATAAGGTTTCCTTCTTACCACCTCGGGGACGAAGGCCCCACACGCCGGACCTCCGCCCTCATTAAGAGGACGGGGAACACGAACCTTTCCCCCCCGGTCCGGGCCAGGTCCTTTCGGCATCGCTTACTCGGTCCCAATCCGGAACTAAGAAGCCCATCAACGTGCATCCTTCAGGATACACGCTGATGGACACCCCTTACCCCCTGTCGGTCGGGCTATTAGCCGCCGCCCAGTAACAACCCATTAAAGGACGAGCAGTTACCGGTCGGCGCCCAGGGTGCACCACGAGGAGGTTGCCCAACCCAGCACCCCTCGCATAGCTACGCGAACACCATTCATCACAAGTGCATCTTTTTTGGGATTTTGTGGACTCGATTAAAATCGAACTTATTCGTTAATATTTATCTGTAATTTATATTATGTATTTTATTATTCTAATCTGAGTTTATCTGATTTATACTTATTATATACCTCGCACTTATTGACTATCGTGTTGTTGTTATTATATATTTATATCTCGTTAGCTGATTTATTTTAAAAACTTAAAACTCGGTGCCTAATCAAGCAACACAAGCTCTGCCACCACGCTTGTCAGTCAGTCATGTAACATTATTATTTTAAGCACGATAATATCTAATAATTAGAATGTCAATGATGCCCAATGATAATATTTATTTACCACTTTAATATTTGATTCATGTTCATATTGTAACAAGAAGCGAGCAGTTACCCACTAAATCACTATCCATTCCGGGAGGTCTCATCCCATTTCGACACCATATATTTTAAATACAAAATAAAACTTCGATACAAATTATTGTATTAAAAAAAATACATAGATAGGATATATTATTAGGATTAAATAATTACGACCTAAAATATGATTAAATATTTACGATCCAAAATAAAAATGATATTAAGACTGCTCTTTAGGCTTATATGAAGACATACAAAATCGGCTCAGTTTTTGAAAAATATAAACACCTTGCGGAGTCGCGAGGGGGTTGAATTGAAAGTTACATGTAATTATTCGAAATGTCAAGGTACCCATACCGCGACGGCATTTGCTAATCACTTTGAGTCTGTCTTTATGCCGACTGAGTCACTTCTTGATTCTTATGTGGCCAGTTCCAACACTCATGGTCGACCGCCTATCCAAATGAGAACATTTTCGGTGGGTTGTATGCGTGGAGCAATTAAGATACTGAAATCTAATACTTCGCCTGGACCGGATAATATTCCACCTTATATAGTACAGGGTGTTTTCATATACACCCTGTATAAAGGGATGTAAGGATATACTTACTGGACCAATCATTTTCATTTACAATTTAATATTAAAAACTGGAATCTATCCAACGCTATGGAAACAACGTCGGGCTACACCAATTCCTAAACCAGGATTTAAACTTAAAGTAGATAATTATAGAGCTGTGGCAATATTGCGTTCTTTGGCCAAGGCGTTCGGGCGGCTTTGCATGATAGACTTCTAGGCCTGTGTCTACCTCATATTGCTTCCGCCCAACACGTCTTCGTACCAAAAAGATCTGTTGCTACACACTTAGTAACACTTATTGAATTGGTGTCACAACAATTAGACAATAAAAATCAGGTGGATGCTATTTATCTAGACTTTCAAAAATCATTTAATAAAATAGATAATGACATAGTTTTATCAAAATTGGGAGCAATGGGATTTGTAAGTAATTTACTAAAACTTTTTTCTAATTACTTGGCACGTAGGAGACAATTCGTAAAATATGGACCCTATCAGTCGCATGCCTATCCTACTTACTCTGGTATACGTCAGGGATCCAATCTGGGGCCGTTATTATTTGTAATATTTATTAATAACCTATGGCTTTAAATTCGAAGGTGGTAATGTTTGCTGACGACGTAAAGTTGGTGAAATGTATAAAGAGCACCCGAGATTGTATGGAATTACAACGTAACTTGTATATGAATGGAGTATTTCTAATCAACTATATTTCAATACAAGCAAGTGTGAAATGCTGAGATTTACTAGGTCCACTGCTATTGAATACCAATACACACTGGGCGGTTCCACAGTTGAAGGTATGAGTAAAGTCCGTGACTTAGGAGTGGTGTTTGACGCAGGGCTTTCTTTCCATGAACACGTAAAATGTATTACGGAAACCGCTATCCATAGGCTGAGGTTCGTGTTGCGCAACGTCTCAACTTTTACTCCTGTTATAACGCGAGCTTTGTACGCAGCATTGGTGAGAAGTGTGTTGGAGACGAATGTAATGGTTTGGAATCTACATGTAAATAAATATACGTTTAAGTTAGAAAAGGTTCAAAAGAGATTTCCGTAGTATCTATTAAGGAAAACCCACACATATTATCCGTATTTGTAGCCAACGCTATTTTTACAAGGACAACTGGAACATGACTCTTTGGAAATAAGAAGAGAATTGACATTAATAAAATTCACACTGAAAAAAATTAGAAATAGTTGTGTGAGCAGCTGCTTAACGCAGCGTTGCGGTTGTTCGTGGTTAATTCGTACACGAGGATGCACAGACAGGAATTGATAGCTTGATTGACGAATGCAAAAAAATGCTGGAGAAGGATGGCGTGACTTTGTAACATTATGATGCAATAACTACCGAGGTACAAATGTATTGTATTGTATAAATAAATAAATATTGACATAAAATGATACAAACATATCTTAACGTCAATGTTTACCAACTTAAAACTAAACATTATTTTAAATAATGGAGACTTCTTCGAGGTTGCCGCTTAAAAAGCTGTCATTGTTTAAGGTGCCCAGCAGACTGGTAGCATTACCACTCACTTTCGCTCTGTAGATTTTCTTCATCAGTCTTTCATCACGCATTGTTTCTATGTGCCCGAATCATCTAAACATTAATAAAAAAATCGATTTCAAAATAAAGTCTGGATGGATGACACGAGGTTAAAGAACAAAGGAAAATACTATGGGAAAAACAAACGAGTAAATGCCCGCTTGATGGTACAGGAAAGATGATACGATGTACTATCTGTACTGTAAGACACTGCGAAAGTATAGGAAATCTCTGTCACTTCCTCCCACACTGGGAAGTGCTTCGGCTCAGCGTGGTGCGTTCCGTAGGAGATCTCGATGCCCCTCTCGATGACTTGTAAAAGAACTTTTTAACTTTTTTTTACAAAAGAGGGGGCAAACGTGCAGGCAAGTTACCTGATGGAAGGTGATCACCGCCGCCAACGGACACGAGCAACTTCCGAGAAATTACGGGTGCATTGCCAGCCTTTAAGAAAAGTAGGGGAAGGAGAGAGATGGGCCCCCAGACTTCTCACTCACTGCACGAAACACAACAGGAATCGATGCTGTTATTTCACGCCGATATTCTGTGCGTGGGTGGTGTTTCACCAGACGACGAGCCGACGCAGTTCGTGCTGCAATGCAGCATGGCTCTACCACACCCAAAAGCTCGTGTAAAGATAGACCTTTGGTATAGACAAACTTTAAGGTAAATGGTAAACCGGGAAGCTAGTATTAACATAATGTTATACTGGCTTTACATACTAGCATACTTATTATTTGCAAGCTATTATTCTCTAACAAATTCAAGTATTCGTGTAAACGAAATCACGAGTAGCGTTCAATCAAATCATTATTTTACCAAACAATTCGTGTTTTCTTTGTTATTAAGCACTCAAAAACGATTTCGTATGAAACGTTTTTTGTTTTAAAAAAGTATTGCAGAAGTTAGTTTGAACGACATTCATTTCATCGTTGCTAAGATTTCTTATTGTTTATTGTTTTGGTATCTTGAAAAGCCGCGCAAAGATTCTGTTCATTTGGGATTTAAATGAAGTATAAAAAAAGCGAAAGTGTTAACAATGTCAACAACACAATTACAATGACAATTACACAGGCCGACAAAATTTAAGTGATCATGTAAAACAGTGTACTTTTCCTAAGTTTTTTGATGCGTTAAAGCGTAGAAATTTTTGAGAAACTCAGAACTAGAATAATGTAAACACCATCGAGTTTAAATTTAAAATATCGGAAAATGCTTGCTATTTTCAGAGCAAAAATTAAGATTAAATAAAAACTAAGTTTCAAATTTTACAAAAGAGTTTATTTCATAAAACTAGCGACGCGCCCCGGACGGATAGCAGAGCCATTTTGGACAGGAATTTCATAAAATCCGTTCTTAGTGAGCGTATACACCGCAAAAGGAGTAACTATGCGAAATTTCAAGTCATTCGGATCTATAGTTTCGAAGATCTCGTGATGAATCAGTCAGTCAGTTAGTGGTATTTCGCTTACATAGATAATCTCCAGCAAAGCAATCAATCAACCAAATAATATTTTGAGTATAGCTACTGCTTTTTACTATAAACTTTCTAGAAACGTCCTGTTTTTTCTTCATCGAAAAATATAAACTAGAAAAATATAAACAAGAACTTTCCGATCTTATTATTGGTCAAAATTAGCAAATTTTTTCTGGTAACTATTAATATTCTGTAATATATAATTTAAATCTGAATTTGGAGACAATCGATTTAATACCTATTATTATATAATATATACAATTAATTTAGTACAAAATAACTTGTAGCTAGAATTATAAAATTTGTTAATTTCAGTATTACCTTATAAAACTTTATTATTTACGAAAAGAATGCCAAATGGGACGGTTGCGTAACAGGAACACACCTATTTAACCCACTATCAATAAACTCACGTGTTCATAGCGTGATAACTGATGCATTTTCTATTATTAGAACTGTTGACGATCATACCAAGTGATGATTGGCCGACATATTGGCTGCTTCTAAATATAATCGTGACATAAACGGTTGGACATTCGCTTTCCCGACTACTATTGATTGAATAAATTGATTAATGAATGACAATCTATTTGTGATTATTCAACAGGACATAAATTAGTTTCAGAAAATCTATTAAGTATATATCTAAGGACTTTTCAACTCTCCGTAGGGGAAAAATTGCATTTATAGTCATGTCTTCATAAAATTAGGCAGATCACAATACGCCAGGGCAATTTATAAAACGCCGCCTTTTCATGTAATAACTTCTGATTCGGCATATTCGGCCGATTACATTAAGTCAAAGTCAAATCAATTTACTCAAGTAAACCCAATTGCGAGGTATTTTTGAACGTTAAATCTACTCTAGTTCGATTCGAAAAGAAAACGATAGAGTCAGGTATCATTTTTTCAACATCTACAATACAATATTCATACAGCCAGTAAATGCGTGTGCAGAGAAGATTATTTCCATACTATTGTTTTTTCTTCAATGAAATCGCTAACTTTGTAGTATGCTTTTCCAATCAGTGTGCGTTTAATAACAAGTTTAAATTGCTTTTCTGTTAATTGAATAATTTCTTGAGGATTATTAATCTGCTGATTATGATCAGGCTGGTTTAATTTAAATTAAATATCACAAATTATTAAATAAAAATATTTTATTTTTAATTTAATTTTAAAATATACTGTCTTAAAAAAAGTGTAGGTAAGTAATTGTAATCGGTCGATTAGTTATACGATTTCGATAATCGGTCGATATTACCGACGATTCTTATTAAAAAATTAATAAAATTGTTCATATAATTGAACAAAATATGTAAGTTTTAGTTATGATAAATATGTTTCGTTCTATGGTTTTTTAATCAAAATTAAAAAGTGATGAGTTTTGCGATGTAAAAGTATTAATTTTTTCGCATCATTGGGAAGAAACAAGACTTATTACCAATGATGTAGTCCCAACAGAATACAAATAACAGGACCGAATTTCGATCGCCGACTGTAATAAATGCGGCCGAATAGTTTAGCAGACTTTTCGGTTATTCGGTCAAAGATCTCACCGCATATTTGATATTCGGTTTTTTCGTTTATATTTGCTAATAATTCCTACTACATTTATTTACTAATTAGTGATTACGCAAGTACGACTTATATTTAAGTCGAATCGAACAGATCTGGAGAATGTAGAGCGCCCCTTATTTTTTTACACTCATCAGTGTATTTCTTTCGATATCATAAATTTCCTCACGACCGCGCCTGTCGAGTATCTGAAGCTCAGATATGAGAATTTTAATTTAAAATATCTCAAAACTTGCTGATTTATGTCTCAAAAGTTACTGATATCTTAATTAGTATTCTCGTGTTTTTTGGATTGCCAAAGTTTGAAGCAGATACTGGATGTGCCTTTTCTTCAGTAGTTTCAGGGCAAGAAGTACTTCAGAGTACATTGTGATGATTCCTTGTACTAAGCCGTATAAAAATCAGGTCGCCATGCAAAGTATCGTTCAAAGTGAAAGAAAAATTAGTAGTATTAAATACTACTAATTTGGTATACCATACAAAAGTACCTCATACTAATTTCATAAAAATTTAGTGATATACATATTTTTAATTGTTCTTTACTAGTGTTTAAAATGTGTACTGAGCAGCTACCTAATGTTTGTACTTAGTACTGTTTGCGCTCACTTATAATATTGCATGCATTATTTTATCAAGAGAACTAGGTCTTTAAGTAAACCTAACTCTTATTATTATTACTCATTTACGTTATTATCACTGTTTGTTCCTAAATACAAATAAATAAATAATAAAAATTTCACTTACAATATACAACAAACACAGACTCATGCGTACGCGCACGCGATGCACAATTATTATTATGTTATTAATTGTAACAGTATGTTCTTGCCTTAAGAATTTTTTTCTATTAATATCTCTAAGAGGGCAGCTACAACTGTAGGCGATAATCAAGATCGGTTTAGTGATTTGATACATTAGTACATATTAACAATACAATAGATCTAAGAGGCGACACAAATAACAAAGTAATTTTGCAGTATTCTGCAGCTAAAGGTGGCGCACCATTTAAGCTCTATTTAAAAATTTGACAATTTGCTTGCACCAACTATTAAGCCATTAGTGCAAGCGAGATGTCAAATCCGTAAGTCGAATTTAAATAGTTGGTGCGAGCTTTCCTAAAACGCAAAATTAGGTATAAATTGAATTTATGTAGCGGCAGTCGTACATAAAATAACGACTAAAGGACTAACCCATTAATTTAACTGAATAAGTTGAACCAAAATCGCAATTCTATCGATATTACGGAACATAAGAAGATTATTATAGACAGTCTTCTTTTACCTTTTTTTTTTTTACGTCAGGATATGCGTTACGCATCCCGTCCCGCCTAGGGGGGTGGCAGGGGGTATGTGGGACTCCTCGACATTAGGGTGCTAGGCCGAGTCTACCCACTAAAACCTGACGGTGTTCCTCCACGAGGCCAAAATGCCGATGCAACGGGTGCGCGTTTGAACTCTTCCGCGACCCCGTCGGCTATGCCCAGCCTTAGCCGGGCCCTCCTCCGTGTGCGGGCAGTTTGACCTGCCCGCTCTCCTGGGAGGCGCGCGGGAACACCGCGCGCACCGTCCCGAGGCCTTTTGGTGGAGGCGCCTTCCCCCGAAGGACACCCCAGGCCTCCAAAGTGGCGGCTTCCGCACCCCGCCTACACCACGGCAGGGGCGTCCGCACGCCCACCTGATTTTTATGTGTTTACTCACGGGTTTTTACAAGTTTTCCTTCTTCCCACCTCTGATTTTAACGTGTTGTCGGGTTTAACGGGTTTATTTCGAGTTTTCCTTCTCTCCAACTCTGATTTTAATGTGTTTTCTCACGGGTTTCATTTCGAGTTTTCCCTCTCTCCACCTCTGATTTTTACGTGTTTCCTCACGGGTTTTTAAAAGTTTTCCTTCTTTCCACCTCAAGTCTTCACCTTGACTTTGTGTCCTCTGCAGAAGACACAAAAACACAAACAAGCGCAATCGCGCACGACGACCATTCCCCTCTGAAAGCAGAGGGGTTAGGTGACGACAACTACACAACGACTTCCATCAACGTGCATCCTTTAGGATAAACGCGTATGGACATTACCCCTTACCGCCCCGTTGGTCGGGCTATTAGCCGCCGCCCAGTAACAACCCATTAAACAATGAGCAGTTACCGGTCGCGCGCAGGGTGCACCACGTGGAGGTTAGTCTTCTTTTACCTGTGTTATAAAACCTCAACCAAAAACCATAACAGAATATTGTCAGGATGGCGATTGTAGAACGGAAAAAAAAATATAAATATAATTTCATTTTAATAGTAGGTACAAAATATTATTTTTTCATTACATTTTTTTTATCAGTATTTTATATTTAGATGTAAGTATTTTGGTCTATAGTTATAATTATTTCAGCATGTAATTAATAGAGTTTATGAACGAGTAACATAATTTTATTGCGAGAATTTATAATTTCTTTATAGCTCCAAATATTATTTTTATTATTATTTCTACCATTTTAGAAGTACTTTTAAATGCAACCCAAGAATAAATTGACCAGCAACGGGCATTCGGGTATTCTCAATTGGAACTTTGGAAATATCTACCCCGTAAATGTATGTATATTAGCGTAAAGTAAAAAGTAAATGAAAATATTTCAACTCATTTGGTTGATTTCTACCCACAAAAATCGTCCCCAAACTTTTCTTTCTTCGCCTAATTTATAGCCGGCGGCGATAAAACGGGATTGCTCGCAGTCCTAGGTTCGAATCCCCCGTTATCTTTCAATGCGACGGGTTTCCGTTGTCGCCTTATTAATTAGATTTTAACGGAAATTAAAGATAGAAATATGCATCCCTTATTAACGTCAGATTTCTTACATTTTTACGAATTCAGATTACGTTCGTTGAGAATAAAGAAAAATTAACTAAAAATTCAGTATAATTAGATATACACCCGCATACCTAGGCGAAAATGTATGAGGAATAATGAGATTTGGGGACGCAAAAGAAGTATGTAAGGTCCGTTCATTCTGACTACCCTATTAGAGATACAGCGTGAAGATATGTTTTTTTTTTATGAAAAAGGGAGCAAACGAGCAAGTGGGTCACCTGATGGAGGTGACCATCGCCGCCTATGGACACCCGCAACGTCCGGGGAATTCACGGGTGCGTTGCCGGCCTTTAAGGAAATAGGGAATGGAGGGAAAAGGAGGGGAGAGGGTGATGGGCCACCGGCACTCTCACTCACCGAACGAAACACAACAGCGACAGATGCTGTTATTTCACGCCGTTATTCTGTGAGAGAGTGGTATTTCACCGGGCGAGCCGGGCCTATTCGTGCTGCAATGCAGAATGGCTCTACCACTCGTACGTGTACGATGTACGTACGTATGTATACATGTATCTGTAGCTATGTATATCATGGAAAACAAACTAGCAGTATTACTCTGCTTATGACTTATGTAATATGGCTGCCGTCGTGGTCATTGAGAAAAGAGGACTAGGAACAAATTGCTATGTGCCAACGCAAATTGGAAGGAAGCATGCTTGGATTGAAGTTACCAGACAAAATTACAAATAATTACTTAAGGAATAAAACAAAAACAGTTTACGTGCGCAAAATAATTATGCAGATTGCTTAAATTGCACTGGACAGGACATATATTATGTAGATTGAATTCAAATAGATGGACAAACCTTTGACAGAATGGTTAACAAGAGAAATTAAAAGAAATAAAAGGAAGATAGAGAGAAAAATATAGAGACATTTTAAAATTCTGTTTGCATCCAAAATTGGATGCAAACAGAATGGGAAAGAGAAGTGGCCTACGCTGTAGAGGTGACTACTACCATCGAAAAGTAAGCTTTATATTATAGATGTCGAAAATCAGAATCAGTTTTAGATACAAGAATTGGATTATATAGACCGAGATATTATTAAATTTTGTATGTAGGAAGAACATAGGGAATTTTATTTTTATTTGATTTATATTATAGAAAAATATTATACAGAAGAGATTTGGGTATATTTATATTTCGAACTGAGGTTTCTCTCTCGGTTTTGCTCGCATGGTTCGCACGGCTCGCTCGCTGGAAAATGGTATCCTATGTTTTAATTCGAGATATATGTTGTAGGCAATGCAACAATAAGGGCCACATAAGTATTAGGGTCGACCATATTTAATCTCACTGCCTATGATACATCATGAGAAATAATATTTCGTGAAATATAAGTATCAGGGTAATCAGAGTATCGGCGAGGTATTCCCGCTAATCTTAAAAATTGTCGAGGGAAAAATGTAAGATTACCCCAATAATATAATGAAAAATTGAATTTTTAATCAATAAGAATTTATTATGAACCCAATAAAAAGGGGGTATCAATGAATAAATCCTCTTAAAATTGTAAAGACAGCCCCCATAGAAAGAACATATTGAAAATGTCCAACAACATAGCATGTATTATGTAATGATATATCAATAGATGAATTAGCTAAAATTACTCCTGTTAAACCCCCTTTGAATTCATGACAAAAATGTCTTGTAAGATAGGTTACGTAGGTATTCATTTCATACATAAATACTAAAATTACCATATTCTGTACCGTCAGTTTCGGTCAACTACTCAGCAATGAATGCCATCGAATAGTCTGATCTGGAATTTCATATGGATGGTTATTGCGAAAGCAAAGTACTGAAAAAATACTGATCTTATAATTAATTTTTCTGTGTTCTTAATGATGAAGAAATTATTGCATTTGATTGTATCTAAATACACAGGAAATTATAACGATTACCTTTTATTCAGCTTGATGTTTCGGCAGAGTCGCATCGGGACTCAAATAAATTGTCGCAGCAAGCTTCACTCCGTGTCCAAGACAGATTTTAAATTATCATCTCCCCGCGATAATTGTAAATAATTATTCATACACACACATACACACTACACTCACAGTGTCGACATGTGTACAAACTGCACTCGGGGTGTTTTTATACATTTTATGACAAAGAAGATAGTTAAAAAATGTAATAAGTATATAGGTACAAAACTGACCATTTTGATTGAATTCTTTTCACGTGAAAAGAAGTAAGCAGAAAACGTTACCTTTTGTTGAAGGTACTCTTTGTTGATGTCAATATTTAATATTAAATGAGATCTTTATGGATCTTTGCCTGCGATTTTGTCCGTGTGGTGGCGACTTATAACAAAGGGGAAAGCATGAAAAAGCATTGCTCCTTGAAAAAATACATGTAGATATACATGACGTAATAACAAACATCCATTTGTACACATAAGGACTAGAATTTTTCTTTCCAACACTAACACAATAACAGCGATTTAATACAAGTTTTAAATTAGAATTCTGGTTACATTAACAGCGTTATCTTTGTGGTAGAGGCGTAAACACAATATTTATATATCGATTAAAATAACATAGTATCGATATGTGGTGATAGTTTTGAATAGCGTCGTTAGATGGCGCAACAACTAATTTAATAAAATAAGTAATGTACTTACCTAGTAAAGTCGGTTAAGCATAACGATAAAGATTTCCGTTTTAAAATTACTTATTAATTACTAGAAACATATCTACGTCAATAAATTGCTAATATCTAAAAACATTTTCATGACAGGCATTTTAACGACATCTCCGAGTTCTTTGCACTAAATTTGTAGTGTAATCGATTTAATGAATGTAATCAATTCTTTATAGTTTATGTTAATGGTTGTAGATGGCGCTATAACCAAATTTTTAATTTTAAAGGGAATCTTGAACTTATTTAAATGTCTTTTGAAGTTAATCCAAAGACAAAATAGACTATTATGCCCTTATCAACCTGCATTTTCTAATAGGAAATAAGTAACGTAATAACTCTGCTCTCGGATGAGTAGGTTTTTCATGGAACCAATACATAACCTAAAATTCTGGAAGAAATGGGAATAATTAACAAATCTTATAAAAACAATTAAATAGGTATCTTATGTACGTAATCGACTTTTTATTCAAATAATGCGTCTTTTTTCCTCCATTACGTCCAATACGAACTGAATATGAAGACGTCTACGTAATAAAATATCTAACTAAAACAGGAAATTTATCGCTTACCTACCTTTAATAATAATAAACTTCCTCAAAGTTGCCGCTTAGAAAGCTGTCATTGCTCAAGGTACCTAGCAGACTGGCAGCATTGCCTCTTTGGCTTATCTTTTATTTTGGCTTGACGTTTCGACCGAGTTGCATCGGCCGTGGTTTCATGCAAAAAAATAAGTGCGTAATGTTGTTTTCAATAATATGTTTTCATTAAATTTTAAGTTGAAATGTATAACATTTATGAAAGATTATTAAAGTGTTAGTTCTTATCATGCACAGAGAGTTCCTTACAATATTTGTAAAATAGTAAAAGGAGTATGTAACTAATTGGCATACATAAATGGCTAGTTGCATAGAAATTCGAAATAATTAGGTACCCAGACAGCAATATAAACTTGAACAAAGCGTACGCCAAGATTGCGCTGCAAGTGTAAACACTTGAAACAAGTTTAAATTAAACTTCCTAGTTACCACGCAACGAAGATACAATGTTGACATAACATCGTCGTATCAGAAGCCAATCGTCGTATCAGAACCCATCGTCGTATCAGAAAGCAATTGTGTAGTAAACACAGGAATTGGTACCAAAACATATAAACAGAAATTCGATTCCTATTAAAAATGATAAAATTGCAGAAATTTTATCAGACATCATATTTGACAGAGCAGTTTTGATTATTATATGTCAAAAACTTGCGTTGTCATATTTGGCATGGCAATTTTAATCAAAGAAAAATCAAACACGCAGCAACCTTCTGTGCTACTGAGTAAGTGCTCCTTGATATTTTAACATTATTTTAGCTATCCAAGGACAGTGATTTTGTTAATTTAGTGTATGATAATATACATTCAGTCAAGAAAGTATCGGGAATGGATGATTTGTTTATGGTTCCAAATTCAATTTTTTGTTTTTTTTGTTGTTGTTAGATTGGCACAACTGTTTTCCATTTTGGCGCGGCGTTTCAGTTGCATCTGTTATTTAGATTAAATACCGTGCTGTTTTAGTTATCTATATCATTCTAGTGATTCTAGTGTCTAGTGACTCTAGTGTATATTGCGAATTTCATAATTATTTGGGCGTTGTGCGGCGTTTAAGAGAGCAAATTCGACGAAAAAGGCCAGATTTGTGGAAAGAAAATTCTTGGATTTTGCACCACGATAATGCGCCTTCGCACAAGGCCTTCATTGTGAACGAATTTTTGACCCAAAAACTCAACAAATACCATCGAGCAACCACCTTATTCACCAGATATGGCTCCAGCCGACGTTTTTCTTTTTCCTAAACTCAAATTACCACTTCGTGGCACCCGTTTTCATTCGGTAGAAGACATTAAGGAAAATTCGCGGCGAGCACTGAACGCAATTCCGGAAAAAGCGTTTAAAAAATGTTTTGACGATTGGATTATTCGTTGGCGTAAGTGTATCGTTTCTGAAGGAGCATACTTTGAAGGTGATAAAATAAATTTGGATGAATAACTAACATTTCGTGTATTATTGATCTTTTTCCGGTATTTTCTTGACAGAGTAATATGCTCTATAAAGTAGTTTAATAAATGAAAACGTTAAAAAAAAAAATTAAATTAGCCAATTGGCTTAGAGCTAAGCTCTATTCTAAGAATCTAATACTGCCTAGTCTAATCTAGTCTGTTAGGCACCCTAAGCAATGTCAACTTTTTAATGGCGACTTTGAGGAAGTCTATTATTTAAGATAATATTAACGTTTATAATTATGTAGGTAATAAATATAAAATTCATTAAAAGAACATGAAAAATGATAAAAAATTAATAAAAATCATCACAATTTCAATTTTTTATTTATAGTATTGTAATAATACAATTTTTTACTTAAACGCAACAGCAAATATTTACAACATTTTTTCTAAGAGCGAAAATATTAAATAAATCTGAATTATTTAATATTTCTTGCCTGTTCTTGTCTTTGAGGTATGGGAGTTTTTTATTCGAATAAATGTTTATGTAACAATTTTAAACAATGTTACGAATTTAATTGTTACACGAGTTAATTACGTAGTTAAAAATAAAACAAAGGTTATTAATAAATAATCTGAGTAGTATGCCAGTTAGATTATTTATTTTTAATTTTAAATGAGATCATTGAAGATCTATTACATGCGATTTCATCCGCACTGTGGCGACTTACAAGAAATGGGAAAGCATAAAAACCTTCTCCTTGAAAATATACATATACATGTAACTCATATGAAGTGTTAACACTCAAACATTTCTCTTTTTAACATTTTTCATATTAAAAACTTTCATCAAATACGTACTTTAGTTTGTATGTATGTTTGTAAATAAGAAAACATACAAAAAATCGGCTACTAATATACATAGTAGAAGAAAACATGAAGTAACATTACATAGTAGAAGCCCTTTTGTATACACTTTATTAAGAAAGAAAAAAATGATGTATATCCAAGTTACTTGATCTCAGCCCTTGTTCGCACAATAAATTTCCCATAAAAATTATATAGACGTTAAAAAGATGGATTTGCGTCAAAAAGTTTACTTCACAAGTGGACCAAGTAAAATAAGCCGACCTGCTTTGAAATATGTCATTCATTATTATTGGAAGGAATGATTGTATTGAAAGGCCACACTCCAGTCTTAAGAATGCAAGCCCGGAAAATTCTCAGAGCGGCAAAATGTAAAAATGTGTAAATTTGACGCTCATTCCTTGGAAACTTGGAAGATCGCTGGTGTGGGACGCCACTTGTGTCGATACACTTGCTGTTTCCCATGTACCAGTGACTTCCAAGTCAGCAGGTGCCGCGGCCAGCACTGCCGAGAATTTGAAGCGACGTAAGTATGCGACTCTCTCTGAGAGTTTCATATTTGCGCCCTTTGCAGTGAAATTTTGGGTCCCTGGGGCACCGAAGCCCATCGACTGGTTTCAGATATTTGTAAGAGACTGGTCGAGACTTCGGGAGACCACCGGGCTGGCAGCTTCTTCTGCGAACGAATCAGTTTGGCTATTCAAAGAGGTAATGCTTCCTGTCTACTGGGCACCTTAAGCAATGACAGCTTTCTAAGCGGCAACTTTGACGAAGTCTATTATTTAAGATAATGTGTAGTTTTAAGCTTGTAAATATTAACGTGTGTATTTTTTGTTGTTATTAAAACATGAATGTTATAACAACATATTACAAAATGTGTTGAATTTAGTTGTGAACTGAACCTCAGCAGGCAGTATTAGATACAGCTGGGAAAACGTTACTTCGTAGTCTAATCAGGCTCTATATGTGTGGTATTTTTATGCGAATCGCGTCTTTTTCTGGATCAAGCCCTATGTGTCGTTTATACGAGTCGTCTTTGAATGAAAGATTCTATGTGACGTGGAGTCTATCTTTCTAACACTTACGCCGATAAAAAAATGTAATTCTTTTCTGTTCACACTAACTTAGATACTTTGAACAGTAATATGAGTATTTCAAGGTCCATTCATCCAAATTAAACAAGCCCTCAGAAATTGAACACTCGTCAATTTCCTAATTAAAATTATACTTTAAATTAAATAATCTATATATTTATAAAATATGTATATGCATCACTAAAACGTGATGATTTCAGTAAAATCTTACATTAAAATATAAGAAAAGTGTATTACAATTATGTGTTAGAATAAATACTAGGGGTAACCTTTTAATATCACTAACATGATTATTACGAGACTAAAATTTACGTGATACACAAACGAATCTCTGAGTTTCGTTGTACAATTTGAGTCCCAAAAATATGTATACAAGAAAGATTAATTAAAAAAGTATAGAGAAAATATTTGTTGTGCAATTTGAGTCCAAAAATATGTTTGTGAGAAAGATTATTTCGTTATGAAAAAAATTAGATATTGCATTTATTTTGTATTATTGACATTTATAATTTTAAACTTTTTTAGTAATTTTAACTTAGATATTGATTTGAGTATCGTTCGTGAGACTATTATGTCACTTTAAGCTATTCTACTCACATTTTTCTAAAAAAATATCGTTGCTTTACTCATAACAAAATTATTAATCTCAGTTAAAATTCAACTATAACTGAAACAAGGCAAAATATCTTCATGGGTTCTTGCTTTCACATAATTTCAAAAAATCATAAAATTTGTGTAAACACACAAATATTTCACTTTTTCGCATTTTTCATATTAAAAACTTTCATCGTGTTTTTGTTTGTATGTATGTTTGTAAATAAGAAAAAAAATTGGCCACTAACCTACATAGTACCTAATACATAATATTATGTACATACTCTGTATACACATCAAAGCATACGTAAGAACGTAAAATTGACATAAATTCCAACAAATAGAACAGAATCAAGTACTCAAAATAATTTATATACCTAACGATTAAAAAGATGACCTTTTTTAACTTTCTTAAACCAACTGTTTTCATTCGAAACCCCATGTATGACACACATAATAAATACATCATAATTTTTTAAACAATTTTACTTATAATAAATTTGCTAATCATCATCCAGCTCCTTTAAGTCCAGCGTCCTTACAAGCACTGTTTTGTGAAATCATTACAATAGTTCTTGTTTCTGCGATTGATATCAATCGAATCAGCATCGTAAATCACATATATTTGCCCCCGTTGTAGCTGTTCTGTCTGCTCCAAGACGCTGATGTGCTCGAATTCTTCGACCCTAGGAAGCTTGGCGCCATCCCCGTGGGTGAATGGGGAGGAGTGGGTGGCATTAAATTGGTAGCTGGATGGTAGACTTTAGCAGACATCGTCGTTTCACCTGAAAAGATAAAAACACAGATATTAGTCACACGACAATTATAAACAATAACAAAATTAATTAGATTTTATTCGAAGTAAACTTTGTAAAATACTTTACGGAAGTTATATTTTCAGACTGATTGACGGTATTGCCCTGTTCGCAATCCCTAACATTACAACTTTTTTGTGGGCACAACAACCTGACCAGATCAATTTATCGTTAACAAAATCTTCAATTGTATAATAGCTTTTCGAACACAATGTGTGATGGAGCCATGCTGCATTGCAGCACGAATTGGGCCGGCTCGCCTGGTGAAATACCACCCTCTCACAGAATATCGGCGTGAAATAATAGCATCTATTGCTGTTGTGTTTAGTTCGGTGAGCGAGAGTGCCAGTGGCCCATTTCTCCCCTCTTCCCACCTTCTACCCCCTCCCTTAAAGGCCGGCAACGTATCCCTGATTCCTCGGACGTTGCGGGTGTCCACAGGCGGCTGTGATCACTTTCCATCAGATGACTCGCTTTCTTGTTTGCCCCCTAATTTTTTTTTTCATAAAAAAACAAATTAGCTTTAACAATTTTATTCAATCTACTGTCTGGTAGTACAATTGATTCATCGCATTTCCGTACCTTTGGCAATGTAGAGCCCGTTTATCTCTAGACCTGCTATTTCTATTATGAATGTCATCCACCCTTCGGAACCAGTGTAAATTCCGACAGTCATACACAATATTTTCTAAGATATACTGACTATAGACCGTAAGAATGTTATTATGTTTCTAGTCAGTACTTTTATAGTGTGCTGACGATGATATCTTTTATCCATCTTGTACTGGTGTGAGAGAAGCGCCAGAGTCTACACTAAACTTTCTAGAGGATGTGTCGCAGAAGAGAACCAAAGCGAACTTGTCGATAGCGTCAAATTGCTGATATTTCTTGAACTCATTCGCTTTCAAGTTAACTTACTAAACTAGTTAGCAAGTCCTTCTCAACCTTTATAACAATTCAATCGCCCTGATGTAGTTATTGACAGAAACGCAGACATTATAGTATATGTTTTGCGAGTTCAATTGCTCTAACAAACTTCGTCATAACAATATGATTCGTCCAGACAAAGAAACAGAGAGTCAATAATTTTAGAAGAGCGTGTTTCAGTTTTAGTTTCGTGCAAATAACTTATTTTGAAATCATAGACAGACATTTCGATTTGATTTGTATGTAGATACAGATGTACATTAGATTGACTCTTTAGTATTTTTTAAGTTAGGTATATAACATAAAACCTTACACACACGTATTACATGTGTGTGTGTGTATGAGTGAAAAATAAATAAATAAATGTATCGATATGTGGAGAGACGGGTAGCAGCTGGCAATAAAGTGAACGGTGTGCTCTGTCCTCTCGATCGCGATCTCTTAGAAATATGTGCGGTGTCACCCTTGTGGACAAAATAAGCAATGAAGAGATACGCAGTATGACAGGGTTGCACGACAGTGTTATTGTGAAAATGAAGGAAGGAATGCTTAGATGGTTCGGGCACCAAGCCAAGAAGACCAAGGCTGACTTAAGACGACGGAAATGTCAAAATCACTCGCATACCTAGGCGAAAATGTGTGAGGACAATTATGAGATTTGAGGAAGCGAAAGAATATGTAAGGACCGTGACGCCGTTAGGGATACAGTGTGAAGATATGTAATCTAATATATCAATTTATCATAGACTGTAATGTCATGAGATAAACGTCGTACATGGTGATATTCATTTAACAGTAAATAAATATTGTGTGATGAATTTGATAGGCCAAAGATTTCTATGTATCTTGTGATCGATACTTGGAATCAAGGAAAAATCAGTATCTACTGTATAATATTGATAATGGCAATATTTTAACAAAGTGATAAGATCATATCATAAAATTATACGTTACGAAGTTTATTTTTGCTGCTGATATATGTACAGACCGAATGCCGCCGTAAGTATAAGATATGGTAACAAAAATACCTAATATTATTACAATAACACTTTTGACAATTTCACAAATTGTGTAATAAGCACTAAGCCTAAACTACAGCCCAAAAGCCCAAATTAAGAAGTAAGCTTACTCTACTATGGGTATCACACAGCGAATAACTTTGGGAGACTTCAGGGTTTTTTACCCAAATTGTCAAAAAATAGAACTCTTATAGTTTGTCATGCCTGTCTGTCTGTCCGTCTGTCTTTGATATGGTAGAAATGGTAACTAAACTAATTTAATACAATGTATAAAATATACCACATTTAATAGCAGCCATCTAGGTCACTGGCTCCCAAACTTATTTTGTCTACTGAGTCGAGAGCTCATGCAGTCGTTGTCTAAGATGCCTCCTAGCTAAATGAAATTACAAATCACCCCCCAGGCCTCTACACAACGCCCCCATTTTTTTCTGGGTCTCTTACCGCCCTCCTTTAGGCCTGCAGCGCCCACAAGGGGGCGTTATCGCCCACTTTGGGAATGGCTGATCTAGGTTATTGTATGATTGCAATACCATAATGATATCTGCTAGTAATATCCAAATTTCAAGACAACATACTGCACATATTATTTACTGCACGTGAGTTGACCGGAAATACATATACTACTGACTCTTCACGTTAAAAAAGGCATGGCCCAGAAATGGATTGTTGTAAACAAAATTGATAAAATTGAAACATCCGCAGTAAAATTGCTTAACGGAGGTCACATTACACGTGACAGATTGATCAAGTGAATATTCATTAGATCAGCGATTCCAAAACTTTTAAGGCCATGGAACGGTCAATAAATCTCTTTCATTTTAAGGAAACCCATAGCAAACTGTAGCAAATAAAAGTATCTACTGCAATCTATACATAATATAATGAAGCAGTAGAAACCGTGTCTGTACATTTAATAAATTTATCGAAAAATGAGTGGTGGAGATAAAAAAGTAACAGAACACAAACAATCATTTTTTTAATTTTTTTAATCTCGGAAACTACTGAACAAATTTTCTAGTGGTTTTCACAGGTAGATTAAGCTTAGCTTGGAGCAACATTTAGGCTTTGTTACATTGAAATCGGATGACAGTGAAAAAAATTATCGTAATTTAAATATACTTTTAAATTCACTGCTCACTTGTTACACGTTCAAGGACAGGGAGCGCAATAATTCAAAACAGGACTAAACATTTTTTAATACGAATATTAAAATTAAAAATTAAAATGATGAATGCCATTATTTCACGGCTTCATTTAAAAACTATCAATAGGTCTAAAATCGAGAATTTTATCATTTATCGTATACTTTTATTCTACAGAAGGCCCTGAATAAAAGCGGCATAACTGCTGTCAGAACAAGAATTTGTGTAATGTAATTTGTATAATGACGCTAAATCTACCGCGAAAAGTGCATTTTACGGTCATAGAATAATAGATAAGCAATCGTCATACATGATAATTAGTTTTTATTACAATTAATCACCAGTCGCACAGTGATCGCGTGGCTGTCGGTGTCTGCAAATTTTTAGGTAATAACCCCCGGTTAAACATTTATCAATGTATATGCCTGTGTCAAGTTACACACAAAAAATAGTTTTGCCACAGATCGACGGTAGCTAAATTACTCTAACGATACGAAGACAAATGTAACATTCACGGAACCGAATTCAGAAATCGCTGCATTAGATGAGAGTATTTCTTAGATGTTACTTCATACACTAGTCGGATAAAAAATGTACATACATACAACATATCATCACGCTGTATCCCTAACGGGGTAGTTAGTGAGGACGGAGCGCCAAGTGTGACGGTCCTTACATACTTCTTTCCTCTTTCTTCAAATCTCATCATTTCTCACATTTCTTCGCCTAGGTATGCGAGTGCTTTTGACAATATTTGAGGTAAAGACCGCAAAACTTAGTGCTCCATCCTTTCTGGCTACTCCGTTAAGGATATAGTTTGAAGATATGTATGTATGTAATACAATAATAATACTCCAATAAATATAATAATAATACTTCCGACAATTATGCAAATTGCGTGAACCCAAACTAAGCAGTAAACTTGTACTATGGGTACCACACAACGGACTCTGGGGGAGCTCCTAGTAGGACCCAGACCCCAAGAGGATTAAAAAAAGTTCGTTTCCTGAATTGACCTGACTGGGATCAAACTCGGGACACCGCGCCAACGGACCAGTTAGTTTCATGTAAGCGTTCAATTAAGCGAATAGGGCTGGACAACTCTTAGTAAGTAAGACAAGATAGTTTAAAAGTAGGAATTATTATAAGGAAAGAATGTTATTAGAAGTAAGAGTATAAGGAAAGAATGTTATTAAAAGTCAGAGTATAAGGAAATAATGTTATTAGAAGTAAGAGTACACATCATTAAAATTAGATAATAAAGATGAAAAGGCCAACAAGGGCCCTGACTAGTGTTTGTCAGGGGAATGAAAGTAAATTAAAAAAAGCGTTCACTCAAACTTCGTTTACACCGAACTATGAATATGGGAGTGTTATTGACGTTCACGACAGATAACACTATGTAATCTTCAAATAGAAATAGTACCTTGCGGCTTCTATGACAGAATTTCGTCTATTTTTTCATTACGCATGTTCTATGTATGTAATATACGCCTGAAGCATTTGAGGATTTTTCTTCGTTTATACTATTAATGCTTATAGCAATGTCAATCTAGTCTTACAACATTATGCACACACACACATACACGCGCGCGCGCACACATACATACATGGACGCATACATACATATAATAAGATACAATTACATATACATACATGTAAGAAAAGTGATAAGATTCGAGGAGGCGAAATTACAATAGAATGTAAGGACCGCGATATTTGGTGACTCTGACTACCCCGTTAGGGATACAGGGTGAGGATATGTATACAATATTATAGTCTATAAATAATACTTACTATGCGAAACTGATCTACCATACGAATACTTGGCACTGTGATCCTTTGTTGGAGGCATTTTGAAATCTGGAACAATACATAACTATAAAAAATTGGACACGATTTTCTATACGTTTATTATAGAACGGAGAGGGCTTTTTAGGGTTCCATCATTATAATAACAAAACCAGAACTCTTATAATGATTCGCCATGTGTGACTGCCAATTTATTCCGTCATTTTAACAACAACTGATTTACATTTTAGCAGAGAGAAGTAATTTGATGACCAAAATCGGAATTGCCATGAAACTTTCAGTTAAAGTATGGCGGAAATGCTTAGCAGTCCATTGAAGTGAAGATATTATTTTCTATAGGTACCTACTCTGGTAGGTCTGGTAGGTACCTGGTCTGGTATGTCTGGTAGGTACCTGGGGGGTTATTCACAAACGTCGGAAACTTTCCGTGGCGGAAAGGCCGATCGTCGAAAAGCATAAATTCAATCCGAAGGCTTGGATTTGTGAATACGACTATATATAATATGATATATAAATAATATAAATATAATATGATTTCAGATTTGTGAATCGCGTATAGACATAATCATCAAACAGTTTTCTGTCGGATACGGAAAGTCGAGTTTCAGACGTTTGTGAATAAGCTCATAGGTCTGGTAGGTCTGGTAGGTAATGATCTGTCCACTAAAAATTGCAACGTATGCATCAACCGTATTGTCTGTTTGTCTGCTTAATACTTGATTTTACTAGATACTGCAGAAAATTCTATAGGTTTGTGAAATTTTCAATAAACGATGAATAAATTTAAAGTTGTGAAATGTACACTCATTCAATACATTGTAGATTACTACAAAACGAACAATTTTATCGAAAACAGCGGCCCGTATCGACTTCGCTCGGGTTGAATACATAATATAATATAGCCTATGTTCATTTGGAATAATATACCTTTCAAATGATGTAAGAATTTTTCTAATAGGTGTAGTGGTTTTGGAGATTACACTACACACATAAACAAACGTACAAAATCCGCTATCTCTCTTTATAACACTAGTATAGATAAAGCAATTATCTAGTTATTATTTCTACACGTGTATTTATTTGCTTTCTAAATATTCTATTTTAATACAGCTACTGGAAATCATGTTGAAATAATCAAAACTCAAGTACGAAAATGATTTTATAAATATAATACAAATACCTAAATAATCAATGTACAGCGAAACTCTATTAGTTTGGCATCGATTTCAGTAACTTAAATTTAATTAAATAGGTATTTGTATCGTATTTTTAGTTATTTTTGTACTTATGTTTTGATTAGTATAGGATATTTCGTACTTTTCAGTGTTTTTTTAAGTCGGTTTAATTTTTTTATTACATTTTTTTATTTTTTCTGTTGAGTGACCTTGGCTCAAATAAATATCTAGGACAGGTCTACAACTAACTTCTTTCCTAATTCTGGAGCGCAATGACATACGAGTACAAGAGATTCATCAATATAAATAATTTCATTAACAAAAAGTACATACATATGTTAATATTTACAAACTTAAAACTACACATTATCTTAAATAATAAACTTAATCATAGTTGCCGCTTAGAAAGCTGTCATTGCTCAAGGTACCCAGCAGACTGGCAGCATTGCCTCTTTGAATAAATAAAGGTCATAACGAGTTCGCGTTATTTGGTGTATCTTCCAAACTCAAGCTCCAATGCCAGTGAAATTTAAATTGAACCAATTTGGAAATGTATCCCTTCAAATACAAAAATTATTTTTCAAATCGGTTCATAAATGACGGAGTTCTGAGGTAACAAACATAAAAAAAGTACAACTGAATTGAGAACCTCTTCCTTTTTTTGAAATCGGTTAAAAACGATACCTGACTGAGTTTCGTGTCGAATCTTGTCGGTACAGATTTATAACGGATTCCGATGGTATTAGACGTTCAGAAACACCTTGGAATTGGAATTACTTGAATAAATTGATTTAATTTTGAGTAGGCGATTATATGGATTATTTATTTTTGATTTTATGTACAAACAAATCAATTTTATGCATTTTTAAGGGTTACTTTTATTCAGTGTTGGGCAAAATTAACAATTACAAATTTAAATTGTACATTTTATTCAACACTGATTTTATTTATATTTGTAAAAGTACATTGTCATTACACATGTAAGTGCTACAGTCCCAGGGTAGCTAATTATTTATAAGTGTAGCAAACTTATGAGTAAAATCAGGCCTCAGATATTTCATAATTTTAATTTTTTCTTAATATGAAAGCAAGAAATATAGCTGATTTTTTTATTAAAAGCCTTTACGATACCAATCCCTTTGTGTATTGAACATCTAATCGCCTGAAAGCCTCCAAAATCAAAGCGCTTATCTCAATCCCTTCCTTACAGAATTCAATTAAAATCAATCGCTTGAATGTTTTTTAGAGCAGCCTGTAACGTTAAAGGAATATCAAAAGAACGCCAAACATAATCAATTTTACAAATATCCACCCCCTGTTCTACACGCGCCTTTTTCTGAAGTAAATCTGTTCAGACATCAGTAAAGGCTGTTCTTTCGATTTTGACAAGTCTTACTAAGATGATGAACTCAAACAGATTCAGACTTTGTATTAAAAGCGTAAGGCATATTTTCCTTTAAATAATATCCAGAGCGTAAACACAAAGTTAAGATATAACAAAATATGATAACATTGTGTGAAAGTATCGAACGTAACTTTATTAGTATCGACGATTTTTAATAAACAACTCTCACGTTATCACTATTAGGTTCATTTTCGTGCTATTCTTCCCGACATATTGCGTTTCTATTTCGAGGTAACGTCATCAATAGAGTATCGTTGTGTATTATCGTTATAACGTGGCATTAAGACTGAATCGTTCGAGGGAAAAATTTCTTAATAAATATATTAAGTTAATGCCTGTTCATTACTCGATCTCGCGATTTCTGAACAGAATAGGTACTAAGCAAATTTGTTGTATCAAAGTAATTTTTTTACTTCCATTTGTGTTTTGTAGGTAGGCAGCATAATAATGAACCACAGATTTAAATTTTAAAATACTTATTGTTTTCTAATATTACACATAATTAAATAATTTTACTCATTACTTTAAAAGATAATACTCTCTGACTACTCTGTTGGGGATACAGCGTGAAGATATGCATGTACGTATTACTTTAAAAGATTATACATTTTATTAAAATAATAAATAAATGACAGAAATTTTATTTAAATATAAGATATACAGAAATATATACCATTAAAACAGTACAAGAATGTGGAGAAATGGTTCACAAATAGACTATAACTTTATAAAAGTATATTATGCCAAAATATTTTTGGTAATTACGTATGAACAAAAGAAATATGTTTAATTATCATTAATAAACACGTAAAAAAATACTATGTCTATACATAGTATTTTCTTACCTGTGTAAAGTATAAAAAGAAGCAAAATCTAAAGATAATGATTATTTACGCGTGGAATATTAGCTATTAATAAAAATACATTTAAAAATCGCGCGGTGAATAGGATTCTTTCCAGCAGTAATCAAGACAAGATATATCGTATTTTCTCGAAGGCTCAGTTCGGAGCGATAAGGATGATGTTCTGTATATTATTAATGTTCTCTTAGATCTGGGGTTTATTTGTGAAATATTTACAGATTATGTTATTTCCATTGTATGGCTACAACACATATTATGTATATCTCATTATTATTATCATCTCCAGGCAAACTCAATAATTTTATGGTATTTCATACGACGAATTGAGGCAGTATTGTAAGCACCTCTTACTTTGCACTCAGACTTCGTTCTTTACCTAAGTTGTCCTGACCAGAAATCGCACCCGAAACTGTGGTATAAAATATGTATTTATGTATATTGCAAGGTATATGCCGGAAAGCATTATAAGATGAGTGATGAGATTTGATGAGGTGGAAGAAGTATGTAAGGACCGCGATACTTGGCGCTACGTCCTCTCTGACTACCTCGTTAGGGACACAGCGTGAAGGTTTGTATGTATGTATATACATGCTGGAAAATGTGAAATTAAAACTGAATTATATTATTTTGAATAATGTATTATTAAAATTTCCAAACAAGTACTCAAATTGTGTAAAGTATACTATGCTTATTACCAGGAAACCATAAGCAGCCGGCATATTCGATATATTATTTCCATGTATTCTTTTTTTTCTGACCAAAATTGAAGCATTGTAAATGACGGGTCCTCACTGCAGATAACTTTACATATACATGTATATTTGCAAGTATTGAGTGAATTCACTTGATAACGTTGAAGGATATATTTGTGTAAGCTAACAACTGTATCGAAACGGTGCTTTCACACTGAATACTATGTGGAAAGTTTGCTACTGTTTGAGCTATGATGTTTTATTGAGCGATAGTGTGGACATACCTCCATGATACATTTTTATAATGTAAAACCGCAACCAGTACTCTTTAGACGACCCTTCTAAAGGCACCTACGACTGATCAATAGCTTCATAGTATTGTAAGCAGTTAACCGCTTCCCTATATATTTAGCTTTTAGTGGGTATTTTTCTTTTTATGACACGTGTAGATAGCACCTATGGAGAAATAAGCGTTTATTTGTCGCGATAGCGAAACGTAACGCATTTGGCACCTGCCGTGCAGCAGTAATTAAACGTTCGATTTCAGTGTCACCAATCAGATCACAACAAATTTCGACTCGTTTGATTTAATTATAAAATTACGTGTAAATTTAAAAAACATAAAATATCAAGTATCGATGCACAAAGAAAAAAAAAATTGTTGTTAACTTTATTATAAGTTTTTGGGCCCATAGATGGCAAAGTAGATGTAACTTGTTACATCAAAGAATTAAGGCTTATATTTTTTGACGTATTTTTATGATCTACGCACAATTATTGTTAGCAGCTGGCATATTTAATGTGTTTATTTCTCTCCTAAACGAATATGGATGTATTTATGATGATTTACTAATTTTGAACATATTCATTTCAAACGACAATTACATATAAAATATATTTTTAATATAACGATAACAATAAGATTCTCTCTTACACATAATTTTCATTTTCTAAATATGTTAATACTTTAGAATAGCAATTTCAGAACACCTAGATTTCCCGAACATTATTACCAAAATGAATGTCGCGTCAAACTAACAATCATTGAGTGGACACAAAGATCTCTTGAACTTCAACAAAAAATCTTATTCTAATGGATCTCATAAATGAAATGTAAAGGACAGAAAGTGTATTCTTGAACAGTTGCATTGTTCTTGAACAGTTGTAGTGAATAACAATATATTGTCTAGCTTTTGCTGCAGTCTACTACGTAACTCTATTTCTTTCGCCGCTTGGGTATAATACAATACGTAGTGGTGTGCAGTAATCTTTGCGTCGTATCGTTCTTTTTTTTTTGTTTATTAGAAAGATGTAAGTTTAACACTTTAGTCACAAAATATTAAATTCCAAAGTAATTATTTACACTTATCGACGCAAAAAAAATTCTCCAATGCAATCTATTTTGTACGGTGAATAAAAAAAGTATAAAGGACGCTACAACAAAAGTTCCAAACGAACAACAAACATTCCAAAATAAAAACTGCGTTCTTCAATAATACGAGCTTTTCAAAGGTGATATAACTCTTAAAACTTGGTCTTACAGCATAAAATTGCCAATGACCAATATAGGTACGCCCCACACAGTGCAATCCTGACTGACTTTTTTTTCTAAACAAATTTAAAGATCCTTAAAAACTGCGCGTAATTATCATTTAGCTGTAATGTTTTGTTCTGAAAAGATGTAAATGTGTTTCAAGAGCTGTAGATATAAATATATTGCATTTTTGTAATATATCTACAGGTCTAATAAAAGAAAAGTTTAAGAATACTGTTCTGTCATTGAATGTATTTATATTTAAATAAGTTTAGACCAGTTTTTTTTGGAAGTGTTGAAAAAATGTACAATTCGGGAATTAAAATAATTATAAATTATGAAAAACTGATAAATAAATAAATATTTTTTAAAATTTACTTTTTATCTTTTACATCTGCATAGTATTTAACTATTATAAATATATTATAATATATAACTGTTAAATATTATAATATATATATTAAGTAAAATAAATTATCAAAGAAGTTGTGAAGTTATCATTAAATGCTTTTCTCGAGGAACGATTTATAACTGAATAAAATGAATTTAGTTACTCAGTAATGTGTGCGCGCGCCGTGGTATTTTGATAATCGGGAATTATTTTTCAACCATAGATGTTTTTTAATTTAGTATTGTTCAAAATGATGATTTAAATTATTTCTAAAAATATTTTGTGATTTTTAGGTGCTTGAATAATTGTTCCTTTTAATTTTAATTTACTAAATTGTCATATAGGTACAATTAACGTTAATCATGACTAGGGCTCCCAGTTTGAATATGTGTAGTTAGTTAATAAATAAAATCATGTCCATAGTAATCTTACGCTCAAAATGCATTGTATCACATAACATGCAAGTCGCAACTATTTATTCATATGTGTATCTATATTTAGTTTCCATCGGCGACAGCCATTTCGCTTATCAGTCTCTGTACACAACCGAGATGAAATGTACGAGTATGTTTGTTTGAATGGAAGCATGTTTGACTGTTATGAATATAATGCAAGTGCGCTAGTTACATTGTGTTCAAGAGTGTATGAAATGTTTTAATAATACATAATGCTATTCATAAGTACATGTAACAGCCTATAAGTCCTTTACATACATACATACATACATCACGCTGTATCCCTAACGGGGTAGTCAGCGGAACGGAGCGCCAAGCATCGCGGTCCTTACATATTTCTTTCGCTTCCTCAAATCTCATCATTCTCCTCACACATTTTCGCCTAGGTATGCGAATGCTTTTGACATTTCCGTCGGCTAACACTCTGGCTATACGATCTTCAAAAGTCAGCCTTGGTCTTCCTTGGCTTCTTTTAGCACTCGCTTTCGCTCTGTAGATTTTCTTCGACAGTCTTTTATCACTCATTCTTTCCCGCCCGACCCATTTAAGCATTTCTTTCTTCATTTTTATAATAACACTGTCGTGCAACTCTGTCATACTGCACCTGGGACATAATATGGTTTCATAAATGGGACTAAGTGGGCCGCGTTGACTAATGCAGTCAGAACAATGGATCTCAATCGTGACTTTGACGACGAAAGTAAGACGATTGCATCTAAATTGATTAGAAAATCATATTTTAAAATAAAATTTCATCAAAGTCAAAACTGAAGTCTGAAAATAATCTTCTTGGACTTACATTTTGAATAGTGTGCATTATATTGTAAAATATCATGTCGATAAACTGATACCTGACCACATTTTTCTGAGTTTTTTGTCGATTCATCTAGCTGCTGGTTTTTTCGATTTAATAGAAGGACTTGGCGTCCATAAATACCCTATAAATGGGTACACTTGAATAAATTGATTTGTCATTAACTTCGGAACGCAGATAGTCGTCAAAATGAAGTCCCAGAAACGCGATATTATAATTCCACGATCTAATACAAAGAGTCCCCGTAACAATACAATTGCAAAATCGCTAGTTGCTGATACTAAAAGTATCGAATATGTCGAAGTCCTTAATTGATCTGAACTGGAATCGAATCTGGGATTTTCGGATTTCGGATGCTTAACTTTAAATAACAATAAAAACTTGCAATTTAAAAAATGTTATATTGAAAATCTTATAATTGTCGGTTTTTAGAGTACTGTACCCCAAAGGAAAACAGGAGCCCTCTTATAGGATCACTTTGTTGTCCGTTCATCTGGTTGTCTGTCTGTCTGTCGAGACTCTTTTTCTTACGAACGCGTGATGGTATCAAGTTGAAATTAATATCAAATACTCAAGTCTGCAATCCCTTGAAGCTGTCAAAAAAACAAATCTGTAAGTCAACGCAATCAAAAGATACGGTCGTTTATACTGCATATTTTGACACTCGCGAGGGAATCAAAACCTACAGGGTACGTCTCTTTGATGAAATCATGAAATTTGTCAAGTAAGTCTCACAGCATAAGTAAAGGAAAAAATCCTAAAACCGTTAATTTAGTAGTTATTTGCTATTACAAAGTTACATTTGCAGTGGAGGGTATGGGAGAACGTGTCTTTCAACTGCAAAATTAAGTTTGTTTTTGTTGTTTGTTTTGTTGTTAAATACATAACACAAATACGTCGTATGATGGTACAGAACCCTCAATGCGTGAGTACGACTCGGACTTGACCGTTTTTTTCGTCACTTTGTTCATGTTTTTTTTAATCGTCAACGTATTCAAAGTGCGTTCGTTTCATCCGTAAAGCCGCGCCATTTTTTTAATCTTCCCCTTCATTAGCTAAACGAAATAATTTAATTCGCCAATAGGACCCATCCCGCCCACCTTGCCCCCTTACGAAATAAGACAATCACTAATTACACGGACATAAGCTATACAAATCGGCGAGAATGTTTACTAATTTACAATGTTAAAAAAAGCGAAAAAAATTCGCTCGCCAAATGAACCTATTTAGAAGGAGCAGGATTTAATAAAGATTTTTCAGCAGGATACCGTTTTCGTCGATTTTTTTTCTCGCTTTATATTTTTTTCACCGGCGACTAATCCCGGCGATATATTTTCGTGTCCCAGATTGAATTAGTGCACGACAAACGCACCTCGTTCGGAATAAAAAAAATACACAGCATTTACGGAGTCCGTTTAGAAAATGTAGTATATACGAATGTTACACATACTATATTACGTTTACACTAGTACACCAATACACAAATACACCAGTTGTGTAACTCAAAATTGTGCACTTGGTTTATACTATGAATATCACAAAACGAACACTTCGACTCAAAATGTGCCAGCTATTTATCTTCCTACACCATCTGACTGTAGTAGTCTAGTCGTAGACATAGACCTCTCCCAAATCACGTCACTGAGTTTGTTCTTCGACTTTTTTTATCCAGCAAGCCACCTTGCACACATCGCCGCTGCATCTCGCTGGAGGACGTCTTATACTAAGCTTGCCCAAGCACGGTCTCTACTCGAGAACCCATCCGGCCCAGCCGTTATCAGGTCTTATACAAAGACCAGCCTATGGCTACTTTGCTTCACTGCTGGATCACTTGGTTTTGAATTCGATCCTTTAGAGAAACTATGAGCATAGCTCGTTCCCACGTGCATCAAATAATTTGTTTAAGGCTATGGGTTAGCAACTTCTCACGATTTAGTTCTGCTTTGCCGTTAGCTTAAAATATATATGTCGGAAAAGACACGGGGCATTTCGTGCTTTTGCAACTCAGCCATGAGAAACAGGTGCCTAATCTTACAAGAGGCGAACTACTCCATAAGATACCACATTAAGACAAGGTTAATGTGCAAATTACAGAAAACTCTTTGTAACAATTATTACGTAGGTAATTGGAAATTTAATAATGGCAAACGATCCGTCTGAGAAATGCTATCGCACCAGCCACCGTAGTCTAACAGACTCTCAGCTCCGGCCCCGACGTTCCGTTAGCGCAGCCATTCCCAAAGTGGGCGATAACGCTCTCTCGTGGGCGCTGCAGGCCTAAAGGGGGGCGGTAAGAGACCCAGAAAAAAAATAGGGGCGTTGTGTAGAGGCCTGGGGGGTGATTTGTAATTTCATTTAGCTAGGAGGCATCTTAGACAACGACTGCATGAGCTCTCGACTCAGTAGACAAAATAAGTTTGGGAATCCCTGCGTTAGCGCGTCATCGGAAGTCGCGCTTTGCCATATATTCCACCGACATATATTTGATATTGAAAGTAGTGTGAACGTGTAATTTTCTATTCTGTCCACTCCGAAAGACCGAAAAAGAAATGGTATGAAGATATTATGTAAGTGTGTAAAATATAATATCATTATTAGAGATAAAGTCACTTAATTTTGAACAAAGTCCGTAACGATAACATGAGACGTGAACTCGGTGATACCAATTCATTGTCAGGTGCAGGCAGAATATTCCTAATAAACATTTTGTTTAACTAATATTTTAAATGTAAAGAATTTAAAATTATTGAGATAGAGATATTTTTGAAGGCACCGTAAATTTACAAGACAATGACGATCACGTGACTCGGATCAGGTCACATGCATTATTGTACGTTATTACTTATTAGTTTAGTTATGAAAATTGATATATAAGCACCTAATCAATCACCTAATCAAGCACCTAAGAAAATTGATATAATAGCATCTAATTCAGTTTTATTAATAATTTTCAACTATTATATTTTCAAATATTAAATTATAATAATTAAATATCAGATTCTTTCCATAAAAGGTAATTAAATTCGAAAGAAAAATACGACACAATAATATTTTCTCTACATTTTTACAGAGTACTGTGTACAGAAGAAAAAAAACGTGGAGAATTAGTGTCTGGCATCGGGACACTGCCGATGAGGGGGCCATGTCAGGGGGAAGAGGCACCTACAGTTTTGCCGCACTTCTTGTAGTTATTTTAAAGTAATTTAGATTTCTTTATCTCAATTATTTCTACTACGACCTATTAAAAATGACAATTATTGTAAATATTTTCGCGGTAATATTGTTCGATATGTGCTTACAGATGAAAAAAATGTAATACAAAAATTAAACCCACTTCAAAAAAAACACTAAAAAGTACGAAAAACTATCCTTTACTAATTAAAAAGATACAAATATCTATATAATTAAATTTGCCAAGCCTAATAAACTAATGCGCTTTCTCTTGTTGCACATTGATTCGGCACCGACTTCAATAACTGTCCAATTTAATTATATAGGTATATGTATCGTATTTATAAAGTTATTTTTGTAATTTAGTTTCGATTGTAAAGGATGGTTATTTCATAATTTTCAGTGTTTTTTTGACGTCGGTTTAATTTTTTTTTTCTCCCTTTTGAATGACCTTGGCCTAAATAAATAACTAGGGCAGGTCTACTGTTAACTTCTTACCTAACTCTGGAGCGCAATGACATACAAGAGAACCATCAATATAAATAAATCAAGTCCTCCTCGTTATTTCGTGTTATTTGGTGTATCTTCGAAACCCAAGCTCCAATATCAGTGAAATTTAATTGAGACCAATCTGGAAGTATATCCTTTCAAATAAAAAAAGGAAATTTTCTCATGGGTTCATAAATGACAGTTTTGAAGTAATAAACATAAAAAAATGTACAAAAAAAAGTATGACTGGATTGGGAACCTCCTTTTTTTGAAGTCGGCTAAAAAGTCAAATGACATAGCGCTAGATCTGTGATATACTGCTTCGCTGTTAACTAGTAAATTGAAATGAATATTCCCCACTACGGGAGGTAAGTTCAATTACTTAATTATCTACTCGCGGATCCAACTTCACTTAATGATTTTTTGACTTCTCTGACTTCTATTCCTTTTCTATGGAGGCTCGTCAATGGCCGTTCTTATAATTATCCGTTGAACGTTTTTATCGTCACGATTTTACCGTCCACGGTAAAATAGGTAAGCAAAATGCTTTCCTATTGTGTTGTTCAAAAAGACGCTTTTTCAACATTCGACGGAAATTTTTAAAAGCGTTGTCATACAACTGCATACATTTTGTATCGTGCACGGAACAAGCGATGAAAACGTTCGACGATAAAATATAAAAGTGCCCAATAGCCTTGCATAGTTAACATAAAATACTCTCCGAAATTTTAAGTAGTGGCAAATAATTCTTAGATATATCTTATATTCTTATGTACTTAATATGGTACTTATTGAATAATTAGATAACCATACAAGCAATTAAAAACAAAAATTTGATTTAAAAAAAAATTCAGAACTTTTCATTGTGAAAGAATCGCGAAGCTATGCTTCATTTAATGTTTTTGAAGAGATTAGTTAAATAATTATTTAATATTATTAAGTCCTTGTAAAGTGGACTGTATAATTTTAATTTGCTAATGAATTTAAATTTAAATTTACAAATAATATAAAGCGTCGTCGTGCAAAAGTAAGTCCCCGCTTCTCATACCGGGTAAGTGTTGCTATTATAAAAAAAAATGTTGCGAACAATTTGAATAACTGATTAATAAATAAATAAAAAACATAGTATTCTTATGAATTATGTATGTATATGCATAAATATATACATAAATCTATCTATATACTATGTTTTATCAATGACATCCCCTTTAGATTATAAAGATTCATTCTGATTAAAAAAAATGAAACCTCAAAATAGAAAGGCGAATACAAAAGAAAATGTAACGCCAAATATTAAATTACTCAATATTTCATACCGATACTAATTTGGCTATCTTAACCCTTCGCCGGCCGCGAAACGACAGAAAATATTACGTAAAAAAAGGCAGAAGGAAAAGTCCCTGCCTTAATTGACATTCTTTATGGGCGTCAGTCTTGACTTAGGGATATTTTTTAATTAGATATATTTTATGGGTTTTTTTCGAAAGGGGAATGAGCACGAATAAAGGGTTAACATTTGTTTGAGCCCGATGGGGAGCAAGGGGGGTCAATATTAGCCTTCCTTGGTAATCAGCCGAGAAAAAATGGTCGATTAGGCCCCTTTAGTGACGTTAATTTAAGATCATTGGTGGAGGCGGCAGAGGTGTGCGACATCGGGTACCCCCGCCTTTTCTTTACTGCCTTTTTTAAGCGGTTTACTTGTGTGCTTTTGAAGATAGTATCTGTTATATAAAAGAAAGGTTCCTACTTCCGATTTTTTAAGATGACGACTTTACTATTTTTACCCAGATAAAAATTAAATAATAATAATAATTGCAAAATATTCTAGACAATAAGCTCTCTGACAGCTGTGCAATAATAATAATAATAATAATAATACTCCAGACAATTAGACAGATTGTGTGACCCCAAACTAAGCAGTAAGCTTGTACTACGGGTACCACACAACGAACTCCGGGGGAGTTTCCAGTAACACCCAGACTCCAAGCCGATATAGAAAAGTTCGTTTCCTAAATTGACCTGATCGGGGATCGAACTCGGGACCCTAGCTTGGAACGAAGATACATATGCCACTGCGCCAACGGGCCAGTCAAATTGACAACATCTCTCTCTCAACTCTCGAAATTGATTACATCTATACACATATTACCCACTTACTGAGCTGGAATTTAACGCAGACGTAAAATGGTAACCCAAAGACCAGAAATGGGAACAAAATTTGATTTTATGGGTATTGCGGACCCATTTTATGTTTTTAATTGAATATCAGACACGTAATACAGTAACTGCTCATTTATTAGAGCAGTTACTGTATTACGTGTCTGATACGCTCTAAGCTAGTTTTTTCTTGTCCTATTTTAACGTAAATTAAATATAAATTTAAAATAATTAATAAAAATGGATTAATTAATTAAATAAATAAAAAACCTAAAACATGTAAATAAATAATTAAAATAACTTAATAAAACAAAAGAAATTAAACAATAATAAATATTTACGGAACCTAGATAACAAATGCAATCGCTATCTATGTGAGTCTCAAAACTGTCTGCGTAAATTTGAAGCGAGTAATGTTTGCATCGTTGAGGGTATTATTGAGAGCTGTCGATTCCGCGAATAACAGCGAGTGATATCACACGGATCACACCTCCGAAGTTAACACTCGTTTACTTATTGAGTTTGGTTCTAGTAACATTTTTTCTACGTCTCTGCGTAGATACTACATAGAATCCCGATGGGGTGAATTCCTATTATTTGGGATTGAATTTAGCGCTTGTTATATTAAATTGTAAGCTGTTCGAAAGCTTTCTAATTTGTAAATGTTGCGCTGTTAATTACAAGATTCCAGTTCCAGAATGCCAGTTCCAGTTTCAAAATTCCGGTTCCAGTATTTATTTCAGTAAGTGTCCATATTCTTGATTCTGGTTTCAAGAACTATTTCTGGTATCTGGAGAATTCATCCATCTGATCGTAACTGGAAACCTCTGGAGGTTTCCAGTTACGATCCCTCCTGATCGAGACTGAATTCTACAGAAGACGAAACCGGAGCTCGTGAGCGGGATCAGAACGAACCAGACCAGTGACTTTCTTATAACTACGGAAGACCGGGTTGTGCGGCGTATGGTGGATGGTTGGCTTAATAAACCTGGCTACCTAATAACTATAAACTGTTTTATTTAACCCACACCTTTAGTCTATCTACCTACCTGGTCACGGGTCACCCTACTATGGTAGTGCTACCCACTATGACACACCGTGACACTATAATCTCCAAATACAGTCTTGTATATACAGGATATTAGTTCCGTAAGATTTGAAATTGTAGCCATTTCGATATGATTTTCCTCCTTGAGCTTCTAAAATAATGCTATGAGTTACGTAATATTACAATGAATTGCCTCAGTTTATGCAATAAAATGATATAGTTCATTGACTTTTCAAGGCTGTGACGATCGATTTCACCTGTATTCTGTGTATTAGGTTACTAACCTTTAAAGCTCTATCCTTATTAAAATTTATTACCATGCGAATATTGTTAGCAACTATTAGTAATACTCATGCAATACTAAAGCAATACTAATGGTTGCTAGCAACTTGATCCTCATAAAATTAAAAAAAAGTAGTTCATGTCCTTTCCCACAATTTAAGCTATCTCTATACCAAATTTGACTAAAACTGGCTTAGAGCTTAAGCCGTGAAAACTTAACAAACAAGCAGATATAACTGATAACTATTCTTTCGCATGTACTAGGTAATATTAGCATGGATTAAATATTCAATAGGAATGTAATATGTGAAAAAATTCCTGTGGCGCGGCGACAGTGTATGTACCTTGCAAAGGGTAATTATAAGCCTAATAATATAATAGCTAACAGCTTATTAGTATTAGGCCTATTGGCGAACAAGCCTAATAGTTTGAGGCTACACAATTAGTGTAACTGTCTGTAGTATTTATTGTGAAGTTATAAATTTGTATCATTATTGAATGGCCCTTTGTTCAAAGTCAAAGTTAAATCAATTAATGCAAGTAAACCCCAATCACAAGTGTATTTTTGAACGTCAAATCTACTTTAGTTCGCTTCAAAGAGAAAACTTTTATATAGAAGTATCGACAAGAAACTCACTGGTGGCGTAGCGGTAGGCCTTATGACTTTCAAGTCGGAGCCTCAGGTTGGATTCCCGGAAAGATTAATTTAGGAAATGAACTTTCCTGAATTGTCTTGGATTTTTTGTCTTTTTGGCTACATAACCTTAAAGATTAAGAACAGAAAATCATATTCTATCTATGGTTAAATTACTAGATTTATTTGCAGTAACCGTAGATTATAAGCATATTTGCATAACTAATATTTTTGTATGTTTTTTCCTGTGTTAGCTCATAACTGTGATTCATAAAAGACATAGTTTGGGGTCAACGACTTAGATTCATAAGGTCACATTCTTTACAGATATACCTACAGAAATAATATGTATACATATCAGTATTGTATATACTCGTATGTACCATACGGTGAGTCAAAAAGTTCTTAGAAGAACAAAATAATAAAATCTCTTTGAAAATGATTTCTTCTCACGTTATGTAAATAATCATATCTCTTATAATTATATTGTACTAGCAGTGCCTTGCAGTTTCACCGACGTTAACTTTGTATTTTTTTATGAAAGTAACCTAGGTTAAATTTCTGATAAATCCTCTACCTGCCAATGAAAGTTTCATTATAATCGATTTAGCCGTTTCAGAGATTAGCCCGGACAAACAAACAGGGATAAAAATTTAAAAGGAGCGCGTTTTAATTTTCGTTACATGAAAATAACCTTATAAGCTTAAGAAAAAGCCTTTATTTCGAAATTACAGACGGTCATTTTAATTATATTTATATGTATAGGTAGTTCATCTCGTTATAGTAGTTTTGGTTCACGTAATGATCGAATTTAGTTCAAACGCAAGGGCCACCAAAGTGAGTAAGGACTAAGGACTCTGGAAAAAAATTAAAAATTTGTTTATGTACATTACATATCTTAGCGCGGTATCCTTAATAGGGTTGATACCGAGAACGGAGCGCATTGCAATCCCTAACATACTTGTTCCGGTTCTTCAAACCTCATTTTTCTATTCAATTCACACACTTTCACTGAGGTATGTAGTATGTGCTTATAACATTTTTGTTAGCCAGCATTCTGGCTATTTCATCTTCATAAGTCAGCCTTATAAGGAGTCAGTGGTGGATACGGGATTGTTTATAAGCTCAAAATACCTCAACACAACATAATATAAATATAAGAATAAGAAATACTCCAAAGAGTTACATCTATTGTTCACCTATGACCTTAAATTGAGCAATAAGTTCGTATGGGTACCACATACCCAACTGAGGACTTGTGACTGTGACCTAGACTCCTAAATTAGAAGTATAATATATAGTTAAATATATAAGTAGAATTGAAATAAATAACCAGTACATATTACAATAGATGTCATAGATTTAAACAAATTATTGTAGAAGTATATTTAGCTGTCAAATCTAGATATATAAGTAGGAATGAATGCACACCCATGAGGCATGATGTTATTTATAACAGGATAGATTAGGGAAATATAGATAAAAACGTCTCTGATTATGTTAGAGGAAGCAGAATAAACCAGACTCCAAGACTGGAGGATTTGTCAATATGCTCAGAATTGCTCAGTGAGCTATAAATAGAGTTATACGGTAACCTAGAGAAACAAGACACAAAATGATACTATCAGTTTTAAAATCAAGGTTGTCGACATATTTTTAAAAGTCAGCCAGTTGAAGCGGCAGTGGGCAGGTCACATTGATCGTAAAACCTACATTCGTTGAAGTAAACGACTTCTAAAGAGTAGACCGTATTGCCAAACAATATGTAAAAAAGAAGACCGACTCCCGCCTCGTGCCTAACGTAATTGCCTTCTCTCGGCCGGATAGGCCGTAGGGTTGTTTCATTGAGTGTAAGATGCGGAGAGCGTCTCGTTTAGTTATTCGTTTAGTACATTATAATAAAAAACTGCACACGGATAAGTTTTCGTGTTTGTTAAATTTATTTCCTTGTAGTTATGCGGAAGAATGCTAACTCTGCATTCGAATGACTAAAATTATTTAGGCAATTAAGGACATATGTGCATCCCCGACTGGCGCTACAATAATTACCCATATCCGCCTAAAATATTGCCGTTGTGTGCGTGGCACGGCGCGTGCGTATTACCGCGCACACATACGCACGCATTTCTATGAAGACATCCTACTGTTATTATTTATTTGTATTGGGATAAATGTAGTAAGGTAGTGTAAGGTGGCCCTCATTAGATGGCGTGATAACTCATGTAAAGTGGTTGGTCGGAAATAGTTGCATGAAGCCCAAGACAAAGCTCGGCAGCACACCTTGATAGAGGCCTACGTTCAGCAGTTGACTGAGTTAGAGATATGTATAAAAGAAGGCTGTCTCCCGCCTTATGTGTAATGGAATTGCATACTCTCCCGGTTACGTAGGATTGTTGCGTTGGGTGTGAGATGCGAAGAACATCTCGTTTAGTATATAAAAATAAAGAACAATACATACGGTTAACTTTTTCGTGTTTGTTAGATTTAATTTCTTGTAGTTATGTTAATGATAAATCTGGATTCGAATAACTAAAATTATTTAGGCATCTATGGACATTATAATACGTTCGTTTATGCGATTTAGACATTTTTGTATTTGTAACGATGTGAAGAACGAATTAAAGACAAATAAAAGAGGTCGCATGTTTGTAAAATAAAAAGAAATCGCGCGTGTTCAATCGCCCGCGACTAGCTGCTTACTGGAAAATAACTAGGTACTTGCGGACAGATCGGAATCCTAAAAACACAAGCTCCAAGTGGTCGCATTCATAGAAAAAAGATTTTTAATTAAGATCGTAGTCTAAAAGTAATCGTCGAAGGTATTTTATTGAGGATTAATGATTAACAATCGATAACGAACTGTGAATCACGATATTAACTGTTTAAATATACGGCTTATCTACACAAGGTCATTCGTAATATTTAATCGATTTTGTGATTAGAAAATTGGTAAACAGTTACGAAAGATATTTGTGATAAAAATGATACAATCGTTTATTTTTAAGTCAATGTGCATACTGAGGCCAACGCCTCAGTGTCGATAGAAAGCTATAACGAGGTCGAATGTGAATCGCGTCTGCTATAAAGGTAGGTACCGTTAATTCTTGCCTTGAAGATGTGCTAGTAGTAACACCTGAGTCCATACAGTAACCTTATGTAGTTATATAGCTTTAATTTCAAATAAGATAAGGGTATAAACAGGAAACAAGAGTGTTCAAACGTGACTATAACACGACCAATGTACGATTATATAAATGTGTATGTGTGTGTATAACACGACTACGGCGTAATTGAAATACGTAACCGCGACTATAACACGACCGCTATCCGATTGAAATGTGTAACAGCGATCATAACACGACTGTTATTATTATTGAATTTTTTAACCGCGACTGTAACACGACTACTACAAAATTTTGATATGTAACCACGGCTATAACACGACGACTATGCTATGGAAATGTGTAGTGGCGACATCAAATAATTTGAGCCCTTTGCGGGCTATATAGATGTTCATATTGACCATCGTTTTGCAAGTTATGTGGAGTCTCTTTATGCATTTAGTTGTCCGGTGATCGACGGAAGCTATCGAGAGCCTGTTTATTTATACCTAATTAAATAAAGGAGTGATATTTGTTTGTATGTGATTGGGTCAGCCTCTTTAATATTCTCTGAATGTAAAACAAACATTTTTGATTTTCTTTCCACTTGTTATCGCCAACACTATCTTCTAATTCTACCACTGAACAGCAGTCCTTGCACTCTTGTGTGTGTGTGTGGAGAGTAAGAAAGCTGGTGAAATTTCTGATACGTTAACGAGTGGTAGAGCCATGTTACATTGCAGCACAAATTGGGCCGGCTCTTTCGGTGAAATATCCCCCTCTCACAGAATATCGTCGTGAAATAACAGTATCTATTGCTATTGTTTCATTTGGTGAGTGAGAGTACCGGTGGCCCATCTCCCCGCCCTCTTTCCCTCCTTTACCCCCTTTCCCTAAAGGCCGGCAAGGCATCCGTGATTCCCCTGACGTCGCGGGTGTCCAAGGGCGGCAGTGATCACTTTCCCCCAGGTGACGCGATTGCTCGTTTGCCCCCTCTCATATATATAGATATATATATATACATAAAATCTCAAAAGCTACAAAACTAATTTCAAAACAGCTTATATTTTAAAACGTTAAATATATAATGAAAAATATAATAAATATATAGTGAATGAAATTGTGTACCTGGGGAGTGCGTTTTCGAGGGATGGAAGATGTGAGTTGGATGTGGAGAGACGGGTAGCAGCTGGCAATAAAGTGAACGGTGCTCTGTCCGCATTAGTGGGTAGTGTGAATATATCTAACACTGCTAAAATGGCTATCCACAATGCGGTGTTGGTGCCAACTTTGTTGTACGGCAGTGAGGCCTGGATATGCCCGAAATCGAGTGAAAGTATGATAAATGCAGTGGCGATGCGGTCTCTCAGAAATATGTGCGGTGTCACGCTTGCGAACAGGATAAGCAATGATGAGATACGCAGTATGACAGGGTTGCACAACAGTGTTATTGTAAAAATGAAGAAAGGAATGCTTAGATGGTTCGGGCACTTGGAAAGAATGAGTGTTGAAAGACTCACGAAGAAAATCTACAGAGCGAAAGTGAATGGTAAAAGAAGGCAAGGAAGACCAAGGCTGACTTATAAGGATCAAATAGCCAGAGTGTTAGCAGACGGAAATGTCAAAAGCATTCGCATACCTAGGCGAAAATGTGTGGAGAGAATGATGAGATTTGAAGAAGCGAAAGAGGTGTGTAAGGACCGTGACTCTTGGCGCTCCGTCCTCTCTGACTATCCGGTTGGGGATACAGCGTGAAGATATGTTATGTTATGTTTTTGTTAAATATGTATATTGTCACTTAGTCAAGTATCATTATCTTATCTTCGTAATGAGAGTAGTTAATGCCATTGAATTCTATAAGTGTTTGAGACATCATGTACCTACATATATCTAAGTTGACTGCTCTAATATAGTTTTAAAATATGACCAACTTAATGACAATACCATGAACGTGGTTTCCTTGAATAAGAGCGTCATATAATTACGTTAAAATGTTAAAATTTCTGGAACCGTTCATGACGCGTCAGCCCTTGACCTTCTTACTGACCTAAGTCAATAACCTTGGTATTAATTACAATGTACTAATTCATTTATTAATTTGTCGTAAGCAATTTAAGAATGATAGTTTTAACAATAATGTAATGTGTACGAAATATTTTAGAGGCAAACGACATGAAATATCATTAGAATGGTCAAATATATAAAAAGATTTTACTTCACATAGAACATAACACGAAATGAATTTAAATACGAGTATATGACGTGTTTCATTTTGAAATGTCACATAAAGAGTTGAAATGTCTTTTCTGTACCTACTCGTTAAATTATTTTGTCATATTTATGATAGAGTCATGTCAAGTAAAAAATAAAAAAAAATACGAGTCCAAAATCGAATTATTCAATTTTTTCTCAATTCAGGTTTGGGGTTATTAGTTGATCTATGCTTTGCCTCTCAGTAGGCTAAGATAACGGAATAGACTGAATGCGACACTGACAAATACATATGACGAAATTATGACAGGTTTTGTTTTTACCATTTTGACTAGGAAATTCTAAAAATGATTAGCATTAAGATTAGTAGTATGAGAATTTACTTTAACATTTTATTAATTACTTTTTTCTGCATTAAAAACGTGATTTTGTTACTGTAAAAAGATTTAAGGCGACGCATTGATAAACAATAATTTAATCTAAAATAGATCTTCTGCTCAATGCAAACGTGCGCGCGCTAGCTTATGAAAAATATGAAAAAGCAGTTGTTTTCGTTTATTTTAAAAACTATAATTAACTTAAAAAAATCCAACTGTCATTTTGAAGAATATGCTTAATTTAAACTATAGAAAAAATTCAGAAGCATGAATCGGAACTGTTACTCCGAAAAATGTAAATCTCTGTTTTAAAACAGGTTTATTTGATATTTCTTTTTGTATTACAAAAGTTAACCAATCGTGTATCGCAACTGGCAAATAAAGTCAATGAAATGAAGAATCAGATTACCAAATATCACTTTCATACTTTTTGAACTCAGAAAAATCGAGATCCCTAACGTCAAAATTTCCAATGCGGCACCTTAATGCTAATTAATGTACGGCCCGTATTCCAGAATTATACTTAAGTCTAAATATCCGCTTGAGAAAATGAGAAAGAAATGCCGTTATTCATAGCATATAGCGGCATCCCTTTTTAACTGTGGTCAATTAGAGATTCGCACTAGAGTATCGTTCTGCAATGCGGGACTATAATATAATATCACAATAATGTATTTATCAGTCTAAGAAAATAAATCAGTACAAGAACAAAATCTTCACAAACGAAACTGTCTGCAAATAGATGACATTATTATAATGTGCTACAGGAAAAAGTAAAAGGAACGAATATCCGTTAAATTATACGTTACTTATATTCTATGTTACTGTGTTAACACCTACGTGCGAAAAACAGGCCAAGAGTGTGTCGGAAACGCATTGATTTATAGTTCCGTAACAATTTTGGTCTAAGGAGAAGAAGTTTAAATTAACGAATTATTAAAAAATAGTCCAAACTATTCATTATTTAATTGTTTGTTTTCTGTTCTGGTTTCAAGTGACCAATTTACATCTATGTCCCAAATTACGACTCAGTAGGTGCAATTTGCAATAATGATGGTCTACATTTAGTCGTGCTTCACATGGATAGACAGATGGACATGTGAAACCACGAGTATTAAAGATTCCGTTTTCCGTTCTATTTTGTCGCTTCGTCTACAGAACCCTAAACATGTGACTAGGGGAGTCTATAACACAGATTACAAGAGTAGTTTGCAAAACATTTGCTAATTACAATTTGTACACATAATTTAATGGCGTGTTAAAATGCGTAGTTATGTTGAATAATTATACCTTATTTATTTATTTGTAAGAAATATTTAAGTCAGATTTGATAATAGCAAGTTGCTATTAATTTATTAATATGCGAATTTTAAAAACCACTTATATTACAATCAATCACAAAAATAAATTGCCAGTTAATTTGTAATTAGCAAATGATTATGCAAGCCACTAATTAATTGTAATTAGAAAGTGATGTGTTAAGTTTATGTTCAAAATAGAAACACGGATATTTTATTCTTAGTTCTAAATTATAATTTCAATGCACGTTAATTTTTTTTTCTAAAAAAAGATGGCTAGATTGGAAATCGATATAACTGATACATCATCATAGTAATTCCCATTATCAAACAATCGACTTCCTGACATTACAACACTGTGCTGTCATCTATAAATATTTTATCATATTTTATAATACTGTATATATACATAGATTACTATTTTAGAGCCTATTTATAAAGGGATGAGACGTTACATTGACGACAAGACCGGTCCCTCTCCAACTAGAAACTTATACGGAAATACTAAATTTAAATAAAAAATTTAAAAACAAAAGTAATAGTAACAAATTTAATGGCTTCCGACATCTAACTTTATAATAAATACCGAAATAAGGGCGATTCAGCCATGTGTCTGAACTCGTAAAAAAACACATGACATAGAAAAGCATCGAGTAAGAAACTTCATTTTATAGGAAAGAAAGAATGTCTCGTTTTTAATTGCTTTTTCCGAGTAAAGTTATTTACCTCCACATATTTAATCACCCTCTTTTGCTTTGAAAACCATGGTTTCATGGTGTATTTCACTGTTATAATGCCCTTTGAAAGACACACATTAACAGTGGAGATAGCTATTAAGTATATCTATATCTGATGCTCATCATACTGCTTTCTTTAGTTTAGTCTCGCAATCGTCTTGCGTGATTCCGAATTTTTTTCAATCTGAAAAATTGTACGTAAAGACGCTATTTTCGTTACGTTGACATGTCTCTTGTAAATAAACCTTAAAGGTCAAATTTCATTTACCACGCGTCATCCAACTAGCATGACCTCACCCTTCGTCGTATACTCGTACTATTGTCAATGGCTGCTCGGCTAGTCGATGACAAATCAATATCTTGCGGTGAATGAGTAGATGTACATGTCAATGAATTGTCGAGAATTCGTTGCTAAACCTCAGGTAAATCATTCCGGGAACGCGCTCGGCCCATTTTCAACCGGTTGCAACTTGCAAGCGACTAGCCGGCGAGTTGTCACCAAGTGGCTCACTCGTTAGCTTGCAAGTGAGGCATTCCATTAACGATACAGAATTGATCAAAGTGTATATGACTGTATAGAAATACAATATAATATACAAACACTCAAGAAGAGAAGGTGCTGTCGTGTGCCAGGCTTATCGACATACTTATTGTACTTAGTTTACAGTTAAGATCGTGATCATCACAAAATCGCGCGTGGGTGTTATCAATGACGAACGGTGCTTTATAGTTGATGGCATTTTTTCATAATGCTTACGATTTATAATTGGAACGAGTTCATCAAACTGTCGTAACGATTATTTGACCCTGTAATCTACTTAAAACTGTCTGTCTTTCTGAATACGACGAGAATGCTCAGAAAACAAGCAGGTCGAGAGATAGTTTTGCACGTAGAGGTAAGTTCAGCGGTTTCATTGTAAAGATGTAATAGATAGACAGAAACGTATAATACCTATACTTTGTAATAGATATTAGTACCATTGCATATACTACAATGTTATAAAGCGAAAAATTTGTTCGTTTTTGTGCTGGAATAACTCAAAAACTACTCAACCGATTTCAAAAATTCTTTCACCTGTAGAAAGCTACATTATCAGCGAGTAATACGGGCTGCATTTTATTTAAAAAAAATCTACAGGTGTGAAACCGGGGCGGTTTGCTAGTAGAGTATGTTTCGAGTATGCCTGAGAATACTATATACATACCATGCTCGCGTATTTTCAATTCAATTGGCCGAAATTGTAAATAAGATTAAAGTTTGATCTTATCAAATAATATGCTTTTAAATACAAAAAATATTTTTGATTTAGATTTTTTTTTTAGTGTATTCATATTGCAATCTAGCTCTATCATAAAGGCTAATGAGCAATTTTCTTTTAACTTAATCTAAACTGAAATAAATTACAGTCCTTAATTTCACCCACTGGTGTCTCTTAGGTTTTCATTAACATTTAATGAGTCACTGAATATGTTCTTGTGTCTTATTTAAATGACTTACACATATTACTTAGACATTTTTCAATAAGAGATTCATATTATAATAGGTAAGTACTTTACATATTTACGTAAATTTTACATATTTACGTTCGTACAATTTCATATACGTTTTATATATGTTTAAAGAAATTCTCATTTTACATACTCAAAAAAAATAAATTTAGTGTAATCTCTTATTGGTCTTCTGCCTATGTAGGTACTATTAGCAGAAATAAATATTTTAATTTAATCTATCATTGATTACCTGAATTAATAAAATAAATAGGAAAAAAAACAAAAAGGTTGTTCACTTTTCGGAAAATTGGAATGAAATGTATCATAACTAAATACCGTTGTTAAAAAAATGAAGTTTATGCATCTTTGTGTACATGTCATGAGGGTCAAGCCAAAAGAAATTAAATAATACTTATTCGTTTGTTAGACACTGGCCAGTCATAAACCTTAAAAGCCTTATTTGCTGATAAATTTGAATTTGGAACACTTATTAAATTGATTTTTTTTTGTTACAAGCGACCGAAGACAGTAATCCGGGACCTTCTCTGGTATCACGACAACGCTGCTCTGCACTCTTCTGCCAGAACATTATTTTAATAGAAAAAATTAGTCTATCCTACCTCACCCACTGTGCTCTCCTGACCTTGTAATTTTTATCTCTTTCCAAACAAAAATTAAAGAAAAGCAAAGATGGCCAGGTTAATTATAATTTAACAATTCTTACTTGTCTACAAAGAGTGGTCATTGTCATTTTCCGAGTTGTTTCTTTTTAAAAATAAAGTGTAAATAAATTAATGAAAAGGTGATTACTTTAATAATATCGACACCGATAATAAAAAATAAAATTGTATATTTTTTTAATATCTAATTTCATTTAACATGACTCTGGTAAATAACGTAATCATTTCGCTCAGGTTACAATAGTCAGAAGCTAATGAAAATATATCTGACACCTTCATGAACGTATAATTTACGTGAGTCATGTCAAGTCAAACACGCTTCGCTTTCTACCTGTCCAAATTCTTTTTGCATGAATCATAGACAGTACTATCGCATTTTAAGAAATATCCCTTTACTGATACAGGAAATACCCTGGTCAATTCAGTCACCTGCGTAAGCGAATTTGAAACAATCCGGTACTGAATGCACTTGATAGCCATTGTTCTAATCTTTTTATATTAGTACAACATCCGTTAAAATTACTTTTCAATTTATTTTCAAAAGAAACACCCAGAAAATTGTTAATAATCAAGAACATTAACAATAAGTTTTATATTAAAAGAAAATCATCAGAACTGCATTTTAATTAGATATATTGTTTTATAAAAAAAAGTAAAGGCTCAGCTTTAGATTAACTACCGTTTCCTGTTTGGACACTCGATGGATAGATATTTCTGAACTAATTTTCGGGAGCCATAACTATGCTCACATAGCTGATATTTTCGGTAATACCACATTCTAATAGCGAAATTTAACTTTACAAAATCTTTTCTACCCAAAAGTAACTTTGGGCGGTTAGGTTAGAAGTCGGTTTGGGCTTCAGTGTTAGGTTTCTTTTTAATATATTGATGGGATTCATCGAAAGTCTTTCATTGAAAAATAAATGTTATCATTGACACCACAATAATACAGTAAGTGTAAAAACACGTAAGCCATAGTTGATCTAAGCACTTTCAGACAGAATTTTTTGCTATTGGCGATTGGTAACAATACGGAATACTAATTGTACAAGTGGCATGTGTACGCATCAAAATTTTCGTTACCAAAATACAATTCATTTTAATAATGTTTTATTTTGCATATGAAACCAAACTGAATGTTTAATGAACTTCGACAATCAATTTCAATAAATCGTGTTTGTGTAGTATGGATTTTCATTTTATAAACTCTTTGTCAATATTTAAAAACACCTATTATTGTTATTGACTGGCCCGTTGGCGCAGTGGCATATGCATTTGCTTTCCAAACTAGGGTCCCGGGTTCGATCCCGGTCAGGTCAATTTAGGAAACGAACTTTTCTAAATTGGCTTGGAGTCTGGGTGTTACTGGGAACTCCCCCAGAGTTCGTTGTGTGGTACCCATAGTACAAGCTTACTGCTTAGTTTGGGGTCACACAATCTGTATAATTGTCTGGAGTATTAAAAAGGAGTATTATTGAAAGGTTTGGTACAAGATTATAATGTATCAACAACAACAATGCGTAAGATTAAGCCGCATAAGACGTAAATTGACGACATTGAATTTTTATATACATACAATTACATTGTAGGGTTTACATCCAACGCATACTTGCTTTTAAGATTAAAAGAAATGGCTTTTGCAACAGATTTAAAGAATAATTACAGCATATAATCCCATTTATTTAATAAAATTGACATTATATTTACGAATTTATGAAAAATTTTTTTTGCCACCTAGTTCACTTAAAAAATACCTGTCACCATATATAATTTCTTTTACATAAACATTTAAAAAACAAGAAAATCGATTTGATCCATAACAATTTAATTCAATAAATAAATAATTAAAGATTCGGACAAAACTAAGAGTAAAATCATATTATTATAGATTACTAAATGTTTTCCATTTTGTTGTGACATAAAAATTAAAAGTGAAAGTGAGATCCGGAATTCCCAAATGTTTCGCAGCTTTGCAATGCTGTATTCATACAGATAAACAAGATAATTTGATCAAGAGATATCTTGGCGAACGATTTTAGTTTTCTGAAGTTTTCACTTCACTTCACTTCACTTCAAATTTTCACGGTTTCGTACTTTGAAAGAAATAAAATTTGGTCCAGTGCCAGTTGGATTAATCCACAGAAAATTCCGTACGATACTCATAAATTAATATATTTCTAAACTTCTTTCAAATTTTCTAAAAATCTGGTCATCTACATCTGTTCTGGATTTATTTTGGTTAAGCTTTCGATTAACTAGTGTTTCTCCTTTTAACAGTTATTCATAGAATTTTTTAAACTTATTCTTTAGACCCAAAACTATGCTAGTTTGGTATTAATCAAATTAAAAAAGCGAAATTTATTTGACAAAATATTTTCTAGCCAAAAACTTCGAAAAAAAGTCGAAGTAGACGAATTCGGTGTTGGAGTTTTTTCAACTATTTGAAAATTTATTAAGAAGAAACTGCAATTGAGATGTCAATTTTATTTCACACAACTCGTTAAGTCTAAAAACACGTAAGCCGTAGTTAAACCAACGCCCTTCCTATATTTTTTCTGAAATGTCAGATAAAGTTTCATTTTCCGTAAAATTTATAGAATTCTAGAGCAAGTTAGGAGATAAGAGGTTAGAGAGAAAATGATTAAGTTGAGTTCGAGCATCCAATTTGCGCATCTTTTAATTCCCCTATAAATATTTAGAAATAACAGCTTATTAGTAGTTTTGTGAAGATCGGACATTTTCGTAATGATTTCCGCACAAATTTCGACATCAAGTTCGACGCACTTGCGGTGTCATGCTATCGAATATCGATAGCGTTATCAGTGGCTACTGGCGTGTTTGTGTTTCATTTCGTAGATAGCACTATGCAGGAAACATCCTAGAAAGACCTCGCAAGGACATCCACGTGTCAATACTACCATTACTCATTCATTAATGTAGGAACAAAGAAATATTTGGTTATGCGCAAAAATATTTTGATTTATATGCAATATGGTTATCACACCTGATGGAGGTCACGTATTGTTGTGGTTTTAAGAATAAATGCGATAAATAATAACGGTTTTAACAATCTATGTGTATTATAGAGTAATAATTTTTTACGTAAGTAATTTAATAATTATACTTGTCTTTCTGACACGACGTTTGGGAATGCACGACACATTTTTACATAATATAATGATTTGATTTATCAAAAATAGAAAAGAGATATATATCGTTTAAAAATACGAAATACGAAAAATGTTTAGACGTAATGAAAATAGAATGGTTGATTTTGTAATCACTACTTTTTAATTTTGAGGATGGTAGAATATTGAGCGGGGTCTATTATTTATGATTGCTATCATCATTTTACTCACTAATTCTCCCGCTAAAGAGCAGTGTTTGTACTATTTTATTCCGGCTTGAAGAGCAAGACAGCCGATGAAGTTTCTGACACAAAAAGCACAAAATTTTTGTCTACAGGGCTGCAAACGAATTAAGAATCTAAAGAACTATCTTAATCTTAAATATCGTAATTACCTATTGAACTCAGTTTACTTACGTGGTATAAGAAAAAATATTATAATAATAAGTGCATTAAGTTTTATTTCATTCAATTTATCAAAAGTAGCACAATTTTGGAATAATAATTTTTAAAAATAACGTTTTCGATAGTTAAACTACATTTTTGGTTTGATTGATATCGATATTTTGTGTTATAACTTATTACTTATGTATCGACATATGCAATATACGCAAAGACTATAACATGCATCCCTAGTAACGTTAGAGACCTAGATATTTATAGAAGTGGCAATTAGGTCAACTTGATAACAATTTGAGACTCGTTATCTCTAACACGTTCAATCTTAGTAGGCTTAGAGTATATATATATAATTGTAACTTTTTATCATACAAACTTTTTACACGATAACATAGTAACATAACTTTTTACATCTATTACATACACACATACTACATATAAAAGAATTGATTGACTGTCTTAACATTACTGTTGTTTATTAACGAATCTTTGAAGCAAGAAAATGTGACCTTGACTCTTCACGTGTAAGGTGTATGTAATTCTGTTATAGACTGGTAACCATGGCAACAGACTGTTAATTGTTTTAGTTACAACAAAAGTACATACAAGTATCGGAATATTTACCGATTTGACATCTCGCTTTCACCTACTACGGAATAATTGGTGCAAGCGAGATGTGAAATCCTTAAATGGAGTTTAAATAGTTGGTGCAAGCCACGCTAAGTGCGAAAAATAAGCTATTATAGTATGAAAAGTTAGAGTCAAATTCAACACAAACAAGACCGAGTAGAACAGCTAGTTATAAAAATATTCGCATTACATTCAAAGTTTCCTCGAATACATAATTTTATAAATTTAATGAATTCTAGAATTTGTCGCACCATCCGGAACAATACAGATACAAAGGCCCACCAATCACAGGGACTGCAATACTTTGGTACCCAACCTCTCTGACTACGTCGTTAGTGGTACAGAGTAATGAAATGTATGTATTATATGTTGAACTATTCATGACAAATTAAAGAATGAATTTATGTTTGGAAAAAAAACGACAAGAGAAATCTAGATGATTTTCAAATATCTATTCAATGATACCCCACTTAACATACTTCGTCGACTTTCATTTTTTTCTTTTTCACAATATGGCGTCTGGTTGTCGCCATATTGAGTTTTCATTACTGTCACGTCTTTAGTGACAGTCACACGATTAAGACAAATCGATTGGCGTAAGAATCATCAGAATCGGCCCTCGCGTTTGATCCTAGAGCGCCACAAGTAATGAACATACATACAAAGGCTGACAAGTGTCCCAAAATTCCAATTACATAATTTCACGCAATTTATAATGAAGTGGTAATATTTTTTTGTCGTGAGATTCTTATAGCGGTAAAAAGCATTATATTGTTAATTTTACCAATTTCTAAATGCTTTTAAACGCAATGTTTCAAAATTTCTGTTATTTTAATGTTAAATACTACTATATTATATTACCTATGAGAACGAAGATGTCGCAAGGTAATTTCATGAACAGAAATTATTACGAAATAAAAAATAAATGACAGAATAGTAAATTGAAATCACATCTGAAAGTTTTTGTCTCTTGAACAACCAGTAAATTAGGAAAAATATCAAAATATTGTTAAAAGTTAATTTAATATATTGATGAGATAGATGTATGCTTTATGTTAAGGAAACAAAAAATAGTCGATCTACCCATTTATCCCCTAGATTTTTTAAGTCAAAGTCAAATCAATTTATTCAAGTAAATCTAATTTGCTAGGTATTTTTGGACGTCAAATCTACTTGAGATCGGTTTGAAATGAAAACTCAGTCGGGTATCATTTTTTCAACATAATTCTACAATAGTTATTTAAAATACAATATCCATAAAGCCAGTGCATGTGCAGAGAGGATTATTTCCAGACTATTGTTGTGTTTTCAATGAAATCGCTAATTTTGTAGTATGCTTTTCCAATCAATGTGCGTTTAATAACAAGCTTAAATTCCTTTTCGGTTAATTGTGTAATTTTTTGAGGATTTTTATATAAAAACGAACACAGTTACTCAAAAATGAACCACTTGACTTTTGTAGTTTAAATTTAGGAATAAACTTTCGCCTTTCTTTTGAAATAGATCTATATTTTTTATAATATACATTATATTTTCAAAGATGCATAACGAGGGTAAGGTGAATACATTAATGCCTTCAAAACTATCTCTCAGCGACTCTCGTGCGTTCATACTGTAAATGGCACGTATTGCCCTCTTGTTTAAAATGAAGATAGATTTCATATGCGCTGCTGATCCTCACAGTAGCAGTTCATAACAGATAAGGCATATAAATATGCGAAGTACACCAGCCTAGCCGCAGCCACATCAATCAACTCTCTAATGCATCTATTGGCATATATTGCCGAACTGAGCTTATTAGCCAAAGTCCCGATATGGTCGGCCCACTGTGTAACTTATTATCTACTGTTAAACCAAGAAAAGTTGCTGATTTCGCTAATTGTAATTGTTTCCCACCCAGTTCTATTATGGATTCTGGGTACATTGGATAGGGAAAACTTGACACAATTGATTTTTTGTGCATTCAGTAGTAAAGTATTAGCAGCGAAACCATCTCGAGACATCCACCAAAGTTCTATACTATCCGCTTAAAATAAAGTTCTATATTCCGGTAGTCCAATAGATCAGAGATAACAGGGATAATAGTCGAGTGCCCGTTTTGTTCCTATTTAATTTCTCCTAAGAATATTTTAAAATATTACCAAATCTACAGAGCGAAACTAATTGGTAGCAGAAGCCAAGGAAGGCCAAGGCTGACTTACGAAGAACGAATAGCTAGAGTGCTAGCTAACGAAAATTTGAAAATCACCCGCATGCATAGGCGATAATGTGTGAGGAGCATGATGAGATTTGAGGAGGCGAAAGAAGTATTTAAGAACCGCGAAGCTTTGCGCTCCGTCCTCTCTGACTACCACGTGAGGGATACAGCATGAAGATATTATACATGTATTACCGCTAGTGATGGATAATTTTCCTAAATTTATCAAAATTTCAAGAAAAATGTAGGATAAATTTCGGAAAAATTTCGAAAATATAAAAAAATAAAAAAAAATGTGAAAAATTTCAAGAATTTCTGTTGAAAAATTTCAACGACACATCTTTAGCTACCACGATATATTATCACTATGTGTTTTGAGTTACGTTACATGATATCTGACAAAATCCACTGTAATAGACGGATAGACAGACGGATAGACAGACAGATGCATGAACGGATCTATAATCTTATATAAGGTTTCAATTACTTTGCTATTATTTTTAGGATTCAGGCTCTAAAAGATGTAAATTAACGCTGACGAGAATTGAACATGTACTTAACCCTTTGTTTGGTACAGAAATAACCTTGTGAGACTTGAATTCGGGATACTGCCGTAGTATAAATAAAAGTACATACACGTGTTTAAATCATCGAGAGTTAGTGTTTGAAATATATAATAACGGATATTTTTAAACCGTGTCCTTCAGTTGTTGTTAGATATATTTTTTGAGATAATATTATCTTAAAAGTACTTAACAGACACACATACACTTGCACACTATATACTTAAATACAGTCGTATTTATGTACGTGTGTCACCTTTGAAATGTTTTGTATGATAAAACACTTCACTTGTGACATAACTAACATTTTTGACAGTTTTCTTAAAAAAATATGGAAAAATTATTTTTATTTTATTTTCTCTTTTAATAGTGCAAAGTAATTATTATCAATGTTGTTGGTATTTGTCGTATTCTCATTATCAAGGTGCATCAAGGCAAATAAATCAGTAAATAATCGATACTTACTCAATTATAATAAAGATTATGTGATCGATTATTTATCAATTTTTAATTGATAACTAATTTTAATGGTAATGAAAGAAACAAAACGAAATAAAACTCACAGAAACACTGGCGGGAACAAATCCAAAAAAAAAGTGATTTGAAAAAAAAACACGATAACACAAAATTGCCAAAACACAAAATTTGAATATCGAACAGAAATCGACCAGTTTTCGATGGAGCGTGCACTTCGCAACTGAGCTAAATGAAATGAACTGGCCGTTTGTGAGATCCAGCCGTCCTTTGTGTGACACAGTTAAAAAAAATTTATACGTACCATTTACAACCTTAAGTTCAGGACGATAAGATTCCATTTTGGCAATATCTTATGCGTTAAAACTTTGTCACAGTAATGGATAACGGTACGCTTTATTGCGGTCAGTGACGTCCTTTTTTCTATATAATAACTAGAACCGATTTTGCGAAGAAAGAAACAGACTTTTTTTGTTATAAAGAAAGAGAAAGGTACATAAAGTGTTTAAAATAGAAGTTAACTTGTCTTTTGCTTGTCAGTCTTAGTTCTTGGCAGAGTTAACGTAAATAATAAATTAACATACAATTTCTATATAAATCCCACATATTTATCTATGTTTGTAATCTTATAGAATTTAAAAGGTGCTGTCTGCTTAATTTTGTTTTGTAATAGTCAAAGTCAAAGTCAAATTAGTTTATTCAAGTAAATCCAATTACAAGGTGTTTTTGAACGTTAAATTTACTTCAGTTCGTTTCAAATAGAAAACCTGAGGGCAACAAGTGGCTCAGTTATCGTAAACGCTAGTAGAATAGACAATAAGAAATGACAAATACCCCATGAGCCTTCTAGCGTAACGAATTTTAAATTGGTAGTCAAACGTTAACTTTCTATTCAATCAGACAAAGCATAAAGTCGTGGTAACATTCATTAAGCCAGTAAATGGATGTGCAGCGAAGATCATTTCCAATAATACTATGTAATGTATGTAATATGACTTTGACAATCTAATATATAAAAATCAATGTTTGTTGTTTGTATTTTATGGCCTGCCACCTGCCAAACTGTTCATCTGATTGTGATGAAATTTGGTATGAAGATAGCTTGAATCCTGAGGAATGACAAAGGCTATTTTAAAAATAAATAACGCGAACGAAGTCGTGGACATCAGCTTCTAAAAATATAAAAATAAAAGATATTACAAAATAATATAATTTATTTTCACGCTGTATTCCTAACGTGTTAGTCGGAGAGTATGGAGCAAGAAGCATAGCGGTCTTTATGTACTTATTTCGTCTCCTAAAATTTCGTCATTCTCCTAACAAGTTTTCGTCTAGGTGTGCGAGCACTTTTGACATTTCCGTCAGCTAACACTCTGCTATTTGATGTTCCTAAGTTTGCGTTGGTTTTTCTTGACTTCTGCTACCACTCGCCCTCCCTCTGTAGATTTTCTTCTCCCTCATTCTTTCTATGTGCAGTTACCATTTCTTCATTTACAATAACACCGTCACCCAACCTTATCATACTGCGTATCGCTTTATCGCTTATTTTGTCCGCAAGGATGACACTGCAGATATAATTATAATTAAATTTGAAAATAAAAGTTATAAATCTAAGCTCGCGACCATGTATTTAACAATAATTTGCAAACAAAACGAAATAGGTAGTAATTTCTTGAACATTTATCTAAGTTGAAGACCTAATATCCCTTCCCTTCCTCATAGCCTCCGACACGGTGCCTGCAATTAATTTCAGAAGGAACATTTAGGTACTTGGTATATGAGAGTCTAACTTTAATCTTTGTGAATTATTTCCGTAGGTCTAGACATGTGTCTGTAGATATTGACATGTGTTAGGTGACAGGGGAACATTACACGTTCAAACAGGTGTTCAGTATTCTGTTTGGGGGACGTTTAAGGACCAAATTTAGAAAGAATTCCAAATTCGAAATTTTGAATATAATGGATTTTCCTATTTCGTAAACTATTGCTTACTTCCGAAAGAGACAGAGATGGAGATTTTTCTCACTCGCACCATCGGTGTAGCGAATAAAGACATGAGCATATATGGCGAATTTTCAATAAAGATTCCGTATCAGTGTAGCTCAAGGATAGGAGGAAGCCACTTAATTACTGTCTAGCTCTGCACATGTTCAGATCGCCTATTGAGCACAGTCGGTTAAATTTCGAATAGATGAAAATGAGTAAGAGTAAGTTTGGCAGGCTAATTTTGTCCGTTGCAGTAAATATCAGTCAAGTAGTCTCTTAAAACTAGTCACATAAATCGTTACTAATTGTGAAAGATAATCGTCGCTTGTGAGCGGTGAGCATTGAATAGTCCTGTAAAAACAATCGTGTGTTTCCAATGTATTCTGTAGTATCATGTGGGAGAGATAGTTTCGACATTCGAAAGGTTGGACTTTCAAATGTCGAAACTGTGTCTACCTTAATACAGGACTATTCAATACTCGACCGCTCATAAGCGACTACAAATCTTTTAGTTTTAAAGTTCTTTCAACTTTCAAAAGGACCTTTCAACCGTCTGTTTAATTCTAACCATTACTATGAGCTGTCAGAAACACTTCGTGGTTGTCATTATTAATAGTAGATAGAATTAGTAAAACTTTAATTGCAACCTCGAACAGTTATTAATTCCAGTAAAAAATCACATTATAGTGATTGGAAGCTTAGCAAACATGCGCGATATTAATTAATGTAATAACAATCGTTATATCATTGGATAAATTGGCCCGATTATATGAATCTTGGTACTCAGTACCAGGTTCGTTTGCCGACTACATTAATTGCAGATGTTTTTCGTTATCAGTACAGAGTTTGCGCGTTATAAGTTCGGTTGTGAGTCATGCCATACAACATTATCGTTTGTCTCTCAGCTTTGAGACAACTCAGTTTTCAGATCTTAACTTATATATCACATTAGATACGTGCATTTCTAGGGTTCCGTACCTCAAAAGGAAAAAGAATCCTTATAGGATCACTTCGTTATCCATCTTTCTGTCGGTTTCTCTGTATGTCAAGACCCTTTTTCGCAATAACGCGTGGAGGCATCAATTTGAAATTAATGCCAAATACTCAGATCTGCAATCTCATAAAGCTGTGAAAATATCAAAGTTTTAAGTCAAAGCATTCAAAAGATATGGCCGTTTGTGCTGCATATTTTGATACTGGCAAGGGGATCAAAACCTATAGGGTACTTCCCGTTGACCTAGAATCATGAAATTTGGCAAAAGAAGTCTTACAGTCTCATAAGACATAAAAGAAAAAAACCGAAAACCGTAAAGTAGTTATTTGTCATTACGAACTTACATTGGCTCTTGGTGAGTATAAACGTGTCTTTCTACTGCAAAGTTAAGTTTGTTTTCGAAATAAATTTAATATATTATATCGGTAAATACACAATACAAATACATTGTAAGATGATACGGAACCCTCTACTCACACTTGGCCGGTTTACTTATATCTTTAACGTCGTACATATAAATTTTGTTTACAAGTGATTTGATAATCGAATCGGTGACACATTTGTACAAGTCTTACATCGTTTTTCAAATCTAATTATTTCAGTAACTTGAAATGTGGTAAAAATGGTGAAAGCCAGGAAGTACGTTGTGAAAAAATACTTCGAAGGCATGCCGAAACGAGAGGACTTTGAACTTGTAGAGTACGAATTGCCACCTATTCAGAACGGTGAGGTATTGGTTAAAAGTGAATGGATCAGTGTAGATCCGTATTTACGTGCCTACAATAGAAACTTTCCTTTACCCTATGACCAGTTCGGTTTCCAAGTGGGAGTTGTACAAGAATCTAAGGACCCTCATTATCCTCCTGGCACGTGAGTTGTGTCACACAAGGGATGGTGCGACTACGTAATAATAAACGCAAATATTCAAGACGTTTTTGGAAGACTTTACTTGCCTGACTTACAAGGTCTGCCTAGTTCTCTTGGAGTTGGCGCTGTTGGTATGCCAGGAGCGACTGCATATTTTGGTTTTCTAGACATCTGTAAACCGGAAGCCGGTGAGACTGTCGTCGTTACTGATGCAGCGGGTGCCGTAGGCTCTATAGTTGGACAGATTGCAAAAATCAAAGGTTGTAGAGTTATTGGTTTCGCCGGCTCCGATGAAAAAATAGAGTGGCTCGAAAAAGACTTAGGTTTTGACAAGGCTTTTAACTATAAAACCGTAGATGTTGCTAAAATCTTGAAAGAAGTGGCACCAAATGGGGTGGATTGTTATTTCGACAATGTCGGAGGTGAAATTAGTAGTCAGATCATCTATCAAATGAATACAAATGGAAGAGTTTCAATTTGCGGCAGCATCAGTTCATACAACGAGAATCCTATCAACTTACCTAAGGCTAGTATTTTACAACCGGCTATAGTCAGCAAACAATTGAAAATAGAAGGGATTTCAGTAAGACGCTGGTTCGATCGTTGGTCAGAAGCATTCACTGATCTTGTTAAGTGGATCAAGTCCGGGCAAATAAACGCAAAAGAACATGTCACTGAAGGTTTTGATAAACTTTTCGACGCATTCACCGGCATGCTGGCTGGCGAGAACATCGGTAAAGCAGTTGTGAAGGTTTAGAATGTTGTTGAATACATCTTTTTTCTTTGTTTTTGAGAGAGTGTAACGTAATTCAAAGAGCTCAGTTCTATTTAAAAAAAAACTTTTTAGATGACACTTATCTTCTATTGTATTTGCAAGTGTATGTAAACTACTTAATATATTATACCAAATATCGATTGTCTGTTAATTTAAATAAATTAATCATCTATTAATATCGATTGTTATTAATTGTTCGCACCGATTAGTTTTTCTCTCCAAATATATTCCATTTTGAATATTTTCTTAAAAACCTTAGTTAACAGCACAAAAGAGTAAACTTTTTTTATCAACTGTGTTCAAATTTGTTCTTAACTATATAACATAAACTTATTAAAAGTAAGTTTTTCTGTACATTGCCAATTCACTACCAACACACATTATAATTTCAAGAATAAAAGTGAATGAAATAACAGAATCATGAACAAAAATTACTATGTGAATGTGTGTAACAGCTCAGGTGGTTTTTAATTTATTGTTCTATTTAAAAGTCAAAAGCACTCGCATACCTAGGCGAAAATGTGTGAGGAGAATGATGAGATTTGAGGAAGCGAAAGAGGTGTGTAAGGACCGCGACTCCTGGCGCTCCGTCCTCTCTGACTACCCCGTTGGGGATACAGCGTGAAGTTATGTTATGTTATGTTATGTTCTACTTAAAGTGATAATTTTTAATTAAAAGATAACTGCATTTATCTTTTTTATTTTGTTCTTTTTTAGTAATTATATAATAATAAAATACACTACTTTATGTTTAGTTACATTACCAACATTAGAACATAATTTACATAAATCAGTCTAATATTTCCAGCAATAATTAATTATTACATTGCCCGTTTATTAAGGGTATGTTGAATATTGCCCATACATTTTATAACTCATTTGGTGTATAAAACATGTACATAATTGAGGTAAGTATAGCATACAGCAGTTCTATAACACTGAGGAAAAATCTCATAATCATTTGCAGAAGTAACGGAGGGCTATAGTTAGGTGGTAGAAGGTTTGTTGGCTCATTGTAAGGCACAGCTGCGATTAGCCCCGTTATGCAAAAGAAACAAAATCGTTAGTCTTACTTTAGCAAAGTGATTTCAGTGTTAACTACGATCACAGGCCATGCATAAAACATGACATCCGAACATTGCCCATTTATTGTGATTTAATAACGCAAAAAAAGAAAAAAAAAAAGATATTGTAGCAGGTAACTATCCTGAAAATCTGCAGAGCGAAAGTGAGTGGTAAAAGAAGTCAAGGAAGACCAAGGCTGACTTATGAAGATCAAATAGCCAGAGTGTTAGCAGACGGAAATGTCAAAAGCACTCGCATACCTAGGCGAAAATGTGTGAAGAGAATGATGAGTTTTGAGGAAGCGAAAGAGGTGTGTAAGGACTGCGACTCCTGGCGCTCCGTCCTCTCTGACTACCCCGTTGGGGATACAGCGTGAAGATATGTTATGTTGTAACTATCCTATACTAATATCCACTAGTATCCTATAAGTAAGGGACAATATTTAAAAAGAAAAATAAATGTGTTTTCGCTACATTCCTACCAAATTAATAAGGTAGGTACTTAGTCGCCTTATTGGAATAAACCTTACCCTGATAAATAAACCTTATGAATAAACCTTACTTTTATGACCTATGCGGGAAGTAATTTTATGTAAATATTAATTTAAATTACACAAGCAACTTCGAGGAAGTTTATTATTTAAGATAATGTGTAGTTTTAAGTTTGTAAATATTAACATATGTATGTACTTTTTGTTAATGTAAATAAAAGTATTACATAAAAATAATTAAATATTAATCTTCTTTCTCTTCCAGACCCAATATATTGAGGTATCGTGATATAAGATTATTTATAGCATGTGGATGGATTTAGTAGGATTGGTGCTCAGATAGAGGTCTTAGAAACTTATCGAGGACTTAGAAACTGATAACAGACATATCATTAGCTTACTTTTATTAGCCCTGAGCCCACGAAGGCTAATACGGCTCATCTCGTTAAAACTGCATACATATGCACTTACACAACTTTTCATTCGGAGTGAACAGAGTATATAAAAGTGCAACAAAATTACACTGGACGCTACTTTTAGCGACTTGTATTTGGTTTTTTCAGATGACAAACACAAACAAATTAATAGTGACAACAGAATTAGAAAGAAAACAAAATTTGCCAACTGCTTTTCTTCATGAGCAGGCTTCTTATAAAGGCTAAAAAATAAGCGAACTGCATGACAGCCTCCTGGTCAATTTTTTCAGCAAGCTTGATATCGAACAGAAGGTAGTAGTAGTAGACGTTAAAGAACACCTTGCAATTGGGTTGACTTGAACTAAGTGGTTTGAATTTGACTTTGCTTATGAAGATGAACATGGTGGAAGTAATTTATTACAAGTAAATGCACATGAATAGGATGATGACGGACAATAAGACGATACAGATAAATTGTATAGACTCAGGTGTTACCTTGCGGAAATCCATTTCATGTGATGAATTCCTAAAATCTTCGGTGCTGGTTAGCTGACCGAGCGCAGATTTGGCGCTGGTTAGCTGACCGAGTCTGATCTCTGGTATATCCTGAGGATGCTTCGTCGAGAGGCGAAACACGTGTAGATTGGTGGTTTTTGGAGTTTGAGCGGAAAATAGCTTAATATTTTAGGAATTCATCACATGATACAGATATACTTAATGAATGCTTCAATTTAACTAAGTTATCTTAAATTTTGATCCACACTGAAAACCCATCGTTAAAAGTATGAAGTTAAAAAAAGTTATAAAATGATAAAACTGTAAAAAAGTTACAAAATGTTTAAAATACCTGAATCGAATTTGTGAAATACGGAATAGCCAAATCCTTCCCAATGGTCCTGATCATTTTGCTGATCCATAATTGCGTGTTTATATTTGAGTATTGAAAATTCTTTCAACAAAATGCAGAGTATATTATGTATCGATCGTCAACAATCACAAAATCGATTGGCGACAACGACCATTTTTACTGATATTGTTATCTCTAGATAAAATATTGCAGAATAATATTACACCTATTAAATTAAAGAATAATATATGTATAGAAATGTGTATTCGCTATATTATTACCAAATGAATAAGGTATTTAGTGGAAAATGCTTTAATGATTTGCTGAAAACCACCCGCATACCTAGGCGAAAATATGTGAGAAGAATGATGAGATTTGAGGAAGCGAAAGAAGTATGTAAGAGCCGCGATGCTTGGCGCTCCATCCTCTCTGAGTACCCTGTTAGGGATACAGCGTGAATATATATATATATGTATGTACGTACGTATATATGTAAATACGTATGTATTATATATTATATACGTATATTTTATACGTATGTACGTATACATGTAAATGTATACGTACGTATGTAAATTCTTTACAGTCAGTTAAACTGGCATTAGGTTAGATACACTTGTCGTAGAACCGATTTCGATATTGTCGGGGAAAACTAGAGTGAAGGTTGCGTTTAAATCAAATTAATAATTGTACGGTGACTTAAGTAAAGGCAGTGTCCGGTGTTGTAACTCTTTGTGACTATTTAGACTTAGGTCCTCGAGATTTTATAATTGATATATAAACAGCTAAATAATGCAGTTTGGTTTATTACTGAGATTACTATGCGTGAGATTAGTTTAGTTAGATGTTATATAACAAAGTGTTAATTGAAGTGAAGACAATAGTAAATCAGGCGACTCGCGCGATCTTCGTTGTCAACCACATATATTATGTTATATATAATTAATTATTATGTTGCAGTATGTTGCAACATGGGGCTACCTACTACTAGATAGCATAATAACTAGTGTAAAGTGACTGGAAGGAATTGAATGAATGACGATGATGCCCAAAATCGTTCGGCATAAGAATCAATCTTGTAATGTAGAGATTGATTCTTCTTCTTCATAAGGGAAGAGATTTTGAGTGATGATAATATCCATAAATAGATGTAGCAATTGGAATTTATTATTTAATATCAGATCGTTATTGTCTTGACATTTTGCATTAATAGAATAGCAAACACCAATTACCATTCATTTTGCCTGTTCAATTATTATTTCCAGTAATCAGTTTTTTATTATCTTTAGTGATAATGACATCTGTAACTATAAATTGTCAAATATAACTTAATTAATTTAACCCTTTTACTCCTTTTAACAGTTTAACAATAATAATAAAGCCTTATTTCATAACAAACATACGCAGAGATCATATTTAAAATGTACAAAAAGCAAACAAGTGTCAACTACAGACGTTACATTTAAGTGTACATACTTAGATACTCAAGCAAAGATTAAACTTGTATTATGGGTATCTAGGTTCTGTTGCACTCTGATAACACCAACTAAAAGAATTTTTATTAAAAAAAAATTAAACCGCCTTCAAAAAAACACTGAAAAGTATAAAATAACTATCCTTTACTAATCACAACTCAAGTACAATTAAAATAACTTTATAAATACGATACACATACCTATATAATTAAATTTGACAGTTACTGAAGTCGGTGCCAAGCCTAGCAAACTAATACACTTTCTGTTGTTACACATTGATTTGGCACCGACTTCAATAACTGTAAAATTTAATTATATAGGTATGTGTATCGTATTTATAAAGTTATTCTAACTGTACTTGAGTTTTGATTAGTATAGGATAGTTATTTTATACTATTCAGTGTTTTTTTGAAGGCGGTTTAATTTTTTTTAATAAAAATTTTTTATTTCTCCCTCTTGAGTGGTCTTGACCTAAATAAATATCTAGGGCAGGTCTGCTATTAACTTCATTCTAATTCCGGAGCGCAACGATATACAAGAGAATCATCAATATAAAATAAAGCTTATAACCATGTCGCGTTATCTAATGTATCTTCGAATTCCAAGCTCCAATATCGGTGAAATATAAATGGGACCCCCTCTGAAGTATTACCTACTAAATGAAAAAAGAATTTTAGAAATCGGTTCATAAATGATGGAGATATGAGGTAACAAACATACAAAAAAAAAAACATACAGACGAATTGAGAACCTCCTCCTTTTTTTGAAGTCGGTTAAAAATTTATTGCAAATAAGAAAACAGTGGACGTTATATCAAAAACTGTAGCATGCGTGTAAGCAAGTATTCGTATGACGCATAATTTATTATTGATTATGCCCGTACAGTAGTAGTTTCAGCAGTAATATTTTTAAATAAATATTGCCTAATAATTTCTGGCATTTTATATTAAACGTTTTTTGCGTATTTATTAATCATTATGTTCGTAATATTGGTCTGTCACATTGTGTTTAAATTATATGGTATACATGCTGGTTGTTACCAGTGACTTATTCTGGAAGAAACAAAATTTGATTTAAACTTTAATGTTTTTTATTCTTTTAAAAATGTATATTATATAACATAACATAACATAACTTCACGCTGTATCCCCAACGGGGTAGTCAGAGAGGACGGAGCGCCAGGAGTCGCGGTCCTTACACACCTCTTTCGCTTCCTCAAATCTCATCATTCTCCTCACACATTTTCGCCTAGGTATGCGAGTGCTTTTGACATTATTATATTTATTATATTATATATACGTCATATATACGTATTTCATTGTTTTTACCATAGTTTGTCTATATAAAGTTTTGGGCTATTTATTACTAATTTCTTCACTAATTTTGACATCCTCTCTGAATCTCTTACACGTCGAATTTCCAAAAAATCTCATCTTAATGTTTGTCTAAGTTATTACATACGTAAAGAACCTCTGCGCAAAATTTTTAGGTTCTAAATCTTAACCGTATATACTGTACGTTGATATGCGAATCCTTCATCAATCAGTTCAATAAAATATTATGTAGATAGGTAAATAAAAAAAAACTCTTTTAATTATACTTTATTTCTTTTTATCCTTCTTGTCGTTATCTTTGTCTGAACCGCTTGACTTCGAAGGTGGTGTATTGTCGTCATCTGGAGGCAGATTGTTCGTTGGATATTGGTATGGTACAGCTGATCCCAATCCTAATAAAACGTATATAAACAAAGAATTAGCTTTTACACGTAAGATTTTGTCTAAAATAGGTTTACAACAAAGATTACAATATGTGGTAATAATATGTGTGATTATGATTACTCTGTTTACTAGGTAACTGTTAGGCCGTCAGAATGTATTTTGAATTAAAACAAAACGAACGGAGTTGCTTAGTTGTAGATTCCATTTCTTAAAACTTAATTGCAATAATGTGACCAATAAAACTCACGTATGATTTAAAACAAAACGAAAACTTAATTGCAATAACGAGACAATAAAACTCACGTATAATTTAAAACAGAACAGCGCCGCGCGACGCGCGAGTCCCGCCCCACGTAATGCTTTTTCCTTATGTGACGATTTCTACCAACTCTAACCTCCCGCAAGCCACGTTAAAGAACTTCGTTCCAATAATAATAAAATTTACTGAAAACATTTGGTTTGATCAACTATTTTAATCTTTGTCGGTTAATTTCGTAAAACATTACTGTTGACTTATTTATTGTAACTGAAAACTGACACTAAAAGTGATATGTAGGTACTTTAATAGATAATGCGTTATATATTTATAAATAGAATTAGGTACTGAACAACGTACATTCATGATCAGGAATTTTTATTAAATTGAAATAATTTGCAATTTAAAATGAATAATTTCCACAATAAATTCATTACTTCTATCTGTTAACTACTTATTGTATTAAATACTACCTGACCCGTAATACGTTGATCTGTCCAAATTAAATAAACAATAATCCCGAAGAGAAATGTACTTCATAATTTTTCTTTCCCTATGTAATAATATTACAGCCTGAATATGGTTTCTACGTTATTCAAACTATTACAAACATTTAAAAGAAACGTTAGCAAAATCGTTTCAGCCTTTCTCAAGTGATGTGCTTACCAACGAAAAGTATTATATTTAATTCATAATATAGATAAAATTTTATATTAATCAACATCAATGTATCATTACTATGTTCAATAATAATAATAATAAAAAATTTTTTAGCATAAGTCCTAAACCACGGGTAGATGTCATTGTCTGAAGCTTGGACCAAGTAACAACGGACGGAGCATTTGCGCTTGAAGCGTGTCCTTAAGGCGATGCATTGATAAACAATAATTTAATCCAAAATAGACTTTCTGGTCTATGCTAAAGTGCGCGCTAGCTCACGAAAAATATGAAAAAGCAGTTATTTACGTTTATTTTAAAAACTATAATTAATTTTAAAAAATCCAACTGGCGTCTTGAAGAATATGTTTAGATTAAAACTATACAGAAAATTTTGTAATATAAATCGGTCCCGTTACTGCTAAAAATGTAAATCTCTGTTTTAAAAGAGATTTCTTTCATATTTTTTTTTGGGTTACAAAAGTTAACCAATCGTGTATCGCAACTGTCAAAATAAAGGTAATGAAATGAAGAATCAGATTACCAAATATCACTCATACGTTTTGTAGTCACTTTCCGTTGCCATACTTACTATAGCTGTTTCAACTCGTGGTTACGCTCAATGAGACAGAAAGAGATAGATAAGAGAAGTTTGAACGACAGCAGTATTTTTATTGGAAAAAAATTATAGTAATGGCAGAATTGCATTTCTTATAAAACAATATTTTACACTGTTCCGAGTCTCTATTATTATTTTGTTGCGTCAATATATTTTTAAGTAAGTACAATTTTATTTAAGTAACGTTTCATCGCAGGAATATTTTGTTCTTTCATAGCGATGAAGAGGCAGAATGTTATCGTTATTGTGTGCCAATTTCGAAGTATTTTTAAAAGAATGAATAATTAATGAATAGGCATTGAACATGTGAAGCCAAAGATTGGTGTCAGCGGCGCGGTCGAGAACAAATCTATGGATTGACTATTGGCTAACAGATGACAATTCCTAACTTTAAAACATAAACCTTACACAAAAAATAATTTGTGTCATGGAGTGAAAATAATAAACCTACCTGATGCGAACGTATTGGCTGTATTCGTTTTCATCTTATCCGTAACAGTTTTCCATAAATCCATATTTTTATTTCAGTTTATAAAAAAATGGGGATATTAAATAAAGCACAGTAATATTATAATGTATACGTATTGATCGTTATAAACCACTGAATTGATTGGCGATGAAACTGAAACCGTTTTCAAGATAATACAATCTATAGATTAAACATGAAATGATAATAATGCACTTAATACGGTTTTTTTGGCTTACTTAAAGAATTTATTAAGAAAAATAGCAGTGACTATACTAATAATGTTATTCATTTGTAACCAAACTATACGAAAGTTATAAGTTTGCTGTAAGAAGTTTTACATACATACATACATGTCTCCACGCTGTATCTCTAATAGGATACTCAGAGAGGACGGAGCGCCAAGCGTCGCGGTCCTTACATCTTCTTTCGCTCACTCAATCTTAAGAAGTTTTATTTTGAAATAAGCAGTACCTTTGTACGTAATTTGTCTTTTATGTCTTTTTATATGTGTGTGTATGTAGGTATATAAACAATTAAATAAATAAAAAATGAATATACTATCTCATTATACAGAAGCAGTAGGAACCGTTATACTTACAGAATTATAATCTCAAGAAAATATGAACTACATATAAGAAGAATCTTAACATAAGAAGAGTAGATATAAAATATATCTGTAGCACATGTATAACACATGTCCTTCTTCTTCACACATCCTAATTGAGAGTAGGTATATTACAGAAGAATTGTCAACCCTTGCTATTTATAGGGTGAATTAAAAAGGTATTTGGGTTATCAGGCGATCTTGAGGAAGAGTGCAGTATCTGTGGTCTGCGCTATAGTAGCTTGCCTTTAAGGATTCTGAGGAGGTTATTCAGTCCCCAAAACGTTTCGACACGACTATAAGAGGATTTTGTTACATTCCTTAGGAGATCCTTGACTCCTCTATATGTGTCTGGGAGGATTACAGTGGGAATTGAAGTCAATTTAGTAGGTAAAAATCGCAAGTAACCTAGTCTCTCCTTTGAGGAACTAGACCCCTTTTGGCGATAAAGTCTCTTTCTCAGAAATGAAGTGAAGAGATTAGGTATAGGTGTACTACGTGCTGTTAAGTTTTGTAACGTAACACTCAATGCTGTTGAACGGCTAGACTTGTTTTTCAGCGTTTTAATGATGCGATGAAATGAAATACGGTATAGTTCAAAGTACGTTTATTTTGTATAAAAATAAAATGCCATTATATTATAATTTAACTAGTCGTCCCTTCCGACTTCGCACGGGTTGAATATATAACATATATGCTACGTCCGTCTGAAATAACGAACCTTTCAAATCGCGAAAGAATTTTCATATAAGTGCAGTGGTTCCGGGGATTACCCTCCACATATAAACACACGAAATCCACTCTCTCTGCTTATAATATTAGTACAGATAATGTGAAAATATTTATTACATTTTAAAAAATCCTCATATAATATTAATGTAATCTAATAACACACCGTTTTGAGTGAACAAGTACATTGCACTTTTTCAACCTTGGACCAATTTTTTTAGGGTTCCACACTTCAAAAGGGGAAATCCTATAGTGTTACTCATGCGTCCATCCGTTTCATAATTTTATCCATAGAGCACTTAACCTATGGAGACGAAATATCAGACCATTTTATTCACCACTGCTCAGTTTATTTACACTAACAAATATCAACTTTCGCTCGCATTAAGCAGTACATAACCAAAACTGGCCCTGTGTACATCTTTGTATATTCCGACAAATAGCAACATTTATGTAATGGCTTATTGTTCTATTGTTCGGTGTGGCAAAAACAACAAAAAATAAAACTATAAAACAGAATGCAGTAACCGTAACAATGTTTACACGTAAATTGTTTTCATACAAAATAAATGACATTGCTACTCTATAGGTTGTGCTCTATGATTTCATCAAAAGCTGTGGGACGGACAGACTTGAAGCTCGGCATAGTGCATTGACCTACAAGACAAGCTATTGCAAACGAAAACGTTGTCATACATCAGACACCACAGGTTAATTATCATACTTGAAATAAAGCACAGAAATATTGCACGATATAACTTTCAATTTTAACAATAAATGCATTTTTAATGAAGTGTTCAAATATTTAGCTCACAAATCAGACAACCTGTTTCCATAGTTGCATGTGATCTACTAAATGAGTTGTAACCAATTGGCTACTCTTTAGGTGACAAATTTTTATTTCTACATTGTCAGTCTTGTGTTCGATGGCATAGTGATGTTAATTCACACATATAGCACTAATTCACATTTTAAAATATTCGTCGAAGAATTAAAAAGGGACAAGCTGGGTATTCGAACTCTCCACACAGCCCCGCTCGCATAAGCGCAAAAGAGAAAGAAGTATTTGGTCCCTTTCCACGCACATGTACACGTAATCTAACCTAACACTTACAGAATTTTACTGTCTTAGGTAGCTTTTCATTAGTTTAAATAGCAGTTATACATATAAAAAAAGTAAATCTTAATTAAATGACATCACCGAGGCGCGTATTCCGGAACGATACTCAAGTGTGCAGTTAAAAAGAGATGCCGCTACATGCAATGAATAGCGGCATTTCTTTCTAACTGTTCTCATGCAGAGACGCTGTATTCTCGCTCTATTCAACTAAACTTAAAGCCGTATTATGCAGAACGATACTGTGTAAATATCTAATTGAGCTGCTTAGAAAGGGATGCCGCTATATGCAATAAATAACGGCATTTCTTTTTAACTATACACTTATCGTTTTAGAATATGGGCCTAATTGTGCAAGCGCAACATACACTTTGATGTTTATAGGGTTCCGTGATCAAAATAATGGAATTTTTATGGCTACGTCGTGTCTGTTTGTGTGTCCGTCTATCTATCTGTCCACATGTCACAGCTGACTTACTCCGTTACCTTTTCTTCTACTGTGATATTTGGTAAGAGACGTCAATCGATAACTCAGACCCAAAATGAAAATCAATAAAGAGAATAATGGGTACTTTCGACCCAGTTTTAAATGTTTAAAAATTAAATTTATATTTTCCCTATAATTTTACGGAACCTTAACTTAGCAATGTCCGACACACGGTGTATTTTTTTATGCGTATTTTGCTTCTTTTTTTTCTTTAATTTGTGGTTCTCCATTCTGAAACTTCGGCTTTGCAAATGCGAGTTTATTGAAATATATCTCATCATAACTATGTTGCGTCGATGAGTTTGGTGAAGCAATGGGTTGATTGGTCTCATCTTGTGGTGGCATCAGATTTGACGCTGGCTGGAATACTGTCGCTTGAGGGTCCGCTTCTGAAAAAAAAGATATTACTTTAAATTTTAGAATTTACCGTACGTTGCGTGAAGAACATATTTTAAAACTTGTGAAGAGAATATTTTGCTTTTGCCAGGAACGGGAGAATCGAGGTTGTCATTTTACTTAGATTTCCTATTTTTTACATTTTTGGGAGTTCTAAAATACAAAAGTGATAGTATATTGTGTTTTGAAGTTCTGTACAAGTACAAAGAATGGAGAATTTCTAAATAAATATGTAAGTGAAGTTCTCGCTTTATTCCAAGAAGTCCTTTATAACTTCAGTAAACCCTACCATCACTTTATTGGAGGATTTTTACGGTAAGAGGAAAAAACGAATTTATTTCGAACGTGCTTCATGTCGATTCTAATTATTCATACGTGACATTGGCAAAAACGTTAATCTGTGCGCCATGCCATAAAGAAAGAAAAAGAAGGGAATATTTCAAAATTTTTGAAGAGAATATTGTAAAATTTACTAATTTCTTGACTGTAAAATCTTTAATAGCAGTGACTTGAGTACAATTGTGTTTTGGCAGTGCTCTCCCAATGTCGTATGGCAATGTACGAGTGGAAACGCGTAAGTAAAGTGATTTAAAAGACATGTATACTAATGAAACCGACATAGTGGGGTGATCGAAATTATGCCTTCTGTATGTTATTTGACCACGTTTACTTTATCATCTGTTTGTAAAGAAAATTCGCAGTGATAAGAACTGATAACAAACTGAGTTTAGTATAATTTTTGAACATAATTTTATAAAATATATACGATATGCAAAAAGCCAGTAAATACATGTGCCTCTATTATTTTCATACTTCAATTTTTTCTTCGATGAAGTAATTCATTTTGTCCATTACATATCTTCACGCTGTATCCCTATACAGTACTATACTTACATACTTCTTTCGCTTTCTCAAATCTCATCATTCTCCTCACACATTTTCGCCTAGATATGAGAGTTCTTTTCACATTTCCGTTAGCTAACACTCGGGTTATTTGATTAATTTTGTAATGTGATTTTCTAATCAGTGTACTTGTATGTTGTGCAACTAATTGAAATCTGTTTTCCGTTAATTGAATGACTGCTTGAAGAAAGTCATCTCAAAAACGTACATAGTTATAGACTCATGCGGTTTAAACGAAATTACTAGTGTAATATGACCTCAAGATTCCATAATTCTTTGTTTTTCAATAGAATCGAAATATTATTTCACGGTATATGTCAGATGTTCATGTTTTTAAATAATTTCACTGCATTTATAGAACATACCAGTCTCAAGACCGATCAAATGGCTATTGGTGTATTTATCTGAAGCGAATATTTACTATTTATTGTAAAACACACACTCACTTAAAATTCTCTTTCTTCGAGGAACTCCTTGTTCTCGATCCATTTTCTGTGACACAATTTTATAATCACTGAATATTCGTAGGAGGTTAATATATAGTTTGAACTGTTACTTTCGCTATGATGTTGTCATTTATAATATTAATACAATAAAATATTTCCTGATAACAAACACGTCTCGATATGACGGCGGTTGTATGTCTACTGATGTTACGAATCATTGTTTATTTATAATATAGAGGAAACTTAGTGCAAGTTGCGTTGGTATTTCCCTAACGCTGAGTAATATTCCATATATTTTGGCTTTCTAACAAAGCAATATTTATTGCTTGCTAAAAATGTATGTCTTAAAATAATTTCTAAGCAGGAATAACGCTATCTGAACACTTGAGTTGATAAAGTTCGCCACGTCACTGATAAAAATTTAGCTGCAATTTAATATTCAGCATTGTCGGCATTATAATAATTTGTGTTGGTAAAACGACGATATTATAAATATACATCTATGTATGCACTTTACTAAACAATACCTAACTATGCCCATATATGTGGTAGATGTGTTTTGCATGATTATGTTTGGTAGAGCCATGCTGCATTGCAGCACAAATCGGGCCGGCTCGCCCGGTGAAATACCACCGCCTCACAGAATATTGGGGTGAAATAACAGCATCTATTACTGTTGTGTTTTGTTTGGTGAGTGATAGTGCCGGTGGCCCATCTCCCACCTCACCCTCCTTTCCTTAAAGGCCGGCAACGCACCCGTGATTCCCCGGACGACGCGGGTGTCTATGGGCGGCGATCACTTTCTATCAGGTGACTTACTTGAAAATAGTTGTGATAGAATGTTTGAGATACCTTTATAAAGCTTCTGCGATTGGAAAATCAAATAATTATACTTAGAATTTTTAACTATTTGTCTGTCGTCTGTTCGTCTGTATATCTATACGTAACATGGAATATCTCCAAAATGTAGCCCATAAAATATAAAAATTATGAAGCTTTCTTAGTATCACTTACAAAGCTTTATGTTTATAATAGTAGCGGCCTGTCCCGACTTTACTCAGGTTGATTACGTCCATCATTGCATGTCCATCTACAATAATGTACTTTTCAAATGGTGAAACAATTGTTCAAATAGGTACAGTGGTTCTGGAGATTATCCTTCACATTTGAACAAACTCACGAAATCTGTCCTCTCTCTATATTAATGTTATTATAGATCACGCTCCTGAATTGCTATCAAGTTTAAACACTGTCTGACAATGACAGCTAACCAACAAACGTTTTGCAACGGTATAAACATAACAGTATGATGTCTTGTCGCTAATATGCACGCGTCGTAGCACGCACACAACGGCAATATTTTGGTCGAATATGGGTAATTATTGTAGCGCCAGTCGGGGTCGCACGCGACGCAGACACGCAACCGCTTCCGTTTGTCTTTAGGTCGCGAATACGAAAATGTTTAAATCGCCTAAACGAACGTATTTCAATGTCCTTAGAAACCTAAATAATTTTAATTATTCGAATCCAGAGTTCTCGCTCTTCAATATAATTACAAGAAATTAAATTAAACAAACATGAAAAACTTCTCTGTATGCATTGTTCCTTAGTATAACTAAACGAGATGCTCTCCGCGTCTCGCATCCAAGGAAACAACCCTATGTATTCAACCGGAAGTCGGCAATTTCGTTAAGTATGAGGAGTTTTTCTACATATTCTTTGGTTTTGATTTTCGTAAATATCCGCCGCGTATGCGCGTGAGTGTTGTAATTAACATCTTTTCAAGACGAAAACATAATGTAATTTGGAAAATACACAGATACAAAAGGGTCAGTATTTAATCTCTCAATCGGAAACTGTTTTAGAATACAATTTTTCAAGTAGGGGCAGCCGTTCCCGAGATTACCATCCACATATACACAAACACAAAATTCACGCTATCTCTTTATAATATTAGCGCAGATTTAAAATTTCAATTTAACTTTCCATTGGTACTATTCGAGCATCGATGAAAGCTATTGAAAACTTACACAATAGATTTATAGAGAAGTCTCTCTCTTGGCCGCCAGTTAGGGCGTCCACGCGTCATAATCTTGCGTCCGAGCGGAACTCCGTCCAGTACTTGCCTAACTTCGCCGTATGTTCTTGTGTGACGAAGTTTCAAGAGACGAACTCTGCGTTCTATTGTGTAAGACCTTAGAACATTTCGGCTATGTACCACCAGCATTAGCTTTGTTTGTATGCATTTATGGTTTGCTTTTATCACGTAATTTTCCTTTGTAATATTCGAGGGAAAAGTGCGTTCGTAAATTATGGTTGAGTTCCAAAACTGGAAAACTAAACACGAAATCATCTTGGTATTTGTCTTTTTTGTTAGCAACGGTCGCTTTTTTTTAACGTATTTGGCGAAAACGGTATTGGGGGCAGCTTTAGTTAGTTTGTATGGGTTCTGTAGGGTCCTAAAGGACTTAAACGAAAGGGGACCGAAATTTTGCTGGCTTATAATAGAAGATATAATAAATACAATATAATTAAAATATAATTAACACCGTGCGCGTGAGATCGTCTTGGAAGTTATGTTAGAAGTCTTTGCTCGGGCTCCCGCGTCTTTCGCTCCTCTTCGTAGACCCGAACTGCCCCGAGGATTCGCGAGTCGCGACAGACTTCATCCGGATGGATCGCTACCGTCATTTTACCTGCAAATCTTGTCAAAAAATAGTAGTGTTTAAACTGTTGTGTTCTGCTGATTTGTCACGTTAAGAACTAGCTGCACCGCAGTCGCGTGACGATTATTTTGAATTGTTATATCTATCACTTAATTGCTGAATGACGATGCCATGCAGTTAAATCAATTTTCATAGCATAAATAGGGTCGGTAACAGTAGTTTTTAGTTCACTGATTAATCAACAGAGGCGGCAGTAGCGATTCGCGACATTATGTCTTGCTCGACTTAATAACTTATCGCCATCAATTGCGTAACATTCGATTATCGCGTACTGGGTGCAGTTACGTAATAATGTAGCCAGTTACGTAATAAGGTAAGATAGCTGGTGTTGTTTCTGAACAAGTGGAAGAAGATCTTAGTTCTAGGGTTGTCAACGCATTTGCAATCTGAAGTGCTTTTTAACGTTGATATTGTTGACATCCTTGGTCTCAGTTCGTTTCCCATCACGTGTTCTAATCGTTTGATTGCCTTCCAAGTGATATAAAAAAGTAGTGTACCAAATCAGAGATTAAATTGAAACTGAGTTTTGACTGTTGATTAATCTAATATTCGATATGATTGATTTAATACATATTTACGGATACGAATTATTTATTAATTAGGGGATTTCCCGCGTATTAATATATGTACTTCTTGTACGTACTAATATTATAAATATTATGTAGATTAGTGGAAGCGAAAGAATTATGTAAGGACCGCGAAGTTTGGCGCTCCCTCCTCTATGACTATCTTGTTAGGGATACAGAGTGAAGATATGTATGTATAAAGAGGTAAACTTTGTTTGTTTGTATGTAATCCATTAACTCAAAAACTACACACATAGATACATACATATCTTCATGATGTATCCCTAATGGGGTACTCAGAGTGGACGGAGCGCCAAGCGTCGCGGTCCTTAAATATATTATTTTCGCTTCCTCAAATCTCATCATTCTTATCACACATTTTCACCTAGGTATGCGAGTGCTTTTGACATTTCCATCCGCTAACACTCTGGCTATTTGATCTTCATAAGTCAGCCTTGGTCTTCCTTAAAAACTACTCAACCGAATTCAATAATTATTTCACCTATAGAACACTACATTACGAGTATCAGCAAGAACATAAGGTGTACCTACTATTTTTTTTAATTTTACTAGTGCAAAGTCAGCGCAGGTCACTAGTAATATTAGCAAAGAGGTAAGCTTTGTTTGTATGTCTATATATATAAAAGGCGATGTATGTATGTATGTTCCTTATAGACTCCGAAACGGCTGGACCGACTTCGATGAAATTTTCAAGGACTCTTCAGATTAGCCTAGCGGGTGATTCTGTAAAGTTTGCTAGCGATCGGATCAGTAGATTTTTTTTTTGTTTTTTATGCCCAGTGAAACTAACGCCCAGTGAAACGGGCCGAGTTTGCTAGTAATTTATAAACGCAATAACTATTCAACCGATTTCAAAAACTCTTTCACCTATAAAAAGCTACATTACCAGCGAATAACGTGGGCTGTATTTTTTTTTATTTCTACCTTGCAAAGCCGGAGCGTATCGCTATTATTTATATACGTATTACTTATAAGTATTTAAACACGGTTATTCCCTGTGAAATGCTAAGATAATAAAACGTTTTTGTTAAAAATCCCTGGACGATATTAATCTATTGATTTATGATTAAGCTAAGTCCATCCGAATTTAGTCATCTTCCAGTATGTCGAATGAGGTCATCGAGTGATCCTGTATATATGAAGATTAGATTGCCTTTTAGGAGTCGATTTTCAGAAAAATGACATTAATTGTTTTGACTACCGATTAAATCACATTAGTAGGTACACATCAAAATTTAGTTTATGATATCTACCTTTCAGTTCAAGGATCCTAGGTTCAATTCCAAGTCAGGTTAATTTAGAAACCGAACTTAACTAAACTAAATTAATAAATAATAAAAACATACATGCATATCTTCACGCCGTATCCCTAACGGGGTAGTCAGAGAGAACGGTTGGCGCTCCGTCCTCTCTGACTTGCGACTCTGCACTGATTAATCTGTCAGGACATTTCTCTTTATGAATACATAATCGACTGGTATCCATACCCGATAGAATTAGCATTAGCGTGTTAATTGACAGTGTTGCGCTGATATGCCGGGAGATGTCCCTCGCATGTTGGCGAGTCCGTCACGTTAATAACATTTATGTCAACTACCCATAATGAATGCAACTGTATTCAATTGAGTTTCTATTGGTAAATGTAATTATAATACACATGTTATATGCATACACATCTTCGTACTGTGTCCCTAACGAAGCAGTCAGAGAGGACGGAGTGCCAAATATCGCGGTCCTTACATACTTCTTTTGCTTCCTCAAATTTCATCATTCTCCTCACACAATTTTGCTTAGGCATGCAAGTGCTTTTGACATTTCCGTCGGCTAACACTCTAGCTATTTGATCTTCATAAGTCAGCCTTGGTCTTGCTTGGCTTCTTTTACCACTCTCTTTCGCAGTATAGACTTTCTTCGTCAGTCTTTCATCACTCATTCTTTCCATGTGCCCGAACCATCATTAATAATAAATAAATAACAAATAAATAATATACAGATAATAAATAAATAATAAATGCATCAAACAATATATATAAATAATCTGGCCTAAACTAGGGAATTCCCTGTGCTATGATAACCGGACGACGATTACAGGGGTGTTTCTCAGTACACCCAGACCCGAGACAATCAAGAAAACTCCGTTTTCTAAGTTAATGCGACCGGGAATTGAACCCGGAACTTTCCATGCTTAGATACATGACCTAAACCACTACGTCATCCAAGTCGTCTTGTTCTGGAACCTTTAAAACTGGACGCTACCAAATTTACATGGTTTCTGGTCAAGCGATTGAAAGTTCTTCAACAGTATTTTCGCCTCCTATTTGGTCTGCTTGGATTACCTAAAAATGTCCAATAGGCACCTTATATCATAATCCAACTAGAATAATATCTCTACTCTTCTTATAATAAATATAACGTAATTGTATTATAATGTAATTACGATATAAGTAACCATGATCCTATTCTCTTCAGGAGCGCTCTTTTGAAATTTATCCGGCAATTTTTCTGTGAATCTCGAACAAACGAACACAAAATTTAATCAATATTTTGGCATAAGAATAGCATTAAAATCTTAATTCTCTCTTTAATTTAAGTAGTCTATTTTTATATTTAAGTGTATTTCTTTTACTTTCCATACTACATGAAAAAATACTACGAAATACCTACCGAAGTTTAAATTTACATTACAATTCATGAAAAAAGAAATTCTAAAAGTGGTTCCTCGATAAATTTCCTTTTGAATTAATGTGTAAAACGGACAAAGTTCCCTGTAAAACAATTTCACTCTTGATTGGCAACTTTCCGTCCAATTTACATACTTTCTATCTATAAATATTTAAGAGAAAGAATAATATGGAGAATATTGTACAAATGAGCTACAGAATTAGTACATACTTACATACATGTCTTCACGGTGTATCCCTAACAGCAGTCAGAGAAGACGGAGCGCCCAGCGTCACGGCTCTTACATGCTGTTTATCCTTACACATTTTCATCTAGATTAAATTGTAGTAAATTTAATATATAGCGGGTGCTTTCGAAATTTCCGTCAGCTAACACTGGCTATTTGATCTTCTTAAGTTAGCCTTGGTCTTCCTTGGCTCCTGCTACCACTCACTTTAGCTCTGTAGATTTTCTTCGTCAATCTTTCATCACTCATTCTTTCTATGTGCGTGAACCATCTAAGCATTCCTTTCTTCTTTATTACAATACCATTGTCGTGCAATACTGCGCTACAGAATTAATATTCAGATTCAATAGTTTTTCTGTTCTTGTACCGTTATATACTGACTATTGTAAAGTTTAAGATTATTTGCTAATATGCTTGTAGTTGCAGTGTGTTATTATAATGTTTACATCTTATTTTATTTTATTTTAGTATTATATAAGTATATGAAGTTCTAAATATAATTATATGGCTTATGCACCTGTAAACAAATTATTATTATTAGTTTCATTCTAATTTTATTTCATTCATGTAAACCAAACCACGCGCAGAGAAATTATATTGGAAAAATCTCAATCGCGAAAAATTACAAACACAATTTTGTTTCATAATCTGTCATTTATTGACGATGAATTATTTATTGTTAGTAATAATATTATAAAAAATACTGCCTATGGCAAAATAACATAGAAAAATTTTAAAGTTGCTTTTTTGAGATAATATGAGGTATTTTCAGTTACACACTTAGCAACCGCAAAAATAACTTTGTTTTTAACAGTACGATTAAGTAACGCAGTGAAATACAAACATATTTTTCCTATGAATTGAATGAATATCGTGCATGGCAATACAATTATATAAATACAATTTTGGAACGATACAGTAAAAATATTTACAGTTATTTAATGAATGATGTAAAAGATATGTAGTAATAAAATAATATAATTTGGAAAGTACTCAAATTATTCTTTTAAGTTATTAAGACTATTAAATAATAATAGCGAGTGGTAAAAGAAACCAAGGACGACCAAGGCTGACTTATGAAGACCAGATAGCCAGAGTGTTAGCAGACAGAAATGTCAAAAGCACTCGCATACCTAGGCGGAAATGTGTGAGATTTGAGGAAGCGAAGAAATATGTAAGGATCGCGACGCTTGCCGCTTCGTCCTCTCTGACTACCCCGGTGGGAATACAGCGTGAAGATATTAGCAATTGTGTATATTATGTTGATGAGAAGTGTTTGTGTGTTGTCTCCCTTGTTTTTAGATTGCAGAAAGACATATTTTGACATTCGCGATACTTCTGAGACTGTATTAGCTTATAACTTTAAAATTTATAATAACTTTTAAGTGACTACTACAATCTCTCGTAAAAAACTACTTTTAAGTATTTTCGTAAATCTGTTGTAAATAACTTGAAATTGGTAGAATTTGTACATACAAGAACTAATATTAAAAAGAAGAAGAACTATTTCAAGAAATATAAATATGGTAAAGAAAATTTACAGAAAAATTAACCTGGGTTGTAGTTCTCATAGATTCACTGAAATTAGCTTTTATAAAATATCGTATGGAACCCTTTGCGTGCTAGTTGAGTTTACACTTGACCGAATATGGTGAAGATAAAGGTATATAGATAAATAAACATTTCTACGAATTCAATAGTCTTAAAAGAAAAGTACATCTAGACATTTTACGAGATGCATCGTGAACATTAAATGATGTCCCGCTGGGAATGCTAAGTTCACTTAGCGATTTTATACGTTACATTCTCTTATCAATATATTACGTTAAAGTTGTTCCACACGAGAACAGCGGTAACGCTGCGTTTCCAAACAGATGTATAAAGAAAACATAAACATGGCATTCCACATTAGTTCAAATTTTTCAATTTTAGTGAGGAACATAATAACAATATTTTGTCGTGAGCTTCATTCTTTAATTTCAGTAATATTCTAGGCATCAGGCGCTCTAGGTCTATTGGGTGTCGGCCTCAGTCACTCGATTTACATCCTAGTAATAGGTATTATTACTATTAGGATTAATTTAATTAGCCTACTTTCCAATTTTTAAGACTCAGTACATGACAAGATTTTATCATTTTGGTTAGACTTAATCTTACTCTATTCCTAGAAATAAACTAGTACACTTTACGTAAACTTCCATTACTCGTAATTTCATAGAAATGTATAATTCGAATCAAGAATTCAAATCTGTTACACCATTTTTATTCTACCATGTAATGGATATGTTTTTAATGTATTATGCCAGTCTTTTACTTTTGTAATTTGTTGAAAATTATAATGATCGACGCGGGGTGGAAATAGAGCCGCGGGCGCCAACTACAACTATAAAACCCGGTGTCCTATCAGCAGGGAATATTACCACAAACCGCAGCACATATTTGCATAATTCATTTATAAAACTTAAATTAATCATCAGAATTTCGAACATAGATATTGTATATATGTAAATATTCAAGTATCAATGTAAAACGTGAATTCTAATAACAATAAAAACTTGATCAAATTAAAGAAGAGCCTTATTTTCGTAATGAATTAATGATATAATATTTAGATAGAGCGCTTTTTTGAGAGTACTTAGTAAAAAAATGAATACAAATGTAATTTTTGCAGTGGTGCTGGAAAAATAAACACGAGGTCAAAAAATTTATACAAATGCAATTGCTTCAAAAATCAAACTTTATATGAGATGATATTTTAATATTTAATTAGAAAATGAGCACCGCTATCGCACCTAGCATAACACACTCATTACGGGAGAGTCTGCAAGTATTTTTAAACGGTTTAATTTTTAGTTAGATCTGATGTTCTTCCATAATGATACGGAATTGTATGTACTCGATTATTATTCATGTGATTTATTGTTAATTAGAAATACACATTTTAAGAAACTTGTAATGTTAATTAGATATTAACATAAACTATTAATATTAAGTGATTATTACAAATACAAAATAGAGCTAATAATAACAAAAGAAATAACTTAGAGTGCCAACGCCCCGAAGCCCGTCGACTGGTTTCTTATATTTGTAAGCGACTGGTCGAGGCTTCGGGCTGGTCGGAGTCAGGCTGGCAGCTTCTTCTGCCAATGAATCAGATTGGCTATTGAAAGAGCAATATGAGTACGAAAGATAATGACAGCTTTTTAAGCAGCAACTTTGAGGATATTATCTGTTATTTAAGATAATACTTAAGTTTGTAAATATTAACGTTGAGATATGTAATGTTAGTTCCACATTAATTTTAATCACATAAATTACCCACGTGTGATATTTTCTAACATTTTAGTAACAAGAACGAGGGTAGAATGGATTTCCTGCGTGTAGTGGGGCTGCATAAAAGCCTGATTTTGGTCTTGTAAGAGTCAGTTGTTGAGAAATCGCCGAATAGTCAAGTATATAATAGTTGTGATAAAGAATCGATAGCGTGTTCATAGTGATCAGTACTTCTGTTACATTTCATTTTTAACAGTAAGTATGTACTGATTTATTTCAATAAAGATTATATACTCTGAGAATTATTTAAGCGTACTGGTCTAATGTATTGTCCCGAACGCGTTTACGCCATCTCGTGCGGCAGGTTCCTTTTTTTTACAACACTGTCAATCCGCCGTGTGTCTGTTTTGTGGCATTTTTACTGTCGACACCTTCCCTCTTGATGTCCCGATGCACTACCCTCAATTACGTTATTGTTACAATTTAATAGCAGTAATATTTACTTCCGTTTTGGGAGCCGTGATTTTGGTGTTACGAATTTTACGACTTCGTGATTTCTTTTATTATTTAGACTCTTTTTACTAAGCCTCCATTCCAAAAGAACTCTCAATTGCGAAAAGGCTTGGTAAAAAAGCATGAATTAGTCGATTCACACTCTGTCATGTATTTGCATTTAGTATACTTGTAAATAAAATAACATCTACATAACTTCACATCATTTTTTTTCGGCCGCGAACTCGAAGGTCCCTGTAGTTGCCCCTTACGACAGACTGGAAACACTGTAGTATTATTCTCGGGCCAGGGTTACATGGCTGACGGTACGGGGCGTACGTTGCCGCAGCTCCGGCGTCGTTGCCTCCGAGCGGGATAAACCCTTACCCGCTACTGCTCGACGTTCTTTCCGTATCATTATGGACTCGCAGAATGACGACATTGCTTTCCATGACTTTTCATCTGCCAGCATATCCGCTACTACGCTTGGCAGGGACAGATCTCGCTCGATCTGGTGAACCAAGACTTGCCGTTAAAAGTCCACGCAGGGCACTTCTCCAGCGTACGCTGGGCGCTGTCCTGGTCCTCGCCAACGTAATAACTGCTTATTGCAACGAGTACAGTCGATTCATATTAACATTCACGTACCCTATTTTATTTCCACTTAATTTATTAAATTATCAAAGGTGTCTTTTAGATATGGTTATCTACATATATAACCTCGCTTAAACGACCGTCGTTTAAGCACACCTTGGAATCAATTACAGGTCCACATCTTCATTTCACTTTGATGATAGACACCATAAAACAATGCGTGCACAATTTGTGGACAATATGTGCACCTTTCACTAGGGTGCCCAAGTTATGAGTCACATAAAAACGGGACACCCCGGATTGACCACACTTTACTACCGTCGAATGAGGACAGTAAAATTTTTACTAGCTCCCTTACTTTCGCCAAATTTGATAACGGTAACTTCTTGAAGGTTAAATGAATGGGAAATTTATTTCTATGAATAATTCAATAGGAAAAATGAATAATGTTCCTCATAAGATTTTACGAGCGGAATTTTGTCTACATTTTGGATGTTTAAGCATTTTGGATGTTCGTAAGGAGTTTCCGTCAAACCTATATTTGAAAGATTATTCAATGATTATTATTCACGAATTATTTATTTAAATACATCAATAGAACTATCCTAGGTCTCCCATTGAAACAGATGATAATTTGTGAATAACCATCTCATACATTTATAGTTTTATACAATGTTTTTGTACTCGGTACGGAGTAGCTGAGCATAGGATACTTTGTTAAGAAGCAAAACAAGCGTTAATTGGTTTGAAATTTTGGTAGAATTAAAAATAAATAAATATTAAAACATCTACCTTAATTTTTCTAAAAATATATGAATAAATTATACGTGTAAATAATGCGTATCCTAACAATCCAGAGCAAGTGAATACGTTCTTCATTCCTGGTTGGTTTTCGCAGTCACAGATTGATCATATTTCAGCGCGGAGAAGTGTCAACATTTGTTTTTGTGCATAATTGTAATTTGCAACAAAACTATGTTATTGACAAAAACTAGTTTGTGAGATTGGGGATCATATAATTATGTATCCATTTTAATAAAAATCATTTTTAAATTCCTTAGAATTTCTGAAATACAAATTTATGTACGCAACAGGGCTTTTTCTATTTTTTAATTGCGATTTTTTTCTCTGAGAAGGAAAAAGTAGACTGCGCTGCTTATTTGCTAAAAATACATAAGTTATTAGGTGAGCATATACCTTGTATATATGTATGGAAAGTCTGTACAAGCAAATCTGACCACTCAAGCAGAGGCCAATACTGATCCAATGTCGAGTCAAATAGCGATTAAGGTTGTAATTTTTTCCGCTTGGATTTTCCATTTCCGAACGGGTTACAGATATTGTATACAACAATGCTTTATTGAAATTTGAAATATGTTTGTGTACCTTAATAGGCCATTACATCACTATAGCAATAACCTACAATATATTGCTACAGAAATTGAGTTTTCAATTGTAGAGTTATTAAGTGTGCTAAACATACATATAACAAAATATATTAAACACAGCTGTGTTACTTCATACTTGGAGGTCAATTGAGGAAGCACTCGTTGCGACCCCTTTTTAGGGTTGCAATTCCTCTCTTGTGCACACCATGGAGGATAACTTAAAGATAAGAGATAGGGGGTCTCCCGGCGTACACCGGTATGTACCCGCTGGTGTGAGCAGAGCGCAGTTCGGCGTTGGGGGCCGCCACCCTCTCGGCGTACACCGGTATGTACCCGCTGGTGTGAGCAGAGTGCAATTCGGCGTTGGGGGCCGCCACCCTAAACGCTGTGCACCTCGCGGCTGGAAGTGGAGGGAGGAGTGCAGAATTGCTGCGTGGCATGTGTGGAGTGGGATTAACAAGAAGATGAATGAAGTGATTCATATTACGGAAGAAAGAAGATTAGATGTGTTACGTTTGAGTGAAACTAAGTGAAAGGGCAAACTTGCCGACTTGCCTGGCAGTGACACCGCTTTGTGGTCAGGGGTACCACAAGAGGAAAGGGAATCCCAAGGGGTCGACGTCTTACTGTCCTCTCGTTTGGTTAATTATGTCACTGAGTATAGGTGTGTAAACCTGAGACTGCTCTGGGTGCGTCTCGAAACAGAGTTGACTAAGATTTTTGTTTTGGTGGTGTATGCTCCAATGGCCTTTGTCGGTTTGGGCGAGCTAGAGCAGTTTTGGGAGAATGTTAGGGAAGTTCTAGAAACGGTTGAAGAAAATGAGGGAATTCTTGCGTGCAGAGACATGAATGGACGGGTTACGACAGCTCGAACAGGATTCGTCTTTCCTGGGCAAGTATAAAGATCAGAGAGTGAATAATGTTAGTAGGATTGTGTTAGAGGTGTGTATGGATATTTTGCCTGGATCAGAAGTTCTATGATATGAAATCAAATCAGTATTTTCAATTTCATTTTGTAAATTTAAAAGACCGAACCTTGTAACTTATTAATAAAATGTTCTGATATGAGTGTGAACAAAACTAAGTTTCTGGTATTTTAAAGGTAAGATGTACAGACAAAGCGTGAAATATGGGTAAATAGAAAATGTCTAGAACAAGTGAACGAAATCATATATCTGGGAAGTGCGTTTTCGAGGGATGGAAGAAATGAGTTAGATGTGGAGAGACGAGTAGCAGCTGGCAATAAAGGAACGCTTAGAAAAAATGAGTGATGAAAGACTGACCAAGAAAATCTACAGAGCGAAAGTAAATGGTAAAAGAAGCCAAAAGATCAAGGCTGACTTATGAAGATCAAATAGCCAGAGAGTTAGCCGACGGATATGTCAAAAGCACTCTCATACCTAGGCGAAAATGTGTGAGGAGAATGATGAGATTTGGGGAAGCGAAAGAACTATGTGAGGACCCCAACGCTCCATCCTTTCTGACTACCCCGTTAGGGATACAGCATGAAGATATTTATGTATGTATGTATGATTTCGTGTTTTGTTTTTCAGTTTTGTATGTATGATACTTCGTGAATATAGCATAACACTTTATGAAACGACTGATATCGTTACTGGGCTCTTTGTATATATCAACATCGTCTTTTGTATTCCAAAACTCAAAGTATTAGATGATTATTTATTTTATGAAAGTGTTATTTTTATGAAGTTTTTATTTATATTACTAACCACGTCGAATGTCGATATTTTCTATTTCGATTCGAAATTCAAAATATTTTGTTATTGTTATCGCATAGTTTATGTGAATGAAATGCTAATTATTTGATTTCTACTTACATTTGGCTGGTTCGATAATAATAATATTATAAGGTGGAGAAAATTCCGGTGAAAAAAATGTTTTCATCAGGACCCAAACGTCGACGGTCATCAAATGCCGCCATTTTGTTGGCAATACTCGTAAAAATACGTCACGATTCGCCACAATAAAGCATATATCCTACCCTTGCGGTGCTGAATGCCTTATACGTGATACCGTTGCTTCTTATTTTATGTAGACACAATATTTTTCAGACAGGACAACGAAGCAAGTTGTAGCTAGTAATATAAATTAAAGGAGACTGAAGCCTTATTATCAAAAGACAATTTTTTTTAATTCTTTGTATGTCATGTTAACTGTCAAATTACGACTACAATAAGTGTCAAATTTAATTATACAGGTATTTGTATCGTATTAAAAAGTTATTTTTGTACTTAAGTTTTGTTTATTAAAGGATAGTTATTTTGTACTTTTCAGTGATTTTTTTTGAAGTCGGTTTAATTTTTTTATTAAATTTTTTTTATTTCTCCCTTTTGAGTGACCTTGGCCTAAATAAATAATAATATATAGGGCAAATACAAAATAAAATAGATAGGACAGGTCTACAATCAACTTCTTTTCTAATTCTGGAGCACAATGACATACAAGATCACATCAATTAATAAAGGTTATAAAAAGTTCGCGTTATTTGGTGTTATTTGATATATCTTTAAAATCTAAGCTCCAATACTTATGAAATTGAAATGGGACCAATTTCAAAGTATCAATTCTTTTCAAATAAAAAAAAAATTCGAATCGGTTCATAAATGACGGAGTTACATTAAAAAAAATTCTACGGAATTGAGAATCTCCTTTTTTCTTTGAAGTCGGTTAAAAGTAAAAGTCATTCTGTAGCTTCTGGCGTGCTAAAATGCTGAATTGCATTTAAGTACCGGAATTTTCATTGAAGAAAAAACAATAGTCTGGAAATAATCTTCTCTGCACACGCATTTACTGGCTTTATGAATATTGTATTTTAATAACTATTGTAGAATGATGTTGAAAAAATTATACCTGACTGGACTGAGTTTCTTGTCGGTTCTTCTCAGTGTTCAGGTTTTCTTTTCAAACCGAACAAAAGTACATTTGACGTTCAAAAATACCTTACAATTGGGTTTACTTGAATAAATTGATTTGACTTTGACTTTGAAGTAGAATGTAATGCAAAACGAACCGTCCTGCGATGCCACTTTGTACTCGTTTATAATTATGTAAAAGAAATAAAATGTTTAACACCGACTTGTAATTTATGTATTGGAACATATATTAAAAGAAGATTAAGTGAACTCGAAGTGAACCTCAACAATTTAATACTGATAATTTTTTTTTTATGAGGTAGCTAATTCGGTTGTTGGTGGACTTAAGACTAAGCAATACTGTCTTACTCCTTACGAAATCTCAGGACAATATATTTTCAAACCATTTTAAGTTCAGGATGAACAAAGCGAGAAGTAACAAAATTAGACCTTGATGTTATATTAATAATGTAAAAAAATCTATTTCGATAAAAATCGACTCATTTTTTATAGGGATTTAATAGAAATAGTTCGTGTTTTATCAAGAAATAAATCCATGTGTAAGTCAGTTTTATTCATACCTTTTAGTAATACGTGCTCGAAATCAGTGTCTTATTTTACTGAAAGTGGTAAAAATAAGTTACTCTTTTTTATTATTATGGGGTAGCCACATTGCTTATACAACTTTTTCTAATAAACCAAAGTTCTAAGCCAATTTTACTAGCTTGATAACATGATAAGTTAAAATTAATACAAGATAAACATTCTATAATGTTAAAAACAACGTATCTATATATGTATATATATATATATCTATATAAAAAGTTTACACTATTACAATCACTTCTAAATTTTTCTTAACTCTACCTATCAGCTTTTAACGTGCCTAGGTAAATATAAGGTATAAAAGTGACGAATGCCGGGTAGAGTTTGAAGGATGTAGAGACATCCGCCTCGTATGATAGAGCCTTCGCGGACGAAGGTCTCTACGTGAGTTGAATTTTATATGGAAATCTGCGTAATACGGCCAATTTGGAGATCTTTATAGCGCGGATATATATATGTCACCTGTGATATGAGCAATAAGACTTCATATATTTGTAATAAGGGTAGTCGAAACGACTCGATGAAGAAACAAATGATCATAATTATAGTTTAAGCGATCAGAGAATGATTGAAGGACTGACGGAGAAAAATAAATATTGTAACTGGTCTGATGCTGCAGCGATTACTGCATTAGCCTTACAAATTGAGTTGAATCTTGAATCGATTTTTGACCTGTTAAATTTAAAAAGCGAGCTGAAAGTTTTTTTGTATGACAAAGGTGGGAAGCAAGCATGCGGCTCACCTGACGGTAAGTGGTTATCGTAGCCTATACCATGCATAACCATGCATTGTGTTGTAGTCGGTGTGAGGAGCACCTGTAGTATTTTGTGCGATATACAAGATTATTTCGAAAGGATGGGTAAATGCGGAAGGGTATAAAAATACCCATGACAACGAAACACTTGCGTCCTAAAACTTTGTCAATAGTTCTAGTATAAAACCTCAAAGTTTAAATTAAAATAAAGGCGAGGCAACCCTTATATCAGCGTTTTTCCGTCGCTAGCAATTAGTTGGAATATATGGCATAATGTACGATACGACGCTTGGCGCTCCGTCCTCTCTGACTACCCCGTTGGGGATACAGCGTGAAGATATGTATGTACGTATGTACATACATTATGCCCTACATTCTACATTTGTAAACTTGATTGAATGTTTTTATTTTGTATGGAAATAAAATAAACGTGTCCCGTAATTATATTGACGACCTCCGTGGCGCAACGGCTTAGCGCGTTGGAAAGTAAACGGGGGTTGCGGGTTCGATTCCCGTCCCGAGTCTGGGTGTTTATGTATAATATGTATTTATTTACAAAAGAGAAGTAGTAGTGTATCAGTTGTCTAGTACCCATAACACAAGCGCTGTGCTGCTTACATTGGGACTAGATGGCGCTGTGTGAAATATCTGAGTATATTATTATTATTATTAATTATTACATCTCCAATATTATAACCGTCAACAGTGACACATTGGAACCCAGGCGGATTTATTCACAATACAATAATCCCCCCTTTCAGAATAATCTTGTATAATCAGAATCAGAATTACTCATGTCTTATGTTGTCGTATGTATGTATGCATGTATGTGTTTGTGTGTGTAGTATGTGTGTGTGTGTATGTATTAATAAAATGGTACATTTTATTATACAAATTTGTAATTCACTTCTGAGGATTCGACTTAGGACTTTCGTCATATTTTTGTCTGATTTTTTTCTAATTTTAGATCCAGTAGATTTGGAGCCGAGGAGGAGGAGAGGTCAAGCCGAATTCAAGTGCTCAATTTGCGCTGACTGTAATTCTCTTGCGACCATTTTATAATGTTAACTAGTACAAAATACGTGCGTTGTATAAGATATACCACAATTAGGGTTGCCACATTTTTGTCGAACGTGTAAAGTAACCCCTCTTAGTACAACTGTACAGCCAAATAACAATTTTTGGTTAGACACTTTATTTCTAATTATATGCAAATAGCAAACATTTATTTTGCGAGCAAAATGCGTGACCTTTCAACGTACAGTTCTGAATCATAATGGGTGGAGCTCGAAACCCGAACGCGCACGAACAGAAACGAGGCTACCCGAAGTTGGCGGCCAAGAAATCACGAGCTCGACTCGTGCGCATACATATTTAACTACCCCGTTAGGGACACAGTGTGAAGACTATCCGTGTACAGACGTATTTATGTATGTTCGTACGTATGTTTGTATGTATGTATGGATATATATGTACGCATAATATTGTTGTCACATACGATATACACAGTCTTACACGTATATAATTACATAAATACAACAGAGTTTCTATATTCTATATTTCAGTAGGATGCTTAGATGATACATATTTTATATATAGGTACATGTTAGTTGATAGGCATATTATGCAGTTGCCACAAGTATAATTCCTTTATTATGGTAAAAAAATATAGTACGACGTGTGAAAATAAAACTTAATTTTATCGGATACTTTAGTTAGATCAATGCTCAACATTTACCGATATGGCCCGTTCTATAACACGCATATGTTATTTATTTTATAAAAACATGAAATAAAACATTGGTTTTATTTTTATTTTATAATAAGTAAAATAAAGTATTTTCACGTATTTGATTGCTCTCATGAACTATAAATTACATTCACCTGAAATAATGAACAGTAGGTACCTTATTATAAATTACGGATAGCAACCCTAATCACAATGCCAACTTTTATGTATGTACACCGCAGTCTCTGAAAAAATTTAATATACTAGGTGGACAGAAGAACAGAGATACTAGACATAATACACCTGTGTCAATCGTTCATTTTCGAAGATTCGATCGTTCAATTAATATCAAAAAAGATTCGGTTAAATGATCCAATTAATCATTGATTCTATACAGATATAATAATGTAGTTTTGATTGAAATGAAAGATAGAACGATTGTGTGAGTAATCCAATCTTTTACAATTTCGATTTTTTTTATAATTTTTATTACAATTTTATTTTTAGTATTTTAAAAAATAATGTGTACTTTTTTTATTTCACTTTTTGTCACATTAAACGGAATAGACAATCAATTAAATATCGACAAGTACCGAGATTGAAAATGATTGAATCGCTGAATGATACGTTCGTTCAAATGTGATTGCAATCATCAATACTCTGAGATAATTGCAATCAAATGATCGAATCAATCACGACCGACACAGGTCTAATGACAGACGGACGCGTGTTGTATCTCGCAAGGATTTCGTTTTTACTTTTGGGGTATGTACTCTAATAAAGTAAATGGGTACAGCGAGAGCTTTTACATACATCAGAATATTTATTTATGTGTATATTATATTTATAATATTTACATTATTGTCTACATGTAAAGCGTTTTGCCTTAAAGAACCCTTTCTACTCAAAATCACGCAGCAAACATCCCCTCGATTACCATACAAGCCGCATACAACACGTACATTTTGTTAAATCAACGCCATTATTTCAACGAGATCAAACATGTTTATCTACGAAAGAAAAAAGACATCAATAACGCACGTCGTTTAAGGGTCCTCCGAACCACCCCTAAACGCATCCGCCATTACAAGCAGACACAAAAAAGATCGCATTTGATATACATCAGGAATCGAACATTAGCTGTATTTCTTTTAGGGTGGAAACACACGGTGACTCTTTACGCACAGTGCAGTAGCGATTTTTAAACGTTTTTGAATCCTATAGTAGTATCCTATAGCATCCTAGTATACGAGGGCAATTCAGAAACTAACCTCCGATTGGTCACAGTGCGGGTAGTGGGGGGAGTAGCGCGCCATCTGTGCATTCACGCGCTCAGCAGGTCAGTCGGCATCAAGCCGTAGTCGAGTGAACATCGTACCTGCGCTAGTTTAGTTTTTGTGGCAGTTTGAAATGTGTGCTGCAATAGAAAATCCCGCCAAATGTGAAGTGCGTGCTGTTATAAGGTTTTTTACAGCCAAAGGATACTCTGCAGCAGCTATTCATCGTGAGCTTTGTGCCGTGTACGGACCAAAAGTTATGAGTGAAGGAGTTGTCCGTGAATGGGTACGTTTATTTAAAAGTGGACGAGAAAACGTTCATGATGAAGAGAGGAGTGGTAGACCATCCTTGGTGACTGACGAACTCGTTCAGACAGTTGATGCAAAAGTTCGTGAAAATCGACGTTTCACAATGGCGGAGTTGTCTACTGATTTTCCACAGATTTCTAAGACTCTTTTGTACGAGATAGTGACAGCAAGATTGGGTTACCGTAAGTTCTGTGCACGATGGGTGCCCAAAATTCTTACCGACCACCACAAAACTCAAAGAATGGCCTCTGCATTAGACTTTCTGTCACGTTATGAGGACGAAGGAGAACCATTGTTAAACAGAATCGTGACTGGTGACGAAACCTGGATTAAGTACGTGAACCCTGAGACAAAAGAACAATCAAAGATGTGGGCACATTCAGATTCGCCTACCAAACCAAAAAAAGCCCGGCAAGATTTTTCTGCCAGAAAACTGATGGCAACGGTGTTTTGGGATGCCAAAGGGGTGTTGTTGGTTGAATTCATGGAACGTGGGACGACCATTAATCAAGACGTGTACTGTGAAACACTAAAAACATTACGACGGGCTATACAGAACAAACGCCGTGGTATGCTGACTTCCGGTATCGTTTTTTTGCACGATAACGCCCGTCCTCACTCTGCTCGCAGAACAACAGCCCTTCTTGAGTCCTTCAAGTGGGACGTTTTCAACCATCCACCTTACAGCCCAGATCTGGCGCCAAGCGATTATCATCTCTTCATGCATATGAAGAAATGGCTCGGGTCCCAGCGGTTTGATGACGACGAAGAGCTCAAAGATGCGGTCACAGGCTGGCTCAAGGCACAAGCGGGTGATTTTTATGCAGAAGGAATTTCAAAGCTTGTGAAGAGATACGATAAGTGCCTCAATCGTTATGGAGACTATGTCGAAAAATAGTGCAAAGATGTAGTTGTAAGATGTATATATTAAAATATTTTTACTTAACTTGGTGTATTTTTTTCAATCAACCGGAGGTTAGTTTCTGAATTGCCCTCGTATTTTTATTTTCATTCTTTCTATGCGCCCGCACCATAAGCTTTTATGTGTAAATTAAATATGTAATCTTTCTGAATAATTTTGGTTATTAATTCAGGGACAATAATGAGACGGATAATAGTTGATCAGCTTATATCCCTACATGAAAATAAATATTAGTCTGTGTGTTACTTATAGACTCCAATACCACTCCATTGATTTAGCTCAACTTTGTGTATTATGTTTGACATACTACTGAAAAGATTTGAAAGGTAGTTTCAGCAATTTTTATTTCAAAAATATAGCTACTGCAAAGCATGATGGGGTATAGCTATTAAAATAAAGTATAAATATCTTCCGGCATCTAATCTCGGCAGATTCCCCATGACGACGCGGGGTATCCTAGTATGGGGACTAGAGCAACGGATACTTAATTTTACGTCGTGTATTTTTTCTTTTTATTTACATGTAAATCTCATGATTCATTTATTGTAATAAGTAATTATTTTGTAAAAAACGAAATAAATAAAATAAAACATTTGACTACGTGTTCCCCGCCAAAATGGTTAATACATCGGTTCTAATAATTGTACGTATGTTTTCATAGAGCAAAAGAAATTCCATTCGAAATTTTCCTCAATGAAACCTCTGCTTTAATGCTATTGGTCTAAGGCAAAAATTCTTAAGGTATGATTTCATATAAGATGTTCTTACGGAGAATATATCGAAAAGAAATTGTAAAATAAAATCAAATGTAATTTGTGGCGTTCGGTCTCAATTTGCCGAGATCACTGCCGAGTGTCGCTGCCTCCAGCAATTTCAGTATGACGTGTATTGAAATTGGAATTTCCTTTTATGAAATCGCTTATTTACCCTTAAATGAGATTGAATTGGTTGTTATAATGGTTTTTATTACAAGAAAACATATGAGCTGATAACAGAGTGGCAATATTTTTAGAACACCCTATATTCTATAAACAAACGTGACAGACAGACGTGACGATATTATCACGTCTGGGTGTTAGTTGTCACAGTCAATGTATTTTATCATCTTTGCTCCTACAGTATTAATCTCGGATCAAAAATCAAAATGGACGGACGGACGACTTTTCGGGCTTTTTCTAATGTGCGTGACTAGGGAAGAGTCACAATACAACAATATATACTTGAACACGACATTTTTTTCTTTTGCGAATAAGTATTTCTGACTGTCACGAATTACACTGACAGTGCGAAGTTGTCATACTTAATATAGCTAACTGTTCTACTCGTGGTTACGCTTAATGAGATAGAAAGAATCACTAAATTTCGTTTGAGGTTTGGCGATAAGAGTGGCAACTTGTTATGGATCCGTCCATTATAGACTGAGAGGGCAACGCAGTAACCACAGTCAAACGAGTAACAGGTTAAAATGTATTTTAAGAGTAATCTAACAGAATTAATGATTTAAATCACTGTGTGCCAGCGCGCAATCGATAGCATATATTTTTTATACCCTCACTTCCGGTGAATTTTTTGCACCTATAAAATAACAGCTTACAATTACTGACAAAAATTAGCATTCATAAAGTTTTTTGGCACGTTCATGTGCCTATAGAGTAACAGCTCCAAATTAAGACTAAATGAAAATTAATACTTTTATCTGTAATAAATATATGTGTGCCACGTCAATGCCTGTTACAAGTACCTGGTACACCACTTTGTTTTTCGGAAACTAGAGTTTAAAAACCAGAAACTATGACTTTTTATTTCGTCATTATTAGTTTATTTATGTTAACATATGGATTTTATGCAGGAACGGGAGAAGTGAGGTTGTCATTATATTTAGATTTTCTGTTTTTTACATTTTTGGGAGTTTTAAAGTACAACAGTGATATATATTATAGTGGTATATTGTGTTTTAAAGTTCTGTATAAGTGAAAAGAGTGGAGTAGGTCTAAATAAATATGTGTAGCTAAAGTTCTCGCGCTCTTCCAAGAAGTCCTTTATAACTTCAGTAAAACCCACTATCACTTTACTGTAGGAGTTTTATAATATCTTCATGTGTTCGTCGTGAATTATAACTATACTGTGACGTGTGCGTTACGTTGCCTAACTGTTTAACTCATGAAGCGATTATACTTATTAATACGTGACATCGGCAAATGCGCTAATCTGTGCGCTATGCCATGAAGAAAGAAAAAAAAAGTGTATATATTTTATATATTTTGAGTTGTATATATTACGTTTATGTGTATAACCTCAATCTCAATATTTATTCATAATTCTGCTCTTGCACCAACCAACAAATCTTCCATATGCTTTTCTCCTTTACGTTAAGATTACAAAAGATTGCATTAGTAATAAGGCCGCCCAAATTGAATTTTTTTCAATATATTTTGCTTATCTCTGTATATTTTTTAATGGTGTCGTAAAGTGTATCGTATTGTATGTTGGTAAGTGGATAAAAAGCAAGTTAAGTGGTGAGTCAATTAAATTTCAACGTTCAAACACTTATAATAGCGAGTCCTTTTCCGCTTTAGTTGGCAAGTACGCAGAATAGACGATTTTTCCCAGATCTGAGATCAAGCTAGATCGACTTCTCGCCTCCCTCAATCGTTACATTGTAAATTTCATCGAAATCGCTAGAGACGTTTTCGAGAAAGCGATATCAAATATATGTATATACAAATATTGCTCGTTTAATATACTAGTGGATATTATAGTGGAGCATTTAGCTAGCTAGAAATATCGGCAAATGTGTTTTTGAAGAACTTGGTCATATATTACATTTTACAAATTTGAACGAAGCTAGTAAAAATCAGTTCCAGACATCTCTTTGTCGAATAACAAAAAAATAGAAGGAGATTTAAGCTGCCAAGCAAAAATGCTGTTCAATTTCATATATTCAGGTAACTGAAGCCATCAAAGTGACATTTGCCGTCTATTACAATACGAATGGTAATAATGTATGACAGCCATCCGCAAGGATGACGAATAGTTTCGAGGAGCGTCTGAATGCATCATACGTACGTGAGGTGGATTTGTGTTTTATAAATGGAAGAAAGAATGTTAAAGGACATGTTATTTTTTAATATTATCGACGTAGTTATTTCAAAATTATTATTTTCTTGTAAATTTTTTTGAAGTTAAGCTTATTTTGGCGCATTAGGTGAACAAAATTAATGTAATTTCAACAGGCAACGAAAATTACATCATCGATGTAACACGCCATAAAGTTAGCGATGAAAATTGAGCACGTCGATGTAACGCAACACGAAGTTGGCGACGATGAGAGTTTACTTTTTTTATATGTGACGAGTTTTAATTTTTTTTTTATTCAATTCAAACGGCCAGTTTTCATTTTCTTTATATGTGACTTCGATCACAAATAAAAAACTAGATATACAATCTACGTTCTGAAAATGTCCGTATCAAATGTGCACTCAAATGAGTATTGGAGTGCACTTCTGTTTTAATAGTATTCGAATACGCTAACAGATAACATGTCAAAGTGCTCCTTCAGAAATTGCAAAAACAATACATCTAGAACGGTAAAACAGACATTTTCGGTTAATAAATAAATTATATTATTTACGTGTACATTATTTCATTATAGTAATAACGTTACATAGCTCTTTTTTATTGAATTCATAATCATATTTTTAAATATTGCCCGATAAATATATATCTTATTCTTGTCGCTTTCACGTAACAATCAAAATGACGTAAATAGCAATGCAAATAGATTATTGAATTATACTTTATGCACGAGACGTAAGATTGCATTTTAAATATTTTATTTGACAAATTTCGTTTCAATGTCATGCAAGCATCGTTTATCTAGCGTTTATAACCTTATGGTTAACCTTATGGACAGTAAGGTCTACTTTAGATTATTGTCGATAATACTATACTATATTAAAAATATATACGTCAATTCGGACAATAATTTGTTTAAATTTTATAGGAGATTGTAAATCTAGTTCTTTATTTGTGATCGAAGATATGTGACCAGTAAATTTGAATTTTTATCACATTCATTTCGAGTGGCCTGTTTTAATTTTCTATTTACTCCAAAGAAGTATAACTTCTTACGTGCGTACATAAAAACGCGTGATTTTCTAAAATACGGTAAATATTTTGATTTTTTTATGTGTTGCTTAAATTTTTCATTTAAATTTTATGTTCTTCAGATAATAGGCAATTTTACAATTTACTAAAGTATGTTGTTAATCAATATTAACTCAAAAATAGATTTATTATTCATGGACAAATCTATAAAAAATATATGAAGTACATAGAAAAATAATAAACAGTATAATATATATATTAATCACAAAATTGACATGACTGGGAAAAAACTCAGCACACTCGGCTTGATAAGTTTGATCACCACAAGCACTGAGGTGTTTGAGATAAATGCAGTTAAAACACTCATCTAACAGATGACCGAGAGCAATGACGCTTAACCTTTAGTAATCGTGTCGAAGTGTCGAAGTATAAACTTGCTTCGGCGTATTCTTTTTATAATCATTTTATGTGTGTTAAATATTGGATAAAAAAATATCTAATTCCATGTATTTTCTTGGTTCCTTTTTGTAGTACGCCTTCCAACCCTAATGCAGATAAATGTAGTAACAGAGAGGGATTTTTGATGCGAGAGGGCACAGAACTATTTATATTGAATTTGTTATGTTTGTGGAATTTATTATTTCACATTTACTTGTCGATTTTCGACATTTGTTTTGGGCGGACCCAAATTTTTTGTGTGTTGTGAGAAAAACGAGAAGTCAACGATTTGGTATTGCGTTACTATATCACACTATACAAAAAACGTTTGGTCTACTGCGAATTTTACACGCGCGTAAAGGGTTGGGTTCTATAACAAAATAAATCTGCTGAGAGCATGTCGGAGTTAATTTTGGTTTATGCAGTGATTTCAGACAAAGTAGTAGTTACATTATAAAAAACCGGTCAAGTGCGAGTCAGAGTCGCACACCGAGGGTTGTATACCACCGTACAATCCGTTCGTATTATGTATTTACCAATAAAATATGTCTGATTAAAAAAAAAATTTAACTTTGCAGTTCAAAGACACGTTCTCCCGTGAAAATAACCTAATTCAAAATTTTAAGATTTTGTTGAGTCAATGAATTCAACTGAAATAATATGTATTTTTCACAAAGCCACAAAACAGCCAGAGTGTTAGCTGACGGAAATGTCAAAAGCACTCGCATACCTAGGCGAAAATGTGTGAAGAGAATGATGAGATTTGAGGAAGCGAAAGAAGTATGTAATTTGATTGCTTAAATTACCGTATCTTTTGGTGACGCTGACTTAAAAGCTTGAATTTCTTACACCTCTAAGGGACTATAAAGCTCAATGCTGGATATAAATTTCGGTTTGATACCTTTACCTTTACAGACGGACATATAGACACGCGGATATTATTAATATTATTTGATGTACGTGGCTGTGCAGGTCCCACCAGATCTGTATCACTTCGACCATATTGATCTATTGAGATCACCACTATGTTACAAAACACTGCTAAGTCCCACTGCAGTCAAAAACTGCAAGGTATTCCTTGGAGTGACATGCTGAACCTCCTTCGGACAGAGAAGATACTGGCCGAGGCAGGATCGACGAGTGCGCATCAGTGGCCCGTAGACACACAAAATTTGCATAGGCGTTTTATCCGCCTCTTGGCTGTACCGGCTAATTTTTGTGTCGGAGAGCCCCATGTTAAACATGCGCTTATTTAAGCAACATTGCTCAGTGAGTTGTCTAATCGAGATACGCAAGTTGCTCCGGCTCATTGCCGTGACACTAAAAGCCATTTTGCGATTATATGCCTTTATTATGGCTTTGGAATGCTCCTGACCTGGAATGTTCTTCCAATACTCGCAAGAGGCTTTGAAACAGGATCTCCACAAAATCAGTTGAGCCAGTTGAGGTTTCGGACCAATAAATGTGATTTTGGTGCCGGCCCTTGCGAGTTCGTCGGCATTTTCATTGCCTGCGACGCCCGTATGTCTAGGAACCCATATTAGAAACTTTGTTTTTAATTCCCAGAGTGAGACACGCGGATAACGACGTGGTTCCGTAAGAGTTCTGTTTTTTGCCTTTTGAGGTATGGAACATCTAAAATTGATTGAAACTCAAACTCCAAATACAAAAACTAAAAAAGTTGACCAGTACAAAAGGTACGAAATGATATGAACAGTGTCTTAGTTACTTACATACACATATGTAGAATTTATTTTGTTTTACTTACTGGCCAGAAATATCTGCGTAAAAGTCTGCATTCCGTTTAAACGTCTCATAAAATCTCGAGTTTCCGCTGCGGATGCAGACGGAGTTCGAAATTCAAATTCGAAAAATACGATTCTTCCGCTTCCGGCGTTTGATTCTTTTCGTGATACGATATTTCCTCTGTGCAATTCGAACGTATGTTCTCGTTATTGACGTTATTTTGGATCGCGAAATAGAAGTAAAAAACTTTTGTAATTGCGAATGAGTAAAGTTGAATACACTACCCATTTATGAAAAATTTTCAGTTAAGCGTAACAACAACTTATACGCGCAATAAATTACAACTGTGTTTGTAAAATCTTAAATGTAGTAAAATAATTTTTTTAGAGATCTTTAAAATGATCTAAATATAGAAATATTATTATTCTTTGTATTTTTAATTGTGTTTTATTTTCTGTTCCCACTTATGTGTTTTATTATAATAACGAGAATAGTCACTCGTTAGTCTTGTCCAATTAGATTATTATGATTTCTATGAATCAAAGGTCTTTTGGTCTCAAAATATGGAAATAAACAGTCTGACGACTGATCATACTTCCGTTTTTCATTTTACCTATATTCTGTGGTCCAATAGTATTAGCACTTAAATATAAAGTAATGATGAATATAATGTAATAAGCAATTACACATTATGACAGTGTTGCACGACAGTGTTATCAGTGTTATTTTAAAAATAAAAAAAGAATGCTTAGATGGTTCGGGCACATAGAAAGAATGAGTGATGGAAGACTTACGAAGAAAATCTACAGAGCGAAAGTGAGTGGTAAAAGAAGCCAAAGAAGACCAACGCTGACTTATGAAGATCAAAAGTATATAAGGACCGCAACGCTTGGCGGTCCGTCCTCACTGACTACCCCGTTAGGGATACAGCCTGAAGATATGTATGTATGTATAATGTAATAATTAATGGTACGATTTTTTAACCATGACACTAGTTAATCCTTAAATGAATATTTGAAAATATCGACTTGACCCCTTCCCCTTATCTACGTAAATACCATTTTTTGGTTAATTTCGGAGCATGTAAAGCCTGACATATAGATAGAAAAAATTTAAAGGAAATATTGGGTCTTCTTCTCCTTTTCTTTTATATACTGGCAAGCCATTTCATATTTAATAAAAACATTTATGTCACTCTCATATAAAAAGCTGGGTTTCGCTGATGTATGTTTGTCTTCTTTTTACTAAGTCCCTAACACTTTCCAGTAAAATGATAGTAAATCCAGGAAATCATTTACATTTATAATGCAGTGACATTAATGAGAGTATCAACCTCGAAGCGACTCGTTTAAACGCACACCTACAACGATACATTGCGTTCGAAAATTGGTAAATTATATCGGCCATAAATCTATGTAGTGAACACGAGTAGTTGAGACAAAATATTTTGAGTAAAAAGATAGGGTTCACTATATAAATAATTTCAATGATCGTTATCTGAAGACGCATAAATTTGTACAGGCACAGGTTCAATTCCCGGCCAGGTGAATTAATGAAATTTTTCTTTAATATCTTGGTACTCATTGTTTTATGTTTCGCTATACAATTGTTGTCATTTTTAGAGTTCCGTAAACTAAAAAAAGGAATCTTTATAAAATCACTCATGCGTCTGTTCGTTTGTCACAGGCGATTTTAAAGTACGTGACGCAAACTTTTTTTTTAATTACTGAATATTTTTTATTCTTTATTACTTATCTAATAAACGTACGTCTCACATTAACTTTGACTTTGACCGTCTTTTTTAACTTCTTGTAAAAAGAACTAAACCAAGTAGGTTTTCGTTTTTTTTTGTAAGGTAAGTTTGGACAATAATATAATTGTAACGAAGCAATATAACGTCACTGTCACCGGGTCTGCCTAGCTGACATCACATCCTGCCTGTCACATCTGTTGTCGCCAAGGCGTGGGAGAAGTGACGTCAGCAAGTCTATATAAGCCGATGCGTGCCAAGATCTGGATCATTCTATATCATTCTGCGGCTTTAACTGTTAATTGTTCGTCGTCGGCTATTCGTGACAACGTGTTATAGTTTGTAGTTTGCTATTAATTATTGAGCAATTTTACATTTAAAAGTGACTATGCGAGTGTGTGTTCTTAATTTCCGCAACATAATTGAGGAAAAGAATGCTTAGATGGCTCGAGGACAAAAAAAAATGGTAAAGTAATTCGTCAAGTTAAAATAATGACAAATACTGCACTGTACTGTGGTGTACTGGGAGACATCCCCAGTAGTTGTTGTTTGGTTCTCACAGTACAGGGAATACCCTAGTTTGCGACCAGATGATTGATGTGCATTGTCTGGCGTATTTATTAAAAAAAATATATATGTATATAGTTTAATACATACATACATGCATATCTTCACGCTGTATCCCTAACGGGGTAGTCAGACAAGACGGATAAGTATCACGATCTTCACATATTAATTCGCCTCTTCAAATCTCATCATTCTTCTCACACACTTTTACCTAGACATGCGAGTGATTTTGATATTTCCGTCAGCTAACACAGTCTATTAGATCTTCATAACTCAGGCCTGGTCTTTCTTGGCTTCCGCTGTTACTTACTTTAGCTCTATAGACTTTCTTCATCATTATTTATGTGCCCAAACCATCTGAGCGTTTCTTTCTTCGTTTTTGCGATAATACTATGACACTATGTAATACTTTATATTCTCTTAAATAAAATTAATGTAATTAATACACACATACATATCTTCACGCTGTATCCCCAACGGGGTAGTCAGAGAGGACGGAGCGCCGAGCGACGCAGTCCTTACATACCTCTTTCGCTTCCTCAAATCTCATCATTCTCCTCACACATTTTCGGCTAGGTATGCGAGTACTTTTGACATTTAATTAATGTAATTAATGAAAGTAATTAATAAAAGTAATTAATTATTTCTTTTAAATAGATTTAAAATAAATTTTAAGTTATTAGTCCAGAAATAGAGGAGGGATTCTGAAACGAGTTAGAGTAGCTATTTATTCTTATATTTATAATTTTCTCTGTGAATAATATTAAGTTTATAAGGGTGCATTTTAAAATGGATCCATTTTGGCTTATGCCACGGAACCCTTAAAATAAGATTAAATGTACTTACTTTTCGATCGAAGGTAGACAAATTAGGCTATAGTTTTCAATACATTTTACTCTTCTCCCTCAACAACGCTTGAAAAGTTATTATTAAATGTTGCATGTATTAAAATTTATACTCCACAGCCACCCCTCGATCGCGTCTTATTGATATCGCAATTTTATTGGAACTTTGCGTAGGAAATATCAATTTTTTTCGCTTAATGCTTTCCCTTGCCTTATGGTTTGTGAATTTTTATGGTGTAACGAGGTGTGCTATAATTGATCGATTACTTTGTATTATCGTTTATTTTTATATTCTTTTATAGGAATTAAATACCATACACAAAATAATAACTATACATAAGTTACTACAATGGTAAACAAAGCAAAAGAAATTTGTCTTTTTCTGAGAACGATATACATTTACGTAAAAAAAAACTTATTGTCCACCATTTTGCTAGAAAAGAACTTATATAAACGTTATACGTTTATAGTATAATTCTTAAACTGAAGTATTCTGTGCCAAGTAGACTAGTGCGCTGATACAACAAGTCTTTGATCTCATTGCACGACTTTAATAGATCCAAATAACTATTTGATTTGGTGTTTATGTATAATATGTATTTATTTAGAAAAGAAAAGTATATAAGTAGTATTCCAGTTGTCTAGTACCCATAACACAAGCGCTGTGCTGCTTACTTTGGGACTAGATGGCGCTGTGTGAAATGTCTGAGTATACAGGGTTAATTTAAAAATACTAATAACCTTAGTAATTTGTTCTTAACATTATCCCCAATAGCTTTTGTTCTTCGACTTTTAAATATTCATAACTTATTCCTTCACAAAAAATAGAAATTCATTAAATATTTCTAAAAATGGCACCTACTCTACCCGGTCGCTAAAGTGGCACACGCACAGCGGGTCGCGTGAGGGCGGCGTGACGCTGAGGTCCGGTGCGCTTGCGCTGTGCCATTGGAAATACGTACAGAGTAATTACGTTTCAGACAGTACAACAAAACTAAACAAATATTTTTCGAGGAAAGTATTAAGATTTGAAAACAGTCGTAGAACAAAGGTTGTCAGGTATGATGACAGGAATTTTGCACTGAAAGTTTGTTAATATTTTTCAATTAAAATAAAAATTTTATACAGGATAAAAAAAAGATAATGTCATGTCAGTGTATACTTGTTGCTTCATCTAATACAATATAAAATTCAGTGTTTGTTTGTTTGTTAGTTTATTCGTGTTTATGTGCTGCCATACTGTACTGTCTGATTGCGATGAAATTTGGTACAGAGATAGCTTGAATCCCAAGGAAGGACACAGCTATTTGCAAAATAAAAAACGCAGACAAAGTTGCGGGTATTAGCTAGTAGTTTATAAATTAGAAATAAATATGGAATATCAATCAATCGACACAGCGTCAATACGTTAGAACAAGTACTAACATGTTTTGTGCATTGTATAATATTAACTAATCTCATTTTATTATCAAATAGCGACAATTAGAAAATATGGCAACTTGCTCCAATTTTACGAATTTTGGAATGAAACAACAGAAACATCCAAGACGTAGTTACCATTGAAAATTGCGTAGTTATTTTAACTGAACCAAAATCATAACCATTTTTAAGAATAAAATCAAACGGTGTTATTACAGCGAATAAAATTATAGCCGTTTCTCTAGTAGCAATAAAACTGGAGAATTATTCCTCCAAAACAAGTAATTTCATATCATCAAATAAATCTATAACAGGAAACTTATGTGAGTCGTATTGAAGCACTTAACATGTTTTTTTATTGCATAATATCCCTTTTTCTTCGGCGATACAAAGCAATTGGTAATATGTTGAGTGGAATTGAGCCAATTTCGCGAGTTGGAACGGCTCAGACGCCATTTTTTATTCGATACATATCTATAAGGGTTCGATAGGTAGGGGAGTGAGGCGTTGTTTTTTTGAAGTCTACGGCAAAGTGATTGTACTGAAACACGTTCCTTATATTGTCGAAAGATAAATATTGCAAACGAGCAACAAAATTAATGACTCGAATTACATCTTACGTACATACATATTTTCACGCTGTATCCCTAACGAGGTAGTCAGAGAGGACGAAGCGCCAAGCGTCGCGGGTCTTACATACTTCTTTCACTTCCTCAAATCGCATCACTCTCCTCATATCGCATCACTCTCCTCATACATTTTCGCCTAAGTATGCGAATATTTTAAACATTTTCGTCAGCTAACACTCTAGCTATTTGATCTTCATAAGTTTGCCTTGGTCTTCCTGGGCCTCTTTTACCACTCAATTTCGCTCTATAGATTTTCTTCGTCAGTCTTTCATCACTCATTCTTTCTATGTGCCCTAACCATCTAAGCATTTGTGCCAGATATTACTCCGACACAGCACTTCGTAAACTCGTGCGTAATCGTAACCTACAAAAAAAATATCTGCATCGCTGCAAAGGAAATTGTCACGTACATATTCGATATAAATAGCTGTAACAATTAGTATAAGGTATGAGATGTAAACGACAGCTCTATGGCATTAACACGCCGAACAGTACCAATATACATCACCTAACACATAGTCTGCAGTATTATTTACCATTATGAAGCACAAGAAAAAATATTGCAACACATTCCTGTCTTCATTCTTACAATAACACTGTCATGCGACCCTGTTATACTGCGTATGTCTTCATTATTTTGTCCACAAGGAAAAATAATTAAAATAGGTAACCGAACGAGTTACTAAATATAGAGGAAATAAATAAATTAAACATACACATATATCCACACACACATATGCATAAATGCAAACACATTATTAAGCATCTGCCTAGTATTTATATAAATATATTAGCAAATCTTGTTATAACCGACGATGTAAATGTACAGAATGAAAGAGAGTGGTAAAAGAAGCCAAGGAAGGTCAAGGCTGACTTACGAAAATCAAATAGCCAGAGTGTTAGCTGACGGAAACGTCAAAAACACTCACTTACCTAGGCGAAATGTGTGAGGAGAATGATGAAATTCGAGGAAGGGAAAAAAGTATATAAAGACCGCGATGCTTGGTGCTCCATCCCTCTGGCTATCCCGTTAGGGACACAGCACGAAAATGTGTATGCATATACATGTGTATTATAATTACATTCACCAATAGAAACGCAATTGAATACAGTTGCATTCATTATGGGTAATTGACATAAATGTTTATTAACGTGACGGACTCGCCAACATGCGAGGGACATTTCCCGGCATATCAGCGCAACACTGTCAATTAACACACTAATGCTAATTCTATCGGATATGGATACTAATCGATTATGTATTCATAAAGAGAAAAATCCTGACAGATTAATCAATGCAGAGTCGCAACTATATGCCTAGTTCGGGTTAGGCTAGTAATTTAGTCGAGTGGCGAGTAGTTTAGTAACAAACGTGTCTGAAAGATGATAATTTAGTCGATTGGTTTAGTAAGTAATTTAGTGAAGTCAATCCATATTGTTCTATTTTTTTCAGTGAGTAGCGCTCCCCACCACGCGTCACTGCTTACTGGTTCATCGACTAAACGAGTCGTTTTAGTCGAGTTCATTAGCTACCACAAAAACTTCATTTATCTGGAGCGAAGAAGGCACTTTAAAATTTGTTTCGAAATATATTATAGAACACGAGTGTTTGTAAGATATTGAGTAATGTATATCTACTAGTTTATCTCTTCTATTAATACATTTTCGGATCCATGTATTTTTCTTCAGTCCTCTCGAAAATAACCATTACCATAAGCTTTATTAGCTTATTCACTTTATATCGATGCAGCCTGTGTATTTTATAAAACACTATTCACTAATATATTATACGCAACCGCAGCGCGAACGATTTTTTGGGCAGTAGAGAGTATTTTCTGTACTAAATGACTCGACTAAATGCTCGCGTAGTCCGAACCAGGCTTTAGATACAGACAAAAGTTGAATGATTACATACACTTGCATATCTTCACGCTGTATCTTTAACATACTTACGAGGTACGAAGTAGCCATACGAGGCGATCAGAAAAGACGGAGTGCCAAGCATCGCAGTCCATACACATCTCGCCTCCTCAAATCTTATCATTCTCCTCACATGATGACCTCGATGGTGCAGTAGTTCAGGCACTGAGTCTGAGCGGAAGGTCCTGGGTTCGATTTCCAGTTTCGAGTGAGTATATGTATTTATTTCGTCTTTCAATAATACGATAAAAATATGTGCGGTGTCACCCTTGCGGACACGATAAGCAATGAAGAGATACGCAGCCTTACAGGGTTGCATGTTATTGTAAAAATGAAGAAAAGAATGCTTAGATGGTTCAAGAACATAGAAAGAATGAGTGATGAAAGGCTGACGAAGAAAATCTACAGAGTGAAAGCGAGTGGTAAGAGAAGCCAAGAAATACAAGGCTGACTTACGAAGATCAAATAACCAGAGCGTCAGCCGACGGAAATGTAATAAGCACTCGTATACCTAGGCAAAAATGTGTTAGGAGAATGATGAGATTCGAGAAAGCGAAAGAAGTATGTAAGGACCGCGAAGATTGGTGCTTCGTTCTCTCTGACTACCCCGTTAGGGATACAGCGTGAAGATATGTTTGTATGTATGTATTAACATAACATTTATTTGAGACTTTAAAAGTTAGATAGAAGATAACTTGTAGCTATTTTTAACAACACTCTATGCTGTTCACCATTAGAGACCTTCTACTGCCAATGGAGATCACACTCGAAGTATTTATAATCAAAAGCATTTAAAATACTTTCACAAAAGATTCAGAGCTGAATACACCTGGACATTGGCTCGATAGATTTACATCAAACATAACTCAAATTATTCAGTAAAACGGTAGCTTTCAAACATAGAAAAAGTAAAATATTTCATCATTCGAAAACTACTACATGCGAGGAGCTTAGGGATCTTCTACGGAACACGTCAAAGCCCGCCGAAGTACTTTTCGGGTGGCCAAAACAGCCTGTAGCATCCTGTCCCCCTCAGCGCGTACATACTGCCATTCTCCTTGTGTTGAATATAGTGGACGATTGGAGATCCACACGCTTATTATCTAACTTGCAAACGGTGTGCGACACCCAAATATCACGCGATATCTGCTGTCAAAACGAGAATTTGTGTAATGTAATTTGTATAGTGGCGCTAAATCTACCGCGAAAAGTGCATTTTACGGTCATGGCGCATTAGACACCCAATCTTCATAGATGATACTAATTTTTTTTACAATTAGTCATCGGTCGCGGAGTGATTGCGTACCTATCGCTGTCTGCAAATTTTTAGGTAATAACCCTGCCGTTCCGATCAGCCGCAACCCCAAAAGCTCATGCCACGAATACCGTTGACTTATTCTCTGATTAACATCACGGGGCTGATCTAAATATTTTAGCCTTCTTCGATAATTTTGGTGTAGGTTTCTTTCAAACTTCTACGTCTCGATCTATTTCATGCAGTTTGAATTCAGCTCATGACTTTTCTTCTCTTCTTCATCTTCACGATTTTTTATTTTCATCTCATTTTTGTTCTGCTGGGATACCTTCTGCCTTCCCATGGTCTCAACTTCAAGAGGGATTTGCACAGTCCTACTTTCTCGCTATATGAACAGTCAATATGATGACTACAACACAGGTGAAATTACTATGCATAGATTTATTATGTCATCAGATATCTAGGTAATAGCTATTATCGGAATATAGTTTGTAATTTTCATGTGTATACCGGACGGACAATCAGATAGACGCACGCAAGTGACCTTATAAGTTTCGTTTCTTTTAAGATTTAGAACTTTAAAGAATTGGATTTTTTGCCGGTTTCACCCAGTGTAGGTTATTTCTAAATCGATTTTTGATTTGCCATTCAAAGATACTTTGGTTTAAACTAAATATTAACTTTAAAATTCTTAATAAAATCCATCTATCTATATATTTTTATACGATTCAAAGTGTCGAGTAGTCGACAGTCGATCGCTCCAACTCAATGCGGCGTGACAAATTTTACACTCGCATGCTCGACGTTGTTTTATTGTTCTCTTAATTCCCTTGTGGTCTAAACTGTGAGCTTATAGAGTTTCGCCTAGCTACCTAATATAACCTAACTGGATATGTATGTTTAGAATTTTGTTATAATTACAAGTTGAACAAAAAGTAATCAAAAAGAAACTGTTTTTTTTCTAAATTTGTTATATATCTAAAGTTGTTAATTTTGTTCGTAACCGTTCATAATCTCGAATACTTCTCACCAAACAATATTTTTTTCCAGACGACAAAACTTTGATTTAACTGATTATTAACCATCTGCTAAGGACTGAACCCAAGTCCCTTAATTTAGATGACAGCATTAATAACCTTCATACTAAATATCAGCATATTTTAAAACATAAGTTCTCGATAGAATGCCTTGAACTTCTCGTATATTATTCGCTTAACCTTGTCACTTGTACCATTAGAGAATCCTCCCTTCGAGTATCGTATCGAAGATTTCAGACTACTTTTTCGGAAATGTATCCCGGATGTGATCGGAAGAGAAGGAAAACGAACATTTTATTTTGGAGGAGACTGCACAGGCACGAGTAAACTTATAAGACACAATATGTTGGGGTTAGATACGCAGTATGACAGGGTTGCACAACAGTGTTATTGTAAAAATGAAGAAAGGAATGCTTAGATGGTTCGGGCACATGGAAAGAATGAGTGATGAAAGACTGACGAAGAAAATATACAGAGCAAAAGTGAGTGGTAAAAGAAGCCAAGGAAGACCAAGGCTGACTTATGAAGATCAAATAGCCAGAGTGTTAGCAGACGGAAATGTCAAAAGCACTCGCATACCTAGGCGAAAATGTGTGAGGAGAATGATGAGATTTGAGGAAGCGAAAGAGGTGTGTAAGGACCGCGACTCCTGGCGCTCCGTCCTCTCTGACTACCCCGTTGGGGATACAGCGTGAAGTTATGTTATGTTATGTTATGTTATGTTGGGGTTCCGTACGAAAATGGCCAAAGAGGACCCCTTTTTGTGCGACTTCACCCGTTCGTCTGTCTGTATGTCTGTTACGCAAATCTGCTTATTTCAGTAACTACTACTTCTATCGATTTCAATGGAACAGTTTTAACAACACTCTCCTTCATCTAATGATAGGTAATTTTTCGAAATGTTTTGAGACGGAATAATTTGGGAAAAATTTCAGAAATGGAAAAATATCGGAATATTAATTAAAAAGTATGAACAATTCTTGAAAAATTTCAATGACTCATCATTACCTTTACCGCCAATGAAAATTATAAAAAAAAATTATTGCGAATATCTTCAGTGATAAGCGAGATATCAATTGATAGAGTTACATTTGAACCTTCACTTCGCGCATTTATCGCTTTATGATGGCCTTATCTAAAAAACATCATTCATTTAAAAAACGAGAAATCTTGAGAAATTGGAATTGATAGAGGTTTATGTAAATATTACGCGAAACATAAAACAATGTCTCTGATTAACACAGTTTTTAGAAATAAGCAAAAAATCTACACGAACAAACTTAGTTATGCGGTCTCATTCAAGTGCTTCTCAACGTTTTGTGTACATGTATATTGACTCTTTCAGAATAGACTCACTCTTTCCAAATTGAGCACCGCTTGAATATCCCCTCTACCATATATATTTTTTCAAAAGTATGGAACCGACTGGTACTGGTACTTGATTGGTTTTTTTGTTATTGTAAAATTATGTCGGCATTCTACTCTGAAGGATTCTCGGTCTAAATATGTATGTGTGTACTATACTATACGTCAATAAAACTCGTATTTATTTATGGTTTCGAAAAATGTTTGAACAAATGGTAATTGAATAAAAAAATGAAGGAATGGACAATATCCTTTATTAAAATTTTTGCTTCTCATTTCTGGTTATGGATCATCCATTTTCATCTCTTTGTCCAAATTACAGCTCCAAACAAACATTCTAACTAAACTACAGATGTTTTTCCCGTTTTGAAACGGAACCCTAAAAGAGATTGACCTACCTCTCACACGGTAATTTGTATGTGTTTTGTCCTCGGATCAAAAAACTTAATGGACGCAACCATAATGAGTTATCGCTCTTATCACCGTGTGTCAAATGAATTTTTGTGTCTCTCTATCGCAATGAGCGTAACAATATAGTAAGTTTGGCAACCTCGCGCTGTCAGTGTAATTTGTGTCAGTTCATGACCGGCTTGGCGTACAAAATATTGCAGTACTGAATACTTATTCGCAAAATACTCGTAAATCGTGTTATCGGGTATATGTTTTGGCTGGCTCGGCTATCGGGTGTTTGGTTTGGCTAGGTATTCACAAAAACAAAAAATGTCATGTTCAACTACGAATTGTTGTACAAGAAACAGACAGACCCTTCCGTAGTCACGTACATTAGTACAAGTCTAGAAATTAGTTCAACAAAAAACAGATACGCTCATAGAGCAAAAGCTCCGTCCATAAAATTTTGTCAGTTACTGTATTCCCTCATTAAAAGACGTAATGGCATCCAGTATTGGCCACCATACCACCATGCCATACTACTCATTGTAATATGACTATAAGTGGTATGGTATGCCATATCCATGAATTCTCTCATCCTTATCCGCTCGCATGATATACACCCCCAAGCGGCGGCTTATTGAGACGTGCAGATGAAATATTGGATGGAGTATTATCTAGAGCCCTTGATCCAGTGATAAATATGGTGCGAATGGCAGTTTTGGTATGCAAGTCGAATATTAAGTTTTTTGCAATAATATGTAGATATTATTGCAAAAATATTTTTGTCTCTAATCGTAGGATTAGAGACAAAAATGGACAGAGTTCGAGTCTTTGCAGGATATTAGTGCTTCTTTCTAAGATTAGAAAGACGGAATATATTTCGTTATAATCGTTTTTGTCATAAGCTGTGTAATGTAAAAGGCTGGGATTTGAAAAAATACAGTAAATAGTGGCCCGAGTACTGATGTGAAGCTTAAAAGATGACATTCGACTTTGTTGGTTTGTTTTCAGGGCTCAAATAGGAAGTAAACATTTTTATTTTGAAGTCATTGTGTGCGGAACCAAAGAAAGCTTTTTCGAGTTCCGCATTTAAATATGCATGCACTATTCTGTGTTACAATAACAAAAAAAAATCTCTTGCTTTTCCCTCGCCTAACTACAAAAGTATCACTCAGAAAAAGTACATGCTGATTGAAAAAAATCTTTAGGATTGAATTATGTTAAGTACATGTTAGATATTTATTTATACAAGATTTTTCGATTCAACTTGTAAGTTAGTATGTGTGTTCCATTTTATAAGCGAATGTTGAATCAATTCCACCCTCAGGGTGGACCCTGGGTCCATTTAATCAATTAGCTTTTGTGGTTGCCGACAATACAATCTAGCGGAAGCTGGTTCTTGAAATACATATGTATACACATTATTTTCACGCTGTATACCTAACGGGGTAGTCAGAGAGGATAGAGTGGCAAACATCGCGGTCCCTATATACTTCTACCACCTCCTTAAGTTTCATCATTCTCCTCACACTCTTGTGTAGGTATGCGAGTGCTTTTCATATTTCCATCAGCTAACACTGGCAATTTGATCTCCATAAGTCTGACTCGGTCTTTCTTGGCTTCCGCTACCACTCACTTTCACTCTATATATTTTCATCGTCAGTCTTTCATCACTCGTTCTTTCTATGTGACCTATTTTTACGATAAGATAACGACATATTGCGTGCCTTTTTATTGGTTCATTTTTTAAACCATTTTTCATTAATTATTTTTTTAAATAATAAAAAATGTGTACCTATGACAGACTTTGTTTTTTGAAAGGCGAAAGATAACAGTTGGCAGTATTTATGGAACGCTAATTATGGAAACTTACTTGCGTTTGGCTTTTATAAGCGTTTGATTTTATACAGATATATACATAAAAAATCACGTGGGTGGAGATCTGATACAACTTACATGAGAAAATGGGTACATAGTAAGTTTTTCTTTCTCTAATCCAAACTTTCAACACCCCTATTTCCTTAGCGGTAAGTAAATCACAAGCCTCGACGATCAGAGCAACAATAATTGCTCGTTTCAATTTTTCCTTAAACACGCTCGAGAGCTCTAAAAGCTTATGGCCACAGTTTTAATAAAGAATATTTGGGAAAAAATATTTTTCGACGGCCATTAAGATCGCCAAACAAACCGTGACAGGGCCCATCAGACGCACATAAAACTGTTCACAAAGACGTTATTCTCATCAAATTTTAAACATTCATTATACGAGGATAAGTCGGGGACCCGCGTTTTTTAATATCAACAGTATAATAAATAGGTTAACATTCGCTTTATGAAGGAAGAACCTATTAACGAACGGAGAATATATCAGGGATACTATTGTTGAGGTACTCGAAAATGTTTAAGTGCATTTTTAAAGACTATTAATTTTTTGCTAATTTTTTTATTTTATAACTTTTGATAAAAAAAACGATGTCATATTTTCTTATAACAAAATACGTGTAATAAATAAAAAACGTGTGCGGTCGGGGTACCCCTGCCAGGAACGTAATTCCTTAGCTGCAGTTTCCATTTCTCAAAACTTAATTGCAATAATGAGACCAATAAAACTCACGTATGCTTTAAAACAAAAAAGAAAATGTCTGTACTCTTACGCACACATATACTCGTATATAATAGAGAGAGAGAAATATCACTGTGAATCTATATATTATAGAGTTAATGAACCTAGTGCTGCGCGACACGCGGGTCCTGCCCCACGTAACGCTTTTTCCTAACGTTACGATTTTTATCAACTCAAATCTCCCGCAAGCCGCGGTCAAGAACTTTATTCCAATATTATATTATATATGTTTTTGTCTATAAGCAATACAAGGATATTTAAAATCTGAATTACTAATCAACAATGAATACTAAATATAAGAATAATTAACAATCATCTAAGTTTAAAAGTCTCTTAATGTAATATTTAAAAACATAATCTTTCAATTTATTTAGATGTGAAAGACACTCTTCTTATAGATATTTTAAAGCGTAACAATAAAGAATGTCATGTTAAAAATTTTACTCTTCGTAATAAATAATTTTGTGACACATGTAAAAATATCGCATACGAAATTATTTCGTAGTATTGTCTAATGCTCGCCTGAATGTTGTGTAAACACCCCTAAAGCGAAACGCGACAAAATAAAATATCTATTACTATTAAGGATAATGATAGCTCGTCTTAGACATGACTTAATATCAGTAGGGAAAAAAATTAGTGTCATCAGTGGGAAGACGCCTATATTTTTCTTTTTTTTCTGGTAAGGTAACGAAGGAATTTATGATTTCGCATGCGTTAAATTTTTTGTCTGTGTCGAGCAGATAATCTGAGAGGAAATGAGTACGGCGAATGGCCTGACGATAGGGCTCGTGTTTTATGAAATATTATATTTAGGCGTCTGTTACAAAACACATCTTTTTTGTTTTCTTTATTTTCCTAAATAATATTAATTGCATTATTAGTAACTATTGCGGATGAAAATCTCTTCGCTATCAAAGTTCTTCATACATCTTTCTAAGTATATTATTGATTTTAATTATGGGTACTTGTCTTCGAGGCTTTATACGTAGATTTGGTTTGTTTCCATCATCAAAATATAGTAACGCAATATTCACTAACCTTATGTTAAAGAGAATATCGTGATATAATTGTAGAATCTAAATTAAATTGGTGGTAGAAATGGTAGAATTGATGGTAGAAAAAAATCGGTAGAAAACTCAAAATTTTCATATGTAACTCAGGTGTAATAAAGAGGAAATCCATATCATTTATTGTTTAATGACATTAATTTATGTAATATTTAAAAATATTTGTACATTATTTGTACGAAGTAAACAAATATCACCAAAAATGTAAGATGATGCTTTTACATTTTGAAAGCTATGGGTTTGTAATTAATATGTTATTGCGTTTCGACTCGGCTTCTCCCTATAAAATATTCCGTGAGAGCACAAGGGCGGCAATACGTCTTTCCATCAAAGTTCTTAATACCATCAATTCTCATGTATTTCTCTCTTATTATTTTTGAAATATTTGCAATTAAATATACGTCAGTATTTATTATTAACTTTTGAAAACAATAAACTCGAAAAATTTTGATCTGAACAATGAAAACCGCATCTAAATCCATCCCGTGGTTCGTAACATCAGCGTAGTTACTCACACAAGTACATTGTATTCAGCATTTTTGTGTCATCTATACCACTTTTTGAGGAAAAAACTGAATAGCCCCAAGCTTAAGAGAAAAAAATGTAACACGAAAAATAACTCTAACGATGCTACTTTCGTAACAATCGTTTGTCATCTGTTGGTTGAGTATTGTTTGTTGTATCTATGTGATAGTTCGATGTGAATGTAACGTTGGCAAAATCATCTTTATTAACACTAGAGCGCACACGCGCTCCCTTGTAGTAGATGAGAGTCAGATTCTTGTACACCACTGTTTGGTTTATTGATATTTTTACAAAACTTCCAGGTAAATGTCAAGAAGCGATAAATTCGTATCTTTTGTACTTTCACTTACGACACATGTTGACTTAATTGAGAAGCGAAACACGTGTTAATTTTCACATATTTCTATTCTCAATGAAGTATCCTCGGGAAATTCCAAAGATCTAACTACCCAACACGGAAATTTGGTGCTAATATTCTGTGCTGGCTAACTGACCGAATTGGAATTTGAAATTAATTTAGTGCGTCCGTACCTAAATACATAAATACACACGCACACCCAGACACACACACTCACACACAAATACATATCTTCACGCTTTTTCGTTCGTCTTTAATTTTAATTGTTAAGGAATTCTTAATCCGACACGATTCTGGCCAGTTTCTTTAGTACTAAATTATAAAGGAGCTTATACATCACAGTGCAACTATGTACTAAGTACGTGACATAATGAACATCTGCCTACTGAATACTGATTGTACATAGCATGTGTTCAATATATCACTAATTTTCAACAAGGATGACTAAAAAGAGTGACTTTTTGAGCTTGTCAAACGGAGAAATTATTACGCAGTACAGTTCTATTTTCAAACATGTCATATCGTTAGACGATCAAGTTCAAGTATACCTACAGAGACAGTACATTTACCTAACGTGACACACATAAATACATATCGACACGCTGTATCCCTAACGGGGTAGTCAAAGACGACAGAGCGCCAAGCTTCACGGTCCTTACATACTTCTCTCGCCTTCTTAAATCTCATCACTCTCATCAAACATTTTCGCCTAGGTATGCGTGTGCTTTCATTAATAATTATTATTAGTTTATTTTGCTAACTGTATCCTAATAGTAAGACAGGGAGTGAACTCGAAAACTTACATCATTATCGAGAGCCCGAGTCGTGTGTCCGCGTCTTAATCGACGGGAAAACATTGCGACTTGACCATTACTGTTGTTTCAAAATCCATAAAGTCTAAGTGACTAACCAACTCTAAACTATGCCTTTAGTAAGATCCGTAGCTAATTACTTCTTAATACATACGCATACACATGTATCTTCAGGCTGTCCCTAAAGGGGTAGTCAGAGAGGACGGAGCGCCAAGCGTCGCGGTTCTTAGATATTTCTTACGCTTTTTGAAATCTCATCATTCTCCTCACACATTTTCGTCTAGGTATGCGAGAGCTTTTGACATTTCCATCTGCTATTGGCTATTTCATCTTCATAAGTCAGCCTTGGTCTTCCTTGGCTTCTTTTATCACTCGCTTCTAACATCTTTTAATATATTAGACCATGTAGTTCTCGATTAAGATATGGAACTTCCTTTATCTTCTTTTGGATGTCGTATACGCCAAATATACGAAATTTTTTAATACGCTGAAGTTACTGGGCGTCATATATCGCATTGTCTTGATCGAGATTCAAACCTGGGACTTTTGGTTTAAAAGGAAGATAGAACACAATCTCCGCAAAATGAATCATTATTTATATTTATACTAATATTATAAAGAGAAAAACTTTGTGTGTATGTGATGGATGAACTAAAAAACTACTCAACCGATTTCAAAAATTCTTTCACCTATGGAAAGCTACATTATCAACAAGTAACATGAGCTATGTTTTATTTTCAATAGAATTTGTGCCCGTGCGAAGCCGGGGCGAGTCGCTAGTCATACATAAATATGGCATATATGTCCATTTATGCTTACGCATATGCATTTTCACGCGGTATTTCTAATGAGGTAGGCGTATAGGACAGAGTGTCAAGCATCACCGTACATACTTCCCCTTTAAATCTCATCTTTATCTTCACACACCAACTCCTCCACGTCCTAGTGCTTTTCACATTTCCATCAGCTAACACTGGCTATTTGATCTTCACAAGTCAGCTTTGGTCTTCCTTGGATATTCTTACCATTCACTTTCACTATATGGATTTTCTTCGTCAATCGTTATTTGTCCGAACTCTACTGTTAAAAATCATTAGACATTTATTTAAAATTTAATAAATACATTTTCGTGACTACTCTTAGTGTGTTTCCCTTCTTATTTTTATGCATTAACCCTTCTGGGCAATTCTCAATACGAATCATTAATTTAACGAGGTTTTTGAACAAACTTCAAATACGTTTCCATAAGTAAACTGCGTAGTGCTCATTAAATAATAGAACAACACGTATGACAGTTGGGTACGAGTACCCAAGCCCCGAGGGCTACATATTTCAACAGCGTTTGACCAAACTATGACGGTATAGAGTTAAGGAAGAGATAGAGGGGACCAGGGAAGATTCTATGTCAATATAAATTATCACGAAAATGGCCTGTTGGGAAGGAGTCTTTTATGTTTGCTTTTCGTGCTAAGGTAAGAATTACTTCTTACAGAAACGAAATTTTCTGAAGTGGTTTTCTATCTTCGGGGTCACGGCCAATTCTCATCATTCTCCTCCTGTACGTTCGCCGAAGTAAGTTTCTGCCTATTTGATCTTCATAAAACATCCTTGGTCTTCTTTGCTTTAAGCTACACTCATAACGCTCTGTGGTTTTTATTCATCAATCTTTCATCACTCGTTCTTTTGATGCGTCCAAATCATCTAAGTATTTTATTCTTGATTTTTATATGTATGGATAACATAAAAACTACACGCAAAATGAATTAACTTTGTTAGATTATATATCTGCCGCCTCTACGTTTCTTAAGTCTTCCTATGTCTACGCACTGACCCAATAGTGGACACTTTCAGAGCCCTTAATAAATATTTATTCCCTCATATTGTTTGGAGGTTTGCTAGCGATATTACAGCGTTACCGCGCTAATTTGCTTTTAATTACATAATTTATACGTTTGTTTAGGATAGGGATGCGAAGTAATTAAAAAATTGAAATGTTTAGTTCGTATATTATTTTAATAACTGTTGCGTTGATTGTAATCTATCTTTATGTGTCAAAGTTCATACCGGAATTCATACCGGAATCACGAACATACTTCTAAACGGCTTGACAGATTTTTATGTTTTTTTTTAACTTATGAGGTCAACCGGATGGTTTTTAGGTATAGTTATACTCGGTAGCTTTAGCTATTATTGATATCCAGAACTTTTCGTCCATCAAAATATTTTTTTTTTTTGTATTTCCTAAACTAATCTCATACATATAATATTTATAACACATGCACCTGGTGCATATTTTCGAAAATATTATCGTCCTAAACAGCTTGACCAATTATGATGAAATTTAGAATGGAGACAGATTAAGCCGGACGTTAACGATGTTTCCATTGAAACCACGCTCTACAACTCTAATATTTATGTTTTGTTTTTTTGTACGTTATATCTACCGTTGCGCGTTGGTTCAAAACGAACTGGTTTAGCAAAAGCCAAACAATCGACGATGAGCAGAAAAGGGAAAGGGATGTAGGTACCTTTATCTTGTAGAAACTTGAGCTAAAGGTGCGAGTGATCCGAGTTTTCTTTTACGATAAAAGATATTTGAGCTGATTAATAGTAGCAGTAGCAACGATAGAGACAACTCCTGTCATTTCGAGCTGTCAAACGATTGGCGTTTTGTTCCGTACAAGAACGAACACGAACCTACCCTGAGAGGAAACGACAAGAATATAACACGTAATATATGTATATATACTCGAAAACTTACATCATTACCGAGAGCCCGAGTATATATATATATATACACGTGTGATCTTAATTTTGTATATACGTATGCATACATCCACAAAATTATATAATATGTATATATGCGTGTGAATTCAAATTCAATAAATATTAAATAATTCAATCGAATGAAGGTCTTAGCCTTCGAATTAGGTAACTTATATTATAGGATTAGTGTTCTTTCGTCAAATAACTATGAAAAATGTGTAATGCTTTACGATTTTGCGTGTTATCCTTACGCAGAGCCATATTAATCTCTGTATAGTTTCAATTTTAATATAATGTATTGGTGAAGCAAGCACAATATCAGGAACAAATCTGCTGTAAAATACAGACATACGCACAGATAAGACAAAACTTCTGTTTTTCCATTTTTCGCAAACTGAAACCAAAAATTATTTGATAAAAGGCAACTGTCAGTTTTTGAAGGTGGAAAGTAAACGCTATGATAGAGAACTTTCTCGTCATAATAAACCGTTAATATGTATACACAAAATCTATAATTACGGTGGAATCAACCTAAAAAGCCGACAAAACTAGTTAATAGTACAAAGAAGCAATTTCCCTAATATTAAGGCGTCGCCCGCACTAATCATTACACATTATCAGCTTTTAACCCTTGCCATGAAGCTATTATCTATTGGGCGGGCCGTTACAATAACGCGATGTAATAATATGGACATACCTATTTGGAGTATTTGGAGAACCGTGCCCTATATGGATTTCACGCCATGAACGAAACGTACCGACTTATGAATATTAATTTAAAAATGTATACCCGTATGTAGAATATGTTGTACAATAAGAAAATTGTATGCTCATATTAGACACTAGCATAATGGCATGTATGTTCTGTCAATAAATAAAACTCTCCCGACTGAGTTCTATTTTAAAAGAGTCAATTTACAAATATTAAAATTAAAATAAACTCCGAAATAAAAAAATACTAAGCAAGTATGTATCTATCATTAAAAAGATTTTAACTGCAGTAGTATCTATTTATAATTCATAGACAATTAGAATTTTTAGCGTCCTGGTGATGGTGGGCTCGATTTCCAGCTAACTTAGCTAGAGATGTTCATAAAAAGCGATGCGTACAAAAAAAATAATACAATTCTTGTTATTATTCATATTACTACTATTCTCGTATTAAACTATTTTAAGTAAATTGAAAACAGGAATGTCCGAAGCACCTTACGTTATCATATTAGTTAGTTAACGACAGGGAGAACGAACGCGCACGCGATCGAATTCACTTTAATACAGTGTGATTCTAGTCACTAATTGTTACAATGATTAGATATAGGTAAACATTGTTTGGATAACAATTTATTTCCCTATTAACGTGGATTTAATGACAGTTGGTATTCAAACCCTATCAATTTGATAAACGAACTATTATACGAAGAAAATTAATAGCTCGAAAATAGTGATGTGACTCGTGTCGATTATCCGACTAATAATTGTAACGTTTTTCAACTGGCTTGCTCAGGACATAAACAGCACAAGACGGAGAGAAATGACTGTCTTTGGAGAAGGCCTTTACCTGTACAGAGGTTCTTGTATACAAATATGTCTAAAAAATACAAGAAAAAATCTTCTAACGTTTAATACTACACAAATTATAAAATTAACAATACTTTAATTTCACTAACCTTACGATACTAAATCAATAACAATTATTTTGTTTATAAATTGGAGGAAATATAAGATTATTTTATTTATTTTTATTAAATATAATCATTGGTTATCTAATTAAAGCTCTTTAAACTAGAAATTCAAAAATATATAACTATCATATTTGCTGTCTCCTTCCTTAACTCTAAAAGGTTCACTCAAAAAATTAGAAAAAATTAATGAATATTGAGAACTCGGTGTATGTTGAAAGTTTAAAAACATTTTTTATTACTTGAAAAGAAACTTCTATGATACTATTTGTTTTACGTTTGGTAATATTTTTTACATGAAGAAACTTGGATCAAGAAACATGATTGATGGAGCCATAATAAGTTGCCACTCTTACGGCTATGTGTCAAACGAATTTTGTTATCTCTTTCTATCTCATTGAGTATAACAACGAGTAAAACAGTTAGCTGTAGTGTCGCAACCTCGCACTGTCATTGTATTTCGTGTCAGCTTATGAGTCGGTCATGAAATAAATATTTGCAAAATACCCGGAAATCTTAATTTATTTGGTTACTAGTATTGAGAAAAATAAAAATATGTCATGTTCAGCTGTATATCGTTGTACTGAGATCTTCCCTAGTTACGCATATTAGTAAAAATCTAAAAAGTTGGTCAATAAAGAAGGACACTTTAAGGAAAAGCTTTTAGAGCAAATGGCTCCGTCTATTGTGATATTTGGTCCGAGTGAAGAAACATCCCATTTCGTGGTTGGTCGTTGATAACAATGAAATAAATAAAACACAAAATATGATTACAATTCTGAATGAAATAAAAATATAGAAATGATTGTTCATACTCTATGAGTATGTATTTGGATAAGTTCATGGTTAAATATTGTATATAGCAGTTCAAAATAAACCGTGTTGGGTCGTACCGTTTCCCATATGTCAATAAAGCGAGAAGGCGCGTGGTGGTTGCAAACAAACTATAACAAACTATTAATAATGAACTTACGATCGCGATATAGAGATAACTGGAAGAGACAGAAGCGTACAATGAATTTTTGATGTGAACATCTTTGGGTGTATCTAGGCAATTAAACCGATTCCTGCGTGGTAAGATTGTTGATGCTTTTGATTCGACTATTTGATGTTTTATTACTCCTACTAAGCGGTCTACAACGATTATAAGAGTTTCTGTACACTTATCAGACAAACACCAATTTTGTATTGCCAAACACAGTTCTATGCTTCCTACCTGTTCTTTTCAGTGTAGATTTTCACATTCAATCTGAATTTATTTCAATAAATTTGTTTGATGTAAATTTGCATTATCGAAGACATAATGATATGAGGGGACTCCCAGTGACACCTCGAATACAAATCCACTCAGTAAATTCATTACGGAGAAATACAGATACATACACGAGTAATTTCTGAATATCGAATCTGCCACTGATTTGAAAAAATCGTTTTGAGAAGAACTGCCAAGAAATTAATTTAGATAAGTTTGGTTTCCAAGGTTTTTCAAAGGCCAATCAATTCGCGAGTACAGAGAGATTTCCGAGATTCTTACGAGATTTTTATCGTAGCTGCCACTGTCTAATCTTCAAGTTTATTGTTAATTTTTCAGTAAAAAGTAAACTGTTGTCTAATCAAATATGCAGCAAAAAATAAGAAATTTAATCTACTTCTCGAAATACGCTATTGTTCAAGTTGAAAATTATTAGATTTATCCAATAGCCGACTGTCTATACTCTATAACATAGCGAAATTTATCGTTCAGGTCAGTATAGTGTGTTATAAGCATATCTCACTCAGTATACCATTTGACACATCTAGTTAAAGTTGATATCCACAAATACGTCGGTATATCGTTTTCCCTGGACGATATCGTTCACGTCCCCTGGTCAGCTATTAAAAATTTTTAATAAGAGTTTATTCTGATATTCTAAGTCGATAACAAGGTCTAACCACACGCTACATTCATATCATTATACTTTTTACGTAGGTACGTAGGCTAACAACTCATAACATATTATATCTCCTCATTTAAATTGTACTGTCAAAATAATGTTGAAAAAGTGACACCAATTATTGCTAATAGTAATCAAAATCTACACGTTTTTCCTATATGACAGGTACAAAATCACTAATTCAAATTATACCTGCGGCATAAATTAATTGTTTCCACTGCAAATCTATGTCGAATTTCATTATACCCGTTCAAATTAATAGTTTTCACACTACCACTATTTTTTACTTTTGTTGGTATATTGTTAATGGAGTGGTAACGATATTTTATTCCAGAGGATTATATTTTTATTAAATTTGAAATAGCAATTTTAAATTTAATAAAATAATTTTAAATTTGAAATAGCAAATTTTAAAGAGCAAAATATTTTTAAATGCTTTTAAAAAACACAACTAGAAATATTCGCAAAATTACGGTTTTGTAGGTTTTACTTTCGTCCTGTATGTGTGCTGATTTTATATTTCTTTATCTTTACACCTATTGACTGATATTATGGAATAGAAACATAATTAGGTAATCCAAATTCAGAACTAAAAAATAATACGTAAATATCCGCATGCCTTATCCACAGCAAGGTAGTCAGAATGAATAAGGCGCCAAGCACCGCGGTCTTTACATACTTCTTTCTCCTCCTCAAATCATAAATCCCACAAATTCTCGCCTGGTATGCGAGTGCTTTTGATATTTCCGTCAGCGGCATTTTGATCTTCAAAAGTCAGCTTTTGTCTTCCTTGGCTTCTGCCTGCTACCACTAGGTATTACCTCATTACATTCACTCTAAAATAAATTAAATAACTTAAATAAAAAAAATAATTTGAAACTTCGGACCCAAATTTTTATTATTTTATTTATTATATATTAAAAGCCTCGGCCTTGTTCGAAATTATTACGGAACCCTAAGTTAATACATATCGAATTGCTCTCAGGCAGTTTTTTTTTAGTGACAGGTGACGCCGAAATCTGGGACTTCTTTTTAAAGTAAGTTTTTTCCGAACCGGTGTCAGCAATATACTTGCATTGTGTTTCAATAAAACAAAATTAGTTCAAATTCTAAGATGAGATTGACCTGGCTGAGAGTCGAATTCGGGACCCTGACCATCCACTTTCACATCAAAGAGCGAACTTCTTTACGAAAATGGCTCTTCCTTTATCAGAAAATATCTACAATAATAAATCAATGCAGGAACCCTCTAAAATCGAACCCCATTGAAAACATCTTCGCAGAATTGATGTCAATAATAAATCAGAGCATTCTTTGGTTTGTATGTATTCGGTAACGCCCGAACACTTGACTAATAGGGATTTATGGGAGCCTGTATACAGTGGTCGTACAGATTTCAATACTTACGAAGTCTAAATTATTTTAAAAGAGAAACAGAGCCACATTATACCACGTGTAACGGAATTAATCAAAAAGGTTACACACGCCGACCCAATGATACAGTTATATATGCATAGAATTAATAATTACGAAATTGTTTATAAATTCAGTCCGATTTTCGTAAGTTATTAATTTAATTTCATATGTCAGAAGAAAAAAATAAGAATTATTCACGAAAGTAAAAATATCATTATAATTTAAAACACACGATTTTAGTACCTAATTAATCAAAAATAAATAAATAAATAATACTTCAGATAATTACCCCAAAATACGGCAATTTTTTAAAATATGGTGACACCACCGTCGTCATCGGCGGCGGCGCGCGTCGTACTCGATAGACGACGGACGTACGACGGCCCACAAGCCGCCTGTATTGCCATGTAGGTTTTTTGACATCCTAAATCATATTTTATTTTATTTAAGATATTTTTTTAACTATTATGCGAATGTGAAGACGTTTGAGTACATCCGCACACAACACTGGAACACACTTACACAAAGATACGACTTGAATATCGTGCGTTTGTGTATAACATATTGAGACGATAATGTGCTTTATTGAATACCACGTAAAATTTGTTATCAATAAATATTGTTATTTGTACCATATTGACCCCGATTTTGTTACGATATAACTAAATTAATAAAAACTTAGCAAGTATTAAAATAGCTGAAGTAGAGTCAGTTGATGACTGCATAAATTTATTTCTGTTTACTGCTAAACTCTATTGTACGTTGTATATACGAGCAGATATACACGTACAAGATTTTAGTTAGGAGAGAGAGATGCCTTTTGCTTGTTTTTACATGTAAAATTTTAGTTCATTACACATTTTTTTATTAAAAACAAAAAAGTACATACATATCCTAACGTTAATATTCACAAACTTAAAACTACACATTATCTTAAATAATAGACTTCCTCAAAGTTGCCGCTTAGAAAGCTATCATTGCTTAAGGTGCCCAGCAGACTGGCAGCATTGCCTCTTTGAATAGCTAAACTGATTCGTTGGCGGAAGCATCTGCCAGCCGAAATTTCGACCAGACTCTTACAAATATATGCTTACATTTACATTAGGCGACCTCGATGGTGCAGTGGTTTAGGTGTCGCATCCAAGCGCAGATGGTTTCAGGCCGACTCCCTATCGGGTCAATTAATGAAACCAACTTTTCTAGCTTGTCTCGGGCCTGGGTATATTGAGAGTAGTAGCCGTTGTCTGATTTTTTCATAACATTAAGAATGCGGTAGTTTGAGGCCAGATGATCCCTGTGCATTATATGGCGTATCTATTTGTATTATTTATTTATTTGAATATCTAGCTTTTTAAATGCTTTAGTATTAATGCTTAAATATAAAATAGAAATACATAGGCACAGAGAATGAAATGTAATTGAAATGGAACTAAGTCAGTGCACAATATGGTTTTTAAACATATTTTCCTTAGAGTTACAATTCTATGAAAACGAATTAAGGGTGAGTAAGCCAAAATAATTTGAAAAGGCAAGATAGATTGGTTAAAATATGTTAATAATGTTAAAATTATTTTTATACACTTTTTAATCATTTTTTAATGATCGGAATCCAATTCGGAGCTCTCGGCTTGGATGACAGATGCACCAATCATCACCGTATGCGCTCTCGTCCCAATTCGACTAATGACGCTGTAAAAGCCACTAGGGCTAACAGTAAACAGGAGGGTTTTTTTAGTCAGTTCGAGTCTGATACTACTCGGTCGGCGTAGAGTCCGGCTGAGTGTCCGTGACAATATTATTACTTCTCAGAAACAAAAGTCGCATCAAAGGGGTAAAAGTATAAAATCAGAAAGTTGTGTGTCAAGTCTGTACATTAACATGTGTCCGATGAACCATTAACGGGTCCATTCACCTATCACACACATTTTCCAATGCTCGATCGCCACTAATGGTTATTTACGCCCATTCTGTAGAACCACGCATTTGTTGTTTTTAACCATTTACAGGGAAATGAAAACAAGAGAAATATACTTATTTCAGTGCAACGTACATGCTACGTCCTTACATACTTCTTTCGCTTCCTCAAATCTCATCATTCTCCTCACACATTTTCCTAAATATACGAGTGCTTTTGTCATTTCTGTCATTTACGTAGATTATGTATGTGCCTAAAGGCCGTAAGACCAATAGCAGATAAAAGTATGGATTTCGTAATCTACGATAAAATTTGTTCGAAAGTTTAATCCACTGTCCTAATATCAAATGGAAATAGTGAACGGATCAGTAAAACGTAAATTAATGTCGTACACATGGTAATATTATTCGTTTTTTTCACAGTTTGTTCATTCTTTTAAAGATCTTTTATGAATATTCGATAATTCAATCTGCTCGTAATCGACTGACATTGATCTTACGAAATAAAAGAAAACAGAAGATTAAACTCTCTTCCGTCGCTTAAATTACTATTGATCTTACGGGCCTAAGTCTGTAATTATGTGCAATAATCATGGTTAATTAAATCTATAACGTACGATATAAACGTACGATATTACATGAAGTTTTAGTATCAGCAAGTCTTTATACATATTTTATTACCATGAGTTATATAAAATTTGCGTCCTTAGTGATATGTATGTATATATATATAACATAACATAACATAACATATCTTCACGCTGTATCCCCAACGGGGTAGTCAGAGAGGACGGAGCGCCAGGAGTCGCGGTCCTTACACACCTCTTTCGCTTCCTCAAATCTCATCATTCTCCACCACCACCATTCTCATCATGTATATATATATATATATATATATATATATATTATATGAAAGAAAGTTTTTGGAAAATTCACGGATAAACAATGGTATTTTTGTATGAAAATCTCAATAAAAAATTTGCCGTGTAGCAAACATCTAAAATCCCACCCGGGCGAAGCCGGGGCAGGTCGTCAATATAAAATGGGCAATACAATGCGACGCATTTTAATTCAGCATAATGACATGCTATTCAATAAAATGCAAAATAATGTAGAGAAAATTTTTATTACATCAATAAAATTACACAATATTTCTTAATTTTCTGCGTTACTGGCTTTGCTTTTCATGTTGCTGCTTTAATTTCTGTTGTTTGGGAAAAATTATATTGCTGAGTCATCTTTACATGATGTAGTATGAAGTATGATATTAGATATATTTTTTACGAACATTAAAAAAATAGACGCCAAAGAGAACTCCAGTATGTAATGATTTGATCAATTTCAGGAAATATTGCAAAATCATTCTATAAATAATAAAACGTTAAATAATATTCTCCAGAAAAAATGGCAGGGTAACAGACAATATACGAATAACCTATTATCATTTCTGTCGTCTGCGATTTTGGCTTAGTATCTGCTATATTATCTGCTGTATACTTTAACTTAAAACTTAAACTTAAAACTTTTAAGAATTATGTGTATTCCAATGACCGTATGAATTTAAGTACGTGTACTTGTAATAAAAATGCATATATAACTTTGTAGGTAGTTACTGATATGATTGATTTTATCCGTAAAAACCAGTTGCCAAGTTTTCAAACGAGTCAGTGAAAAGTGGCATTATTTTTGCGGTTTTGACACCGAGCGTCATTCGCCCTCTGATATATGTGCCAATATATATCTCTCAATTAGAAACCTGTGTGCTAAATGATATATGACAGTTCAGCACTCCGCGGAAAAGCCTCCAACACATTTTTTCTTGTTTTGTTGCAACCAATCCGAAATGGGTTTAACCGAAATATTATGCGAAATACTGTTTTTCATGATGTAATAAACGAGGAATTATTGTATACATGCTACATAACATTAGCTTGACTAGCCCGTTGGCGCATTGTTAAAATATGATTACCTTTCAAGCCTAGGCTTTAGATTCATTCCCAGTCAAGTAATTCAGTAAACGAACTTTTATACGGTTTTTAATTTGGGTATTACATGAAGATCTTCCTATTGTATGGTCAAATACATTATAACTTTAATTACTTTTTGTAATCAAATTAAAAAGTAATTAAGGTATGTGCAATATTTGAACTGATATACAGTGGCCTAGCAAAATTTTGAAAAAGTTAATGTTAAGGGTGGCAGCTGGGTGGGACATACATACACACATGTAACTGAGAGTTAAAAAACAAATCCGGTGCACGTAAGCGTATAGGGAATCTTTACAATAGGTCGATAGAGATTTCAGAGTATTGACCTACGAGACAAACAATTTCAAACAAAACCTTTGTCACACATCAGACATCACAAGTTAATTATCATACTTGAAATAAAGCACATAAATATTGCATGACATAATTTCAATAAGCAATTTAATAATAAACGAGTTTTTAATGAAATGTTCAAATATTTACCTCACAAATCAGACAACCTGTTCCCATAGTTGCATGTGATCGACTAAATGAGTTGTAACCAATTGGCTACTCTTTAGGTGACAAATTTTTAGTTCTACATTGTCAGTCTCGTAGGTCGATTCTTCAGGGTGGGTTAGCAAGTTGATAATTGCTGAGATTTTCATTTTTAAAGTCACGGGGTGGAAAGTTATGATCGAGACAATAGTTGAAAAGAACTTTCGACTTGGACACAATTGAAGAAAACTGGTTCGAATAAGATCTTATGTTGTGTAGTTTTTGAGATGGTGGGTATTTTTGGTTACACGCTCAGTGACTGCAGAAACACCTTTGTTTTTCGGTGTCATTGGGAAACGCCAAGAAATACTAACTTATTCTTATCTTATCTTATTTTATTGACGATGAAACCCTTCACTGTGCGTGGTCAGATACATACTTTTTTTTAGTAATAATAATAATAATATAATATTACTCCAGACGATTACACAGATTGTGTGACCCCAAACAAAGCAGTAACCTTGTACTATGGGTACCACACAACAAACTCTGGGGGAGTTCCCAGTAACACCCAGACTCCAAGCCAATTTAGAAAAGTTCGTTTCGTAAATTGACCTGACCGAGGATCGAACCCGGGACCCTAGCTTGGAAAGCAGATGCATATGCCACTGCGCCAACGGGCCAGGCCCTAGACGACATTTTCAATTTTGTGAACGGAACATTTAATTTGGCTATCCATTTGGCATTTTACTGTAATTCTAAACTAAGCATACCAAGAAGAACAGCGAATAGCTTATTGTAATTTTATTGCTTGTGACTTTTCTTAGTGTGTGCTGTAAAATTTTAATTTCAATTAATTTAGTTAATCTGTACTAATATTATTAAGAGAGAGAGAGTGGAATTTGTAAGCTTATTTAACTGTAGAGTGTAATCTCCGGAGCCATTGCATGTATTTGAATCATTCTTTTACAATTTGAAAGGTAATATTATTCCAGATGAACAAACCATAAGCTATATTATATGTATTCAACCCAGACGAAGTTGGGACGACCACTAGTATGCAATATAATTACTGTTTTCGACAATCTCATGGGCTACGTTCGCTCACCGAAACTCACCTTCAAGTGATTGATCAGTAATGATTACGGCTGATTCTTATATAGCGTGTTCACATGCAATATTCTACGGCCGTGGGCTGTATAAGAGACGACAAGGTAATTGGGTCTATCGATTTTATTAGGGTGGAGTGGTGTTTGAATATTTGAAAGGAAAAAATCATTCTGTATTTTTATTTCTACATAGATACAAAACTACAAACGCATATTCGTTGTCTATGCTTTACTTACTTTCATTAAGATCATAAATCACGTAGTTTAAATATTATGTGTTATAATTAACGCATACAGTTCAAACCTTAATTATACACAATGTTTAAAAACCAATGATGAGATTTGAGGAAGCGAAAGAAGTATGTAAGGACCGCGACGCTTGGCGCTCCGTCCTCTCTGACTACCCCGTTAGGGATACGGCGTGAAGATATGTGTGTATGTATGTTTGAAAACCTTATCTTTATAATGTTTCTTTAGATAATCAGTTGCAAATACATATAATAAAGAGGTAATCTTTGTTTTTTTGTATGTAATGGATGAATTCAAAAATTACTCAACCAATTTCAAAAATTCTTACACCTATGGAAAGCTACATTATCAGCGAGTAACATGGGCTGTATTTTATTTTGAAAAACTTCTACCCGTGCGAAGCCGGGGCGAGCCGCTAGTGTTTTATGACCTTATATGTTAAGGTTAAACGCATAAGGTTTAAACTACGTGTTTTTTGTATCACCGCAGTCCCTGAATTTCTGACAAAATTACTAGGAAAATATCGTTAGGTACGTACTCATTTTAAATATAAATATTGTATTTATCATATAATCGACAACAATCTCATCAACATGTTATTGTAACCTTCATCAATATTAGGATATTTTTCCCTATTGTAATGGTTGTCCAAGAGACAAGGCATTTCCAATTCTTCAAATTTTACCATTCGCTAAGGTATTTTCTATTTTATAGCAATTCCTGTTTATAAAAGTATGTTGCTAGCACGAATTAATAAATATATAGATTATTTAAAAAAAATAATTTTGAGGTAACTGGCCAGTATAAAATATAGTTGATATGATATACCCATGTATTTATTTTTTACAGTGCAAAGTAAAAAATAAGCCGTGTTATAAACATAATAAAAAAGAAGTTGAAATGTGCACAAGCAATTTAGAAAACGCAAATTAAATTATGTCGTTTAAAAATTCGCACCAAAAAGCGTTCGTTCATAGCGCGAGAGTATTTGCCGCAAAAAGAACATCTCACATGTCCACATCAACCTTACAATGGTTTCATAAATTAGGCTTTTGCCTTGTTATATAAATTTCTCCGTGTTTACATCGCTAAAGTACGTAACTGACGATGGCTGAGCAATGAAGTGACGTCACTACTCAATGATTGGTGCCTAAAATATGTTCCGTTTAACTTAGTTATAAAATTATATATTTTGTAAAAAAAATTATATCTAAATAATCGATTTCTTTAAAGCATTTTGTTGTAGCAATATATATATGTACTCGTATATGGCTTTAAAATCAAAGTCTAAACTCATCATATATAATTATGTACGTATATATTGCATATATAAAATTGAAATTTATACTTTAATTTTGAAGCAATACTACAACGACAATTATTATTGTAATTATCACCATTAACACTGCCATTATCCAATTATATGTCAATTATAAAATGTCTCACTTCTAGAAGTGCTAGGTAACAAAAATTAAAGTCGCAAAAACTTCACAACTTTTATTTAATTTTTTTTTTAGAAGACGTTGTGTCTCTTATACCAGAAATTACGCCGGCTTTCTTACCTTCCGCCACAACGGAGTAATGCAGTGCAAAGCACTGCTGTTTTGGCGCCAGGTAAAGACAAATATACAAGAGAATGTAGAAAAGTTCTTTCACTGAATTACTTGGCTAGGAATTTAACATCGAATCTATGGCTTTAAAGGTAAATAACCATCATGCGAACGAGACTGAAAACAATAATTAATTATTAAATAAATAATTTATCTAGCTAATTTCCAGCCTTGTACAAAATAGAGGTTTAAATTTGCAGCAATAGATCAGCCTATAAATAAGTACATGTTATACACAAACACATACAAACAATGCGTTGTCATTTTCTCTACATCAATAATTTCTTCCTCCCTACGAAACACCAGGAAAAATGCTCTGCTCGAGTATTCAATCTTTCAACCGGTATAATTATCGTCAGATATCCACACCGACTTGCAAAGATATAAAGCAATTGGTTGGGCCACAAACAGAATTCGTAATAACAATATCTGACAACAGAAGAAGATATTTTATTGTTTGTAACTGCCAATCATTAGCTTTGATATTGCAAAATAAAACAGAAAATTGAAGAAACAAGCTTATTTTTTAAAATTACATTCTCAAAAACATTATAAGCTAGAAGAAAATATAAATATGATTAAAATAATGGTAATATTTTTCCTGAAGAAATTCTAAACTGTAATGAGCTATTTATTTTTATTCAGAAAAATTAATAAAGAAACGAGATAATATTTCTTCAGCTAATCAGATTCTTTTTTGAGTAACATTTCTAAAGAAATCTCCAATTAAAGGAAATAATAGAATAAACGATAACAGACAGAGTAACCTTTTTGTAACGAAACATACACTGTGTTAAAAGCGTGAGAATAATTTACGTTTTATTTCGCTAATACAGCAATGAGGAGATTAAATAATAATAGTACATTCATAATCTTAACTTAAAACATGTCACTTCCAGCGTACGAGATCTTACAAACGCACCTCTTTGGGCGGTGGTGGATAGAATAGGGAGTTGTCTCTTGAAAAAAGTCTCAATAACTCGTCAGGATGGAACGCGGCGAATGACATCGTTAGTCGAAGTGGCATGAAGAAAAGGCGCACTATCTACTCGCAGCCCGCTGCGGTGGTAGCTATTGGTTGTACAGGGTGTTTCATTAATGCCATTATCTGTGTTATAGATTATTTATGTTGTAGATGTATGTTGTTTAGGATCACTAGCACTCGTATCTCATCAAAGTTTTTTTGTTTTAATTGCATTTGGTTTGGACAGTTGGCCGGTTAGACAGAGACTGAATGACAATCAAATATGTAAATAATAATTCTTTACCTATGAAGTTGCCGTTCTTTACCTATGAATTAGTGCGATAATTAGTATGAAGTTGCCGTTTTGCCGCCCGAAAACTAAAGTAAATAACGACGAATTAAAGGCGATAGCGGAAGCTGACGATACTCAATCTACTGCTGAGATAGCAGCAGCTTTCTATGTTAGCATTAAAACAATATTGGTCCATTTGCTTCAAATTGGCAAGGTAAAAAAGCTTGATAAGTGGGTGCCGCGTGAAATGAACGATCGCCAGCGCGACGAACGCGTTGAGGTATGCCTTGCGTTGCTTAATAGACACAGAAACAAAGGGATTTTGAACCGCATTGTCACTTGCGATGAAAAATGGATTCTTTTTGACAATAGTAAGCGATCATCATGTTGGTTAAACCCTGGTTCAGCACTTAGGCAATGCCCCAAACGAAAACTTACCCAGAAAAGTGATAGTTACTGTTTGGTGGTCTAGTGCCGGTGTAATTCATCACAGCTTCTTACCAAATGGCACTAGCATACTGCGGATGTGTACTGTGATGAATTGGACACAACGATGGAGAAGCTCGCAAATCTTCGGCCAGCCTTGGTTAATCGCTCGTCTCCGCTGCTCCTGCGCGACAACGCTCGACCTCACACGGCACAACAGACGGTCTCTAAGCTACAAGAACTAGGGTAGGAAGTTTTGCATAATCCGTCATACTCACCAGACCTTGCGCTGACAGACTTCTACTTCTACCAAAATTTGGACAACTTCTTGGCAGGAAAAAAGTTCTATACCCGAGAGGCAGTACAAAATGCCTTTGAAGAGTTTGTTGCCTCCCGTACACCTGACTTCTTCAAGAAGGACATTGAAAAATTACCACTGCACTGGCAGAGATGCATCAATAGCATGGGTGCATACTTTGATTAGTAGTAAAAAAACATATATGTAAAAAAAATACTTTGACTTTTTGTATACTAAACGGCAATTTCATAGGTAAAGACCTAATATAATGTATAAGATGTATAATATAATAAATTTAGTATGTAAGTATACAAGTACTAAACAATCTGTTAAATATAAGTAAGAACTCTTAACGGGAAAATAAAAGAAAATCTTATATCTCGTATTTAATATCGAGTCTTTTCAGAGAATATAAAGTTCTAAACTTTCACGTTGCATTATTTATTAGACACGGAAAATTAATACGATCGCTTTTTATTTTGGCTTGACGTTACGGCCGAGTTGCATAGGCCGCGGTTTCAAGCAAAGTGCTGCAGCAAGTTTCACCTGTGTCCAAGGTAGTTGTTTAATCAATAATAATTCACTCGCGACATTTGTAAATAGCTTTTAGGACACCTACACACCACACTCACAGAGTCCACAGTTTCACCGATTGAGAAAATTGAGGTATTGTTCCTTGAATCACAGGATTCCACGTTGTCGATAAATTGTATCCGTTTTTGGTTAAAATTTTTATCTCTTGATTCCAATCACTTCACGCACTAATCTTAGAAAAAAGTGGCAATCAGTAGAGAGGACTTGTGGGCCATGAAACTCAATTTAGTGCCCGATTAAAGTACAGTTTAATTTTCTGGTTTATCTGGGGGTCAGGGTGTTACTAGATGCTTCTCTAGTCAGTTATGTAGTATTTATAGTATAAGCTAATTGTTTCATTTGAGGTCTTTTAAGTGTTCAAAACAATTAAAGGTGACGTCATATTTTTTTTCGTTCGTCGTTTGACGTTGACAAATTTCTTTCTACAAAATTAGTTATTAAAATTAAAAATAAAAGTAAATACATTTCTTATTCCGTTCATTGAGTCAATTTACAAGTCTTTATGCTTAGCACTGTATAATTTATTTTTGAAGCTGTCAAATACCTAATCGTTGAACCTGTGTATAATAAATATTTAGGAGCGGTTAAATCATTTCACTCTTATTTTAAATTTGACAGCTAATTGATAACTTTTAACTGTTATCAGTCAGTAGCAATGAATAAAATGAATGTTCTTTTTTAACCATTCTCACTTGATACGGAGGGCAAAGGAATCTATGCCCATTACAGCCAACGTCCAAGTAATAAAATGATGTATTCTTCATTTCATTTCAATAAAATGACGATGTAATACATTTTAATGTTTCTTGAAGATACAGGCGACAAATTTGACAGTCTTTCTAGCAGGATACACTGAAGCGGACTAAGCCACTAAAAAAAATCTCAACAGCACTACTAAATAAGTACTTGCACAATTGCACAATGCGTAACAACGTAGACACTTAGGACGCAAAAGTACGTCAATTTTACATCACAAAATCCACTAGACACAATTTGCGAATAATTAAAATAAACCATCCAACCGCTCCCCACAAAATCCCCCCAAAAATTCCTAAGATAAATGGTATTTAATTTACAATAGCATACACTAATTTTGCGTGAAAAAAATTCATAATACAATTCGTTTATAATGCAAGTGAGAACATCCTGTAGCACGTATTGGCTAGATTTGAATAACATTTTCGCATAAAAAAGTTGCGACTATGTTCATTTCGGTCGTCTATTCAACTGTGCTTAATCGCCAGGCCGTTTTGAAACTTATTTCGTTCTTCACTAGAGTGCATATTGTATTTATATTGTCTTGGCCATGTTCAAGATACACTTGAGTCGACCCGTGATCACGCATCACTTGCTCATAAGTACTTACGCATTTTGAATTTCGAACGTCATTCCGAACGTTGTTTTTTTTTAATTTGCAATCAGAACTTATGCAATTTCTTTTTTTTTTCTTTTCTTATTAAATACATAATGAAAAGAAAATACATATTATGAATGCCGTTTTAAACACATTGGATACTAATAGATAACTACGTTGCACATTATATTTTAACTACGATTCTTTTTTTTAGAAGCCGATTTAAAAAAAACCTTTTTAGTTACTATGCTTTGAAAGGAAAAATGGAAGCCTTATAAGGATAATCGTGCGTCCGTTAAACCGACCATCTGTTTGTCTATCATAGTCCGTCGTTTTTCTCAGAAATTGTGTGACATACTTTGAATTTTTCATAGTGATGTATCTTGTTAATCTATGTATCGAGCACTAATTAACATTTTAAAGTATTTATAAGCAGACTAACCGAGAGATAAATTGTATTGAAAATATCTGTATGCCTGTCTGTGATATAGTAGCTCCTAAATGCATTGAGCGATTTGTTTAACTAAGTTTGATGGAAATTCGTCCAAACAGTCTCAAGATATTCAGCTCCTTATTTTATAATAACGTAAACATCGTTATCGTAGTAACCTTTTTTATTATGCCAGTCAACATACACCAATCATCTGGTCGTAAACTAGAGCATTCCCTGTGCTATGAGAACCAGACGACTACTGGGGGCGTCTCCGAGTACACCTAGACCCGAGACAATCTAGAAAAGTTCGTTTCCTAAATTGACCAGACCGGGAATCGAATCCGGAATTTTCCCGCTAGAATTCAACACCTAAACCGCTATACTATCAAAGTCGTCGAAGGAATTGAAGTTCGACTTGGATTCCTTCGACGACTTCGATGGCATAGAGGTTTAGGTGAATGCGGTTTAGGAAGGAAGGAAGAAATGCGGAGGAATCGTAGACACAATTCCTTGACATATACGAAAATATATGAAGTATTTCTCAATATGTACGACACAATGTACGAAGAAATAATACCCACGATTCCTTCACATATTTACAATAAGTCGGGTATCGTTTTAAAAAAAAAGAAAATAACACTACAAGAAATCTTTGCGGTCTCCGACGCACTTTTTAATTTGCTAACTCCACTGTAAAAGTACAAGTCTTTCAGAAGATGGAAAATAGTGAAATATCAGTATTTTTTGCTTTTTAACCACCAGCCAATTATTTTTCGGGTATTTTTTATACTAATCACAAGAATAAGACAGATAATTATATAAGTTAGATAAGATAATTATAAGAAATACACTAATCACAAGAATAAGATAGATCATCATATAAGATAGATAAGATAATTAAATAAGAAATATATTATACTAATGACCAGAATAAGATAGATAATTATAAAAGATAGATAAGATAATTATAAGAAATATATTACACTAATCACAAGAATAAGATAGATAATTATAAAAGATAGATAAGATAATTATAAGAAATATATTTCACTAATCACAAGAATAAGATAGATAATTATAAAAGATAGATAAGATAATTATAAGAAGTATATTATACTAATCACAAGAATATGGATATGACTCTTGTATAAAATGTTCTTCAGTTTAATTTTATTTCACAAAGTGCTCTATTTAACACCACTGTGACACGAAGTACCTAGCCATTATCGCTCCATTAGGTACGTCCAAGAAATGGCTGCCACGATGTAGTATGACTAGAAATTACAACGATTTTTATCAATAGAAAGGCCCCGATGAATATTGAGGAAGTAAAAAATTACTCGAATTTCAT